>BSBM01000792.1:5277500-6597500 GCA_027924585.1 Larix kaempferi
GCACCAACTCATCATCTAGGACCCAGCCTAGTTTTTCTTAGATCCTACTAAGAAAATGGATACAAGACCCTGCTTGTATTTACAATTACATATTTGTCACATATCATACATATCACAGTCATGTCATTATTCACATCATCTCATTCATCAATCTGCTGCCAGCACCTTGTCTTCAATCATCATTCTGTCCCTGTTTCATCATGTCCAGCATCTTCTCAAACATATCGATATTCTGTTTACATGCACATCTTTAACCTGTCATCAAACTGTCATTAATCATAGGCAAATTATCATTCTGCTGTCAAGATATCAAACATATCCACATTTATATCACTTTCTGCTCATCATCACTCTGTCATGATTTTAACCAGCATATACACAAATACATCATTCTCTCCTTTCACCATACTGCTGCCCAAAAAATCATAGTCTCTTCATACTATCTACATCATCATGTCTTTCTGTTGTACATGCACATCATATCACAGGATATTCAATCTAGTATGTACAAGTGCATCATTATACATTATTCATCATTGTATACTGTACATAGATGCCACTCTAGGTATACCACATCATCATCACTGTATCATACTCACCACTATTCATACCACTTGTCTACTCATCATTGTTAATGCTTCACTGCATGTACATTATCATGCATACCTTGTACAATGCATTGTTGTACTGAACCATTGTATATCTGCCACTGTATACAAACTTCTCACAGAGTTCACTGTACAGTATTATCATGAAATACCATCATCATACTACAGTGCATCAACATAAACATTATCTTTATACATTTGTTCACTATTGTTCACACATCATTGTGCATACCTTATACATGACTGGAAATGTATCACTGTTGTTCATACAGACTTCCACACTTCACTAGGCACATTAGTGTTCATATGTACCTTGTTGTAGAATACCCCAACCCTTGACTGTTTGAAGAGAACACTATAAGGAGGCTTGGATCCAGTAGTAGCAAAACCAGACTTGCACAAACTCGAGCCTGTACCAGCCAAAGAAAAAATCTGCTACACTGTTGTTCTTCTGCCAATTGTGCTGTAGCAGCCACTGTCACTGTACCCAAAATTCCTCAGTGCTACAGATCTGAAAATCTTAGTCATTTAACTACTGCTGCTATAGTCTACCCAAAAATTTCAGAGCAACACATCTACACAAAAAACTTCTCCCAAAATGAGGCAGATTGCCTCTATTTATACACAATTTTTTTGAATTTTTTTATGGAGCCGACTTGTCCAAAAAATTAATTTTGAATTTATTTTGGAGCCGACCTATCTATGTAATTTTCATTTTATTTTTATTTTTAATTGCTGAGCCGACTTTGTCCTTTGAATGGACACATAATAGTTCACATACAATGTTTTATTTGCATGCTTGTTTTGGTTTGACTTCACACAACCACATCAAAGGCCACATTAGAAACTTAGGGCTTCCTCATTTTTTTTGTGGGCTTCTACATCATCGTGTTTAAATATTTCAGCATCAAAGGTTTCGCCAAGCAATTATAAGGGCAATGGCTCCATCACACCCACAAGAATAGACCACAAACAATGCCAAGAACCCCACGGAAACAATACATTATGTCTTCATCACCATACATCAAGGATTCCACATATGGACATCTTCAAGGTTCAAGGGCTTCAACATCCATCGTAAGTGCCATTAGATAAGGGCTGATTCAATTTGTATGTGGGTTTCAATGTGGGTTCCACCATCAAGAGTCAATCATTTAGTATTTAATCAACATGCTTTCAATGGACATCAAGCCCATCATCAAATGGTAGCATGGACCATCACCAAGGGTTCCATTTCCCCATCAACTTGTGAGATATTGAAACCCGCGGAAGAAGTGAAACCCGTGTTTTTGGTAGAATTCCCAGGAAATAGAGAACTTTGTTTTTTTTAACTAGTAACAGGGATGTGCATGCACGTTAAAATGCATGCACACATGTTTTTCATGCGTACACGTGAGAAGCGCGCACGTGCCCAAACCCACGCACGTGCCCCTGTATAACGTTTAAACCATTTATTCCCCAACGTTCCACCATTTAATGCCATACCTTCCCCCACTTCGAAAATATTTGCATAAATTGGACTCGGTGATGAAGTTTGAAGGGTGGGTCTTAATTTTTATTGGAAGGGCTTACTCTTTGACACATTTGATAATTTATGGTTGTCTATGCGCCTTGACCCAATTGACATTGTAAGGTGAGGATGTGCATGCATAATAATCCTTATTTATGACTATGCGATGAGGATTTAAATGGAAGAGGATGTAAAGACGTTTTATTTTTATACGTATTTTGATGGCGAGTGTCGAAGAGAAACGTGGTGATAAACCACAATTCTTGAGCCAAAAATTGTTTTTTTAAATTTTATTAATAAGCATTGTGGTACTTTGGTCCAAATGTTTTTTCTAACTCATTGTTTCTCCATATTGTGTGCCTACTGCCACCTCTCTATATCAATTCATAAAATCAACCTCTGCTTAGTTTGTGGTTATAGTTGCATGCCATTGAGTGTTGTTTAGAGTTTCCGTGAGTCTGTGACATTCATGCAATAAAATTCTTGTAGAGGAGGATTCATCAAAGAGGCAATTTGAATTTCATTTTGAGAAAACACATATTTTGTAAAGATCAAATGCCATGAATGCATCCCTATCCTACCATGCAAGACCATGGATATGTTGAAAAGCATTGAACATCATCGAAGAATGAAAACCGGTTCCTCGATATCTTATTGAAACATATTGAGCTCAATTGAATTCCACCTGGGCCTTAATTGAAAATTCTAGACCTCACGCGTCATCAATAACACATAGAATCCATGACACTATCCCTCTACAAGGAGCCTCCTTCTCCTCCTCCTCATCATAATCATCTTCATCATCGTCATCAGCATCATCCTCCTCCTCCTCATCATCATCCTCGTCATCGTCATCATCCTCGTCATCATCATCATCACCATCATCATCATCATCCTCATCCTCCTTCTCCTCCTCACCATCATCTTGGTCATCATCTTCATCATCAACATCGTCATAATCGGCATCATCATCATCCATCATCTTCTTCATCATCTTCATCATCATCATTGATGATGATGATGATGATGAAGATGATGATGATGATGATGATGATGAAGATAATGATGATTAAGATGATGATGATGATGATGATGATGAGTATGAAGATGAAGATGATGATGTTGATGATGACGAATATGATCACCATCATCATCCTCATCATCCTCCTCCTCCTCATCATCATCATGATCATCTTCATCATCATCATTTTCATCATCATCATCCTCCTCATCGTCATCATCCATGTCATCATAATCATCTCCATAGTCATCATCATCGTTATCACCCACTTCGTTGTCATCATCCCCATCCTCATCATCATCACCATCATCATCTTGGCCATCATCTTCATCATCAACATCATCATCATTGTCATCATCATCATCAACATCATCCATCATCTTCATCATCATCATCATCATCATCATCTTCGTCATCATCATCATTATCAATGATGATGATGATGAAGATGATGGATGATGATGCAGATGAGTACGAAGATCAAGACGATGATGTTGATGATGAAAAATATGATCATCATCATCATCATCCTCATCCTCATCCCCATCATCATGATCGCCATGATCATCATCATCACCATATTGGTCATCGTATTCATCATCAACATCATCATCATCGTCATCATCATCTCCAACTTGCTCATCATCATCCTCATCCCCATCATCATCATCATCATCCTCTTGGTCATCATCTTCATCATTATAATCATCATCATCTTCATCATCTTCATCATCATCATCATCATCATCATCGTCGTCGTCGTCATCACCCTATTCCTCATCATCATCAACATCATCATCATCGTCATCATCATCGTCATCATCATCATCATCATCATCATCTTTTTCGTCATCATCATCATTTTCAATCGTCAACATCATCATCATCTTCTTCATCATCATCATTGATAATGATGATGATGACGAAGATGATGATGATGATGATGATGATGGATGATGATGAAGACGAGTACGAAGATGAAGATGATGATGCTGATGATGACGATTATGATCATCATCATCATCCTCATCATCATCATCCTCGTCATCGTCATCATCCACATCATCATCATCATCTCCATCGTCATCATCATCGTTATCACCCACTTCCTTGTCATCATCCCCATCCTCATCATCATCACCATCATCATCTTGGCCATCATCTTCATCATCAACATCTTCATCATTGTCATCATCATCATCAACGTCATCATCATCATCTTCATCATCATCCATCATCTTTGTCATCATCATCATCATTATCATCATCATCTTCGTCATCTTTATCATCATCATCATCATCTTTGTCATCATCTTCATTATCAATGATGGTGATGATGGTGATGGTGATGATGGTGATGATGAAGATGATGGATGATGATGCAGATGAGTATGGGGATGAATATGATGATGCTGATGATGATGAACATGATCATCATCCTTGTCCTCATCCTCATCCCCATCATCAGCATCGTCATCATCATCATCATCATCATCTTGGTCATCGTCTTCATCATCAACATCATCATCGTCGTCATCATCATCATCATCATCTCCATCATCATCATCGTCGTCATCACCCTGTTCCTCATCATCATCAACATCATCATCATTGTCATCATGGTCATCATCATCATCTTCTTCATCATCATCATCATTTTCAATTGTCATCATCATCGTCAACATCATCATCATCATCTTCGTCATCATCATCTTCTTCATCATCATCATTGATAATGATGATGATGCCGAAGATGATGATGATGATGATGATGATGATGATGATGAAGATGATGATGAAGATGAGTACAAAGATGAAGATGATGATGGTGATGGTGACGAATATGATCATCATCATCATCCTCATCCTCATCATAATCATCTTCATCATCATCATCCTCATCCTCATCATCCTCATCCGCATCATCATCCACATTGTCATCATCATCTCTATCATCATCATCATCATTATCACCCACTTCCTCATCATCATCCTCATCCTCCTCCTCCTCATCATCATCATCTTAGCCATCATCTTCATCATCATCATCATCTTGGCCATCATCTTCATCATCATCATCATCATCATCATCATCATCATCCATCATGTTCATCATCATCATCATCATGATCATCATCGTCGTTATCACCCAATTCCTCCTCCTCATCATCATCCTCATCCTCATCCCCATCATCATCATCATCATCATCATCATCTTGTCATCATCTTCATCATCAACATCATCATCATCATCATCGTCATCATCATCATCATCATCTCCATCGTCATCATCTCCATCGTCATCATCATCGTCATCACCAAGTTCCTCCTCATCATCATCATCAACATCATCAACATCATCATCATTGTCAGCATCATCATCATCATCATCTTCTTCATCATCATCATCATCATTTTCAATCATCATCATCATCAACAACATCATCATCAACATCTTCGTCATCATCATCTTCTTCATCATCATCTTCTTCATCATCATCATTGATAATGATGATGATGACGAAGATGATGATGATGAAGATGATGGATGATGATGGAGATGAGTACGAAGATGAAGATGATGATGCTGATGATGACAAATATGATCATCCTCCTCCTCCTCATCATAATCATAATCATCTTCGTCATCATCAGCATCATCATCCTCATTCTCGTCATCAACATCATCGTCATCATCCCCATCACCCTCATTATCATCATCAACATCATCATCCTCATCGTCATCATCCCCATCATCATCATCCCCATCATCATCATCAACATCATCGTCATCATCCCCATCATCATCATCCCCATCATCATCATCAAAAGCATCGTCATCATCCCCATCCTTCTCCTCATCATCATCATATAAATTTAATTTAATTCAATTTAAAACATTATTAATTATTAAAAATATATATAATTTATAAAATTATTTAATCACTATGACAAATTTCAAACTTTAGTAAAAACAAGACGCACGCACCATTTTGCGCATACACGTAATTTTGCGCGTACGCGCATTTGGACACGTACACGCCATTATGTGTGTACACGCTTTTTAAATACACATGCACGCGCCAGTTTAGTTTTTAAATTTTGGCGGGTAATTCGTTTCCCACCAACGTGGTGGATGACTTGGCTGCTATGGTTTTAGGTTCGGGTTGCCAAAATACATATAATAATATAAAAAAACACATCTTATTCTATAACTTCTTCTATTTCGAGCATGATTCTCCGCATGCTACACTTTTCCACTTCCAATGAAATTGCACACACTTGTAAAACTATGTGTGCAGATTCCGAATATTTAATTTTTTATTAAAACTATTATTTGTTCCTATTTTTTAGTTAATTTCAATTGCACTAACGTCAATCTTACACAAAGAGTAGGTTATTTCTTCCATCTACAACTTTTTATTGGCTCACCTATTTTGAAAACGGAAAAGAACCCGCACAAGTACACACAAAAACATACATCCTAAAAAAAATAAAATTGTTGATTGATTAGGTTAAGACCATGATATCGAGGGCTAACGCTCGGCCTAGTCATTTTAGGGATGGGCTGACTTCCTTAATTAAGAAAAATTAAAATTAACATAAATAAATATGGAAAAATAATGCCACACTAGAACTGCCTGTTATCTACGACTGTATATAATTTTTTTAACAAAAATCCACCATTTGAATACCGAACTAGAGGGCTAACGCAAACATATTCATTATATTTTCTTAAACAAATAACATACCAACCTCAGGAGAACCCCCTTTTTTGGGAGTTATACTTAATTTCCATAAATAATATTTATATATTCTGGAAGGTAATCCGATTTTCTACGTTTGATCTTCTTGTGCCATATTCCAAAAAGCTGTGTAGGTAGCTCTAATGTTGTTTTTTGACGTTCAGATTTATGTTTTTCCAGAAGTCCATTGCAACTAACGCATCATGAGTGGCCAGCATTAGCTTGCACCAGCCCTTAATCTTTTTGTTTAGAGAAGTCATACATCTCACAATATCTCATCATAAAGGAACTATGTGGATAAACTAGAAGGCTCTGTCTCTTCCAAAATCAATGGGAGGCTTGGGAATCAAGATACTCCCTTTGTTTGCAAAATCACTAGTTGCAAAATCCATATGGAGAGTGATCACAGGTAATGGGCTTTGGAAAGAGGCAATAATACAGAAATGTATAGCACCTCTATCTATCATTGCATGGATAAGAAATCCTAGAAAAGCAAGTATAAATATGTTAGTTTGTTGGAAAGCAACAATACTATCTTTTGATGTAATTGACAGAAGACTGTCGCAGAAAATAGGGAATGGAAAAAATGTAAGGATTGGAGAAGAGTCTTGCACTTGCAATGATGGTAATCATTTATTACCTTTCAATATGGTAATGCAACTCAGGTTCAAGGGAATATTTACTTTAAACCAAATAAGATTCAATGGAACATATATCATAATGAGAGAGGAATGGAAGAACATTGACTCACTGGATTTTAGGGAAGAGGATGGAAACAAATGGAATGTATTTATAAAAAAACTTCACTATAATCATGTGAGACTAAATAATCAAAAGGATAAACTGGTATGGGTACTCGACCCTCATGGAGTATATACACCTAAAATAGGATATATTACAGTAGTAAATCAAAATCAGTTGGAGGAACCAATCTGGTGGTGGAAAAGTATTTGAAAATTCAACTGTTTACCCAAATAAAAAATTCTAATGTGGTTTTTCCTAAAAAACAAAGCACTTACTTGGGATCATCGTCAAAGGAGAAATTTGAAGTACCTGGTAGATGCAATTTGTGTAAATGTGAGGAAGAAACAGACATACACATGTCTGTTGAATGTGAGTACACCAAAAAAGTATGGAATTTAATAAGTAAAATGTTAAATTTGAGATTTATTTGGCAGGGTACCTCAATTCAAGAATGTCTAAGAAACTGGTGCTTAAATCATGCATACAAAGACTATAAGAGCATGGCTCTCATTTTTGGATGGAAATAATGGATAGCAAGGAATCAGTTACCTTTGAAGATAACTACGCTCTAATCAAGAATGGTAACTACGCTTTAATACCATTGAAGGGGTAAAAGCTTCTTAACGCAAATAATAATTCTAAAATGCCCACAAGTATTAGAGATCCCACATTCTGATAAGTAATAATAGTATATTGGTACATAGATGATGTTTACATTACAATAAATGGCCCATAGCTGATGTTTAAATTACAATGAATGGCCCACTTAAATATAGATTGGGAACCTTTATTGAGGAGTCGCATCTCCTCATTAATTATAAACAATATTTATTATTATTTTATGTTTGTAAGATAGACCAAAGTTTGTCTTACCGGGTGTTAATAACTACCACCACCATCATCGTTGTCATCATCATCAATATTAATAATTTAAAATATTAATTATTTTTATTCTCATTATATAACGTCAACTATATCTTAATACTATGTAATCATACTCATAAATAAAATTATATCACATTTAATATAATTAAATATGTTTAACCATAACTTAATTGGCATAACATACTCATTTGTTTTATTATAAATTTGACAAATAGTTTATAATAACATTTAACATTTATATTTGACTTTTTTATATTTTATTATTAATATTTAATCATAGAATATTTCATATAAATCATATGTAATATATTTTTTCAAGGAATAACCTCATAGAAAACTCTTGGAGTGTGCTAGAACTCAATTAACCTTGTAATACTAATTTTGACAAATATTATATGATAATATTTAATATTGATATTTGAGTTTATAATATTCTTCTATGAATATTTAATAATAGAATATTTCAAAACCCTTGCAGTACTTTGAAAAAAAATTGAACCCATAACCTCTTTAATAATATATATTATATTCTAATTATTATTAATATTCATTTATTTTATTAGATTTTAATATATTTTCTGAGTAATCATTTGAATAATTCCTATTATTCATGGATGGTATTTAACGCTAGATTGTTTCATGGGGGCTTCACTAGAAGGCAATATAATATCACGTTCATTCATATTGTGGTATTAAATATTCATGAAAACCTAAAAATCATATTGCTTATATATTAAGGGGCAAAGGGTTTTTTTATTTAATGTAACAATAAAAAAATACTTTGGGATCTTTTTTATATGGGCGGGCTGACAAATATCCACCAAATGGAGATGGCGGGATCACGACTGGATGAGAAATCGGGTTGAGGCAAGGCTCGGGCTTACTAGTACGCAGGGAAATCGGGTTGAGTCAAGGCTCGGGCTTGAGGCTAGGGGTTTCGTGGTGAAGTGGGTTTCCATTCGATCATAGTTGAGAGACAATGGTAATTGACAACCAATTGTTACCAATAGCACTCAGCCAGTTGTTACCAATAGCCTTGGGAGGCTCTAAGCCTCCAAGGCCTGTTATAGGCCCTCGATAGGCCTTAAGGGCTTGAATACCCAACCACTCGTGCCTATTACAAGCCTTAGGAGGTTTAGTCAGCCTCCTAGAGCCTGTTACAGGCCTTGGGGGCTTGGAAACCTAGCCCACAACAGGCTTAGTCAGGGATTGGGGAACTGCAACATGCAATCTAAATGTTGTACTATGTGCATTGGCTCTAGTGACATACACGAAGTGATATCCTATCTCTTCATTAGACCATTAGATGTTTCAAATAATAATTATATGTGGTTGAGTAATTGCATTGTGGGTGAAGTAATGTGCATCCACGATATACATCGAAAGAAGCAAGGTGCATTGTAGAATGCTTGTGGGGTCATAAGAGGGGTATCATATCAATATACTAGGTAGAAATATAAAGGGGTATAGAAAATGTTAATGACAAAATTGATACATACAATATCTAGTGAAAATAGGGGTTTTTTAAATTAGGAAGGCATATTGGGAGGGGGTAAAAAAAAATGATTTTGGAAGGCATTTTCCAATATTTAGTGAAATTAGGGGTATTGTTTCATATGCCACGATCGAATGTGCTATGATAGTTGTTTATTGAGTGAAGCCCCCGTGGATGGTTTTTTGTAGGAGGTAGGTTGTGCTAGCATGAATTTGGTTGGTATTGTCTTATGTTGATGATATTGTTCTTATGGAGAGGAGTCCTTGTGATGTCGACAAGCAAAGTAGAAGCAGATAAAAATTCTTAAAAAAAATTTCTCTAGTATGGGTATGACTGTTAACACTAACAAAAAAAAGGTTATAATAATAAAGTCTCAAATGATCACTTAAAAAAATTTCATGTATGGAAACAACAACTTAGAGGAAGTGACTTCATATAAATATCTCAAAATCAATCTTCATCATAAGCTTAACTGGAACTATAGCATTGAGAAAATGATTAATGGAGGATGGAAATCTTATTATGGGCTTGAAATGTAATGTCCCCTCTATCATACTAGCGTGAGAGAGAGGATCATAGTGCTCAATCCGGGCAATTAGCCCCAATACGTTTGAATTAAAAACATTGATGCAAAGAACTGTATCTGTGCATGCTATGGAAAAACGATGGTAATCAAATAAATGTTGTTGATCTCTAAAATACATTCAAGATTCTGTGACAGCCATGAATTAAAGATCTGTGCAGAATTATACAAGATCATATGGGAATGCATAATCATTTTAATACACAGTGGAAGCAAATTTATTAGCAGTTCCATGATACATTCAAAATATTCATTAAATGGTAATCGCAAACTTAACACAGGAGAATACTTATCTTATGCAGAAGTAGTCCCACGCAACTCGCTATGCAACTGCAACGTTCCACCCAACCGTAGGCCAGTGTGCTCCTCAATCTCTCAGCACCACTGCCACCCCCGAGCTGGGCACGATCTCTACAAGGAACCAGGGAACAACAGACTCACACATAGCCAAGCATACACCAAGATGAGCCAAGCCAATCTACAATTGGGTTTATCAGGCTACTAGGAGATGGAAAGGAAGAGTTGCTAAGCTAGTGAGCTCCAGCACAGAGCCCGGGATAACCTTGCAAGATCTATCTAGCTTGGCACCCACAATACCTACACACCCAGCACAAGGAAGTATTCTTTTCACTGCTGTGCAGTCCCTCAAGCCATACCTTCCCTATCCAGTGCTCTCAGGGTATGCATAGAAGAGTAACCAAAGCCCTCTTGATCTTTTTGAGAGGTTGTCTCCCCCACTAGGTTTATCAAGCCACTTCTATCCACTACCACTCCAACACTTCAGCTCACAGGCTCAAACCAAGAACAAGGATGCACATAACAGCAGAACCCCACTTGCTGGGCATGAGGAAAACGTTTTCCACAGTGGAATGCCTGAGATGGGGTTCCAACTAACCCAGAAAAACGTGGGAACCCACAAAAACGAAATGGGAAGTTGGTGGACAACCCAGGAAGCCAAATCCGTTTTTAGAAAAACGTCATTGGACATTCAGGGGCAAAAACGACCTCCCTACAGTCCCCAAAATGTGGCCCTCCCTCTCCCAACTGTTATATACTCCAAAAACGACTCCCAGGCATGGAAAAATGCAGTATTTGGATGAAAAACGTAAATGGAAAGACCCAGCTAACTCCAACTGCGTGAATGCATGAAGACTGCCCATTCCCCATGGCTTTGGGCACCATTTCGTGGGTGGTTTCTTGCCCCACAAGAAAAAACACGATTTTCCAAGTTGATGGCTTGCCCATGCACGAAAATGGCTTGCCCATACTCTTTCATTCCCAAGGCATTAACTACCTTAACCAATTTCTTGGAAAAATTAAATGATTGGGTACATGAGACAAAATGGGTAGTTGGTGGTTTATGGGTTTCCCCATTGACACATGGATTAATACCATTGGCTCAAGGTTTGAATAATTTCCCTCCCTTTTCCTTGTAGAGTCATGCCCCATCTCTTTTGTTGCATTGCATAGCCGGTTGTGGGTTTTTCCATTAAAATTCGTATTTACATGGTGTCTTATTTACATTGTGCCCATCTCGCACAAGAACCATGGGCATCTATTTTTAACTGCCGATTCATGAAACGCTAAATCAATGATGGGGCCTTGGCCTTGAGCTCCTCACCATGATTAAATTACAATATTTACATCATTTACGGTTTAATACAAAGGGGGTAAAAATGGGGACATTACATGAAAATAGTTGTAAGTCCGCAAATATCTATATTTGGGATAGGAATAAACTCCTCTTTGAGACTCTCGTCACTCCTATTATCTTATATATGGTTGTGAAGTTAGGGGCTACAACATCTCTAGAGGATCATGGAGAAGGATAGAGAAAATCCAAAAGTTATTTATAACATATAATCTCAAAGGGAGAGTGCACAAAGTTGCTCCCCAAAAGTGTTGCAACGAGGGCATGCTAGCGAGGAAAAAAAAAACTCACGCACACACGTAAGGCAACACCATTAGGTTCTGTACCGACCAGGGCGTGTGTGCGCTGCTACACGTGCACGTTCCTCCTGTTAAGGTAATAATAATAAAAACATGGCATATTCTTTTTCATTCTTTCCATTGCAATCGAGCTTGAGTCACCCATCGCATGCACGGAGCTACATATAACCAATTTCACCATTTCCACTCAAAAACTATCTCCATCCATCCACCAAGTGCATTGGATAGGTAAATTCCATGTTGTTTGTCATTTTATTCATTGTTTTTTTTCTTTTTATTCATTTTTGTTTGTTTATTAAATTTGTAATAATTCCAAAATTATTAAAATAATAGAGAATTTTTCAATTGCAGAGTGTAAATGTACACAATGAATGAACACAATGTTAACATGGAGTCTGGTGTAATAGAAGAAAACACAAATCTTGGAACCAATGAAAACCCTCAAGAAAATCCAAATGCCTAGGAAAATCAAAACCCCCAACAAAATTTTGACCAAGATGAGTTGAACCATTATGTAAATGAAATGAGAGTGCACACTCGAGAAATAAGAAACACATGGGAACCATCTCGAGTGTCCCTTTCCACCTCAATTGAGAGCTCAATTGACTCCCTCATCCATGCACATCGCCAATTGACTGAAATGACTGAATATAGAGCTAGGATGCGGGAGTATTATTCCATGGGCATTTCAAAGCAGGAAATAAAATATTTGAATATTACAAAGGACCAATTGTATAGCATGTTCATCGATCCAAGAACACAACAACCATCAGACATTAGAAATCCACGTGTCTGCATGGATTGGTGTCATTTCCAACCATGGAGGGACAATTGGATGCATAGGTGATTCATGGTTTACAATAAACCTCTATGCAATAATAGGGAGGTTCCACAGTACTTCCTTTGGAAACTGTGGGATGAGTTTGCACTCGGTTTACATGTCAACTGGTTTGACATAACTAAGTTCCAAGGCATTGGACATGGTTCTTCCCAAGATCGACCTACTGCTAAGAGGAACCCACTAAGAGGGCCACCAGCTCCTATGCATGATCCCAACCCCTCTCTCCAACCGCCTCAGTTACCCCACAAACTTTATCAGATAGAGGGCGCGATGAGGAGTGTTGCACGTGGACTGCTTAGACACATTTTGTTTGTAGAAGCTACTACAGTGGAGAGACATGCTGAACCTGATAGAGATGCAAGTGAAGGGCCTTCACGATAGAGTCAGGATAGATCTGTGACTAGCGGTATCCATGTTGGGCCTTCTAGTTCGATGGGGACAATGCGACATATTTGTCTCCATTGTGGGCAGACTTGCCCTGGCCCAATTGAGGGCTTCTATATGGAGTAGGTTAGCACCTTTTTTAATGTGTTTTCAATCATCACTTGATAATTTGTAAAGTAATTTTAAATTATTTGTGTTTGATTTAAACTATTATTTCAATGTACAACTATTTAGAGTTGAGATGTCGTCATGGGAGAATGCATCATCTCTCAACCTGGATCCAGCAATGGCAGCAACAACTGAAATTGCGGCAGCTCACATGAAGGTATTTTCAGTGCCCCACATAATATTGTTATTATTTATGGCATTTCTATTTTTATGTATTTATATTTCTGACATACATGATGATAGTTCGTAGAATATTTTTTAATATTTTGATTGACTGAATAATTACTTGTTTAATATGTTCATAATGTGCATGTGTTTTGGTGTCAACAGGTATGCAAAAACTACGATGATCATCCATATCCGCTAGGGATTAGTAGATCACCATATACACAGGTACAATGTGTAGTTAAAACGACATACTATGGTTTAATTTGTTTTTTTTAACTAAACTATGATATTACAAATTTGTATGTAGGGGCCTCCAACAGCTGCAGGCCACTTTAGTCCCATGTTTCCACCTTCTCCCATGAGTCACCCCCCTCGATTCTATCTAGACCCCTCCCTCCATCCACTTGCCCCTCTCCGTCCATACTCCCCCCTCCATCCATCCTCCCCCATTCCTCCATGCCCCCCCATCTACACATCCTCCCCCATTCATCCACGCCCCCTCGTCTATCCTTCCTCCCCCATTCATCCATGCCCCCCTTCCATCCAGCTTCCCCCCTTCATCCACAACTTCCCTTCTATCCATGCTCCTCCCTCTATCTAGGACCGCCCTCCCATTTACCATACCTCAACATCACCCCTAGCCCTTTTGGGACAATACCCCCTATTGTATAGCCGATAGGGGTTCATGTTAAATTTTGAGCATTAATTCAAAATACTCTAGGATCTTTACTGAGAGAATAACATGTACAGTATATCAATGCATATCAATCATATCAAGCATGCCAATCATCACAAGAAGCAAAAGCATGAGAGACAAGAGACACAGAGTTTCCGTGGGGAAAACCCTAAGGTGAAAAATCCCACAACTTCCTCAGAGATAGAGAGAGCAATGTCTCAACCAAAGTAAAACCAAAATACACAGAGATAGTCTCCTAGTAGAAGATAATCCTCCTCCTCACTAGTGCGCCACTTTCTGAGTGAAGGAAGATTGAATTTCCGAATAATCAAAATAGAGATCTCCCGATCTCTATTTATAATTATCTATTTTCCCAGTGACCTTATGGGGCCGACTTGTCTAGCTAGGTACATCATCCAGATATTACATAAAATAAGGGCCGACCCTACACGTGGTGGTCTAATAACCCATCGGCAAGTTCACACACTTGCGACACTTGTCAATACACATGACGACACTTCCGTATAGAGGAATGACACATCTCTATAGGAGTATAATAATATATAAGTTAAATACATGGATGAAATACATTCTGAAGTTACATATACATCAACACTTCCTCTTAACTAGGAAGGTATTTCTCGACACAGATCTGCTATCACAAGTCTTCTTCTCTGGATCATCATCATCGATGCATCGTCCTCGAATCATCGTCATCGTCACTGCTGCTGCTATCTCAAACAATCTCTGAATCTATTCGTCATAGGAAGTTCTATAGAGCCAGTCCTTTTTCATACTAGATGTAGGCCCACCAGCTGTAGGTATTCATCATCACTGGCCATACTATGGAATCCTCAGGACTTATTACGTGAGTCAACAAAACCTCGAAAGAGCATCCCAGGACTGATTACGAGCACACAACTCAACCTATCGGATCTCCAAGGACCTTTTACATGCTATTGCACAACCTGTCCACGGCCACAGAGTATCACGAAGCATAACCCAGATGCACACACACAACACTTACACTCACTGGCATGGGAGGACCAACCTACCACCATCAGTGAAAGGCTGACAACACTTACATCAAAAACCATGGGAGAACACATCTACAACCATGTTGGAAAGGCTCCGCACTTACATCAATGCACATGGGAGAACACATCTACCACCATGTCGGAAAGGCTCTGCACTGACATCAACGCACATGGGAGAACACATCTACCACCATATCGAAAAGGCTCTGCACTTACATCAATGCACATGGGAGAACACATCTACCACCATGTCGGAAAGGCTCTGCACTTACATCAACGCACATTGGAGAACACATCTACCACCATTTCGGAAAGGCGCTATGCATCTATGTCTTCGGAACTCATCACACATAATCCAACTGATTATGTAATGTATCCACCTGATACATATGATCATCTCGATCATCATCATAGCATCACCCTGATGCATGTCATCTAGAGTATCGTCTTGATACTCATCATTGCATCGTCCAGATGCATATCTGGAGCAACATCCTGAAGCTCGTCATCCATGATCATCCTGATCATACAATGCATCTACCTGATGCATACCAAGTATCTACCCGATACATATCATCATACATGATCCACCTGATCATATAATGTATCCTCCTGATACATACACAGATACATGATCCACACAATGTATCCACCTGATATATATATCAACACACATGATCTACCTGATCATACACAGTATCTACCTAATACATATATAGATACATGGTCCAAGCATCCAACATGATGCATATAAAAATACATATAAATGATCCAACTAATCATATCCAGCATCCAACATGATGCGTACATACATATACATATAAATGGTCCAACTAATCATATCCAGCATCATCCTAACGCATATACAGAGCAGTAACTGGAGCATCATCCTGATGCTCATGATCCAGCCCTTACATCCACAGCCATGTGAAGGATCCTCCTTCCAACATGCTTGGAATGGATTCTACAAATGTGTCCATCACTTCTTCCTCGAAGTGTCATCAATCTGAAGAACACCAAGCCTCTCTCTGAAGTACTCGAACTTCACTCTGGCTAGTGGTTTCATCAGCACATCTGCAATCTGCTCGTCCGTCGCAACATACAGGAGCTTCACTGCTACTCTCTACACCATATCCCTGATATAGTGATATTTGATCTCTATGTGTTTCAACCTACCATGAAACACTGGGTTCTCAGACAGCTTCACACAACTCTGGTTATCACAGAAGATACCAGTAACATCCAACGGAAGATCAAATAACTCAGACAGTAGCTTCCGAAGCCATACTACCTCACAACTAGATGAACATGCTGCAACATAATCTGCCTCGACTGTACTTAGTGCTACGTAGGACTGCTTCCTGCTAAACCAAGAGATCACACCTGATCCCATACTGAAGCAACACCCAGATGTGCTCTTCTTATCTGCAGCACTGCCTGCCCAATCTAAATCAACATAACCCTGCAGGTTAAACTTTTGATTCACTTCATACTTGAGCCCATAATCAACTGTACCCTTCAGGTACCTCAGAATATGCTTTACAACAACTAGGTGAACACTCCTCAGATCCGTCAGGAACTAGTTCAATGTGTTCCCCGCAAAGCAAATATCTCGTCTCGTGTTCGTCAGGTACACCAAGGACCCAATCATCTGACGATACATAGAGACATCAATCGGCTCAGATTAAGCATCACACAAAAGCTTCAAGTTCGATGCCATAGGTGTGGCCATGGCCTTGCAATCCATCATCCCGAACCTCTTCAGGATATCTACTACATACTTCCCTTGTCCAAGGAAGATCCCATCTGCACTCTTTCATACCTCCATACCTAGAAAATAATGCATCATCCCCAAGTCCTTCATATCGAACTCAGCAACAAGCTTCCTCTTTGTATCGGCAATCAATCTGTCATCTCTTGTTACAAATAGGTCATCCACATATAGGAGTAGAATCACAGGATTCCCTTCTGCAACTTTGTAGTAAAGGTTGGAATCCGCTTTACTCTTGGTAAAGCCCAAGCTAGATAGGAAACTGTCCATCCTACCATACCAAGTTCTGGGAGCTTGCTTCAAGCCATACAAGGCTTTCTTCAATCTGCACACATATGACTCCCTCTCATGTGTTTCAAAACTGAGTGGTTGCTCCACATATACTTCCTCTTCAACTACACCATTCAAGAAGGCAGTCTTGACATCCATCTGGTGTATCTTCCATTTCATTGCTGTAGCCAGGGCAAGTACTATTCTGATGGAAGTGTACCTGGCTACAGGAGCAAAAGTTTCTTCATAATCTATTCCCTCTTTCTGAGAGAAGCCATGGGCTACAAATTCTACCTTGTACTTTTCTATGCTTCCATCTGCAGCATGATTGATTTTGTAGATCCATTTGGAAGTCACAATAGACTTCCCTTCAGGTCTTGGGACAACATCCCAAACGTCATTTTTCATTATTGAATGGTATTCCTTTACCATGGCATCCTTCCATTCTTTCTTTTCCACCGCTTCTTCATAACTAGAAGGTTCTTTGTTCATGATATCACATAGTAATGCAACATAGCTAGTATGTGATCTGGTTCTCTTCTTTGCTCTATGTTCTTCTTCTGGAATGCCAAATCTCTCTGCATCTTGAATGAGCTCTCTAGCCCATGCAGGTTTCCTCTTGTGAGAGTTGTCCTCACGTGGTGGATTTACAAGTTGTTGTGGATCTTCGATTTCATGATCAACATCTGGAATTGCTTCAGACATGGTAGTGTCTTGAAATCTAGTTTCCTTAGGTTCTTCATAATCTTCAATAGGTGTCTTTCTTGATTTGACGAATGCTGAGTTTTCATCAAATGTCACATCCCTGCTGACATCAGTCTTATTGAACCCTGGAAAGTATATTTTGTAAGCCTTCGAGCTTTCACTGTAACCCACAAAGATACCCTTCTTTCCTGAAGGATCTAGCTTGGTCCTCTTTTCCTTTAGGACATGTGTGTATACTGGACAACCAAATATTCTGAGATGGCTGACTTCAGGTTTCTTACCAGAAAAGATCTCTTTTGGTGTCTTGTTGTCCAATATCTTGTGGGGTGTTCTGTTCTACACATATACAGCTATCCTAGTTGCTTCTGCCCATAGATGCATAGGTAGATCCTGGTCATGCAGCATTTCCCTTGCTACTTCCATGATTGTTCTGTTCTTTCTTTCTGCAAATCCATTTTGTTTTGGATTGTAAGGAGCAGTCAACTCTCTCTTAATCCCTGAATCACTGCATAGTTTCACGAAGTCACCTTCTCAAAACCCAAAATTTCCAAAAATTTTAAAATTTTTAAAATAGTAAGTAATATTAATAAATGCATTCATTGATTTGTTTGATTAGTTAAAATGATCTTAAATGTGTCTGAATGATCTGTTGTTATACTTAGATTTTGTTATGAGTTTCTTTACCGTTGCTGATTGTTTTCTGTTTTTCAACCACAAGGGGGAGTTGTCATAGTAGACTGGGCTTACTTAGCTTCCGAGCTAATGCATCAAAATTGACTTTCTCTTACAGATATACAGGTAATGTTCGGGTCACTGCAAATAATCTTTAAAGCATTATAAATCATTTAGCTGTACCAAATCATTCAGTAAAAATTCTAAGCATGATAACCAGGTTATCAGGTGTTTGAAGGTAGCACTCTGCCTATGACCTTCTCAAGATCTTACTGATAGAGAATTAGAATTTACTAGAGAATATGATAACTATTTTTCTTGGAAATTAAAAGAACTAGAAAATCCTATGGAGTATTGGTCCATTACTGATATCCATAAATTTATTAACTAGAGCTTTAGAGTATGACCGAGTTATCATCATCAGATCAATTTTTACTCCACCATTGTTATTGCATCAAGTCATGTTTATAGTTAGAATATTTGGTGTGCAATTTCAATTGTAAGGATCTGAAGATATCAATATAAATATACTTTGCTTGTCTCAAACAATTACCAGGTATTCTGTAAATTACATGTCTCCTCTTATCATTTTCAGGATTTGTTTAGCTTGAAAAACTATTCCTATTTCTATGACTGATAGTGGATTGAGAACTGTAGACTATCTTTATTAAACTCATTGTGTCTTAAGGATGGCAAGAGTCTACTTGTCATATGCGAAATATGAGTCTATTTCGGTGCAATGCTATATCAATTGCTATTATGGATATAGAGTTGTCAATCATTTATGCCCAACGTCACTACAATATCTTAGAGAATTGAAAGAGATATAATTTCTATTGTCTTGCCACAATAGGCTAGGGTATATAAAAAAATAGTGATAAGGTTTGCAATTAGCATTTGATTCACTTGAAAACTACCTCCTTGGTAAAAAAAAATTAATAATTTACAAGTTCTCTAAGTCTAAATAGACTTCAAGATTTAATCTTGTTCACTATTGACAATTGCGTGATATTATTGATTGTAGGTCATATGTTGATGTTCACTTAAGCTAGTTCGAAAGCATTGTTTTCATTTTGAAATAATGGAAAGTTTCAAAATACGGTATCACGACCATGGAAGAATATCCATGCTATGATTTGGGGTTACCTTCGCCATGATTTTTAATTGACAAACAAAATAATTGGAATATCACCATGGAGTTTGGAACGTCGACCCACTGTATGTGAAAAATTAAAGTGCTACGTGGTTAGTCTTGAGCCATGCATTTGGTGATATATAACAGTTGACTAACCCTACTCTGTCCTTTCCCTTTTCCTTCGGGCTTGGTCGCTCTGCGAACCCTCCTGGTCTAACTTTCACTGAGGCGCTGTTGGTGGTAGCTTCATACTACTATAGTCCTTCGTGCTTGTTCATTGTATCGTTTTGGGAGTCTTTGTATTTCGTTGTTAGCAGCTATGGGTTTGTTAAAAACCTAGTGTTCATCCTTTTTGTTACCACTTCCAACCCTGTCATGGCTTCCATCGTCTGCATCTTTTGAATTAGTTCGGTCACAGCTTTCATCGTGGAGAGTACTCCTTTGCTTCTGCCAACTTGTTCCTTAGGTGACAGAAATGGGGTTTATACTTGTTCTGCTCATGTTGTTCATGGTTTAGCAGGCTGTTGAAATAACCGAGTTCCTTTCAGAAACACTGGTAAGTTTATCTCATACTACGCTCTGCTAGTTAGAAGGTATGGTTTATCAAATTTGATGTTTAACTAATACCACTTTGTTGTTGCAGGTCCTGGCCCTTCTCAAAGGCGTGGATAGCACAAGCTTTGACGAATGGCTTTCCGGGTAAGCCTGGTTTTCACCATGGCATTTCCTCCTTTTGGTGGTTAGGATGGTTAGGGTTTAGTCTTGAAAGATCCATCTTTGTGGCTAGCTCCGTGCTGTTTGGTCTTGTAGCTGCTTGTTACCAAAGTTCATGGACAGGTTTAACCCTATGATGTGTATGAAATGTTATGGATGCAATCATATGTAATTTAATCGTCTTGCTTTAGGTATTTAGGGTTTATAGAAGAATTAATGTGTAAAATAAAAGGCTATGAGCCTGCTCTGAAGATGAGGTTACGACCTCAAGGTTTTTAATACTGTACTCGTAAAATTTTGCTTAATGTTTTTACCCAGGGTTTTGGAATTTAACTTATTATAAGGTTTTTGCTTGTACCTTGGGCTTGTTCATTGCATGCGTTTTAGTTCTATGCTATATTCAACAGTAAGTAAATTTTAAGTTTGTAATCCACTTATACAGTGGATTTGTGACTTGGCTGTATGTGAAAACGTTGCATTAACTATTTAGCAAATGCTTTGTTTATTCAAGTGGGGATGGTAGGGTTTGACCCGAACTAACAGTTCGAATGCTTAAGCTGTCATATACAATGCGACTCTGTTGATAAATTCTTGTGTAAAAATACTGCAGGGTTTATGTATCTAAATTTTGTTTTGTTACTAAGCTCTTAATTTATTCAGGGTTTTCACCCCGGTTTGACAAAATAACTTATTAAAAGTTTCTCCTATAAATTTTGAGCTGGTGTGGCATGTATTTCTAATTCTATGGTTTTAAAATCACTTAAACAGTCATCCTTGGCTGCGGTCGTAGGTGAAATTGTTGTCTTAATTCTAAATGTTTAATTACTTGTAAAGTCTGGAATGATGGGGTTCAATCCGAAACGACAGTGGTGATTTTGTTTAGATGATGATTCTTTAGTTACGATTATCTTCTGTTGGTAGTTTGAGAAACAAGTAAAAGATATTACTATACTGTTGAGCTCAATAAATGAGCTAGAATACTGTTCTGTTTGTTTCTTTTGTTATAAAGTTCATAACTAGGTTATTTCTCTGCTGGTAATTTCTTGTTGTAGAAACTGGAAAGATAGGGTTTAAATCGAACTCCACGGTCACGATTTTTTTTTAGTTAATTATTTTGTTTGTTATGATTATGACTCTGTCGAAGTAGACAGTCAAGCGACAAATATTACTATACTGTTTTAGTTCGATAATGAATCAATAGGATTCTGCTAATCCTTTTGTTTGTTCAAGTAATAACTAAGTTATGAAAAAAAATGTTAAATTCTTTATAATTATTTTCTGTTGTAATTTTGCACATTCATTTGTGTAATAGGTAGTGACTATATAATTGTTAACTAGGGTTTGGTATTAATTTATTTAATAGGTTAAGACTGGTTAACTAATGACTAGGGTTTTGTACCCTGATATAAAGGTCTTATCCGTGACTACAAAATCTCCTGTAAGGTCTGTCGACCAAGATATAATAAATGTAATTTTTTTATGGTTATAATTACTGTTGTCTCCTATGAC
This sequence comes from Larix kaempferi, assembly GCA_027924585.1. Lineage (NCBI taxonomy): Eukaryota > Viridiplantae > Streptophyta > Pinopsida > Pinales > Pinaceae > Larix > Larix kaempferi. The sequence goes on from BSBM01000792.1 coordinate 5,300,093, forward strand.
TATTTATTACATTTTGTATACACAGAGAATAAATAATTTATATGTATCTCTTACTTCTCTACTCAAACATCATAATTAAACTGGGATTAAAATTATGATAATAACTACTGCTTTAAATATTACTATTGTGTGGAAAACATTAAAGATACCTTATCAGTAATGTAATAATGATACTAAGGAATGTTGGAAACACAGTAACTCTCATCAAATCTATTACTGATATTCAGAGATGCTAACTTTTACTAAACTAAATATTATTCAGACATATAGATGCTAGACACAACATACATTCATTTATACTTAGAAATCATAAAGGAATAAATAGCAGAACCTGTTTCTGTGGACAACAACAACAATGGGAGGTTGTTCCTCCCTACCAACTCCTAGAGAGTGCCCATACATCACTTCTCAGGACCCCTGAGCTTGTTCTGGTATCCCTGGCTGGAACTAGGTGCAGCAAAATAATTCACTCAGTCCAAACAGCTATAATGGAACCAAGTTACTGTAACATTCCTCTCAAACAACTTCCTTACTGTAATTCCCTCTTCCTCAATGGGATTCCTGAATAACATTCACCTGAATGCATTCTCCCTCTAGAACAATTCCAATCCCCAGCTCTGTTCATTGAGTACTATTTAAAAGATTGCCTAGATCTTTGTTGGGTTAACTGTCATTAATGAGCCACCTGCTCTGATTCCACTTCCTTGGGGAATCATGACCCCAAATATAGGGAAGTTGCCACCTGCAACTTAGGAAGTGTTTGAGGATGCTACCACTTGTCTTTTTCCTTTCCACCTAGTTCCATCCACCAGTTTGACCAGTAACCTCTTTTTAACAGCTCTCCCATGCTGTTGTTTCCATAATTTCATTATTAATAATAAAATATTCTGAATTACATTCCATTTATAGTGACTCTGCTGAGTCATCAATTCCTACTTAGCATTAAATTTAACATAATGTCTCAGGAATATAATAAAATGATTACATAATTTTTACAAAATTGGGGTATGTGACATACACACCCCCTTAAAATGTAACATCGTCCTCGATGTTACTTATTCCTCATCCTCAGCCACCTTCGGGAACAGATTTGGGTATGCTTCCCACATCTTACTTTCCAGTTCCCAGGTAGCTTTTTCAGGACTAAGGTGCTTCCATTGCACCTTAAGCTGTCCAATCGTGCGTTTCCGCAGAGTAATTTCCCTCCTCTCTAGGATACAATCCGGTTCCACCAGAACTTCCCCTTCTGGTTCTACCTGTACAATGTTCCAATCAATAACATGAGTAGCATCATGAACGTACTTTTTTAGAACAGAAATATGAAAAACATTGTGCACTTTTAAATTAGGTGGTATTGCTAGCTGATAAGCAACTTGACCAATTCTAGATAAAATTTCAAACGGACCACAGTAACGTGGTGCTAATTTTGCACAACTCCCCAATCTTAGGGAGCTCTTCTTTGGTATTACCTTTATGAACACATGTTCACCCACCTGGAACTCTTTAGGAGTTCTTTTCAAATCTGCTTGGCTCTTTTTCCGATCCTGGGAAATCTTCAAATTTTCCTGCACTTGTTTCACAATTTGTTCCATTTTTTTTAATAATTCAGGACCTAACACTAATCTATCTACTGGATTATTCCAAGAGATAGGAGTGTTACATTTACGCCCATACAAAATTTCAAAAGGACTGAACTTAGCTGATGATTGATAGCTGTTATTGTATGCAAATTCTGCTAAATATAAGTAATCCTCCCACTTACCTGGTTGATCCTTAACATACATTCTTAGCAGATCTTCCAATACCTGATTAACTCTTTCAGTTTGTCCATCCGTCTGAGGATGGAAAGAAGTGCTGAAATTCAGTGTTGTGTTTAATCCTTTAAACAAAGATTTCCAGAAATTTCCTTTGAATTTAGGATCCCTGTCTGAAATAATAACCTTTGGGACACCATGTAACCTAAAAATATGCTTCAGAAATATATCAGCTATGTTTGCAGCCTTGTAAGTGGTTTTAACAGGAATAAAATGTGCTGATTTACTCAATTTATCTACTACCACCATAATTGAATCATTCTGATTTTGATTTTTGGGTAATCCAGTAATGAAATCTAAGCTGATTATTTCCCACTTCCAACTAGGAATAGGAAAAGGTTGCAATAACCCAGCTGGATGCTGATGTTCTGTTTTTACTTGTTGACAGTCCAAACATCTAGCTATATACTCAGCTGCTTCAGATTTCATATTAGGCCAAAAATAGTCTTTTCTCAACATGGTGACAGTCTTCTGGTAGGCTGGATGCCCTGAGTAAGGGGTTTTATGAACTTCATCCAGAATTAACAATTTAACTTTAGATACATTAGGCACATACAATCTGTCCTTAAACAATAAAAATCCATCTTTATTTAGACTATAACCATTTATCAAACTTTCTGTAGGTTCTTCTTTAGCTGTAGCTTGTAAGTTTTGATAAATTTCATCCAATTTTATCCCTTCAGTCAGCTATTCATTTAAATCATAGGTATAAGTGCTGATAGCTGTTGTAAAATTCAGCTTTGCATTTCTGCTCAAAGCATCAGCCGCCTTATTTTCATTCCCTTTTATGTGCTGAATTTCGAAATCGTATTCACTTAAGAAGGCCAACCATCTGGCTTGCCTTGCGTTTAAGTTAGGCTGATCTAAAAGGTATTTTAGACCCTTATTATCAGTCATTAAAGTAAAATTTCTGCATATTATGTGATGTCTCCACATCTTTAAGGCATGAATAACAGCAACTAATTCTAAATCATAAGTGGCATAATTCTTTTCATGAATCTTCACCTTCCTGGACTCATAAGCAATGACATGCCCATCCTGAGTCAACACTCCGCCTAGACCATCATTACAAGCATCGGTGCAAACCACAAAATCCTTATTAGGATATGCTATTCTTAGAATAGGCGCAGTTGTTAATAAAGTATTTAATTTATTAAAGCTTTCTTCACACTTCAAGTTCCAATCAAACTTCTTGCCTTTCTTTTGCAAGGAAGTGATTGGGTTGGCTATTTTTTGAAAGCCTTCAATGAATCTCCGGTAATAACCGGTAATTCCCATGAAGGACCTAACATCTGTTACGTCTTTTGGTACTGGACATTCTTCAATTTCCCGGATCTTTTCAGGATCAACTGAACTCCCTTCCTTAGTCACTACGTGACCTAAGTACTGGATTTCATCCTTGAAGAAATCACACTTACTGAACTTCGCAAAGAGCTGCTATTCTCGCAGTTCTTGTAAGACTATCCGTAAATGTTCTTTGTGTTCCTCTTCGTTTTTAGAATAAATTAAAATGTCATCAATGAATACGACGACAAATTTATCTAAGTATTTATGCATTATGTTATTCATTAGGCACATAAAGATGGCTGGGGCATTAGTAAGCCCAAATGGCATTACGACAAATTCGTAATGTCCATACCTCGTTCTGAAAGCTGTCTTGAATATGTCCTCTTCTTTAATTCTCACCTGATGATAGCCTGATCTCAAGTCTATATTAGAGAACACTGTAGCTCCATGTAGCTGATCAAACAGATCATCTATGCGAGGCAACAGATATCTGTTTTTAATTGTCATCTTGTTTAGTTGTCGGTAATCTATGCAGAGTCGCATAGTTCTGTCCTTCTTTTTAACAAAGATTACTGGTGCTCCCCAAGGGGACACACTGGGTCGAATGTAATTCTTATCTATTAACTCCTTTAACTTCGTTTTTAATTCGTTAAGCTCCAGAATATTCATATGATACGGAGCCTTTGAACTGGGTACAGCACCTGGTACCAGCTCAATTGTGAAATCCAGTTCCCTCTTGGGAGGTAATCCTGGAATTTCCTCCGGAAAAACATCAGTAAATTCGTTTACTACAGGGATATCCTCTACTTTTATCTTACTTATTTCAGACTTACCTGCCTCATCTGTAATAGTTACAGCATAGGCTTTGCACCCTTTTCTGACTGCCCTTTTAAGTTGTAAAGCAGAAATCTACCTGATTACTGTTTTCCTAGGAATACCCCTAACAGTTACAGGCTGTTCATTATTATTTACACACGTAAAAGTTTTATCAAAACAGTTTAAAGCTACCTTATGCTGTTCTAACCAGTCCATACCAATAAGTATGTCATACGAGCGAAGTGGCAAAACATTAAATTTAACAGTAGTTTTAAAATCATTCATATCTGGAGCACATTCCTTAACATAACAGTTCACCTTCCTTTTTGCCCCAGTGGCTAGTTGTACTAACCAAGAGTTATCAAACCTTTCAACAGTCAAATTACACTTTTCTACTATCTGTGGTGAAATATAACTAAGGCTGGCACCTGGATCTATTAAAATAGTTACAGGGGTTTTGTTAACCATACCTCCTACTTCCACCATGGAAGTTTGATATTCAGCTTGGCGGTTCTCCAACGTTGCATTGAATCGGGGCATAGTCCCTGCAAAGTCTCCAACAATCATTTCATCTTGTATAGTATGAATATTGCTATTTGGTTTCTTCCGATTTGGGCAAGCTGAAGCATAGTGTGGGCCATTACACTCCCAGCACTTAACAGGTTTTTCGTTCAAAAACCTTTGTGTAATTTCCATGATTGTTAGAAGCCTCCTTGCTGCCCTTGAAGTTGTTGGAATGATTAGCAACTCCATTTTTGTTTCCCTGGAAGCTTTTACCGTTAAAATTGTTTCCGTTCTTGTTATTCTTGAAATTTTTATGGGGTACAAACTCCTTTTTCCTGTACTCAAGCTGATTACTGTTCTTTTTAGCCTTCCAGTTGGCTATCCCTTCTTTCTTTTTATTCTGTTCAAAACAGAAATTAGCTTTTCGCATAGCTTCTTCCAGAGTTTTGGGGTTATCATATTCGATTCTGTCCTTTATATGATATGGCAGGCAGCTAAGAAACCGCTGTACTTTAGGTTTCTCTTTAACAAAATACGGCACCTTTCTTAACAGACTTAAGAACTTACTGTTTAAGTCCTTCATTGTCATAGATCCTAGATTTAACTCATAAAATTCCTTGGCCCTCTCTTCATAGTATTGTTCGGACATAAATTTATTTTTGAAGTACCTTTTAAAGGTACTCCAATTTACCTCTTTTTCTTTGATCCCCTTGACCCTTTCAAGTCTTTCCACCATATATCCACCTTTCCAGAAAGGTTATAGATGGCCATTCTTGCCTTCAGCTGATTTGAATAGTTGTATATCTGGAAATATTTTCTCATCCCGGATAACCAGGATTCTGCCTCTTCTCCTGTTTCAGATTCTCCATTGAAAGTTGGGGGTTTTATTTTCTTGAACTCCCCAAAAATCTCTTCATAAGGCCTATACTTTTTCTTTCTGTTATACAACTCAGCCTCACTACTGTCACTAATAGTGTGATAGCTTTGTTGTTCCCTTCTTCCTTTAGATGATGAACTGCTGTCAGATTTAGTTAGTTTCATCTTTTTAGACCCTTTTTGATGACTAGCTTCTTCAGTTTCAGATCTTTTGCTTCTTCCTTCAGTCCGAAATTTTTCCATCAAAATTTGATTTAACTGCTCTTGAGTTTTCAAAATCCTTTCGTTATCCTTCTTGACTGATTCTATCTCAGTCTTCAAACCCTTTATAGTCTGCATCAGCTCTGAGGAGTGAGCAATTACCTCCTCCATCACAGGTTCTCTGGACCTCTGTCTTGTCTCAGTGTTTGGAGATTCCTTTTCAGCATATTCTCCTAGCTCCTCCATACCTGTTTGTTAGATTCAGAAAAAGGAAATTTTCTGCTATGTTTAAAGGAAACAAAAATACAAATTAGTACATCATATATATATATAAATTTTCTTTTTATTGTCACCGTTCTGCGGAAACTAGTTGGACCATATCAAGGCCTAGTATTTGAACCATGCTATGATACCACATGTCAAAACCCAAAATTTCTGAAAATTTTAAAATTTTTAAAATAGCAAGTAATATTAATAAATGCATTCATTGATCTGTTTGATTAGTTAAAATGATCTTAAATGTGTGTGAATGATCTGTTGTTATACTTAGATTTTGTTATGAGTTTCTTTACCATTGCTGATTGTTTTCTGTTTTTCAACCACAAGGGTGAGTTGCCATAGCAGACTAGGCTTACTTAGCTTCCGAGCTAATGCGTCAAAATTGACTTTCTCTTACAGATATACAGGTAATGTTCGGGTCGCTGCAACTAATCTTTAAAGCATTATAAATCATTTAGATGTACCAAATCATTCAGTAAAAAGTCTAAGCATGCTAACCAGGTTATCAAGTGTTTGAAGGTAGCACTCTGCCTATGACCTTCTCAAGATCTTCATGATAGAGAATTAGAATTTACTAGAGAATATGATAACTATTTTTCTTGGAAATTAAAAGAATTAGAATTTACTAGAGAATATGATAACTATTTTTCTTGGAAATTAAAAGAATTAGAAAATCCTATGGAGTATTGGTCCATTACTGATATGCATAAATTTCTTAACTAGAGCTTTAGAGTATGACCGAGTTATCATCATTAGATCAATTTTTACTCCACCATTGTTATTGCATCAAGTCATGTTTATAGTTAGAATATTTGGTGTGCAATTTCAATTGTAAGGATCTGAAGATATCAATATAAATATACTTTGCTTGTCTCAAACAATTACCAGGTATTCTGTAAATTACATGTCTCCTCTTATCATTTTCAGGATTTGTTTAGCTTGAAAAACTATTCCTATTTCTATGACTGATAGTGGATTGAGAACTGTAGACTATCTTTATTAAACTCATTGTGTCTTAAGGATGGCAAGAGTCTACTTGTCATATGCGAAATCTGAGTCTATTTCGGTGCAATGCTATCTCAATTGCTATTATGGATATAGAGTTGTCAATCATTTATGCCCAACGTCACTACAATATCTTAGATAATTGAAAGAGATATAATTTCTATTGTCTTGCCACAATAGGCTAGGGTATATAAAAAAAATAGTGATAAGGTTTGCAATTAGCATTTGATTCACTTGAAAACTACCTCTTTGGTAAAAAAAAATTTAATAATTTACAAGTTCTCTAAGTCTAAATAGACTTCAAGATTTAATCTTGTTCACTATTGGCAATTGCGTGATATTATTGATTGTAGGTCATATGTTGATGTTCACTTAACCTAGTTCGAAAGCATTGTTTTCATTTTGAAATAATGGAAAGTTTCAAAATATGGTATCACGACCATGGAAGAATATCCATGCTATGATTTGGGGTTACCTTCGCCATGATTTTTAATTGACAAACAAAATAATTGGAATCTCACCATGGACTTTGGAATGTCGACCCACTGTATGTGAAAAATTAAAGTGCTACGTGGTTAGTCTTGAGCCATGCATTTGGTGATATATAAAAGTTGACTAACCCTACTCTGTCATTTCCCTTTGCCTTCGGGCTTCGTCGCTCTACGAACCCTCCTGGTCTAAGTTTCACTGAGGCGCTGTTGGTGGCAGCTTCATACTGCTACAGTCCTTCGTGCTTGTTCATAGTATCGTTTTGGGAGTCTTTGTATTTCGTTGTTAACAACTATGGGTTAGTTAAAAACCTAGGGTTCATCTTTTTTGTTACCACTTCCAACCCTGTCACGGCTTCCATCATCTGCATCTTTTGAATTAGTTCGGTCACAGCTTTCATCATGGAGAGTACTCCTTTGCTTCTGCCAACTCGTTCCTTATGTGACAGAAATGGGGTTTATACTTGTTCTGCTCGTGCTGTTCACGGTTTAGCAGGCTGTTGAAATAACCGAGTTCCTTTCAGAAACACTGGTAAGTTTATCTCATACTACGCTCTGCTAGTTAAAAGGTATGGTTTATCAAATTTAATGTTTAACTAATACCACTTTGTTGTTGCAGGTCCTGGCCCTTCTCAAAGGCGTGGATAGCACAAGCTTTGACGAATGGCTTTCCGGGTAAGCCTAGTTTTCACCATGGCATTTCCTCCTTTTGTTGGTTAGGACGGTTAGGGTTTGGTCTTGAAAGATCCATCTTTGTGGCTAGCTCCATGTTGTTTGGTTTTGTAGCTGCTTGTTACCAAAGTTCATGGACAGGTTTAACCCTGTGATGTGTATGAAATATTATGGATGCAGTCATATGTAATTTAATCGTCTTGCTTGAGGTATTTAGGGTTTATAGAAGAATTAATGTGTAAAAGAAAAGGCTGTGAGCCTGCTCTGAAGATGAGGTTACGGCCTCAAGGTTTTTAATACTGTACTCGTAAAATTTTGCTTAGAGTTTTTACCCAGGGTTTTGGAATTTAACTTATTATAAGGTTTTTGCTTGTACCTTGGGCTTATTCGTTGCATGCATTTTAGTTCTATGCTATATTCAGCTGTAAGTAAATTTTAAGTTTGTAATCCACTTATATAGTGGATTTGTGACTTGGCTGTATGTGAAAACGTTGCATTAACTATTTAGCAAATGCTTTGTTTATTCAAGTGGGGCTGGTAGGGTTTGACCCGAACTATCAGTTCGAATGCTTAAGCTATCATATACAATGCGACTCTATTGATAAATTCTTGTGTAAAAATACTGCAGGGTTTATGTACCTAAATTTTGTTTTGTTACTAAGCTCTTAATTTATTCAGGGTTTTCACCCCGGTTTGACAAAATAACTTATTAAAAGTTTCTCCTATAAATTTTGAGCTGGTGTGTGGCATGTATTTCTAATTCTATGTTTTTAAAATCACTTAAACATTGATCCTTGGCTGCGGTCGTAGGTGAAATTGTTGTCTTAATTTTAAATGTTTAATTACTTGTAAAGTCTGGAATGATGGGGTTCAATCCGAAACAACAGTGGTGATTTTGTTTAGATTTTGATTCTGTAGTTACGATTTTCTTCTGTTGGTAGTTTGAGAAACAAGTAAAAGATATTACTATACTGTTGAGCTCGATAAATGAGCTAGAATACTGTTCTATTTGTTTCTTCTGTTATAAAGTTAATAACTAGGTTATTTCTCTGCTGGTAATTTCTTGTTGTAGAAACTGGAAAGATAGGGTTTAAATCGAACTCCACGGTCACGATTTTTGTTTAGTTACTTATTCTGTTTGTTATGATTATGACTCTGTCGAGGTAGATAGTCAAGCGACAGATATTACTATACTATTTTAGTTCAATAATGAATCAATAGGATTCTGCTAATCCTTTTGTTTGTTCAAGCAATAACTAAGTTATAAAACAAAATGTTAAATTCTTTATAATTATTTTCTGTTGTAATTTTGCACATTCATTTGTGTAACAGGTAGTGACTATATAATTGTTAACTAGGGTTTGTTATTAATTTATTTAATAGGTTAAGACTGGTTAACTAATGACTAGGGTTTTGTACCTTGATATAAAGGTCCTATCCGTGACTACGAAATCTCCTGTGAGGTCTGTCGACCAAGATATAATAAATGGAATTTTTTTATGGTTATAATTACTGTTGTCTCCTATGACTGTTTATTACATTTTGTATACACAGAGAATAAATAATTTATATGTATCTCTTACTTCTCTACTCAAACATCATAATTAAATTAGGATTAAAATTACGATAATAACTACTGCTTTAAATATTACTATTGTGTGGAAAACATTAAAGATACCTTATCAGTAATGTAATAATGATACTAAGGAATGCTGGAAACATAGTAACTCTCATAAAATCTATTACTGATATTCAGAGATGCTAACTTTTACTAAACTAAATATTATTCAGACATATAGATGCTAGACACAACATACATTCATTTACACTTATTAATCATAAAGGAATAAATAGCAGAACCTGGTTCTGTGGACAAAAACAGCAATGGGAGGCTGTTCCTCCCTACCAACTCCTGGAGAGTGCCCATACAACACTTCTCAGGACCCCCGAGCTTGCTCTGGTCTCCCTGGATGGAACTAGGTGCAGCAAAATAATTCACTCAGCCCAAACAGCTATAATGGAACCAAGTTACTGTAACATTCCTCTCAAACAACTTCCTTACTGTAATTCCCTCTTCCTCAATGAAATTCCTGAATAACATTCACCTGAATGCATTCTCCCTCTAGAACAATTCCAACCCCCAGCTCTGTTCATTGAGTACTATTTAAAAGATTTCCTAGGTCTTTGTTGGGCTAACTGTCATTAATGAGCCACCTGCTCTGATTCCACTTCCTTGGGGAATCATCACCCCAAATATAGGGAAGTGGCCACCTGCAACTTAGGAAGTGTTTGAGGATGCTGCCACTTGTCTTTTGCATTTCCACCTAGTTCCATCCACCAGTTTGACCAGTAACCTCTTTTTAACAGCTCTCCCATGCTGTTGTCTCCATAATTTATTTATTAATAATAAAATATTTTGAATTACATTCCATTTCTAGTGACTCTGCTGAGTCATCAATTCCTACTTAGCATTAAATTTAACATAATGTCTCAGAAATATAATAAAATGATTACATAATTTTTACAAAATTGGGGTATGTGACATACACACCCCCTTAAAATGTAACATCGTCCTCGATGTTACTTATTCCTCATCCCCAGCCACCTTCTGGAATAGATTTGGGTATGCTTCCCGCATCTTACTTTTCAGTTCCCAGGTAGCTTCTTCAGGACTAGGGTGCTTCCATTACACCTTCAGCTGTCCAATTGTGCGGTTCCGCAGAGTAATTTCCCTCCTCCCGAGGATACAATCCGGTTCAACCAGAACTTCCCCTTCTGGTTCTACCTGTACAATGTTCCAATCAATAACATGAGTAGCATCATGAACGTACTTTTTCAGAACAGAAATATGAAAAACATTGTGCACTTTTAAATTAGGTGGTAATGCTAGCTGATAACCAACTTGACCAATTCTAGATAAAATTTCAAACGGACCATAGTAAAGTGGTGCTAATTTTTCACAACTCCCCAATCTTAGGGAGCTCTTCTTTGGTCTTACCTTTATGAACACATGTTCACCCACCTGTAACTCTTTAGGAGTTCTTTTCAAATCTGCTTGGATCTTTTGCCAATCCTGGGCAATCTTCAAATTTTCCTGCACTTGTTTCACAATCTGTTCCATTTCTTTTAATAATTCAAGACCTAACACTAATCTATCTACTGGATTATTCCAAGAGATAGGAGTGTTACATTTACGCCCATACAAAATTTCAAAAGGACTGAACTTAGCTGACGATTGATAGCTGTTATTGTATGCAAATTCTGCTAAATATAAGTAATCCTCCTACTTACTTGGTTGATCCTTAACATACATTCTTAGCAGATCTTCCAATACCTAATTAACTCTTTCAGTTTGTCCATCCGTCTGAGGATGAAAAGAAGTGCTGAAATTCAGTGTTGTGTTTAATCCTTTAAACAAAGATTTCCAGAAATTTCCTTTGAATTTAGGATCCCTGTCTGAAATAATAACCTTTGGGACACCATGTAACCTAAAAATCTGCTTCAGAAATATATCAGCTATGTTTGTAGCCTTGTAAGTGGTTTTAACAGGAATAAAATGTGCTGATTTACTCAATTCATCTACTACCACCATAATTGAATCATTATGATTTTGATTTCTGGGTAATCCAATAATGAAATCTAAGCTGATTATTTCCCACTTCCAACTAGGAATATGCAAAGGTTGCAATAACCCAGCTGGATGCTGATGTTCTGTTTTTACTTGTTGATAGTCCAAACATCTAGCTATATACTCAGCTGCTTCAGATTTCATATTAGGCCAAAAATAGTCTTTTCTCAACATGGTGACAGTCTTCTGGTAGACTGGATGCTCTGAGTAAGGGGTTTTATGAACTTCATCCAGAATTAACAATTTAACTTTAGATACATTAGGCACATACAATCTGTCCTTAAACAATAAAAATCCGTCTTTATTTAGACTATAACCCTTTATCAAACTTTCTGTAGGTTCTTCTTTAGCTGTAGCTTGTAAGTTTTGATAAATTTCATCCAATTTTATCCCTTCAGTCAGCTATTCATTTAAATCAGAGGTATAAGTGCTAATAGCTGTTGTAAAATTCAGCTTTGCATTTCTGCTCACAGCATCAGCCACCTTATTTTCCTTCCCTTTTATGTGCTGAATTTCAAAATCGTATTCACTTAAGAAGGCCAACCATCTGGCTTGCCTTGCATTTAAGTTAGGCCGATCTAAAAGGTATTTTAGACCCTTATTATCAATCATTAAAGTAAACTTTCTGCCTATTAAGTGATGTCGCCACATCTTTAAGGCATGAATAATAGCAGCTAATTCTAAATCATAAGTGGCATAATTCTTTTCATGAATCTTCACCTTCCTGGACTCATAAGCAATGACATGCCCATCCTGAGTCAACACTTCGCCTAGACCATCATTACAAGCATCGGTGCAAACCACGAAATCCTTATTAGGATTTTCTATTCTTAGAATAGGCGCAGTTGTTAATAAAGTATTTAATTTCTTAAAGCTTTCTTCACACTTCAAGTTCCAATCAAACGTCTTGCATTTCTTTTGCAAGGAAGTGATTGGGTTGGATATTTTTGAAAAGCCTTCAATGAATCTCCGGTAATAACCGGTAATTCCCATGAAGGACCTAACATCTGTTACGTCTTTTGGTACTGGCCATTCTTCAATTGCCCGGATCTTTTCAGGATCAACTGAAATCCCTTCCTTAGTCACTACGTGACCTAAGTACTGGATTTCATCCTTGAAGAAATCACACTTACTGAACTTCGCAAAGAGCTGCTGTTCTCGCAGTTCTTGTAAGACTATCCGTAAATGTTCTTTGTGTTCCTCTTCGTTTTTAGAATAAATTAAAATGTCATCGATGAATACGACGACAAATTTATCTAAGTATTTATGCATGAAGTTATTCATTAGGCAGATAAAGACGGCTGGGGCATTAGTAAGCCCAAATGGCATTACGACAAATTTGTAATGTCCATACCTCGTTCTGAAAGCTGTATTGAATATGTCCTCTTCTTTAATTCTCACCTGATGATAGCCTGATATCAAGTCTATATTAGAGAACACCGTAGCTCCACGTAGCTGATCAAATAGATCATCTATGCGAGGCAACGGATATCTGTTTTTAATTTTCATCTTGTTTAGTTGTCGGTAATCTATGCAGAGTCCCATAGTTCTGTCTTTCTTTTTAACAAAGATTACTGGTGCTCCCCAAGGGGACACACTGGGTCGAATGTAATTCTTATCTATTAACTCCTTTAACTGTGTTTTTAATTCGTTAAGCTCCAGAATATTCATATGATACGGAGCCTTTGAACTGGGTACAGCACCTGGTACCAGCTCAATTGTGAAATCCAGTTCCCTCTTGGGAGGTAATCCTGGAATTTCCTCCGGAAAAACATCAGTAAATTCGTTTACTACGGGGATATCCTCTACTTTCATCTTACTTATTTCAGACTTAACTGCCTCATCTGTAATAGTTATAGCATAGGATTTGCACCCTTTTCTCACTGCCCTTTTAAGTTGTAAAGCAAAAATCTGCCTGATTACTGTTTTCCTAGGAATACCCGTAACAGTTACAGGCTGTTCATTATTATTTACACGTAAAAGTTTTATCAAAACAATTTAAAACTACCTTATGCTGTTCTAACCAGTCCATACCAATAAGTATGTCATACGAGCCAAGTGGCAGAACATTAAATTTAACAGTAGTTTTAAAATCATTCATATCTAGAGCACATTCCTTAACATAACAGTTCACCTTTTGTTTTTGCCCCAGTGGTTAGTTGTACTGACCAAGAGTTATCAAACCTTTCAACAATCAAATTACACTTTTCTACTATATGTGGTGAAATATAACTAAGGCTAGCACCTGGATCTATTAAAATAGTTACAGGGGTTTTGTTAACCATACCTCCTACTTCCACCATGGAAGTTTGATAGTCAGCTTGGCGGTTCTCCAACGCTGCATTAATTCGGGGCATAGTCCCTGCAAAGTCTCCAATAGTCATTTCATCTTGTATAGTATGAATATTGCTGTTTGGTTTCTTCCGATTTGGGCAAATTGAAGCATAGTGTGGGCCATTCCACTCCCAGCACTTAACAGGATCCTTTCGTTCAAAATTCTTTGTGTAATTTCCATGATTGTTAGAAGCCTCCTTGCTGCCCTTGAAGTTGTTGGAATGATTAGCAGCTCCATTTTTGTTTCTCTGGAAGCTTTTACCATTAAAATGGTTTCCGTTCTTGTTATTCTTGAAATTTTTCTGGGGTACAAACTCCTTTTTCATGTACTCAAGCTGATTACTGTTCTTTTTAGCCTTCCAGTTGGCTATCCCTTCTTTCTTTTTATTCTGTTCAGAACAGAAGTTAGCTTTTCGCATAGCTTCTTCCAGAGTTTTGGGGTTATCATATTCGATTCTTTCCTTTATATGATATGGCAGACAGCTAAGAAACCGCTATACTTTAGGTTTCTCTTCAACAAAATACGGCACATATCTTAACAGACTTAAGAACTTACTGTTTAAGTCCTTCATCGTCATAGATCCTAGCTTTAACTCATAAAATTCCTTGGCCCTCTCTTCATAGTATTGTTCGGACATAAATTTCTTTTTGAAGTAACTTTTAAAGGTACTCCAATTTACCTCTGTTTCTTTGATCCCCTTGACCCTTTTCAAGTCTTGCCACCATATATCTGCCTTTCCAGAAAGGTTATAGATGGCCATTCTTGCCTTCAGTTGATTTGAATAGTTGTATATTTGGAAATATTTTCTCACCCCAGATAACCAGGATTCTGCCTCTTCTCCTGTTTCAGATTCTCCATTGAAAGTTGGGGGTTTTATTTTCTTGAACTCCCCAAAAATCTCTTCATAAGGCTTGTACTTTTTCTTTCTGTTATACAACTCAGCCTCACTACTGTCACTAATAGTGTGATAGCTTTGTTGTTCCCTTCTTCCTTCAGATGATGAACTGCTGTCAGATTTAGTTAGTTTCATCTTTTTAGACCCTTTTTGATGACTAGCTTCTTCAGTTTCAGATCTTTTGCTTCTTCCTTCAGTCTGAAATTTTTCCATCAAAATTTGATTTAACTTCTCTTGAGTTTTCAAAATCCTTTCGTTATCCTTCTTAACTGATTCTATCTCAGTATTCAAACCCTTTATAGTCTGCATTAGCTCTGAGGAGTGAGCAATTACCTCCTCCATCACAGGTTCTCTGGACCTCTTTCTTTTCTCAGTGTTTGGATATTCCTCCTCGACATATTCTCCTAGCTTCTCCAGACCTGTTTGTTAGATTCAGAAAAAGGAAATTTCTTGCTCTGTTTAAAGGAAACAAAAATACAAATTAGTACATCATATATATATATAAATTTTCCTTTTATTGTCACCGTTCTGCGGAAACTAGTTGGGCCATATCAAGGCCTAGTATTTGAACCATGCTCTCATACCACATGTCAAAACCCAAAATTTTCGAAAATTTTAAAATTTTTAAAATAGCAAGTAATATTAATAAATGCATTCATTGATCTGTTTGATTAGTTAAAATGATCTTAAATGTGTCTGAATGATCTGTTGTTATACTTAGATTTTGTTATGAGTTTCTTTATCGTTGCTGATTGTTTTCAGTTTTTCAACCACAAGGGGGAGTTATCATAGCAAACTGGGCTTACTTAGCTTCCGAGCTAATGCATCAAAATTGACTTTCTCTTACAGATATACAGGTAATGTTCGGGTCGCTGCAAAGAATCTTTAAAGCATTATAAATCATTTAGCTGTACCAAATCATTCAGTAAAAAGTCTAAGCATGCTAACCAGGTTATCAGGTGTTTGAAGGTAGCACTCTGCCTATGACCTTCTCAAGATCTTATTGATAGAGAATTAGAATTTACTAGAGAATATGATAACTATTTTTCTTGGAAATTAAAAGAATTAGAAAATCCTATGGAGTATTGGTCCATTACTGATATGCATAAATTTCTTAACTAGAGCTTTAGAGTATAACCGAGTTATCATCATCAGATCAATTTTTACTCCACCATTGTTATTGCATCAAGTCATGTTTATAGTTGGAATATTTGGTGTGCAATTTCAATTGTAAGGATTTGAAGATATCAATATAAATATACTTTGCTTGTCTCAAACAATTACCAGGTATTATGTAAATTACATGTCTCCTCTTATCATTTTCAGGATTTGTTTAGCTTGAAAAACTATTCCTATTTCTATGACTGATAGTGGATTGAGAACTGTAGACTATCTTTATTAAACTCATTGTGTCTTAAGGATGGCAAGAGTCTACTTGTCATATGCGAAATCTGAGTCTATTTCGGTGCAATGCTATCTCAATTGCTATTATGGATATAGAGTTGTCAATCATTTATGCCCAACGTCACTACAATATCTTAGAGAATTGAAAGAGATATAATTTCTATTGTCTTGCCACAATAGGCTAGGGTATATAAAAAAAAATAGTGATAAGGTTTGCAATTACCATTTGATTCACTTGAAAACTACCTCCTTGGTAATTTTTTTTAATAATTTACAAGTTCTCTAAGTCTAAATAGACTTCAAGATTTAATCTTGTTCACTATTGACAATTGCGTGATATTATTGATTGTAGGTCATATGTTGATGTTCACTTAAGCTAGTTTGAAAGCATTGTTTTCATTTTGAAATAATGGCAAGTTTAAAAATATGGTATCACGACCATGGAAGAATATCCATGCTATGATTTGGGGTTACCTTCACCATGATTTTTAATTGACAAACAAAATAATTGGAATCTCACCATGGACTTTGGAACGTTGACCCACTGTATGTGAAAAATTAAAGTGCTACGTCGTTAGTCTTGATCCGTGCATCTGGTGATATATAACAGTTGACTAACCCTACTCTGTCATTTCCCTTTGCCTTCTGGCTTGGTCGCTCTGCGAACCCTCCTGGTCTAAGTTTCACTGAGGCGTTGTTGGTGGCAGCTTGATACTGCTACAGTCCTTCGTGCTTGTTCATAGTATCATTTTGGGAGTCTTTGTATTTCGTTGTTAGCATCTATGGGTTTGTTAAAAACCTAGGGTTCATCCTTTTTGTTACCACTTCCAACCCTGTCACGACTTCCATCGTCTGCATCTTTTGACTTAGTTCGGTCACAGCTTTCATCGTGGAGAGTACTCCTTTGCTTCTGCCAACTCATTCCTTAGGTGACAGAAATGGGGTTTATACTTGTTCTGCTCGTGCTATTCATGGTTTAGCAGGCTGTTGAAATAATCGAGTTCCTTTCAGAAACACTAGTAAGTTTATCTCATACTACGCTCTGTTAGTTAAAAGGTATGGTTTATCAAATTTAATGTTTAACTAATACCACTTTGTTGTTGCAGGTCCTGGCCCTTCTCAAAGGCGTGGATAGCACAAGCTTTGACGAATGGCTTTTTGGGTAAGCCTGGTTTTCACCATGGCATTTCCTCCTTTTGGTGGTTAGGATGGTTAGGGTTTGGTCTTGAAAGATCCATCTTTGTGGCTAGCTCCATGTTGTTTGGTCTTGTAGCTGCTTGTTACCAAAGTTCATGGACAGGTTTAACCCTGTGATGTGTATGAAATGTTATGGATGCAGTCATATGTAATTTAATCGTCTTGCTTGAGGTATTTAGGGTTTATAGAAGAATTAATGTGTAAAATAAAAGGCTGTGAGCCTTCTCTGAAGATGAGGTTACGGCCTCAAGGTTTTTAATACTGTACTCGTAAAATTTTGCTCAGGGTTTTGGAATTTAACTTATTATAAGGTTTTTGCTTGTACCTTGGGCTTGTTCGTTGCATGCGTTTTAGTTCTATGCTATATTCAGCAGTAAGTAAATTTTAAGTTCGTAATCCACTTATACAGTGGATTTGTGACTTGGCTATATGTGAAAACGTTGCATTAACTATTTACCAAATGCTTTGTTTATTCAAGCGGGGCTGGTAGGGTTTGACTCGAACTATCAGTTCGAATGCTTAAGCTGTCATATACAATGCGACTCTGTTTATAAATTCTTGTGTAAAAATACTGCAGGGTTTATGTACCTAAATTTTGTTTTGTTACTAAGCTCTTAATTTATTCAGGGTTTTCACCCCGGTTTGACAAAATAACTTATTAAAAGTTTCTCCTATAAATTTTGAGCTGGTGTGTGGCGTGTATTTCTAATTCTATGTTTTTAAAATCACTTAAACAGTGATCCTTGGCTGCGGTCGTAGGTGAAATCGTTGTATTAATTCTAAATGTTTAATTACTTGTAAAGTCTGGAATGATGGGGTTCAATCCGAAACGATAGTGGTGATTTTGTTTAGATGTTGATTCTGTAGTTACGATTTTCTTCTGTTGGTAGTTTGAGAAACAAGTAAAAGATATTACTATACTGTTGAGCTCGATAAATGAGCTAGAATACTGTTCTGTTTGTTTCTTCTGTTATAAAGTTAATAACTAGGTTATTTCTCTGCTGATAATTTCTTGTTGTAGAACTTGGAAAGATAGGGTTTAAATCGAACTCCACGGTCACGATTTTTGTTTAGTTACTTATTCTGTTTGTTATGATTATGACTCTATCGAAGTAGATAGTCAAGCGACAGATATTACTATACTGTTTTAGTTCGATAATGAATCAATAGGATTCTGCTAATCCTTTTGTTTGTTCAAGCAATAACTAAGTTACAAAAAAAATGTTAAATTCTTTATAATTATTTTCTGTTGTAATTTTGCACATTCATTTGTGTAACAGGTAGTGACTATATAATTGTTTTTTTTAACAGAAACAGGGGAATTTAACTATATATATAAAAGGTTGTGCACAGCCATTCATTACAAAACCTGAGCCATAAGTCTGCTTTAAGAAGAGGAGAAATACAAATTTTACAGTGATTTTTTCTCTTAAAATCCTTGCTCCTAATTTTCTTGAGGTTCCTGTTCGTTCTACTGGTATAAACCTTTACAAACTGGTTGCATAACACAATACAAAAAAACATTAAAAGTAAATGTTCTTTGAAAACCTGCACAGAGAGAAAAATCCATTATTTCTGAAGAGTTGTTCTATCTGTAGTTGGGCTGCACGAAAGAAGCAGCTTCAAACATGCCCTGGTTCACTGACGGCGCTTCTTGAACCCTGCTGAGCTGAGTGTGGCTGATGAAAGCAGAGAGATCCTCCTTAACACTGTCTACCTTCCCCAGTAATTCAATAGTGTTTCTTTCGATATCATCAAGGCGAGACTCGACACAGGAAAGGCGTGAATGCAGATATTTGAATTCCGTGGTCTGCTCTTTGTTCTGATCTGCAATGGAACAGACAGCAGAATAGGTCCTGCTAAGGTATACTTTAACTTCAGAAGTGATCCGGATGAGAGTAGCTATAGCTTGCCTTATCCCTTCCATCGTGCTGCACCTGCTATCCCAGAAATCTTCTTCAAACTGCCAGGTATCAAACTCCGAAATGGTGAGGCTGACCTGCTTCAAATCCGAGCCAAGCGAGAATGAATTATGTTGCTCCATTTCGCGAGGAAGCTTCCTATGTTCCCTCTACTGCATTAAGTGCTGAGGCATGGGAGCTCTGGGCGTAGGTGACAAGCCACATGGCTTAGTCCTTGGCACATGATGAGGGGCGCGTGTATGGTGGTCCGGGCACCTACCTCGGGAGGGGAACCTCGAATTCATTAATTTAAAAGATGAACTCCTTGCTAAGTCAATTGGTTCAATGATATGGTTCGAGTCCCTTGCCAAATCTGCTAAGTATGAGAATTAGCACTTAGGGAATGTATTTATAACCCAATACATTATTTTGTAACACTTGGCCTTTTTCCAAAGTAACTCCAATATTGGCAAGCTTATCTGCTGAATAGTTGAGGTTTCAGAGGACATGAAAAAAGAGTATATCGGTTGGGAGAGGAAGAGTTTCAATCCTTCTCTTTAGATTCTGTCTCATTGCTCCTTTCAAATTCTTACTTTTCATGCTCTGAATTACATGTCTGGAATCTCCGATTACCTGTAGCTTTGTTATGTTCATAGAGGAGGCACACTCGAGAGAGTAATAGATCGCCAACCACTCTGCTTCATTGTTTGTTTTCGTTCCTAATCCCCAAGAGAAGTCTGCAACTATCTTTCCTCTGGGATAAAAAATAATCCCCCCCACGCCTGCCTCCCCAGGGTTTCCTTTAGAAGCCCCATCAAAAAAAATTGTGTGTCTTTTTTTACTTTTCCACCAGTTATTGAAGGTCTGTTCATCTTTCCTTATCTCCCATTCTTGCAGTAATGGTATCATATTGGACTGAAGTGAACTCTCTTTTATAAAGCTTTGGCACCACTTAAATTCGTGCCAATTTAGAGCCTCTTTCTGCACTATATAATTGTTAACTAGGGTTTGGTATTAATTTATTTAATAGGTTAAGATTGGTTAACTAATGACTAGGGTTTTGTACCCTGATATAAGGGTCTTATCCGTGACTACAAAATCTCCTGTAAGGTCTGTCGACCAAGATATAATAAATGTAATTTTTTTATGGTTATAATTACTGTTGTCTCCTATGACTGTTTATTACATTTTGTATACACAGAGCATAAATAATTTATATGTATCTCTTACTTCTCTACTCAAACATCATAATTAAACTAGGATTAAAATTACGATAATAACTATTGCTTTAAATATTACTATTGTGTGGAAAACATTAAAGATACCTTATCAGTAATGTAATAATGATACTAAGGAATGTTGGAAACACAGTAACTCTCATCAAATCTATTACTGATATTCAGAGATGCTAACTTTTACTAAACTAAATATTATTCAGACATATAGATGCTAGACACAACATACATTCATTTATACTTAATAATCATAAAGGAATAAATAGCAGAACCTGTTTCTGTGGACAAGAACAGCAATGGGAGGCTGTTCCTCCCTACCAACTCCTGGAGAGTGCCCAGACAGCACTTCTCAGGACCCCCGAGCTTGCTCTGGTCTCCCTGGCTGGAACTAGGTGCAGCAAAATAATTCACTCAGCCAAAACAACTATAATGGAACCAAGTTACTACAACATTCCTCTCAAACAACTTCCTTACTGTAATTCCCTCTTCCTCAATGGGATTCTTGAATAACATTCACCTGAATGCATTCTCCCTCTAGAACAATTCCAACCCCCAGCTCTGTTCATTGAGTACTATTTAAAAGATTGCCTAGGTCTTTGTTGGGTTAACTGTCATTAATGAGCCACCTGCTCTGATTCCACTTCCTTGGGGAATCATGACCCCAAATATAGGGAAGTTGCCACCTGCAACTTAGGAAGTGTTTGAGGATGCTGCCACTTGTCTTTTGCCTTTCCACCTAGTTCCATCCACCAGTTTGACCAGTAACCTCTTTTTAATAGCTCTCCCAAGCTGTTGTCTCCATAATTTATTTATTAATAATAAAATATTTTGAATTACATTCCATTTCTAGTGACTCTACTGAGTCATCAATTCCTACTTAGCATTAAATTTAACATAATGTCTCAGGAATATAATAAAATGATTACATAATTTTTACAAAATTGGGGTATGTGACACACCTGAGGTGAATTCTCCACCATTATTGGATCTGAATGTTTTGATCTTCTTATCAGTTTGGTTCTCCATCAAGGTTTTGAATTCCTTGAACTTATCAAATACTTCATCTTTGTTCTTCAAGAAGTAAACCCAAGTTTTCCTAGAGAAGTCATCAATGGAAGAGACATAGTAAACATACCCACTCAGAGAACTGGATGACATCGGACCGCATACGTTGGAGTGGATAATTTACAAGATACCTTTTGCCTTGCTTTCACTACTTGGGAAAGCCTTCTTAATGTTCTTACCTTTTGCACATCCTTTGCAAACACCTTCATGTTTGGTCTTTATTTCAGGGATACCCTCTATAGCCTTGCTTGCAATTGGAAGTGCCCTATAGTGCATATGAGCAAGTCTTCTATGCCAAAGTTCACTAGGCTCCATGGATTCATTCACCATGGCATGTTCAGGTTGTCCCTTCAATTTATACAAACCTCCCTCTTGCTCTCCAATCACTACTGCATCATCAATAGTTTTACCCTTTGGCCGCATTAGGACTTGGCCATCTACAAATGCAACCCTCATGCCTTTTTCATCCAATGCAGAGATGGAGAGAAGATTCTTCTTGAGCCCAGGTACATAAAGAACTTCTATCATCTTCAAGGATTTTCCAGAATCTAGGTTGTAGGAGGCTTCACCACTTCCTTTGATGGGGTATTAATAGTCATCCCCAAGTTTCACTTTATGGAGTGATTCATGTTCAGATAGATTTACAAAAGATTCTTTAAACCTAATCATGTGTTTAGAAGCCCCACTTTCAATAAGCCAATCATTACAACCATGAGAGATAGTACCTATGAGAGTAGAGATCAGAACATACTCTTCTTCGCTCAATGAGTCATCATCGTCACTTTCTTCTCTAGCCTTCTTCTTGGGTGGTTCATCATATTCAACGTCATGAGCATGATATCTTTTCCTGCTGCCCTTCTTCTTCTTGATGTTGTTGTTCCTTTTGTTCTTGGGACATTCTAAAGCAAAATGACCCTTCTCATTACATGTGAATCATCTGAGATGTTTCTTATCTTTATGTTGATGATAGTGTGAAGATTTCTTGGTGTTAAAATTCAATATGCTAAGACAGAAAATAGCAGCATTACATTCCATTTCACAATAATAGCATATACAGGATCACTGAAGAAACAACAAGCATAGCATAAACACAAGAGACACAGATTTATCCTGGGAAACCCTCATGGGGTAGAAAAACCAGCAAAGCTTCCTCAAAATAGATGACCAGCAATATACAAAGATGCAAACCAAAGACATGATCTCCTCCTCCACTATAGCAGACCTCTCCTCCACAAGTGCGCCTCTCACAAGTGAGTGTGTGTGTCAAATGAGGAACACACCTCCTCTATTTATACACTACTCCGACTTTTCTTTTACACAAGACATGTAGCATCGTATTTAACCAATGGGTTAAATACCCCACTACAACTGACTGGGCCGACCCCTCTAGGGTGGTCTAATAACCCTTTGACCCACATAACACATACAGGGACGACCCCCCAATAGGGAAGTCTAATAACCCAAGTTACAACATTCTGACGGAGGAATAAACATCTCCGAATATACAATAAGATCTTCACGGATGAATGAATCATCTCCAGAATAATAAAGTACAAATATAATATTCTTTGAAGTTACAATATCTCAACACTCCCCCTTAACGAGAAGGATATTATAATAGCATCTGCACGAGCAAGGAGTCATCAACATCATACATGATACATCTATAAATCATCGGAAGCTTTCTTCAATTCATCATCATCAGTAACTTGACTAGTTACTGGAACATCAACATCATCAGAGTTGATAGTACTCAATCATCAGCATCGTCATCACACGATCATGAGCATCGTCATCAGCATCGTCATCACACGATCATCAGCATCGACATCACACGATCATCAGCATCGTCATCATACGATCATCAGCATCGTCATCACACGATTATCAGCATCGTCATCATACGATCATCAGCATCATCATCATACGATCATCAGCATCATCATCATACGATCAATCCTGTTCTTTTTAGGACCTATGTCCATGGATGATGCAATCCTGTCATGTACCTTTTGAACCGAAGTCCAGGGACGATCCAATCCTGTCATGTACCTTTTGAACCGAAGTCCGGGGACGATCCAGTCCTATCAATTCTCGGAGACCTCATGTCTATGACTCAGTTCATAGGACCAAAGTCCAAGGATGATCCAATACTTACCGTACATTTAGGACCACGTCCAAGGATGACTTAATCCTCAACCGTACATTTAGGACTATGTCCAAGGATGACTTAATCCTCCACCGTACATTTAGGACTACGTCCAAGGATGACTTAATCCTCCACCGTACATTTAGGACTACGTCCAAGGATGACTTAATCCTCCACCGTACATTTAGGACCACATCCAAGGATGACTTAATCCTCGACCGTACATTTAGGACTACGTCCAAGGATGACTTAATCCTCCACCGTACATTTAGGACTACGTCCAAGGATGACTTAATCCTCCACCGTACATTTAGGACTACGTCCAAGGATGACTTAATCCTCCACCGTACATTTAGGACCACATCCAAGGATGACTTAATCCTCCACTGTACATTTAGTACCACATCCAAGGATGACTTAATCCTCCACCGTACATTTAGGACTACGTCCAAGGATGACTTAATCCTCCACCGTACATTTAGGACCACATCCAAGGATGACTTAATCCTCAACCGTACATTTAGGACTACGTCCAAGGATGACTTAATCCTCCACCGTACGTTTAGGACCACGTCCAAGGATGACTTAATCCTCAACCGTACATTTAGGACTACGTCCAAGGATGACTTAATCCTCCACCGTACGTTTAGGACCACCTCCAAGGATGAATTAATCCTCAAACGTACATTTAGGACTACGTCCAAGGATGACTTAATCCTCCACTGTACATTTAGGACCACGTCCAAGGATGACTTAATCCTCAACCTCCCACCAAGGACTTCATTCTCGAAGACATACGTCTACGGCTCTTCTTTCGGACTGAAGTCCAGGGATGATCCAATTCCCTCACATGTTCACCAAGAAATTCATTCTCGAAGACATACATCTATGGCTCTTCTTTCGGACTGAAGTCTAGGGATGATCCAATCCCCTCACATGTTCACCAAGAACTTCATTCTCAAAGACATATGTCTACGGCTCTTCTTTCGGACTGAAGTCCAGGGATGATCCAATCCCCTCACATGTTCACCAAGAACTTCATTCTCGAAGACATACGTCTACGGCTCTTCTTTCGGACTGAAGTCCAGGGATGATCCAATCCCCTCACATGTTCACCAAGAACTTCATTCTCGAAGACATACGTCTACGGCTCTTCTTTCGGACTGAAGTCCAGGGATGATCCAATCCCCTCACATGTTTACCAAGAACTTCATCAAAACATGTGCCAATCATGTATCCTCATCATCAAAACATGTATAACAAAACATGTATCCTCATCATCAAAACATGCATAACATTTATCATCAAAAGCATGTATACATCTATCATCAAAAGCATGTATATCTAACATCAAAAGCATGTATACATCTATCATCAAAAGCATGTATACATCTATCATCAAAAGCATGTATATCTAACATCAAAAGCATGTATACATCTATCATCAAAAGCATGTATACATCTATCATCAAATGCATGTATACATCTATCATCAAAAGAAAAAATATAAGATTCCTAAATCTAAATAATTCTAAGTAACTAAGTGCAGCAAATTGATAGGATAGATTTGTTATCAGATACTATACTACTCCCCCTTTCGAGGAGGGTCCTTCTGGACTATACCAAGCTTGTCTAGGAAGTATTCAAACTTTACTCGAGACAGAGGTTTAGTCAAGATATCAGCAATCTGATCCTCAGTGCTTATATACTCGAGCTTGATAGCTCCTCTCTGCACCATATCTCGTATATAGAAGTATCGGATCTCTATGTGTTTTGACTTATCGTGGAATACAAGATTTTCTATCTTGATGCAGTTTTGAATGTCACACATAATCACAGTGGAATCCATTTCTAAGTCAAACACTCCATATAATAGCTTCTGAAGCCACACTGCTTCACAGCTGGCAGAGCAGACAAATATATATTCTGCTTCAGCAGTACTGAGAGCCACGCTAGATTGTTTCTTGCTGAACCATGAGATCATGGCAGATTCAAGACTATAACATCCACTTGATGTACTCTTTCTGTCTGAGGCACTTCCTGCCCAATCAGAATTTGAGTAACCATGTAAACGGAGTTCAAGACCTCCAAGATAATATAGACCAAAATCTAATGTAACTTTTAGGTACCTCACTACATGCTTTGTAGCTATTAAGTGAACCTTTCTAGGTTCTACTAGATACCGACTTAGGGTATTTGCAGCAAAGCATATATGTGGCCTAGTATTTGTTAAGTACATCAATGACCCAATGATTTGTCTATATAAGGTTAGGTCCACTAAATCCGATGAGTCATTAACTAATAACTTCAAGTTGGAGTCCATGGGAGTGGCCATGGCTTTATACTCCAACATATCAAATCTTTTTAGAAACTTCACAACATACTTACCTTGATTTAAAAGATTCCTTTTGGATCTTGCCATTCTTCTAGACCTAAGAAGTAGTGCATTAATCCGAGATCTTTCATTTTTCATTTCTGTAGCCATTTTCATGATCTGTTTCTCATTCCTTGTCAGAAAGAGATCATCGTCATACAATAATGGTATGATAGGTTCATCATCCACAACCTTAAGGTAAAGGTTAGGATCAGCTTTACTTCTGGTAAAGCCCAAGCTTTGTCATGAAGCTGTCAATTGTCCATTATTCACACTCTGCATTGAGTGATCTTCCGCATATCTATCTGTGCCATCTCTCGTCAGATGGGTCTACTAATATGAGCCTCAAAATCATTTGAACTCTGTAGTGAGTTCCTTCTTGCATCCATGTCATATGTGTATAGAAGCCATATTCAACCTTGCAGCAAAGGTTGAGATCCACATCACCCATGATGATCATTAAGCTCATCAATTGACTACCAATCCTGGGTACCCATACAGAACTTGATTCACACTTCTTCTTTAATTACACCATTAAGAGAATGGTCTTATCTAGCCACTTGGAGCAAAACATCTCATCATGATTCTCTTCTAGCCACAAGCCTTCTATAGTGTGTTTGATTTGTAAATCTTTTGTTGAACATCCATCGCTTGTTCAGTGTTCATCATTCATCATGATCTTTCCTACAAATCAAAATTAAGTACATGATTAGTAATACTTCATAATCATTAAATCATATCGACATGATAACCTATTATGCATACAGCCATCATTTACATAGTTATGCAACTATTTTGACCAATACTTTGGCACAACACTTTCCCATATCCTGTATGCATACAGTGGCTATCTAGATGCCTTCCATCTCTACCAGAACATACTATCGAGAGTGTGCACCGCTCTCAGCATGTCAGCAAAGAGGTTTCATTCTAGACAAGCAACAATGGAATGTTTGTCCAACTTACCAATCATATGCATATTAGCAGCATGATATATTCTAGGAATACAAATATGCATACAAGCAATATCATTTACTATTTCTAATAACAACTCAAATACTTATCTTTTATGTTTGTGTGGTTGCCTCCCGCTTGATCTTCTGTATGTCTTATGAACTTCTATTCATTTTGTACCACTGTGCATGCTCAAGTGTGCACTAGTGTCATTCTCATGATCTCATACACAAACATACATTCATTAGTATATTCTCAATGTTATCAAAACATTATAGTTCTAAATAATCTTGAAAATGTATAGTCATGATTATAGATAATATTCAAGGTATCAGGGAAGTCTTCTTTTACTCATGCATATTTTTGTTTGATCTAGTAAGTTAAATCATCAACCAAGATAAGAGACATAATATGCATAAACCCTTGATTACTAACTTTATGAATAAGCATAACCAATCATACCAAGTATACTTATATAAGGGATCCTAACACAAGGAAAGATTCTAACTTGACATAGGAAAACATACCTGGATTAGTATACCTGCTTAGTTATGTACAACATACCTAAACAATCTCTTCATTGATTTAGAGATCCTAAGCTAGAACCTGCATGTCTCATAGGCTAAGCATAACATAACAAAGTCATACATACCTTGTAAGTAGAACAAAGATTATGGATGAGTCTTTGTCTTCCAGTTGTCATGGTCATGGAACTTGATTTGTCTTTTGTGATGTACCTGTATCTTGTTAGCAGACAACATCAACCTCACACAACACCATAATGCATTAGTACAATCATATAGCCCTAATTAATGAATGTCTTCGATCATTCACATGCATTCATATTGTTACTAGGGTGATAAGACAATTCTAACATTAATCAAGATTGTACTAATAGATAATATGAAGACAAACACATTATGAACTTAATTAAGAATCAGATTTCAAGACATACCTGAACCTCTTTAAGTCATACCTGTCGAGACTTCTTGTAGTCTTCTTATGTAAGGCCTTAGCCTCAACTCCTCCTGAAACTTGATCTGGAGCTTGATTAGGTTTGCTAGAGAAACCCTAAAAATTCAATCTTTGACTTTCACACTTCTGAATGGATGGAAGGATGTGTCTTGCTGAGCTGATCAAACTAGCATACTTCAATTTTGAAATCTCCAAAATTTGACTCCTCAAAATTGCCTTCGAAACTTCTGGATCTTCTGAACAGGAACCCGAAATAGGGTTTGATGAAGCCCACCCTTCTGTCCAATCAAAAGGTTGGATCCAAGGCTCTAAAATCTTATTTTTCTAAGGATTTTCCAGCCATGGTTATAGACTTCAAAAATTCCAACTTTTGTTGAAGCCCTAATTTTCCATCTTTCTGATCAAAATCTCGAACTAGGGTTTGATCAAGCCCGGTCTTCTACCCAACCAAAAAATTTGATCTTGGTCTCTAAATTTCGATTTTCCTGAGTATCATTCATTCATGAACTCCGATTCCAAAAATTTCGACTTTCTTCGAAACCCTAAATTCCGGAAGCCATGAATGAATGTGCTCAAAAAATAATTTTGTTTTGACATAAATATGTACCTGATTGTTTCTGCTGTAACTCTGAATTTTTCGATCCACAGGGTCTGAAAACGTTTCCTGAGATAGCTTAACCTGTTGTCTTTCCATCCTGACAGGTCTGACCTCAATTGGACTCTCTGAGAGAGAGTTATGCCAAGTGTCGCAACGTGACCTGTTTATGGGATAAAACAAGAGAGCGAAATTGTACGGCGTGCCACATGTCACTGTTTGAACTTCGGACTCTGAAAATTTTTCCTGAGATAGCTCGCCCTGTTATCTTTCCATCCTGACAGGTCTGACCTCAATTGGACTCTCTGAGAGAGATTTATGCCAAGTGTCGCAACGTGACCTGTTTATGGGATAAAACAGGAGAGCGAATTTGTATGGCGTGCCACGTGTCACTGGTTCAGTTTCGGCCTCTGCAAACATTTCCTTAGATAGTACAGTCTGTTTAATACCTGTCACATTTTACGAAATTTCATTTGGAGCTTCCTAGCCCAAGTTATGACCTTTTTTCCTAGGTCACCTGATTTTGACTGAGATCTGGAAGAGGCAGAAACCCTAACTTGTACTGATCATAACTCACAAAGTACAACGAATCTGATGGTTCCCTTTGGACACAAGGTACCTGGGGATGTTATCTACAACCTGTAAACTTTTCAGATCCTGAAACTTCACATAAATGGATTTATAGTGAAATTTCCACGATGACTGGTTTTTGCTATATAAAACCCTAACCTTCAAATTGTCGCAAGAGAAGCAAGTGTCGTAAGTGCCATACATTGCCTTCCTTCAGGTTAGCTCTGATACCATGTTAAAATTCAATATGCTAAGACAGAAAATAGCAGCATTACATTCCATTTCACAATAATAGCATATACAGGATCACTGAAGAAACAACAAGCATAGCATAAACACAAGAGACACAGATTTATCCTGGGAAACCCTCATGGGGTAGAAAACCCAGCAAAGCTTCCTCAAAATAGATGACCAACAATATACAAAGATGCAAACCAAAGACATGATATCCTCCTCCACTATAGCAGACCTCTCCTCCACAAGTGCGCCTCTCACAAGTGAGTGTGTGTGTCAAATGAGGAACACACCTTCTCTATTTATACACTACTCCGACTTTTCTTTTACACAAGACATGTAGGCTCGTATTTAACCAATGGGTTAAATACCCCACTACAAATGACTGGGACGACCCCTCTAGGGTGGTCTAATAACCCTTTGACCCACATAACACATACAGGGCCGACCCCCCACTAGGGAAGTCTAATAACCCAAGTTACCACATTCTGATGGAGGAATAAACATCTCCGAATATACAATAAGATCTTCACGGAGGAATGAATCATCTCCAGAATAATAAAGTACAAATATATCATTCTTTGAAGTTACAATATCTCAACACTTGGCATGAGAGTGCTCTCTCTTTGACCTTCCTTTCTTGGTGTGTACTGTGAAAGCTTGATCTTCACTTCCCATCTTTTCTTCTTGGGCCACAAGCCTTGCTTCTTCTTGTGAACATTCTTCCCGCAGTCTGTTGAAGGAGATCAACTTCTTTCTTGCACAAATTCCTTGAATAAAGGAATCCCATGACCTGGGTAGGCCATTTAGAGTAGTCATGACAACTTCACCATTCTCCACCATTTCATCCACTACTTCCATTTGTTCTTTAATCTGAGAGACCCTAGAAAAATAAGATTGAATGGTTTCTCCATTATGAAACTTTACTCCTTTTAATTGGTTCCACGGGGTCATCTTTCGATTTATGTTCTTCCCTTCAAATAGCTTGGTCAGAGAATCAAACATTTCTTTGGGTGTCTTTAGAGATGACACATGTGGGATGAGATGGTCCTTGATAGAATCAGCAATGATTCTCTTTGCCTTGACCAAGTTCTTCTTATGCAATATCCTAGCCTCTTCATCCTCTGGGATAGGGATGTCTTCTTTTATGTATGAGTCCAACTCATTCTCTTCCAGGATTAACCCAATCCTATACTTCCAGGCTTGGAAGTTGTCAGCCCCTTCAAGATTATCCTCAAGCTTGGTGTGGTGAGACATCTTAAAGAGTATTTCGAATGGAAATCGAAAAGATTTAGGTCTTACCACTTGGCTGGCTGAAAACTGGATCTGGTCCTGGATTAGGGTTTGTCAGAGAAACCCTGAAAATTCAAAATGTGAATTTCAACTTTCTAAAAGGATAGAAAGATGTGCCTTGATGAGCTGATCAACCTGGTGTATTTAGAATTTGAGATCTGCAAAGCTACACCCTTCAGAAATGCCTTTTTGTCTTCCCGGGATCACTAAGGAGCACCCTGAATTAGGGTTTGAGTTTCTTGGAGATCTACCTAGCCAAAAATCTTGATCCAAATCTCTAAACTTTGATTTTTGCAAGGAGCTTCCAGCTATGTCTTCAGATTCCAGAAATTCCTATTTTTGTGGAAACCCTAATTTTTAGGGACAAATCTGAAAAATGTTCAGAATTGAATTATGACTGGACAGATAAATTCTCCTTGATGAGTAGAGTCAATATAATCTACTGATTTTTCAAAAGCTGTGGAGAGAAACCCAATAAACAAGAAACCCTTGGTTTCCATCACTGCACAATGTCTTGTTCTCAGGTTAGCTTTGATACCATGTTAAATTTTGAGCATTAATTCACAATACTCTAGGATCTTTACTGAGAGAATAACATGTACAATATATCAATGCATATCAATCATATCAAGCATGTCAATCATCACAAGAAGAAAAATCATGAGAGACAAAAGACACAAAGCTTCCGTGGGGAAAACCCTAATGTGAAAAACCCCACAACTTCCTCAGAGATAAAGACAGCAATGGCTCAACCAAAGTACAACCGAAATACACAGAGATAGTCTCATAGTAGCAGATGATCCTTCTCCTAACTAGTGCGCCACTTTATGAGTGAAGGAAGAATGAGTTTCCAAATAATCAAAATAGAGATCTCTCGATCTCTATTTATACTTGTCTGTTTGCCCAGTGACCTTATGGGGCCGACTTGTCTATCTAGGTACATCATCCATATATTACATAAAATAAGGGTTGAACCCACACATGGTGGTCTAATAACCCATCAGCAAGTTCACACACTTGTGACACTTGTCAATACACATGACGACACTATTATAGCTTGAAATGACACCTCTCCATCCGTGACGACACTTGCTTCCCTTGGTCGCATGACGACACTTCTTGAGATCAAGTTTCAATCACACAGCAGGACATTTGTGGATGGAGGATTCATTTGGGACACTAAAAATGGTTGAAATTACCTCATTCTTGACCCATTTGATGTATATGACCCTTAGGAACATTTTTCCAGACCAAACCATCTCCTGAAAATGAGCAGAAAAGCCTGTTTTTGGCCATTTTTTAACATGAGCGCTGGTACACAAGCATGATAGTAGCGTGTGTACCCTACTCTAGTGTAAAATAGTAGTGCTCAAACCTTCTAAGCACTACTCCACTGTGAAATAGTAGCGCTCAACTCCATATGTACGCTACTTTGTCTACTGTAGAGTAGAGTACACCCCTATTTTGGTCAAAATCTTGAAATTCGAGTAACTTAAGTTGGTTGGGAAACCTCTTGAGCGGTTATAACTTCTTTTTCTCTTCCTCACTGACTATATAAGGAGGGTAGAAGGGCTATGTGAGGGGATCAAGTCTACAATATTGTTATGCTGGAGGAATGGAGACCCTCATCCCCCTCTCTTGTGCTTAGTTTCTGGTAAACCCTAGCACAGTTTATTAGAGGCTGGAATCCTTGGAGAACGGAAGTAGGAGACCTTGAATCTAGGTTTCGTGAAGTGCCAAGCTTGAAGGAAGGTATAACTTTATGTACTTGCTTTCATTCATCAATAAAGATCAGACGTTCTTTTCTTTCCAAATATGACCTATTCATGTGTCTCAGATTTTATTACAGTTTGTTTATAATCTGATGTCTTCTTCTATTATGAATATCAGTCTTATATGTGTAGTCAAATGTATTTGAGAAAGGTATCAAGTTGTTTTGCAGGTCTGGGCATTGCGACACTGGATAAGTATTGAAGAGCGAGGGAGGCAAAGCTAGGATCAACCTTCTGAATAAGGTGCCTACATATCTAAACCCTAATCTCTTCATTTATTTGTTGTACTTGCAGAATGCTTGTAAGTCTATCTTTATCACCGTAAGTTGGTAGTTTCTCCCCTGAAATATAGGTGCATTTTCCCCACAACAGAATGGCGACTCCACTGGGGAAAGCCTAACTGCTTAGGGGTATCCAAGGTCATTTCTTTAGTTTTGTTTGAAGGTCTTTGTTCATTTTCTTGATTAGAATCATTTAGTAGGCTCTGTTTGACACTCCTTGGCTCTTACAGACCCTTTCCAGCGCTTGCAAACCCTTGTGGACCTAGGTGTGGGGGTTTTAACCCCATTTTTCAAACTTTTTCCACCTGTACACAACTGTTTGTACAACACAATAACGCCCATACACTAATTTTCTTCTACACAGTAGCACCCATCCCGCTATAGGCGCTAGTATGCCTCATACATAGTAGTGCTCAAAATATGGGTTTGAAATTTTTGAGTTTTTGGGTTGTGGACCCAAATTTGGGGGTTGTGGCTACATTTTTTGAGGTCCCCGGTGACCCTAGGTCTGAGTTAAACCACTGTAAGTGGTCTTCGATCCTTGTACTAATCCTACATTCATGATTTGAACCTCTTTTGATCAATTTGGGCTTGTTTGGAAAGTTTTGGGGCTTGTTGACCCAAGTTGGGGGGTTGTGGACCCGTTTGGTGTTTTGTACCCTAATTTGAGTTTGACTGAACCTGCTTGCCCCATTTCCATTGGATTTGAAAACTCTTGAGTCTTCTTGACCCTGTTTGTATCTATTTGAGTGAAATTTCTCTTTTAGATTGGTTTTTTATCCTCCCTTATGGTTTTAAGTTTTCTTTTGTAGTGAAGGCTCAAGTGTTTTGGCTGTTGTTCAAGACCTTGTTTGCATGGTTTATGTGTAGACCTGAATTTACCAAACCATACTTCTTCATAGTTCATTTGCTTCGTTTGGGTCTAAAAGTAGTTTTTGTACTCTTTTCCCAATGTTTGGCATGCTTACATCAATACGAATTTGAAAGTCATTTTTGGTAGCTTTTACTGTTTCAATAAAGAAAACCTGAAACTTTCTTTGCTTTGCTTTGATAGTAGGTTAGTTTTAGTTTTGTTTCTTACCTTTGAAAGCATAAAGAATTTTGATTTATCTTCTGAATAGAGTACCTTGCAAGTGGCTTAAAATATTTTAGAGTGCTTTGCATCAAAAAGAACAAGTTTTCTTTTGCATACCTATTTGTTTGAGTAGCTGCATTCTTAGGTTTTGAGATAAGACTTTATGTTTACCTTTTTTGCATTTGAAAGATTAAAAATTGCATTTGCATATGCATTCTAGATCAGAATTTTAAGACTTGCATTGAAAAGAAAAAATTTGTTGGTGGTAAACATTTCATTTTCAGTACTCTATCTCTATTATAACCACTCTCACACACCCACTACCCTTTTGAGTAAGTAAGTAACCTTTAAAATGAACCCTAATAAAATGTACTAGTAACATTTTCTTTTCTAGGTTACAGTACACCAACTAGTCTTTGTTAGGATCTTGGGTTTAAAACACCTTAAACCACCCAAGATCACACATTACACAAAAATCGTAGTTCGACTATCGCAGGTAAACCCACTTCATTCAAAGCTTGCCCGAGATCTATGCAGTAGGTCTTGTGAGATCAAATTGTTTGGAATACTCCTCCTACTTTCTGTTTCGAGCATATACCAGGATTGGATTGCATTTGGGGACTCTTTTGAGTTTTAGGCTCAGTTACCCTGCCCACACCTTCTGATTCGACCAAAGACTGTTCCCCCAGGAGTTTTCGGTGTGGTGGTATCCTTAGTATCTGACCATAGGTTCATACACAGGTGACAACGGAGGGTATATCTGCTGTACATAGGAGAGATGTGGGAGGATATCCCTTGCAGGTCTTTGGGAGGGCGGTTGGGTGATTCCAGCGCTTGCACCCTTAGTCATTCTATTGTGGACCTCGGGTAACTATTCTTCATCCTTCGTTGATCTATTCTAGGTCCTCATCATCCTAGACTCTTCTCCGAAAGGCATCTGTTTGCTTAGTTTGATTTACCTAGGACCTTTTTTAGTGGTGTGCTCTTTGTGCTACTTGTTTTAGTTTGCCTTAGAGATTTTCTTGTTCATTTGAGCAAGAAACTATGTCTAGCATTCCAGCGAGTGCCAATCAAGGTACCCTTGTTTCGGGGGATCCTTGTGATGTTCCATTCATTGGAAACATTGGTGCTCCCTTAATGGCTACTCTGAATCTTCTTGGATTCACTATTGGGCTCCGAATTCCACTCTGAATTCCTTGCATGCTCCTGGCGCTTCTTTTGTGAGCACCTCAAATCAAGAGCATCAGAAACTTGTGCCTCCCTTTCCAGCAACATATTCTCCTCCTCCTTCTACCTCATGTGGTGAAAGTAGCAATACTAGTAACCAACAGTCTAAAAGGAATAGACGGGGGAAGAATAGGAAGAAGATGCCAAAACAAGGGGGCAACAACCCAACCACTGCAAGTCATGCTAGGGGAAAGCACGTTGCCTTTGCAAATCATGCAGGGGGCACCTACCCAGCCTCTAGAGGTCATGCTGGGAGAAAAATTTTAGTCACTGAAAATCACACTAAAAGTTTGTCTTCAACCACTGTCAGTCATGTTGAGGACACATCATTGAGCACTGTTAGTCATATTAATGACAAGTCACCAGTTCCTGTGCATCATATTGGAGACACCAGATCAACCATTACAAGTCATGCTGAGGGAGTTGACATTGTCAACAAACCCAACAAACAGAAGCTTAAGTTCCCTTGTAAGTTTTGCGAGGGAGATCACCTTACTTACTTGTGCCCTATATTTCCAGAAGTGCAAAAAGTGTGGTCCTTAGTTCAAAAGTCTGATGCTTCTGAGCAACCAGCCTCTATGAGTCATGCTAGGGGAAAGCTGTTATCCAATGCTAGTCATGCTAAGAGTACTGACGTTGTAAAGGAGTCTAAACCTATAGGATGAAATCCAAAGTTCCCTTATAAAATTTGTAAGGGAGATCACCTTACTCACCGATGCCCTGCCATTCCAGAGGCACAAAGAGTGTGGTCCATGTCTGAAAGAACCTCTGCTCCTGAGTTGTCTATAGATTCCCTACAGTCAGATCAACCTTTGGTTGATAAAGTGGTTGAACCAATGCAATATTTGGTCAACCCCACTCTTCCTTCGGAGAGTGAAGTGATCGAATCGATGCAATCTTCGACCGATCCCATCAATCTTGCAAAGATTGATGCACCTACTGCGGAAGTTTTCTGCGTTACCAGTTTGGATGTTTCTGAAAAAGGAGGTACTTCATATGTGCCATGTGAACCCCTACCAAGCCCTAGGATCGTTTCCTTTGATTGGAATAGTCTATCCAAACCTCGTCTTCCTTCTTCGACACCTTTCTATATAAAGGTTGATATCGGGAACCATACGGTTGATCAATGCATTGTAGATGAAGGAGCTTTTGTTAGTATCTTATCCACTTATGATTGGAGGGATTTGGGTTTCCCTAATGTTATTCTAGCTGTTAATTGGCCATTGACCTTCGATAGAAGACCTAGTGAACTGATCGGATTCCTCCGTCAAGTACTTGTTACTTTGGGTGGAAAAATAGTCTTAGTTGATTTTATGGTTTTAAAGGACCCTGTGGACTTTGATATGATCCTCGGGCATGATTATGTTTATGCTATGCATGTTTTAGTGTCTACGCTCTTTCGTGTGATGCGTTTTCCTCATAACGAAAGCATCATCACTATAGACCAGCTTGCATTGGTTGATCCTCCTTATTACCCAAATGTAGACCAGTGATCCCTCATCATTAGGCACTACTATGTCACATGGGAATTTTGTGGCATATTGTTCTTTGAGTTCAACTGCTACTGAGAAGGAATCTCTGAGTTCATGCTTACCTTCTTGGGACTTAGTCCCAGCTTTTGACCAAGTGACACCTCCATCTGAATGTTTAGATATGTATTCTATCTGGGATGATATGCTTCCTTCCGATGAAGTTTTTCTAGAGTCTATAGTACAGTCTTCCATTCACTTGGATGT
The DNA here is from genome assembly GCA_027924585.1 of Larix kaempferi. Taxonomy (NCBI): domain Eukaryota; kingdom Viridiplantae; phylum Streptophyta; class Pinopsida; order Pinales; family Pinaceae; genus Larix; species Larix kaempferi. The sequence goes on from BSBM01000792.1 coordinate 5,336,930, forward strand.
TGATCCAGTCGCAGTCATGTCCAGCCCCGGTTTGACCTTAAAGCCAGATCTTCCTATTGTTGAGTCTTTGGACTCTCCTATAGATCTGCAAATCAGTGTTCCTGTTGAGTTTGATTCTACTTCTAGAATTTTCAACTCCCGTGATGATGAATTTGTTTCTGCAGATTCCATCATGTCCTTCAACTTTGATCTTCATCCTGAAGTTGATCTTGTTGATTGTAAGTCCTCAGGCCTGGGTACCATAGAGTCTTCATTTGAAAACTCTACCTTGTTTATGCCTGTTGTTGATGATAGTGAAGTTGAAAGTATTTCTACCATAGTGACTTGTATCGGGTCTTTCTTTGCATATGTTTTAGATATGATCTTGGTACTGATGTTTCTTGGAGACAGGATTCTTAGATGGATGTATACTTGCTTACTGGTCCTTTTCGACACCTTGTGCGGCCATGTCAGGTATATTCGGAACCTTGCATATAGGTTTAGGCTTCCCCGTTGTTATGTTGCATTTAAACCTTTTGCCATCCGAATTCGCCATAGGGTCGAACCTGTTGGATATTGGTGTGTTAGCCATATCTTTATGCATTTTGCACCAGTCCGACAACAGAGCCTACCTAACATGGGTCACCCTAGTCAGCACCCTTATGCCATTCTGGTGCCCATGCTAAGTTTTTCTCATAGGCTCGGGAGCCTTTTTAAATATACCATGACTTTGAGAAGAAGCCTCATATCTTTCTTCCTCATATATTTCTGGCCATCCCTGATAAGGCTCCCATATTTGTGTTTAAGTTGCATATGCATCTGTTATGATCCCGCTTGTGCTAATGAGCCCGAAGCCAGATTCCACGCCTTTAGCTCATTATATAAGCCTCCATCTCTGATCTCTTTTCCGCTAAGCCCTGTATCATTTTTCCTTCGCAATTTGACGCCTTTTACCTGGAGGAGACACACCTTGAGTGTCCTTATCTTGCTCATGTTCCTTGCATTATGCATAGCTTTGTTCCATGCGCTTGGAGCTAGTTTAGCATGTCCCTGACACTCATCTCCTCCCTTTTTGAGCATTCTTTTTTTACTTCGAGCTCGTTAAAAACAGTAAGTAGGTTACGAGCATTTCTTCCACCTTTTCTTCAAGCTCGTTAAAAACAATAAGGAGGTTATGAGTAGTATTCCACCTTCCCTTCGAGCTCATTAAAAACAGTAAGGAAGTTATGAGAATTTTTCTATCTCCTTTGAGCTCGTTAAAAATAGTAAAGAGGTCATGAGTTTACTTTTCCGGACTCGTTAAACCTTTACGGAAAAGATCCTTATGGAGTTCTTTTAAGCCCTTTTCAGACTCCTTAAATAGGAAAAGTTTGTCGAGCATAGTTGTCTTTTCGCGCTCATTAAAATAATTGAACCGACATCCACTTAGGTATAGAATTACCCCTTTTCCGGGCCTTGGTGGATAATTTACGGAAAAGGTATACTCTAGGTATACTTTGGTATGTGCTAGAAGAGTTCTTCTTCCATTATTTTACACTTTTTCAGGGAAGGAGACTAACTTTACGAAAACGGACCTTTGGAGTCATCTTTACGGTTTTGAGACTCTCGAAATGTGAAAACACCAAGCGAGCATTTACCTACTTAGGCTCGATGTGAAATCCACGGATAGGTGTATAGAGGATTGTTTAAGTTTTTCAACTCTATAAGCAAGAAAACACCGCCGAGCACAGACCAATCCAGGCTCGATATAAAATCCATTGATAGGTGTATGGAGTTTTCTTCTAGGTTTTTCAGACTCCTTAAATATGAAAATATCGTCGAGCATGCGTTAGTTCTTTGTCAAGCTCGTTAAAAAATGAAAAAGGGAAGGGAAGAGAAGAATGTTAAAATATCTTTCAAAATGACAACAGCAAGTCAACTATCTCCTTGAACAAAGCACCTATTTTGAGTCTATCAAACAAGTTAGGTTCTAGTGTTGGCCTTAGGATAAACCTGATCTCAGAGTTCTTACTCCTCCATTTGGTTAGTCTTACAATCATATGGAGAATCTGTTAATGTCTCTCACATTTCACACTTGCATTGTGGGCCCTTTGTGTTAAAAGTTGCCTAAGTTACTCTTGTGTCATGCTCACTGTTCAATGATATAACCTGTGTTGGCCATACTGCAGTTTCCTTGACCTCATGTGTCAGCCATTCCTTGGTGTCAGTATGTTTCATCATGTGTTTATTCCTACTCCAAATCAGATCATACTTATTGAGTGTCACTCGTGTTGGATGATGGAGGATGCATTAAGGCCTCCCTTCGAATGGGCTTCTTCCCATCAACTTCAACTCATTGTACTCTGGGAATGAAGTTTAGAGTTTCGGTTAGTACCTTGGGGATTGCAGTCATTAGTGGTAGTTTCCCTCGCTATTGGATAGATGGGAATACATCAATGTCTCCTATCCAATGGATTCTTCAAGTGTTCGATGGCAAGACCATCTATTCTCACTTGCTTGAATGTACTAGGTACCTTGGGTTCCATTTTCATTATTGGTGGCCACCCTCATGTTTGTTAACGGTATTCATCAATGACAGGTAATCAAACAATACCTCCCATGTTCAACAACAACTGATTTATTCACATGGATAGGTTTGTACCTTGGTTTGTTTTTGGATGAAGACCCTGGGATCCTCGATAGCATCACGTTATTTATGTTATCGCCCAAGTTGTGCAAGACTGAGCCACACTCTTTTTGGCTCTTGATGAGACATAGATCCAGCTTGTTCTCTATGGCTATGTTCTCTAGTTTTGACATAGATCCACCTTGTATTTATGTGGCTATGTTTACACTTATATTACTCATGGATCCACGCTTGTATTTTAGTGGCCATGATATATGCATCAGTATTTGGATCATTATTGTATCCTCTTGGAGGTCATGTTCCACCATTTGAACATGGACAGTTACCCAAAGGATGAGTTTGTCTGACATTGCCTTTGCTTTCAGGTACTTCATTTGAGCCTATGATTCTTGGTTTCTCCGTTCCTCTATGATTCAACTCTTTGTTATTTATAATGTATTTCGGCCATTGTTTCCCGCACTCCCTCTAACCTCATACATTAGGGGGCATCTTTTATAGCTTTAAATGACACCTCTCCATCCGTGACGACACTTGCTTCCCTTGGTCACATGACGACACTTCTTGAGATCAAGTTTCAATCACATAGCAGGAAATTTATGGATGGAGGAGTCATTTGGGACACTAAAAATGGTTGAAATTACCTCATTCTTGACCCATTTGATGTATATGACCCTTAGGAACATTTTTCCAGACCAAACCATCTCCTGAAAATGAGCAGAAAAGCCTGTTTTTGGCCATTTTTAAACATGATCGCTGGTACACAGGCATGATAGTAGCGTGTGTACCCTACTCTAGTGTACAATAGTAGCACTCAAACCTTCTGAGCACTACTCCACTATGAAATAGTAGTTCTCAACTCCATATGTACGCTACTTTGTCTATTGTAGAGTAGAGTACACCCCTGTTTTGGTCAAAATCTTGAAATTCGAGTAACTTAAGTTGGTTGGGAAACCTCTTGAGCAGTTATAACTTCTTTTTCTCTTCCTCACTGACTATATAAGGAGGGTAGAAGGGCCATGTGAGGGGACCAATTCTACAATATTGTTATGCTGGAGGAATGGAGACCCTCATCCCCCTCTCTTGTGCTTAGTTTCTGGTAAACCCTAGCACAGTTGATTAGAGGCTGGAATCCTTGGAGAACGGAAGCAGGAGACCTTGAATCTAGGTTTCGTGAAGTGCCAAGCTTGAAGGAAGGTATAAATTTATGTACTTGCTTTCATTCATCAATAAAGATCAGACGTTCTTCTCTTTCCAAATATGACCTATTAATGTGTCTCAGATTTTATTACAGTTTGTTTATAATCTGATGTCTTCTTCTATTATAAATATCAGTCTTATATGTGTAGTCAAATGTATTCGAGAAAGGCATCAAGTTGTTTTGCAGGTCTGGGCATTGCGACACTGGATAAGTATTGAAGAGCGAGGGAGGAAAAGCTAGGATCAACCTTCTGAATAAGGTGTTTACATATCTATTCCCTAATCTCTTCATTTATTTGTTGTACTTGCATAATGCTTGTAAGTCTACCTTTATCACCGTAAGTTGGTAGTTTCTCCCCTGAACTATAGGTGCATTTTACCCACAACAGACACTTCCGTATAGAGGAATGACACATCTCTATAGGATTACAATAATATATAAATTAAATACATGGATGAAATACATTCCGAAGTTACATATACATCAACAGTTCATCGTCCACGACGTCCTCCTCTATCCCATACCACCATGTCCTCTTCCACCATATCATCTCCGGTTCCCACCACTATTGTGGAAACTACTATTCCATTATCTTCCCATGTATCTACAGTGGTTTCACCCATAGTTGTTGCATCTACATATCCCTGCCCCCCCCCCCATGACTGCATTGGAGCAGTTTGTCTAACCAACTTCTCTGCCTGCTAGCCCAGAAGCCCAACCATGTCCATTATCAGAGGTGTTCACAGTGAGAATCAAGTTAATTTATTAAAATGTTTCGATGCATTATTAACCAAAATTAATTTAAGCAATTATTTTTTTTCAATGAAATGATTGTCGTAAATGTTGTAGGGTGGAATTGTTGAGAGTCTCAGCAGCTCCAAGACACCTGCCTCACGCTTCCCACTCGCATCAACGGTGACTTATTTAAGATTTGAATTGTACATTCATTTTATAAACGTGGTAAATGTTACAAATGCTTAAAAATGATGGTATATTATATCATTTGTTTCAGGTCCTCGAGATACGGTCTACTCCTAGATGGAAGAAGACCCGAGATACAAGTAGCTCCAAGAAGAGGAAGATCGATTTTGGAGATGCATCTGGGAGTGACCGGGGTGGTCACAATACTTGACACACTATGTTATGTACATTAGCCATGATGTGGCACCTTTAGGCACCAGTTTCCATGTAATTTGTATCTATGGCACAGCTTTCCATGTATTTTGGATCTACGGCACGAGTTTTCAGATTTTTTATAGGGCACGGGATTCCGTGTATTTTGGATCTACGACACGAGTTGCCAGATTTTGTATAGGGAACAGGTTGCCATTGTATGTACATTGGGAACCATGTTCCACTATTTCCTTGAAAATTTATATATTTGTTCGAGTTTTGTTCCACTATGGTTTTATCTCATGGATTTATATATATTTTTGTTCGATTTTTGTTCTATATATGTGTATAATGATTTGGATTCAAATGTATGCACATGAATATATATGTACAATGAAATTGATTTAATTTTTATATGTATTATAATTTAGGAAAGGGATTAGGCTACATAATAGGGTTTCATTGTGATTAGAATACAAGCTAGGGTTTATGCTACCAACTATGGTTTTTAGGATAAGCTCTCGTGTTTCTAGGATAGGCTCCAAGCTCTAGGGTTACTAGCTTAATGTTGAACTCCATTATCATTACAACATTGTCACCAACACCATGCCCACTACCACAATAACCATTAAGCCTCGTCATCATCTTGCTCGTGGTGCCACCATCCTCGTCCCCATCAATCATCCATCATCCACCATCAACCTAATGCACTTTATCTCATTGTCATAGTCACCACATCTATCCTCACGCCCATTATCACCATCGTCATCATTGTTCTCATTGTCACCATTGTCACCATCATGCTCATTAGAGTCTAGGCCATTTAGCCTCTTTGTTTATGTATTTTGGGTCAGATATGGATTGCACTTGATTTGTTTCTAGTTGTATGCACCCTTGCTATATACATGTTATAAACTTTGCATATATGTCTTTAATTATTTGGATTCAAACCTAGGGTTTTTAGGCTAGTCTCTAGGTTTCTAGGGTTTTCCAATAGACACTTGATAGAGACACTTTCAACCATGAGTGTCTCTATCAAGTGTCTATGGGAAAACCCTATAACGAACATGGAGTTGGGAAAAAGGAGTCGATCTAGGTCGAGAAATTATGGATTTCCCCTCTATGTTTAGACTCAGTGAGACAACATGGGGCTCTTTTTTGCATTTGAACTTGCCAAGATGGTAAGCACAAGGTAATCCCCATATATATATATAAGAAAGATATGTGCCATAAGTTGATTGCTTATGGATCTATTATTGTCTTAAAAAGATTAAAGTTCTAAAGAAATCTCGCATTGCTTTTATATAAAGAAGGTTTGCATGTTGTTTTATATTTTCCATGTGAAATACTCACCAGGTTCAAGTCATCAAATGATAACAAAATATTATTGTTAAGGAAAATACTTAAGGAAATCCAAATAAGGAAGAAAACATCTTGATCCACACAAGGATATCGTGATTTATAGCTCTTGTTGTACTTTCAACAATGTTAGTATCACTAAGAATGCAAAAATGAAAAAACAACTATCTTATATTTTATGTCATATTTCTCAAGTACTAATATGTAGGTGTGAGGGGTATCTAAGAGCTAGTTAAATGAAAATTTAGGATATCATAATGTTCTATTTAATATATTCCACTACTAGGTGATCAAACTCAAAAGTTAAGGGCTAGAAAATAGGGCATGGAAGTAGAACATATAGGTGGAAAAAATCACATGGATGTTAACATAATGAGATTTGAATTCCCATGGATATTCATGTTTTTAGTTAGATATTCATTTAACATTTTCAACTAGCATCATTTTACAAACAAAACATTTCAATTCAATTCCCTTCTCATATTGGGTAAATATGACATAGTGATTACATCTAGTAAGACCCACCTCTTTTTTCTAGTTAACCAGGAATACATTACTATTGGAATGGATACCTTTAAAAATGTTCCTTCTAATTATCTTGACCTCTTCATTCATTGTTGTGAACACAACAGATCCCATGATTCAGTCAAGCATGAGAGCCCCGATTTTTAATTTGTGCAAACATATTCATACAAGTGTTCTGGTGAATATGAATTTTTAGCTTGGTTTCTGCAATCTTGTACTTATGCCTTTGCTTAGCTTAATTTGTATTGCTTCCCTTAGAACTTTTCTGAGTGTTTTGATCGCAGAGAAATTAAAAATTCTAGTCTTTATTGCTTGTTTTCTACCTTTCCGAAACCCGACTTTCAGACAGCCTGAAATCTTGAACCCGACAGTTGCGGGTTGCGGGAAAACAATTTTCAGTTGTTTGGTTTTGGTCATCTCGAAAACCGCAACCCGAAAGGTGTGGGATGCGGGAAATCCTTGCTAATAAGTTTGGGAATCGTCACTCCAAAACCCAAAACCCGCAGTTGCGGCTTTCAGATTTTGGATTCCCGCTTTTTCTTTTCAATTGCTTAGTATGTTCTATGCAACCCGCAATTTTTGGGTTGTGGCTTTCGGAAATATGTTTTGTTTATTTTTATCCATGTGAGAAATCCCAAAACCCGTAATTTTCGATTTGCGGCTTTCGGGAATCATGAATAAACTCAGAAATAATTTCCCAAGGTCTTATCCCGCATCCTGCATTGCTAAATCCTTACCGTCCATTTAGTTGATCCAATGGATGAGATTCGATTATTCAATTTTACGTTGCAATGTCTTGTTTTCATCGTCATCATGGCTGGGATTCTCACTTCACTTTGCACTACATTATCATCCTTGAAAAAATCATTGCTTGATAAAGATTCACCTGTAATTACAATGTTTAGATGCAACATTAGATTATGCTGAAGGTGTACTTGTTATAATCCTTTTCGGATTAGCATGCTGTGATGTCATCTCATTCCAGTTTAAATGATTGTAATCCCCAATTTCACATGATGGTAATCATTGCATCTCATAATATCCAATCATTTTGATTCTCTGTCACTCATTTTAAATATGCCCGCAGGTATGAAGCACTTAGTTCGTCGTTCGAGTTGGTTAGAAAGTTTTCTTGTGTTGGCAAGTTTTCTGTCTGACAATTTGTTGGATAAAATGCAAATAGGTTGTGAAACCTCCGATGAATCTTCCATGCATGAAGAGATTCATTCTTTGTTATTTCCTGAACCTATGTCGCCACCTTTTGATGCAGGTGTTCCTGATATCAACAGTGGTAGCGGAGAAGAGATTTCTGAAATTCTGCCATTTTGCTTACCACCTCCTCAAAAGAATGAAGAAAAAAATAGTGAACAGTTGTATGATCAAGATGATTCTATTATCCAAGATCTCATAATTAATGGAGAACACAATACATCACTGGCTCCCGCGAAACAAGACTCGTTGTCCGATTTTTCTGTTTTTGATAGCGTTATGGATCAGCCAGGAAATTTTGCGGTGATTCAGCAAGAAGGTTTGGAGGACCGGCTCTTCCCTGTTGTTGAAATCTATTGATTTGTTGTCGGATTCTATAATTTTTCTATGGGATTTTCTCGAAATCCCAAGATAACTCTTGTTCAAACTTCATCTCCAAGCGAAGGGAATCTGCTGAGTTTTAATTGTTTAGATGACTATGGATGAATTCCCTAGATTAATAGCCCGATTTAAACTCTGTAATCCCTATATTTTGGGATTCTCTTTTGTACTCCATTGTAAACCTTATTTAAGACAGTATACTTCTCAGGGAGAGGGGTTGATGATTTTTGGGTGAGAAATCAACAGGAGAGGATGTGGAGATACTCTGTTTTATCAGAGCCTTGTAATTTTGTTTACATACTTCTTAATGCAGTGAAGTAATATTTCAAATCATCTCTTGTTTATCGTCAAGTTTTTTTGATGGTGTCTGATTTCTAATTTTAAAATTTTCATCTATAGGGTGTGTTTCTTTTGCATTCATTAATTAATGCATAGATCTCTTGTATTGATTTTTCTTATGACATATCTTTGTATAAGGGTGTCTTGTTAAATTTCTTTAATTTAGATACTTTCTTTATCGATTTCTGCAAATGATTCATATACTATCTAATCAATGTTAATTTTTCAATTAACACAGTGATTACAGATTGATCTTGAACAGGCTTAATTACTTGAATTGTTCTCTTTAATTTTCATTAAAGTATTATAATTTAAGTAAACAAGTACATGCAAATTTTACATTTCCATTGAAGTAGGAAAACATGCTTGTTCCTCTCGCATCAAGATCAATTTGCACAACTACAAGCTTCTCTTTAGAATAGGTCTAACTCAGATTAGATTCTTTTCTTAATAGTTTAAGTTAGAACAGACTTAGTTTTAAGCTTATGTTTTCCGTAATGAACTTTTGATCAATCGATCAAACCCATCGACTCATAGAGTGCCAACGGAGGCCGAATATCTGTGGGAGAATTCCATACCAAACAGGATGGCGATAGAACCTCCCTTACGCAGGGTTTTTCGAAGCCTTTCAGTCTGGGTTTTCACCCTCTGTTGGGAGCCTTGGACCCATTCCAACACCTTTCAATTACCCTGCATCCCTGAGGATTCAACAGTCATAAATGGGGGTTTCAAGTAGATATACATGCAAAGAAAGTATGTAATGCTTATCTTGCTTCATCCATTCAATACAATTTGATTTTCATCTATTCCTTGCAACACTCACAACCTATAGACACTCATAATTTATGTTTCTAGGTAGAACACATGTAAAGAAAGGCTATAATGACTTACTTCACCCCTTCTAAACAATGTTTAATTCATATATGGTTTCAATATATAGGAAAACAACTACAGGGATTTCACAATAATGATTAAAAATCCAACAAAGAAAACAACAATTTTAGCCTAAAAAACTTGCAGTATTCACAATTTCCACTAGTAGTTCAACATACCTAATCAGTAAAAAACATAGATTATGGATAAAACAAAATAATACTGTTTACCTAGAGTGAAACTCATCCTCAAAGAAATACAAGTAATTTTTTCTATATAAGTATGTGTATAGTCTACACAAAGAAAAAATCCAGATACTATAGTCCATTGTCATAAGGAGAATGCCTAATGGTTCCCACTAAGCCAAAACCACATGTTAGATATGTTAAATATGCATATTTTCCCACTAAGTAGATCGAATTTCTAGGGTTTTCCCATAGACACTTGATATAGAAACTTTCAACCAGCTCAAAGATACCTCTAGTCTATCTCCAATCTACTCAGCCTACCTTTCCATATGCCATATAAAAATGGGGACATCCAGTTGGTACCATTGTTATGGCATATCCTCTCTAATTGACTTATGGTAAAACACTTTATTATGTGTTTACATAACAATAGGAGGTCAAAGGTGTTACTCTATATTGGCTCACATATTCTTAATATTGTCTCAATATCTTAGGGAGGATAACTATGTGGTTATAAGTGTATGACCTCTTGTGTGAGATGTTCCCATAGGGATTTAACCAAGTACAATCCTCATTTCATCTCATTAGCAACATTTACCTAGCCATTTTTCATATGTATCAACACTTGGGAGCTAAACAAACCTAATACATGTCCTATATAGTAGTTTGAAATCTCCTTTATGCACGTGTGAGAGATGACATAACCAAAGTCCGCTCCCCGGTTTGGGTTTCGTGCCCCCAGAGCAATTCCTCAAAGTGTCCCTGAATGGCCCCGAGGTGCACGACCAAAATTCTCGTCGCACCAAAATAGTGACTTTGATCACAAATCCGTCGATTTCGATGGATCCGAGACGCCTGGTTTTAGCTAGGGCCCCCCACACCGTGCCTCAAATTCTCGGAAATGGTCTTATTGTGCCATCTCCGGAGCTAGGGTTTTGCTCAATGAGGGCCATGCCAATCTTGCTCAATGGGGTCATTTCTCATCTAAAGGCTCTCGGGCATGCGTGGCCATCGTGACCACATCCACAATGGCCACGTGCATGTGCGAGAGCTCACGGAACCCAAGTCCGCTCGCTGGTTTGGGTTCTGTGCCCCCAGAGCAATTCCTCAAAGTGTCCCTGAATGGCCCTGGGGTTCCTAAAGAAAATGACTGCAGCCATGACTCCAATCGCAAATCCATTAATTCCAATGGATCTGGGATGCTGGGTTTCAGCTAGGGGCCCCCACTCCATGCCTCAAAGTCTCAGAAATGGTGTTTTTATGCCATCTATGGAGCTAGGGTTTTACTCAGTGAGGGAAATTGCAATATTGCTCAAGGGGTTCATTTATGATCCGAAGGATCTCGTGCCTACGTGACCATCATGAACATGTCCAAAATGGACATGGTGCGGGATCTGACGAAACCCAAGTCTGCTCACTGGTTTGGGTTTCGTGCCCCGGAGCAATTCCTCAAATTGTCCCTAAATGGCCCCCGGGTGCCAGACCAAAATTCCCATAGCAGCAAACCCATGACTCCAATCGTGAATACATCGATTCCTATGGATACGATATGCTAGGTTTGAGCTAGGGGACCCCCCACACTGTGCCTCGAAGTCTTGAAAATGGTGATATTGTGCCATCTCCGGAGCTAGGGTTTTGCTTAGTGAAGGTCATGCTAATCTTGCTCAATGGGGTCATTTATGATTCGAAAGATCCCGGGAATGCGTGAACATCATGAATACATCCAAAATGGCCACATGCATGTGTGGCAACTGACTTAACCCAATTCTGCTCGCCGGTTTGGGTTTTGTGCCCCCATAGCAATTCCTCAAAGTGTCCCTCAAAGGCCCTATGGTGGCAGACAAAAATTCCCGTAGCAGTAAAACCGTGACTCCAATTGTGAATCCCTCAATTTCGATGGATCCGGGACACCGGTTTTTAGCTAGGACCCCCCCACATAGTTCCTCGAAGTCTCGCAAATGGTGATATTGTGCCATCTCTAAAGCTAGGGTTTTGCTCAGTTAAGGCCATGACAATCTTGCTCAAGAGGGTCATTTACAATACAAAGGCTCCCGAGAGTGCATGGTCATCGTTAACATGTCCAAAATGGACACATGCATGTGCGGGAGCTGAAGGAACCCAATTCCACTCACTGGTTTGGGTTTCATGACCCCGGAGCAAGATTGGCATGGCCTTCACTGAGCAAAACCCTAGCTCCAAAGATGGCACAATAGTATCGTTTCCGAGAAAGACCTCTTTTGAGAAAACTATATTTTTCTCTAGGTTCAAGAGAGATCTTTCTCGTAATGTTTTTGCATGTACCTTCCATTGTTCTTCAATGATATCATTTATCTCAGTTTTACACCACAACTCCTTTCAAAATTATTTATGAATCTTCTTTTCCATTACTAGTTCTTATGATTTATTTTTCAAAAATTACTTTCATATATATTAATTACTTGCTTGTACACTCTCGAGATTCTCATCGGTTTATTTTTACTTAGAATATAGGTAAGTAAAATACAAACAACAATTCATTGTTAGGTCCATTATTTGAATTCGTTAATAACTCCATTCCATTTCATCATCCCCAAAATATTCTTCTTCATCATCTCTATAAACAAAAGGCTACATTTCATTATGCATCCCATGTATTACATGATTTGTAAAATTGGATCTAGGAAGAATTTCCTCCTTGACCCGTGATCTTCTAGTGAGGTTCTATGGTTTGAACTTTGAATTAGTTATGAGTCTTAATAATGATAATCTTCTCTTGTAAATAGAAATTTTGTAAAATTTCACTTACAAGATGTTAAATGCATCTGTGAGAGACTAATAAACCTACAAGATTCTTTTTGTGGGATAAGTTTTCTAAAAGTGGACCCATGAAGCATTGTAGTCTCTCAGAAATTCAATTCTATATCTTGGGAAAAATAAGATTGAAATTTCAAAGCTCGGTACAAAGAAATGTTAAACAGGGCTGCTACAATTGGAGGTTGATAAGAAAATGAATGGAACCTACCTACACCAGGAAGAAGAATCATGACACTTCCTTTTGATTGTCACTTGTCAGGAGCCACAAGTCATGGGATTGAGTCCATTCTACACCACTATTTTCTATTTTCTATTCTTACCTATTTGGTGAAGGTCCCCTAGCAATGCCACATGATCAGCAGTCTCCATGGAGGTACCTCCTTTTATAACTCACTACTTCTTGTGAATTTGATTTGTATTCAAGTGGGTTGTAATGTCCCAAATTTGGCATTGGGTCACAATGGCCTAATCACATTGTCCCTATTCAGTAGAGTTTGTCAAATTGATGCTAATGTTCAAATAATTGTCAAGGAGGAAAATTACTAGTTTCCTAGGTTTGGGGTGGAAGCTTTGGGATTTGGAATAATGGGGATAATAAATGATGTTTGAACATTAGAATGGAATAAATATTTAATAAAGGACCTAAAAAAATATATACAAGTTACAATCAAAGTGGCATTTGATCATGAAGACACATGCAGAAAGTGGGACCCACATATGGCGAGATTTCTCCACTACACTTGGCATCATTCTCTCACCAATTCGAATTCAGGGTGAATGGTAACATAATTGGGGGAGTCCAAAAGGTATTATTCATGGCATGACTCATCCAAGGTCGAAATATAGAGGAATATTAACTCCTATGGAAGAGGAAGAGGCAATTTGGAGCTAGTGAGACACTTGGGCTAGATTCCCTAGCTCTATGACAACAATGATGAAGATGCTATGACACCTATGAAACACATCAGACTTGAAGGCTGAAATATGACATATATGAAATGTCAGGGCTAAAAATAGACTCCAAGAGGGCGCTCAAGGGTGTTAGGGCATCTAAGATGCTTCCACATGTGATTTCGTGGAAGTGGGAGACTAGGAATTGTTGTACAAGTGGCGTTCTTTGGAATCTCTTCCCAACTTGAGTTGGCATGAGTCTCTTGGAAGGAATTCGACCCATGGAGGACATTATAATTATAAATGTCAATAACAAAGAATGAAACTGGATTTTGATCATTTGTAGAATTTGCAATTGCATTTGTGAAGAGGGAGAGCTAGTGGATGACTAGTTTCTTGCCTTAGCCAATTTCGAGGGTGAAAGATTCCCATCCAACTTGGAAATTGGAAAGGCCATTCATACCTTTCATTTGGAGCTTTAACGGAGTCTTTATTTGCAGGTGTAAGTTACAGGGCAGCTCATGGTTTCTTCTATTGCAGCTCACTCCTTCAACCATTTCCAATTTTGATGGCATATTCTTGATCCTTGAGGGAGGGTGTTTTTGGTGAGCTATTGTACTCTTTGGGGGAGCTTCTAATGCCCCATTTCTTTTGTAATATGAATTAAATACTCTTTTCTTAATCTCCAGAAATTTTCAAGTCAAAATTCCAAGTAGAAATGTATAAATCTCATTCTTAATGGAAGAACAATGCCATTTCCCCACTACCTTGTTGTGAACCAATGTATTGATGATGATTTCGAAGGAATGGATGATTTTATGATTCATTTGTGATTAATGGACTGCCATGGATTTATTTTACAAGTTTCATGTAATTTACTTGAGCATTTGAAGTATTTTTACTCAGTTTAATTGCATTGGGAGAAGAAATAGTGCCATTTCCCCAAGGGTCGAATTGGTGATTTTTACAGTTGAATGGGAGAGGGTTGGAATAGATGTAATAATAAATTAAAGGTGCACATGAGACCTTAATAAAATACTTAATACATTCCCTACCTCTGTTCAGAAATTTGAGTGGGTTTGGAGGCAATTGGGAAGCCATTTTTCAGTACTTACCCTAGGGGGATTTGAACCCCAAATTACTAGTAAAATTGCATATTTGGTCCAGAATCTTAAGAGAGTTTGTAGAGGTATTTTGGTGGCCATATTTCACCCCTGAACATCATATTCAAGTCCTAATATCATTCATACACCTTCCTTTAATATTTGAAGGCATTTGGAGTCAATTTGAGACCTAGAGACCAATACTAGTCAAAGGGATATCACTAGTAAAGTTACCTACATTGACTAGAATTGAAAGAGTATTTGCAGAAGTATTTTAAAGGTACAAAGGCATCCTTGAAACACATATTTATGTTCTAATATCATTCATATACCTTCTCATAATATTTGGGATCATTTGGGGCAAATTTGGGACCTAGAGATCAAAACTAGTCAAAGGTTGAACCAAGGAAAAAAAGTAAAAAATTGTCTTTTAATAAAATTCCTAACAAGGGACATTACAGTGTTATCAGAGCATGGTCCTTGCACCTGTGTATTAGGTACATACATTCAAGAATAACTAGAAGCCATGTCTTACTATTATGATGAATCCTATGAGTACAATTCTTATGAGGAATATGCAGATGCTTATGAGCAATATGAAGCAGAATGTGAATTGTACGAGGAAGAGGTGCCATCATGCAACACTTCTTACAATTTCAAGAGAAATGAATATTATTCTTATGAATTTAAATTTGATGAATATGAGTGTGTCACACCAACCAAGGATAATTCTATGAGTGAATTCCAAAGATGGAGAGCAAAATATAAAACCTTGCCTCAACAATATCAAAAATATGAAGAATATCTTGCTTTTAGCAAAAATACACAAAATGCCATGTCTTTTGAGTACTTTGCTGAACATGTTTTTGAAAATAGGCCCAAAAATGAATATGTGGAGTTAGTAAAGAAAGGTTTATGCCCTTCTTGTAAAGAACCTTGGAGTGAGTATCATACATGTGTGCATGAAATTATGTCCCACTTAAGGAGAGCATTTGGGAATTCTTCAAAAAGAGATTCCAAAGATATTGATCATAAGGAAAACAAGGGGCAAAATGAATCATCTTGCTTGAAGAATAAAAATGAAGAGACATCACAAGAGCATGAAGAAGATTCTATTGAAAATATGGAAGATCATTTCGAGACACCTTCTAGCTTAGACATGAACCAAAGAGCATCACTGATGGATGCTTAAACTATGAAGGAGTACCTACTGATGGGTGCTCACACCTTTATGTTGGTGACATATTGTAGCAGTTGAAGAAGAACCAAGATCAACTTCCCCATCACCACTTGAGCTTCATGAAGTTGGTCCAAGCAAAATTGAAGAAGATGAGGAGGTTCATTTGCAAGAGCCTCATTTTCTTGAAGGGTCCTTAAAGATGAATGAAAATAAGATCCAAGAGTCCCTCAGCATTCTCCGTGACACTCAAGCATTGGTGTCAAATTCTTGTTGGAGAGCTACTTCATTGGAGGAAACATCCTTCCTTGAAGACATGGAGAAGATTCAAAGAGAAATGTGCCACATCAAAGGTAATTTCATGTCTTTGCTCTTTGATAGAAACCATTTGTTTGAGCTTAATGAATTGTTACATGATGCATACTTGAAGAATAATGAGGATATTCATAAGCTCACAATTCAAAATGAGCAACTTCTTGAAAAGTTGCAAGATACTTGTTTTTCCTCCTATGTTTCAGATTGTCAAATGGTAAATTGTTTGGAGGATTCTCATGACATGGTGGATCATGAGAAATGTGGAAATTTGAATGTGCTTAATGTGATTGAAGATGAACTTGAAGAGATCCAAACACTTGATGTGGTGGAAGAGGAACTTGAATTGTCTCTTGATGAAGCTTATGCAATTTTTAAAGAAGAGCATGATTCCTCTACATTGGAACCATTCTATGACAAAGGTTTTCCATTTTTGAAGGAGCTGCATGATACTACCCACATGGATCCTTCCCATGATGAAACTTCTGCACTTTTTGATCATTTGGGTGAGTTAGTTCATTCTCCTACATCCTACAATTCCATGTTTTGCAGTATTAGTCTCAATGAAGTATGGGTGAAAGGGTTATTTTTTATGGTGCCACATGAGGAGTATGGAACTCCTAGATTTACCTTTTATGATGACATGGTTGGAGCACATTCTTATTCACATTTGCAGCAACATTATTTGTCACTTTATGATGATGCAAATCTACATGGATGCACCTATGATATGCATTTGAGTCACTTGAAGACTCATGGTTTTTCTTGCTCAACATTTGACTCATTTGATGTTGGAGGAACTTCATCCAACACTTGGGAGAATAGATTTATGATTGGAGAAAATTTTTGTTGGCAGCCACATACTTTGTTATATTTTTATGATTCTCACATTCATGGATGTATGGGTGAGACTTCTTTGAGTCATTTGAAGTCTCCTTGTTTTTTCTGCTCATTATTTGGTTCAGATTTTAGTGGAGATTCTTCATTCACTTCTTGGATGAAAGAATACATGGATGAATATTTTGATGCATATCACATCCTTTTGGAGCAGCAATATAGGACATGGGATCCTCACCTATGTCATTGGAGCAGATTTGATTGGTCACTTGAAGCTTGTATGCACTTGGAAAATGGTGGTCTACTTGCTTGGAGGTATAAGCACTTTCATGACTCTTTGATGAAGCATATCCTTGATGTACATTTTCATTATGTTGTTATGTACTTTGATGATATATATTTGGTACTCATGATGTTTGGAAGAATGCATACAAGAAAATGGGATCCAGGAATCCTCTTATCTAATGGCGTGGGTTGGAGAGCACTCTTAATTGTTGGGGTGCAATACAAGCAATGGGACCCTGGAATAATTTTTGTCTCAGTGGTTTCATTTTTTGGGGGGAAGGAATCAGTATGGGAGATGGATTCCCCACTTAATAAAGTGATTTTAATCAGAGTAGTGCAGCAGCAAGCATGCTGGTTCCTCTCTAAAATCTTCATGGAAACTCAAAGACTCAAGGTTGGAAAATTCAATGGCAACTTCAAAGAATTATACAGAAAGCAGGTTCTTCAACACCCATGTTTAAAATTGCTTGAGGACAAGCAATAT
Source organism: Larix kaempferi (assembly GCA_027924585.1). NCBI lineage: Eukaryota > Viridiplantae > Streptophyta > Pinopsida > Pinales > Pinaceae > Larix > Larix kaempferi. The sequence goes on from BSBM01000792.1 coordinate 5,354,602, forward strand.
TGGGAAGGGAGGATTTGTAATGTCCCAAATTTGGCATTGGGCCACAATGGCCTAATCACATTGTCCCTATTCAGTAGAGTTTGTCAAATTGATGTTAAAGTTCAAATAATTGCCAAGGAGGAAAATTACTAGTTTCCTAGGTTTGGGGTGGAAGCTTTGGGATTTGGAATAATGGGGATAATAAATGATGTTTGAACATTAGAATGGAATAAATATTTAATAAAGGACCTAAATAAATATATACAAGTGAAAATCAAAGTGGCATTTGATCATGAAGACACATGGAGGAAGTGAGACCCACATATGGCGAGATTTCCCCACTACACTTGGCATCATTCTCTCACCAATTCGAATTCAAGGTGAATGGTAACATACTTGGAGGAGTCCAAAAGGTATTATTCATGGCATGACTCATCCAAGGTCGAAATATAGAGGAAGAGTAACTCCCATGGAAGAGGAAGAGGCAATTTGGAGCTAGTGAGACACTTGGGCTAGATTCCCTAGCCCTATGACAACAATGATGAAGATGCTATGACACCTATGACACAAATCAGACCTGAAGGATGACATATGACATATATGACATGTCAGGTCTAAAAATAGACTCCAAGAGGGCGCTCAAGGGTGTTAGGGCAGCTAAGATGCTTCCACATGTGATTTGGTGGAAGTGGGAGACTAGGAATTGTTGTACACGTGGCGTTCTTTGGAATCTCTTCCCAACTTGAGTTGGCATGAGTCTCTTGGAAGGAATTAGACCCATGGAGGACATTAGAACTTTATAAATGTCAATAAAAAAGAATGAAACCGTCTTTTGATCATTTGTAGAATTTGCAATTGCATTTGTGAAGAGGGAGAGCTAGTGCATGACTAGTTTCTTGCCTTAGCCAATTTCGAGGGTGAAAGATTCCCATCCAAGTTGGAAATTGGAAAGGCCATTCAGAACTTTCATTTGGAGCTTTAATGGAGTCTTTATTTTCAGGTGTAAGCTACAGGGCAGCTCATGGTTTCTTCTATTCCAGCTCACTCCTTCAACCATTTCCAGTTTTGATTGCATATTCTTGATCGTTGAGGGAGGGCATTTTTCGTGAGCTATTGTTCTCTTTGGGGGAGCTTCTAATGCCCCATTTATTTTTTAATATGAATTAAATACTCTGTTATTCATCTCCAGAAATTTTCAGGTCGAAATTCCAAGTAGAAATGTATAAATCTCATTTTTAATGGAAGAACAATTCCATTTCCCCACTACCTTGTTGTGAACCAATGTATTGATGATGATTTCGAATGAATGGATGATTTTATGATGCATTTGTGATTAATGGACTTCCCTGGATGTATTTTATAATTTTCATGTACTGTACTTGAGCATTTGAAGTATTTTTACTCAGTTTAATTGCATTGGGAGAAGAAATAGTGCCATTTCCCCAAGGGTCAAATTGGTGATTTTTACAGTTGAATGGGAGATGGTTGGAACAGATTTAATAATCAATTAATGGTTCACATGAGACCTTAATAGAATCCTTAATACATTCCCTTCCTCTGTTCAGAAATTTGAGTGGGTTTGGAGGCAATTGGGAAGCCATTTTTCAGTACTTACCCCACGGGATTTGAACCCCAAATTACTAGTAAAATTGCATACTTGGTCCAGAATATTAAGAGAGTTTGCAGAGGTCTTTTGGTGGCCATATGTCATCCCTGAACATCATATTCAAGTCCTAATATCATTAATACACCTTCCTTTAATATTTGAAGGCATTTGGAGTCAATTTGAGACCTAGAGACCAATACTAGTCAAAGGGAAATCACTAGTAAAGTTACCTACATTGACTAGAATTAAAAGAGTATTTGAAGAAGTATTTTAAAGGTAAAAAGGCATCCCTGAAACACATATTTATGTTATAATATCATTCATATACCTTATCAGAATATTTGGGATCATTCGGGGCAAATTTGGGACCTAGAGATCAAAACTAGTCAAAGGTCGAACCAAGGAAAAAAAGTGGAAAATTGTCTTTTAATAAAATTCCTAACAAGGGAAATTACATGGGTAGATTAAAACTTCTTGATGTATCTACACTAAGGATATAAGTCAACAAAATAATGAAACTACTATGCTTATGCTCTATGGTTTAATTACTTCTTTCTAATGGACAACTCTGATCTTATTCAAGGTTTGCAGGAAACATGATGATGCAAACCTTGAATAAAGAATGGAGGCCCAAGTATTAGTTTGTCAATAGCTTTAGTCTTTTATCTTATTTCCTAAATCTTGAACTCAAATCTATTCTTATTAAAAGTGTTTTCTAGGAAGTTGATTTTAAGCTCATTGCCACTTCAAGCTCAAATTGTATATGCCAATGTTAACAATATGAAAGTATCATGGACACTTACCATAGAATTTTGGAAATATTTTTCATGTTTCTTTTGATATCTGAAAGAGTGATAAAATATTATTGGTTCCCTCTTCTTCATTTCCTTTATACAACTCAGCACTAGATAAATGAGGCAGTGCTACAGTAGAAACAATATCCTAATCTATTATATACTGAGAATTTTTTTAAAAGGCATTTTTTGTGAGGACAATGATTTATTTATGACTATCTTGCAGAATCAAATTGAATAGGAACTTAGAGATTTGGATAACATTTTCACGTATGGGAGATGACGTAACATTTGGATAACCCAATTCCGCTCGTTGGTTTGGGTTTCGTGCCCCCAGAGGAATTTCTCAAAGTGTCCCTAACTAGCCTCGGGGTGACGGAAAAAAATGATTGTAGCATAAAAACCATGACTCCGATCGCGAATCCATCAATTCTGATGGATCCGGGACGCTGGGTTTCAGCTAGGGGACCCCCCACACTATTCCTCGAAGTCTCGGAAACAATGTTATTGTGTGATCTCCAGAGCTAGGGTTTTGCTTAGTGAAGGCCATTCCAATATTGCTCAAGGGTTTCATTTACGATATGAAGGATCCTGGGTGTGTGTGGCCACCGTAAACACATCCAAAATGGCCACGTTTATGTGCGTGAGCTGACGGAACCCAATTCCGGTCGCTGGTTTGGGTTTCGTGACCACATAGCAATTCCTCAAAGTGTCCCTTAATGGCCACAGGGTGGCCGGCGAAAATTCCCACAGTATAAAAATCATGACTCCGATCATGAAGAAGTTGATTTTGATGGATCTGGGATGCTAGATTTCATCTAGGGGACCCCCCATACCGTTCCTCGAAGTCTCAGAAATGGTGCTATTGTGCCATCTTTGGAGCTAGGGTTTTGCTGAGTAAAGGCCATGCCAATCTTGGTCAAGGGGGTAATTTCTCATCCGAAGGCTCCTGAGCATGCATGAACATCGTGAACACGTCCAAAATGGCCACATGCATGTGTAGGAACTGACGAAACCCAAGTTTGCTCACCTGTTTGGGTTCCATGACCCCAGAGCAATTCATCAAAGTGTTCCTAAATGGCCCCAAGGTGCCTCGCAAAAATTCCCGTAGCACCAAAACCGTGACTCTGATCACGAATCTGTTGATTATGATGGATTCGGCACGATGATTTTCACCTATGGGACCCCCCACACCATGCCTCAAAGTCTCGAAAATGATGTTTTTGTGCCATATCCGGAGCTAGGGTTTTTATTAGTGAGGGCCATGCCAACCTTGCTCATGGGGGTCATTTACAATCCGAAGCCTCATGGACGTTCATGGACATCGTGAACATGTTCACAATGGCCAAGTGCACATGTGGGAGCTGACGAAACCCAATTCTGCTCGCTGGTTTGGGTTCTGTGCCCCTGGAGCAATTCCTCAAAGTGTCACTGAATGGCCCCAGAGTGCTAGAGGAAATGCTTGTAGCACCAAAATCATGACTCCAATCATGAATCCGTCGATTCCTATGGATCTAGGACACCAGGTTTTAGCTAGGGAACACCCCACAATGTGCCTCGCAGTATCAGAAAAGTGCTATTGTGCCATACTCGGAGATAGGATTTTTCTTAGTGAGGGCCATGCCAATCTTGCTCAAGGGGGTCATTTACAATTCGAAGGCTCCCGAGCATGCATGGCCATCGTGAACACATACAAAATGGCCATGTGCACGTGCAGGAGCTGACGAAACCCAAGTCCACTCACCACTTTGGGGTCTGTGTCCTTAGAGCAATTCCTCAAGGTGTCCCTAAATGGCCCCAAGGTGCCCGACCAAAATGCTTGTAGCAGTAATAGCATGACAGCGGTCACAAATCCATCAATTCTGATGGATCTGGGATGCCTGGTTTCAGCTATGGGACCACCCACACCATGACTCGAATTCTCGAAAACTATGTGATTGTGCCATCTACGGAGCTATGGTTTTGCTCAATGAGGGACATGCCAATCTTTCTCAATGGGGTCATTTACGATGCAAAGGCTCATGGGCATGCGTGGCTATCGTGAACACATCCATAATGGCCACATGTATTTTTGGGAGCTGACAGAATCCAATTCCACTCGTTGGTTTGGGTTCTGTGAACCCAGAGCAATTCCTCAAAGTGTCCCTGAATGGCCATGGGGTTCCCAAAGAAAATTCCCGCAAAAGCAAAACCATGACTCCGATCATGAATCTGTCAATTATGATGGATCCGAGACATTGGGTTTCAGCTAGGGGACCCCCCACACCGTGCCTCTAAGTCTCAAAAATAGTTCTATTGTGTCATCTTCAGAGCTAGGGTTTTGCTCAGTGAGGGCCATGCCAATCTTGCTCAAGGGGGTCATTTATCATCCAAAGGCTCCTTGGCATTCATATCCATCATGAACACATCGACAATATCCATGTGCATGTGTGGGAGCCGATGGAACCCAATTCCCCTCATCAGTTTGGGTTCCGTGACCTCAGAGCAATTCCTCAAAGTGTCCCTGAATGGCCCCGAGGTGCCTGACGAAAATTTTCGTAGCAGCAAAACCGTAACTCCAGTTGTGAATCCTTCGATTCTGATGGATCCAGGATGTCGATTTTCATCTATGTGTCCCCCCACACCGTGCCTCAAAGTCTCAGAAATGGTGCTATTGTGTCATCTTCGGAGCTAGGGTATTTCTCAGCGAGGGCCATGCCAATCTTGCTCATGGGGGTCATTTCTCATCCGAAGGCTCCTGGGCATGCGTTGACATCATGAAAACATCCACAATGTCCATGTGCATGTTTTGGATCCTACTGAACCCAAGTCCACTCGCCGGTTTGGGTTCCCTGACCCTGGAGCAATTCCTTAAAGTTTCCATGAATGTCGCCAGGGTGTCGGACCAAAATGCCTATAACAACAAAACTGTGACTCCGATCGTGAATCTGTCGATTTTGATGGATCCAGCATGTCGAGTTTCAGCTAGGGGACCCCCCACACCATACCTTGAAGTCTCAAAAATGGTTCTATTGTGTTGGAATATTCACACCATCATTTTTATATTTTCCATGCATGCATGCATCTAGTCATCATCATGGTGGTCTCCCCAGCACCTAGAGCTTGTTTCTATCTCTCCAGAGCGTGTCTATAGCCCCCATTTGGCCTCCTACCTACCTGATACACCCTTCTTGACTGTTGTGCATGTCAAGTGTGCCTTTCTTAGCTACCACTATTAGTTAGAGTGCCTTTAGTCACCTACCTTTAGTTATCACTCAGTTAGGGCACCATATCTCACCTATCAGGAGTTATCCTTCAATTAGAGCATTGATTTAGTAGTTCTTCCACTGATTGTTCATGCTGACTACTTGTAGCTTCTAGTTAGCTAGGTTTGGAGTTCCACTTGACTATTTGACAGCCTCATGTGCCCTCCTTGGAGTCTCCATTCCATTATTTGTGCCTAGATGGTTCTGTTAGAATCAGTTGGACACACTTGACTGGCTCTTACCATTTGTGACTGATACTGTTGATTGGATGATGTCTCCATTGATCTCCAATCTAGACTATGATCTCATATTCGAATGCCTTACTTGGCTAATTCGAATCCTATATGATTCCTTATCATTGATTATTGTAATACATTCTCTACATCCATTATTCATTGTATGATATTGACATTGTCCATTATTCTGTGTTTATGAGTGATTATTGAATGCATGATTCTTCTTCTTTGCAAATAATATTGAGAGTTAGATTGTGAGTTTGTTACAGTTTCTATATCCCTGCAGATTATCACATGGTATCAGAGCAATCAACATCTATTCGAATTGCAGCCATTGTAGCAGTTGCAACATTTCTTTGAGCATCTATCTTTCACTTGTGCACCAGAAGCCTCTGAGTTTCCATAGAAAATCCTAGTGCTATTACTGGAATTCATTGGATAAATCCAGTGAGGTCTAGATAGGTGTGAAGGACTTAGCCTATGTGCCAAATTTCCCCAAGGTAGTGTTTAGGTGAAGTGTAGCATTCTCCATCAGCAAAAATTCTCTTGCTTTGTAGGTTTATTCACCCGTTCAAAATTTTCTTCAACTATTCGACTTTCTCTGTTTAGATGGATCTAAAGCTCACATCTTCCAACTATGTTGAGTGGAAAGCCAAGAAGGCTCTCTTCATGATATCCAAGAGCTTCACCCGAATACTCAACGGAACAATGGTAGAACCTCTTAGTGTAGTTGAAAAGTCCAAGTACTTGGACATGCTTGGTGAAGTAGTTGGTATCCTCCTTCTCTCAATTTCTGAAGATCTTCACTTCCATGTCATCAATCTTACATCTCCTAAAGAGGTTTTGGACAAGCTCAAATCCCTTTTTGGACATAAATATGATATGAAACGACACAAATTGGAGAATGAGCTCATATGTTTGAGTCCTGACGGTTTCGAATCTATCAATGCCTTCCTCACCAAGTTCAAAAGCTTGATATCACAGTTTAAATTATATCAGATAGTGAAATAAGACAAGCAACTTATACTTGCCATTCTCTCAATGTTGGGGGAAAATTTCTCAGTTGTTGTCTCTACTTTCTAGTCAGCTAGGTTGTGCATTCCAATATGGAAGTTTCCCTCACTTGATGATTTTATCCAATCTCTTACTCAAGAGGAAGAGAAGTTGATATCCATGGGAATGATCAAACCCAAATTGGATTCACCCCTTACAACTGCAAATAGAGCTAATGGTAAAGGAAAGAAAAGGATTTCTGACAAGAGATCAAATGATACAAGGCCTACAGATAGTCCATACCAGTCAGATAGGGATTAGAACTCAAGGAAGACCAAGCATTCGCAGAAGAGAAGATCCAAGGGCACATACTGTCATAAAGGGTTTCATCCTGAGAGTTCTTGCATGAAGAAGAATATAGATTTGATGGCTCAGTTACTTGAGAAGAATAATCTTCCTGTAGGTGCATATACAAGGAAGAAAGATACTGATACTAAACCTTCTAGATCTGAAGACAAAGAAATATGTCATGCACTCATGGCAAGTGCATCAACAGATTCTTCTTTCATCATAGATTCAGGAGCATCAAGACACATGTATTCCTCCAAAGATCTCTTCTCCAGTTTTGAAAGCTCAGTTGGCCCTTCCATCAGGTTGGGCAATGATTCAGAATCCTCCTCTGAAGGAAGTGGAAGAATCAATCTTGACTATGGTTACTTTTCCGATGTGCTTTATGTTCCTTCTCTTGCAGAAAATTTACTTTCGGTGTATCAAATGACTCATATTGGAGAGCCCAAAAGAGTGATCTTTTCTCCAAATGAAGTCGAGATACAACACATGGTTTCATGGGAAATCATTGCAAAAGGAGTTGAAAATCATACTTCGAAACTCTATGAGTTTTTACACTTCTTACCACTCTCCAAGCCATTTGCTCTCAATACTCATTCCAATGAAGAAAGTAGATTGTGGCATGAGAGATTTGGACATTTCAACTACAAGCATTTATAGGACATGCAAGCTTAAGATGCGGTTGAAGGTCTTCCAGATGATAAGTTTGCTCATGGTACCTGCAAAGGTTTCCTAAAGAGCAAATATCCACAAAAGAGGATGAAGAAAAAGACTCTTGAAGAAGTACGAATGCTAGATCTAGATCCACAAGAACCTGAAGATATAGCACCTAAAGTTTCATCTCCTATTGCTACATGGGCCACCACATCTCCTATCAACACCATTGATCTTATCAAAGATAGATCTGATATTCATGATACAGGAACTACACTCTCTCCATCGGATCCATTTCTAGCTATAGATGTTTTCTTCTGATAGGATCTGATCCAAAATTATACTTTGAAGCCTCCCAAGATCCTAGATGGGTAGTTGCTATGGAAGAAGAGTACCAATCTCTTCAAATAAATGAGACTTGGAAGCTTTGTTCACTCCCACCTGGAAGGAAACTTGTTCAATGCAAGTGGATCTATATAACTAAGATGGATTCAGATGGAGCCTCCCACAAGTACAAGGCTAGATTAGTTGCAAGAGTTTTTTCCCAAGTTCACGGTATTGACTATTCTGAGACTTTCGCTCCTATTGCTAAAATGGATTCCATCCATCTTGTTCTTTCTCTTGCTGCATCCAAAAACTGGTAAGTGCATCATATGGATGTAAAGAGTGCTTTCCTTCATGGAGATCTAGAGGAGGCGATCTACATGAAGCAACTTGAGAGTTACATTGATGATTCTTCACTTGTTTGCAGATTGAAGAAGTACTTGTATGGGCTTAAGCAAGCTCCCCGAGCTTGGTATGCAAAAATGGACTCCTTCTAACTTTCAGAAGACTTTCAGAGGTGCAAATTAGATTCAAATGTCTACATGAGACATGATGGTAACTCCTTACTTCTCATTGTACTTTATGTTGATGATTTGTTGATTACAGGGAGCAGTTTTTCATGTATTGGATCTATAAATTCTACTTTGCACAACTCCTTCTTCATGTCAGATCTAGGATTGTTGAAACAATTTCTTGGTCTTAAAGTCACTCAGAGTGATTCAGGAATCAAAGTTGCTCAATCCAAGTATGCTTTAGACCTGCTTGATAGGTTCCACATGAGAAAATGCAAACTGGTTGCATTCCCCTTTCTTTCAGGGATCAGTCTTGAGGATGGATCTTCTACACCTTTGGTAGACTGTACTTAGTATCGGAAGTTAATTGGTAGCCTTTTGTTTCTCACACATACTCAGCCTGATCTATCCTATGCAGTTAGTGCTGTCTCCAGATACATGCAGGAGCCTTATGAGATTCACTAGAAGGTAGCAAAGAGGATTTTGCACTATCTGCAAGGTACCAAGACTCATGGCCTTCACTACTCAGCTGGGTGTCCTTTGAACCTAGTTGGATATATTGATTTTGATTGGGCTGGATATAGCTCAGATCGGAAGTCTACATATGGTTTTGTCTTCGTGATTGGATCTAGACCTATATGTTGGTCGAGCAAAAAGCAGACTGCATTAGCTCTTTCTTCAGCAGAGGCTAAGTATAGAGGTGTTGTAAATGCAGCCACACAGTGCATTTGGATGAGAGGCATCTTATCAGAGTTTGGGATTATATTCAGTACTCCACCTGTCATCTATTCTGACAATCAAATTTCCATCAATATTTCCACAGATCAAGTTCTAAGACAAAGAACCAAACACATTGAGATACACATGCATTACATCAAAGGATGAGTGCATAATCATATCATTTCACTGCTCTACCTTCCGACAGAAGAGCAGATTGCAAATATATTCACCAAGACCTTCACAGTGAAGAGGTTGACTACCTTAGATCACTTCTTGGGGTGAGAGATGAGATGCTCACTAGCATCCTTCAGTCTATTTTGAGGGAGGGCTTTCTTCCCACCGGGTTTTCCCTCTTTTCCTCACATAGCTTATTTTAGATTGATTGTACAGGGTGACCTTTGGTCTTAGTCACCAGGGCCCTATTTTACCATTTTTCAGTTATTTCTCATAGTATAGCTTGTGGGGGGGGGGGGGTGTTGGAATATTCACACTATCATTTTGATATTTTGCATGCATGCATGTAAATCTGCATGCTTTGCATGCCACTGCATGCATCTAGTCATCATCATGGTGGTCTCCCCAACACCTAGAGCTTGCTTTTAGCTCTCCAGAGCCTATCTACATCCCCCATTTGGCCTCCTACCTACTTCATGCACCCGTCTTGACTGTTGTGCATGTCAAGTGCACCTTTCTCACCTACCACTGTAAGTTAGAGAGCCTTTACTCACCTACCTTTAGTTATCACTCAGTTAGGGTGCCTTATCTCACCTGCCCGGAGTTAGCCTTCAGTTAGTGCATTGATTGAGTAGTTCTTCCAATGATTGCTCATGCTCACTACTTGTAGCTTCTAGTTAGCTAGTTATGGAGTTCCACTTGACTATTTGACAGCCTCATGCACTCTTCTTGGAGTCTCCATTCCCTGATTTGTGCCTAGATGGTTCTATTAGACTCAATTGGACACACTTGAATGGCTCTTACCATTTGTGACTGATACTGATGACTGGATGATGTCTCCATTGATCTCCAAGCTAGAATATGAGCTCATATTCGAATTTCCTACTTGAATAATTCGAATTCTATATGATGCCTCATCATTTATTATTGTAATACATTCTCTACATTCATTATTCATTGTATGATAATGACACTGTCCATTATTTTGTGTTTATGTGTGATTATTGAATGCATGCTTCTTCTTCTTTGCAAATAATCTTGAGAGTTAGATTGTGAGTTTGTTACAGTTGCTAGATCCCTGGATATTATCACATATTGTGCCATCTCCAGAGCTAGGGTTTTGCTTAGTGAGGGCCATGCCAATCTTGCTCAAGGGGGTCATTTCTCAACTGAATGCTCCCGAGCATACATGGACATTGTGAACATGTCCACAATGGCCATGTGCACATGTGGGAGCCAACAGAACCCAAGTCCACTTGCCGGTTTGGGTTCCGTGACCCTAGAGCAATTCCTCAAAGTGTCCCTGAATGGCCCTGGGGTGTCGGACCAAAATTCCCGTAGCAAAAAAACAGCGACTCCAATCACGAATCCGTCGATTATGATGGATCTAGGGTGTTGGGTTTCATCTATGGTACCCCCTATACCATTCCTCAAAGTCTCAAAAATGGTTTTATTGTTCCATCTCAATAACTAGGGTTTTTCCCAAAGATGGCATGGCCTTCATTGAGCAAAACCCTAGTTACTGAGATGGCACAATAGCACTATTTTCGAGACTTCGAGGCATAGTGTGGGGGGGCCTTAGTTGAAAGCCAGTGTTCTAAATCCATTGGAATTGACAGATTTGCGATCGGAGTCACGGTTTTGGTTCTACGGGAATTTTTCATCAGGCACCCCATGGCCATTCAGGGACACTTTGAGGAATTGCTCTGGGGGCACGGAACCCAAACCAGCCGGCAGAATTGGGTTCCTTCAACTCCTGCATGTGCATGTGGAAATCGTGGAAATGTTCACAATGGGCACGCACGCCCAAGAGCCTTCGAATGAGAAATGACCACCTTGAGCAAGATTGGCATGGCCCTCACTAAGCCAAAACCTAGCTCTGTAGATGGCACAATAACACCATTTCTGAGACTTCGAGACATGGTGTGGGGGTTCCCCTAGCTGACAACCAGCATCTCAGATCCATTAGAATGGATGGATTCATGATCATGGTCATGATTTTTCTGATACGGGAATTTTTTCAGGAAACTCGGGGTCATTCAGGGACACTTTGAGGAATTGCTCCAGGGTCACAAAACCCGAACCGATGAGAGGAGTTGGGTTCCATCAGGTCTTGCATGTGCATGTGGCCATTTTGGACATGTTCTCGATGGCCACACAAACCTGAGAGCCTTGGGATGAGAAATGATCCTCTTGAGCAAGATTGGCATGGCCCTCACTGAGAAAAACCCTAGCTCCGGAGATGGCACAGTAGCATCATTTCCGAGACTTTGAGGCACAATGTGGGGGGTCCCTTAGATGAAACCTGATGTCTCAGATCCATTGGAATTTACGGATTCATGATCGGAGTGATGGAAATTTGGTGAAGTGGCTAGTGAAATGACATATGAAAAATGGCAACATAAATGTTGATAATGAGATGAAATGGGTCCATACTTGATTGAGTCTTTTGACATTAATTTGTGCTTACCATCCACATATAATATATCAAAAAAATATATATTTTTTTGTTTTAAAATGAAATCTACTAAGCCTAAAGAATAATGTTAGTTGGAATTCTTAGTTATTCAAGATCTACTTGACATATGAGATTCTTCCATCTTGATCCACCCCTTTTTATATTTACTATTAGTTTATTTGGAATTTTGCAATGCCTAGTGGCATTCCGAAATCTTTGTAAAACATTTTTATTTTGATCACTTAATGAGAAATATGGTTCCAACATCTTGAGCTATTTCCCAATGCCTATCAAATTTCAGTGCATCTATGTGTCTCATTGTGATTCGTCAGTGACAAATGTGTACTCATTGATGTTTATTGATTCTAATTTCTATTGAATATTATGAAATGTTATAATATAAGATGAGTTTTCAATCTTGTTTATGCATGTATAGTTTTCCTAAACGGATGGAAACTTGAATTGGAGTGGTTGGTGTAAAACATTAATGTATTGTAATAGTAACTTAATCATGACTCAAACATCAAATAAATGATATAAGATAACAATATCAAATAAACTAGCTAACATGAATAACATTAGACGTGCATCAATAAACAATCACATGACTATATTATGTACCTCAATCAATTAGGCCTTCTATATCCTCTTAGTTTTTTATTGTCTCAAACAACTTCTTGTGCTCTGCATGAGGTAGTAAGTAGCATACCTTGTTTGATGACTTCATTGACATTGTTTGTACTTGCATGTTTGTACCAACGATCAAGTGCATAAAGTGATACACCCGTGAACCTGGTCTATAATCTGTGTATGTGTAGCTATTTCTCTTTGGTCCCTTTCCATCTCTTGTAAGATATTCCCCCTGAACAACCATTGAGCTAGTTAGAAAGGTAATGCCTTCACTATCGGTTAATGATTCGAGGAGGGTTTTCCTCCCCTGGATGCATCGTGCCAACCAATAATTTGTCCCAATTTCACTGTTTGTCGGGGACACAACTGCGCAGATGTGTCTTGCAAAAATGCATTTTTCGGTCATATTCCAATAAGTAGTGGCTTGATAACTTGGATAATTTCAAAAACAAGGAGGGAACCCGAATATGCATGCATAAATGTTTACCTGGCTGTACAAGATCAGATATATGATCATACTCACTCGAAATAGAGGACTGGCTTTCATCTAACTAGATTGTTTCAACAACTGCACGTGGGTCCACTGCAAGTGATACATGATCCCATTCATAAACCCAGTCCATTTATTCACACTCATCTCACTCACAACTACTGCAACACCCACAAAAGAAATCAAGTTTCCACATCCATATTTCAAATAAGGGGTTGTTTGAGCTTTGAACGAAATTAAATCCATGAGTTCCTTGCACAGTACTACAACTATAAGAACACGATTCATCTATATCAACTACATGCAAGAAATTTCTGACAACATGTCCTCTACTTGTTGGTCTGTGTTGCTCCATTGTTCAATCTGAATTTTTTGCAGATCACCATCGAACTATGTATTCTGCATCCCAAATATGAGGGTTTGTCATGCACCTCATCTCCTCCCTTCATAGAGAAGTTTTGAGACATGCTTCAGCCCCTTCATGCTCTCCCTTTCGATGCCTGGTATCAAAATAGTTCCATATATGCAGCACATCATAAATCTTGTGCAAAATACTCAACCACTGGAATACATGTGCATTTTTGAACTAGCCTACACAACCATCTGATCATATCCAATGTTGATCCATCTATATACCTCTCTCCTTTAGCTGATCATAGAAAATTCTGAAGCAATGCTGCACATAATGCAGGTCGTGGAACTTGTCGTCATTGATGTAGAAGTTGGTCTCTTTCAATATTATCCTCATGTCATTGCTTCTCTCTGGCGCGTGCCTATATGTGATATGGACCATTATGCTAACTTGGTCTGAATGGTAGTATTGAATTTGAATCTCATTCTGTGGCTGCAGGGTGTAGTTTTCAGCAAATTCCACAACAGACAATATTTTTCCATTGGGAAAGGTGTCCCTGCACTGTCTGTACTGTTCATCCTGCCATCGTGCTACATGGACTTGTTGTACATACTGCTCGGTATTTTGGTAGAATTCCTTCATGAAATCGCAAATTTGTACCTGGTGCTACAAGACTGAGGGCATTAATACAATGTGACATTTTCAATTTGAATATATATGTACAAATTTAACATGTATAGTATGAAAGTATGCAAACTTAGATTACTTGTAACTTCACCAATGCAATTTTTTTGCTTTCCTTCACACTATCTACTTGATATGTTATGTACTTGAAGTTCTGCATTTCTACTGGCACCCTCCCAAATTTGTGCTCTTCGGTTTCATGGATGCAGCAGCTCAATAATGCAAATCCACTACACCTGGAACATGTCCCATATAAAAATGATTTTTTATAATATTTGTGTCCTTCAGGTCTTGGACACATTATGCTATGTATAAATTCTCTGGATGCATTCAGTGGTTGTAACGATGGGCATTCCTACACAATGTTAGTATGCAAATCAAAAAATATATGTCTATATGTATCATAATAGTACTCAAATTATACATGGTATCTACAACAACATGTGTTGCAATCAATGCAAATTTTAACATACCAGGGTTGCATTTTTCAAAGGATCTTTGGCCCAAGTTCAATTGTGTGTGCTCATTCTTGAACCTTTCATAGAGTTCCTTTTGTGTCGTGTCAAGGAATTTATTGACATCGGGTTCAGACCCCTTAACACCTTTTCTCAACTTTAACACATCTCTTTGATTTGATGACGGTCTAGTGTTACAATGCCAAAAATTTTGTACTAGTTCTTTAACAACATCAATAAGCTTCATGTCTGAACGAGGTAACCTATCAACAAAGGCCCAACAATATTTTTGTCCTGGGGTCTCAATTTTTTCTCTAATAGAAAAATAATTTTGAAGAGTCTTTCTAACTACTTTAAATATTTTACATGTGTATGATAGCAAGCGACGTTTCCTTGTGGATTTGTGTACAATCGATTTCGACAGTACACAATGGGAAACATTAAAATATTTTGTACGAGAAGTTTTTCCAATCAAATTAAATGCATACTGTAGATTTCTAACAACCTGATTGTTGGCCTCTAAACTTCTAACTACCTTTAGGCCCAAAATTCTCCTAACATGAGTTAGACAATGTGATTTTAGCAAAGCCAGATACAATTGACATTTCCCTGCATCGGTTTTGGATTCAAAAAATTCTTTGATGATCTTATTACAATGGAAATCAATAGTGAGTTTGGAAAAATTACCTTCAAGTCCTGAAAATGAACTTTCATCCACATGAATACGTCTGGGAGTTCTTCATTTCCCGCTTGATAGTCGAGGAAAGGGAGTCAGAAAGGAAGTACGTCTCTCGTCACCGTTTTGTTGTGGCCCTTCATTCACAATTTGGTCCTGCAAGGGAGTGTGTTTGACATGTGTGTGCTCTTCTTGCGGAGGTTTCCAATTAACAACTTGTTCAACATCCATCCCTTCATACTCAACTTTAAGCAATATTTTATTGAGTTCAACCACTTCATCATTGCTTTTTGATGGATCTAATGCACTAACATTTTGATGTCTAAGGTTTTCCATGTACAACCTGGCCTTTTCTCTTATCTCATTGGACTTTTCATGGGGCATCTCCTTCCTTCTATACTTTCTTTTATTATTACGTCTATTTCTCATATTCAATATGTTTTTTAACAAAACAAAAATATCCCCCCTGCAATAATGAACAACAAATAAGATATTAAACCTCGATGTGCATGATTATTAAAACTCAATGTAGCAATTGATTATGTACAACAACATCTAGTGAGAATTTTTTCATATAATATTAAAAGCTATTGAGAATTCCCTATATATAACAACAACATCACCTCTAGGAACTCAATTGGAAGGTGGTATGGGATGTTAGTTGGAGCACATTCCCTACAAAAGGAGAATCTCCTACTGACTTCATTCTCATGTTTTGGATGAAGGAAAATAGCCACAAAAGATTAAGAGTTTTCAATTCTTTAGGTGTTTGTGTGAGTTGTTGTAGTGAAATCATGAGGAATTCAACAAATGTTTATGTACTAAATGGATTTACGTGATTATGAAAGGTTATTGGTGGTGATGAAAGTAAGTTTTTTTTATTATCTCCATGAAAGGTTGAAAGCATTACTTGGTGCATGTTGTAGTTTTTTTTTCTGGTAAGATTTTTTTATTGTCTATGTTGAAGATTAAGAAGAGTAAAATACATCTATCATACAATTCATGAGGAAAAACTAAAATAGATACAATTCAAACAAAGTGAATGAAGACTAAAATACATTTAACAAGAAGAAGAGGTCACCATACCTCAAGAATTATGATTGCTCTTTGCTTAAAATGTAAAATTTTGTTTTGATGTATCCACTATATGTAAGAAGAGTTCAAGTGTGTCCAAGCAGCATGAGAATTCAATCCAGGAGCCAAATAAAGTCCAACTTTTGTGTATTCAATCAAAGGATCCAAATAGAGCCCAACTTATGTGTATTCTATCCAAATTGTCAAAAAAACACCAAATGGTGTGTGAATTCAATCCAAAATGAAAATGGTTGTCGGACTGTGCGTGAAAACAACAAAAAAGTTGCGTGGAATGAGAGAAAAAATGTGGGAGAAGTGTTGCAACATTTAAAAAACCCACTATGTCATTCTAGACTTGGGATAAATTAATTAATCATTTATGATTAATTTCCTGAGTTTTGAGTAGGTAAAATAAGCCAGTTTTGTCTTTTAGTGGACCACATGCCATCCTAACTCACCAAAACGAATTTGGATGGATTCTGGATAAGATTTCCTTGGATTTTGTTTGATTTTATTCTATTCCTGAATAAGAAAGACACTTTCCTGATTTAGAAAGCTTTATCCTGTTTTTTCTACTTTCTAGTGGAAAAGGAAAAGCTAGTTGCCACTTGACCAATTCAACCTCCACATCATTTCTACTCTCCTAAATCCATCGATACATTCTATTTACCTCAATCATGAGTTTCCATACCATACTTACTAAATTTGTGAGCCTCTAGGACAGTTTTGAAAACTACTTTTGCCACCTAGGGGGTTTTTTGTCTTTTCTAAGCCTTTTCTTTTTGCTATTTCCAAATTGACTTAAAGGAATTCAATTTTATCCATGGAGGATGTATTATATATTGTTATCATATCAATGATTAAGATACATAGTGATTTCCACAATTTATTCTCTTTATTCTTCTTCTCTCATTATCTGAAATATTGCATGTGAAATTGTCTGATGAATCTAGTTCCTAGCAATTGAAAATATCACAAGAAGAGTGTGGGTTATTTTCTAAATTTTATGCTCAGCAGGGTCGCGCATGCGTGCTAGATGTGCATGCACATTGCTAGCACGTGCGTGCCTCTGTTGAATGTTGCATAGTTCGGTGGGTAATATTTACTTCATTTATTTCCCAATAAATCGATATGTGTTGGTTTATTCCTAGTTCCCCTCCCCCATAAAGGCCTTAGGCCCTCTTCTAAACAATAATCCCTAAGTCCATAGGTGCTTCTAGGTGTTTACGGGTTTCGGGGTTAGGGTTATAAGGATTGTAGGCTAAGAGTTAAAGGTTATAGGGATTGTAGGCAAGTTATGGGGTTAAATGTTATATAAAAATAAAATCAATCTTCATCATCATAAGGGGCTTCTCTAATTTTGTATATAAGGAGATTCTTTAACTTTGTTGAATCATTACTAGTGTGAGATGATGACGATGAAGAAGATGATGATGATGGAAATGTTGATGAGGAAGAGGGAGATGAAAATGATGATAATGATGAAGATGATGATGATGAGGAGGATGAGGATGATGATGATGAAGATGATGATGATGATGATGATGATAACGATAACGAATATGATGATGATCATCATCATCATCATCATCATCATGATCATAAGTAGCTTCTCTAATTTTGGATATAAGGAGCTTATCTAATTTTGTTGAATCATTATTAGTGTCAGATGATGATGATAATGATGATGATGATGATGATGATGATGTTGATGATCATGATGATCATGATGAAGACGTTGATGATGATGATGAAGATGACGATGATGATGATGACGATGATGATTATTATTATTATGATGATGATGATGCCGATGAAGATGATGGTGATGACAACAACAACAATGATGATGAAGAATATGAAAATGATGATGATGATGATGAAGATGTTGACGAGGAAGAGGGAGATGACAATGATGATGATGATGATGATGATGATGATGATGAAGATGATGATGATGATGAAGAAGAAGATGATGATGATGAAGATGTTGACGAGGAAGAGGGATATGATGATGATGATGATGATGATGATGATGATGATGAAGATGATGATGAAGATGATGATAAGGATGATGAAGATGAATATGATGGTGATAAAGATGATGATGATTATGATGAAGATGACGATGATGATGATGATGATGGTGATGATGATGATCATGATGATGATGGTCATGATGATGATGATGATGATGAAGATGATGATGATGACGATGATCACGATGATGATGGTGGTGGTGATGATGACAATGATGATGATGATTATGATGAAGATGGTGATGACGATGATGATGATGATGGTGATGATGATGAGGAGGAGGAAGAGGGTGATGATGATGAATATGATGATGATGGTGATGAAGATGATGATGATGATGAAGATGATGATGATGATGATGATGAAGATGATGATGATGAATATGATGATGATGATGATGAAGATGAGGACGATGATGACGATGAGGATGATGATGTTGATGATGATGAAGAATATGATGATGATGATGATGATGATGATGATGACCATGAAGATGGTGGTGATGAAGATGAAAAAGATGATGGTGAAGATGATGAAGATGATGACAATGATAAGGATTAGGGGTTAATTTTTATTTGACTAGACACTTTAGAGGTTAGAATTACGTGGTTAGGATTATAGGGGTTAAGGGATATATATCATTATGTGTTAGTATTTAGGATTCTTAGGGGCTATACTAGTTTAGGATTATAGTGGGCTAAGAGTTATGGTGGTTAGTTGTACTATGGACTAGGGATTGCAATAGCTAGGGACTAATGGTCAAGGGTTTGGGGAGTGAGATATAGGGGTCATGGATTTATGGTTACAAGGATGAATATTTATATGTACATGAGGATAATGCGAGTTAGTGATTTTGTGTAATATTATAACTCCTAACCCTTGTGGTGAAGGAGAGAAGAGAGGGGTAAGGGAGGGAGGAGGGATTGGATGGATAGGAAGAGAGGGGGGGTCCCAACCTTAGAGGCAATCTCATCTTATTCAACAAAAATAGTGAATGAAAATAATTTGGAACTTGTATTTCTAGGAATGAAATTAGATTTTATAGAGATAGAAACAACGCGTGCGCGCCTATGCACGTGCATGCATTTGCATGCACGTGTGTCTGGATTCAAATTTTTTTTTCCACCCTTGCAGGTTTGGTATTAGCTTCAGATTTCCAAACCTTGAGGCTAGGTCTTATTTATGGCAGAACACATCAAATGTTTTAACTTCATGTTTTTCATCCTTAGTTCCGCATATGCTCCATTAGTGCACTATTGATGAAATTGCACACACTTGTTGAGCTCTGTGTGCAGATTCTAACTATGTATATTTTTAATAGATCTGTTGTTTTTTTCTATTTTTGATTCATTTTTAATTGCACTAATGTCAAATTTGTAAAAAAAATAGGTCGTTTATTTGGCCTATAACTTTTGATTCGCTTAAGTATTTCGAAAACGGAAAAGAACCCGCACAAGAGTACAAGAATACCCACAAGCTAAAAAAAAATGGTTTGATTATGTCCAGACCATGATATGGTGGACCAACACTCGACCATGTCATTTCAAGGCTTCACTCACTTTCGTAATTTAAAAAAAAATATAAAATTAACTATTAAAATTTTGGAAAAATATCCCCGCACAATATTTGTCTATTGCCTATGCCTCTACATATTTTTTTCCTCATAAATTAACAATTTACATAACAAACTGGTAGACCAACAAAAACATGTGCATTATGTTTTAGAGAAAAAATAACATACCAATATTAAAATAATGACATTTGGGGGTGCTTATACCACTTTTCCATGAATAAAAGCTATATATTCTCGAAGGTGATATGTTTTTCTACATTTCATATTTTTACACCTAATTCGAAAAAAAAATTTAGGTACCTCTAATAATTAATTTTAATGATAATATTTTTGTTTTTTCAGCATGCCATTGCAACTAGCGTGTCATAATTGGGTAGCATTACCTTGCACTAGACCCAAAATTAAAGGCAATACACTATATCCTATCCTCATCATAGAATTAAGTCTCTCCTCTATTGGGAGCATGGCTATGACTAGGTACCTAATGTACAAGAACAAGATAAACAATATGGGAGACATGAGCCTTTCTACTCTAGCCAAAATGACCTACAACTTAAGTGCTCAGTTGGCATAAAGATGTTAAGTCTTAGTTAAATGATTGGGAAGTCGAGGAAGATGTCACTCTACATAATATCGATAGTATTAAAACTGTTATTACATCTAAATATAAGGAAAATATGTGGTGTGATAAAGAGTGGAAGATTACATAAAATTAAGATATTATAAGAAGGCGATCAAACATAAAGTAGAAGACCAAAAGTATCTCTTTATTTTAACTAGGGTAAAGAAGAAAATCAACATTGCTAAAATAAGAACAAACTCTCATGACCTATGTAGTGAAATGGAGTGCTAGACAATTTCATAAAATGTCTTCTGACATAATAATTTTTCATCTTTGTGACATAAATATGGTTGAAGACAAAAACCACTTTCTATAAAGTGCAATTTCAAAACATTTGCCACAATATGACATTCCTAAGCTTTTAACTCATCATAATTATGGTAATTTAAGAATATTTTTTTTAAAACTTTTTTAGCATAGAAATAGAATTATAAAGAAAACAAATTACTCCTTTCCTTTTAAAATTCTAGACCAAAGTTGAAAAAAGAAACCGTTTATATTATAATATGTTATTTTAATTTTTTTTTATTACATTTATAATTATAATATTTTAAATTTCTAGTTGATGAAATTTTATTTGATTATAATAAACTATATTATATATCTATATTTTTTAATTTTTATTATTAACAATAAAGATGCTAATAACATTAACGGATTTGTATAAATAAAAACACATATAGACCACACATTTTATAGAAAAATCCTTGTGAATGTGATAGACATTAATATTATTAATATATTAGTGTTGCGAACTAAATAATATATAAATTATAGTGTTGTTAATTAAATAATACATATTATATCATATATGTTGATAACAAAATAATATATATGAAATCAAGCTCGGTGATGGAAGAATATGAACCCCAGCCAGAAAGCATTGAAAACCATTTAACTCCTTAAAACATTCATTCAAATTCTCCAAAACCTAGTCACTTCTGCATACAAATGTTCAGTATTCGCACAGAGCAAATCTATCTGTCAAATTCTTGGTTTGGTTCTATGGAATCTATCCACCAATTCGAAACAAATCTTTACCCGGCCGAACAATCTGGGATTGAAAAAAGTGCAACATATCTGCTGTCATGCATTGATTTTGTCCACTTAGAAGTTTGCTGTTGTAAAGTCAGAGTGCGCAATTAACACCAACAACAAAATCAACGGAGGAAAAGGTGGCAGAAATATGCTGCTATAAAAGTCAGAGTGCGCAATTAACACCAAAAACAAAATCAACGGAGGAAAAGGTGGCAGATCAACGAGAGTGAAATATAAAATAATAGTCGGTCTATTACATCATATCTATGCGTACCTCCCAATCTCACGTACTTCCTTTCATGTATCGCACTTACGCGAGAATTACTCTGCGCCTTGTGCTGTGCTAAATTTGCAAAACATTCCATAATTATTATCTGTACGCTTTCTGATCGCAACTATGCGCACGAAGAACTTATATATATACAAATTTTAATATATATATATATATATATATATATATATATATGAGAGAGAAGAATTTTATTTTAAATATTATAAATTCATTTTAAAACTAAATTTACTAAGCATTAATTCCAATTTATTAAGCATTCAATTCTAATTTATTAAATATTTAAGAGATTTAATACTAGGGTTTACAATATATCTATACTAATATATTAGGGTTTACAATATATCTATACTAATTTTACTATTCTCAATACAAAGTTTTTTTCTCCAACTTCATATGTTTTTTATAATTTTATTTATATTTTTAATATATTTATATAGTTTATCATCATAACCTAAATATTATAATAATATTTTTTTTCAATATATATATTAAAATGATTTTATTATATAAATTATATTATCTTTTTGTTAAATACAATGCATGATATCAATTTTCTTTGTATAATTGTTGAAATTAATATATTAAATCATTTTGTTGTCTATATGTATTAAAACGATAAAATGAGAGAATCTCATTATTTTTCATTATATCATAATTAAAATCAATATAACTAAGTGATTGCTTTTGGACATATTTCATATATATAGTATATAGTGTATTAGTGTTTAAATAAACTCATTGCTAAATTCTTATAAAATGAGCATTTTTAAAACATAAAACTATCTAGTACATAGTGACATAGTGTATTAGTATTTATTTTTCATTATATCATAGTTAAAATAAATATAACTAAGTGATTGCTTTTGGACCTATTCCATATATATAGTATATAGTGTATTAGTGTTTAAATAAATTACTATATATAGTGTATTAGTGTTTAAATAAACTCATTGCAGTAAATTCTTATAAAATTAGCATTTTTAAAACATAAAACTACCTAGTACATAGTGTATTAGTGTTTAAATAAATTCATGGTAGTAAATTTTTATAAAATGTACATTCTTAAAATATAAAAACTTTGTTTTAATATTTTGTTTGGTAAATGGTTGGTTATTTTTCTTAAATAAGAAATTATGGTTATTTTTAATTTTTTTTTGTCCTTAAACCATTTTTATTTGGATGGAAAATTCATAATTGTTAATTTAAATAAATATATTTCATTATTATAATTCCTAGTGTAAGGTTAGTTGGCTAGATTACTTTACTTTAACTTAGCATACCAATTTATGTGAAGTAGATTACATTTTTGGATTATGATTGATAAGATTTAATTATTAGTGATTTAAAATGTTTTTGATGCTACGGGTGCTATTATTCATTTTTAGAAATTTATTATAATTTTTTGTGTTATTTATTTTTATTATAATGATTTGTTAATATTTTGATTATATTAATTAATCTTTGTGTTTAGAGAAGTTAGACATCTCACAATATCTCCTCAGAAAGAAACTCTTTGGATAAACTGGAAGGCTCTGTCTCTTCCAAAATCAATGGGAGGCTAGGGAATCAAGATACTCACTATGTTTGCAAAATCACTGGTTGCAAAATCCATATGGATAGTGATCACAGGTAATGGGCTTTGGAAAGAGGCAATAATACAGAAATATATAGCACCTCTCTTTGTCATTGAATGGATAAGGAATCCTAGAAAATAAGTAGAAATATGTTAGTCTGTTGGAAAGCAACATTACTAGTTTTTGATGTAATTGGAAGAGGACTGTCATGGAAAATAGGGAATGGAAAGAATGTAAGAATTGGAGAAGAGTCTTGCACTGTCACTGAAGGTAATCATTTACTACCTTTCAATATGGTAATACAACCTAGGTTCAAGGGAATATTTACTTTAAACCAAATAAAATTTAATGGAACATCTGCGATAATGAGAGAGGAATGGAAGAACGCTGACTCAGTAAGTTTTAGGGGAGAGGATGGAAACAAATGGAATGTTTCTATAAAAAAGTTTCACTATAATCATGTGAGACTAAATAATCACAAGGATGAACTGGTATTGGAAATTGACACTCATGGAGTATATACACCTAAAATGGGATATATTTCAGCATTTAATCAAAATCAGTTGGAGGAATCGCTTTGGTCATGGAAAAGTATTTGGTAATGCAACTGTTTTCCCAAATAAAAAATTATAATGTGGCCTTTCCTGAAAAACGAAGCACTTACTAGGGATCATCTTCAAAGGAGAATTTTTGAAGGACTTGGTAGATGCAATTTGTGTAAATGTGAGGAAGAAACAAACATACACATGTCTGTTGAATGTGAGTACACCAAAAAAGTATGGGATATAATAAGTAAAATGTTAAATTTGAGATTTATTTGGTAGGGTGCCTCAAATCAAGAATGTCTCATAAACTAGTGCTTAAATCATGCATACAAAGACTATAAGAGCATGAATCTCATTTTTGTATGGCAAGTATGGATAGAAAGGAATCAGTTACCTTTGAAGATAAAGAAATAACACCCTTGATGAGTGCAAGCAAAAGTGTAGCAATTATATAAAAAATTCCCCAGAAAAGAAAAGTAGTATCTTTAAAACAAATTAGGTAGGAAGATATAAATAAAGATATTCCTTTGTTTTTCCTTGATGGTGCATCAAGTCATGATCAAGGTTTATTTGGTGCAGGGGGAGTGATACATTTTACAGGGACAAAAAATAGTTTTTACAGGGATGGACTTGGTGTTGGCTCCAACAACTACACTAACTATACTGAATTAAACTCTCTCCTATTACTTTCGATAATATATGCAATAGAGAAAAATATTCATAGTATGCAAGTATTCATGGATTCAAAGTTGATCATAGAATGGGTTACATGAGTGAAAATCTGCCTCAATATCTTCCTACAACGTCTCCTAAATGAAGTACTTACTCTAAAAGGATCATTTATGGATGTAACTTTGACGCATATATATAGGGAAAGGAATATGGAAGCGGACGGTCTATCAAAGTAGGGAATGGAAATGAGGATGGGTGAATGGTATATTACAAAAGAGGAAAATGGATCATGGTTTTTTCCACCCACCTATTTATGAACCTCCATGAAGGAGTTGATCTCATCAGTCAAAACATTGAATATGAATATATTCTTGTCAATGAACCTTCCTTCTTTTCTTTTCTTTTTTCTTTTCTTCTTCTTCTTCTTTTTTTTTTTTTTTTTTTTTTATGTAATCGCCGATGATTACTTGTACTGATATGCCATGATAGGTTACAATAAGCATCTACCGGATGAATTTATATGCACTAATTTTGTGGTGCGTTTGGTCAAGACTAAACATTCAGTTAGAGCAGGCACAGAGTTCTGGTTTTATGTTGATGGCATGATAGGATGCTATAGTATTGCAGGACATGAAATTCTGGTCATGACAGGTTGCATTTCTGTTGAAATGATTGGACAGTATGGTGGTGCGGTAGGACATGAATCAAACCATTAGTATGAGTAGTAATGATATGCTTGAATTGAAAGACTACAATGTATAAATTTGTGCAGGAGTCTTTTTTTAATTATAGAGAAATCTCGAGCAGAGAGGTCTTGTTGATGGATAAAGGAATTTTGCTTTATATAGTTGAAAAATTGAACAAAAATGTTACTTTTTGAGTGTGTTCATAACTAAAAGAGAATATTACCTTTTCGGTATATATACTCTCTGTTGAGCTTTAATGCTACGAGCGACAGAAGAACAATTCAGATAGTGACAGTATAGTCACATAAGTCTACAGGACTATTGATGGACTTATGAAGAATGCAATCTTTTGTGATAAATAAAAGTTTGCGATTTTTTTTCAATGGAAAAAAAGGTTATATTCTAGGTAAATTCAAAAAAACAACTAGTTACGAGATCAAATCCTCTACTCTCATATAAAAATTGTTCACGTAACCATTATCACTATTTTAAATCCAAACATATGAAAAGAAACTAATCACGGATCAGAGCTTCCGTTCAAAACTTCTAATAGACTTTATTGTCAAAATATATCATAGGAGCATAATTCGGCCGTATTGGTACTTTGTGTACGAAAATTCGGAATAAATTTGAATTCGTCGAATATTCACTGTAGGTGTAATATGGATACAAATTATTAGTGGAGAATTAAATTTTGAAAACCAATTTAAAGAAAGAAAAAAAAAACATTAATTATTTAAACACAATAAAACAAAAATACCATTCAATTTCATGCTTATTTATTAAAATAACTATAAATAAGTAGTTGTTGTCTCTCACACTTCAGGTTGTTGTGATTTTATATATATATTTTTTAATATATGTTAAATTTTATTATATAAATGTCTATGTGTATTTATGGTATATTTGTGAATATTTGATTAAAAATATTATATATAAGTAAGCTACTTCTGTATTTTATTCGTACTAGATATTTCATTACAAAAAAATATTTTTTTCGTATCAAATCGTATTCGTATCCGTTATCCATATTCGTACTAAAATTATGCTACTATAAAATATACCAGACATTCATACCAATCATAATTCAAAACTAGATATTCCAATAAAACAATATATTTTTTTGTATGTAGAGGCTAAATTACTAAAAATCTAGAATTTTATTTTGTTTTAACTTTGTAAATCGATAATGAGAGATGCCAACATTTTGAATTATTGGTTCAACCTTTAATAAAATGTTATGCCACATGTTCACACGAAACAGGTGACGTGGTCCATTACATATTAATTTGTCAAATTAATTTGTCGAAAAGCATGTGATATACTTTTGGTACTAAATCATGGGACCTGTCAACATTTTGAAAAGATGTGATCCTTTACATATGAATTTGTCAAAAGGGCATTGAATGAATCTTTTAAATATTCAATTGAATTAAGACTCTTAGCCAAGATGTTATAATGCTCGCAGCCCGATGTTTTATAATAAGACCAGACTCATGGAAGTACTATTTTGAGTAGCTTTTAATGGTATAAAAAAATAATTACTTTCATATACTTCAACGGATATTGCACATGGCATTTAATAAAATAATCTTAAAAATTGAATACCTAAAATAAGATAAGAACGATACGTGTTCAACATAAACCATATAAGGGAGAAAGGCGGTCAACCTTCCTGGCCATGCTCATTATCATAGAGAATATTGTTAGTGCTGAAACGCTTCATTCTAATTTCATAAATAATTGTCGTGAGTGGATGTATATGGACGTATAGGAATTGATCCATGGCATATAGACATTCAAAAGGATAACATTTATTAAAGAAAAGCTTCATTGTCCATGGAGATCAACTTGTATTCCAATGGCACTGATGGCAATGATGTAAAGCAGTGTCTAAATATTACACTCCATATAATATTAATTCCATGATTCATAGGCCCATGATTCATGATGGAAATGCAAGCGTAGCAAGGTTTTCTTTGTTTTGAAATAAGTTGATTGTGATGGAACTTGAAACTATGAGTCTTGAGTTTCAATCCACATTCAAAATCATTATCAAAATAGGAATAAATTGTCAAACCTTCCTCTAGAATATTGTTTCATAAATATACTTTTTCTATTGAAAATATCAATGCCCTATGTAAATTAATTAAATCAAGGTAAGTGACAAATAATATGATAACCTTTCACATATACTTGCATCCAAAGGTGTTTCAAATTAAAATGTGTTTGAGAATGAGACAAAACTACTAAAGGCAAAGGATTGTGAGCCTAAAATGTGGAAGAATAATAAGCCAAGTTAATGGGAACACGACATGATGGAACATAAAATGGTGACACCCAAGAAGGATATAGGGGCATCCCATCCAATATATATTACAAATAATTGTGCCACACATTATGTAAAGTTTTGCAGTGATATTGATACATACATCAATAAAGACTCATTATCTCTATTGTTAATTTTGCCACTTTCAAGGAAAGATGAATATTTAATTTAGATCTATAAAGGGAACTTATCTCTTTATTGTCATCCAATGATGTAATGTATTTATTTCTTGTAGATACTTTAACAACCTATAATTGCTATTACTTTGATTGAAATATGATCTATAAACTATCGTGGATATTTCATTGGATTAGTTCGTCAAAATAGATCTTACAACTTAGTTTATTCTGTTAATTTAATTCCATAAAATACTAAATATAATGGAACTGGAAGAGAAAACTAGAAAAATAAGTACACAATCCACACAATAACACAAGATATACCTTGGGAAAACCCACTATAAGGAAAAACCCAACCACAAATGAGGACTATGGCTTGCTCTTTATAGAAAAATGCAAATACAAAGGAAATGGTACTCTCCATGGAGTTACCTATGACTCTACGACCATAATGCTATAGGATCTCATATCTCCTATGTTCTTCTCTAACATCCACCCCCATGTTGTTTTCTCAGCTATGGAACGATATAATACATCCAAACAATGGAACCCCCTTCTTCTCCTAATGGCCTGGTATTTAAAAGAGCTTAATAGCCATCAAGGGTTACTTTTACGGATTTTTTGCGTGACTTAACTCCCGATTAGGGTTGGAGTTTCGATCCTTCTAGAATGTTCTTGAAGGTCCACAAATCACTAGCTCTGCATTTGTGAAAAATGAGAGGTGGTGTGGAATCCACTCGATACTATGGTGGTCAATTGGATAGGTCAACTTGTGGGATGCATAACTTCTTCATACAAATTGAGTTTGAGGCGATTTTTGGACCGTTGGAAAGGTATCAATGTGTACAGTATGGATTCTTCTGTTAAAATAGGGTTTGAAAAAATAAAAAGTGTCATTTAATCTCTCAAAATGGCTTCAAAAATTTTTAGATGATTTTCAACCCCACATATGAAAAGTGAGACATGTCCCTCAAATGGGTCCTACAATCCAATTCATTCGAATAGGTGAAAAATTAAATAGTGTTCCATTTCATATTACACCTCCCCATTTTCATATCCTTTTGGTCCCCAAAATATTTTATTGAATGAGGTAAGGAAAAATTTTCTCTTCATTTATCTTTTCCTAGAAGTTGTCCTTTCAACCCCACCTGCCAGAGTTCATACTGTCCATGCCTGGTACTTGTGGACTTCTTCTAGAACAATATATCTTTTTCTAACTCTACTTGAGCCTCTAGTGCTATGTCCTCTACAAAAGGTAATCCATGCTTATGTTCTTGATCCAACATGGAATGTTCATAGAGTTTCAGAGTTTCCACATTCACTACAGAGTAAATGTGCATGTATTGGGGTAGACCAAGTTTATAGGAATTATCTCCCACCTTATCCAATACCTCAAAAGGGCCATACCTCATATCCTTATTCTTCTTACAAAAAACCTGTAGTCTTTCCTTGTTCAAGTGTACCCATACTCTGTCTCCCACCTTGAATGTTTTTTCAAACTTATGTTGGTCAAGTCTTTCCTTGTACTTTGCCCATGATTTATTAAGTGCCTCCTATACTTGTAAATAGATCTACCTAATCTTATCAATGAAATTTTCAACTCTTTTTGTTTCACTTGTGGTGTCTTCCGTCACTCCCCCTTTCTTTCCATAACCAACATATAAAGGTGAAGGTGGCAAGTATCCAAAACAAGTTTCAAAAGGGGATTTCCCAAAGGAAGTGTGGAATGATTTATTATAAGAGTGTTGGATGTAGATCACATTTTCATCCCATGTCTTTAGATGGTTCTGGTTGTAATCCCTCAAAAGTTGTACCAAAGTCCTATTGACTACTTATGTCTGTCCATATGTCTGTGGATGGAATGTTGTATATGTCCTCAACTTAGTGTCCATATTTTCCCAAAAGTGTAGTTAGAAATGTACTTAGAAATCTAGTATCTCTATCTGAGATAATGTTCCTTGGTATCCCAAAGTGCACCAAAACCTATTCAAAGAACATGTTTGTTGTTTCTTGTCCTTTGATAGTATTTTTAAAAGGCATAAGAATGCACATCTTGATAAATCTGTCAAGTCTACCACAAATAATAGTCATGTCCCTTCCTAATGGTTGGAATAACCCCCAAAAAATCCATGGAGATTCTCTCCCATGGTCTCATATGAACATGTAACTAATGGTATACACCTTGCTTCCTATTTCTAGTTTTGCTTGTACATCAAAGTATGCATCCTCTGGTAAACCGAACTACATATTCTTGCATTCTAGGCCAATAAAAATACCTTTCTAAGATTGCAATTGTCTTCCCTAAAAGAAAATTCCATAAAAACTTGGAGGTGTGTGCCTCTCTGATAAGTTGCAATCTCTTGCCTTTAGGAACATGGAGCTTGTCTATCTTGTCGAGTAACTCATCTTGGAGATGATATCCAGTTGTGTTGTCACCTTCTTCTATGTGGAATTTACCTTGTAGTTGTTAAAACACCTCCCTGAAGGCCTCACATTCTACGCACTCCTCCTTGTATGGATAATGGGTCAAAGGTTCCATGTGCATAAGAGTCCCCATAGCTGTAATATTGGTTGTAGGTTTCCTTGAGAGCATTTCTACCAACTTTTTTGTACTTCCCTTGTTATAGTTGAAGATTAGATGGAATTGTTGTAAGAATCCCATCCAATTATAATGTCTGGTTTGTTGTAGCTTATTGTGGGACTCCAATGTAATGTACCTAATTTGATCACAGGCACATTAAATCAAGGTTTGCAAAATTAAACAAAACAGTGGATAACTTGGAACAATTAAGTAGCTACTTTGACTAGAATTCAGAAGGAAAAACCCAAACATCACTAGACTCTCCCAATTTATTCCAAGATGGAGGTTAGGACCTATTAAGGCTTCAATTAATATGATAACAAGGCCATTACTTCGACAATGGCACATTTATGGGTGCTTCACACCTGGGAATATTTCCTTAGCAGAGCCAAGGCTATCAATGCACATTAATCCCCAAGGACTTTTGTGGAAAACCAAGGCTTCTAGTGATCATTGTAAGTAATAAGACCTGGGATAGGATAAATGGAATGTACCACCCTAATACAACAAATAATACAAGGATTTGGACACAATATAATAATATTTGGAGGTTAAACTAACAAGGGTTCTATCTGGGACTACTCAACTAGTTAACTTCTAGGATTTTCCAAATGACCCTAGAGAGTCACTAATTTTTTAATGAAGTATTGGGATAGATTCAATAGGGTATTAATAACCTACAAAAATTTATAGAATGAGATATGGACTCATAGAAATCATTCTATTGCAAATTCTGTAAAACTAGTCAATTTTCTATGCATAGGGAGCAAGCCTTGAAACATTTAATTACAAACAGCCCCCGAGGATCACGAATTCATTCTCATAACTAATGCATGAGCTCAAATACATGTAAATTAACAACATAAATCTTCCATTATAATTTTATAGAATCAATTGATAGTAATCACTAATTAACCCAACTTACAGAAAGTTCTCAACCTTTAAGATTTCACAATATAGAAGCAAAATTCTTTAATAGCATAATGAGAGAAGAGATAGAAAAACTGAATCAGATCCATGGGAAGAATATAAACATATGGAATACCATGGTAGGAAAAATATTTTATCATGTAACTCTCACAGGGAGGGTACAATTGCTCCAATTGTTCTCTTCTCAGGAAGAATCTCATCACAATTCACAATAATCTTGCATCAATCTCTGCACCAAATATGGAGACTCGAATCCTTCAATATGTGGGATGAATCAGACCTACAATTCAGACTCTAATGGATTCACTTGCACTGTGAATATTATTGGAACACATTTTCAATGGGGCGCATCACCCAAAGTTGGCTAGGGGCGTATCTCCCAAGCCTTGAGAAGCAAATATCTCAAGACAAATATCAAAAGTGACAAAAGATGTGATAGGGGGTGCACCACATTATTTTATAATCATGAATTGATATCTGTATGCACTGAATGTGGTAATCCATCTCACTAATGAAACCTCATTGACTGCTTTTAGCATCTACATCTTTTACCTTCTTCTTTCCTTGCTTTGTTTCCTTTCTGCTTTGGACTGCTTTTCTGCTTTTGGAAACATCTTTCTTTTCCTAGATTTTCTCTTCTTTCCTTCTTTTCTAGTGATTTTTATTTCTTTTCTTATTCTTTCTGCTTTTACGGACTTTCCTATTTTTGCATGCTTTCTTCTTTTATGAGTTTCCTGCTTTTGGGATTCCATCCATCTTTTTACTGGCTTTCTTGATTTTCTTATGATTTTCTTATGGTTTCCATTGTGGATGACAACTCATAGGGTCCACAATATCACTTGTGCACCCTCCTTGAGCCACCTAAGCTCATGAAAAATCATAAACAAAATTAAATAATAATAATAAAATATTTACAACGTATACATTGCACTCTTTCCTAAGTCTCAAATTTAATTAAACTAGTCAATTAATGCCTTCAAAATTAACCCCTACACTTTATTTAATTTTTTCCAAAACCTATAGGGGTTGATCAAGTATATATAAAAAAGGTGACCATGGAGCTATAAAAAATGGGGACATTACAGTCCTCCCCTCCCAAAATTTGCTTGTCCTCAATCAAGTGAAAATATGGTTGGTGAAAAACTTGTACACTTTTTCCAAAATACTTTTGCAAGGTTGCTTCAAAAACCATATGAATCTCATCTCCATCCTATATCACCCTTTTCAAAAACTTTTTTTGTCATTCTCTCCATCAAATCATGAATAAACCTACTTTAAAAACACTCCATGGAAAATTGAGCTGCAATATATGGATTGAATTTTACTGTGCTACACCCTTTCACATGCTTCAATCCACCCAATAACTCACATGCAACCCATTTTTGATGTCATACATTGAGCTTCTCATGTGTCAAGATTGGCCTTAAACCATTATGGTCAATTTCAATCTCAAGCTTGCTTTCCCTTAAGCAATTTATGCATTTATCCAATGCATGCATGCTAATTAACACCCCCATGTATGTGGCTGATTAATGTCTATGATCGGGCTGCAACTCATTTGATGTCTATTTGGCCTCAAAACCATTCCTAATCTTTCTTTGGAAGTATCACCTTCATGCAAAAATGGTGGAGTGAGACCTAGTGGGGAAACATGTAAGAATCATGTATCATTTTCTTCATCATTTTGAAAACTCTATTGGAGTTCTCTTCCCAACAAGAGACTCCTTTATTTTCTTGATCAACCACATGTGTTTTGAACCAGAAGGAACCTTTACATGGTGCATCATTCTACCACTTCTTTACATCTATGGAATTGATCCAAACAAGGGTGGATGAAATCCTCTTCATATAAGCACCAACTTTACCAAGATCAATCATATAATCAAGACATAACATCTCAATCCTTCTAAATTCATATTCAAACAATGTATGATGTCCTGACTGCTTTATCCAAGTATATGACATAGCTTCCAAATTAAAAGAGTGCTTCCCCAATATCCTTCCATGAACCAAAATGTGACAATAAAAGAACCAACACAAGCTTTCCATATTGGTTGTTGTGTGCTCTACTCATGTAAGATGGTGAAGCCATAAGTGCACCAGCCAAGCCCATTCTCATGCATGATAATCTAGGATAGACACATTGGACACAAGAAGTTGTATTATGCAAACCTTCTTCTTCCAAGTGAAACTGATGGTAATGATCAAGGTGGAGGTTAATATTGGTAAGGTACTTGACCTTACGAATCTTATCCCTCTTAATGGATGTCTCTGTCCCACATACCTCTACATGAATATTCCAATGGAAATATTTGAGACCAAGAATGATTCCTGGATCCGAAATGAACCTGAGAATGGACAAGTGTCTTCTACTTCCTCCTCTACACTACAAGGTGTCCACGTAAGGATCCTTTTGAAAAATCCCAATCCAACCAGCTAAAGAGATGCGGTTTCCACCCATCATATAGATTCCCATGTGGGAAACAAGGCCACTGCTCCCCATGGATAATTTGCTGAAAATTAAAGGATGTTCTCCCTCCTAGATCCCACTGATCATGTTGTAGTATACTAATATCAACTATCATCGGTAGCAATATGTTACTCCATGGAATGCAAGGGTCCCATGGCTTATGCTATATTCTACTTAATTTATTGATCACTAGGAACAATGTGTCTTTCCAAATGATTCTAGGATCCCGTAGCCAAATTTGTAGTGCATCACTACCATGAGTCTTCTTCTTTGCATTACATCATTTTATTCCATCCATGAGTGAATAGACACTCATGCTTGCTGATCCAAATGGAGATAAATCAACCTTTTCCTTTATAGCTAAATATGCCTTCCATGAAAGTATCTCAAAACCCTCCACAATAAAGGTGAGTGTTTGGAAAACACTCTTCATATCAACTTGTCCATCCAACCAATTCAAGTAGGGTTTCCTTGGGATACTATGCTTATTGGAAGGATCACATGGATTCCATAGGAGCTAATGTTGATTCTCACAAAATTGCACATCAAAGGATGTGTCCATAAATATCCTACCAAAGCAAGCAAGTCTAGTGCATCCTTGCACTTCCATTGTGGTTATGTACTGAAATACCCAGTCCATTGAATAATGCATACCTTTTCTTGATGATTTGAATGGAATGTACTTAGCTATATATACCATAGCTAAGTTCTCCTCATCATACTTCAAAACAAGTGCTTCGACTGTCAACATATTTTTCATCATGGCTCTTCACAAGCACCTACAAATCTACAGCTTCCTCTTGTTCAATATCTACGTGAGGTTTATCCATAAAACCCAAGATGTCTCCTACCATATGCACATGATCTTGTTCCATATAGGATGGAGGATGTGGTGTGCTCAACTCTCTATGAATCTAATCAATCTTCAACCTTGATTCTTGAAGGGAATATTGAATGCTCCTTAAAGAATCATATGTAGACTCCAACTCATAAGTGAGATTTTCAATCTCCTCTTCATATTCTAGTGAGGCACTGTGATACAAATTCACAAGCTCAAGAAGATGATCTTTATTGGAAAGTAGCTGCAAAAATGGACCTCTTATGTCTGTCACTGCTTTTCAAATCTTCTCCAAGTCTTTAATGGAATACTTCTCCTCCATTCTCCAACAACACCATGACACCAATGCATTTTTTCCATGTAGAGTGCTCATGGATTTTCTAATCTCCCTTTCACTCATCTTCAATGGTGCTACAAAGAAGTGTGGCTCTTGAGGACAAACATCTTGTTCTTCTTTTGGTTGATCAACCTCACCATGAAGCTCAAGTGGTGACTAGAAATTCGTTTTAAGTTCTTCTTTTGGATTTGAACCAAAATATGTCTCACCACCATCAAAAAAATTAATCTCCTTTGTAGTGATATTGAAATAACCCACAAATAAGATGGAAGTGAATTAACCTCCCACACTGCCAACAACCCGATGATGGGATGTTGGGTCTTCAGCTTTGCATGGTTCCTCTTCATCTTCTTCTGCACAACTTTCTTCTCTAATGCAATCACTTTTTAGTGACTTGCACTCAACCTCATGTATCTCTTCATTTATATTTTCCTCGAAGAAACTTGAGGCTTCTCCATCTTGAGTGGTGCTAGGATCACAACTTTTGGAGAAAAATCAAACAATCTCATAATGCTTGAAGATGCAGATGGATTTGATGAATCTTCATCTTTGGTTCCTTATTCTTCTTCTTTACTCAAAGAGGTAGAACAAATTGGTTACTCTATCGATGGTTTGTGTGAAATTCTATGTCACAACATATCTAAGAGCTAAGAATACCTCACAAAGAAAGAATGAGCAAAAAAGTTGAATAAGAGTGAAAACTACAGTAAAAAGGAGAAGAATAATAATTATGTAGCAGAACTCAAATAGCAGCAGAATAATTTCACACTACTCAATTATCAGTATAATGAACAATGATAATACAATGGAGAGAATTCGAATCACTCAAGAGAATTCAAACCTCAGTTGGTCTAGCCTAGGGATTATCACCACTAGAGTTCTCCAGAAGACTCAAACTCAATTGAACTGAAACTAAACTTAGCTAACTGAACTCACAAATAATTAAATGACTAAGGAGGGATAAATAGTGATTTCTTCATGCATGTCAATCAGAAAGGGGTGCATGAGGCCACAATCAATGGCATCCAAAGCTCTAACCCCCCATAAGAGTCTTCTAACTCAAGTGGACTACAATGGAACACTCAGTAGATTCCTTTAAAATAGGGAACTGACTGAAGTGGTCCTAAAATGATGCATGCAGAGCTCAGAAGGTGGTATATGGATCCTGTATGACATCTTCACACCACTAGGGGGAAAATGACATCATCAACAACTAGGAAAAATAAATAATGCTAGGTAGGACAAGTATGGAGCATTGAAATATCCTAACACCCCCCCTTAATCCATAATTTTGCATCATGGACCCTAGTTACTAAGACCAAAGGTCACCCATACAATCAAATAAATGATAAAAAATAAATAACAGTCCATGAACCAAGGAAATGGGGAAAATCTCATGTGAAACCCCCCCCTCAAGTTGGACTGAAACACACCAAAATATTAATTGCTCCAAACTCAAGTAGGTGTGATTCTTGATCATATGTCTGGAGGAATATTCCTCTTGGGAAGAAGAGGATCATGCTCCAAAAACATGTGCTTGTATTATCCTTCAGTGGATGCAAGCGAATATGGAGGATTTTTTAACTTTCTCTTCAGACCAAACATGGTGAGAAAAAATCCAAAAAAATGAAGATCATCCTCCATATCAAACCAGGTGAGGTAGGATCAACTCCAGGAATGTGTAGATAGTTCTTTGATATCTCCTTTGAACCAACACAGGAGAGATCATAACCAAATGAACTATGACATGATGGTGGTGGCTTGGAATTCAAATCATCTCCAAGAATTGATAGATGGTTTCTTGTGATCTCCTTTGAACCAGCAGGGGTGAGATCAAAACCAAAATAACCAAAATATGCATGAGACTTGAACCCAAGGGAATGGTAGTGTCCTCCATCTTCAGAGAAACTCTGAGAGCATGTGCCAATGATCAAATATAAGTTCATAGGAAGCATGTGATGAAGGAGGGAGAATGTATCACCTCCAAACTCTGATTTAACTTCCAAATCATTCAATAGATCATCATTTTGCATACCAACAGACTCATGTGAAAGAGAGGATTTAAGAACCTTTTCATATTCTAGAGTATGAACTCGCTTATCTTGCCTAGAATTCAAAATAGAAGACATTGATAACATGAGTGTTGAATCTGCAGCTTATTCTTCATCTTGAACAAATTCATCATGATATATGATTGAGGCCGAGACATAATTAGAGAGAACACTTAAGGAAGTATCACTGGGCTTGTTCTCCAAATAATTTGCACCAATCTCTTCATTCTTCTTTCCAAAAGCTTTGTCTAGTTGGGCCCATAGATCACTTGGATTTTCAGCAGTTTCCTTGAGGTAGCGCATACTAGGAAACATAGCAATACACATTGCTCCAAAGGATCTGTCACAGTAATTTAGCCAATCATTCTCTTCTTCATAAGAAGCAAAATCTCTCATAACACCAATACACATGTCAAAAGACCTTGTCTCTTCAGATATGCTATCATCTTTGGTTTCCACTCATTATAGTTGAATGGAGAGAGAGAGAGAGAGAGAGGAGGAGGAGGAATTGTTTTCAGATTCATGGAAGCTATTGTAGAATACCTGGAAAAACAATGGAAAATATATGCTATTGCTACTACAAAATAACTGCTACAATTGCAGAAAATTGTTGCAACTGCAGAAAACTACTGCAACTGCAGAAAACTGCTACAACTGTAGAAGACTGTTGCAACTGCAGAAACTGCTGCAACTACAGAAAATTGCTGCAACCGCTGCTGCACTCAAAAACATCAAATAACCTACAAAAAAATCTCATTAATTGAGGTATAATACTACTAAGCATTGCTTTAGGATAGTAGTCACTTTTGTCTGTATCCTTCACACCTAGCTAGATCTCATTGGATTTTCCACTGAATTCAATGCAATGGCACCAGGATTTGTTGTGGAAATTCGAAGGATTCTTGTGCACTACTGAAAGTATCTACTCAAACTATTATCTCCATGGCTCTGATACGATGTGAAATTATATGTCACAGCAGATCTAAGAGCCGAGGATACCTCACAAAGAAAGAATGAGCAAAAAAGTTGAATAAGAGTGAAAACTGCAATAAAAAAGAGCAGAAGAATAATTATGCAGTAGAACTTAGATAAGAGCATAATAATTTCACACTGCTAAATTATCAATATAATGAACAATGATAATACAATGGAGAGAATTCGAATCAAACAAGATAATTCGAATCTCAGTTGGTCTAGCATAGGGATTATCACCACTGGAGTGCTCTGGAAGACTCAAACTCAACTGAACTGTACCTAAAGTCAACTAACTAAAGTCACAAACAATTAACTGACTAAGGAGGGATAAATAGTGAGTTTTCATGCATGTAAATAAGAAAAGGGCACATGAGGAAACAATCAGTGGCATTCAGAGCTCTAACCCCCCATAAGAGTCAGCTAACTTAGGTGGACTGCACTATAACACTCAGTAGGTTCCTATAAAACAGGGAACTAACTGAAGTGGTCCTAAAAGGATGCATGAAGGGATCCGAAGGTGGTAGATGAATCTTGGATGACATTTACACACCACTAGGGGGGAAATGACATCATCAACAACTACAAAAAATAAATAATTCTAGGTAGGACAAGTATGGAGTATTAAAATATCCTAACAGTTTATTGCTCTCAAAAGAATACTCATTAACATTCCGAGGCCAAAATACGTACTTGCAAATATAATAATATTTGAAGGATATAGTTGTGCATATATTCTCACCCAAAGCCAGATAGTCCTAATAATAGTGAGGTATGTTTTTAATTGTTTCCATCCTCCTTGCAAATATATCTTCTAGGTTATCCATTGGTGGATCAAGCCTCCTGTCATTTCTATATATTGGGTCATAGAAGAATTCATATATATTGGGTCATAGAAGAATTCATCCTCCTCTCATGATGTATGAAAACCTCCATCTATGTAGATTACCTCTTCTTCTTCATACTGCTCAAATTCTTCTTCGACCACTAGTATAAGCCTCATAGATGCAACTTGCATATGTGACTTGCAATATTTCATCATTGAGATACTATGGAGCTTGGTATTGCTTCTCACAGGTGCAGAGGACCATGATATGATACCACTATAATGTACCTAATTTTATCACAAGCACATTAACTCAATGTTTTTAAAATTACACAAAACATTGGATAACTTGGAACAATTAACTAGCTAGTTTGACTAGAATTCAGAAGGAAAAACCAAAACATCACTAGACTCTCTAAATTTCTTCCAAGATGGAGCTTAGGACCTGATAAGGCTGCAATTAATATTAAAAAAATTCCAATACTTATACAATGGAACATTTATGGGTGCTTCATGCCTTGGAATATTTCCTTGGTAGAGCTAAGGCTATCAATGCACATTCGCTAAGGACCTCTATGGAAAAACGTGGGAAAAACAAGGATTCTAGTTCTCACTGGAAGTAATAAGACTTGGGATAGGATAAATGGAATTTTCCACCCTACTACAATAAGTCATAGCAGTATTTGGACACAATATAACAATATTTGGAGGTTAAACTAATAATGGCGCTATCTGGGACTGCTCAACTAGTTAGCTTCCAGGATTTTCCAAACGACCCTACAGGGTCATAAATTTATGATTTAAGTATTTTTATAGATTCAATAGGGTCTTAATAACTTACAAAAACTTACTGAGATATTGACTCATAGAAATAATTCTATTACAAATTCTGTAAAACTAGTCAATTTCATATGGATAGGGAGAAGGCCTTTAAACATTGAATTACAAACAACCCCAAGGGCTCACGAATTCATTCTCAGAACTTATGCATGAGCTCAAATAAATTTAAATTAAAAAACTCAATCTTCCATTAGAATTTTATATCAGAAATTGATAGTAATCCGGAACCCAACTTATAAAAAGTTCTCAACATTTAAGATTTCACAATATAGAAACATAATTATTTAGTAGGAGAATGAAAGAAGAGATAACACAAATGAATCAGCTCCATGGGAAGCAAATAACCATATGGAATATCATGGTATTCAAAAGAACATATGATGTATCTCTCATGAGGTGATGCAATTACTCGAATTGATCTCTTCTCAGGATGGATCTTATCAAAATTCACAATAATCTTGCATCAATCTCTGCACCAACTTTGGAGACTCGAATCCTTCAAGATGTGGGATGAATCAGACCTGAAATTAATAATCTAATGGTTTCACTGGCACTATGAAGATGGTTGGAGCATGTTTTCAATGGGGGAAATCACCCAAAGCTGGCTAGGGGCACATCTCCCAAGCCTCTCAGAAGCAAAGCTCTCAAGACAAATATCAAAGTGACAAAAGATGTGATAGGGGGTGCACCACCTTATTTTATAATCATGAATTGATATTTGGATGCATTTAATGTGGTCATCCATCTCGCTAATGTGCCCTCATTGACTACTTTTAGCATCTACAACTTTTACCTTATTTTTTCCTTTCTTTGTTGCCTTTATGCTTTGGACTACTTTTCTTGTTTTGGCAACATCTTGATTTTCCTGGATTTTTTTTTTTCTTTCCTTCATTTCTAGTGATTTTTATTTATTTTATTTTCCTTTATACTTTTATGGACTTTCCTTCCTTTCTACATGCTTTCTTATTTTATGAGTTTCCTGCTTTTTGGCTGCCATCCATGCTTTTAGTGGCTTTCTTGATTTTCTTCTGATTTCTTCTAGTTGTCATTGTGGATGAAAACTCATAGGGTCCACAATATCACCTGTGCACCATCCTTGAGCCACCTAATCTTATGACAACTCATAAAAAAAATTAAATAATAATAA
Organism: Larix kaempferi; assembly: GCA_027924585.1. Lineage (NCBI taxonomy): Eukaryota > Viridiplantae > Streptophyta > Pinopsida > Pinales > Pinaceae > Larix > Larix kaempferi. Next base: position 5,395,488 of record BSBM01000792.1, read on the forward strand.
AATATTTACAACTTATACATTGCACTCTTTCGTAAGTCTCAATTTTAATTAAACTAGTCAATTAATGCCTTCAAAATTAACCCCTACACTTTATTGATTTTTTTACAAAACCTAAAGGTGGTTATAAAGTTAAAAAAATGTCACCATGGAGCTATAAAAAATGGGGAAAGTACATCTAGATATGGCAGGTGATCAGTGTCAATGATGGTATCTTTTCTTATCAAATCGTGCTTTAACTTCTTAACAGCTTGGACCATGGCATATAGTTCCTTATCGTAGGTAGGGTAGTTTAGGACCACCCTATGAAACATTTTAGAATGATAACATACTGGCCTTACTCCTTACATAAAAATGTCTCCCATGGCATAACCATTTTCACCAATCTCCAATTCAAAATGCTTTTGCAAATTAGGCAATGCGAGAACTAGTGCCTGACTGATCTTTTGGTTCATCTCTTCATAGGATTTTTGTTGATTCTTCCCCCACTGGAACCCCTTATGTTGGCTGTTATGGAATGGAGGGGTGTGTGAAATTTTATGTCACAACATATATAAGAGATGATGATACCTCACATAGAAAGAATGAGCAAAAAATTTGAATAAGAGTGAAAACTGCAGTAAAAAAGAGCAGAAGAATAATTATGCAGCAGAACTCAGATAGGAGCATAATAATGTCACATAATATAATAATCGGTATAATGAACGATGATGATACGATGGAGATAATTCGAATCACATGATATAATTCGAACCTCAGTTGGTCTAGCATAGGTATTATCACCACTAGAGTGCTCCAAAAGACTCAAGTTCAACTGAACTGAACCTAAACTCATCTAACTGAAGACATAATCAGTTAACCGACTAAGGAGGGTGCAATAGTGATTTTTTCATACATTCCAGTTAGAAAAGGGTGCATGAGGCCACAATCAGTGGCATATGAATCTCTAACCCCCCACATGAGTCAACTAACTCAGGTGGATTGCACTAGAACACTTAGTATGTTCCTATGAAATTGGGAGCTGAATGAAGTGGTCCTTAAATGATGCATGCAAGGCGCAAAAGGTGGTAGACGGATCCTGGATGACATCTTCAAACCACTAGGGGGGAAATGACATCATCAACAACTAGAAAAAATAAATGCTAGGTAGGACAATAATGGAGTATTGAAATATACTAACACCCCCCTTGAATCCATACTTTTGTATTCTGGGCCCTAGTTACTAAGAGAAAAGGTCACCCATACAATCAAATAAATGATAACAAGAACTGCCCATGAACCAAGGAAATGGGGAAAAAACTCATGCGAAAAATAACCCCCTTAAATGGAACAAAAGTAGGAAACTCAAAGAACCTTCATACTAAGGAGAGAAGGAAAACAATTTCCTTAGTGAAATCCTTTGCAAAAAATATTGGCAAGCTACTCCTCTGTAGGATATCAATGCAGGTGCTAGATCTGGATATGGATCTAGATCTTCTCTTGTGATGTACCTACCACTGTGTATAGGTTGTATTTTCCAAAACAAGTTTTTCAGGAACCCTTCTTGCTACTGGAGCAAATGGCTCATTGCGGTCCAAATTAAGAAACTTTGAGTACCTTTTGTCAAACAACTGATATTTGTACTTGGTTGTAGATCCCCCATGGCAAGTCTCCTTAAAATATTGTGCATCAAACCCCACCATCATGTAGCACCTCTCTGAGAGAAGTGGATATGCATGACATAGTGCAAGTTTTGCATGATACTAAGATCTGTTGGTTCTATGGTCATATGGATCCCCAAATGTGCTCCCAACAGCTACAAGGACTTTGTGAGCCCATATTGGCCTTGGCCATGGATTGGGAGCATTTGTTGGTTCTAGATCTAAATATGGATCTCCTTGAACTTTATTCTCAACATTAAGATCTTGATCCTCATCTTCATTAGAAGAGATATAACTGTGATCTTCATTAGATTCCGATGGGGTAGGCAAAGAGTAAGGAAAAAAATGTGAGAATTCATATGCCTTGGAGGCATGGTTTGCTAACCATTTCGCTATAATCTTCCTAGTATATATCTCTGCAATATCAACTATGTCAGGACCAAATACCACTTTCTTCGGTGAACCTGTGTGAGTAATTTGATATACAAACAACAAATTTGTTGACAAAGAAGGCACAAATAAGACATTTTTAAACTTCCCATGCACCGTATGTATTGTTCCCTTCACTTCAACAAAGATATGAGATTTGTCTCCCATGTGAATAATCTAACCATATTTGAGATCTAAAGAAGAAAATGATTCTCTTGAGGTAACCATGTAGTTGGAGGCTCCTGAATCTATGTGGAAGGATTGTAATTTTTAAAATCTAGCCTTCAGTGCATGGCATCTCTCATGACCATCAGACTCACTTCCAGAATCAATATCTCTTGCACCTTTTGGGAGGGAAATGTTGTGTTGTTCAAGAATCTTGGTCACCTGATCTATATTATTTTGCATGCAATATCTCTCTAGGTGGTTTCCATTCTTGTAATAGGAACACTTGGATTTCTCAAATCCCTTATGTTTTTCCTTCTTAGAGCCAGAGGTTCCTTCTGATAGACTTGACTTGGAATTCAACTTGGGTTAAGATGACCTCTTATCCTTTCCATTATTCTTCCCCTTCCCATTCTCACTTTTTTCTTCTCCAACCATAAGATCCTGATCTTTGGAGGCCTTTAATGCACCCATCTGGATCAACTTATCTTGTTCTGGGATGAGAGATTCAGTGAAAAAATCTAAGGAGGGAATATTCCAACCAGGGATTGACATTCAACCAGAATGGAAGGTAGAGACAAAGATGGAGAACTCAGGACCTAGCTTGCTCAGAATGGATAGCACCAACTTCTCATCCTTCTTCTCAATGCCACACTTCTTGCATTGCATAACCAAAGATTTGAATTTTGAAAAGGACTACTGAATGGTCTCAAAATTGCTTGGTTGTAGAGAAATCAACTCATTTTCCAGAATATGACCTCTTATCTCATCTTATTTGCTGAAGAGGGTCTCTAAATTCAACCATAACTCTCTTGGATTCTTCAATCCTTCGATGTGGAAGAGTAGATATCTGGAAATATGAATACACATGAAACCAAATGCTTCATCCAATCTATTCAGATACTTGCTTTTCTCCACAATTGGTGTTGGTTTTGGATCCTTCCCCATTGTCACCATGTATAGTTATTTGTTGCGCAATACCATCTACATATTATCCCTCCAATCAAGGTAATTGAAGGTTTTCATGATCCTAGGAGAGAGAGGAGAGTTCAAATTGTCCATTACAACTGCTGGAGTGAATACAAGGTGAAAACTACTGCTTCTGCAGCAAAACTGTTGTAACTGCTGGAACACTAAAAAAATTTGAATAACTTGGAAAAAACTATCAATAATGGAGGTAGACTACTAATGAGAATTGTAAATTTGATCCAGCATCGCAGTTCTTAACTGGCTTCGCCTCAGCCCATCTGGTGAGGTATTCAGTAGCTGTAATGATGTATCTTGCGCCGGTTCTTTTTCCTGGAGGGTTGATAGGTCCTACAAAATCAATGGCCCATTTATCAAAAGCACGCAGTGTTATCTGGGGTCTTAGTGGCATTTCATCTCTCCTTGAGGGTTTTCCTGTTCGCTGGCACACATCGCAACATTTACAGAATTCCTTAGTATCCTTGTGCAATGTCGGCCACCAAAGACCTGCAGCTAAGATCTTCTGCGCAGTCGGCTTTCCTGCGAAATGGCCTCCTGCGGTACCTGAGTGCGCTTCTGCGATGATAGAGCTTTTTTCATGCGGTAAGATACATCTGCACAAGACTTCGTCAGGGCCCAACTTATAAAGCTGGCCTGCTATCAAAGTGAAGTCTGCGGCTTTGACAACAAGTTGCTTCTTCTGCTGGATTGTAAACTCAGCCGGCGCTTGCCCGACAGTGAGAAACTCAAGAATATCGGAATAATATTCATCTGCTGCTTGAATAGAAAAAAACTGCGCGTCAGGCAGATTGTCCTCCAGATTTGTAGGTTCCTCTCCTGACTATATCCTGGATAAATGGTCAGGTCCTGCATTCAATCTGCCTGGCTTTACAATAACCTCAAAATCATACTCTTGGAAGAGCAGTAGCCATCTGCAAATTCTTCCCCCTAACACTGGCTTATTGACCAAGTATTTCAAAGCAGAATGGTCAGTATACATTTTAAAATGTGCGCCCAATAGGTAGTGCCTGAAGTTCTGTAGGGCATACACCATAGCTAGTCCTTCTCTTTCTGTAGTGGTGTAGTTCTTCTCGGCTGTGGATAGCTTTCTGCTGGAGTAAGCAATCGGGTGGTCAATACCTCCTTCTCCCGGTTGTGTAAGCACGACCCCCAATGCTATGGAAGAAGCATCGACATGAACATGAAAGGGTTTTCCCCAGTCTGGGAAAACTAGAATTGGCATAGTGATCATCTTTTCTTTAAGTGTATCCAAGCTCTGTTGGCATTCTTGTGTCCATTGGAACTTCGAATCCTTTTTCAGCAATCTGTCCATAGGTGCTGTAATCTTTGCATATCCTTTGATAAATTTTCTGTAGTATCCTATATGTCCCAATGTAGTGCGCAATTGCTTGACTGAGTTGGGCGTAGGTAAATTAGCAATGATGGCAACCTTCGCAGGATCCATCAGGAGTCCTTGTCTGCATACAATATGACCCAACAAAATACCAAAAGGGGCACAAAATATACATTTTTTCAAGTTAAGGGAAATCTGATGCTGTCTACATTTTTCTAACATCATGCGCAGATTCCCTACATGATTCTTTAATAAACCAAATACAGTCCAGTCATCGAAATAGACTTCTGAAAACTTGTGAATGAATTCTTTAAAAACAGCAACAACGACTCTAGAGAAGATAGCAGGTGCATTTTTAAGACCAAAGGGCATTACCGTGTACTGGAATGAGCCCCATTCAGTCGCAAAAGTAGTCTTATGGCGGTCATCTGGATGGATTCTGATCTGGTGATATCCGGAAAAGCCATCAGTGAAGGAGTAAGCCTCTTGTCCTCCAACATTATCAAGCACTTCGTCTGTAAAAGGAGTAGGAAATGGATCATGCGCTGATGCATCATTGAGTTTGCGCAAGTCCACACAGATTCTTATTTCACCTTTTGTCTTTTTCTCTTGTACCACCATAGGACTAATCCAATCGCTTTCTTCTACTGGCTCAATAATACCTGCTACGAGCATCTTATCAATTTCTTCTTTAACCTTTTCTTTATATCGCGGATTCAATCTGTACGGGCGCTGTTTTACTGGCTTGGCATCTGCTTTCAGAGGTATGCGCATCACTCCTAAGTCTCCTAGGATGCCTTTCATTTCTATGAACTTGGTAGGAAAGATATCCTGGTAGTCACGTAATAAGTCTGAAATATGCCCAACAGTTTCATCATCCCAATAATCTCCGATAGAAGCAAACTTGGGTTCGGCTTCTGTACCAATGTTAATCTTTTTGACCTTGATGTGTTCTGTAATGGCAGGGATATCAAGCTGAGGACCTTCAACTTTGCGCGTCCCTTCTGATTCTGGAATATTGATGTTGTGAGGATCATCGTCCTCTTCTCCAGTAGTGACATTATGGCATGTTCTATCTGGACAGCCCAATCTGGTTGGGAATATTCTTGTAATGGACATTGTTCAAATACGTTCTTTTTAATGCATTTTAAAGCATGGTCAATGCTTGGATGTTCTGATTCAAAACTGAAGGTAAGCTGAAAACTTTCTATCATAAGAGGCCAACTGATAGTGCCTCTGCGCAATTTTGTTTCAGTGTACCAGTTCCTTGGAACTGTATCCAATGTGTGGATGAATAGGTGAACCCACTCATCTTCTGGAATACCTGACCATTGCTGATGATATGCTTCGACATGTGACCTGGGGTCACTCTGTCCATCATATTTGTGTGACACTTCTGCTGTGGTGTCCTGAAATCTGCGCAGTATCAATCTGCGACAGTCTTGCCATGTGTGAATATTCCCTTTATGCGCACCCCACCATCTTGCGGGTGTAGCGCGCAGTGCTACATCCAGTGCCTGTATGCACTGCTGGTCTGGAATATGTTGTTCATATGCATGTATGAATTTGCTTACGTCAGTTAAACCATCAAAAATTGGAATATCAGCCAATTCTGTGCCAATCCATTGAATGGATTTAGTCATCATGGCACAACGTCTTGCAGAAACCTCATGTAAATGATTCTGCCAGTTTTCCAATCCTGCATCTGAGTATGATGTGCACGAGCTATCGCATCTCCAGCTGATATGGCCGTCTGCTGTGGGATTGACATAGTCACTCTGACTAGCAGTCATCTGATACAAAATTTCCATGTGGTGCGCTTCTTCTTCTGCCCGAATGGGTTCTATATACCTTGGTCCTTGAATAGGATCAAGCGGTGCAATGACCCTAATCTGGTCATCCTCAAAGGTCATCTGTCTTTTCTTCAAATTAATGACAGCCAAATTATCAAATGCCAAGTCTATGCCTAAAAGTGCTGGGTAAGGTCTACTATCATCCAGAATTTTGATTACTTCAAAGTCTGCAGAGCTTCTTACTCCCTCGATATCAATAGGTACATTGGGTAATATGCCCAATGGAGAGACTCGTTGCTGATTCGCGAGTCTTAGCTGGATAGGAGATCTTGTAAGCTGGGGGATTCCCATCTCTTCCCATGTCTGCATAGTGAGAACATTAACTTCTGAGCCCAAATCTAAAATGACTTCGTCCATTTCAAATGCGCCAATCTACGCTGTGAGCCTCATCTCTTTTCCAGTTCTAGTGTGACTCCCAATCTAGTGAACAACACGCTGCGGTGTGTTCGTCGAAGCAGATTGTTGACATTTATCCAGCAGGTGTTGAAGTTCCATCGTTTCTTTGTCATTGCGCAACAACTTTAAGCAATTCCTCAGAAAAGTATGGACACTACCTAGGGCATCCTCTTCATCAGGCCTTCCGGATGTAGTGGCCTGTTCTTGTACCAGGTTGTCCTGTCTTAGCATTTGGGATCTAATATCATTATGCGGATTTGCGACAGAACTTGAAGCTCTCAAATCTGAGAAATACTCTTGAGCTTGCTTGAATGCTTCTTTTTGCTTCTGCAGGTTAAGTGGGGCTGGTTTTATATTAGCGTGGCACACCCATTGCCTCGCTTGCTTTCCAGTTCCCATCTCTGGCGCACCAGTGGTTGCTCCACTGCGCGTCACTATATTAACTGTAGAGGCTGGTTCTCTTTTTTCTGTTCCAATCAACTGAATATTCTGATTGACCTGTGGCGTCTTTGTTTGCATCTTAGACATCAACTTAGGGAATTCTTCAATGAGATGATCATAAGATTTACAGTATCTGCAGATGGTTGTAGGATTTTGGCAATCCCTTGCAAAATGACCTTGTGCTCCACAATTATAACAAGTGATCTGTCCTCTTCCGCGAACAAAATCTGTTGTGCGTCCGCGTCCCCTATAATTTACTGCTCGGCCATCGTGAGTTTGGTCATACTGTGGACCTGCTGTTGGTCCTTGTGTCTCTGGTTGTACTCTATAAACATCATGCTTTCTTTCTATCATAAGATCATATGCTCTACAATTGTTCTCATCATGGCCGACTGATTTACAGAAATTACAATATAGATTCTTTGGAGTTTGTACATATTTTTGAAGTAAGTGACATTCTTGTGGTCTATGACCTCTAGTTCTACAGATTTCGCACCAAGGCCCCTGTGCCTGTGGTAAAGGATTAGGTGCTCCAGTTACAATATACTCTATGAAAACGGGACAATGGTCCTTTGAATGACCTTGCGCCTTACATTTTGTACACCAAATTTCTTCTTTAACATCCTTGCCTTTCTTAATATCATGCACTTGCAAGGTTAAGTTTGCTAATTGGTTCTGCAACTGTGCAACATCGTTGCTTGTTCCAGCAATTGGTGAAGCTTCTAGTTTCATATCCATCTCTAGAGCTTGTTCCTGAGTATTGAGATTCTATTGCATAAGAGGAAGTCTAATATGTGGGAGCAGCGCAGCAATGAACCATTCCTTATGCTGTTGTGGTGCAAACTCAAAGCTTACTTGATCTATCAGGGCTTTGAACTTCTGGTCAAAGTCCCATACTGACTCTGTAGGTAATTGTTTGATGTCTTTGAGCTCTGTTATACACTGTGATTCTGATTTAGGTTTCTTGAATTCTCTAATCATAGCATTTCTTACATCAGCAGGCGTCCTATTCTGTGCTGCTGAGTATTTCATGAGCCAATTTAAAGCTCTTTCTCTTAGTGTGGTTGCTAACTGAACCAATTTAACAGCATCATCATTAATTTGCTTAATTGTCCAAATGGCTTCACACAGGAACCAGTGCTGCTCAGGGTCTTCTATCCCTGTTCCTCTAAAAGTTGGTAGCTTCATGTCATCACCCATCCTTCTTGTGCTAGGTTGAGGTGGAGGTGCTATAGCAGTGCTTCTGGACTGGTTAAATAAAGGTGGTGCTGAGGTACTAGAAGTACCGTGTGGGCTACTAGAAGGTGTTACTGCGGGGTTATACTGAGCTCCGTCTGGCTTTTGCAGTGTAAAGGGGTGATACGGGATACGAGCACTCCCTTGTCTTTCTAGACGGCTTGCTCGAGGGACTTGGCTATCTTCTGGGCTAGACTCAAAAGAATGCTGGTCAAGGCCTACTTTATACCTTTTTCCGCTACGAGTGCAACCAATAAGTTCATGATCACTATCATAATCTGCGGACATTACTTGTCTATACTATTCATCGGAAGCTATGCATAGTTTTTCTTTTTCATACAGAAGCATTTTAATCCATAAGTTCAGAGAATTTAAGAACTTACCTCTGTGTGCTTGGAAGAAACTCCTCTCAGCTTCACTGAAACTCTTTCTTGTTTCTACTGCAAACTCAGTGATGAAACCTTCCAGTAGACTATTCAACCAAAAGTCTACTACACGGGACACAGAATTGTCTATCCGCTTCAAAATACTGACTAGCTCAGGCGTCCAAGCGACGGGTCGATCAACATGCACAGTGGGTCTAGTATTTTCTAACTTGGCTATCCAAGCATGCAATTCAAGTGCAAACGTGACAAAGAAAATTTTGTGAAGGTCAGTATAGATATACTTCTGCAACTAGTCTTCTGTCTGGAGTCTAGAGCTTCTATTTTCTTGTTCAGCGGACTCTTTAGCCTTTAAATCAAACCAGTCTTCAATTTCTTTAGCTGTAGGATTCCAGTAACACATTTGTTAGCTGAGCAAGTCTCAGGGTAACAGAACCATTTGTTGGCTCAACAACAGGGTTTAGAGCAACGAAAATGAAGTGCTCGAAAAGTCATAAGGCAACGGAACCATTTGTTGGCTCAACCAATCATAAGGCAACAATCTCGCGTCGTCGGAGTAACAAGTCTAAGTCGCAAGGCAATGGAACCATTTGTTGGCTGCTTTTGGGGCAGACCCGGGTTTTAATGAAGTTCAGCAACAAAACCCCTTGGCGCACTGGCCCTCTCGGCAACGAGCTGCGCAGCAGCTCGAGGTCTCACCCGAAGTGGCTATGGGGGGGCTAAGGAATCATATTTCCTTAACCTAGGCGACGTGGAGACTGCTCTCTTTCTTCTCTTGCGACTCCTCAAAGCAGACTATCAGTCTTTTCCGCAGGCCCTCCTTCGCAACTGCGTGGAACTCTCACTTAACAGCCTAGCATCGCGGCGTCTCCATTCCAGTGCACGGGGCGACTATCCCCCCTGCGTCAGCGCTCTATGTATCTCTTCTTTCCACGCGCCCATCACAATAATGCAATCCTCGATCGCTGCGGCGACAACGTTCTACAACTCCTTCGACACTTAACGATTATAGCTATCAAGAAAGCTTCGAGAACATACTCAACATATTCATAAAGATCATACAACATTCATATAAACGCAGATAACACTCAGACATGCATTCATGCGATTATTACCATAACAATAAGACGTAAAGAATTCACCTCCATGGGAAACCACGTCCACGGGAGTGTTTCATATATTAACTCAAAGGAAACTTATACAATAATGCTGCGCACACAGTTGCAGCCTTAGATCTTTCCAGGAAACTCCACGCACATAGCTGGGATCCCTTCTCTCGATCTAGTCTCTTACTCTACAGAGATTACAATAGTTCAGACGTCGACTCAGACTGTCTGCAACTCAGGGATTAACTCCACGGCTATCCCGGCTCTAACTCTTTCTTCTAACAACACAATAGAAGACTGAATGGCTAGCTTACTAGCTGACTGACTGGAAACCACTAACTAGCTAGCTTACTAACTAACCTTTTCCCTTATGAATTATACATATATATAGGTGGCCATGAAGGTCACACCTTTACAAAACTGTGGGCCTTTCCCAACAGTAATTCCCAAAAACCCTAACCACGCACATGTCTAGGTGTACTTTAGGCGCCGCTTGCAGTCACGTCGCCGCTTCCTGCAGTTTCCGTGACTTCCGGCACAGATTGCGGGTATGGACGCCTTGTCCTTCGCCTTCAATGCTCTGGTCCGTTGCTCCTCCTTGATCCGAGCAACCATAACTTCTGTACTTAGCCTTAATGAGGGTAGCTGAGATCTCTACTCCGTCGCTTCATTCATTATGGTAGCTGAGCTTTCTATTCAGCCACATTCATTCCTCTATGACGTGTGCGCGCGAGCTCCGCGAGTTCCAGTCCGTAATCTGCGTTAAGCTCGTCCATCTGGCACCGTACTGCGCACCGTCTGCTTCTACCCAAAAATTGGTGCTTGTTCAAAATTAGCACTTTCCTTCCATACTTGTGCTTTTTCCTCAAAATTCGCAGCTTTTACCATATCTGCGTCCCAGGCTCCAACAACCTCATTGGATTTGTCCAATGAATTCAATGCAATGGCAATAGGATTTGCTATGGAAATTGAGAGGCTTCTTGTGCACTACCGAAAGTAGCTGCTCAACCTATTCACTCAAATGGATCTGATACCCTGTGAAGTTATATGTCACAAGATATGTAAGAGCTGAGGATACCTCACAAAGAAAGAATGAGCAGAAAAGTTGAATAAGAGTGAAAATTGCAGTAAAAAAAGCAGAAGAATAATTATGCCGTAGAACTCAGATAGGAGCAAAATAATGTCACATAATCCAATAATAGTTATAATGAACAATGATGATACAGTGGAGAGAATTCTAATCACACAGGATATTTCGAACCTCAGGTTGTCTACAATAGGGATTATCACCACTGGAGTGCTTCGGAAGACACAAAATAAACTGAACTAAAGCTAAACTCAGCTAACTGAAGACATAATCAGTTAACTGACTAAGTAGGGTGAAATAGTGAGTTTTTCATGCATGCCAGTCAGAAAAGGGAGCACGAGGCCACAATCAGTGGCATCCGGAGCTCTAACCTCCCCAACAAGAGTCAGCTAACTCGGGTGGATTGCACTATAACACTCAGTAGGTTCGTATAAAATAGGAAACTTGCTAAAGTGGTCTTAAAATGATGCATGCAGGGCCCAGAAGGTGGTAGGTGGATCTTGGATGAAATATGCACACCACTAGGGGGAAAATGACATCATCAACAACTAGGAAAAATAAATAATGCTAGGTAGGACAAGGATGGAGTATTGAAATATCCTAACAGGGTGCAACCACAATAAAAAAGAATCTATGAAATTTCGAAGGTATTGTGATGTCCCCAAAAATATCCTAACTTTAGATACATTTGTAGGAGTAGGCCACTTAGTGACAACCTCCATCTTTGCAAGATCAATCTTGATTTCTCCTCCACCAATAATACACCCCAAATACACCAACCATTACTGGGTCAACTCAAATTTATTCATTAGCTAACAAGTAGTTCTTTTTCCGAGTCTCCAATACTTGTTTGAGATGTGAGATGTGCTCTTCCCAAGTAGCACTATAAACCAGTATGTCATTTAGATATACTATAGCAACTGAAATGAAGAAAGAAATATACCTCATTCATCAAACACATAAATGAAGTTGGTGCATTCCATAAACCAAATGGAATTACTAACCATTCATATAGACCTTTCCTAGTCGTGAAGGAAATATTCTAGGTGTCTTCTTCTTTCACTTGCAGTTGGTGGTATGCTAATTTGAGATCGAACATGGTGAAGTACTTGGCATGATATAATTAGTCCAACAGATCATCAATCCTAGGAAGAGGGTACTGATTTTTGAGTGTGATCTTGTTCAAGGATTTGTAGTTGATGCACATCCTCCAAGTCTCATCCTTCTTGGGTACTATGATGATAGGTGACCCACAAGGTCAGGTTCTTGGTCGGGTCATGCCCTACTCCAACAAATTTTGCAATTGCTTCTTCACTTCATTTTCTTCTATTAAAAATTGTCTATATAGTCCAATGTTTGGTAATGGATAATTCAACAATAATTGTATTTCATTCTTCACCTCTATCTTAGGATTTATCCCCTTAGGATCTTAGAACACTTGTTTGTATGCTTGAAAACGGTTCTCCAACTGTTGTTTCTTCTCTTTTGTGCATCCTTCTAGGGATGCCTTCACTTTTACTGTTTCATCTTCTTACTGGTTTTGTCTTATGAAAAGAAATACAAATTTCCTACTTGAACTGGTAATCATTTTTGCTTGGTTGGTACTTACTAAAGAGACCATTGATTTACCTTTTCACATGTTAATGATGAAGGATTTCCCATCCTTTATCAAGTAGTATTGGTTGTCTCTCCTCATGAAGTTAGCATCCCTAATATACATGTATATAGGGGATTCTGAACACTACACCACAAGCACCGAGGTCTACTACATCTAACTCCACTTCATCAACGTACTCTACATTTATGGAAAACATGATATTATGATGTTTCATGACTCTGGGATCTACATCCTTATTTACCCATACCAATGGATAAGGGTTGGGATGATCATGTACTTCCAATTCAAGTTTATGTACAAGATCCTCTAATATGAGTTTTTCATGTGAATCAGAATCAAATAGAGCATCGATATTGGTATTCTTGACATGGATCTTGATGTGGAAGCATTTCATCATCTATTTCTCTTCCTTACGGTAAAGGATACTTATATTCACCTATGTCTGCACTATGGTACATATAATATTCTCGTCCACATATGAGTTGTTTTCTAGCATCTCATTTCTTGAATCCATGACTAGAAGGTTCTTCTTCTTGGAATCCTTCTTGCAGTTGTTCAGTTTCATCTGTGGATGTATATTCCAACACTTTTCTTCAGTGCGATCATTGATATCACAATGCTTACAATGTTTTTTCATATCCTTGCAATGATGTTCCATGGTCGCAGTCTTATTATCCTTTCCCTTCCACTTCTTCTTACCCTCTTTGGTAGCATCTTTTCTCTGTTTCTATTTTGAACCACTTGGTTTTCCTTTCTTCTAGCCTATGTTTTCTAGGCACTATTCTTTTACACAAACTTCATCAATTGACCTAGAATTGACTTAGCATCACCTGCCTCCATATGTGACTATGTAACCTACCTAGATACTTGATGAGTACATTTGGGTTCTTTGGTGAGATAACCAAAATGATAGCCATCATCGTAAACTTGGTCATGTATTCTTACACACTCTGCCCCTACCTTTTCTTGAAGTAATTCCAATGGATCCACTAGTCGTCTGCATATTTGATGCCATAGAATTGAGACTTGATGAGGGTTTTAAAGTCACCCCACTTAGTTACTAGTGCATCATCCTCTAGACTAAGTGATTCCATATGGCCTTCCCACAAGGTTGATGAATGAGCCTCTAACTTCAGTGGAGAAAATGAGATCTTTTGATTCTCAAATATTTGATTGATTCTAAAATAAACCTCTAATTGTTGCAACTAATGATTCATTTTCAGAGCATTGATATCACCTTAACATGGCTTGATGTTGACTTTCGCTTCCATCTTGAAGAGATTCTAGGAAGGAATATTGGTATTGAAACTTGGCTACCCTCTCTTGGGCTCCTTCATCAGCTCCTTTTTATGGATTGCTTTTATCTCCCAATTTACCCTCAGATCTGAAATCAGAGTTAGATCCTCCAAAATCCCTAAAAGGTCCAAACATGCTCTCCAGATCTGCCATGAATATTGACGTGATGCATGAGATATCGACGACTTCTATTTTTAGTTTTGAAAATCACTCCTCATAATCATTTGCTGCTCCTTGAATAGACTCGTTCACCATGGCTAGGTTTTGGATACTTTTTTTTCTCCAACTAATGGATCCTACAATTATCCATATAAACCAAAGGAAAAACTACTCTGATACCAATATGATCCATAAACTACCATGGATATTCCACTAGATCAGTTCATTGGAATGGATCTTACAACTTAGGTCATTGTGCTAATTTAATTCCATAAAATACTGAATATAATGGAGCTGAAAGAGAAAAATAGATAAAATAAGTACGTAATCCACAAAATAACACAATATATACCTTGGGAAACCCACTATGGGGAAAAAACCAACCATAGATGAGGAACATGCATTCATCTTTATATCAAAATGCAAATACAAAGGGAAAGGTACTCTTTATTGTTAACAATCAAATTAACACCCTTAACCAAGTGAAGGAAGAAGCATATTTTTACAATGCGCCCACAACATGAAGACGAAAGACAAGTACAGAAGAGAACAGTCCTCTCTGATCTAATCACTACTTCCATAACTGGAAGGATTGAGTGAAGAAAGAGAAAGCCTAAAGACACAAGTTTATGTGATTGAACATCTCAATTGAAGGCTCAAATCTAGTCTCCATTAGTCAACAATGAGAAGAAATGCACAAGATTGCATTAATTGTGCTTGAGACTCCTAAATTTGTGAGAAAAGCCTAAAATACTATGGAAAGTGGGTTTTTGAGAGAAAATAATAAAAAATCATGAAAAGAGACAATCCCACATTGAAAAGAGAAACTTGAGAGCCCATTTCCCAATGCTATAAAACAAAGGCATTTGGGGCATGGTAGAGGAGGACAAAGGAAGAGCAAAGGCATGTTGGAGAGATTATGAAGGTTGGAAAGCTCATCTTCATCAAAAGCAAGGATGGAGAAGGATAGCTCAAATCAATGGAGGATGGATGCATCTCAAGCAAGATTGATTGTAAGTATCTTTTCTTCATTGATATTAATGAAATGATTCAATTTTCCTTCCATTTAAGAGTTTGAATTTTTCTTATCATGTTTAGTTTGAATTATGTAATGGCTAAGATGTTAACGAATGATAGATAATTGTTTCATATCTTACATTGGAACTCACCACTCCATAGTAATATAACATGTTTAATGTAGACACATCCCTACCTTAAAATCTATTATCAAATTGGCGACCATACTGAGTTAAAATTTATTGATATTTTCTTCATATTTTGGTGATCTAACCTTTCATATCTACTCTATTTCAGCCTTAAGATCCATTCAAGAACATATGTCGCAGGTCTTTAGACTCCAAACTGGTCTAGATCCACTCTTGAACTCTGTAATACCCCCAATTCGACCCTTAGGATATATGAGCCTTTAATGTAAATCAGTGTACATGTGATGTATGTTTTCCTAGCGTGGAGCTCAAGGCCAAGGCCCCGCTAGTGAAAGCCGAATTTTATTTAAAGGGCAAGTATTTGATATTTGATACCATGTGCTCTTAAGCCATGGAAATTGTAATAGGATGTAAATAAACATCAGGCAATATAAAAATCCAAGACTGGCTATGGAGGCAACGAATGAGAAGGGGCCACGTGTATCCACTAGGGAGTGGTGAGGGGGCTATGGGAGTAAACCATAGGTTGCCATATGTCTTTATGAGAACCCATTTGACCTTTCTAGATGACATTTATTCTTGTTGTAAGAGAGTGGTTGAAGAATTAAGTCAATGACTTTGATGGAGTATGGGCAGCCCTGAAATTCGTATGGGAAGGTATGGGCTCTTTTGACTTGTCCCACAAGTCACTCTACATCTTGGGGGTTGCTCCATCCTTATCCCCATTCCATTGTGGAAGTATGGGACATCTTTACACAACCAAAAAAACGAGCTCCCAGCAATGAGAAAAACCAGAAATCGCGACTTGAAGGAAACCCACGTTTTGGGAAGCCAAAAACGTCCCGATTTGGTATTGGACAGAGAAATCCAATGGGGGATCCATTGGTAGGAACCTTGGGGCGAATTTGGGAGCAATAGCTACCCCAAAAGCCATGGGAAAACCCAGTTTTTGCAGCTCAGAAAACGAGTGACGGATTTGGGTTATTTGCTGAACGAAGCTGTGAGAAATCCGATTGTGGATGTGTGAATAGAGGATGGGATTGCTGAGTCTAGTTTGAAGGGTATGTGGCTCTGGGTTGGAGCTCAGTGGACTAGCATCCTCCTCCATCTCCTATTGCATGCTTGAGAAACCCAACCGTGTGTTGGCTTAGCATGGTTGTTTGAGTGAAACCCTGACTGTGAGGGAGCCATCTAGTTCCTCCTTAGTGGATACACAGCCCAGCTCGGGGGTGATCTCTTAGCTGAAAGAATACAGGATGGACAGAGATCTATGGTTGGGTGGAACGTTGCTCTCACGTAGCCGGTTGTTTGGGCCATTATAATTCGAGATAAGTATTCTTGATGTTAATTCTATGCCCTGCAAGCATTTTAAATAATGATTGTTGTTTATATGTTGAATGCATGATAAAACTGTGTGCATATGTATTGTTAATTCCGCTGTGTTTATATTGAATTGAATCTGCATAGAGAAGTTTTAAAATGTTAGTTATTTATGTGCAAAAATATTGGGGTTAAGTTTATCAAAAGCCCGGTAGGTTGTTAATGTTTCCTTCCCTGTTGTTCTATGGAGAAGGGGACGTTACAAACTCCAAAAATCCTTCAAAATTGAGCTTGAATCTCAATTTTTCTTGCTTTGGAAGGCTGGCGCACTCCCTTTGTGTACATAGAGTGCCCATGGTACCATGTCTCACCCTGTACACTACTAAACTATGCCATTGTCTCACTTTCCTAGTGTACAACATGCGCCAGCCCACTATTGGTGCTCTGCTCTGTTCCAGACTGTGTGCTGGCCAGGTTTTTGAGTTTTGAGAGTTGAGTTCTTCTTCCTGGTCTCGGTTTTTGTGATTTTTCTTTATGGATGGGCTTAGTGTCATGTCTCCTTTTACCAATTGTTTTTTTGCATGGGACCACAACACTACATTACTGTTCATGGTTACACCACTAGGTAATAATTATACTCAGAAAAACATATCAAAAGCATAACAACCCAAGTAATGCTGTCACACCTTCTTCAAAAATGCTTGTCGTGATTCTTTTACCAAAGTGCTATAGTCCTTCAAACTATACGCACCCTTACGTCTTAAGTGTCGTAACACTGACATACTAGAACAAGCATGTGTGACGTAGAGGTCCTTTATGCTGACATGATGACACATGCTACCTATCTACACCAAGGGTGTAACACTCTATGGCATGTGTAAGAAGTATGCATATAACACCTAGACTTTGGTCTAGTACATATGCAAGCATTAAAACCATGACGCTCTAGGCCTGGCACCTTTTCCAACTCACTCAGCCTATACCACATCTGTATGTATTGAACACATATACAAAGGAGTGCCCTCCTGAACTAATATCATCACTAATACTTTAATGGACATAACCGCAAGTCTCTTCCTTGGAGTACATATGTATTGACTACATACACATAAATATTTATATATCAATTTATATTAATGATATTCATTAATATTATAACTCTCATAAACACTGGTCCTATAGTGCATAAGTTATTTATTAAAACAAATAAAAACCGTATGCTAAAATGACCATGGCTACTAATACATACATACATACATATATATATATATATATATTAATACTTTTCATGCCATAGAACCAAAGTATACTTATTGTTATAAACATAATATTTCAATACTTTGCACTACCATGCAAATCGACTCATACAAATAACAATATATACAAATTCGGGGTCATAACATAAACTTATGCATACAAGTGGTTATAAATATATATAAGCTTCTATATATATTTATATATGGTGCCAAGATCCTTCTAAGGCTTAAGGCGCCACCCCAATGCACATAGTATGGAATAATAACATGTAAAGCATTAGCCTTAAGGCTCAATGCATACACTTAACATCTAAAGGTTAATTAAATTATAAGTGGTAGCTAATGAAATTAGACCCTACCACATCGACATGGCTCACACCCACAACGTTAACACTTAACGTTGTAGAGATAAGATCGGTCAGCACACATCCGTGTGAGAGTATGCATGCTGCCACGGTGGTGATACTCGAAGCCTACGAATGAACATAGCTCGACTTCAACATTAAATGTGGACAAAAGATATCTGACTCAGCTGGTTGTAAGATGGATCACCCCAACTGATGGCCTACGTGGTTTGTGGCTTATGCCACTCAAGCTTCTCCAATCCAATTACACGTTTTAACCCCGCTCCTTGCTGCCTGGTTGGTAGATGATGGAGACTTACTCTCACGTGGATGGAGAGTTTCCCACATGCTGCGTTTAATGGGATTGGAAACATGGTGAACACAATGGTTCGTCCAATATATGGAACTCTATCAGGGGAAGGTTACATCAAGGCATACCATAGACCAAAATATGCAATGCATTAAACCTTCCTTCGTTCCGAGTCGTTGATGGTGATCCAGGACAGTGAATGGGAAGTTAGGATACGTTTGGTACCATCAATTCAGGTGATGGGCTTTTGCATCCAGCCATCACCATGCCTGCATTAACTTTGTTCTTTACCAGCCACAGTGGTATTTACCTACTCTCTTTGGTATCCAATGTTGATAGTCCCTTCACTTGTCATTCGACTCATTTGTTGTTCGACTGCGACAAGAGATTTGGATCTGCGTAGTGTAAGGTGAAGGTGTACTGCCCAGCTTCGACACTTTGCTTCCAGAGATGCACACTGTACAAGCCATCACCCTATTCAATGTGGTCACCATTGCAACGTAAGTGAGAACATTTTCTTCTTGTACAAACTTTACGATTATATGATGTCGTTGCATACTGTAAGTTACGTTTTGGTTTGCATGTTAAACCCCCGGTTTGACCTTCGTGATGTTGTCGTGAAAGGTGTAAACTGAGTTTAGCTGCACTGCAACTCATTCCTTCTCCAGGTAATGTCACAACCCATCCCTTATTTAGTTTCATCATGGTGTAGCTTACTTTCATTAATAATTGGTTGTGGTTAATCCCTGCGGTTTGACCTCTCACCACTTTGTGATGTGCAGGAAAATAGTGACGAATGGTGGAGTGAAGCACTCCCGCGAGCTCATAACCGATGTGGGGATCGTGGCGACTTGCTAAGCTCCACAGGTAACTCGCCATCCCACTCCCTCGGGTTTGGTTCACCCCATTGGTGGGGGCAGAGTTACTAAGATGCTTGTGAGTTGAAGTTAGGGTTTTCTCCTACTTTCGTTTGCACGTTTTAAGGAGTGAGACCCTTGGCCGAAATGATAGGGGCGTATAGCCAACCTATGAGAGCATAACTGCGACCTCTATTTTGCTCCATCGTAATTGTAGGGTTGTTGTTCACTCCAAGAATTGTAGTCCATGGGACTCCCCACCATCATGTGTAGTTGAAAAAGCAATCCAATGACGCTCTGCCCCTGGCAGAGGCATTGGGATTACATGTAACTGTTTCGCTGTAATTTAAAGTGGCAATGTTGTCTTTAGGTTTTGTTTGAAGTTAGAATTCGCATGAGAACTTAAAATGAAAGCCTAGCTTGACTTGAAATTCCCACAGCGACTCTCGTCGGGCCTTTGTGTTATTTAAATGATATGCATCTTGGATTACAAGCTTTAAATGTATGAATTCCCTCGACACTTGATATTATTATGCAATATATACACTTAGCTTCACCATTGTGGGTGCATATCGATTTAATGTTAGATGCATGATGTTAATGTGAACATACAGATTTTTTGCTAGCAACATGCTTTGAATTCATCATTTAATGCTCATTTAGAAGGAATCGTCCTCATAGCTTGCATCCTTCGTGATTTCATTTGCATTCAAAATGGCATATTGTATAATAGTTTTTAATTCGTGTATAAATAATGTTTAGGGTAAAGGTGTAAGCCTGCCCATCGTATGCACCAATGAATGTTTTAAGGAAGCAAATCGTTGTCTCTTTCTCCAACAATGTTTATCATACAAACTACGTTTATATGCTGCAATGTTTAATTGTTCATATATGGATTATGTTTATACCCATCAATCGTTTTCTTATTTGATGTATTCAATATAATATGTAAACAATAGATGAAAACACCGTGCTAATATAAAATGCACTGGTGAATGTATACATGTATCTTCCCATCCATTAATATTAATGGCAGTCACACTAAGAATAAAACCCTTAGATACTTGAATCGTTTTCAATTAGTAATTACGGCATATAAAAAACACATTCAGTCTATATGCATTCATAGGTTATGGTGACCTAGGTTGTACATGAATAGCATACTGCCATCGGCGATTACATTCCCATCCATATTAATAATGAGTATTACAATACTGCTTGCATAAGCATTAGCCATTTAACTCAAAATAATCTTTAGGCATAGATTCAACTCAGACTCTATAGCAATGTATAATTTATTTCAATACTCAACAATTTAACTTGAAATGCCATTCAATTGCATACAGTAAATTTTGACCAGATTTGAATAGAATACAAACTTTGTCCAAAACAATAACTCAGAACTATAATAGTTCTGAACTCTAGCCTTATCAGGGTTCATCTTTTTTGAAACAAACTATACTATAAAAGAGTTGATAAACATAAGGGCTAGGCATATAAACCTTCAGGTTTACCTGCCTACCCTATTTACAGCATTATAGTGCAAGGCATAAGATCTTTCTTAAATACTAGAATATATTTAAAATACAACACCTGCAATATGAAAACATGTCTTAGCAAACCCTAGGTTAGCACATGATTCATATCAGTATTATATTAGATGTTGCATACATATACAACAATATATGGGGTCTTAATGCTGTAAATATACTACCATTAGAATGTAGGTATTATCACAGCCATCCCGCAACACAAATATTCCATATCTCTAAAAATGATCATAAGATAACTCATTACAGAGATCTAGTTTTCTAGTTGAGATTCATGCTTAGGATAATCAAGAACAATACATATATGGTCAGATCTGATACATGTGCCATTCAAGAGTAATCAGATATATTCATAAACACATATATAAATATTGTCCAAAACAAATACTCTGCAAGTCAGAAGGTAAACACTTATCTGAATCTGCTAACTAGTGGAACCAGGCACAAACCTCCCAGCCTTTGACCAGCAAGTTCTCCTTGCTCTCAGGTCACCCCCGAGTTGAGTTCATAGTCCCCCAGGTAGAGTATAGATTTTTAGTTACCCTTAAATTGTTATTTCCCCAAGTTATTCAGGATATTTCAAAATCAACAAGAAACCCAACACCAAACTCAATACTCTTGAGCTCCAGGATGCTCTAGGGGATTTTAAGCCATAGCGATGGAGAGAGTCACTGTCACAGTCTATTTAGGTAAATGCAGTACTTCTACAAGATTGGGGTAGTTCTCCTACCTGCACACAATTAAGTGGCCAAGCTCATACCAAACTGTATGATTCGTCCTGATCTGAGTCAATTTGGTCCTCCCAAATCAGCCCTCAATCACCTGGCTTCAGGACCAGTTTGGTTCTCCCAAATCTGTCCTCTCTCACTAGCATTTGTTGTCTCAGGTTCAGGTTTTCCTATTCCCATTGCTCTTTTGTATTGAGCTCATGAGATTGTGAATGATGGATAATGAATTGTGAGAGTTTTAATGACTTTTCACCGTTTATTCTCTTAGGGGAATTTTCCTCATTATGTGAATTCTTTTAATTCATTTATCTCTCAATTCTTTTCTTTAGGATTTTCCAATTGTCTCCACTAATAATTTCTTATTATTATTATTATGTGATGGTCCATATGGTCAATTGAAACCTCTTGAGAAGATTTATAAACTTTCCTAAGTATAAATGAAATAATACCTAGCAGGAAATATAATAGGAGTTCAAAGTCCAAAATAGGGGTATTACATTTCCCCTCCCCTTAAGTTTTCACCATCCTCGGTGTTAAACAGTTTTGACAAATAACACAAAATTAACATAAACAAAATTTAGTTTTTGTCATGGTCTTCATCAAACGGGAAGGGGTATACTGCTTTCATTTCCCTTTCCATTTCCCAGGTAGCGTCATCAGGCTTGTAGTGCTCCCATTCACTTTTACATGAATGATGGTTCGATTCTGAAGTACCACCTCTTTCTGATCCAGTATGCATATAGGTTCTGTCTAGAAATCTCCTTCCGATTCCACCTAAATCACATGCCAGTTTACAATATGCTTAGGATCATATACATACATTTTCAGCAATGAAACATGAAACACATCATGTACTTTAAAATGTCCTGGTAAAGCTAACTGATAAGCAACAGGTCCTACTCTATCAAGTATTTGGAAAGGACCACAAAATATGGGTGCAAGCTTGACAACCTTGCCCAAGCTCAAAGAACTCTATTTGGCCTTCACTCTTAGAAATACGTGATTCCCAACTTCGAATTCTTTGTTTTCCCTATGCAGATCAACATAGCTTTTTTGCCTATCTTGGGAATTTTTCAGGTTTGTTCTAACTTTCAACACAATGTTTTCTAATTCAGTTAGCATTTCGGGACCCATCACAATCCAATTTACCGGATTGTCCCAAGTCATAGGGGTTTTACACTTTCTTCCATACAACACTTTGAATGGACTCATTCCTGCAGAAGTTTGGTAATCGTTATTGTAGGAAAATTCAGCTAAGTGTAGTTAGTTTCCCCACTGCTTTGGATTGTCCATGACATACAAGCAAAGCATGTTCACAAGGACTTGGTTCACCCTTTCAGTCTTCCCATTAGTTTGCGGATGGTAGGCTGTACTAAAGCTCAGTTTAGTCCCCAAACCTGCAAATAGATCCTTCCAAAAGTGTGAGGTGAATTTGGTGTCCCTATTGGATGTGATCACCTTGGTAATTCCATGAAGTCAAAAGACTTCCTTCATGAAAACCTATGCAATATTTATTACCTTAAAAGTGGATTTGACATGTATGAAGTGTGCTTCTTTAGGCAGCTTATCCACAACAACCATGATTTCATCATCTTGTTTATTGTTTTTAGGCAACCCAGTGATAAAATCCATGGAAACGGTTTCCCACTTCCATTCCGGCACTGGTTTGGGCTATAGCAAACCAGCTGGATGCTGATGTTCTATTTTCACCCGCTGACAATCCATACATTTAGCAATGTATTCAACAATTTTTTTATTTTAGTCTTGGCCAATAATGTTGTTTTTTAACAGCTATCAACATTTTCTGGTAGCCAGGATGACTAGAATATGGTCTTATGTGAAATTCATCCATAATCAATTGCTTTAAAGTTGGCTAATCCAATATGTACAACCTGTTTTTTAACAACAACAGTCCATCCTTGGACATGCTGAAATCTGTTGCTTGATGTTCTGAATTTTTTGCAAGACATTTTTGTCTTATCTCCAAATATTTTTGGTCTTTTTCAACTGCTGTCTGGATCTGCACTATTAAATCAGATTGTAAATTGTTGACTGATTTCATAGTTAGTAGATGCATGCGTCTACTAAGTGCATCAACAATTTTATTTTCCTTACCTTTGATGTGCATAATTTCAAATTCTAACTCACTTATGAAGGCCAGCCACCTTGCTTTCCTTCCATTTAGATTTGGCTATTTGAAAAGATATTTCAGCTCAATGTGGTCAATTTTCAACACATATTTTTCCAAAAAGGTAGTGTCACAACATTCGCAAGGCATGAATGATAGCAGCCAATTCTAGATCATGCGTTGCATAGTTCACTTCATGTGTTTTCAGTTTTCTTGATTCATAACCAATTACTACGCTATCTTGTGTAAGCACACCTCCCAATCCATCCCTGCATACAACAAAATCCCCATAAGGATCTACCACTTTTAGGATAGGGGCGGAAGTGAGCAACAGTTTTAGCTTTGCGAAACTTGCTTCAAACTTGGATTTCCACATAAATTTTACTTCCTTTCGCTGAAGCGAAGTAATGGGATGGGCTACTTTGGAAAATTCTTCAATAAATGTCTGATAATACTGGACAATCCCATGAAAGAGAGGACGTCACTTACGTTTTGGGGAGTAGGCCAGCTCATTATGGCCTCTATCTTGTCAGGATCCACCACAATACCCTCTGCTGATATAATATGACCCAAATATTGGATTTGGTCCTTATAAAAATCACACATGGATAACTTGGCATAAAGCTAATTTTCTCTCAAGACTTGCAGCACTAGTCTTAAGTGTTCCTCATGCTCCTTTTCGTTCTTCGAGTAGATGAGGATATCGTTAATAAACACCATGACAAATTTATCCGAGTACTTGTTGTAAACATTATCCATTAGAAACATAAATGTGGTTGGTGCATTCGTCAAACCGAATGGCATCACCACAAACTCGTAATGTCCATAACGAGTTCAGAAAGTTGTTTTGTGCACATCTTCTTCCTTAATCTGGATTTGATGATAACTCGATCTTAAATCAATCTTAGAAAAGACAGTGGCACCCCCAACTTGATCAAATAGATCGTCTATCCTTGGAAAAGGATACTGGTTTTTTATGGTTACCTTGTTCAACTGTCTATAGTCTATGCAGAATCAGAATGTCCCATACTTCTTCCGCACAAATATTACCGGTGCTCCCCATGGGGACACACTTGGGAAGATATAACCTTTCTCCAATACTTCTTGCAATTATGCTTTCAGCTCAATTAGTTCGGGCGTACTCATCCGATACCATGCCTTAGAGTTTGGCACGGTTCCCGGGGACATGTCAATGGTACAATCCATCTCTTGTCTAGGAGGTAGATCTGGAATTTCCTCGGGAAACAAATCCTTAAACTCAGCCAACATAGGATGCTTTATGAAATATGCACTTTCAATTTTTTGTTTTTCTGTCATGTGGACAGCATACAGTTTGCACCCTTTTCGTGCATTCCCTTTTAGTTGGAGAGCAGAAATTTCCCTTAATTTTACTGCTCTCACGATCTCTTCAATCTTTTCCTACTGTCCCACATTGTTAGTAAATGCAATAGATTTCTGGTAGTAGTCTATAATAGCCCTGTGTTTTTTCAGCCAATCCATACCGATGAGAACATCATATGATCCTAGTGGCAAAACATTTAAATCTGCACTAGTACAAGATTTATTTAACTGCAAGGGACATTGATTTACCACCTCGAAAACTTTCCTTTTCGTCCTTGTTTCCATTTGTACCATCCAAGGCTGCGTGTTTTTGTTCTTATTAAGTTTGCATGACACACATAGTTTTTATCTATGTAACTCTTACATGCTCCAAAATCAATTAAGATAGACACAGGTGTCCCATAAAGCATACCTTCAACCTCGATTACCAAAGCTTGATCTTCATCTTGATGGCTGTTCAATGTCGCATAGATTCTTGGACTTCTTGCTATGTATTGGACAGTAGAAGCCTCTTGCAGATTATGCACATGTTTGCTTATGTAGTTTTTGTGAGGACAATCATACCATCAATGATTCTCTCCGCAACCCCAACACTTGATAGCTCGCTTCGAGGGTGTTGGTTCTGGTTTTCTGGTGCCTTCACTGTTGAACTTTTTAGTGGGCGGAACAAATTTAGACTGTGGCTTGCTTCCCTCAAATTTGTTGCTGGAAGGTGTCCGCGAAGTTGACAAAGTGTCCTCAGACACATAACTTTATTAATGAAGAAGGAAGATAATTACATCACAGAGATGTGAGGGCTAAATACCGAAAGATTACCTCACATGGAAAACTCGATGGATTTAAATATCCAAAGAGTAACAACTAATTTACCGTTACCAAAACTAACTAAGGGACACCTCACATAATCACGTGAGTGTGTAGATGCTCTTTTACATTTATTAAACTAAACTTCTATTTATTACATTTTTGGATCATAATTCCTAACAATCCCCCCTTTGATCCAAAAATTCTTTTGAACAAATACCAAGTTCATTTCTAAACTTATCAAATTTGACCCTTCCAAGAGATTTTGTAAAAATATCTACAGTTTGATCTTCTGATGGACAATACTTTGGCTTGATGATTTGTTTGACGACGAGAGCCCGAATGTAATGATACTTAGTATCCACATGCTTAGTTTTTGAATGAAAAACAGGATTTTTGGCTAACTTGATTGCTGACTGATTATCAATAAATAATGAAGTTGCTTCTTTCTGATCAACTTTGAGGTCTTGCAAAATCCTTCTTAACGAAACTATCTCACAAGCAGCTTCCCAAGCTGAAATATATTCTGCTTCTGCTGTAGAATTTGCAATTGTATCCTGTTTTTTACAACTCCATGCCACCGCAGCTGATCCCATATTCATTAAGTAACCTGAAGTAGATGCCCTGTCATCAACATCTCTAGCAAAATCCGCATCTGAATAGCCAACAAGCTTGAAATTTTTGTTTCTTTTAAACTCAAGTCCAAAATCCTTTGTTCCTTGAAGATACCTTAACACCCTTTTTGCTGCATTCCAATGACTTTCTCTAGGTTCCTGCATATATCTAGAAAGTATGCTAACTGCATAAGATAGATCAGGACGAGTATTCATCAAGTAAATGAAACATCCAATTAACTGTCTATATCCAGTACAATTTACAAGTTCCCCCCCTTCAAACTTAGAAAGTTTTAAATTTTGCTCCATGGGAGTAATCGCTGGTTTACATTCCTCCATTCCAAACTTCTTCAATAATCCAGATATGTACTTAGCTTGAGAAATAAATATACTCCCTTCCTGCTGCTTTACTTCAACTCCAAGATAGTAATGAAGTAAACCCAAGTCTGTCATTTCAAAACCTGTTTGAAGTTCTTTCTTAACCTGAAATATATGATCATTATTGTTACCTGTTATGAGAAAATCATCAACATACATAACCAAAATGACTAAGTTGTTTTCCTGGATTCGAACATACAAAGTATCATCTGACTCACTACGAAGAAAACCAACTTTCTGTAGGTAGGCATCCATTTTTGCATACCAAGCTCTGGGAGCCTGTTTCAATCCATACAATGCCTTAACTAGTTTACAAACTTGATTTTCTTTCCCTGGAACCTCAAAACCAGGAGGTTGAGTCATATAAACATCCTCTTGTAGATCACCGTTTAAAAATGCACTTTTTACATCCATTTGATGCACTTTCCATCCATTTTGTACAGCTAAAGCTAGCACAATCCTGATAGTATTCCATTTCGTTGTTGGAGCAAAAGTTTCTTCATAATCAATCCCTTCTTTCTGAGCAAAACCCTTTGCCACCAATCTTGCCTTATATTTATCAATATCTCCATTTGCTTTGTACTTAATTCTGTAAACCCACTTACAACCAATGGGTTTAACATCATGTGGACAATCAACTATTTTCCAAGTCTGATTCTTCATTACTGCATCATACTCACTTTGCATGGCCATTTTCCATTCATCATACTCAACTGCTTCATTAAAAGTAGTTGGTTCAACAACTGAAAGAGCAAAATTTTCTGAACCCGTATTAGAACTCCTTGTACCTGTTTTGCCTTTTTCATCAGATTTAACATCCTGAAGTAACTTAGTTTCCCATTTTGGTTTCTTCTTTTCAATGTTAACTTGATTTGAATCATCCAAGTTGACTTGTGAAGAATTCAAAGTATCTTCAACATGTTCATCATCCTGTACTTCTGAAGTGAGATCAAACCATTGTTCATTCCTTGTCTTATTTAAGTGTTGCATCCTTAATTGTTCCTTAGTGACTTTTTCCTCTAAGTGACTAAGTTGTTTTTCAACCTCTTCTACACTTAAACTTTCAGTTTCATCAAAAATCACATCCCTGCTGACAATAAACTTTCCATCTGACAGAAGCCTATACCCCTTTTTCTCATGAGAATAACCAATCAACATGCACTTAACACTTCTAGACTCTAACTTCTTTCGTTTTTCTTTTGGGACAAGTGCATAACAAACTGAACCAAAAACTCTGAAATGTTTGACCATAGGTTTGAATCCATACCAAGCCTCAAAAGGAGTTATTCCATCAAGTGATGATGAAGGAGATCTATTCCTCAAATAAACTGCTGTATGAACTGCTTCTGCCCAATAACATGATTTCAACCCTTTGAAAAATAACATTGCTCTAGCCATGCCCAATAAAGTCTGATTCATCCTTTCTGATACTCCATTTTGCTGTGGAGTATAAAAATTGGTCAACTGTCTTTTAATCCCTTTTTCCTGACAATAAGTCAAAAAATGATTTGATGTAAACTCACCACCATTATCAGTTCTCAAAGTAGCAATATTTTCCTTTGTTGCTGTTTCAACCAAATTTTGAAATGACTGAAACTTTTCAAACACTTCTGATTTTTCCTTCAAAAAATACACCCAAACCATTATGCTAAAATCATCAATAAACAACAAAAAATATTTACAACCACCAAGTGAAGTTTCCAAAGGACCACAAACATCACTATGAATAAGTTGTAATCTCCTTGTTGCTCTCCAAGTTCTTTTTGAAAAAGCTATCCTTCTCTGTTTGCCATAAATGCAAGCTTCACACTTTGCATTTTCCTTCCGAAAAGTAGGCAACCCCTTTACCATTCCTTGTTTTTGAAGTTGTACAAGACTATCAACATTCAAGTGCCCAAAATGAATGTGCCACAATCTGATAGGTGAAACATCAGTTTCAACTAAACCTGCAAATTCCTTCAAATGTTCCTTTGATCTAGGAATGATTGTTCCCTTCATCCTAAGAAGCTTTCCGTCTTCATAACCTGTCATAACTGTTTTGTATGCATCCTTTGTTGAATTAACAAAAAGGATACCACCTTCCATTACAACTTGATGTCCTAATTGGCAAATGACAACTAAAGACAACAAATTTTTCTTAAATGTAGGCACATACCAAACATTAGAAATCAATCTTTCTCCAATTCCAGGCAAATCAACCTTAACTGTTCCTTTTCCTTGTGGTAAATGAATAGAATCATCTGCAAGAAAAATTGAATTTAAATGACAATTTTCATAAATCCAAAAGAAATCTTTCCTATATGTCATATGCTGAGTAGCCCCTGTATCCATAATCCAAGCATCTTCAAAATCATTTTTGAAACAAGAAGAAGACTGAACAAAATTCACTGATTCCAACTGATGAACTTGAACAAAATCCATTGATTCTGATTGTCCAAGTGTTGTAAAGACATATTCACAATTTTCACTATCGTCTGCATGAGCATAATGTGCCGCTGATGAAGATTCTTTAGATTCTCTTTCTTTTAGAATTTTGTCAAATGAAACTCTACAGTCTGAAGCATAATGTCCAACTCTATTACAACGAAAACATGTGACTTGTTTATTAGCTCTTCCTCTTCCAGAGACCTGTTGGTTTCCTGAACCTCTTCCTCTTCCAGAAAACTGTGACTGTGTACTTTCAAATTCTTTAGAACCTCTTCCTTGATTTATTCCTCTTCCTCTTCCGTGGCCTCTTCCTCTTCCAAAACCCTGACCACGACCTCTATTTGAATTTTGAAAAGCTTTATGATCATGGCCTTTTTGATGATTACCTGTAGACTGTTTGCTAGTACTTGCAACCAAAACATCTTCTCCTGCTTGCTTTGTTTGACCAAACATTTTTTCATGTGTGGCAAGTAATTCACATAGTTCATCAAAAGAAATTTTATCCAATTTATTTGTAATTTGTAAAGTTTCCAAAAAATGCTTATATGTCACAGGCAATCCTGTGATCAAAATGGTCACCATCATGCTGTCTTCAATTTTATCAAAACCAGCTCTTGAAATTTCTTGTTTGATATTTTTTAATCTAGAAATGTACTCCATGACATCACCTCCTGAAGACAATTTTTGTTGAAACAACTTCAATTGAAGATCAATTTTCTTAGCTTCACTTTGAGAATCAAATAAATCTTTCAATGTCTTCCAAGTTGACCACGCATCAAAACTATTTTCAATATGCACATAAATATCATCAGAAACAGTAATGTGAATCAATGCTAAGGCCTTTTCATCTTTTACTTCCCACTTTGCAAGCTGATCATGATTAGTTGGTTTGGTAGGCTTAGCATTACAGAAACCCTTCCACAATTCATTATAAATAAGAGTGCTTTGAATATGACGACTCCAAACTTTATAATTTTTCGATCCTTCCAACTTGTCAGATTCATTAAAAAGACTTATAACTTTAGACATTGTAAAAAAATAATAAACACCTTGTAACTCCAGAAGATGTGTATTATGCAAATCTTATAGCTCCAAGCATTAAAGAAAGCACCTTATGTCACCAGAATAAATCACCTTATATCACCAATGGAAGATTTTATGCAAAAAATATCACCACCAATATGAAAAGAAAATTACTCATCAACAAGAGTCACCATGAAAGAAATGCTGCAAGAAACACCACACACCATGCAAAAGAAAGCTATAGGGGCTTGGCCTTGACCCACTTATAGCCTCAAGAAAAGAATTTGATAGAGCTTCACTTTGCTCTAATCAAACCTTGAGTGAAAATACAAATACTCCTTATGACACCAACAATGCTCCTTATTACTCCAATGCCCAATAAAAAATTACACCTTATCACTCCAAAAGATAACAAATCTTTATAGGTGAATTGGAAAGATACAATATTGTTGAGTGGGAGGTCACAAGATCCAGTCCCATCAACTTCAAAAAATAACTTCCTTTTTTTTTTTTTTAAATTGATTTCTCCACCTTTGTTTTTTAATATAAAAAAAACTCCAAAAATAAAAATGAATAGTAATTATTCACTTTTCAAAATATTACATAAACATTGAATTAAATGAAAAGTGAAAAAATAACCCCGATTCAAATTCAAAGCCGAGCGTTATAATTCTTCTTCATTTCTGTTCTGCGATTTGTTGTCGTATACATGGAGTACGCCAAGTGCATGCAATGCGAGAACGGCAAGGATCTGTACACATTCTATTGCTGTATGCATCCTATTGTAAGCATTTAGACCCCATCTGCATCACTTGCGCTACCAGCATGGCAAAGGAGAAGACTCTATTGATGTGGCTCTCTGTCAGCAGACTCTTCCTTCACGCAGGCTCCCACGCATCCTATTATTTTTCTCTCTTCAAAGCTTCCGAAGAAGCCACAACAAGCACACGTGGCTCTATTGCTATACGTTGCAGGTTTCTACGATTCCGGCATTCTCCTTCACACAGCAATGGCGTTCCTCTGTCTTCTCTTCAACGAAGCCACAACAAACACACGTGGCTCTATTGCTAACAGGTTCTGCTGCGAATATGGCAAGCAAACGAAGCTGGGCAGATCGTTTCAACACTATCTGGGCACACAAAACGCGTTACCAGTGTAAAGTTTGTAGCATGTGATGGTTCTGCTGCGAATATGGCAAGCAAACGAAGCTGGGCAGATCGTTTCAACACTATCTGGGCACACAAAACACGTTACCAGTGTAGAGTTTGTAGCACGTGATGTCTTATTGCTAACAGGTTCTGCTGCGTGGGAGAAAGGCGTTTGGATGGAGGCCCAGATTATTCTATTTTTGTGGGAGATTTGGATTCAGATGTCTCAGATTTGGTCTTGCAGGATACTTTCCAGAGTAGATATTCATCAGTGAAAGCTGCTAAGGTTGTCATGGATGCAAATACAGGGCGTTCAAAAGGTTACAACTTCGATATGGAGGACGATCTTCTATATTCTTTAGACATGATATCTTCACTTTCTATAGCTGTGACATGATATCTTCACTTTCTATAGCTATTTAGGCTATTTCACCATTGGTATCAATAGCTCCTTTTTGTAAAAATTCTCTTCCAAATTTTTTTTTTAAATAAACTTGCCTTTTACTCTCTCCAAGTTAAAAAAACTAAAGATTATGCAAGCTCTTCCTTTTTTTTTTTTTTAATTCTCTTCCACGAAATTTTTAAATAACCGTGCCTTAAAATAATAATATTTTACTCTCTCTGAGACTCTAAAAAGAAAAATTTTCTGCAGAGATTCTTTTTAGCCCAAAAGAATAGGAAGCATTAACTTACGGTTAAAATTTCGCTATTCCAAAACCTTGAAAGTCACCTTCTTCAAACAACCTTTAGCACCTTCCAACCAGGTTCCAACCAGACCAAGCTTCAACCAGACCAAGCTTCAACCTCGCTCTGATACCACTTTGACAAAGTGTCCTCAGACACATAACTTTATTAATGAAGAAGGAAGATAATTACATCACAGAGATGTGAGGGCTAAATCCCAAAAGATTACCTCACATGGAAAACTCGATGGATTTAAATATCCAAAGAGTAACAACTAATTTACCGTTACCAAAACTAACTAAGGGAAACCTCACATAATCACGTGAGTGTGTAGATGCCCTTTTACATTTATTAAACTAAACTTCTATTTATTACATTTTTGGATCATAATTCCTAACAGAAGTTTGGTTTCTGAAATGGTTGGGCTTGTGACCCTTCTGCCTTATTTCAGATTTATTTTTCTTCTTTTTGTTCCACTTCTTGGACACTTCATCTATGTTATGTCCCTATTCATAAGATAGTCTAGCTTTCCTGAAATCATCTTCCAAGGTCTTGGGATCATCAAACTCTATCCGATCTTTGTACCCAAACAGTAAACAATTTAGGACACGCTGAATTCTGACTTTTTCTTCCTGAATGTATGGAATGTAGTTTTGCAGTTCCAGGAATTTACTCTTCCATGTTTTGTTGTCCCAGCTTAAGATCATAGAAATCTTTTACCTTTTTGTCAAAGTAACTTTCAGACGGGTACTTCTATTTGAAGAAGGTTGCAAAAGTCTTCCACTTTACCTTCTTCTCCTTGATAGAACGAGTCAGTTTGAGATCATCCCACCAAGCGGATGCCTTACCCTACAAATTGCAAACAACAATTCTATCCTTGATGAGGCTAGAATAATCAAACATGCATAAGTATTTCTCCATGTCTCTCAGCCACAACTTTGCTTCTTATCCAGTTTTAATTTCTCCATTAAAAGTAGGAGGCTTGATCTTCCGCAATTCTGAATGTAGGTGATGTACTTTTCTTGTTTTCTTTTTTCTTCTTAGGAACGTACTCTTCAGAATCCTTGCCCTATGACTCTTTGTCACTGGCATCCATATTAAAACTAGTAGAATTTCTTGGAGGTGTATATTTGTACTTGGAAATTCTTTTAGTGACTGATTTTTCTGCATGTTGTTCCTCCGGTGTTGGGAGGTGACTGTTCTCCTTTTCCGTTAGTTTTTGCAGCAGGATTGCATTGATTTCTCGTTGCTCTTCAAAAATTTTAATGTTGTCTTCTTTTATGCTTATTAATTCTGCTTTTAGACTTCTCACTGTTTCCAACATCTCGCTGGATGGTGTTGCTCTTAGTGGAGAACTTGGGTTTATCCCATGCTTGCTGGCCATCTCTCCATGCTGACTAGATGTTTCTATAGCGAGTTTGCCTTCTTGTTCTGCAGAATTTAATTCTTCCATTTAAAGTTCGGCTGCTCTGCTATCTAAGTGTGGCCAACCAACTGTTTGTTAGACTTTAAAAACAACAGGTAATTAAAATAAAATAAAAATTTATAGGCAGCAACAGGAAAATACTTAAGCATTTATATAAAAAAAATTAAAAAGCATTTAAAAGTACATCATACACGCAATGAGCTTAAGGTCCCCGTGTAGTGACTGTGCTTTGATACCAATTTTTCATGTCTCCTCTTACCATTTTTTTTTTTGCACGGGCCCACAACCCTACATTACTGTTCATGGTTACACCACTAGGTAATAATTATACTCAGAAAAACATATCATAAGCATAACAACCCAAATAATGCTGCCACACCTTCTTCAGAAATGCTTGTTGTGATTCTTTTATTGAAGTGCTATAGTCCTTCAGACTATACACACCCTTACGTCTTAAGTGTCGTAACATTGACATATTAGAACAAGCATGTGTGAGGTAGAGGTCCTTTATGCCGACATGATGACACATGCTACCTATCTGCACCAAGGGTGTAACACTCTATGGAATGCCTAAGCAGTATGTATATAACACCTAGACTCTGGTCTAGTACATATGCAAGATTTAAAACCATGACGCTCCAGACCTGGTATCTTTTCCAACTCACTCAGCCTATACCACATCAGTATGTATTGAACACATATACAAAGGCGTGCCCTCCTGAACTAATATCATCATTAATAATTTAATGGACATAGACACAAGTCTCTTCCTTGGATTACATATGTATTGACTACATACACATAAATATTTATACATCAATTTATATTAATGATAATTATTAATATTATAACTCTCATAAACACAGGTCCTATAGTGCATAAGTTATTTATTAAAAGAAATAACAACCATATGCTAAAATGACCATGGATACTAATACATATACATATATATATTAATACTTTTCATGCCATATAACCAAAGTATACTTATTGTTATAAACATAATATTTCAATACTTTACACTATCATGCAAATCGACTCATACAAATAACAATATATACAAATTCGAGGTCATAACATAAAATTATGCATACACGTGGTTATAAATAGACATAAGGTTGTATATATATTTATATGTTACTGCTAAGATCCTTCTAAGGCTTAAGGTGCCACTTCAATGCACATAGTATGGAATAATAACATGTAAAGCATTAGCCTTAAGGCTCAATGCATACATTCAACATATAAAGTTTAATTAAAGTATAAGTGGTCGCTAATTAAATTCGACCCTACCACTTTGATGTGGCTCACACCCACAGCGTTAACACTTAATGTTGTAGAGATAAGACCGGTCAACACACATCCATGTGAGAGTATGCATGCTGCCACAATGGTAATACTCGGAGCCTATGGATGAACGTAGCTCGAATTCGATGTTAAACATGGACAAAAGATATCTGACTCAGCTGGTTGTAAGCTTGCTCATCCCAACCAGTGGCCTACGTGGTTTGTGGCTTATGCCACTTAGGCTTTAGCAATCCAATTACACATTTTAACCCCGCTCCTTGCTACCTGATTGGAAGGTGACGGAGACTCACTCTCACATGGATGGATAGTTTCCCACATGCTGCATTTAATGGGCTTGGCGACATGGTGAACACAGTGGTTCATCCCATTTATGGAACTCTATCAGGGGAAGGTTACACCAAGGCATACCGTACACCAAAATATGCAATGCATTAAACCTTCCTTCATTCCGAGTCGTTGATGGTGAACTATGACACTGCATGGGAAGTTGGGATACGTTTGGCACCGTCAATCCAGGCGATGGGATTTCACGCCCAACCATCTCCATGCCTGCATTAACTTCGTTCTTTACCGGCCACAGTGGTCTTCTCCTACTCTCTCTAGTATTCAGTGTTGATGGTCCCTTCAATTGGCATTAGACTCATTTTTTGTTCGGCTGGGACGAGAGCTTCGGATCTGTGCAGGGTAAGGTGAAGGTTTACTTCCGAGCTTCAGAACTTTGCTTCCAGAGATGCACACTGTACCAATCATCACCCTATTCAATGTGGTCACCATTGCATTGTAAGTGAGAATGTTTACTGCTTGTAAAAACTTTATGATTATATGATGTCGCTGCATACTGAAAGTTACGCTTTGGTTTGCATGTTAAAGGCCTAGGTTTGAACTTCGTGATGTTGTCGTGACAGGTGAAAATGGAGTCGAGCTGCACTCTGACTCGTTTCTTCGCCAGGTAATGTCACAACCCATCCCTTATTCAGTTTCGTCGTGGCATAGTTTACTTTCATTAACAATTGGTTATGGTTAATCCCTACGGTTTGACCTCTCGCCAATTTGTGATGTGTAGGAAAACAACAACGAATGGTGGAGTGAAGCACTCCCGTGAGCTCGTAACCGATGTGGGGGTCATGGCGACTTTCTAAGCTCCACAGGTAATTCACTGTCTCTCTCCCTCAGGTTTGGTTCACCCCGTTGGTGGGGGCAGAGTTACTAAGATGCTTGTCAGTTGAGGTTATGGTTTTCTCCTGCTTTCGTTTGCACGTTTTTAAGGAGCACGGCCCTTGGCCAAAATGATAGGGGCGTATAGCCAGCCTATGCGAGCGTCACTACGACCTCTATTTCGATCCATAGTTGTTGAAGGGATGCTGTGCACTCTAAGAATTGTAGTCCAGGGGACTCCCCACCATCAGGTATAGTTGAAAAGCAAACCAACGACGCTCTGCCCCTGGCAAAGGTGTCGGGATTCCATGTAACCGGCTTCACTATAATTTAAAGTGGCAATGACACAACCTTTATGATTCTAATGCTATCTGTAGGTTTTTTTTGATGTTAGAATTTGCATGATAACTTAAAATGCAAGCCTAGC
The DNA here is from genome assembly GCA_027924585.1 of Larix kaempferi. Taxonomy (NCBI): domain Eukaryota; kingdom Viridiplantae; phylum Streptophyta; class Pinopsida; order Pinales; family Pinaceae; genus Larix; species Larix kaempferi. The sequence goes on from BSBM01000792.1 coordinate 5,432,008, forward strand.
TTGACTTGAAATGCCCACTACGACTCTCGTCGGGCATGGGTGTTATTTAAATGATATGCATCTTGGATTACAAGCTTTAAATGTATGAATTCCCTCGGGACTTGATATTAATATGCAATATATATGCTTAGCTTCACCATTGTGGGTGCATATCGATTTGATTATAGATGCATGATGTTAATGTGAACATACAAATTTGTTGCTAGCAACATGATTTGAATTCGTAATTTAATGCTCATTTAGAAGGAATCGTCCTCATAGATTGCATCCTCCATGATTTCGTTTGCATTCAAAATAGCATACTGTATAATAGTTTTTAATTCATGTATAAAGAATGTTTAGAGTAAAGGCGTAAGCTTTCCCATCGTATGCACCAATGAATCTTTTAAGGAAGCGAATCACTGTCTCTTTCTCCAGCAATGTTTATCATACAAACTACGTTTATATGCTGCAATGTTTAATTATTAATATGTGGCTTATGTTTATACCCAACAATCGTTTTCTTATCTGATGTATTTAATACAATATATAAACAGTAGATGAAAACGCCATGCTAATATAAAATGCACCAGTGAATGTATACATGTATCTTGCCATCCATTACTATTAATGGTAGCCACACTAAGGGTAAAACCCTTGGATACTTGAATCATTTTCAATAAGCAATTACGGCATATAAAAAACACATTTAGTCTATATGCATTCATAGGTTATGGCGACCTAGGTTGTACATGAATAGCATATCGCCATCGGCAATTACATTCCCATCCATATTAATAATGAGTATTACAATATTGTTTGCATAAGCATTAGCCATTTAACTCAAAATAATCTTTAGGCATAGATTCAACTCAGACTCTATAGCAATGTATAGTTTATTCAATACTCAGCAATTTAACCTGAAATGCCATTTAATTGCATACAGTCGATTTTGACCAGATTTGAATAGAATACAAACTCTGTCCAAACAATAACTCAGAACTATAATAGGTCTGAACTCTAGACTTATAAGGGTTTATCTTTTCTGAAACAAACTCTAATATAAAAGAGTTGATAAACATAAGGGCTAGGCATGTAAACCTTTAGGTTTACCTGCCTGCCCTATTTACATCATTATAATGCAAGGCATAAGATCTTTATTAAATACTGGAATATATTTAAAATACAACACCTGCAATATGAAAACATGTCTAAGAAAACCCTAGTTTAGCACATGATTCATATCAGTATTATATTAGATGATGCATACATTTACAACAGTATATGGGGTCTTAATGCTGTAAATCTACTGCCATTAGAATGTAGGTATTATCACAGCTAGCCCACAACACAAATATTCTAGATCTCTAAAAATGATCATCAGATAACTCATTACAGAGATCTAGTTTTCTAGCTGAGATTCATGCTCAGAATAATCAAGAACAATACATATATGGTCATATCTGATACATATGTCATTCAACAGTAAATAAAATGTATTCAGAAACACATATATAAATACTGTCCAAAACAAATACTCTACAAGTCAGAAGATAAACACTTATCTAAGTCTGTTGACCAATGGAACTAGGCACAAACCTCCCAGGCTTTGACCAGCAAGTTCTCCTTGCTCTCAGGTCACCCCCAAGCTGAGTTCACAGTCCCCCAGGAAGAGTATAGATTTTTAGCTACCCTTAACTTGTTATTTCCCCGAGTTATTCAGGATATTTCAAAGGCAGCAGGAAACCCAACACGCAACTCAATACTCTTGAGCTCAAGGATGCTCCAGGGGATTTTAAGGCATAGCCATGGATAAAATCACTATCACAATCTATTTAGGTAAATGAAATACTCCTGCAAGCTTGGGGTAGTTCTCCTACCTGCACACAATTAAGTGGCCAAGCTCATACCAAACTATATGACTCCTCCTGATCTGAGTCAGTTCGGTCCTCCAAAGTTTTTCCTCAATCACTTGGCTTCAGGACCAGTTTGGTTCTCCCAAATATATCCTCCCTCATCAGCATTCATTGTCTCAGGTTCAGGTTTTCCCATTCCCATTCTTCTTGTGTATTCAGCTCATGATATTGTGAATGATGCATAATGAATTATGAGAGTTCAATGAGTTTTCACCTTTTATTCTTTTAGGGGAATTTTCCTCATTATGTGAATTCTTTTAATTCATTTATCTCTCAATTATTTTCTTTAGGGTTTTCCAATTGTCTCCAATAACAATTTCTTATTATTATTATTATGTGGCATTTTCCCTCCAAGGTTAGGGGACTATGACTCCCTCTTTTAATGTGTTTGTCCACATCGTCAATAGAAACCTCTTTAGCAAATTTCTAAACTTTCCTAAGTATAAATGAAATAATACTTAGCAGAAAATATAATAGGGGTTCAAAGTCCAAAATAGGGTTATTACAAGTAGGAACCCCTTATATTAGAGTTCAAACCTCATTTGGATCCTCCTTTGCTCAATATTTGGAATATTTTTAAAGAATTTTAAAGCTTTCTTGTTTCAAATTTGCAAAAAATTACTAGAACGAGCTTTGAGATTTCACTGTTTTAGGGCCTCATTTAGGATTCATTTTTGTACTTGCAGACCTGAATATTGGTTCAAGACATGTTACGATCATTTTACTACTAATTAAGAAGAATTTGGGAGGGTTTGGTTTGAGATTTCCTTCCAAAAACCTTTAAAAATGGCTTAAATTGACATTTCTTTAAAAAATTTCTTACAATTGGTGGTAGATCCATTTTATTAAGGTCATCTTTTGCTTATAGATCCCTGATTGGATAGTATTAGGACTAATCTTTAAATAATTTTGATTCATTTCATAGTTTGCAAATAGTGAAAAGTGAAAAAAACATGAATATTTGTTTAAAGAACCTTAAGGCCCTTTAATTTTTTACTCTCATGCACTTGCTTATATGAAACTTGGAGCCAAATCTCAATTAAGCCTTTTTAAAATATCACTTTAACACATTTGCATTGAAAAAACAAAAAAAATTGAACATCGCACTTTGAGATATTTTGAAAAACAATCTCCTTCCAAAAGAAAAAAAAAGCTTTAATTAGTTAAATTTTGTTTTGGATCCACAAGTATTTTCATTATACTCTTTCATAATTAGAGGAAGTTGTAGCTTTAGATCTCAATTTTCTTGTGATAATTTGTGCCCGAGCCACTATATCCTCTTCACTTGGGCCTTTGTACAGTCTTGTGAATGAGAAAGTGGATCTCAAGTGTAATAGTTTAGGATTTGATTTTTCAAGCATCTTATTTTCGAGCCACCGTATCCTCTTCACTTGGGCCTTTGTGTGATCTTGTGAATGAGAAAGTGGATCTCATGTGTAACATAGTAGATTTCATTTTTTGCATACAGTTTTTTGAGCCACCGTATCCTCTTCACTTGGGCCTTCGTGTGATCTTGTGAATGAGAAAGTGGATCTCAAGTGTAACAATCTAGAATTTAATTCATAAGCATTCCAAAGGGCTCTGTGTATACTCTTCACTTGGGCCTTCGTGGGATCTTGTGAATGAGAAACAAAGATCCCCCGTGTAATAGAATTAGATTCATTTTCACTTGAGATATTTGTTTGGTTTACATTAATCTTTGAAATCAATTATTATCCATAGTTCAGAAAAACTGTGCATGAAAATACAAAATCTAACAAACCATCTTGCATGTTTGAAAGACGCACATGAAACTCTAAACTTTCATTAGCTTAGAACATTCAACGAATTGAAAGGTAGAGTAGTGAGCATATTGCATTATTTGGTTCATATTTTTCGAGTCAACACACCACCAATTTCACATCCACTCCTGAAACTAAGAAAACTACCCTTAAAATTGGTGCTTAATCTAAAACTAACCAAAATTTGTTTTTTCATATCACCAACAAGGTTAGGCTAGTGCCCTGGATTAGTTTTGGAGAGTTAACAATCTCGGGCTGCAAAAATTTTGAAACTAGCATTGATTATTGAGAGTCTAAATCCATTATAAGTAGCAAAAAATGCTTGTCGAGAAAGTGCTTCTGAAACATGCATCAAGCACGAGGTGAATCTGGATAAGTAAGGGTGGTTCCCCCCTCTTGCTTGTTCAGTGGGACATGAGCTCATCAGGGGATTCTATGTTCAGTGACAAGTCCTCGGGGTGACATCACTGTTTCTAGAGTACCTGGTTATGAGAGTTGTCCTCGACTTACAACTATTCTTTTCGACCGTCGATTGTGAAGTGGTAACTTTAGTGGCTATTCCTAGGATATCACATAGGCTATTGTGAGTGGGGGACACTTGCAATACCTTGGACAGACTTTGGAAATTTTACTCCTTGGGAAGGTGATTGGTCAGGAACCAACACTTGCACCCTTGGCAATTAAAGTTTATTATAACTATTTCTCATACCTTCACTGCTAACAATTGTTTGAGGCTTGATATCCCTCAACAACAACTAGTTTCAGAAGGCCCTCCAATCCAACTTTTCACTGAACTTCGGTTCTTTGGAAAAGTAGTTTGATTGCTTGGATCTATAGGACTTTTTACTGTGTGGACACTTTTTATTTTTTGAGTCTAGATTTCCTTAGGATTGTTTGATTAAGAATATCATTTTAAACACATCCTTTTATCAACTTCTTAGAAATGGTTACTCTCCCGATCTGCCAGTCACGGTGGCAGCGAGGTGAGTCACTAGAAATTGGAGGCCATGCTATATTGCAGAGACAGATACAAAAACCACATCTTAATGACTTGGAAACGGAACTGATTTTAAACTCAATTAATATTACTCGAGAAGAACAACATCAAACAAACCTTGAAATATCATTATCATATCACAAACTAAATACATACATAGTTGATGATCTTACTCTAGTTGAAATTGAAACATTGAAAAAGCACACAAGTGCTCATGTAATTCCACCTTTGATGAGTCTTTCAGAACCAGTTGTACTTACTATCCGTGAGTCACTAGGTGATATCAAACTTCTTTTTGAAAGTTTGAATGACATGCAAAATTCAACAATGAACCCTATGGATTAATCAGAAGCACAAGGGACTACATCGTCGCAACATAATACAGTTGTTGGAGGTATCAATACTTCCAATTTGGCCTCCACATCAATCCCAACAGTTAGTATACATGTTATTAGCACAAGTTCAACCAGCACTTCAATGCCAATTGGTACAGTTTTGGGTTCCAATCCCGGAAGTACATCCACTTCATCTGCAGGAATCCCTACTGAAGGGTGTGCCTTACCAAACATTGGTTTTCCATATGGTTCAGCTAATCAAGGTCAAAACACACAAGGAGTAAACCAAAATCCTCATGGTATACCTAACACTTGTCCAAATTCTACTTCTGGGGGCAACCCTTCACCATGGAATGGTATATTCCTGTCGGAAGCAATGAACCATGGAAAATTTATGCCAATTGGGGATATGCTCCTCATATTAGTGGAAATGACCCGGGGGCTTATCCTCCGACTTATCCTAGCACAATTCCTAGGGGAAATCCACCTATCAACCCCATTCCGCAATGGAGTGGGGAGGTTTCAGGGAGTATCCAATCTTCTTGGGGCCCACCTTCGCAAAGAGGAAATCAACCTTGGAATGCTTATCTAAACCAAGGAAACAATCAATGGTTTGGTCACATTCCAGAAAGTAACCAATATTTTTGGGGCCTACCTCCGCAAGGGGGCAATCCTTCCATCCATCCTGTTCCACCATGGAATGGACAACATTCAGGAAGTAACCAATCTTTTTGGATGCCACCTCCGCGAGGAGGCAGTCAACCTTGGAATGATTTTCAATACCAAGTTCAATCACCATGGTGTGGTTGGGATCTAGGAAGTAACCAATCTTCTTGGGCTCCACCTCCGCAAGGAGGCAATCCACCCATTGGTCATGTTCCAGGAAGTAGCCAATCTCCACAAAGGGGAAACCCACCTTCAAATTATTATCACACCCAAGGACCACATCAATGGAGTGTTCAGATTCTATAAAGTAACCAATCTTTTTTGGGCCTAACCCTGCAAGGGGGAAATCCAACCATTAACCCCATTCCGCAATGGAGTGGTCAGGTTCTAGGAAGTAACCAATATTTTTGGAACCAACCTGCAAGACCCGCATTTGATCTAGCTAGGCTTCCACATGGACCTCATGCCAATGGTATGATGGATTACGTCAACCAACTTGAACATATTACCCCACATTTGGGACAAGTTTCTATTCAGAATTTGCAACCCACATCTGGCCAGGCAATGTAGCAACCTGCTAATCCTTCCAACACTTCTGACATCTTCACAGTCTCATCAATAGATCTTAGAGGAAAGAAGAGGAAGTATAAGGGTAAGCAAAGTGCTAATCCTTCCCAGAATTCTGAAATCCTTATAGTCGAGTACAAATACCTTAGGGAAAAGAAGAATAAATACAAGAGTAAGCAAGATGCTAACTCTAGGAAAAGAGATGCACCAACTATGCTTCAATGCGGTGGGAAACAAAAACCCACTATTTTTGACACCGATACCCCTGCCAGGGGGAAACCAACCAACCCCCCCGCAAGAGGGCAATGATCGCAATGCCAATGTCTTCATGTGTGATCATGAGATGAACATTCAAATAATATTTGATTCTTATGATGTCTCTCCTAGTACATCGGATCAATCGATATCACATCCAAGTGGTTTTCTCTACATTGAGAAACCAACCATAGACTTAGTACCACACACCCCCAAAGGTGTTCTACGTAGAACAATGCATAATCCTAACATGCAAGCTGCTCAGAACAGTAATGTTCGTGAAGACCTAGCTCAAGTACCATGTGCCATGTCGGCCTTGGAGGTATTGCAATGTCGTCTTGTGCAAAGAAAGGAACTCTTGTGTACAATTGGTGTTGTTGATCCATCCGATAAGACTTTGATCACATCAGACATAGACCATTCAATATGTAGGATCCCTTCTGAAGTTGCTTTTCATATTAAAGTAATGACTCATGGTAAGAAAATATGTCTAACCATAGTGGATGAAAGGACCTCAGCTTGTGTAATGTCATTTAAATGTTGGCAAGAATTTGGATCACCCCTATCTATTGTAGAAGTTTCATACCAAGATACTCAAATAGCTTCGATGGATTCAGATCAAAATCTTCCCTTGATGGAGGAATATGATTCGGTTACTTGGCTCATTTCGGCCGTGAGCTCTCCTAGCTCACATCACTTCTTGGATTACATTTTATCATCAGATGAAGATATCCCTGAAGTTGTACAAATTTGGTTGCACCCACCTAAGGACATCTTTTGTGGGGCCACTGGGAGCATAATTGGATTAAATCTACCCAAGTATAGGAGCATGATTTGCATGTTCCTCGATCTGATCTGGTATATTTGGAAGCTTGCATATAGGTTTGGGCTATCCCTTTGTGAAGATGCATTTGAACCTTTTGCAACCCAAACTTGCCATAGGGTAGAACCTGTTGGAAATTGGTAGGTCAGCCCTTCATATCTGTATTTTCCACCATTCCGACAGAAGATCCTACCGAACATGGGACACCCTAGTCAGCACTCCATTGCCATTTTGGTTCCCGTGGTGAGTTATTCTCATAGGCCCGGTAGCCCTATTAGTCCCATCATGACTTGGAGTTTGAGACCACATATTTCTCTTCCATACATTTATGACCATATCCTGATGGGCTCCAAATTTTTTGTCATTTTACATAAGCATGTGTTACACTTGAACATCTGTGCAAACTGCTTTGTTGCTTATTGCTTATGTTGCATGTTTTCCTTTGCAGTCACTTTTTGTTACAAGATGCCTATAAACCACTGCTTCTGTATATTTGATGCATACCCATGGAGGAAACATATGTAAGAGTGTACATAACTAGCTCAGCCCTTGTTTGCAATATGGATCTTTTCCTTGGCCTGACCCATGCCCTTGAAATTTAGGCGCATGCCCTTGAGACACTCATTTCCTCTAATGTATGATAGCATGCTTTATTCCTTTTTCAAGCTAATAAATGAAAAAGGTTAAAAAAAATTGGAAAACAGAAAAATCCAAAAAGAGGGAGAATTGAATCATTTCATATTATATCATTGAATAAAATGGCAACAGTCAATCCTTGTCGCCCTTGAACATGGCACATAATTTGGTATCCACCGTTAGTACACCGTCTACATTTTCCTTAGGAAACTGTACCCATATTTTGAACAAATCTCCACCGATGGGTTATCCTTCCCATCACCAATGGAGCTTTCGTTAATGCATTTGGAATTGGCGGATTTCATTAAGGTCAGTTACTCAAATTCCAATGTTTCTAGGTGTCCATTTTGGGTCATGTTATGTGTTCAAGGGAAGTTCAAACTATGTCGGCCATTCCTCAAATATTCCTGACCAATCATGTTGGCCTTGCTTATGTCAGTATACAGTGTTGGATCTCGCAGTTCTACCAAACTATATCAGACTATTGATCTTTGTTTCATATCGGTTGATGTGAGATGCATTAATTCCTTCCTTCCGATGGATCTATTCCTATCGACACCAAATCATCATCTAGGTAATGGATCGAGAAACCTAGGAGTACCTTGGATCTTCAATCATCAGTGGCAGGTTTCCTCGCAAATGACAGTGGTTATACATCAATGAACCCTGAAAACATCTATTCACACTTGCTAGTTTGTACTCAGTACCTTAGAGTCAATCATCATTATCAGAGGGTCTCTTCGCATCTGTTAACAGTATACATCAATGACCGGTAATTAGATGGTGTTTTATTATGCTCGACATCAGTTCATCTATTCGCATGATATAAACTCGTACTATCATCAGTTTGTATTGAAGACGTTGAGAAAAATAGTTGTATCACTCATTGATGCACTGCCCGAGTTGAGCAAGATTAGACTACCATGTCAGAAGTTTGATGAAGACCTTGTTCTTGCACTCATCGAAGTGCATGTTTACACTTCTAAAAAATTTACTTTTGACATGGATCCATTGTGTATTGTTCGTGGCCATGTTTGTTTGTTGCTGAGCATGTGTATGCCCACCTCAGGAAGATATTATATATTTGAGAAATTGCTATGTTTGACTTGCAGATGTTATCCTGACTCATGTGCCTATGAGCTAATCCTTTATCATCCTTTCTTTGATCCATAAAGAGTATCAATACAAAGAGTATCAGTATGAAGAATATCATTATAAAAGTAATGTGTTTTGGCCCTTAGCTTCGCTTCGGACCTCACACATTAGGGGGCATCTGTGGACAATCAAATTAACACCCTTAACCAAGTGAAGGAAGAAGCATATTTTTACTATGCGCCCGCAACATGAGGACGGAAGACACGTATAAAAGAGAGCATTCCTCTCTAATCTAATCACTACTTCTATAACTTGAAGGATTGAGTGAAGAAAGAGAAATCCTAAAGAGACAAGGTTCATTGATTGAACTGCTCAATTGAAGGACCAAATCTAGTCTCCATCAGTCAAGAGTGAGAATAAATGCACAAGATTGCATTAATTGTGCTTGAGACTTCTAAATTTGTGAGAAAATCCTAAAATACTATGGAAAGTGGGTTTTTGAGAGAAAATAATAAAAAAACATGAAAAGGGACAATCCCACATTGAAAAGAGAAACTTGAGAGCCCATTTCCCAATGCTATAAAACAAAGGCCTTTGGGGCATGGTAAAGGAGGAAAAAGGAAGAGCAAAGGCATGATAGAGAGATTCTAAAGATTGTAAAGCTCATCTTCATCAAAGGCAAGGATGGATAATGATAGCTCAAAACAATGGAGGATGGATGTATCTCAAGCAAGATTGATTGTAAGTATATTTTCTTCATTGATATTAATGAAATGATTCAATTTTCCTTCCATTAAAGAGTTTGAATTTTGCTTAACATGTTTAGTTTGAATTCTAAAATGGCTAAGATGTTAAGGAATGATAGATAATTGTTTCATATCTGATGTTGGAACTCACCACTCCATAGTAATTAGCATGTTTAATGTAGACACATCCCTATCTTAAAAGATATTATCATTTATGGAGTTACCTATAAATCTGTAACCAAAATGGCTACTTCAAAATCTCCTATATCCTCTATTCTTCTCTAAGATACACCCCCATGTTTTTTCTTAGCTATGGAACAATATAATACATCAAAATAATGGAACCCCCTTCTTCCCTAGCGACCTGGTATTTAACATAGCCCGATACCCATATAGGGTTACTTTTAGGGTTTTCTTGCATGCCATAACTTCTTATTAGGGTTAGGGTTTTGGTCCATCTAGAATGTTTGTGAAGTTACACACATGACTAGATCTAAATTTGTGAAAAATGAGAGCTGACATGCAATCCACTCGATACCATGGTGTTCATTAACTAGATAGGTCAACTTGCAAGAAGCATAACTTCTTCATATAAACTATGTTTGAGGCAATTTTTGGACCATGGGAAAGGTATTGATGTGTACTTCATATGAAATATTCCTTCAAATTAGGGTTTGAGCAAAAAAAGTGTCCTTTAATCCCTAAAAAAATGCCTAAAAAATTTTCAAACAATTTTCCGCCCCAAGTCTCAAAAGCGAGACTTGCCCCTAAAATGGGCCCTACAAGCCAATTCATCCAATACTGTGACCCCAAAAGTTCTGATTAAATGAAAAATTATCTATTAATCCATTTCAGATCAAAGTAAGGAATTAAAAGAATGGAAAAAACCATTCCATCAATTTGAATGATCATCATCAAGAGATTTAGAAAATATATATATTTATATGCTATTATTGTAATTAAGACAAGTACATATGTGGAATTATGGTATGTAAAATTGTACTAAATCATTTTAATATAAAAGGGTTAAATATTAAGTATCCAACTCAAAATATGGGATTTAAAGTGTAGGGGTTAAATATTGAATATCAAACATCAAATAGGTTAAAATATTTTGTAAATTTTCTTGAATATATGAGTAATTTTTAAAGTTGTTTAAGCAATATTTTTAAGTTGTCTATTTATAGAATTAATTTTCATGCATAAATTTAATTTTATAAAAGGTTATTGTTAAAAAAACACATAGAATAAAACTTGAAATGGTACCAAAGTTAATATTTCCAACTAAATGATTGTTTATTTATAATAAGTATTCCTTTTATCAACCTAATTTTGCTCACATTTTCCTTGCCTATATTTTCATGAGAATTTATATCCCTATGCATATTTTTTTCCTTCGTTTGCATCATCTCCATCAACATATGGCCTTAATCTTGTCACTAGAAGCTATGTCAAACCCTAAAGTTTGATCATCAAAGTTAACATGCACTATTTTCTCAATTTTTGTGTCCCATGCATTAAACACCTTAAAATTTACACTTTGGTCCCAAAATTTTAAAATGATTGTCCTTTAGCTCATTTATGTTATGTGACTTCTAAAAGTGACATAGTGGTCTAAATTAGATCTTATCAATCCATTATAATATTTTATGTAATCTTTGATAGTTATCCTTATCCCACTACTTCATTAATATATTGGAATTATTCATATTGAAGATATCCCTAAAGAGGTCCAATATTTTTCCTTATAAATAAAGCTATTGATATCATTCATTTCACCACACATACATTGCAAGGTTATGCAGTCAAATTTCCTATAGAGATTAAAAACATCATCGTCTTATTCTTTTACCATTTAGGAGCATTTTATTTATCACCTAAATCATCAAGTGGAGTACACAAATAGGCAAAGGACCCTCCCTTCAAGTGGATTTTGATCCCATCCTACTTCATCAACTATTAAAAGGTTTTGTTGTAAGTCTCTTGTTTCCATTAATAATGAAACAATTTACATTACTTATTGCATCTTATGTGTTAAGAATATGGGATTGCATGTTATGATTGATTTACATATTTTTGAATGAGATATAATAAGTAGAAATTTACTTTTCATATCTCTTTGAGTTTAATTTCACATTATATACTAGAACTTAACATAATGTTTAATTAGGTATCTTTTGGTAGATATTGGTATGAAAACACCAACTACATAATGGTGACCACATTGGAGATGAATCCCTAGTCTTCCTCCTTGGTTGTGTGTGTGACCAATTATATTTTTATAGTATTTTATATTCCATTCCATTTCTAGTTGTTTTATGCTTATTGTAGCCATCGATTTCATGTGATTAGGGTGGAAAGTCCTACTTTCAACCTCAATTGTGATTTTTTTTTAGTCTTGTCACTCTTCGTTTATGATGTAGTTTCCCTTCTATAAACTATGCAACCATGTTATTTCTATAAAAAAAAGTTGACACTACATAATTTTGTTCTTTATATGCATTATGTTTGGTGCTCATAATTTTTTCTTATAGCCTATTTCAACGGTGTTTTTGATCTATATGCACAACTTCCCTCTCTATTTTATTCATATTACAATTGTTTGTTGAGTTTTCCTGTTTTGGTTTTTGTACCTTTAGTACTTGTTGTCTAGAGTTCTATTTGGAAATATTATCATTTTTAATTACAATTATTGTTTTAGAATTGGTTTTGGAATAATTTCCCCATTTTGTTCATTTAAATTCACATGAATATTAGTTAAGGAATTGAAAATTTCCCCTTGAAGAATTTTTTCTTTTCTATAGAAATTTTAAGGTTTGCATGTCACTTCAACTACACTATTTTTCATTTATATACCTTATTTGGTCTTTGGTTTTCCAAATGTTTTGAGTTATGCAAGTAATTCCATTAAGAAAATAAACCTTAATCCCTTAGTATTAACCACCATCAAATTATTGTTGTAGTTTTGCATTTCATTTAAGATTGATGTAACCATTATCTAAGTTTCATTTAGAGCTATTTTTGGAAGTTTATCTTTCAAATAAATTTGAAAAAAATTGTTTTTCATGTTGATCAAAGATTTTTTTTTATCTTTACTATTTGACAGATGTGCTTTTTCATTCTTGCACTTTAATTCCTATCTTAACTTAAAGTTTCGTCCATGTAATATTTTTTTTACATAGACCAAATGCACACAAAATCACTCATAAAATAAATGCTTTGTTCATGATATCTAGTTCATCCTTAAAAACAACAACTTAATAAAAAAAACTAAAATTACCAAGTTGAGTACTCAAAACAATATTTTAGCTACACCAAGGTTTGGGGGATAGGCATCCAAATAATTTTCTAGGAAATTATACATTTGAGACAAAAATGTTGTTCTTTAGGGCGATTTAAACTCATTTCTATTAGATATGTTTCAAGGCCCATTTGGCAATAGAGAATCCCTTAAGAGTGGATAATGCTTAGGTTGGGATCAGCGGCTTGATTGAGACTCGTATCTCTTTCATACTGAAGATACCCCATTTGTTTGATTTCAACTTGATTGCAAGGTAACTTGAAGGACATATTCATGAAAATGTATATTAGTGGATTTTGTTTAGTTTCCTATCTAGGTGGCTCTCACAAGAGGGATGGAACTTGAGATAGATAGTTTTTGGATGGATATATTTGCTCCATATTTCCTTCATTACATAACTATATATTTCATGCCTTTACTCACTCTATCAGTGGATCACATTTTCCATCAATTGGAGTGGTCAATAGGCCCTTGTTCATATATTTACCTTTTCTTGATGGTATGCCTTCACTACCTCTTATTGAGGAAAGTTTACAATTTTTTTAGTTTATTCTTAAATTCCTTGAGTAGAACCACCTTTAGGTCAGAGTCTAATTTTCTCGTTAGGGTTAATTTCATTAACTTTTTTCTTTACATTATTAGAAACAATAAAACAAATTTGAACTTTATTCCATTTTAGTGCTTATTTGAATTAAAGTAATTGATTATTTACCCTTCACTAGTGTTCTAGTGCTATATTTATTTTTGTAGAGTTATACCACTTAGTCAAGATTGTGACTCCCATACCTATTAAGAATGTTGATAGGCTTAGTGGTCTTCATTCTATTTTTTGTATCCCAAACATGTTATTTCTCTCACTCAACATGTAAGAATAGAAAAAAACAACTTCCACCACCTCCTAGAACTTCGTAGAGTTCATCTGATTCAATCTATTCAAAATTGAGATCTACCTCATTAACCCTTAGAGAATATACCCCACTAGTAGTATCAACTGCCAACATGTTAGGAAATAATGGCAATCCTATTATCAATACAAATCCCATTCCTAACACTAATATCAAAGCCAATACTAATTCCAATGGAAATGAAATGCAAATGTGATTCACATATTGACCCTTCCATTGATTCTTGATCAAACTCTCCTAGTTTTGACTAAGATTACCAAAAATCCTCTTTTATAGGATGCTATGTGGCCTCCCATATCAACCAAAAACCGTTTGGATCTCAAAATTTGAAGGATGCGCTAGGGAAAACCCATGTAACCACATTATCTCATTTTACCTATGGTGTTGTTCCAAAAGAATCATTGACAATTTCACATGGTTATGCTTGTTTTAATACACCCTCACTGTCATTACTACAAAATGGTATGTTGAAAAATCCATAGTATCACATTTCAATTTATGTCTATTGTGATAAAATTTATAACCTTTTTTCAATTACCCATTATATTTGATGAGAGAATTGATATCCTTATTTCATTTCATCATAACATGGCCACTCATATCACAAAATACCTATGAATGTTGTAGATGAAGGATCTTAAGTAAAATTAAGTTAGCCAATTCCATCTTTTTAGATTGATTTTTGAAGCCACTTTTACTTGTCATTGCTAATTATATTACGTCGATAATGCCATACCATGAGGAAAAATACATCATGGAAGCTTATAGTATTAGGATAGTTATATTCTATCCTTCTTGATTACCCTTGATCTAATTCTTCCCATCAAGATTAGTTAGGGGAATTGTTAACAGCCTAATTTTTGTCACTTACTTTTCATAAGTTTCATCACAATCATGCATCATCATTAACAATAAGTACCACCATTTCCTCATTATACATCCACATGAACTGATCAATATGACCAAAAAAATAAAAGAAAAGTCTAATCTTGGACCATGTCAAGGCTTGGTCACCCCTTTCCCATTAATGAGGGTGACCAGACCAAAATTGACAATACTTTATCTCATAGAGGAGTGATTTGTTTCTCATCTCCCCCCAAAAGTAGTGACCCAACATAAAAGAGACATAATGTTGGTTGGTATCCATCATTGCGTGCTAACCAAGAAAATTAGTGGTTGAAAAGAGGACAAACAAAACTATCAAAGTCAAAACTAACTACTAATTTGGTCTCCCAAACCCTATCCTTTCCACTAAGTCATCAATGGAATGGAGAGTATCCAAATTGGAAGCAGATCTCATTTTTTCCACTATTTTTCCTATAGATGTAGCCATCATGGTCACCATTTTCATCCATCTCCACATCATTTTCGAAGCACCGTTATGCTACCAAAATTTTCACCATAAAATTGAAAGAGGCCATACCTTCCTTTCTACTTTCACCTTTGTAGCAACCCAATACCCGCAGTAGTCCCTTGGGATGTGGGGTGTAAAATTTGTCCTTAATTACCATTCAAAAATACAATAAGTTAGCCTCATTACTCATTCAAAAAAGATAAACTAAGTGCATTCTTATCAAATACATACATTGTATAAAAGGCATACAAATTGGTTCATCAATTTTTCCTTGTGTAATAATTTAAGGCTTACAACTTGGGAAGCTATAATTTGTTGTTTTCCATCCAACTATAATTATGAAATATAGCCATTAATGTCTCTTTAATAAGCATGGTTATCTAAGGTGAAGAATGCCACTATACAAGTTCAAAAGTTTAGTTTCTTCGTAAGGCTCATAATTTTTTACAAGCAAAACTTACTTTAGCAATTCATTTATTTTAAGATACTTGGTATGCATAATTAGAGTTCCATGACACTCATCGTATCCTTATTAAGAGTTATTATATAATATATCATATTATTTAATGATTGAGATATATCATTTAACCAAGTCACCTTTAGACCCTTCCTACTTTTTGTCTCACAACTATTTAATAATTGAGTAAGGATTCTAACTTGACTCAAGAAGAATTAAGTAAAACATATAATCAATACTCACTCAACCTTTATCTTGATATCACCTCAAATTATAATTACTAATATACAAATTATGAGTAAGCTTCTCCTAAATCTAAGAGCATAAGTCTATTTAATAATTGAGTAAGGATTCTAACTTGACTCAAGGAAGAATTAAGTAAAACATATAATCAATACCCACTCAACCTTTATCTTGATATCAACTCAAATTATAATTACTAATATACAAATTCAGTTAATGAGTAAGCTTCTACTAAATCTAAGAGCATAAGTCTAGTATACCTTTCAGGAACATCCCACGTATAATACATAACATTACAATAAGAGGATTCCTTTAGTTATACAACCTCTTTGGCATTTAAATACATCTTTCTAAGTTCACATTAATAAATTAATCTTTTCTCTTCTACCTCAATAACTTCTCTTCCATACCTTTATTAGTCAAATTCTATGAAATGAACATAATAATACAAGACCACCAAAATACTCTTATTTAACCTACTAAAGATAGCCGTTTATTTGTGCTTAACCTCTTAACATGAAGAATCTAAGTGAAGAATCTAAGTATTATGCAGGAATTATTTAGACATTACTTCACTTAAATTAATTATAACACTAAAGTATTATAAATTCTACTTACTTCATTATAACCTTTTTGAGAACATAATAACATCACTTCCATATTACCCTAATTTCATACGAGCATTCTTGGTTAAACTGATCTTACCACGAGACAATAGGGAGGCCAAACCGTTCTAAATTTGTTATATAATAAATGATTTAAAACTTACTTGAACAATACTCTAGTCAAGTAATTGTGAACTTATTATTAAGAACATATAACCATTTACTCTTAGTCGAACTTACTAATTCATGTCTCCAAAGAATATCCCCTAATTTATTTTGAAAGATAGGATCTAATAGTCATATGTATTTCAGTCATTGATTTGGAAACTAAATAAAGGTTATTTTTCTTTAAACAATAATTTAAACATTACAAAAAGTAAGCTCATATAAATAATTGAATACATCTCATTTTCTCATAATAAAATGAACAATATATTCCAAACTCTTTACAATTCAACATTAATCATTTAATATCTGAGTTATACTTATCTGATGTGAATAGACTAGTGTTAGTGGTATTTTGACGATAACGTCCCACCCAACCATTCAATCCTTTGTTTGCATATATTTTTCTGCCGAGAGGTCGCCCCTCAGCTTGACACGAACCCACTAGATAAAAATTAAAAATTTAAAGTTATCTCTTCCCATAAAATCAAATCTCTTATAATTCAGCAAACTAAGGATGATCCTTAAGACACATCAGGCATGCATATATTACATAGATATTTCAAGTTTCATATAATTTAGCAGGAGGCGTTGAGACTAAGCTCCTTTTCTAGACAACAACCTCCCATCTACAACTGCGTCTTAGCAAGATAATTCACATATTTTAGAATTTGTCAATATATACCAAGGCACAATAAATTAACTTCCTTGTAATAGGAGTCCAATCTACATACTTCTCAAAAAGGTTACACTACTAAGAGTGGCGTCCTGTTTGCATGGAATCTTGGGCCTAACCACAATAATGATATTCAATATGTAAAGGATATATATATTATAGTACAGAGTTGAGGGCTACACCCTCCATGGCTCTTCTAGAATATAATCGTGCCCCTTAATCCTGTTGTAGATGCAATACTAAAAAAGGTAAATCACATGCAGGGCAGGTTTAGAAAACCCTGCTCTCTCCCTAATTCTTCCGTGAAAGAGATGGTTGCTTCACAAGAGTCAAGGATTTATCACGGACAAATATTCATGCAGCAGGCTGAGATAATAAACGTAAAATGCAAAATGCAAGTAAATTTAAAATTGACAAAAATGCAAGTAAATTTAAAATTGACAAAAATTCATGCAACAAGCTGAGATAATAAACGTAAAATGTATGTAAATTTAAAATTAACAAGAGGACTGCATCCTGCCTTCCTTCTTTGCGTAGAAGTGCAATTACTCATACCAACATGAGGTCACACCCTCTCTCTCTTTTCATATTGACCATAAAAGAGAAGACCGCCTTGTGTATATTATATATATTATTTTTATTATTACTACTCCAACCACTCTACTTAAAAATAACTTAAGGTAATCTTCCAACTTATACTCAAGGTGTTTATAGCAAGAACCTTAGTTCCCTTTTTAGGATTTCTAAGAATAAGCTATTAATAATACTTAGATTCTTTAGGCTTAGGAGTTCAACTATGTAATCTCCTAGTATCCTTTGTTGGAACCAAGATATCAACCAAGTCCATAGAAATTACTTAGCCTTACATATTACATATTAGCATTTAGTAATAATCATCTTAGTATTAACAATTAGGTCTTAGGAGTTTATTAATGCCTTGCCACAGATAATAACATCTTCGAATTTATTATTAACCATTAAAAACACTTATAAACTTAAGTGCTTCTTTACTGAACATCACAGTTAAATTCTTGTTAAGTGCCCATGGCACTATGATGACACCCATCATCATACTCATGGCCTACCAGCCATAAACTTCTCCCCCTAGTGGATTTGTGTCCCCATCATTCGTTGCATCAAGCTTCCATTCTGCTAAGTCTACAAATTCACAATGCAAAATAAATTAGGAATTACTTACAGAGTTTGTGGACGGGCACTACTACATATGGGTGGATTGTTCCACAAAATATTTCCACGTTTTCAACATTCATGGGTTAAAAAAATTAATTTATATATATATATATATTTTTTCAGGGCGGAAAAACCGTGGCAATATCCACACTTTGTAATGTTCCACGAACTATCGTCGATATAGGGACGAAATTTTTTAATCATTATACTTTGCTTTCATTGCAACCACTCCTCTATTGCAATGATATTGAAATTGTTTCTTTCTAGTTAGCTTCATGTGGATCTATCTAAAGGTGTATACCATGGAAGCTGAAAAGTATGAACACCAATTAGGGAATGGTTAGGTCCACCCAAAAAGGGTTGTTAGAGATATATATCAAAATGATCAACTTGATGCAAGGATTATATTGATGTAGGTTACAAATAAGGATTTCCATGACCACACAAAAAGTGTTGTGAGAGATATATATCAAAATGATCAATGCGATGCAAGAATTCATTTGATATAGGTCACAAATAAGGGTTTCTAGGACCCCCATTGTTTTTATCTGATAAGAGTATTACTCCCTCCTTTAACAATCAAAATTTTATCACCTTCCTTGTCAACGTTTTCATCATTATTATTCATCATAATCGACAATATAAATCCACTATTTTTCCACCCAATTCTATCTGTATGACTTAAGGATGTAATAAAATGCCCAAAAACCTGAAAGTCAAACCATTAGATTGACCATCTAATTAAGGTCGCTACTTTTCCTTCGGAAAGTGTGACCTTGGTCACTACTATTTCCCCAAAAGGCATGACCTGGTCCTAAAAAGTGATTTTAAGTTAAAAAGTTCCATTTCTCTCTTTCATAACAAAGTAGTGGCCAAAAGTCGACACTACCCTTGACGTGGTCAAAATCAATAACAAATTTACCTTCCAAAACCTTAATTTATCCACTAAGAAATCAAGGAGATCCATCCATGACATTTGGCTGGATATTGTAGGTCACAAAGGAGACACATGAACCTTCCCTTGGACAAGCTACAAATGCCCCATATCCCCTAGCATTATACTAAGGTGCGACTCTGTAAACATTCTTTGTGATATTAATGAAAACACATTCTTTCATTCTATGCATTTTATGTTGGCCTCTACTTCTCCATGATGATAATTGTTTGCTTTCTACTTCTCGATGATGAACACATCATGTATTCCTTCATCATCTTCATCTTCAATATTTTAGCTAGTTATCTACTTTCACGGGGTCTTCACTCAATAAACCGCTATCATAGCACGTTCGTTCGTGGCATATGAAACAATACCCCTAATTTCACTAAATATTGAAAAATACCTTCCAAAATCGTTTTTTTTAACCCCCTCCCAATATGCCTTCCCAATTTAAAAAAAAACCCTATTTTCACTAGATATTGTATGTATCAATTTTTTCATTACCATTTTTGATACCCCTTTTATGATCCCACATGCATTCTATAATGCACCTTGCTTCTTTCGATGTATATTGTGGATGCTGTTAAATTTTCAGAATTTACTTCAATCTGATCTAGGATCTTAATTGAGAGAACAACATGTACAACATATCTACAGCATATCAATCATGGAGACAATAATGCAAGCACACAAGAGACACAAAGATTTACTTGGGGAAAACCATAAAGGTGAAAAACCCCAATAACTTCCTCAGAGATAGATAGAGCAATGATACAACCAACCAAGAGAGATAGCCATAACCTAGCAGCAGATCCTCCTCCTCCATAAGTGCGCCACTCCTCCTTGAGTGCATGTGTGAGAAGTGAGTGAGTAAATAGAGTGCCTCCCGCACTCTATTTATACTTGACTTGACTTGCCTTTTTACCTAACTCATGTAGGCTCGAACTTAACCACATAACATAATGCTGACTGGGCCGACCCCCAATAGGGTGGTCTAATAACCCTTTGACCCACATGACTTATACAGGGCCGACCCCAAACAAGGTGGTCTAATAACCCATCAATTATAAGTTACGACACTTCCGTATAGAGGAATAATAACATCTCTATAGGAATACAATATACATATATGTGAAATACATTCCGAAGTTACATATACATCAACACTCCCTCTTAACTAGGAAGGTATTTCTCAGCACAGTTCTTCTAGCACAAGTCATCTTCTCTGGATCATCGTCACTGGATAATCGTCATCGAGTCATCATCATCGTCACTGCTGCTGCTATCTCAATCAATCTCTAAATCTACTCATCATAGGAAGTTCTATAGAGCCAGTCCTTTTTCATACTGGATGTAGGCCCACCACTTGCAGGTCTTCATCATCACTGGCCATACTGTGGAATCCTCAGGACTTATTACGTGCATCACAAAACCTCGAAAGAGCATCCCAGGATGTTACGGGTACACAACTCCAACCTGTAGGATCTCCCAGGGAACTATTACATGTGACCCCACCACAAAACCTTGAAAGAGCATCTCAGGATGTTACGGGTACACAACTCCGACCTGAAATCTCCCAGGGCACAAATTACATGTGGTCCACCACAAAACCTAGCAAGAGCATCTCAGGATGTTACGGGTACACAAATCCGACCTGAAATCTCCCAGGGCACAAATTACATGTGGTCATGGCAAAACCTCACAAGAGCATCTCAGGATGTTACGGGTACACAACTCCGACCTGAAATCTCCCAGGGCCCAAATTACATGCCATAGGACAAAACCTTGCAAGAGCATCTCAGGATGTTATGGGTACATAACTCTGACCTGAAATCTCCCAGGGCACAAATTACATGTCCTCCCAGAGCAATGTCTCGAAAGAGCATCCCAGGCTGTTACGGGTACACAACTCCGACCTATAGGATCTCCCAGACATGCTCATCTGCACAACCTGATCCACGGCCATAGAGTATCAACCTGATACTCACCATACATCATCCTGATGTACTCATGATCGTCCTGATCATCATCACTGCAACGTCCTGCTGCATGTCATCTGGAGCAACATCCTGAAGCTCATCATCCATGATCATCCTGATCATCACTGCAACATCCTGCTGCATGTCATCTGGAGCAACATCCTGAAGCTCATCATCCATGATCATCCTGATCATCACTGCAACATCCTGCTGCATGTCATCTGGAGCAACATCCTGAAGCTCATCATCCATGATCATCCTGATCATCAATGCATCCACCTGATGCATACCAAGTATCTACCTGATACATATCATCATACATGATCCACCTGATCATCAATGCATCCACCTAATGCATACCAAGTATCTACCTGATACATGATACATATCACCATACATGATCCACCTGATCATACAATGTATCCACCTGATACATATACAGATACATGGTCCAAGCATCCAACATGATGCACATACATACATAAATGATCCACCTGATCATATCCATCATCCAACATGATGCATACATACATACATAAAAATGATCCAACTGATCATATCCAGCATCCAACATGATGCGTACATACATACATAAAAATGATCCAACTGATCATATCCAGCAGAAACCAGAACATCATCCTGATGCCCATTATCCAGCGCTTACATCCACAGCCATGTGAAGGATCCTCCTTCCAACATGCTTGGAATGGCTTCAGCAAATGTGTCCATCACTTCTTCCTCGAAGTGTCCTCGATCTGAAGAACGCCAAGCCTCTCTCTGAAGTACTCGAACTTCACTCTGGCTAGTGGCTTCGTCAGCACATCTGCAATCTGCTCGTCCGTCGCAACATACATAAGCTTCGCAGCTCCTCTCTGCACCATATCCCTGATATAGTGATATTTGATCTCTATGTGTTTCGACCTATCATGAAAAACTGGGTTCTCGGACAACTTCACACAACTCTGGCTATCACAGAAGATACCAGTAGCCTCCAACGGGAGATCAAATAATTCAGACAGTAGCTTCCGTAGCCATACTGCCTCACAACTAGATGAACAGGTTGCAACATACTCTGCCTCAGCTGTACTCAGTGCTACGCAGGACTGCTTCCTGCTAAACCAAGAGATCACACTTGATCCCATACTGAAGCAACACCCAGATGTGCTCTTCCTATCTGCAGCATTTCCATCCCAATCTGAATCAACATAACCCTGCAGGTTAAACTTTTGATTCACCTCATACTTGAGCCCATAATCCACTGTACCCTTCAGGTACCTCAGAACATGCTTTACAGCAACCAGGTGAACACTCCTCGGATCTGTCAGGAACTGGCTCAATGTGTTCACAGCAAAGCAAATGTCTGGTCTCATGTTCGTCAGGTACATCAAGGACCCAATCATCTGACGATACAAAGAGACATCAACCGGATCAGATGAATCATCACAAAGAAGCTTTAGATTCGATGCTATTGATGTGGCCATGGCCTTGCAATCCATCATCCCGAACCTCTTTAGGATCTCTACTGCAAACTTCCCTTGTTCAAGGAAGATTCCATCTGCACTCTGCCACACCTCCATGCCAAAAACAAATAGTGCATCATCCCCAAGTTCTTCATCTCGAACTTGGCAGAAAGCTTCCGCTGCGTGTCGGCAATCAATCTATCTTTACCTGTAACAAACAGGTTATCCGCATACAAAAGTAGTATCACTGGATTGCCTTCTTCAACCTTGTAGAAAAGGTTGGAATCTGCTTTACTCTTGGTAATGCCCAAACTGGATAGAAAGCTGTCTATCCTACCATACAAAGTTCTGCACACATATATGACTACACCATGATGTCTTGAGATCCATCTGGTGCATCTTCTATTTCATCACTTTTATATTTCTCAATGCTGCCATCTGCAACATGCTTGATCTGATAGTTCCATTTGGAAGTCATAACAAACTTCCCTTCACATCTTGGGACTACATCCTAAACATCATTCTTCATGATCGATGGATCATGGCATTCCATTTCTTCATCCCATATCCTGGGAACTTCAATATCTTCAATAGATATCTTTGTTGCTGGAACAAATGTTGTAGTCCTTTTGTAGGTGAAGATATATGGTCTTTCCTACAAAACAGGTTAAATTGCATGATTAGAAACATCTCATAATTTTCAGAACAAATTCTTACACATAAAGAAATATGTCATACAGTCATGCAATTATCTTAGCCAATGCTTCAATACGACATTTATCCATATCCCGTAACTTTCTAGATGCCTTCCAATCTCTACCAGAACATTGTTAAGAGTGTGCACAACTCTCAACATGTCAGCAAAGAGGTTTCATTCTAGATAAGTAGCGATGGAATGTTGTACAGTGCCATAGGCTACTTACCCATGCATATTAGTAGTATACTGTTCATCAATGCAATTATTCTAATATGCACAATACATATCCTAAGTCTAGGAACATGAGCATATACATCATTGAACAATTTTATTTCAACAAACATATATGCAAGAAATGATGATTAAAATACTTATCTTTCTTTGTTCGTTGGGTGGAATCCCTCTGAGTCTTTGCTTCATTGCAGGAGCTGCTGGAGTCCTAATCTGAAGTAGCTTCTTCTACAACTTTCTGTTGTGAAGTGTAGAGAGATGGTCAACTCCCTCTGAATATATGCATCCTTGCAGAAACTACTGAAGTGTGCTCCTTCTTGATCTTTGCTTCCTGAATTACCTGTTCTTGAACTCATATTCATCCTTGGTCCCTATGCATGCTTATTAGTATCATGAATGTGTTATCCTTGTGATCTCATATAAAATCATACATTCATTAGTATACTATTAAAACACAATATTCTCAAGCATGTATAGTCATGATCATTTCAAACAGAAAATAATAAGCATTAGCATTCAAGGTCTATGTAGGATTCTTATGGTTAGTCAAATCATAAGAAACATAACATTTCTAAACCTGTAATTACTCAAACCTATGACTCTTCGGGTTAGTTGAATCATTAATCAAGATAAGAGATATAATATGCGTAAAACCTGTGATTATTCAAACCTATACCTTCATGATTCTTCTGGTTAGTCATATCATCAATTATGGTAAGAAACATAATATGCATACAACCATGATTTTTCAAACCTATGACTTCATGACTAATCATTATCAACAACAGTATAAGATCCTAACACAAGGTAGGATTCTATCTTGATATAGGAAAAACATACATGGATTAGCATGCTAGTTAGTTATGTCTAACATACTCACATGATGTCTTCTCATTCTTCTTCAATGACTTGTGCTAGTAACCTGTATATCTCATAGGTTAACTATTACAAAACCAAGTTATACATACCTCGTAAATGGATCTTCTATGAGATCCATGACAATGGATGAATCTTTGTCCTCATGTTATCATGATCATATGTTCTTGGACCAGAACATGATTTGTCTTTCTTGGTGTACCTTTCATGTTAGTAGACAACATAAACCTCATACAACACCATAATGCATTAGTACAATCATAAGTGTCAACACCCTAATCAATGAATATTTTCTATTGTGCATTCATAATTTTATTAAGGTGATATGACAAGTTTGAAATCAAGATTGTACTAACCGTAATAACATGAAAACAAACATACCATAAACTTATTCATGAACAAATATCAAAACATACCTCGATGAGTCATACCTGTCGAGATCGCTTGTAATCTTCTTATGTAAGGCCTTAGCCTCATCTCCCTCTGAAGCAGGAATTTCTTCACTTATGCAGGTGACCAATCCATCTTCTTCTAGGATTAGACCACCACTTGATTTGCAAGATCTGGACCTGGAGCTGGATATGGGTTTGTCAGAGAAACCCCAAAAATTCAAACTTCCGAAAGGATAGAAATATGCGCCTTGATGAGTTGATCAAGCTAGTATATTTCGAATTTGAAAACTGCAAAGTTTCACTCCTCAATTTTGCCTTTGAAACTTTCGGATTCACTGGACGTGACCCTGAACTGGGGTTTGATGAAGCCCACTTTTTTTGCCCAATCAAAAGGTTTGATTCAAATCTCTAAGCTTCTATTTTTCTAAGGAGCTTCCAGCCGTGGTCACAGATTTCAAAAATTCCCATTTTTACAGAAGCCCTAATTTTCCACTTTTCTGATCAAAGTCCCGAACTAGGGTTTGATCAAGCTCGGCCTTCTTCCCAACCAAAAATTCTGATCTTGGTCTCTAAATTTTTATTTTGATGAGTAGCATTCAGCCGTGGTCTCCGATTACAAAAATTCCAACTTTCTTCAAAGCCCTAAATTCCAGAAGCCATGAATGAAGGTACTCTAAAAGAATTCTGTTTTGATAGAAATATGTACCTGATTGTTTCTGGTGTAACTCCAAACCTTTTGATCCACAGGGTCTGAAAAAGTTTCCTGAGATAGCCTGACCTGTTATCTTTCCATCCTGATAGGTCTTACCTCAATTGCATTCTCTGAGAGAGAGTTATGCCAAATGTCGCAACGTGACCTGTTTTGGGATAAAATAGGAGAGCGAACTTGTACGGCGTGCCACGTGTCACTGTTTCAACTTCAGCCTCTGAAAACTTTTCCTGAGATAGCTCGGCCTTTATCTTTCCATCCTGACAGGTCTAACCTCAATTGGATTCTCTGAGAGAGAGTTATGCCAAGTGTCACAACGTGACCTGTTTATGGGATAATACAGGAGAGCGAACTTGTACGGCGTGCCACGTGTCACTGGATCAACTTCGGCCTCTAAAAAAGTTTCCTGAGATAGTACAGTCTGTTTAATACCTGTCACTTTTTACGAAATTTCATTTGGAGCTTCCTAGCCCAGGTTATGACCTTTTTCCCAAGGTCACCTGATTTTGACTCAGATCTGGAAGAGGCAGAAACCCTATATTGTACAGATCATAAATCACAAAGTACAACTAATTAGAGGTTGTCCTTTGGACACAAGGTACCTAGAGATTTAATATTTGTCCTGTAACAATTTCAGATCCGAAAACTTCGCCAAAACGGATTTATAGCGAAAGTGCTACGATGACTGGTTTTTTCTATATCAAGCCCTAGCATCGTTAGTGCAACAAGTGTCATACATGCCATATCATGCCTTCTTTCAGGCTAGCTCTGATACCATGTTAAATTTTCATAATTTACTTCAATCTGATCTAGGATATTAACTTATAGAACAACATGTACAACATATCTACAACATATCAATCATGGAGACAATAATGCAAGCACACAAGAGACACAAAGATTTACTTGGGGAAAACCATAAAGGTGAAAAACCCCAATAACTTCCTCAGAGATAGAGCAATGATACAACCAACCAAGAGAGATAGCCATAACCTAGCAGCAGATCCTCCTCCTCCATAAGTGCGCCACTCCTCCTTGAGTGCATGTGTGAGAAGTGAGTGAGTAAATAGAGTGCCTCCCGCACTCTATTTATACTTGACTTGACTTTCCTTTTTACCTAACTCATGTAGGCTCGAACTTAACCACATAACATAATGCTGACTGGGCCGACCCCCAATAGGGTGGTCTAATAACCCTTTGACCCACATGGCCGACCCCCAATAGGGTGGTCTAATAACCCTTTGACCCACATGACTTATACAGGGCCGACCCCAAACAAGGTGGTCTAATAACCCATCAAGTATAAGTTACGACACTTCCGTATAGAGGAATAATAACATCTCTATAGGAATACAATATACATATATGTGAAATACATTCCGAAGTTACATATACATCAACAGATGCACATTACTTCACCCACAATGCAATTACTCAACCACATATCATTATGATTTTCAATATCTAATGGTCTAATGAAGAGATAGGAAATCAATTCTTCTATGTCACTAGATCCAATGCACATAGTACAACATTTAGATTGCATGTTACAGTTCCCCAATCGTTGACTAAGCCTGTTGTGGGCTAGGGATCCAATCCCCGAGGGCGTGTAACAAGCTCTAGGAGGATGACTAAACCTCCCAAGGCCTGTAATAGGCACGAGTGGTTGGGTATTCAATCCCCCAAGGCCTATCTAGGACCTATAACAGGCCCTAGAGGCTTAGAGCCTCCCAAGGCTATTGGTAACAACTAGCTGAGTATTATTGGTAAAAATTGGTGCCAATGACCACTGTCTCTTGACTATGATCTACTAGAAACCTACTTCACCATGAAACCCCCTGGTCTCAGGCATGCCTCAAGATGTGATTTCCCTGCGTACTGGTAAGACCGAGCCTTTCCTCAACCCAATTTCTCATCCAACCGTGATCTTGCCATCTCCATTTGGCAGATATTTGTCAGCTCGCCCATATAAAAAAAACCCCAATGTATTTTTGTATTGTTACATTAAATAAAAAAACCCTTTGCCCCTTAATATATAAGCAATATAATTTTTAGGTTTTCATTAATATTTAATACCGCAATATGAATGAATGTGGTATTATATTGCCTTCTAGTGAATCCCCCGTGGTCCACAGTGGATGGCTCACCACATCCTTGATGAGAATATTCCCACTGGAAGGACAAGAAGTAGAAACACAGTGTTGTGATACCATGTCCTCAACTGTACAGGCACTGGCCCGTGTCCCAGTAAGATGTACAACGTCCCCTCTTCGGGACAAACCAGTGAGAAAGTAGATATCCTTAATGTCTGTCGTGAGGATATGCTCACCTATCACAAAGTACTGTTGGGTCGCATCCCAACTCTGGAGCATGTGTGTCAGCAGTGGGATCTGGGATCTCATCCCCTGGATCTCAAAGAACTTGAGTAACCCACAGTTTCTCAAAGCATCCACGCATTGTGGATCATTCGCAGCTTGTTCATCTTCGAGTTCATCTTCTCTCTCTCGCCACTCCAATACCATATTGGCTAGATGGTAACCTGCCAAGAAGGACATTTAAACACTATTAGGTCCTGCTTAGAGTCCACATTTCATTACCTCTTCCTCTTGCCTTTGTGGAGTGTTTTGTGTTTGCTATGAGGAACCTTGTGAGCTCGATTGGGTTCACTGTGACTAGCATTGAGTTCCTAGAATTGTAGTTGGATGGATTGTTGCAAGAAATGTATTTATTGTCTAATGCAGGCCCTAGAAGGTCTTAGTGGAAGATTTTGGGTCATTCGACTCAATGTCTGAAATTTCGTTGAAGCTTGTGGATAAAATAGTAATAATAATAACACCCAATATGAACTGAGATTTGCTTTCGATACCTATGTCTATTTAAAAGGTCCCGGGATTTACCTTCTATATAAAATGGTGAATGTTTGGTTCTCTATTTAATCTCTGCATTTTCCTATGTCTAAGATCCAAGTGTATGCGTAGAAGGAATGGGGTTTAAGAAGGTCGCCCTGTTTTCCTGTAGCATGAGAATCTATAAATGGTAACTGCTGATAGATATTCCATACTGAATAAAATCGTTTTGTTCTTCTGTGTAGGCGATTTAGTTTAAACGTTTATGTTTCCCAATATACTTTTGCCTCATGTCTAAATTATTTTCATGGGACCTAGTCTTTTGGAATTCTACCTGGGGTTTCGATACCTGACCTGGGCATCTATCTTTTTCTTGGTGTCAATGTGGGATTCGATCCTTGGATTCCGTCAAGTTTCTAGAGTTGCAATATAAAACTTAGAGTCTGCGTCCACAGGGTTTGAGCAGTAATAATCCTTGAAGGTTCTATTGTGTTCTAATATGGTTTCAATAAATCGTGTTTACTGTGTAATGTTCCCATAATTGATTTCCTAAGTGATTTAAATTATGAGCTTTAGTTCTTTCTTTACTACTACGTTTCTGGAATTTCATAAATGTTAAATTTTCAGAATTTACTTCAATCTGATCTAGGATCTTAACTGAGAGAACAACATGTACAACAAATCTACAACATATCAATCATGGACACAATAATGAAGCACACAGGAGACACAAAGTTTACTTGGGGAAAACCATAAAGGTGAAAAACCCCAATAACTTCCTCAGAGATAGATAGAGCAATGATACAACCAGAATACAAGAGATAGTCTTCTCCTAGCAGCAGATCCTCCTCCTCCACAAGTGCGCCACTCTCCAAAGTGTGAGTGAGAGAATATAATGTGTAAAATGAGAGAGACACACTCTCTATTTATACACTAACTTGACTTGACCTTTACTCAACTAGGTCGGCCTCAACTTAACCACTTAACATAATGCTGACTGGGCCGACCCCCACTAGGGTGGTCTAATAACCCTTTGACCCACATGGTCGACCCCAATAGGGTGGTCTAATAACCCTTTGACCCACATGACTTATACAAGGCCGACCCCAACAAGGTGGTCTAATAACCCATCAAGTATAAGTTACAACACTTACAATATAAATGACAACACTTCCGTATAGATGAATGTAATACCCCATTTTGACCCTTAGGATATATATTATCATTTAATGTAAATAATGTGTACATGTGATGTATGTTTTCTTAGCGTGGAGCTCAAGGCCAAGGCCCCACTAGTGAAAGCCCGAATTTGATTTAAAAAGGGAAAGCATTGATATTTGATGCCCATGTGCTCTTAAGCCATGGAAATTGTAATAGGATGTAAATAAACATCATGCAATATAAAGTTCCAAGACTGGCTATGGAAGCAACGAATGAGAAGGGGCCATGTGTATCCACTAGGGAGTGGTGAGGGGGCTATGGGATTGAACCATAGGCTGCCATATGTCACCTTGAGAACCCATTTGACTTTCCTTGATGACATTTAATTCTGTTGTAAGGAAGTGGTTGAGGATTTCAGTCCATGGCTTCAATGGAGCATGGGCAGCCCAGAAATTCGTATGGCAGAGTATGGGCTCTGTTTTCTTGTACCACAAGCCACTCTACCTCATGGATGTTGCTTCTTCCTCATCCCCATTCCATTGGGAAACTGACCGGCACCATTCTCCATCCAAAAACGATTTGCCAGCAGAGAGCAAAACCAGAAATCGCGACTTTGAAAGAACCCGCGTTTTGGGAAGCCAAAAACGCCCAGATTTGGCATCGGACAGTGAAATCCAATGGGGGATCCATTGGTATGAGCCTTGGGGTGAATTTGGGAGCATTAGCTACCCCGAAATCCATTGGAAATCCCAGTTTTTATAGCCCAGAAATGAAGTGACGGGATTGAGTTACTGGATAACAGAACTGTGAGAAATCCAAGTGTGAATGACTGAGCAGAGGTTTGGTTTGCTTGGTAAACCCAGTGAAGGCTAGAATCTCAAGGAATTAGCAGCTGGACCTTTCTATGCCCACCCTAAAGAGAATTGGAGGGAAGGGACGCCTGAGGGACTGTGCAGCAGAGAAGGGGACCTTCCTTGTGTTGGGGTGCGGTAGGTATTGTGGGTGCCATGACTGTTGAGTTCATTTGAGATGCCTGTAGCTTTGTGGTTGAGCTCACTGGCTTAGCATCCTCCTCATTTGTCATTTGTATGCTTGATAAACCCAACGGTGTGTTGGCTTAGCATAGCTGATGACCGAAACCATGGCTGTGAGTGAGCCCAGCTAGTTCTTCCTTAGTGGATACACAACCCAGCTCGGGGGTGATCTCTCAGCTGAAAGAATATAGGCTGGACAGAGATCTATGGTTGGGTGGAACGTTGCTCTCACGTAGCCAGTCGTTGGACATCTACTTCTCAAGATAAGTGTTCTGTGTATTATAAATTATTTGCATTTTGTGTTCTGCAATATGTTAAGTTGTCCATGTTTAATGAAATGAGTTGATTATCTTAATTTGGAATCCATGCATGGTATTGTAATGAGATTGAGTCTCTATATGCTGAATCATCCCCCGCTGTGATATATATATATATATATGTTAGGCATTACTGGTTGTGTGCTTCTTAGTATGTTTATTCCGCTGTGTTTATATTGAGATGAATCTGCATATAGAATTTTTTAATTGTTATGAATTTATGAGTAATGTAATATTGGGGCTAAGCCTGCCAAAAGCCCCGGTGTGTTGTTAATGTTTCCTTCCCCGCATTTGACGATGGAAGGGGACGTTACAGAGTGGTATCAGAGCTCTAGGTTCAACACTACGGCTGTTGGGCCCTTCATAGAGATATAAATCATTGTGTGTACATGCATTTTGTATTTGGAACTAAAATGCATTAAAGAAACCTCAAGATTGCATGATTTCTATTTGTTGGAACGAGAAATCATTTCCATGACTGTTTGGGGATTTTTGCAAGCTGCTTGCATTGATTGCATTCTATGAAATAGAGGAAGGAGCGAGAAAATTCATTTTCAAGATGAATGTTTGCTCTAATTTGTCCCCAATGCTGTAGCATTCAGTTTTGTATTTGTTTGTTTGCCTCCATAGAGGAGAGGAAGGAGGGGCAACCTCTGCCATCTTATATTGTTTTGTTGTTGTTGTTGTTAATTGTTGTGCATAGGAGATGATGCATCATGTGCTTGAGACCTTGATTAATGATGAATCCATGTTCCTTGAATGTCCATGATGCTTTGAATGCATGAACTTGAATGTTGAGCATGGCTGGAAATGAGTTTTGTTTGTTTAAAAGCATGAATAATCAGTTGTTACAGCCCCATGTCTTAATGATGATTGTTAATTACAATGAATCCACATTGTGTGGCCAATTGATGGTTTTCAAAAGTGAGGAAAGCCTGCAAATTATGCCCTTATGCTCATGAGTCTCCTTACCCATGCTTGTTGGCTGCTTGGAGATTAATTGTGAATCCATTGGTTGGATTGTTGAATGTGAAATGAAAAGAAAATCCCTTATTAGAGATGCAAGTTGTTGTCATTCTCTTACTGTTTTTATGCAAGTTTTTATGCAAATCTGATCTATAGTAGTTCACCTCTGTAAGGAGATGAAAGGGCACATTCCAGAAAATTTTCTAACTGTTGTGAGAAGTTGCAGTTGCAGGCAAGAGACAGAATGGTTTTGATGTGGAATTGGGAAGTTGGGGGCGGCATGCTGATTGAGAAAAATGATAGGGTCAGACTTCTCAGATGAAGAATAAGATCACATAGGTGCATAGACCTTTTCCAGAGCTTTCCAACGGTACCAAATTTGTCCAATTTGGTTAAGGGACGAAGGAGAAATGGACCCCGGAAGTTACAGGAAACGCAAGGTGCGCGGCGGCAGTTTTAAATCTGCGCGGTGCGCGGAATGTGTGCAGATTGCGCGCGGATTGTGCGCAGATTGTGCGCGGGGCGCGCACAGATCGCGCACGGATTGCGTGCAGGTCGTGCACAGATTGTGCGCAGATTGCGCGTAGGGCGCGCACAGATCGCGCGCAGATTTCGCGCAGGTCGCGCACAGATTGCGCGCGAATTGTGCGCAAATTGCGCGCGGGGCGCGCACGGATCGCGCGCGGATTGCGCGTAGGTCGCGCACAGATTGCGCGCGGATTGCGCGCGGGGCGCGCACAGATCGCGCGCGGATTTCGCGCAGGTCGCGCACAGATTGCGCGCGGATTGCGCGCGGGGCGCGCACAGATCGCGCGCGGATTTCGCGCAGGTCGCGCACAGATTGCGCTCGGATTGTGCGCAGATTGCGCGCGGGGCGCGCACGGATCGCGCACGGATTGCGCGTAGGTCGCGCACAGATTGCGCGCGGATTGCGCGCGGGGCGCGCGTGGATTTCACGCAGGTCGCGCACAGATTGCGCATAGGTTGTGCGCAGATGGCGTGCAGGTTGCGTGCGGATAGTGCGCGGATTGCGCGCAGGTTGTGCGCAGGTGGCGCACAGGTGGAGCATAGGATGCAAAGGGAGTTTAAAATGTGAAAAGTAAGGAGTAGTTAAACCCAGAATTTTATAAAAGATGAATGGTGCATCAAAATTGAGATCCGCGAAGTGCCGAGTGTTCCTTGTTATATGGACTAACTTTGCCCAATATAAAAGTTTTGCGATTCTTCATAGATTTTCTTCCACAGGTGGCTGAAGTTGGCATTCTGGACCAGAATGCAACTGTGTAAAATGTGCAGAATTATTGGTAAGAGTTGTCATTTTTGAAACAACGTTGTTTCCACACCCGATGTCGGAATGGAGCACGGGGACAGGCATTGGAAAGCTTGTCCAGCAGGGAACAAGGATGCATGACCAGAGTTTGAATGAGTTCTACATATATCACAGATATTTAGCGCAGAAGAGTGCCATCGGCTGTTTGACAAACAAATTTTGTTGTCAATGTGGGCAATTTCTACAATTGCATGATATGGAAGAGGAATTCCATGTTACAGTGAGGGATCGAAAATGGAAGAATTCTTTAAACCCCTGTTTGTTATC
Organism: Larix kaempferi; assembly: GCA_027924585.1. NCBI lineage: Eukaryota > Viridiplantae > Streptophyta > Pinopsida > Pinales > Pinaceae > Larix > Larix kaempferi. The sequence continues at coordinate 5,465,903 of BSBM01000792.1, forward strand.
ATACTTCTAATTATGAAATTGTCATATGGCATAAAAATGTTAAAAATGTAAGGGATTACATAGATGTATATGCACTAGATGGCATCTTAACAAACATTGCATAGTGCATATGGAAATGCTTGTGCATAAATTGGATATTGCATATTGGTAGAATAATGAAGTCTGCATATGCAATGAACCACTAATGGAGAATATTGTGGTTGATAATCACTATTGATGTTGGTATTGGTTGTAGGACCAAAGATAACAAAGAGCATGGCTAAATGTGTTGAGGATATTGTTGCATGAAGCCAACAACCTTATGCAGAAAGGATGGTGCAACAAATCTATGATCATAAAGTTGGCAAAAGGACTGAGAAGCCTTGGTAAGAGGCCAACTGATCAGGTAACATCAGATGATGTTAATGGTAACCATGCAGGTAATGATTATTGGTGCCAAATTGCATGAATGTTGAAAGAGGATTTGGTAAGATCTCTTCAACTATGTTTGAGCTATGATGAGTTAGTTTGCATGTGATATTGAATACCGATTGGGACTGTTTAGAAATCTCAATGCATTCATATGAATTTATATCATGCCATGTATATGTTGGTTATGTGCTTAATAACCAAAGCAAGTGAGGACTGGTGGTCCTTATTATGGTAATGAAAGTTATATGAGATAGTCATGTTTCAATCATAATATGCTTGAATGCATAGTACTCATGAAACAATGCAGGGTAGCATTGAGTAGATGAGCATTAAGAGATTTTATAAATCTTGTGATGCATTGTATGAATGCATAGAACTGATGCATATGTTATTGCAAAATAAATAATGAATGAAATGATGAATTGATGATAATTCTAGGATCATTTCATGGGCTGTTATGAATGCAGAATAGTAAGTGCATGAAGAGCCCAATCATGATCGATGGGCTGCTAGAATTCTTTGTGGAAGGACAGAGTTGTATGAATGATATGACTGAAATTTGATCTAGAGCTTATGAGAATGAATCTCATGGTTGAGAGCTCTAAGTTCTGTTAGTAAGAACAATTATAAATCTCAGATTTGTAAATGTTTCGGATTTGAAATTTTGCTAATAATTGCTAATGACTGTTTGGCTTATATGAAAATGTGTCAGGAGGACATGCTGTAAGTGGATGCTCATGTATGGCAGCGGGCATAAGACCATAACGGGCAGAGTGGTGTCACTTACAGGAGCCAAACAATATGAGGATAGCCTCATGGATAAGAAAACCAATTTCTGTAGTAGACAGAGTTGCAAATTCATACTGAATTTAATTATTAGTGCCATGGATTGGTTATGAAACAATCAGATTTGAATGGTATTGTTAAATGTTGCTGACTGTTTGGCTGTTTAATAAATGTGCCAGGGAGACACATTGCAGTAAGACCGAGAGAGAGAGGTCCTGCAGAAGCCAAACTTCATGGGAAGGGATTCCATGATTTGAAAATGGGTTTCAGGTGAAACGCCATAAGACATTATTAATGTCTCATCTGCACTACATGATTGGTAAACAATATGAGTGAGATGGTGAATATTATGTCAGTAAGACATGTGAGAGGCATGTAACATCAAAAGGAATTGGGATGGCAAACCGAGGGACTGTCAACTCAGAGAAGGAGCCCCCATTCCTCATTAAAGAAGAGAAATAACATCTGCAAATGGATAAGTGTTTCATAAACCCTGAATGATATATATATATGCATACATGCATGTCTAATTATTAGAGTTAATATGCAGAGCATGTTTTGATTTTATTTCCATTATGGCAGACTGCTTGAAGTATGATTAGGATCTTCATAGTTCACATCAGTAAGGAGTGCACGCCTTTCTGTTGCTGATTTATGTTAGGGATGCCAATATTGACTACGCCTTAAGGGAATGGACGCATTCCTGGTGTTTCAAGATTGGATAGTGAATGTTATGAAATATGTTTATAGTTTAGAGCAGCAATACTAATGAGCTTGCTATCCATTTTGTGTTGACAGATTATACATATGAAATTCAATGTTGCACATTAAAGGGAAAAGTGAAGAAAAGAATACTCAAGAGGACTGTATGAGCAGTGGTAACCCTTGTGTAGGGTGAGTGGGTATCATGGGGCCATGATAGCCTGCAGTTAAGAAAGTCACCTAAAGAATTCCTTAATGGAACCACCGGCCTACACAAGAGAAGAAGTGCCACCCTTGTGTGGGTGAAGAATTGTTATGCGCATTGAGGGATTGTGATACATGTGAAAGGCTGATGCAAGCCTAAGGCAAAGGGTAGTGGAGACTTGACCTGTAATGGTCGGTAGCGCAGTTACCTTCCATTGGCCGATGACCCAGACGTATGTGCTGGCTCGGCAATGGAGAGGGCCAACCAGGTATGGGACTGGTTGGGCACCACCAAATGCTTGGTAAACCCAGTCGGCGTGAAGGTGTACTGGTAGGGCATTAATTATTTGATGATTTGGAGCAGCCTGCGTGCTGGCCAAACATCCTAGTCTGCAGGAGGATCCCAAGGCTTATAAAGTAAAAGCAGGACCCTGTGGACCAGAGAAGAAATGCACAATACAGATAAGTATTCAATTTCATTCATTTCTTGTATGAAATAATGAAGGTTTCAAGCATAAAGCTTGTAACAGTGAGCTCATGCATTATTGTTTCTTTGTTGGAAACCTTGGTCAATGCAGGAAGCAAGGACCCTGAAAGAACTAAAAGCTGCTTGGTAAATCCAGAAGTGACTGGTTGAGCATTGACTATTTGATGTTGTGGAGCAGCCTGTGCGCTGGCCAAACATGTAAGACTATTTGATGTTGTGGAGCAGCCTGTGCGCTGGCCAAACATGTAAGACTATTTGATGTTGTGGAGCAGCCTGTGCGCTGGCCAAACATGCAATACTATTTGATGTTGTGGATCAGCCTGTGCGCTGGCCAAACATGCAAGACTATTTGATGATTTGGAGTAGCCTGCGTGTTGGCCAAACATGCAAGATTATTGGTGATTTGGAGCAGCCTGCGTGCTGGCCAAACATACAAGGTTATTTGATGTTGAGGAGTAGCCTGCGTGCTATCCCAACATTCGTTATTATACCCATAGGAGATCCAAGGCTTGTAAAGCAAAGAAGGACCCTATGGAATAAAGTGAAGACATCCAATGCAGATAAGTATTTGGTTATGTTGTAATTTCTTGCTTATGAATATACATGTGTATATGATTTGGTTATGATTTCCTATGAAAATAAACTAAACATGTGAATTAATTCAATGTTTGAGTGTAGGTATTGCTGGAAGCAATGACTATGAAAGCATCTTAAGGATGCATGTGGACATGTAACCGTCCTAAAGAGCTCAGCATGAGCAGTAATGGAAAGATGGGGCTAGTGGGATTGTGTGAGTCCTAGCAGCCAAGAGTTGTAGATAAACCATGTGGAGGGACTCCATGGTTGAAAGGTCTGAAATAGACCATAGACATTAAGTGTCATAGCCAAGAAGGGCAGGTCAAGCATTCACGTTGAGGTGAAAGAGACTAGGAGCATGAAAACCACCGTGGTGGTGTGGGTTCCAGAATGGAACAAGACTAAGAGAAGACACTCTTACTGCTCTCTCTTTCCTTTTTATGGATGCATTTATAAACACAGAAAATTGTTGAATGCATGCATGAATGAAAGTAAAAGTGTGTTTATTTGATTAAAGTGAATTGTGAATGCTAATTAATGAATTTCCCGTGAATGGATGAACATGAAGGAATTCATGTGTATGTTGGGCAAGCATAAAAGTGTGGAAGTCTCATGAGTAAAGCATGGACTATCCATGTCAAATGGGGAAAAACCATTGACTGATTTTTTTTTTATGTTTGGGTTATGCTCGGCCTAATGATAATTGTAATGATGAATTTCACAGGTGGAAATTAAATCATTTGGTTGCAGTTGTTATGAGCAAGTGTTGCTTGTGAGCCAAGTGAGAACCAGCTGTGCACAATGACCATGGCAGCAGACCATAGGCTATTAGAATTGGCTGGAAGTCTTCTTCAAACAATTGCCAAGACCCCAGAAAATATTGGAGAGATGCTCAAGATGCAAAAGCAGCAGAACGAGATGAACCTCAAGAGGGCAGCAGCCATAAAGTTTTCAGACTTATGGATGAGCTGGAAGATCCGAATCAGCAGGAGCAGCTTGTGAAAATCAAAGGACTTGGTCCTGAAAGTTCAAAGTAAAGAACAGAATGCAGGGTAGATTTGCAAAGTTTTTGAAGTTTTGGACATGTGTAAATTGTATATGTGTGCCTAAGTCTTGGAACACCGAGGACGGTGTTATTCTAAGGGGGAGGGGATTGTAATACCCCATTTTGACCCTTAGGATATATATTATCATTTAATGTAAATAATGTGTACATGTGATGTATGTTTTCTTAGCGTGGAGCTCAAGGCCAAGGCCCCGCTAGTGAAAGCCCGAATTTGATTTAAAAAGGGCAAGCATTGATATTTGATGCCCATGTGCTCTTAAGCCATGGAAATTGTAATAGGATGTAAATAAACATCATGCAATATAAAGTTCCAAGACTGGCTATGGAAGCAATGAATGAGAAGGGGCCATGTGTATCCACTAGGGAGTGGTGAGGGGGCTATGGGATTGAACGATAGGCTGCCATATGTCACCTTGAGAACCCATTTGACTTTCCTTGATGACATTTAATTCTGTTGTAAGGAAGTGGTTGAGGATTTCAGTCCATGGCTTCAATGGAGCATGGGCAGCCCAGAAATTCGTATGGCAGAGTATGGGCTCTGTTTTCTTGTACCACAATCCACTCTACCTCATGGATGTTGCTTCTTCCTCATCCCCATTCCATTGGGAAACTAACCGGCACCATTCTCCATCCAAAAACGATTTGCCAGCAGAGAGCAAAACCAGAAATCGCGACTTTGAAAGAACCCGCGTTTTGGGAAGCCAAAAACGCCCAGATTTGGCATCGGACAGTGAAATCCAATGGGGGATCCATTGGTATGAACCTTGGGGTGAATTTGGGAGCATTAGCTACCCCGAAATCCATTGGAAATCCCAGTTTTTATAGCCCAGAAATGAAGTGACGGGATTGAGTTACTGGATAACAGAACTGTGAGAAATCCAAGTGTGAATGACTGAGCAGAGGTTTGGTTTGCTTGGTAAACCCAGTGAAGGCTAGAATCTCAAGGAATTAGCAGCTGGACCTTTCTATGCCCACCCTAAAGAGAATTGGAGGGAAGGGACGCCTGAGGGACTGTGCAGCAGAGAAGGGGACCTTCCTTGTGTTGGGGTGCGGTAGGTATTGTGGGTGCCATGACTGTTGAGTTCATTTGAGATGCCTGTAGCTTTGTGGTTGAGCTCACTGGCTTAGCATCCTCCTCATTTGTCATTTGTATGCTTGATAAACCCAACGGTGTGTTGGCTTAGCATAGCTGATGACCGAAACCATGGCTGTGAGTGAGCCCAGCTAGTTCTTCCTTAGTGGATACACAGCCCAGCTCGGGGGTGATCTCTCAGCTGAAAGAATATAGGCTGGACAGAGATCTATGGTTGGGTGGAACGTTGCTCTCACGTAGCCAGTCGTTGGACATCTACTTCTCAAGATAAGTGTTCTGTGTATTATAAATTATTTGCATTTTGTGTTCTGCAATATGTTAAGTTGTCCATGTTTAATGAAATGAGTTGATTATCTTAATTTGGAATCCATGCATGGTATTGTAATGAGATTGAGTCTCTATATGCTGAATCATCCCCCGCTGTGATATATATATATATATATGTTAGGCATTACTGGTTGTGTGCTTCTTAGTATGTTTATTCCGATGTGTTTATATTGAGATGAATCTACATATAGAAGTTTTTAATTGTTATGAATTTATGAGTAATGTAATATTGGGGCTAAGCCTGCCAAAAGCCCCGGTGTGTTGTTAATGTTTCCTTCCCCGCATTTGACGATGGAAGGGGACGTTACAATGAATAATAACATCTCTATAGGAATACAATATACATATATGTGAAATACATTCCAAAGTTACATATACATCAACACTCCCTCTTAACTAGGAAGGTATTTCTCGACACAGGTCTTCTAGCACAAGTCATCTTCTCTAGATCATCGTCACTGGATAATTGTCATCGAGTCATCATCATTGTCACTACTGTTGCTATCTCAATCAACATCTGAATCTACTCGTCATAGGAATTTCTATAGAGACAGTCCTTTTTCATACTAGATGTAGGCCCACTACCTGCAAGTCTTCGTCATCACTGGCCATACTGTGGAATCCTCAGGACTTATTATGTGTGTCACAAAACTTGGCTGCAGCATCCCAGGCTATTACGAGCACACAGCTCTACTTGTCGGATCTCCCAAGAGCACATTACATGTGACCCATCACAAAACCTGGTTGATGCATCCCAGGCTGTTACGAGCACACAAATCTACCTGTCCGATCTCCCAGGAGCACATTACATGTGATCTCACCACAAAACCTGGCTGAAGCATCCCAGGCTATTACGAGCACACAACTCTACCTGTCAGATCTCCCAGGAGCACATTACATGTGGTCCACCACAAAACCTAGCTGAAGCATCTGAGGCCTTTTTCATCCTGTCCAGATCTCCTAGGAGAAAATTACATGTGGTCATGGAAAAACCTGGCTGAAGCATCTGAGGCCTTTTTCATCTTGTCCAGATCTCCCAGGAGCAAATTACATGCCATAGGACAAAACCTCGCAAGAGCATCTAAGAATGTTACGGGTACACAAATCCGACCTATAGGATCTCCCAAACATGCTCATCTACACAACCTGATCCATGGCCACAAAGTATCATCCTGATACTCATCATACATCATCCTGATGTACACATGATCATCCTGATCATCATCACTGCAACATCCTGCTGCATGTCATCTTGAGCAACATCCTGAAGCTCGTCATCTATGATCATCCTGATCATACACTGCATCCACCTGATGCATACCATGTATCTACCTGATGCATACATGATCTACCTAATCATACAATGTATCCACCTGATACATATCAACATACATGATCTCAATATCCACCTGATACATATACAGATACATGGTCCAAGCATCCAACATGATGCATATACAAAATACATACAAATGATCCAACTGATCATATCCAACATCCAAGATGATGCATACATACATAAATGATCCAACTGATCATAACAAGCATCAAACATGATGCAATGATCCAACTGATCATAACAAGCATTCAACATGATGCATATACATATACAAAGTAGTAACTGGAGCATAGTCCTGATGCTCATCATCCATGATCCTCCTGATCATCATAGCATTGTCCTCTTCAGGTCATCTCATCGTCCACGAAGCACAACCCAGATGCACATCATCCATCCCTTACACTATCGACATGGGATAACACATCTACCACCATTCAGGGAGGGCTACAACCCTTAATTTTTCACCATGGGAGAACACATCTACCACCATGTGAAAAATGGCTCAGGAATTACATCATGATCATGGGAGAACACATCAACCATGTCAGAAAATCTCATGTGCATCTGCATCTTCCGGATTCATCACTTCCCTTTGGAAGGAACCTCGATTTGAAGTGCACCAAGCCTCTCTCTGAAGTACTCAAACTACACTCTGGCCAACAAGTTGGTCAATACATCTGCAACCTGTTCATCCATCGCAACATACTCTGCTTCGGCTATACTCAGTGTTATGCAGGACTGCTTCCTGCTAAACCAAGAGATCACACCTGATCCCTATCTGCAGCACTACCTTCCCAATCTGAATCAACATAACCCTGTAGGTTAAAATTTTGATTCGCATCATACTTGAGCCCATAATCAACTGTACCCCTCAAAATATGCTTTACAACAACCAGGTGAACACTTTTCGGATCTGTCGGGAATTGGCTCAATGTGTTCACCGCAAAGCAAATATCTAGTCTCGTGTTCATCAGGTACATCAAGGACCCAATCATCTGATGATACATAGTGATATCAACCGGCTTAGAAGAATCATGACACATAAGCTTCAAGTTCGATGCCATAGGTGTGGCCATAGCCTTGTAGTCCATCATCCTGAACCTCTTCAGGATCTCTATTGCATACTTCCCTTGTCCAAGGAAGATTCCATCTACACTCTGCCACACCTCCATGCCAAAAACAAATAGTGCATCATCCCCAAGTTCTTCAACTCGAACTCGGCAGCAAGCTTCCGCTGCATGTCGGCAATCAATCTATCCTCACCTGTTACAAACAGGTCATCCACATAGTAGTATCACTGGATTACCTTCCTCAACCTTGTAGTAAAGGTTGGAATCCACGTTATTCTTGGTAAAGCCCAAACTGAATAGAAAGCTGTCTATCCTACCATACCAAGTTCTTCACATATATGACTCCCTGTCATGTGTCTTAGAACCAAGTGGCTTCTCCACATATACTTCTACTTCAACTACACCTTTCAAGAAGGCTGTCTTGAAATCCATCTGGTGTATCTTCCACTTCATCACTGCAGCCAAAGCAAGTATGGATCTAATGGAAGTGTATCTGGCTATAGGAGCAAAAGTCTCTATGCTACTACTTGCAACATGCTTGATCTTGTAGATCCTCTTGGAAGTCACTACAGACTACCCTTTGGGACTGCATCCCAAACATCTTCATGATCGACTGGTACTCCTCAATCATGGCATTCTTCCCAGATCCTGGGAACTTCAATATCTTCAATATTTTCAATAAATAACTTTGTTGCTGAACAAATATTGTAGTCCTTCTTTTTGTAGGTGATGGTATACGATCTTTCCTACACAACAAGTTAAATTGCATGATTAGAAAACATCTCATAGTTTTCAGAACAAATTCTTACACATAAAGAAATATGTCATACAGTCATGCAATTATCTTAGCCAATGCTTCAATACAACATTTATCCATATTCCATAACTTTCTAGATGCCTTCCAATCTCTACCAGAACATTGTTAAGAGTGTGCACAAGTCCTAACATGTCAACAAAGAGCTAGATAAGTAGCAATGGAATGTTGTACAGGGCCATAGGCCACTTACCCATGTATATTAGTAGTATATTTTTCATCAATGCAACTATTCTAATATGCATAATACAAAACCTAATTCTAGGAACATAAGAAAATACATCAGTAAATAACATTATTTAAACAAACAACTATGTAAGAAATGACAATTCAAATACTTATGTTTGTTTGATTGTTGGGATGGCTCCCTCTCAGTCTTTGCTTCTTTTCTGCAACTCCATTCTGATGTGGATTGTGAGAAGTGGTCAAATCCCTCTGAATATCTGCATCCTTGCAAAAATTACTAGAGTGTGCTCCCTCTTGATCTTTGCTTTCTGGATTACCTATCCTTCAACTTATATTCATTCTCAATCCCTATGCATGCTTGTTAGTATCATCATTGTGTTATCCTCTAGGTCTCATACATAATCAAATATTCATTAGTATAATCTTAATATTATCAAAACACAATAATCTAAAGCATGTATAGTCAGGATCATTTCAAACACAGATAATAAACATTAGTATTCGAGGTTTCAGGGATGTCTTCTTTTACTCATGCATATTCTTATTTGGTCATAGGACTCTTCTGGTTAGTTAAATCATTAATCAAGATAAGATATATAATATGCATAAAACCCGTGATTACTCAAACCTATACCTTCATGATTCTTTTGGTTAGTCATATCATCACTTATGGTAAGAAACATAATATGCATACAACCATGACTATTCAAACCTATGACTTCATGAATAATCATTATCAACAACACAACAGTACAAGATCCTAACACAAGGTAGGATTCTAGCTTGATATAGGAAAAACATACCTGGATTAGCATGCTAGCTAGTTATGTCTAACATACCCGCATAATGTCTTATGGTTCTCTTCAATGACTTGTGCTAGTAACCTGCATGTCTCATAAGTTATCCATTGTAGAACCAAGTTATACATACCTCATAAGTAGATTTTCTAAGTGATCCATGACAATGGATGAATCTTTGTCTTCATGTCATCATGATCATATGTTCTTGAACTAGAACATGATTTGTCTTTCTTGGTGTACCTTTCATGTTAGCGAACAACATAAACCTCATACAACATCACAATGCATTAGTACAATCATAAGTGTCAAAACCTTAATCAATGAATATCTTATATTAAGGTAATACGACAAGTCTAGTAATTAATCAAGATTGTACTGTAATGATATGAAGACAAACATATCATAAACTTAACTATGAATAGAATTCGAAACATACCTGTAAGCCATACCTGTCAAGATTGCTTGTAATCTTTTTATGGAAGGCCTTAGCCTCATCTCCCTCTGAGACAGAAACTTCTTCACTTATGCAGGTGACAAATCCATCTTCTTCTAGGATTAACCCAATCCACTTGATTTGCAAGAACTGGGCCTGGAGATGGATTAGGGTTTTTCAAAGAAACCCCAAAAATTCAAACTTTGAATTTCAAACTTCTAAAAGGATAGAAATATGTGCCTTGATGAGCTGATCAAGTTGGTATATTCATAATTTGAAAACTACAAAGTTTCACCCCTCAAAATTGCCTTTTCGATTTCCAGATTCACTAGGGAGGACCTTGAATTAGGGTTTGAGTTTCCAGGAGCTTCACCCAACCAAAATATTTGATTCAAAGTTCTAAGCTTCAATTTTTTTGAGGAGCTTCCAACCGTGGTAACAGATTTCCAAAATTCCATTTTTTGCAGAAGCCCTAATTTTCCATCTTTCCAATCAAAGTCCCGAATTGGGGTTTGATCAAGCCCAGCCTTCTTCCCAACCAAAAAATATGATCTTGGTCTCTAAATTTCGATTTTGATGAGTAGCATCCAACCATGGTATTTGATTAAAAAAATTACAACTTTCTCCGAAGTCCTAAATTCCGGAAGCCATGAATGAAGGTGCTAAAAAATAATTATGTTTTGATAGAAATATGTACCTGATTGTTTCTGGTGTAACTCTGAACTTTTTGATCCACGGGGTTTGAAACATTTCTTTGAAATATCCTGACCTATTATCTTTCCATCCCGATAGGTTTGACCTCAATTGGATTCTCTGAGAGAGAGTTATGCCAAGTGTCGCAACGTGACCTGTTTATGGGATAATACAGGAGAGCAAAATTGTACGACATGCCATGTGTCACTAGTTCAACGTCGGCCTCTGAAATCATTTCTTGAGATATCCCGACCTGTTATCTTTCTATCCCGATAGGTCTGACCTCAATTGGATCCCCTGAGAGAGAGTTATGCCAAGTGTCGCAACGTGACCTGTCTATGGAATAATATAGGAGAGAGAACTTGTACGGCATCCCACGTGTCACTAGTTCAACTACGGCCTTTGAAAACTTTTATTGAGATAGTATAGTCTGTGTACAACCTGTCACTTTTACGAAATTTAATTTGGAGCTTTCTAGCCCAAGTTATGACCTTTTTCCCAAGGTCACCTGATTTTGACTCAGATCTGGAAGAGGCAAAAACCCTATATTGTACAGATCATAAATCACAAAGTACAATGAATTAGAGCTTGTCCTTTGGACACACATGCAGATCTTATATTCTACCTGTAAATGTTTCAGATCTGAAAACTTTGTGAAAATGGATTTATAGCGAAAGTGCTACGATGACTGGTTTTTGCTATATCAAGTCCTAGCATCGTAAGTGCAACAAGTGTCATACATGCCATATCATGCCTTCTTTCAGGCTAGCTCTGATATCGTGTTAAATTTTCAGAATTTACTTCAATATGATCCATGATCTTAACTAAGAGAACAATATGTACAGCAAATCTACAACATATCAATCATGGACACAATAATGCAAGCACACAAGAGACACAAAGTTTACTTGGGGAAAACCATAAAGGTGAAAAACCCCAATAACTTCCTCAGAGATAGATAGAGCAATGATACAACCATAATACAAGAGATAGTCTTCTCCTAGTAGTAGAGATTCCTCCTCCACAAGTGCACCACTCTCCAAAGTGTGAGTGAGAGAATAGAATGTGTAAAATGAGAGAGACACACTCTCTATTTATACACTAACTTGACTTGACCTTTACTCAACTAGGTCGGCCTCAAGTTAACCACTTAACATAATTTTGACTAGGCCCACCCCCACTAGTGTGGTCTAATAACCCTTGAATATTTATACCACCTTGTTGAATTTTTGGTCTTATAGAGTACTTGACTTTGATCACCTGTGATCAGTTGTGGTGTGCTGATAATCACTTCTTTTATGCTGAGACTTGGTTGAAGTTATAATTTTTGTGACTTTATTTAAGTTGAGTTATGTACTGTGCTTGACTGTCATTGACCTAATCAACTCCAGTGATTTCTCTCTCTCTGGTTTGTACACACGCTCTTGTAGGTTCAGCTGGTTCCTAGAGAAGACTGGCCTCTCTAAGGCACAAATAGTCTTTTCTGAAAGTAGCACTTCTGAGTATATTTTCAAGAATAGTTTCACACCCAGGTTGGTATCTTAAACTATATCTCTATTTTTGTTATATGATATATATGTTTATTTTATTACATGTTACTAAATATTAATAGTTTATCGTGTTAGTTTGCTTGTCAGTGTAAATCATTATAACAGTTTTGAATATACCAAAGAGCCTGTGTTAAGAACTTATGGGTTGTACATTTGGAGTTCTTGGTTTCAAGAGGTAAGTATATTTTAGACTGACTAATGTATATCCATGGAATAATTTTTTTCTGGAATTTTTTTTTATTGTTTCTATTGGTTTTTGTGTTGTGGAATTAATGTGAATTGTGTTCACTATTATTAGCTGATACAGGGAGGGCACATACTACCTTAAATGTGTTTGATTGTTATGGCATTCTTGTTTTTTTTTAAATGTTTTTTTGCACATTGACTTTTTGCTCACATCATTCAAGAAATGTTTATAACCCTGCACTGTAATCACAACATCTAACTGCATGGAAGTTGGGACACTGTTACTTTATCACATGTGCATGTGCTCTCTATTTTAAATAAACTTCAAACACATTTTTGTAACTATAAAGTCAATAAGTGTTTCCATCTCAAACTTGATTTAGACTATGCTAACAACTATTTTCTTTTGATCTGACTATATAATATGCATTCTGATTTATCAGCTTTCCCTGGCATCAGACACGGGACCTTAGATTGATGCTGGTTTAGACTACACTGTTACAACTTTTGGATCTCATACAACCTATAGATGAACAGTGAAGTACATATTGATTTACAAAGAATAGCATATTAAGAGGCAAAACAACATGCACCAGTAGTTATACCATTGAATGCAAATGACACAGATATAGACATAGAATGAGATATAGACACTGTGGTCGAACATGTGATGATGTTGATTTCTGTGTGATTGCATATGCAGCTAGAAAATATATAGAAGGTGGCATGAAATCAAATGAAATTCTAGGTAACAACAAGTGCAGAGAAGTTTCATGTGTCACATAAGAATATGGCAATAGATTATGGGGAAAATCCCATCTCCGGCAATAGATTATGGAGAAAATCCCATCTCCATGAAGTGTTGTATGGAGTCAGAAATATTTGCATGGGAGATGTAAACATGGTTGTGCTACATTTAAAATTGTGTAATTTGTCATTGTTTGAAGTTGTTTGGTCTTAAGTGAATACATCTTCCCATTTGAGTGCATGGTAATTGCATTGTTTGCATTTGGTGCCTATATAGTTCTGTGGTATTTTTGGCAAATCCTCTTACATAAAGTGCACTTGGCAGTGAAAATTTATGCAGCTCATCAAAATTTGCAATTGGGATCTTTATTTGTTTTTGTTTTTATTGGGTTGGTGCATTCATTGGATCAGGTGGCCTATAACATGGAAGCTAAGTTGGGCTCTTCTATTGTGCCCTAGCTCAAGTATTTTGCAAGTTTGTTATCTTGTGGTATGATGTAGTTTTGGGGTTCTGCATTCATCTTGCACATGCCTTCTCTGAGCATTCTTTTTGGTGCGTTGCTTCCCACCTTTTTCATATCCGCACAAGTTAGAATTTATTTTGGTTGGATTCCTTTGTTGTAACTTAAATCATTGTTTGTTGCTACATGCTTAGTGTGCTTCTAGGAGACTTGGTAAACAAGGGATTTGGTAGAGGTAAGATTGATTATATCAATTGATTTCAAAGTTTATTTAGAAATATCTTCAACCATTGGTTCCATTCTATTTATTTTCTATTCAATAAGCCTACAAAGAGTTGCTTGTTCAAAAATACAGTGAGTGTTGAGAATAGAAAACCGTAGCATTGCAAACTTCAAATGATAGAATTTGTGGAATAATTGTTTTCTATAGGGTATTCATGACAAGTAGAATTGTGATCTTATTTCCTTGTAGGGGCTTAAAGTAAAACTTTATCCTGTCATTTCTTTAATGCAAGATACTAATGAAAAATGTACACTAAGGTCACATTTCTATAAAGTCAAATCTCGTACATTTTTCACTTCATATAGAAACATCAAAAATACATTTTGTATGTTCATTCAGGCACTCAAAATAAGTTTGTCCTCTCTTAACAATAGAGGGTTGAATTCACAAAGTCGTTTAAAAGAAACACAACCTGAAGACTAAAGCTCTACTTAATACATATTTTTTCAAAAAACAATAAGAGAACAAGAGACACTCTCTTTTAACAAAAATCATCCATTGAAAACAAACCAGCTGGGTTTTCTTTTGAAGCCCTATCGCAAAAGAGAGTGCTTTTGATGAGATTGAATCCGTAGGTATAGATCATTATTGACTGGAGATAGTGAACAAGGATTTCTATTTTCATCATTTAATGCTTGCCCAATGTTTGGGTACGAGTTCCAATCCTTCAAGTCCCAACAAATAGCCATTTATCTTCATCTTGGATCAAGTCTTCTATCCTCAATGATATATTACCATGGAGGGAGAAGGGCCCGAGGGAGAAGTTGAAGGCATGACTATTCACCCAAATGTGGGGTTCAGAATGTGACAAGGAGGAGATTCTGGTGGTTACCGAAAGTTGGAGTTTCGATGGCGATCGGATCACTATTCAATTGCTATCCACATGTGCTTAAGACAGGGGCTTACAATTCTTCATGTTTATACATTTAGTTCAAGTTCTTGAGATATCTATCTAGGACTGTGTTTGTTGTTTACAAGCTCATGAAAAGTTTGATGATAAATGACTCTAAGAAAGTTTTATTAAGAAGTGAATAGAGCTAAGGTATAATTCTTTGTAAGACCGAGATCATGCATTGCAAAATGTTGTTTAAGCATTATGATTATTCAAAGGACACAAGGAGAACATCAGTTATATCTTGAAGACTGAGCCTATTCTTTGTGACCAAATTGAGTTTGAGTTTGAATATTTGTGCCATTAAAAGACAAAACTTGAAGTTGAAGAATTGATTGTTGAAAAGAGATAAGTATGAAAACTACTTGAACAAAATTTATTTGTGTTACTACTTATCATAAAGACTTGGTAACTACTTTAAGGAATACAATGCAAGCTTATTTGTTTGATGAAGTTTGATAGAATTGGAAACCATCATTAAAAGACTTGTTTGCAGATCTAAAAGGAATCATTGATAAGGATTTGATTGTAGATGTAAGAGCTAGTTCATGAGAAGTGCTTTTAGTCTATCTGAAGCAAATCTATGACTATATCATCGCATTCAATTTTTTTTTTTAAACTTTCAAGTATCGTCTCTATATCGATGCACATCATTGTAGGCTATAGAAATATTTTGACGCAGTTGTTGAACCTGCCACGAAATTTTGTGAATGCCAATGTGGATACTGCGACGATGTCTCGTGGAACTATAAAATATATTCCACGCAGATGCTGAACCTGCCACGACATTTTGGGAATCCATGTGTGGATACTACGATGAACATTCATGGTAGGTTCAGCACCTGCATGAAAATTTATAGGAGTTGTGCGTCGATATAGCGACGCAATTGTGTGGCAGGATTCATTTTCTGTAGATATGTGAACTGTTGTGTTGTTGACACGTGGCAACAATGAAGCGTTGCTATTGCCACAACGTGGAATTTTCGTCCCTATATCCACAGATCTATTTCCACGAAAAAAACAAACCCCAATCGTTGCAACAGGGATGAAAAATCATGGCTATTACAACACAAGTTCATGGAAAATTAGACCATATGTAGTAGTGGGGTCCTTGGCCTTGAGATACTCATCACGAACTGCATTTTACATTTTACAAAAGAGTAGGGGTAAAGGTGGATGTTACATTGCACCCCACTTAAAAATAACACAGTCTTAGTGTTATGTCCTTCAAAGTTTATTTTGATATTTCAATTATCCTTTCATCCATCCATGCTTTAGTTTTTAAATCCTTTACATCTTTGACATATTTTCTTTGGATGTCTTCAATACATTTGTTTTCTTTTACCTGTAAACAACATCAGGTCTTTCTAAAATTGTGTTAAGCCCTAAATATTGGCACATTACCCCCTTTGTAGTGGCACATTACATATTATTGATGTCGGCTTGTGTCTATTAGTGGGTCTATTAGTTCTTATTGTACCCCTTTGTCTCCTATATATCGAAAGGAGACCTTTTCATTTTAGTCATTATTGTATCTTGTCTTGTATTATGTACATTGTGTAAGGAGGTTCCTCCCTAGAAGAGGATTGTTATTCATCTCATTTATTCATTATTAAAGCGTTGATTACTTTCCCTTTTTCTAATTCTACTATTTTTATGCTATATCTGGGACTTGGTTGCATAACATTTGGTATCAAAGCTCTTTCCTCATGACCGGTTTATTCAAAACACGTCATATTGGATTTTTCGCTATAATTTTTTTTCTACAATGATTCAAACAACAATATTAAAAGCCCACCTAAAAAGCATGCCTATCTATCCATGATCCGAAATTCAGGTCTCGAGACGTCCCAGATTCGAATATATTGGCCTCGGAAGTTAGGGTTTTTGACTAGTCCAAAAACTAGTCTAAAACATGTGTTCTAGGTAAAAAGGTCATATCAGGGTCATGCGAGATCCAAATTGAGTGAAACTAGTTGCATCAGAAAGGGTACATACCATAGTCTCTGTGGTGGAAGTTTCAGAATCGGATCCAAAATATTGGACACGTGGCAGTCCTTACAAGTTTGATCTTCTGAAAGGACAAAAAATAAGAAGTGTTGGGAGATTCACAATAACTTTCTATTGGCACATCAGAATTAGGTCAGACCTAGGACATCAGTAAGAGGACACATAAGGATACTATTGGATGAAGTTTTAGATCTAGACGATTCAAAATTTGAATTTTACCTCAATTTTAATTCGTCCCTAAAAAAATCTTCCAATCATGGTTGAAAAATGTATGTCATTTTAAATTTGACTAACTTGAGTAGAAGGATCTAATTGTGGTGAACCCTAGGATGTGATACCTATATATATTGTTCTAAATACATCCTAAAAGGGGAACCTCTACACCAAATAATCCTCTAGACATTTCTAGATGGACTTATGATGAAGGTGAAGAAATGCACAAGGATATATTTGATTTACAAGAGAAAATAGTGACAAAAGATGCACTGATATCAATTCTACGTAAAACCAAGAATGAAATGGAAATGAAAATGCGTGATTTGAAAAATGTCATAGATGATTTGAAGGGGGATATGGATGTTTTGAAAGAAGTTTTTTCAAAGTTGCTACAAGAAGGGATTCCTAGAAGTGAGAAGACCTCCCATAAAATTCATGATGAAAACAAAATCAACATACATCATGACTTTAGGGACTCCAACATGGGGTCAGAAACCAACTACATCCCAAAGATCAATATGAGGAAGTTTGATAGAATGGATCCAATCACACGGATACTACAGATGGAGTAGTTCTTTGAGCTACACGAGGTGAAATCCACACAAAAGGTACATCTTGCATCTTTATATTTAGAACCTAATAAGTTTGTGTGGTATAGATAGATTTTCTCTCATAAACCACTTGTCACTTGGACAATTTTTACAGAGGAATTGATAACACATCACGAGGACACCAAGAGAAATACCTTCTTTATCCAACTGAGAAATCTCAACCAAAAGGGTTCAGTTGGGGATCACATTGAGAACTTCCAAAGATTGAATATCAAGGTCACATATATTCCTGAAGAGCATCTAATTGATATATTCATAGGAACATTAAGAGATAACGTCCAACAAGAGGTTCGCCTATGAATCCTTGGAGCATGCATTTAGGGTGAAAGAAAATTTGAAAACAAAATTATGGCAACAAGGAATTCTACCACATACAACTATAAAGAAGGAAGTGTGGTCTCAAGTCATCCACAACCTATAAGGTTGACACCACAACAACTAGAGGAAAAAAAGAGAAAAAGGGCTTTGTTACAGTTGTGATAGAAAATATAGTAAGGACCACAAGTGCACTGAGAAGAAACTATTCTACATAGATTGCGAAGCGGAGGAAGAAAATGAACAAGAAGCACCAAAAGAACATAAAGCATATCAAGATGAAGAAATAGAGGATACTTCTTCCGAAAAGATTACTCCCACAATATCCTATCATGCATTGGCTGGAATTAGCACTCCTCAAACTCTCAATATTGAAGGATATATTAGAAAGAAAAAGGTAATGGTGTTGATTAATTTTGGTAGTACTCATAATTTAATTCACTGTAAATTGGACAAGGTACTCAATTGCTTTGTATATCCAACACCAGAGTTTCAAGTAATGATTGCAGATGGAGGAACTATAAATTGTTGAGGAAAATGTCATAATATCAATCTTACTATGGGAGAATAAGTATTGAATTGTCCAATGATTGATATTCCAATGGGGGGTTTTGATGTTGTCTTAGGAGTTCAATGGTTACAATCATTGGGAAGAGTGGATTTTATTTTTCAGAAGATTTTCATGAAATTTTGATGGGAAGGAAAAGAATACGATTAAATGGTATCACAGGGAAACAAATTAAGGTTATAAGCTCTAATGGTATGACAATATTGATAAAAAAAAGGGACATCAAGGTGTAATTGCACAATTATGCTCATTAGATGTTCAAGCATCTAAGTCTCATATTTCCCCAGATCTCCAAAAGGTGATTAATAAGCTTCCCAAGGTATTTGAATCTATATTCCAAAAGGTATTCCACCTGTTCAATATTTTGATCATGCTATTCACTTAAATCCAGGAAGTGTTGTAATACCCCAATTTTGACCCTTATGAAATATTGACTTTTAATGTAAATATTGTATGCATGCGATGTATGTTTCCCTACCGTGGAGCT
Organism: Larix kaempferi; assembly: GCA_027924585.1. Classification (NCBI taxonomy): domain Eukaryota; kingdom Viridiplantae; phylum Streptophyta; class Pinopsida; order Pinales; family Pinaceae; genus Larix; species Larix kaempferi. The sequence continues at coordinate 5,485,216 of BSBM01000792.1, forward strand.
TAAGGCCAAGGCTCCGCTAGTGTATGTTCGAATTTTATTTAAAATGGACAAGCATTTGATATTTTGTTACCCATGTGGTATTAAGCCATGGAATATTGTAATTTGATGTAAATATTAATATTTCAATAAAATACTAAAACTCGCTATGGAAGCAACGAATGAGAAGGGGCCATGTATATTCCACTAGGGAATGGTGAGGGGCTTTTGGGGATGAACCTTATACTATCAAATGTCATTGTGAGAACCCATTTGACTTTCCTTGTTGACATTTATTTCAGTTGTAAGGAAGTTGTTGAGAAATTGGTCCATGGCTTCAATGGAGCATGGGCAGCCCAGAAATTTGTATGGCAGGTATGGGAACTGTTTTTCTTGTACCACAAGTCACCCTACCTCAGGGGATTTGCTTCTTCCTCATTCCCATTCCATTGTTGAAGGGGGCAGCATCATTTTTCATCCATTACGAATTCCCAGCAGCGAGAAAAACCAGAAATCACAACTTTGCAAGAACCCACATTTTGAGGAGAAATAAACACCCAAAATTTGGTATTGACAGTAAAATCCAATGGGGGATCCATAGGTATGAACCTTGGGGTGAATTTGATAGCATTAGATACCCCGGAATCCATAGAAAAACCTAGTGTTTATAGCCCAAAAATTCAGTGACGGGATTGAGTTAATTGATGACAGAATTGTGACAAATCCAAGTGTGAATGACTGAGCAGAGGTTGGGTTTGCTTGATAAACCGAGTGAGGGATAGAATCTCAAGGAATTAGCAGCTCGACCTTTCTATGCCCACCCTAAAGAGAATTGGAGGGAAGAGACTCTTGAGGGACTATGTAGTAGAGAAGGGGACCTTCCTTGTGTTGGGTGTGGTAGGTGTTGTGGGTGCCATGACTGTTGAGTTCATTTGAGATTCCTGTAGCTTTGTGGTTAAGCTCATTAGCTTAGAATCCTCCTCATTTGTCTCTACATGCTTGATAACCCCAACTGTGTGTTGGCTTAGCATGTTTGTTTGTGCAAAACCATGGCTGTGAGTGATCCTGTTTAGTTCCTCCTTAGTGGATACACAACCCAGCTCAGGGGTTATCTCTGAACTGAAAGAATATAGGCTGGACATAGATCTATGGTTAGGTGGAACGTTTCTCTCACATAGCCAGTTGTTTGGACAGCTTCATCTCAAATATAAGTAGACTCCGTGGTTTAAATTATGATCATTATGTGTTTTGTTCTGAATGTTAATTGTCCATGTTAATGAACTAAAATGATTATCTTAATGAAATTAACATGAAGTCTATGCATAACATGAGAACGTGATTAAATTCTCTGCATGTTGATTCATCATATGCTTGTGATAGATATGCTAATGCATTTCTGTTTGTGAGTGTGCAAATATGATTTAATTCCGTTGTCTTTATATTGAGTATGTATTTGCGCACATAAGTTTTTATTTATCCATGAATTTCTTAGAAATGTATGGGGCTGAGTTTGTCAAATAAGCCCCGGTATGCCAGTCATGTTCCCTATGTGGTTTGGAATGATGGGAGGGGATGCAACAAGTGTTCCTCCTAACATCAGACCTTAAAAATACCACTATGGACAGAAGAGTTAAATTGAGCATATGATTGAAGAAATGTTAGAGGCCAACATAATTAGGCCTATCCAAAGTTCTTACTCTGCACCAGTGGTAATGGTACATAAGTTGGATGGATCATGGCGTATGTGTTCAGATTATAGAGAGCTCGACAAGATCACAATTAAAGATAAATTTCCTACTCCCGTCATTAATGAATTGTTAGATGAATTACATGGATAAGTTTTCTTCACAAAGTTGGATCTCCGTTCCGGATATAACCAGATTAGAATGAAGGAGGAAGAAATTCCAAAAAAAACATTTAGAACTCATGAAGGTGATTATGAATTTTTGGTCATTCCATTTGGTCTCACAAATGTGCCTTCCACATTTCAAGAAAATGTTCAACATGTTGATAGGGTATTACAACTACTAAAGGAGCAACAAATATATGCAAAAACTTCCAAATGTTTATTTTGGGTAAAGGAGGTAGAATATTTGAGTCATATTGTATCTCAGGAAGGTGTCAATGTGGACCCCAACAAAATTAAATCCATGATGGACTGGACGATTCCAAAAACCATGAATAATCTTCGAGGATTCTTAGGTCTGACATGGTACTACTGCAAGTTTGTTTACAGATATGGAAGAATAGAAATAGCTCTAATAGCATTACTAAAGAAATATGCATTTTCTTGGACTCCAGAGGAACTCAATATTTTGAGCAACTTAAGGAGGCTATGTGCAAAGCTCCTGTTTTGGCCACACCATACTTCACAAAAACATTTATTGTGGAATGTGATGCTTTACGAAATTGCATTGGTGTTGTTCTAATGCAAGAAGGACACTCACTTTCTTTCACAAGTCATCCAATCAAGGGAAAGAACTTACATAAGCCCATTTATGAGAAGGAAATGTTGGAAATTCTACATGCTCTTAAGAAATGGCATCCTTACCTAATAGGTAGACACTTCAAGGTTAAAACATATCATGATAGTCTTAAATACTTCTTGGAACAGAGATTATCTTTGGAAGAGAAACAAAAATGGGTAACCAAGATGTTGGGATATAAATTTGAAAGCATCTATCGAAAAGGGAAACATAATGTGGTGGCAAATGTACTTTCTAGAAAATATGAAGATGTCGGGGCATTAATTTGTGCAATTTCCATTCTACAACCCGATTGGATAGTAGCAACTAGGGAAGAATCGAAAAATGACCAATCTTTGTGGATTCTCATTCAAAAGCTATAGGACGATCCCAGTGTATCAGATAATTTTCTCTGGAAAAATTATTCACTGTGGTATAAGGATTTCTTATATTTATGCAAAGACTCCCAACTAAAACAAAAGGTCCTCTCATAATTACACACCTCTCCTATAGATCAGCAGTCTGTATTCCTAAAAAATTACCACAAGGTTAAGAAGGAATTTTTTTGGGATGGTCTTAAATCTTATGTTCAAAGGCTCATGGTTAAATGATTGGTTTTCCAATAGATAAGGTGGAAATAGTTAAGACCCTGGGATTTCTACAACCATTAGACATACCTTTCGACCGCTGGGAAGAAGTCTCAATGCACCTTCTATTGTACCTGTTTCTACTGCAACTTGATCCCCATAATTTTCAAAAACTATAGGTCCCTTCCTTTTATTTTAGAGATTGTAGTCTCTCAAAAGTCTGGTTTTCGACCCTTAAGTTTTTCTTAGAAAATCTTCAAGAAAGCTTGTCTTTTTGGCTAAGGCAAAATTCAAATCTGTTCGTTGAACTAATCGCAGAGTTTTACTTTATTTTTTGCCAAAACAAATCGCATCGTTTGTTTCTCTTTCACCAAAGTAGTCGCAACCTTTTGTTTTATTTTTGTTGAACGGTTGCAATTCCGTTGTTCATTTTTTCCGACCATTGCGCCATCTTTAAGCTTTTCTTTGCCGACCATTGCGTTGTTTTTTGGCTTACTTTTCACTCACCAATTGTAGTCCCTTTGTTTATTTGTCATCGACCGTTGCACAGTCTTTCAATTCATCGACGCCGACTGGTTACGTGTCTTCGATTATTTTTCCAACCATTTCGCGAGAGTCATGGTAAAGTCCGCCAACCGTTTCGCTAACTTTGAGCTCACCTCGCCAATCACCTCATTCCACTGACAATTTCACCGTCATCTGGCTTAACTACGTCGACCATTTCACAAAAGTTATGGAAAAATTACCGAAGCTATTGGCGCAGTTTGTTTTGGAAAGCATAAAAGTGGACGGGTGGGGACATTAAATGATCCTCATGCGCACTAAATGCCCACCTACCAAACCCCGTGCGAATTAAGTGTTAGAGTTTTTATTTATAGCATGGGGTTTAGTTGTTTTTCCACCATTTTTAAAGTAAGGAAAACTTCGTTCGAGCACCATAGGAAAAGCGCCACGCATCAACGAATCGACAAGTTCACCTACTCGCCCAGCCAACCACTCCGCCATTGATAGGTTGGTTTTCAAGCATTATAACGTTTGTCTTTGTTTACTGGGGGTTTTAGTTGTAGCATTTTTGGTCTTTTAAGTTGCTCGTGGGGGTTTTGGGGGGTGAGGTTCTAAGTTCATACTTCCCTCATGACGTCAAAAGGAAATTGCACACCGACCGATGTCAACCGCAATTAGTTTTAAAGCCCAATTTTCCCACCATGAATGCGCATATCCGTGTTGGTTTCCATGCTCTTCTTCGTTTAACTAGACCTATCACAACCAGGGGATTTAGAGCTCTACCAAAGTGTTGGAAACCCAATACTCATGCAAAAAGTGTTTTTCCTCAAGCTTGGCCTTCGACCAGGTTCACCTTTTCAACCCTTCCATCACTAAGCCTTTGGGTCTCTAGAGAACTCGCACATGCTGCTTTGCCTTAACCTTAATGTTTCTCCAACCAGGGCCTGGAGCCACTGACAACCACGCTTTTGGTCATCCCAATCAAGTCTCCTAGCTCACTCAAGTTTCCGGAAGGCATCCTAAAAAAAACATCGCCCAAAGCTTTCCAACAGCTAGTTTCCCATGCCATCTTGCCCTATGGTGGTTTTAACTCATTGTGTCCATTGGTCATGTTTAAGCCACAAAGGAGTTAGCTTTTTTAGCATGGTTTTGACATAGAAGTATTTTCTAATTGCAGGATGTCCTATAGCCTCCTTTTTGTTCTCACATTCATGCACATACATAGGATTGATTAATTATGAATAATCTCTCTTTGTCAAACATGGAAATCTTAGTTTTGCATGGCCTTTTCTTTTTTTGTGTAGTTGGTTTTTACTTCTCGTAACTCTCCATTCATTAAAGCAAAGAGGTTTAAACCCAATGAGAAATCACAGCACTAAGCTATTGTATCTGTCATGCTAAATAATCATGCCATGGTTGATAAATTGTATATAAATTTTTTCTTCATTGCTTCTTCCTGAGTTTCAACCTTAATAAGCAATTTTGGAAAAGGAAATTAACACTCATTGTCACGTCCCCACCTTGACCCTATTGCATTAAAATGTAAATGATGTAATATTGTTATAAAATCATGGTGAGGAGCTCAAGGCCTAGGCACTGCCATCGATTTATTGAGGCATATGGTTTGCATGCTAGTAATGCACATTGGAAATTCAAACATCATGTAAATATGCATTTTAATAAAATACCCACAACTAGCTATGCAATGCAACAAGAGATGGGGGCATGATTTTACAAGGAATTGGGAGGGAAATATTCAAACCCTTGGAGCCAATCAGGTCAATCCAAGTGTCAATGGGAGAACTAATCAAACCCTCAACTACCCATGTTGAATTTTGTACCCAATCATTGATTTCTCCCAAGAGTTGGTTGAGGTAGTTAATGCCTTGGGGAATGGGAGGTATGGCTGTCCAAATTCGGGTATGGGCAAGCCACCCTGCATGGGAAATCACGTTTTGCTTCCTGGGCAAGAAAAGAGCCATGAATTGCTCCCCAATTCATTATCCATAAACCAATTGCTCTCCCTCACGAGTGGAGAGCTACCTGGGCGTTTTTCTCAAGAGATTTCCTGTGTTTTCCTTCATCTTGCAGGCTGGGAAGGGCGTTTTTGCTTTGGTGACAAATGGGGAAGAGAAAATATTGATTTGGGGTTTCAATTGGGCCATTTTGGGCCATTTCAAATGCTCATAGCATGGGGGTGAAATCGGATTGCTCCCTGGGGATGAATTTCCCTTCCCACAGTCTGATTTAGTGAGCCACGATTTGGAGATGAACTCATGGATCCTATTCTGTAAATCCCATTGTTAAATGTGTATCCCTTCCCAATGATTGTGTTTGTTGTGTGATAAAAGGGTATGTTGGGGTATGGGTTATGGGTTTCCATTGTTTTGGCTTGAGCTTGAGAGAAAGCATCCAAGGTTCAAATGTAGCCTGATAAACCCAGCTCTGGACTGGCTTGGCTTAGATGAAATGGTTAATTGGGCTGTGCATGAGCTTGAATGTCCCATTTTCCTTATAAGAATCATGCCCAGCTCAGGGGTGGCAGTTTTGTTGAGAGATTGATGAACATAACTGGCTTATGGTTGGGTGGAATGTTGCAGTGACATAGCTAGTTGTTTGGGAAATATGCCCAATGAAGATAACTGTTTTTTTGTCTATGTATTTACTTCTGCAATGTTTAATTAATGATTATTTTGATATGCTGGATGAGCATGAATTGTGTGTGGATGTTGTTTTAATTCCACTATGCATAATTGATTTGTTTTACATCTGCACACTCATATTTTAATTATATGAATCTAACGAATGGGCTGAGTTCATGTGAAAGCCCCGAATTTGGCATCATGTTCCCTGCCTTGCATTGGATAAATGGGTGGGTATGTGACAGATGGTATCAGAGCTGTTGGTTGCAGCATTGGGCCTTCATGGGATACCTATCACAACTTATAGAGGTAAGTATGCTTCCTGCTCAGCAGTAATCATTAAGATTCGGAAAAAAAAAATCAGAAATTTGAATTTTTCTAATTGTTTTTGAGTTTTTATGCTAAGTTGGTTTCGTCGCAAGATTTCAAGTTCTGCCGAAACGGTCAACTCAAGTTAGCGAGTTGGGACAAAGCAGTCGTAAGAAAATTAACAAAGTTCGCCGAAAAAGATGGACAAATTTCGGTGAAACTCGCTGAGTTGGCTCGAAAATGCGGAAAGAACTAGTGAGTTTGCGCCGAAGTTGTCGGAAGGAAAAGCTGAGTTCGATCGGAAGAACTCGACAAGTCACCTCGCAATGGCGGAAGGACTCAACGAGTTTGTCTGAAAAACTTTCTAAGTGTTTTTGGCGTCAAAGAAGAAATTTCGGAAGAACTTGGCGAGTTGTTCCGAAATAGGGGGAGAACTTGGCGAGTTCGTCTGCAACGTCGAAAGAGATGGGCGAGTTGCTCTGCAACGTCGGAAGGAACTCAGAAAGTTGGTCTGCAATGGATTGGAAGGAAAAACTAAGTTTTCAATCGGAAGAACTTGACGAGTTGGCCCGAAACAGGTCAGAAGAACTCGCTGAGTTGCTCCGAAACAGAGAATTTCAACCATTTTCTAGGGAAATTTTGCAGGTGTCGAAAGCTGAAAATGGCCATGAATTTATGCGCTAGATTGCGCGAAATTGAAGGTTTTAAAATGGTCGTGAATTTATGTGCCACAAGGGGGCAAGCCCCCTTGACCCCCATCATCCCCTGGAAGATAGTCGTTGAAAGTGTGAAATACATTCTTGGGATGAGAAGCAGGAAGTGCATAGAAGGTTGTGGAGAGTAATTGGCTGTAATATGAATTGCAGAAGAGCAATGGGAGTAGCAAGGAAATGTTGATAAGAGGGAAACTTCTCACCTTATCTATTTATGTTATAGCATAGGAATTTCATGCTTGAAAAGTAGAAACTAAGAATGTTTTACATTTGTATTAAATTGCTACTTGGTGAGAAATGATAGCTAATGATTCCTTGCGTGCTTGGTAGGGAAACCAAGAAAAGGATCAGCTATGACGTGGAGAAGGGACCCCATGTCATGCTTGGAAAGGGATAATTCCTTAACTTTGCTATTGCTATTGCTTTTGTATTTTACAAGTTTTATATGCATAGAAGCTACGGCATAGGAATGCTGGAAATGCAAAAGGGATAGATAGATGGCATATTGCACAAGTGCATGTGAAAATGTTTTTGCATGTATATGATATTGCATATTGGTAAAAAAGTGAGGATTTACATATGCAATGAGCCACTTAAGATCAAATGATGGTGGTTGCTAATAATTAGTTGTGTTCGCATCGGTTGTAGGACCAGAGACAACCGAAGCATGGCTAAGGATGTGGATGATGATTGTTGCATACGACCTCATGAAGAGAGGATGGTGCAACAAATCCATGATCAGGATTTTGGCAAAAGGACTGAGTAGCCTTGGTAAGAGGCCGATTGATCAGGTAACATCAAGCGATATTAATAACAACCATGCAGGTAAGGGTTAACTATGCTTAATTGCATGAATGTTGAAAGAGGATTTGGTGAGTCTCTTCAACTAAGCTTAAACTAAGGTGATTTGGTTTGCATTGAGTGCCTGAATTTGAATGCCAACCCACCAAGTATGGTGAGGTGTGGGTAGGTGAAGGTAGGGAGCCTTACACCCTAAAGTTTCTAGAAACCTCAATGCATTCATATGAATTCATATCATGCAATTTGTGAATATTGGTTGTGAGTTTAACAACCAAAGCAACTGAGGACTTATGGACCTGTCATGGTAGTGCATGCTGTATGTAGTAATCATGGTTAGGCCATAGTATGTTTGAATGCATAGTATTCATGAAATCATGCAAGATGGCATTGAAGAGATGTGCATTGAAATATTCGGTAAATGTTTTAAATATGCATGCATGTGTAGGTGCACATGTTGAAATGCATTGTGTGAATGCATGGGTGTGACATATATATGTTTCAATGCAGTTAGATAATAGATGAAATGGTGAACTATTGCTAATCCTGAGACCATTTCATAAGCTTCTACGAATGCAGGAGAAGGACTGCATGAATAAGGTAGACATGTGATGGGATACCAGAGCACTCTATTGGAAGGATAGAGTTGCATGGAATATGAAGTAATGAGTATTTACAATTATTTAAATTGCATGGATAGTGTGACTATGTCTTCCAATTTTATTGTGATAATGATGCATATATAGAAATGTATATATTTCATTGCATTTCAAATGTTAAACAGCTGAAGGTGTTTGAATTATTGGGTATTATAATTCTGAGATCACTTCAGTGACTGTTATGGCAATGAATGATTATGTGCATAGATACTCACAACATGTTTGGATGATTGAAGTTTCAGTTTTCAGGTAGAAAAGTCTTGCGTATGGCAATGAGGATAAGTCCATAGTAAAGACCGAGATCTACCATGTGCAAAAGCCAAAGGTTATGAGAAGGTTCTCATGGTTGTAATTTATGCATGAAACAAATCTGAAAATTGTCTGGTTTAAGTTTATGAGAATAGTCTCATAGTTGCAAATCTAATTTCTGTAGGAAAACAGATTTACAAATTTCAGATTTGAGAATTTGCTTATAATTGCTAATGACTGTTTGGCTTATATAGAATTGTGTCAGGAGGACATGTTGTAGGTGGATGTTCAGGTATGGTAGCAAGGGTGAAACCATAATGGACAGAGTGATACCACTTACAAGAGCCAAACAATATGAGGATAGCCTCATTGCTAAGCAAATCAATTTCTGTAGGAGACAAAATTGTAAATTCATGTTGAATTTAATTATTAATGTTAGTGATTGGTTATGAAACAATCATATTTGAGGCTTACTGCTAAATGTTGATAACTGTTTGGCTATTTGATAAGTGTGCCAGGATGACGCATGCAGGAATACCATGTGTGATGGCCTGCAGAAGCCAAACTAGATGGGAAGGATCCCATGCTTTGGAAATGGGTTTCGGGTGAAACTCCATTGTAAAAATTGATAATGTCTCAGCCGAACTACATGTTGGTAAAGCATGTGAGTAAGACAGTAAAATTATGCCAAAAAGGCATGTGTGGTTTAAGGAACGTGAAAATATTGGGGTGGCAACCCGAAGGACTGTTGACTCAGAGAAGGGATCCCCCATTCTTCTCCAATAAAGAAAAGATATATCTGTAAAATGGATGAGTATTCTATAACCCCAGCTAAATAATATGCATGTCTAGCTACTAGAGTTAATATGCAAAGCATGTTTTATTATTTCATTATTATTCCAAACTGCTTGAGTATGATTAGGTCCTGCATGGCTCACATCGAAAAGGGATGCATACCTTTCAGATGTTGGGTTATGATAAGGGTTTTCAATATTGACTACACCCTAAGGGAATGGATGCATTCCTGGTGTTTCAATACTTGATAGTGAATGTTATGAAATATGGTTACAATTTTAGAGCAGCAATACGGACGGGTCTTCTTATCCTTCTTGTGCTATCAACTTACATAGATGCAATTTGATGTTGCACGTAAGAGGAAAAGTGAAGAAAGGGTGCTAAAGAGGACTGTATGGGCAGTGGTAACCTTTCTATACTCACACTAAAGGACACTAGAAGAGATGGATAGGCCTGAGGAGCTGTGTTGCAAAAAAGGGGTATCATCCTTGTGTATTGTGAGTGGGTATTGTGGGGCCATGCTAGCCTGCAATCAAGTGAGTCACCTATGGAGTTCCTGGAGGGAACCACTTGTTTGCATAAGAGAAGGAGCCACATAATCATATTATGTTGTTCTCATTGCTTGATAAACCCAATAGGTGTACTGGCTTGGCATTGGTTATTTAGATGTTGTGGAGAAGGGTTGTTGAATGCTTGACAAACCCAGTCCGTGTACTGGCTTGGAATTGGTTATTTGGATGTTGTGGAGGTATTGGTGAAGGGTGTTATTTCCTGACAAACCCAGTCGAAGAACTGGCTTGGAAATGGTTGTCGTATGCTTGATAAACCCAGTCGGCGTACTGGCTTAGCATACTGATTTTTGAAATGCTTGATAAACCTAGTCGGCGTACTGGCTTAGCATACTGATTTTTGAAATGCTTGATAAACCCAGTCGGTGTACTGGCTTAGCATACTGATTTTTGGGATGCCTGATAAACCCAGTTGGCGTACTGGCTTGGCATTGCCTATTCAAAAGATGTTGTGGAGAAGCATGTGTGCTGGCCAAGCATCCACCCCACAAGTGATCCAAGGCTTGTAAAGCAGAGAAGGAAACCTATGGAGTAGCGAGGAAAATGCACAATACAGATAAGTATTCATTTTCATTTATATCTTGTTCGGAATAATGAAGATTTCAGGTATAAGTCTTATGACAACCAAGCTAATACATTGTTGTTTCTTTGTTGGAAACCTTGGCCATTACAGGAAGCAAGGACCCTGAAAGAACTATAAATTCTTGGTAAACCCAGAGAGTAACTAGTTGGAGCTATAAATGCTTGATAAAGCCAGAGAGTAATTGGTTGGACGCTATAAAATTCTTAGTAAAGCCAGAGAGTAACTGGTTGGGCGCTATAAAATTTTTGGTAAAGCCAGAGAGTAACTGGTTGGGTGCTATAAAATTCTTGGTAAATTCAGAGAATAGTTGGTGGGAACATTAACCACTTGATGTTGTGGAGCAACCGACGTGCTGGCCAAACATTCCCTAATTAATTGATAAAAACCAGTCGACGTACTGGCCTGGCATTACCTATTTGAATGGTTGTGGAGTAGCCTGCGTGCTGTCTCAACATTCATTATTGTATCCACGGGAAATCCAATGTCGAGAAAGCAAAGAAGGATCCTGTGGAATAAAGTGAAGACATCCGATACAAATAAGTATTTGGTTATCTTGCAACTTCTTTCTTATGAATATACGTTTGTATATGATTTGATTATGATTTTCTCAAACTCTTGTCTAGAGATAAACCCTATGAAAATACACTAAACATGTGAATTAATTCAATGTTTGATTGTAGGTATTGTTGGAAGCAAGGACTATGAAAGCATATGGAGGATTCTTGTGGACATATGATTGTCCTAAAGAGCTCAGTATGAGTAGTAATGAAAGATGGTTCTAGTGGAACTGTGTGGGTCCTAGCAGCCAAAGGTTCTGTAAGCAACAACACGGAAGGGTTCCCTAGTTGAAAAGCAATAGACAGACCTTAGACACTAAAATGTCATAGCCAATAAATGGCACGCCAAGCATTCACATTGAAGTGAAAGAGGCTAAGGAGCATAGAACCACAAGTGATGGTGTGGCTCCGGATTGGAACAAGACTAAGAGGGGGAAACTCTTACTCTTCTATTTCCTTTTGACTGATGCATCTCAGAAACAAAAGACTGTTGAGTGCATGTCATAAATGAAAACAAATTGTGTTTAATTGCTTGAAATGAATTGTGAAGGCTGAAATGGCTATTTTCCGGTGAAAGGATGAACATGAATGAGTTCATGTGTATATTGGGAAAGCATGAAATGTGTGGAAGTCTCATGAGTAAAGCATGGACATTCCATGTCAATTGGGAAAATAATTGACTAATTTTAACATTGTGTTATGCTTGTCCTAACAGGAATTGCCATGATGAGTCTCACATGTGAGAAATTGAAAGCCATTGATTACAGCTATTACTAGCCAAGTGTTGCTAGTGATAAAAGAGAGAGCCATTTGTGCACTGTGATCATGGCACCAGACCAGAGACTATCTGTTTTGGGATGGAAATATTCCTCAGATAGTTGCGGGACAACAAGACAGATGGCATCCATGAAATTCTAGACTTGTAGATCAGCTAGAAGGTGAATAAAGGGAAGGGATTGCTCTGGAGCAATGCCCACCTATAGAGTTGGAAGACCAAAGCTAGCAGGAGAAGCTTGTGGAATCCAAAGGACTTGATCCTGAAAGTTCAAAGTAAAGAGATGAAATGCAGGATAGACCTGCCACCAGTTGTGAATTTTGAGGCATGTGTAAAGTGGGTATATATTTTGAGGTATTGGAACACCGAGGATGGTGTTATTCCAAGGGGAGGGGAATGTCACGTCCCCACCTTGACCCTATTGCATTAAAATGTAAATTATGTAATATTGTTATAAAATCATGGTGAGGAGCTCAAGGCCAAGGCCCCGCCATCGATTTATTGATGCAAATGGTTTGCATGCTAGTAATGCACATTGGAAATTCAAACATCATGTAAATATGCATTTTAATAAAATACTCACAACTATCTATGCAATGCAACAAGAGATGGGGGCATGATTTTACAAGGAATTTGGAGGGAAATATTCAAACCCTTGGAGCCAATCAGGTCAAGCCAAGTGTTAATGAGAGAACCAATCAAACCCTCAACTACCCATCTTGACTTTTGTACCCAATCATTGATTGCTCCCAAGAGTTGGTCGAGGTAGTTAATGCCTTGGGGAATGGGAGGTATGGCTGTCCAAATTCAGGTATGGGAAATCCACCCTGCATGGAAAATCACATTTTGATTCCTCGACAAGAAAAGAGCCATGAATTGCTCCCCAAGTCATTATCCATGCATTTCTAACAACATGATTGTTGGCCTCTAAACTTCTAACTACCTTTATGCCCAAAATTCTCCTAACATGAGCTAGACAATGTGATTTTAGCAAAGCCAGAAACAAATGACATTTTCCTGCATTGGTTTTGGATTCAAAAAATTCTTTGATGATCCTATTACAATGGAAATCAATAGTGAGTTTGGGAAACTTACCTTCAAGTCCTGAAAATGAACTTTCATCCACATGAATACGTTTGGGAGTTCTTCATTGCCTGCTTGATAGTCGAGGAAAGGGAGTCGGAAAGGAAGTACGTCTCTTGTCACCGTTTTGTTGTGGCCCTTCGTTCACAATTTGGATCTGCAAGGGAGTGTGTTCGACATGTGTGTGCCCTTCTTGCGGAGGTTTCCAATTAACAACTTGTTCAACATCCATCCCTTCATACTCGACTTCAAGCAAGATTTGATTGACTTCAACAACTTCGTCATTGATTTTTGATGGATCTAAGGCACTAAAATTTTGATGTCTAAGGTTTTCCATGTACAACATGGCCTTTTCTCTTATCTCATGGGACTTTTCATGGGGCATATCCTTCCTTCTAGCCTTTCTTTTATTATTACGTCTGTTTCTCATATTCAATGTGTTTTTTAACAAAGCAAAAATATCCCCCCTGCAAGAATGAACAACAAATAAGATATTAAACCTCGATGTGCATGATTAATAAAACTCAATGTAGTAATTAATTATGTACAACAACATCTAGTGAGAATGTTTTCATATAATCTTAATAGCTATTGAGAATTCCCTAGATATAACAACAACATCACCTCTAGGAACTCAATTGGATGGTGGTATGGGATGTTAGTAGGAGCACATTCCCTACAAAAGGAGAAGCTCCTCCTCACTTCATTTTCATGTTTTGTATGAAGGAAAATAGCCCCAAAAGATTAAGAGTTTTCAATTCTTTAGGTGTTTGTGTGAGTTGTTGTAGTGAAATCATGAGGAATTCAACAAATGTTTATGTACTAGATGGATTTACGTGATTATGAAAGGTTATTGGTGGTGATGAAAGTAAGTTTTTTTTATTATATCCATGAAAGGTTGAAAGCATTACTTGGTGCATGTTGTAGTTTTTTTTCTGGTAATATTTTTTTATTGTCTATGTTGAAGATTAAGAAGAGTAAAATACATCTATCATACAATTCATGAGGAAAAACTAAAATAGATACAATTCAAACAAAGTGAATGAAGACTAAAATACATTTAACAAGAGGAAGAGGTGACCATACCTCAAGGATTATGATTGCTCTTTGCTTAAAATGTAAAATTCTCTTTTGATGTATCCACTATATGTAAGAAGAGTTCAAGTGTGTCCAAGCAGCATGAGAATTCAATCCAAGGATCCAAATAAAGTCCAACTGCTGTGTATTTAATCAAAGGATCCAAATAGAGCCATACTTATGTGTATTCTATCCAAATTGTCAAAGAAACATCAAATGGTGTGTGAATTCAATCCAAAATGCAAATGGTTGTCGGACTGTGCGTGAAAACAACGAAAAAGTTGCATGGAATGAGAGAAAAAATGTGGGAGAAGTGTTGGAACATTTAAAAAACCCACTATGTCATTCTAGACTTGGGATAAATTAATTAATCATTTATGATTAATTTCCTGAGTTTTGAGTAGGTAAAATAAGCCAATTTTGTCTTTTATGATGGCCCTTCCATCAGGTTGGGAAATGATTCAGAATCCTCCTCTAAAGGAAGTGGAAGAATCAATCTTGACTATGGTTACTTCTATAATGTGCTTTATGTTCCTTCTCTTGCAGCAAATTTACTTTCGGTGTATCAAATGACTCATATTGGAGAGCCCAAAAGAGTGATCTTTTCTCCAAATGAAGTCGAGATACAACACATGGTTTCATGGGAAATCATTGCAAAAGGAGTTGAAAATCATACTTCGAAACTCTATGAGTTTTTACACTTCTTACCACTCTCCAAGCCATCTGCTCTCAATACTCATGCCAATGAAGAAAGTAGATTGTGGCATGAGAGATTTGGACATCTCAACTACAAGCATTTATAGGACATGCAAGCTTAAGATGCGGTTGAAGGTCTTCCAGATGATAAGTTTGCTCATGGTACCTTCAAAGGTTTCCTAAAGAGCAAATATCCACAAAAGAAGATGAAGAAAAAGACTCTTGAAGAAGTATGAATGCTAGATTCAGATCCACAAGAACCTGAAGATATAACACCTAAAGGTTCATCTCCTATTGCTGTATGGGCCACCACATCTCCTATCAACACCATTGATCTTGTCAAAGATAGATCTGATATTCATGATACAGGAACTGCACTCTCTCCATCAAATCCATTTCTAGCTGAGAGATGTTTTCTTCTGATAGGATCTGATCCGAAATCATACTTTGAAGCCTCCCAAGATCCTAGATGGGTAGTTGCTATGGAAGAAGAGTACCAATCTCTTCAAATAAATGAGACTTGGGAGCTTTTTTCACTCCCACCTGGAAGGAAACTTGTTCAATGCAAGTGGCTCTATAGAACTAAGATGGATTCAGATGGAGCCTCCCACAAATACAAAGCTAGATTCGTTGCAAGAGTTTTTTCCCAAGTTCATGATATTTACTATTCTGAGACTTTCGCTCCTATTCCTAAAATGGATTCCATCCATCTTATTCTTTCTCTTGATGCATCCAAACACTGGTAAGTGCATCATATGGATATAAAGAGTGCTTTTCTTCATGGAGATATAGAGGAGGAGATCTACATGAAGCAACCTGAGGGTTACATTGATGATTCTTCACTTGTTTGCAGATTGAAGAAGTCCTTGTATGGGCTTAAGCAAGCTCCCTGAGCTTGGTATGAAAAAATGGACTCCTTCCGCTTTCTTTCAGGGATCAGTCTTGAGGATGGATCTTCTACACCTTTGGTAGACTGTACTTAGTATCGGAAGTTGATTGGTAGCCTTTTGTTTCTCACACATACTTGGCCTGATTTATCCTATGCAGTTAGTGATGTCTCCACATACATGCAGGAGCCTTATGAGATTCACTGGAAGGTAGCAAAGAGGATTTTCCACTATGTGCAAGGTACCAAGACTCATGGCCTTCACTACTCAGCTGGGTGTCCTTTGAACCTAGTTGGATATATTGATTCTAATTGGGATAGATATATCTTAGATCGGAAGTCTACATATGGTTTTGTCTTCATGATTGGATCTAGACCTATATGTTGGTTGAGCAAAAAGCAGATTGCATTAGCTCTTTCTTCAGCAGAGGCTGAGTATAGAGGTGTTGTAAATGCAGTCACACAGTGCATTTGGATGAGAGTCATCTTATCAGAGTTTGGGATTATATTCAGTACTCCACCTGTCATCTATTCTGACAATCAGAGTTCCATCAATATTTCCACAGATCTGGTTCTGAGACAAAGAACCAAACACATTGAGATACACATGCATTACATCAAAGGATTAGTGCATGATCATATCATTTCACTGCTCTACCTTCCCATGGAAGAGCAGATTGCAAATATATTCACCAAGACCTTCACGGTGAAGAGGTTGACTACCTTAGATCACTTCTTGGGGTGAGAGATGATATGCTCACTAGCATCCTTCAGTCTATTTTGAGGGTGGGATTTCTTCCCACCGGGTTTTCCCTCTTTTCCCCACTTAGCTTATTTTAGATTGATTGTACAGGGTGACCTTTGGTCTTAGTCACCAAGGCCCTATTTTACCATTTTTCAGTTATTTTTCATAGTATAGCTTGTGGGGGGGGTGTTGGAATATTCACACTATCATTTTTATATTTTGCATGCATGCATGCTTTGCATGCCACTGCAGGCATCTAGTCATCATCATGGTGGTCTCCCCAACACCTAGAGCTTGATTCTATCTCTCCAGAGCCTATCTACATCCCCCATTTGGCCTCCTACCTACTTCATGCACCCGTCTTGACTGTTTTGCATGTCAAGTGCGCCTTTCTCACCTACCACTGTATGTTAGAGAGCCTTTACTCATCTACCTTCAGTTATCACTCAGTTATGGTGCCTTATCTCACCTACCGGGAGTTATCCTTCAGTTAGTGCATTGATTGAGTAGTTCTTCCAATGATTGCTCATGCTGACTACTTGTAGCTTCTAGTTAGCTAGTTATGGAGTTCCACTTGACTATTTGACAACCTCATGCACCCTCCTTGGAGTCTCCATTCCCTGATTTGTGCTTAGATGGTTATGTTAAACTCACTTGGACACACTTGACTAGCTCTTACCATTTGTGACTGATACTGATGACTGGATGATGTCTCCATTGATCTCCAAGCTAGACTCTGAGCTCATATTCGAATTCCCTACTTGGATAATTCGAATCCTATATGATGCCTCATCATTTATTATTGTAATACATTCTCTACATTCATTATTCATTATATGATAATGACATTGTTCATTATTCTGTGTTTATGAGTGATTATTGAATGCATTCTTCTTCTTCTTTGCAAATAATCTTGAGAGTTAGATTGTGAGTTTGTTACAGTTGCTAGATCCCTGCATATTATCACATATTGTGCCATCTCCGGAGCTAGGGTTTTGCTCAGTGAGGGCCATGCCAATCTTGCTCAAGGGGGTCATTTCTCATCTGAAGGCTCCCGAGCATACATGGACATTGTGAACATGTCCACAATGGCCACGTGCACGTGTGGGAGCCAATAGAACCCAAGTCCACTTGCCGGTTTGGATTCCGTGACCCCAGAGCAATTCCTCAAACTGTCCCTGAATGGCCCCGGGGTGTCGGACCAAAATTCCCGTAGCAAAAAAATGGTGACTCCAATCACGAATCTGTCAATTATGATGGATCTAGCGTGTCGGGTTTCATCTATGGTACCCCCCATACCATTCCTCAAAGTCTCAAAAAATGGTTTTATTGTTCCATCTCAATAACTAGGGTTTTGCCGAGAGATGGCATGGCCTTCACTAAGCAAAACCCTAGTTACTGAGATGGCACAATAACACTATTTTTGAGACTTTCGAGGCATAGTGTGGGGGGGACCTAGTTGAAACCCAGTGTTCTGAATCCATTGGAATTGACAGATTTGCGATCAGAGTCACGATTTTGGTTCTGCAGGAATTTTTCGTCAGGCACCCCATGGCCATTCAAGGACACTTTGAGGAATTCCTCTGGGGGCACGGAACCCAAACCAGCCAGCAGAATTGGGTTTCTCTAGCTCCTGCAAGTGCACATGGAAATCGTGGACATGTTCACAATGGGAACGCACGCCAGAGAGCCTTCGAATGAGAAATGACCACCTTGAGCAACATTGGCATGGCCCTCACTAAGCAAAACCCTAGCTATGTAGATGGAACAATAACACCATTTCTGAGACTTTGAGACACGGTGTGGGGGTTCCCCTAGCTGATAACCAGCGTCTCAGATCCATCAGAATCGATGGATTCATGATTGTGGTCATGATTTTTCTAATAGGGGAATTTTTTCAGGAAATCCAGGATCATTCAGGGACACTTTGAGGAATTGCTCCAGGGTCACGAAACCCGAACCGACGAGAGGACTTGGGTTCTGTCAGGTGTCGCATGTGCATGTGGCCATTTTGGACATGTTCTTGATGGCCATGCACACCTGAGAGCCTTGGGATGAGAAATGACCCCCTTGAGCAAGATTGGCATGGCCCTCACTGACCAAAACCCCAACTCCAGAGATGGCACAGTAGCATCATTTTCGAGACTTCGAGGCACGGTGTGGGGGGTCCCTTAGATGAAAATCGACGTCCCGGATCCATTGGAATTTACGGATTCACGATCGGAGTCATGGAAATTTGGTGAAGTGGCTAGTGAAAAGACATATGAAAAATGGCAACATAAATGTTGATAATGAGATGAAATGGGTCCATACTTGATTGAGTCTTTTGACATTAATTTGTGCTTACCATCCACATATAATATATAAAAAAAATATGTTTTTTTTTTGTTTTAAAATGAAATCTACTAACCCTAAAGAAAAATGTTAGTTGGAATTCTTAGTTATTCAAGATCTACTTGACATATGAGATTCTTCCATCTTGATCCACCCCCTTTTATATTTACTATTAGTTTATTTGGAATTTTCCAATGCCCAATGGCATTCCGAAATCTTTGTAATACATTTTTATTTTGATCACTTAATGAGAAATATGGTTCCGACATCTTGAGCTATTTCCCAATGCCTATCAAATTTCAGTGCATCTATGTGTCTAATTGTGATTTGTGAATGACAAATGTGTACTCATTGATGTTTATTGATTCTAATTTATATTGAATATTATGAAATGTTATAATATAAGATGAGTTTTCAATCTTGTTTATGCATGTATAGTTTTCCTAAACGGATGGAAACTTGAATTGGGGTGGTTGGTGTAAAACATCAATATATTGTAATAGTAACTTAATCATGACTCAAACATCAAATAAATGATATAAGATAACGATATCAAATAAACTAGCTAACATGAATAACATTAGACGTGCATCAATAAACAATCACATGACTATATTATGTACCTCAATCAATTAGGCCTTCTATATCCTCTTAGTTTTTTATCGTCTCAAACAACTTCTTGTGCTCTGCATGAGGTAGTAAGTAGCATACCTTGTTTGATGACTTCATTGACATTGTTTGTACTTGCATGTTTGTACCAATGATCAAGTGCATAACGTGATACACCTGTGAACTTGGTCTATAATCTGTGTATGTGTATCCATTTCTCTTTGGTCCCTTTCCATCTATTGTAAGATATTCCCCCTGAAAAACCATTGAGCCAGTCAGAAAGGTAATGCCTTCACTATCAGTTAATGATTCGAGGAGGGTTTTCCTCCCTTGGATGCATTGTGCCATCCAATAATTCGTCCCAATTTCATTGTTTGTCAGGGACACAACTGTGTAGATGTGTCCTGCAAAAATGCATTTTTTTGTCATATTCCAACAAGTAGTGGTTTGATAACTTGGATAATTACAAAAACAAGGAGGGAACCGGAATATGCATGCAGAAATGTTTACCTGGCTATACAAGATCAGATATATGATCATATTCATTCAAATAGAGGACTGGCTTTCATCTAACTAGATTGTTTCAACAACTGCACATGGGTCCACTGTAAGTGATACATGATCCCATTCATCAACCCAGTCCATTGATTCACACTCATCCCACTCAGAACTACTGCAAGGTCCACAAAAGAAATCAAGTTTCCACGTCCATATTTCAAATAAGGGGTTGTTTGAGCTTCGAACCAAATGAAATCCATGAGTTCCTTGCACAGTACTACAACTATAAGAACACGATTGATCTATATCAACTACATGCAAGAAATTTCTGACAACATGTCCTCTACTTGTTGGTCTGTGCTGCTTTGTTGTTCGATCTGAATTTTTTTGCAGATCACCATTGAACTATGTATTTTGCATCCCAAATATGAGGGTTTGTCATGCACCTCATCTCCTCCCTTCATAGGGAAGTTTTGAGACATCCTTCATCCCCTTCATGCTCTCCCTTTCAATGCCTGGTATCAAAATAGTTCCATATATGCAGCGCATCATAAATCTTGTGCAAAATACTCAACCACTAGAATACATGTGTATTTTTGAACTAGCCTACACAACCATCTGATCATATCCAATGTTGATCCATCTATATACCTCTCTCCTTTAGCTGATCATAGAAAATTATGAAGCAATGCTGCACATAATGCAGGTCGTGGAGCTTGTTTCCATTGATGTAGAAGTTAGTCTCTTTCAATATTATCCTCATGTCATTGCTTCTCTATGGTGCGTGCCTATATGTGATATGGACCATTATGCTAACTTGGTCTGAATGGCAGTATTGAATTTGAATCTCATTCTGTGGCTGCAGGGTGTAGTTTTCAGAAAATTCCACAACCGACAATATTTTTCCATTGGGAAAGGTGTCCCTGCACTGTCTATACTGTTCATCCTGCCATCATGCTACATGGACATGTTGTACATACTGCTCGGTATTTTGGTAGAATTCCTTCATGAAATCGAAAATTTGTACCTGGTGCTATAAGACCGAGGGCATTAATACAATGTGACATTTTCAATTTGAATATATATGTACAAATTTAACATGTACAGTATGAAAGTATGCAAACTTAGATTACTTCTAACTTCACCAATGCAATTTTTTTGCTTTCCTTCGCACTATCTACCTGATATGTTAAGTACTTGAAGTTCTGCATTTCTACTGGCACCCTCCCAAATTCATGCTCCTCGGTTTCATGGATGCAGCGGCTCAATAATGCAAATCCACTGCACCTGGAACATGTCCCATATAAAAATGATCTTTTATAATATTTGTGTCCTTCAGGTCTTGGACACATTATGCTATGTATAAATTCTATGGATGCATTCGGTGATTGTAACGATGGGCATTCCTGCACAATGTTAGTATGCAA
The DNA here is from genome assembly GCA_027924585.1 of Larix kaempferi. Taxonomy (NCBI): domain Eukaryota; kingdom Viridiplantae; phylum Streptophyta; class Pinopsida; order Pinales; family Pinaceae; genus Larix; species Larix kaempferi. The sequence goes on from BSBM01000792.1 coordinate 5,506,752, forward strand.
ATCACAAAATATATGTCTATGTGTATCATAATAGTACTCAAATTATACATGGTATCTACAACAACATGTGTTGCAATCAATGCAAATTCTAACATACTAGGGTTGCATTTTTCAAAGGATCTTTGGCCCAAGTTCAATTGTGTGTGCTCATTCTTGAACCTTTCATAGAGTTCCTTTTGTGTCATGTCAAGGAATTTATTGACATCGGGTTCACACCCCTTAACACCTTTTCTCAACTTTAACACGTTTCTTTGATTTGATGACGGTCTAGTGTTACCATGCCAAAAATTTTGTACTAGTTCTTTAACAACATCAATAAGCTTCATGTCTGAACGAGGTAACCTATCAACAAAGGCCCAACAATATTTTTGGCTTGGGGTCTCAATTTTTTCTCTAATAGAAGAATATTTTTGAAGAGTATTTTTATCTACTTTAAATAGTTTACATGTGTGTGATAGCGGGCGATGTTTCCTTGTGGATTTGTGTACAATCGATTCCGACAGTACACGATGGGCCGCATTAAAATATTTTGTACGATAAGTTTTTTCAATCAAATTAAATGCATACTGTAGATTTCTAACAACCTGATTGTTGCCCTCTAAACTTCTAACTACCTTTATGCCCAAAATTCTCCTAACATGAGCTAGACAATGTGATTTTAGCAAAGCTAGAAACAATTGACATTTTCCTGCATCGGTTTTGGATTCAAAAAAATCTTTGATAATTCTGTTACAATGGAAATCAATAGTGAGTTTGGGAAACTTACCTTTAAGTCCTGAAAATGAACTTTCATCCACATGAATACATCTGGGAGTTCTTCATTTCCCGCTTGATAGTTGAGGAAAGGGAATCAGAAAGGAAGTACGTCTCTCGTCACTGTTTTGTTGTGGCCCTTCATTCACAATTTGATCCTGCAAGGGAGTGTGTTCGACATGTGTGTGCTCTTCTTGCGGAGGTTTCCAATTAACAACTTGTTCAACATCCATCCCTTCATACTCAACTTCAAGCAAGATTTGATTGACTTCAACCACTTCATCATTGCTTTTTGATGGATCTGAGGCACTAACATTTTGATGTCTAAGGTTTTCCATGTACAACCTGGCCTTTTCTCTTATCTCATGGGACTTTTCATGGGGCATCTCCTTCCTTCTATACTTTCTTTTATTATTACATTTGTTTCTCACATTCAATTTTTTTTTTAACAAAACAAAAATATCCCCCCTGCAAGAATGAACAACAAATAAGATATTAAACCTCGATGTGCATGATTATTAAAACTCAATGTAGCAATTGATTATGTACAACAACATCTAGTGAGAATGTTTTCATATAATCTTAAAAGCTATTGAGAATTCCCTAGATATAACAACAACATCACCTCTAGGAACTCAATTGGAAGGTGGTATGGGATGTTAGTAGGAGCACATTCCCTACAAAAGGAGAAGCTCCTACTCACTTCATTCTCATGTTTTGGATGAAGGAAAATAGTCCCAAACGATTAAGAGTTTTCAATTCTTTAGGTGTTTGTGTGAGTTGTTGTAGTGAAATCATGAGGAATTCAACAAATGTTTATGTACTAAATGGATTTACGTGATTATGAAAGGTTATTGGTGGTGATGAAAGTGAGTTTTTTTTATTATCTCCATGAAAGGTTGAAAGCATTACTTGGTGCATGTTGTAGTTGTTTTTTTCTGGTAAGATTTTTTTATTGTCTATGTTGAAGATTAAGAAGAGTAAAATACATTTATCATACAATTCATGAGGAAAAACCAAAATAGATACAATTCAAACAAAGTGAATGAAGACTAAAATACATTTAACAAGAGGAAGAGGTCACCATACCTCAAGGATTATGATTTCTCTTTGCTTAAAATGTAAAATTCTCTTTTGATGTATCCACTATATGTAAGAAGAGTTCAAGTGTGTCCAAGCAGCATGAGAATTCAATCCAGGAGCCAAATAAAGTCCAACTGTTGTGTATTCAATCAAAGGATCCAAATAGAGCCCAACTTATGTGTATTCTATCCAAATTGTCAAAGAAACACCAAATGGTGTGTGAATTCAATCCAAAATGAAAATGGTTGTCGGATTGTGCGTGAAAACAACAAAAAAGTTGCGTGGAATGAGAGAAAAAATGTGGGAGAAGTGTTGGAACATTTAAAAAACCCACTATGTCATTCTAGACTTGGGATAAATTAATTAATCATTTATGATTAAATTCCTGAGTTTTGAGTAGGTAAAATAAGCCAGTTTTGTCTTTTAGTGGACCACATGCCATCCTAACTCACCAAAACGAATTTGGATGGATTCTGGATAAGATTTCCTTGGATTTTGTTTCATTTTATTCTATTCCTGAATTAGAAAGACACTTTTATGATTTGGAAAGCTTTATCCTGTTTTTTCTACTTTCTAGTGGAAAAGGAAAAGCTAGTTGCCACTTGACCAATTCAACCTCCACTTCATTTCTACTCTCCTAAATCCATTGATACATTCTATTTACCTCAATCATGAGTTTCCATACCATACTAAATTCATGAGCCTCTAGGAAAGTTTTGAAAATTGCTTTTGCCACCTAGGGGTTTTTTTGTCTTTTCTAAGCCTTTTCTTTTTTCTATTTCCAAATTGCCTTAAAGGAATTCAATTTTCTCCATGGAGGATGTCTTATATATTGTTATCATATCAATGAATAAGATACATAGTGATTTCCACAATTTATTCTCTTTATTCTTCTTCTCTCATTATCTGAAATATTGCATGTGAAATTGTCTTATGAATCTAGTTCCTAGCAATTGAAAATATCACAAGTAGAGTGTGGGTTATTTTCTAAATTTTATGCTCAGCAAAGTCGTGCATGCGTGCTAGATGTGCATGGACATTGCTAGCACGTGCGTGCCTATGTTGAATATTGCATAGTTCGGTGGGTAACGTTTACTTCATTTATTTCCCAATAAATCGATAAGTGTCAGTTTATTCCTAGTTCCCCTCCCCCATAAAGGCCTTAGGCCCTCTTCCAAACCATAATCCCTAAGTCCATAGGTGCTTCTATGTGTTTAGGGGTTTCGTGGTTAGGGTTATAAGGATTGTAGGCTAAGAGTTAAAGGTTATAGGGATTGTAGGCAAGTTATGGGGTTAAATGTTATATAAAAATAAAATTCTACCAATCTTCATCATCAGAAGGGGTTTCTCTAATTTTTGATATAAGGAGATTCTTTAATTTTGTTGAATCATTACTAGTGTGAGATGATGATGATGGAAATGTTGATGAGGAAGAGGGAGATGACAATGATGATGAAGATGAGGATGATGATGATGAGGAGGATGAGGATGATGATGATGAAGATGATGATGATGATGATGATGATGAAGATGATGATGATGATGATGATGATGATGACGATAACGAATATGATGATGATGATGATCATCAACATCATCTTGATCATCATCATGATCATAAGTAGCTTCTCTAATTTTGGATATAAGGAGCTTATCTAATTTTGTTGAATCATTACTAGTGTCAGATGCTGATGATGATAATGATGATGATGTTGATGATCATGATGATCATGATGAATACGTTGATGATGATGATGAAGATGATGATGATGATGATGATGATGATGATGATGATTATGATTAAGATTATGATGATGATGATGACGATGAAGATGATGGTGATGACAACAACAACAATGATGATGAAGAATATGAAAATGATGATGATGATGAAGAATATGAAAATGATGATGATGATGAAGAATATGAAAATGATGATGATGATGATGAAGATGTTGACGAGGAAGAGGGAGATGACAATGATGCTGATGATGATGAAGAAGATGATGATGATGAAGAAGAAGATGATGATCATGATGAAGATGTTGACGAGGAAGAGGGATATGACGATGATGATGATGATGATGAAGATGATGATGAAGATGACGATAAGGATGATGAAGATGAATATGATGGTGATGAAGATGATGATGATTATGATGAAGATGACGATGATGATGATGATGATGAAGATGATGTTGATGAAGATGATCATGATGATGATGGTGCTGGTGATGATGACAACGATGATGATGATTATGATGAAGATGGTGATGACGATGATGGTGATGAGGAGGAGGAGGAGGAAGAAGGTGATGATGATGAATATGATGATGATGGTGATGAAGATGATGATGATGATGAATATGATTATGATGATGAATATGATTATGATGATGATAATGAAGATGATGATGATGAATATGATGATGATGATTATAATAAACTATATTATATATCTATCTTTTTTAATTTTTATTATTAAAAATAAATATGCTAATAACATTAATGGATTTGTATAAATAAAAACACATATAGACCACACATTTTATAGAAAAATCCTTGTTAATGTGATAGACATTAACATTATTAATATATTAGTGTTGCGAACTAAATAATATATAAATTATAGTGTTGTTAATTCAGTAATACATATTATATCATACCTTATATCATATATGTTGATAACAAAATAATATATATATGAAATCAATTGCACAAATGCATGCATGAGAATCGAATGTATACATTTCGTTACTTTACTTTTAGCACGATAAAACACTTCATGACAATATTTTAAGCTCGGTGATGGAAGAATATGAACCCCAACCAGAAAGCATTGAAAACCATTTAACTCCTTAAAACATTCATTCAACTTCTCCAAAACCTAGTCACTTCTGCATACAAATGTTCAGTATTCGCACAGAGCAAATCTATCTGTCAAATTCTTGGTTTGGTTCTATGGAATCTATCCACCAATTCGAAACAAATCTTTACCCGGCCGAACAATCTGGGATTGAAAAAAGTGCAACATATCTGCTGTCATGCATTGATTTTGTCCACTTAGAAGTTTGATGTTGTAAAGTCAGAGTGCGCAATTAACACCAACAACAAAATCAACGGAGGAAAAGGTGGCAGATCAACGAGAGTGAAAAGGTGGTAAATCGATAATGAGAGATGCCAACATTTTGAATTATTGGTTCAACCTTTAATAAAATGTTATGCCACATGTTCACACGAAACAGGTGACGTGGTCCATTACATATTAATTTGTCAAAAAGCATGTGATATACTTTTGGTACTAAATCATGGGACATGTCAACATTTCCTTTACATATGAATTTGTCAAAAGGGCATTGAATGAATCTTTTAAATATTCAATTGAATTAAGACTCTTAGCCAAGATGTTATAATGCTCGCAGCCCGATGTTTTATAATAAGACCAGAGTCATGGAAGTACTATTTTGAGTAGCTTTTAATGGTATAAAAAAATAATTACTTTCATATACTTCAATGGATATTGCACATGGCATTTAATAATATAATCTTAAAAATAGAATACCTAAAATAAGATAAGAACGATACGTGTTCAACATAAACCATATAAGGGAGAAAGGCGGTCAACCTTCCTGGCCATGCTCATTATCATAGAGAATATTGTTAGTGCTCAAACGCTTCATTCTAATTTCATAAATAATTGTCGTGAGTGGATGTATATGGACGTATAGGAATTGATCCATGGCATATAGACATTCAAAAGGATGTCATTTATTAAAGAAAAGCTTCATTGTCCATGGAGTTCAACTTGTATTCCAATGGCACTGATGGCAATGATGTAAAGCAGTGTCTAAATATTACACTCCATATAATATTAATTCCATGATTCATAGGCCCATGTCTCAATTTCTACTTTAAGTGTAAGTACTTTTAAATCTATTATGGAAATGCAAGCGTAGCAAGGTTTTCTTTGTTTTGAAATAGGTTGATTGTGATGGAACTTTAAACTATGAGTCTTGAGTTTCAATCCACATTCAAAATCATTATCAAAATAGGAATAAATTGTCAAACCTTCCTCTAGAATATTGTTTCATAAATATACTTTTTCTATTGAAAATATCAATGCCCTATGTAAATTAATTAAATCAAGGTAAGTGACAAATAATATGATAACCTTTCACATATACTTGCATCCAAAGGTGTTTCAAATTAAAATGTATTTGAGAATGAGACACAACTACTAAAGGCAAAGGATTGTGAGCCTAAAATGTGGAAGAATAATAGGCCAAGTTAATGGGAACACGACATGATGGAACATAAAATGGTGACACCCAAGAAGGATATAGGGGCATCCCATCCAATATATATTACAAATAATTGTGCCACACATTATGTAAAGTTTTGCAGTGATATTGATACATACATCAATAAAGATTCATTATCTCTATTGTTAATTTCGCCACTTCCAAGGAAAGATGAATATTTAATTTAGATCTATAAAGGGAACTTATCTCTTTATTGTCATCAAATGATGTAATGTATTTATTTCTTGTAGATACTTTAACAACCTATAATTGCTATTAGTTTTATTGAAATATGATCTATAAACTATCGTGGATATTTCATTGGATTAGTTCGTCAAAATAGATCTTACAACTTAGTTTATTCTGTTAATTTAATTCCATAAAATACTAAATATAATGGAACTGAAAGAGAACTAGAAAAAATAAGTACACAATCCACACAATAACAAAAGATATACCTTGGGAAAACCCACTATAAGGAAAAACCCAACCACAAATGAGGACTATGCCTTGCTCTTTCTGGAAAAATGCAAATACAAAGGAAATGGTACTCTCCATGGAGTTACCTATGACTCTACGACCATAATGGCTACTACAGGATCTCCTATCTCCTATGTTATGCTCTAACATCCACCCCCATGTTGTTTTCTCAACTATGGAACGATATAATACATCCAAGCAATGGAACCCCCTTCTTCTCCTAATGGCCTGGTATTTAAAAGAGCTCGATAGCCATCAAGGGTTACTTTTAGGGATTTTTTAAGTGCCTTAAATCCCGATTAGGGTTGGAGTTTCGATCATTCTAGAATGTTCTTGAAGGTCCACAAATCACTAGCTCTGTATGTGTGAAAAATGAGAGGTGGCGTGGAATCCACTCGATACCATGGTGGTCAATTGGATAGGTCAACTTGTGGGATGCATAACTTCTTCATACAGACTGAGTTTGAGGCGATTTTGGGACCGTTGGAAAGGTATCAATGTGTAGAGTATGGATTCTTCTATTAAAATAGGGTTTGAAAAAATAAAAAGTGTCATTTAATCTCTCAAAATGGCTTCAAAATTTTTTAGATGGTTTTCAAACCCAAATCTGAAAAGTGAGACATGTCCCTCAAATGGGCCCTACAATCCAATTCATTGGAATAGGTGAAAAATTAAATAGTGTTCCATTTCAGATTACACCTCCCCATTTTCATATCCTTTTGGTCCCCAAAATATTTTACTGAATGAGGTAAGGAAAATTGTTCTCTTCATTTAGCTTTTCCTAGAAGTTGTCCTTACAACCCCACCTGCCAGAGTTCATACTGTCCATGCCTAGTAACTGTGGACTTCTTCTAGAACACTATGTCTTTTTCTAACTCTACTTGAGCCTCTAGTGCTATGTCCTCTACAAAAGGTAAGCCATGCTTATGTTCCTGATCCAACATGGAATGTTCATAGAGTTTCAGAGTTTCCACATTCACTACAGAGTAAATGTGCATGTATTGGGGTAGACCAAGTTTATAGGAACTAACTCCCACCTTATACAATACCTCAAAAGGGCCATGCCTCATATCCTTATTCTTCCTACCAAAAACCTATAGTCTTTCCTTGTTCAAGTGTACCCATACTCTGTCTCCCACCTTGAATGTTTTTTCAAACTTATTTTGGTCAAGTCTTTCCTTGTACTTTGCCCATGTTTTATTCAGTGCCTCCTATACTTGTAAATAGATCTACGTAATCTTATCAATGAAATTTTCTACTATTTTGGTTTCACTTGTGGTGTCTTCCCTCACTCCCCCTTTCTTTCCATAGCCAACATTCAAAGGTGAAGGTGGCAAGTATCCAAAACAAGTTTCAAAAGGGGATTTCCCAAAGGAAGTGTGGAATGATTTATTATAAGAGTGTTGGATGTAGATCACATTTTCATCCCATGTCTTTAGATGGTTTTGATTGTAATCCCTCAAAAGTTGTACCAAAGTCCTATTGACTACTTATGTCTGTCCATATGTATGTGGATGGAATGTTGTATACGTCCTCAACTTAGTGTCCATATTTTCCCAAAAGTGTAGTCATAAATGTACTTAGAAATCTAGTATCTCTATCTGAGATAATGTTCCTTGGTATCCCAAAGTGCACCAGAACATGTTTGTTGTTTCTTGTCCTTTGATAGTATTTTTAAAAGGCATAAGAATGCACATCTTGATAAATCTGTCAAGTGTACCACAAATAATAGTCATGTCCCTTCCTAGTGGTTGGAATAACCCCCAAAAAATCCATGGAGATTCTCTCCCATGGTCTCGTATGAACATGTAAATAATGGTATAGACCTTGCTTCCTATTTCTAGTTTTTCTTGTACATCAAAGTATGCATCCTTTGGTAAACTGAACTACGTATTCTTGTATTCTAGGCCAATAAAAATACCTTTGTAAGATTGCAATTGTCTTCCCTAAAAGAAAATTCCATAAAAACTTGGAGGTGTGTACCTCTCTGACAAGTTGCAATCTCTTGCCTTTAGGAACATGGAGCTTGTCTATCTTGTCGAGTAACTCATCTTGGAGATGATATCCAGTTGTGTTGTCACCATCTTCTATGTGGAATTGACCTTGTAGTTGTTAAAACACCTCCCTGAAGTCCTCATATTCTATGCACTCCTACTTGTATGGATAATGGGTCAAAGGTTCCATGTGCATAAGAGTCCCCATAGCTGTAATATTGGTTGTAGGTTTCCTTGAGAGCATGTCTACCAGCTTTTTTGTACTTCCCTTCTTATACTTGAAGATTAGATGGAATTGTTGTAAGAATCCCATCCAATTATAATGTTTGGTTTGTTGTAGCTTATTGTGGGACTCCAATGTAATGTACCTAATTTGATCACAGACACATTAAATCAAGGTTTGCAAAATTAAACAAAACAGTGGATAACTTGGAACAATTAACTAGCTAGTTTGACTAGAATTCAGAAGGAAAAACCCAAACATCAATAGACTCTCCCAATTTATTCCAAGATGGATGTTAGGACCTATTGAGGCTGCAATTAATATGATAACAAGGCCAATATTTTGACAATGAAACATTTATGGGTGCTTCACGCTTGGGAATATTTCCTTAGCAGATCCAAGGCTATCAATGCACATTAATCCCCAAGGACTTTTGTGGAAACCTAAGGCTTCTAGTGCTCACTGTAAGTAATAAGACCTGGGATAGGATAAATGGAATGTACCACCCTAATACAACAAATAATACAAGGATTTGGACACAATATAATAGTATTTGGAGGTTAAACTAACAAGGGTGCTATCTGGGACTACTCAACTAGTTAACTTCTAGGATTTTCCAAATGACACTAGAGGGTCACTAATTTTTTAATGAAGTATTGGGATAGATTCAATAGGGTATTAATAACCTACAAAAATTTACAGACTGAGATATGGACTCATAGAAATCATTCTATTGCAAATTCTGTACAACTAGTCAATTTTCTATGCATAGGGCGCAAGCCTTGAAACATTTAATTACAAACAGCCCCTGGGGCTCACGAATTCATTCTTAGAACTAATGCATGAGCTCAAATACATGTAAATTAAAAACATAAATCTTCCATTATAATTTTATAGAATCAATTGATAGTAATTACTAGTTAACCCAACTTACAGAAAGTTCTCAACCTTTAAGATTTCACAATATAGAAGCAAAATTCTTTAATAGCATAATGAGAGAAGATATAGAAAAACTGAATCAGATCCATGGGAAGAATATAAACATATGGAATACCATGGTACGAAAAATAACCTATCATGTAACTCTCACAGCGAGGGTACAATTGCTCCAATTGTTCTCTTCTTGGGAAGAATCTCATCACAATTCACAATAATCTTGCATCAATCTCTGCACCAAATATGGAGACTCGAATCCTTCAATATATGGGATGAATCAAACCTACAATTCAGACTCTAATGGATTCACTTGCACTGTGAATATTATTGGAACACATTTTCAATGGGGTGCATCACCCAAAGTTGGCTAGGGGCGTATCTCCCAAGCCTTTGAGAAGCAAATATCTCAAGACAAATATCAAAAGTGACGAAAGATGCGATAGGGGGTGCACCACATTATTTTATAATCATGAATTGATATCTGTATGCACTGAATGTGGTAATCCATCTCACTAATGCAACCTCATTGACTGCTTTTAGCATCTACATCTTTTACCTTCTTCTTTCCTTGCTTTGTTTCCTTTCTGCTTTGGACTGCTTTTCTGCTTTTGGAAACATCTTTCTTTTCCTAGATTTTCTCTTCTTTCCTGCTTTTCTAGTGATTTTTCTTTCTTTTCTTATTCTTTCTGCTTTTATGGACTTTCCTGTCTTTTTGCATGCTTTCTTCTTTTATGAGTTTCCTGCTTTTAGGCTTCCATCCATCTTTTTACTAGCTTTCTTGATTTTCTTATGATTTTCTTATGGTTTCCATTGTGGATGACAACTCATAGGGTCCACAATATCACTTGTGCACCCTCCTTGAGCCACCTAAGCTCATGAAAAATCATAAACAAAATTAAATAATAATAACAAAATATTTACAACGTATACATTGCACTCTTTCCTAAGTCTCAAATTTAATTAAACTAGTCAATTAATGCCTTCAAAATTAACCCCTACACTTTATTTATTTTTTTCCAAAACCTATAGGGGTTGATCAAGTATATATAAAAAAGGTGACCATGGAGCTATAAAAAATGGGGACATTACAATCCTCCCCTCCCAAAATTTGCTTGTCCTCAATCAAGTGAAAATATGGTTGGTGAAGAACTTGTACACTTTTTCCAAAATACTTTTGCAAGGTTGCTTCAAAAACCATCTGAATCTCATCTCCATCCTATATTACCCTTTTGAAAAACGTTTTTTGTCATTCTCTCCATCAAATCATGAATAAACTTACTTTGAAAATACTCCATGGAAAATTGAGCTGCAATATATGGATTGAATTTTACTGTGCTACACCCTTTCACATTCTTCAATCCACCCAATAACTCACATGCAACCCATTTTTGATGTCATACATTGAGCTTCTCATGTGTCAAGATTAGCCTTAAACCATTATGGTCAATTTCAATCTCAAGCTTGCTTTCCCTTAAGCAATTTATGCATTTATCCAATGCATGCATGCTGATTAACACCCCCATGTATGTGGCTGATTAATGTCTATGATCGGGCTACAACTCATTTGATGTCTATTTGGCCTCAAAACCATTCCTAATCTTTCTTTGGAAGTATCACCTTCATGCAAAAATGGTGGAGTGAGACCTAGTGGGGAAACATGTAACAATCATGTATCATTTTCTTCATCATTTTGAAAACTCTATTGGAGTTCTCTTCCCAACAAGAGACTCCTTTATTTTCTTGATCAGCCACATGTGTTTTGAACCAGAAGGAACCTTTACATGGTGCATCATTCTACCACTTCTTTACATCTATGGAATTGATCCAAACAAGGGTGGACGAAATCCTCTTCATATAAGCACCAACTTTACCAAGCTCAATCATATAATCAAGACATAACATCTTAATCCTTCTAAATTCATATTCAAACAATGTATGATGTCCTAACTGCTTTATCCAAGTATATGACATAGCTTCCAAATTAAAAGAGTGCTTCCCCAACATCCTTCCATGAACCAAAATGTGATAAAAAAAAGAACCAACACAAGCTTACCATATTGGTTGTTGTGTGCTCTACTCATGTAAGATGGTGAAGCCATAAGTGCACCAGCCAAGCCTATTCTCATGCATGATAATCTAGGATAGACACATTTGACACAAGAAGTTGTATTCTGTAAACCTTCTTCTTCCAAGTGAAACTGATGGTAATGATCAAGGTGGAGGTTAATATTGGTAAGGTACTTGACCTTACGAATCTTATCCCTCTTAATGGATGTCTCTGTCCCACATACCTCTACATGAATATTCCAATGGAAATATTTGAGACCAAGAATGATTCATGGATCCCAAATGAACCTGAGAATGGACAAGTTTCTTCTACTTCCTCCTATACACTGCAAGGTGTCGATGTAAGGATCCTTTCAAAAAATCCCAATCCAACCAGCTAAAGAGATGCGGTTTCCACCCATCATATAGATTCCCATGTGGGAAACAAGGCCACTGCTCCCCATGGATAATTTGCTGAAAATTAAAGGATGTTCTCCCTCCTGGATCCCACTGATCATGTTGTAGGATACTAATATCAACTATCATCGGTAGCAATATGTTACTCCATGGAATGCAAGGGTCCCATGGATTATGCTATATACCACTTAATTTATTGATCACTAGGAACAATGTGTCTTTCCAAATGATTCTAGGATCTCGTAGCCAAATTTGTAGTGCATCACTACCATGAGTCTTCTTCTCTGCATTACATCATTTTATTCCATCCATGAGTGAATAGACACTCATGCTTGCTGATCCAAATGGAGATAAATCAACCTTTTCCTTTATAGCTAAATATGCCTTCCATGAAAGTATCTCAAAACCCTCCACAATAAAGGTGAGTGTTTGGAAAACACTCTTCATATCAACTTGTCCATCCAACCAATTCAAGTAAAGTTCCCTTGGGATACTATGCTTATTGGAAGGATCACATGGATTCCATAGGAGCTAATGTTGATTCTCACAAAATTGCACATCAAAGGATGTTTCCATAAATATCCTACCAAAGCAAGCAAGTCTAGTGCATCCTTGCACTTCCATTGTGATTATGTATTGAAATACCCAATCCATTGAATAATGCATACCTTTGCTTGACGATTTGAATGGAATGTACTTAGCTACATATACCATAGCTAGGTTCTCCTCATCATACTTCAAAACAAGTGCTTGGACTGTCAACATATTTTTCATCATGGCTCTTCACAAGCACCTACAAATCTACAACTTCCTCTTGTTCAATATCCACATGAGGTTTATCCATAAAACCCAAGATGTCTCCTGCCATATGCACATGATCATGTTCCATATAGGATGGAGGATGTGGTGTGCTCAACTCTCTATGAATCTAATCAATCTTCAACCTTGATTCTTGAAGGGAATATTGAATGCTCCTTAAAGAATCATATGTAGACTCCAACTTATAAGTGAGATTTTCAATCTCCTATTCATATTCTAGTGAGGCACTTCTATACATATTCACAAGCTCAAGAAGATGATCTCTATTGGAAAGTAGCTGCAAAAATGGACCTCTTATGTCTGTCATTGCTTTTCAAATATTCTCCAAGTCTTCAATGGAATACTTCTCCTCCATTCTCCAACAACACTGTGACACCAATGCATTTTTTCCATGTAGAGTGCTCATGGATTTTTTGATCTCCCTTTCACTCATCTTCAATGGCGCTACAAAGAAGTGTGGCTCTTGAGGACAAACATTTTGTTCTTCTTTTGGTTGATCAACCTCACCATGAAGCTCAAGTGGTGACTAGAAATTTGTTTTAAGTTCTTATTTTGGATTTGAACCAAAATATGTCTCACCACCATCAAAAAAATTAATCTCCTTTGTATTGATATTGAAATAACCCAAAAATAAGATGGAAGTGAATTCACCTCCCACACTGCCAACAACCTGATGATGGGATGTTGGGTCTTCAGCTTTGCATGGTTCCTCTTCATCTTCTTCTGCACAACTTTCTTCTCTAATGCAATCACTTTTTAGTGACTTGCGCTCCACCTCATGGATCTCTTCTTTTGCTTCATTTCTATTTTCTTCCAGGAAACTTGAGGCTTCTCCATCTTGAGTGGTGCTAGGATCACAACTTTTGGAGAAAAATCAAACAATCTCATAATGCTTGAAGATGCAGATGGATTTGATGAATCTTCACCTTTGGTTCCTTATTCTTCTTCTTTACTCATAGAGGCAGAACAAATTGGTTACTCTATCAATGGTTTGTGTGAAATTCTATGTCACAACATATCTAAGAGCTGAGTATACCTCACAAAGAAAGAATGAGAAAAAAAGTTGAATAAGAGTGAAAACTGCAGTAAAAAATAGAAGAATAATAATTATGTAGCAGAACTCAGATAGGAGCAGAATAATTTCACACTACTCAATTATCAATATAATGAACAATGATAATACAATGGAGAGAATTCGATTCACTTAGGAGAATTCAAACCTTAGTTGGTATAGCCTAGGGATTATCACCACTAGAGTTCTCCAGAAGACTCAAACTCAATTGAACAGAAACTAAACTTAGCTAACTGAAGTCACACATAATTAACTGACTAAGGAGGGATAAATAGTGAGTTCTTCATGCATGTCAATCAGAAAAGGGTGCATGAGGCCACAATCAGTGGCATCCAAATCTCTAACCCCCCACAAGAGTCTTCTAACTCAGGTGGACTACAATGGAACACTCAGTAGGTTCCTATAAAATAGGGAACTGACTGAAGTGGTCCTAAAATGATGCATGCAGGGCTCATAAGGTGGTATATGGATCCTGTATGACATCTTCACACCACTAGGGGGAAAATGACATCATCAACAACTAGGAAAAATAAATAATGCTAGGTAGGACAAGTATGGAGCATTGAAATATCCTAACACCCCCCTTAATCCATAATTTTGCATCATGGACCCTGGTTACTAAGACCAAAGGTCACCCATACAATCAAATAAATGATAAAAAATAAATAACAGTCCATGAACCAATGAAATGGGGAAAACCTCATGGGAAACCCCCCCCTCAAATTGGACTGAAACACACCAAAAGATTAATTGCTCCAAAATCAAGTAGGTGTGATTCTTGATCATATTTCTGGAGGAATCTTCCTCTTGGGAAGAAGAGGATCATGCTCCAAAAACATGTGCTTGTATTATCCTTCAGTGGATGCAAGCGAATATGGAGGATTTTTGAACTTTCTCTTCAGACCAAACATGGTGAGAAAAAATCCAAAAATATGAAGATCATCCTAGAACCTGTGATTCAAACCAACTGAGGTAGGATCAAATCCAGGATTGTGTAGATAGTTCTTTGATATCTCCTTTGAACCAACACAAGAGAGATCATAACCAAATGAACTATGACATGATGGTGGTGGCTTGGAATTCAAATCATCTCCAAGAATTGATAGATGGTTTCTTGTGATCTCCTTTGAACCAGCAAGGGTGAGATCAAAACCAAAATCACCAAAATATGCATGAGACTTGAACCCAAGGGAATGGTAGTGTCCTCCATCTCCAGAGAAACTCTGAGAGCATGTGCCAATGATCAAATAGAAGTTCATAGGAAGCATGTGATGAAGGAGGGAGAATGTATCACCTCCAAACTCTGATTTAACTTCCAAATTATTCAATGGATCATCATTTTGCACACCAATAGACTCATGTGAAAGAGAGGAGTTAAGAACCTCTTCATATGCTAGAGTATGAACTCGCTTATCTTTCCTAGAATTCGAAATAGAAGACATGGATAACATGAGTGTTGAATCTACAGCTTATTCTTCATCTTGAACAAATTCATCATGAGATATGATTGAGGCCGAGACATAATTAGAGAAAAACACTTAAGGAAGTATCATTGGGCTTGTTCTCCAAATAATTTGCACCAATCTTTTCATTCTTCTTTCCAAATGCTTTGTCTAGTTGGGTCGATAGATCACTTGGATTTTCAGCAGTTTCCTTGAGGTAGCACATACTAGGAAACATAGAAATACACATTGCTACAAAGGCTCTGTCACAGTAATTTAGCCAATCATTCTCTTCTTCATAAGAAGCAAAATCTCTCATAACACCAATACACATGTCAAAAGACCTAGTCTCTTTAGATATGCTATCATCTTTGGTTTCCACTCATTATAGTTGAATGGAGAGAGAGAGAGAGGAGGAATTGTTTTCATATTCATGGAAGATATTGTACATTACCTGCAAAAACAATGGAAAATATATGCTATTGCTACTACAAAATAACTGCTGCAATTGCAGAAAATTCTTGCAACTGCAGAAAACAGCTGCAACTGCAGAAAACTGCTACAACTGCAGAAAACTGCTACAACTGCAGAAAACTGCTACAACTGTAGAAGACTGTTGCAACTGCAGAAACTGCTGCAACTACAGAAAACTGCTGCAACCACTACTGCACTCAAAAACATCAAATAACCTACAAAAAAATCTCAATAATGGAGGTAGAATACTACTGAGCACTGCTTTAGGACAGTAGGCACTTTTGTCTGTATCCTTCACACCTAGCTAGATCTTATTGGATTTTCCAATGAATTCAATGCAATGGCACCAGGATTTGTTGTGGAAATCCAAAGGCTTCTGGTGCACTGCTGAAAGTAGCTACTCAAACTATTCGCTCCATGGCTCTGATACAATGTGAAATTATATGTCACAACAAATCTAAGAGCCGAGGTTACCTCACAAAGAAAGAATGAGCAAAAAAGTTGAAGAAGAGTGAAAACTGCAATAAAAAAGACCAGAAGAATAATTATGCAGCAGGAATCAGATAAGAGCATAATAATTTCACACTGCTAAATTATCAATATAATGAACAATAATAATACAATGGAGAGAATTCGAATC
This sequence comes from Larix kaempferi, assembly GCA_027924585.1. Taxonomy (NCBI): domain Eukaryota; kingdom Viridiplantae; phylum Streptophyta; class Pinopsida; order Pinales; family Pinaceae; genus Larix; species Larix kaempferi. The sequence goes on from BSBM01000792.1 coordinate 5,523,432, forward strand.
AAACAGGATAATTCGAACCTCAATTGGTCTAGCATAGGGATTATCACCACTGGAGTGCTCTGGAAGACTCAAACTCAACTGAACTGTACCTAAACTCAACTAACTAAAGTCACAAACAATTAACTGACTAAGGAGGGAGGAATAGTGAGTTTTCATGCATGTAAATAAGAAAAGGGCACATGAGGCAACAATCAGTGGCATTCGGAGCTCTAACCCCCCATAAGAGTCATCTAACTCAGGTGGATTGCACTATAACACTTAGTAGGTTCCTATAAAATAGGGAACTGGTTGAAGTGGCCCTACAAGGATGCATGAAGGGATCTATAGGTAGTAGATGAATATTGGATGACATCTGCACACCACTAGGGGGGAAATGACATCATCAACAACTAGGAAAAATAAATAATGCTAGGTAGGACAAGTATGGAGTATTAAAATATCCTAACAGTTTGTTGCTCTCAAAAGAATACTCATTAACATTCCGAGGCCAAAATCCATACTTGCAAATATAATAATATTTGAAGGATATATATGTGCATATATTCTCACCCAAAGCCAGATAGTCCTAATAATAGTGAGGTATGTTTTTAATTGTTTCCATCCTCCTTGCTAATATATCTTCTAGGATAGCCATTGGTGGATCAAGCCTCCTGTCATTTCTATATATTGGGTCATAGAAGAATTCATCCTCCTCTCATGATGTATGAAAACCTCCATCTATGTAGATTACCTCTTCTTCTTCATACTACTCAAATTCTTCTTTGACCACTAGTATAAGCCTCATACCTGCAACTTGCATATGTGACTTGCAATATTTCTTCATTGAGATACTATGGAGTTTGGTATTGCTTCTCACAGGTGCAGAGGACCATGATATGATACCACTCTAATGTACCTAATTTTATCACAAGCACATTAACTCAATGTTTTTAAAATTACACAAAACATTTGATAACTTGGAACAATTAACTAGCTAGTTTGACTATAATTCAGAAGGAAAAACCAAAACATCACTAGACTCTCTAAATTTCTTCCAAGATGGAGCTTAGGACCTGATAAGGCTGCAATTAATATTAAAACAATGCCAATACTTATACAATGGAACATTTATGGGTGCTTCATGCCTTGGAATATTTCATTGGCAAAGCTAAGGCTATCAATGCACATTCCCCAAGGATCTCTATGGAAAAATGTGGGAAACACGAGGATTCTGGTTCTCACTGGAAGTAATAAGACTTGGGATAGGATAAATGGACTTTTCCACCCTACTACAATAAGTCATACCAGGATTTGGACACAATATAACAATATTTGGAGGTTAAACTAATAATGGCGCTATCTGGGACTACTCAACTAGTTAGCTTCTAGGATTTTCCACATGACCATAGAGGGTCATAAATTTATGATTTAAGTCTTTTTATAGATTCAATAGGGTCTTAATAACTTACAAAAACTTACATACTGAGATATTGACTCATAGAAATAATTCTATTACAAATTCTGTAAAACTAATCAATTTCATATGGATAGGGAGAAGGCCTTTAAACATTGAATTACAAACAACCCCAAGGGATCACGAATTCATTCTCAGAACTTATGCATGATCTCAAATACATTTAAATTAAAAAAATCAATCTTCCATTAGAATTTTATATCAGCAATTGATAGTAATCCGGAACCCAACTTATAAAAAGTTCTCAACATTTAATATTTCACAATATAGAAACATAATTATTCAGTAGGAGAATGAGAGAAGAGATAACACAAATGAATCAGATATTGGCATATAGTTCCTTATCGTAGGTAGGGTAGTTTAGGACCACCCTATGAAACATTTTAGAACGATAACATATTGGCCTTACTCCTTACATAAAAATGGCTCCCATGGCATAACCACTTGCATCAATCTCCAATTCAAAATGCTTTTGCAAATTAGGCAATGCAAGAACTAGTGCCTGACTGATCTTTTGGTTCATCTCTTCATAGGATTTTTGTTGATTCTTCCCCCACTGGAACCCCCTTATGTTGGCTATTATGGAATGGAGGGATGTGTGAAATTTTATGTCACAACATATCTAAGAGATGATGATACCTCACATAGAAAGAATGAGCAAAAAATTTGAATAAGAGTGAAAACTGCAGTAAAAAAGAGCAGAAGAATAATTATGCAGCGGACCTCAGATAGGAGCATAATAATGTCACATAATATAATAATTGGTATAATGAACGATGATGATACGATGGAGATAATTCGAATCACACAAGATAATTCGAACCTCAGTTGGTATAGCATAGGTATTATCACCACTAGAGTGCTCCAAAAGACTCAAACTCAACTGAACTGAACCTAAACTCATCTAACTGAAGACATAATCAGTTAACTGACTAAGGAGGGTGCAATAGTGATTTTTTCATACATGCCAGTTAGAAAAGGGTGCATGAAGCCACAATCAGTGGCATATGGATCTCTAACCTGCCACAAGAGTCAACCAACTCAGGTGGATTGCACTAGAACACTCACTAAGTTCCTATGAAATTGGGAGCTGAATGAAGTGGTCCTTAAATGATGCATACAAGGCGCAAAAGGTGGTAGATGGATCCTGGATGACATCTTCAAACCCTTAGGGGGGAAATGACATCATCAACAACTAGAAAAAATAAATGCTAGGTAGGACAATGATGGAGTATTGAAATATACTAACACCCCCCCTGAATCCATACTTTTGTATCCTCGGCCCTAGTTACTAAGAGAAAAGGTCACCCATACAATCAAATAAATGATAACAAGAACTGTCCATGAACCAAGGAAATGGGGAAAAAAATCATGGGAAAAATAACCCCCTTAAATGGAACAAAAGTAGGGAACTCAAAGAACCTTCATACTAAGGAGAGAAGGAAAAAAATTTCCTTATTGAAATCCTTTGCAAAAATATTGGCAAGATGATCCTTTGTAGGATATCAATGCAAGTGTTAGATCTGGGTATGGATCTAGATCTTCTCCTGTGATGTACCTACCACTGTGTATAAGTTGTATTTTCCAAAACAAGTTTTTCAGGAACCCTTCTTGCTACTGGAGCGAATGGCTCATTGCGGTCCAAATCAAGAACCTTTGAGTACCTTTTTTTAGACAACTGATATTTGTACTTAATTGTAGATCCCCCTTGGCAAGTCTCCTTAAAATATTGTGGATCAAACCCCACCATCATATAGCACCTCTCTGAGAGAAGTGGATATGCATGACATAGTGCAAGTTTTGCATGATACTGATATCTGGTGGTTCTATGATCATATGGATCCCCAAATGTGCTCCCAACAGGTACAAGGACTTTGTGAGCCCATATTGGCCTTGGCCATGGATTTGGAGCATTTGTTGGATCTGGATCTAAATCTAGATCTCCTTGAACTTTATTCTCAACATCAAGATCTTGATCCTCATCTTCATTAGAAGAGATATCATTGTGATCTTCAATAGATTTTGATAGGGTAGGCATAGAGTAAGGAAAAAAATGTGAGAATTCATATGCCTTGGAGGCATGGTTTGCTAACCATTTCGCTATAATCTTCCTAGTATATATCTCTGCAATATCAACTATGTCAGGACCAAATACCACTTTCTTTGGTGAACCTGTGTGAGTAATTTGATATACAAACAACAAATTTGCTGACAAAGAAGGCACAAATAAAACATTTTTGAACTTCCCATGCACCATATGTATTGTTCCCTTCACTTTAGCAAAGATCTGATATTTGTATCCCATGTGAATAATCTGACCATCTTTGAGATCTAAAGAAGAAAATGATTCTCTCGAGGTAACCATGTAGTTGGAGGCTCCTGAATCTATGTGGAAGGATTGTAATTTTTAAAATCCAGCCTTCAGTGCATGGCATCTCTCATGACCATCAGACTCACTTCCAGAATCAATATCTCTTGCACCTTTTGGGAGGGAAATGTTGTGTTGTTCAAGAATCTTGGTCACTTGATCTATATTCTTTTGCATGCAAGATCTCTCTCGGTGTTTTCCTTTCTTGTAATAGGAACACTTGGATTTCTCAAATCCCTTATGTTTTTCCTTCTTAGAGCTGGAGGTTCTTTCTGATAGACTTGAATTGGAATTCAACTTGGGTTAAGATGACCTCTTATCCTTTCCCTTGTTCTTCCCCTTCCCATTCGCACTTTTTTCTTCTCCAACCATAAGATCCTGATCTTTGGAGGCCTTTAATGCACCCATCTAGATCAACTTATCTTGTTCTTGGATGAGAGATTCAGTGAAAAAATCTAAGGAGGGAATATTCCAACCAGGGATTGACATTCAACCAGAATGGAAGGTAGAGACAAAGATGGAGAACTCAGGACCTAGCTTGCTCAGAATGGATAGCACCAACTTCTCATCCTTCTTCTCAATGCCACACTACTTGCATTTCATAACCAAAGATTTGAATTTTGAAAAGAACTGCTGAATGGTCTCAAAATTGCTTGGTTGTAGAGTAATCAACTCATTTTCCAGAATATAACCTCTTAGCTCATCTTATTTGCCGAAGAGGGTCTCTAAATTCAACCATAACTCTCTTGGATTCTTCGATCCTTCGATGTGGAAGAGTAGATATCTAGAAATATGAATACACATGAAACCAAATGCTTCATCCAATCTATTCAGATACTTGCTTTTCTCCACAACTGGTGTTGGTTCGGGATCCTTCCCCATTGTCACCATGTATAGTTATTTGTTGCGCAATACCATCTACATATTATCCCTCCAGTCAAGGTAATTGAAGGTCTTCATGATCCTAGGAGAGAGAGGAGAGTTCAAATTGTCCATTACAACTGCTGGAGCGAATACAAGGTGAAAATTACTGCTTCTGCAACAAAACTGTTGCAACTGCAGAAAAATGCTGGAACACTAAAAAAATTTGAATAACTTGGAAAAAACTCTCAATAATGGAGGTAGACTACTAATGAGAATTGTAAATTTTATCCAGATCCTTCACACCTAGCAAGGCCTCATTGGATTTGTCCAATGAATTCAATGCAATGGCAATAGGATTTGCTATGGAAACTAAGAGGCTTCTGGTGCACTACCGAAAGTAGCTACTCAACCTATTCACTCAAATGGATCTGATATTCTATGAAGTTATATGTCACAAGATATCTAAGAGCTGAGGATACCTCACAAAGAAAGAATGAGCAGAAAAGTTGAATAAGAGTGAAAATTGCAGTAAAAAGAGAAAAAGAATAATTATGCCGCAGAACTCAGATAGGAGAAAATTAATGTGACATAATCCAATAATAGTTATAATGAATAATGATGATACATCGGAGAGAATTCTAATCACACAGGATAATTCGAACCTCAGGTTGTTTAGCATAGGGATTATCACCACTGGAGTGCTTCGGAAGACACAAAATAAATTGAACTGAACCTAAACTCAGCTAACTTAAGACATAATCAGTTAACTGACTAAGTAGGGTGAAATAGTGAGTTTTTCATGCATGCCAGTCAGAAAAGGGAGCACGAGGACACAATCAGTGGCATACGGAGCTCTAACCTCCCAAACAAGAGTCAGCTAACTCGGGTGGATTGCACTCGAACACTCAATAGGTTCCTATAAAATAGGGAACTTGCTAAAGTGGTCTTAAAATGATGCATGCAGGGCTCAGAAGGTGGTAGGTGGATCTTGGATGAAATATGCACACCACTAGGGGGAAAATGACATCATCAACAACTAGGAAAAATAAATAATGCTAGGTAGGACAAGGATGGAGTATTGAAATATCCTAACAGGGTGCAACTGCAATAAAAAAAGAATCTATGAAATTTCAAAGGTATTGTGATGTCTCCAAAAATATCCTAACTTTAGTTACATTTGTACGAGTAGGCCACTTAGTGACAACCTCCATCTTTGCAAGATCAATATTGATTTCTCCTCCAGCAATCATATACCCCAAATACACCAACCATTACTGGGTCAAATCAAATTTATTCATTAGCTAACAAGTAGTTCTTTTTCCGAGTATCCAATACTTGTTTGAGATGTGAGATGTGCTCTTCCCAAGTAGCACTATAAACCAGTATGTCATTTAGATATACTATAGCAACTGAAATGAAGAAATAAATAATACCTCATTCATCAAACACATAAATGAAGTTGGTGGATTCCATAAACCAAATGGAATTACTAACCATTCATATAAACCTTTCCTATTCTTGAAGGAAATATTCTAGGTGTCTTCTTCTTTCACTTGCAGTTGGTGGTATGATGATTTGAGAACCAACTTGGTGAAGTACTTGGCATGATATAATCGGTCCAACAGATCATCGATCCTAGGAAGAGGGTACTTATTTTTGAGTGTGATCTTGTTCAAGGATTTGTAGTTGATGCACATCCTCCAAGTCTCATCCTTCTTGGGTACTATGATGATAGGTGACCCACAAGGTCAAGTTCTTGGTCGGGTCATGCTCTACTCCAACAAATGTTGCAATTGCTTCTTCACTTCATTTTCTTCTATGAAAGATTGTCTATATAGTCCAATGTTTGGTAATGGAGAATTCAACAATAATTGTATTTCATTCTTCACCTCTATCTTAGGATTTATCCCCTTAGGATCTCAAAACACTTCTTTGTATTCTTGAAAACGATTCTCCAACTGTTGTTTCTTCTCTTTTGTACATCCTTCTCGGGATGCCTTCACTTTTATTGTTTCATATTCTTACTGGTTTTGTCTTATGAAAAGAAATACAAATGTCCTACTTGAACTGGTCATGTTTTTTGCTTGGTTGGTACTTACCAAAGAGACCATTGATTTACCTTTTCACATGTTAATGATGAAGGATTTCCCATTTTTGATCAAGTAGTATTGGTTGTCTCTCCTCATGAAGTTAGCATCCCTAATATACATGTATATAGGGGATTCTGAACACTACACCACAAGCATCGAGGTCTACTACGTCTACCTCCACTTCATCAATGTACTCTACATTTATGGAAAACATGATATTATGATGTTTCATGACTCTGGGATATGCATCCTTATTTACCCATACCAATGGATAAGGGTTGGGATGATCATGTAATTCCAATTCAAGTTTATGTACAAGATCCTCTAGTATGAGTTTTTCATGTGAATCAGAATCAAATAGAGCATCGATATTGGTATTCTTGACATGGATCTTGATGTGGAAGCATTTCATCATCTCTTTCTCTTCCTTAGGGTAAAGGATACTTAGATTCACTTATGTCTGCACTATGGTACATATAATATTCTCGTCCACATATGAGTTGTTTTCTAGCATCTCATTTCTTGAATCCATGACTAGAAGGTTCTTCTTCTTGGAATCCTTCTTGCAGTTGTTCAGTTTCATCTTTGGATGTATATTCCAACACTTTTCTTCAGTGCGATCATTGATATCACAATGCTTACAATGTTTTTTCATATCCTTGCACTGATGTTCCATGGTCGTAGTCTTATTATCCTTTCCCTTCCACTTCTTCTTACCCTCTTTGGTATCATCTTTTCTCTGTTTCTATTTTGAACCACTTGGTTTTCCTTTCTTCTAGCCTATGTTTTCTAGGCACTATTCTTGTACACAAGCTTCATCAATTGACCTAGAATTGACTTAGCATCACCTACCTCCGTATGTGACTATGTAACCTACCTAGATACTTGATGAGTACATTTGGGTTCTTTGGTGAGATAACCAAAATGATAGCCATCATCGTAAACTTGGTCATGTATTCTTACACACTCTGCCCCTACCTTTTCTTGAAGTAATTCCAATGGATCCACTAGTCCTCTGCATATTTGATGCCATAGAATTGAGACTTGATGAGGGTTTTAAAGTCACCCCACTTAGTTACTAGTGCATCATCCTCTAGACTAAGTGATTCCATCTGGCCTTCCCACAAGGTTAATGAATAAGCCTCTAACTTCAGTCAAGAAAATGAGATCTTTTGATTCTCAAATATTTGATTGATTCTAAAATAAACCTCTAATTTTTGCAACTAATGATTCATTTTCAGAGCATTGATATCACCTTAACATGGCTTGATGTTGACTTTCGCTTCCATCTTGAAGAGATTCTAGGAAGGAATATTGGTATTGAAACTTGGCTACCCTCTCTTGGGATCCTTCGTCAGCTCCTTTTTATGGATTGCTTTTATCTCCCAATTTACTCTCAGATCCGAAATCAGAGTTAGATCCTCCAAAATCCCTAAAAGGTCCAAACATGCTCTCCAGATCTGCCATGAATATTGATGTGATGCATGAGATATCGACGACTTCTATTTTTAGTTTTGAAAATCACTCCTCATAATCATTTGCTGCTCCTTGAATAGACTCGTTCACAATGGCTAGGTTTTGGATACTTTTTTTTTTCTCCAACTAATGGATCCTACAATTACCCATATAAACCAAAGGAAGAACTACTCTGATACCAATATGATCCGTAAACTGCCATGGATATTCCACTAGATCAGTTCATCAGAATGGATCTTACAACTTAGGTCATTGTGCTAATTTAATTCCATAAAATACTGAATATAATGGAGCTAAAAGAGAAAAATAGATCAAATAAGTACAGAATCCACAAAATAACACAATATATACCCTGCGAAAACCCACAATGAGGAAAAACCCAACCATAGATGAGGAACATGCATTCATCTTTATATCAAAATGCAAATACAAAGGGAAAGGTACTCTTTATTGTCAACAATCAAATTAACACCCTTAACCAAGTGAAGGAAGAAGCATATTTTTACTATGCATCCGCAACATGAAGACGAAAGACAAGTATAGAAGAGAACAGTCCTCTCTAATCTAATCACTACTTCCATAACTGGAAGGATTGAGTGAAGAAAGAGAAAGCCTAAAGAGACAAGGTTATGTGATTGAACTGCTCAATTGAAGGCTCAAATATCGTCTCCATCAATCAACAATGAGAAGAAATGCACAAGATTGCATTAATTGTGCTTGAGACTCCTGAATTTGTGAGAAAAGCCTAAAATACTATGGAAAGTGGGTTTTTGAGAGAAAATAATCAAAAATCATGAAAAGGGACAATCCCACATTGAAAAGAGAAACTTGAGAGCCCATTTCCCAATGCTATAAAACAAAGGCATTTGGGGCATGGAAGAGGAGGACAAAGGAAGAGCATGCTGGAGAGATTCTGAAGGTTGGAAAGCTCATCTTTATCAAAAGCAAGGATGGAGAAGGATAGCTCAAATCAATGGAGGAAGGATGCATATCAAGCAAGATTGATTGTAAGTATCTTTTCTTCATTGATATTAATGAAATGATTCAATTTTCCTTCCATTTAAGAGTTTGAGTTTTGCTTATCATGTTTAGTTTGAATTATCTAATGGCTAAGATGTTAAGGAATGATAGATAATTGTTTCATATCTGACATTGGAACTCACCACTCCATAGTAATATAGCATGTTTAATGTAGACACATCCCTACCTTAAAATCTATTATCAGATTGGCGACCGTACTGAGTTGAAATTTATTGAAATTTTCTTCATATTTTGGTGATGTAACCTTTCATATCTACTCTATTTAGGCCTTAAGATCCATTCAAGAACATATGTTGCAGGTCTTTAGACTCCAAACCGGTCTAGATCCGCTCTTGAACTCCAAATATCATTCAAAATTGAGCTTGAATCTCGATTTTTCTTGCTTTGGAAGGCTGGCGCATTCCCTTTGTGTACATAGAGTGCCCATGGTACCATGTCTCACCCTGTACACTACTAAGGTATGCCATTGTATCACTTTCCTAGTGTACAACCTGCGCCAGCCCACTGTTGGCGCTCTGCTCTGTTCCAGATTGTGTGCTGGCCGGGTTTTTGAGTTTTGAGAGATGAGTTCTTCCTCCTTGTCTCGATTTTTGTGATTTTTCTTTATGGATGGGCTTAGTGTCATGTCTCCTCTTACCAATTTTTTTTTTTGCATGGGCCCACAACACTACATTAATGTTCATGGTTACACCACTAGGTAATAATTATACTCAGAAAAACATATCAAAAGCATAACAACCCAAGTAATGCTGTCACACCTTCTTCAGAAATGCTTGTCATGATTCTTTTACCAAAGTGCTATAGTCCTTCAGACTATATGCACCCTTACATCTTAAGTGTCATAACACTGACATACTAGAACAAGCATGTGTGACACAGAGGTCCTTTATGCTGACATGATGACACGTGCTACCTATCTACACCAAGGGTGTAAAACCCTATGGCATGCGTAAGAAGTATGCATATAACACCTGGACTCTGGTCTAGTACATATGCAAGCATTAAAACCATGACGCTCTATACCTGGCACCTTTTCCATCTCACTCAGCCTATACCACATCTGTATGTATTGAACACATATAAAAAGGAGTGCCCTCCTGAACTAATATCATCACTAATACGTTAATGGACATAACCACAAGTCTCTCCCTTGGAGTACATATGTATTGACTACATACACATAAATATTTATATATCAATTTATATTAATGATATTCATTAATATTATAACTCTCATAAACACTAGTCATATAGTGCATAAGTTATTTATTAAAACAAATAACAACCATATGCTAAAATGACCATGGCTACTAATACATACATACATACATATATATATATATATATATACATATATATGTAAATGTATATGTATATACATATATATATATACATATATATATGTATATGTATATATATATATATATATATATATTAATACTTTTCATGCCATATAACCAAAGTATACTTATTGTTATAAACATAATATTTCAATACTTTGCACTACCATGCAAATCGACTCATACAAATAACAATATATACAAATTTGGGGTCATAACATAAACTTATGCATAGAAGTGGTTATAAATATATATAAGGCTCTATATATATTTATATATGGTGCCAAGATCCTTCTAAGGCTTAAGGCGCCACCCCAATGCACATAGTATGGAATAATAACATGTAAAGCATTAGCCTTAAGGCTCAATGCATACACTTAACATATAAAGGTTAATTAAATTATAAGTGGTCGCTAATGAAATTAGACCCTACCACTTCGACGTGGCTCACACCCACAACGTTAACACTTAACGTTGTAGAGATAAGACCAGTCAGCACACATCCGTGTGAGAGTATGCATGTTGCCACGGTGGTAATACTTGAAGCCTACGAATGAACATAGCTCGACTTCAATGTTAAACGTGGACAAAATATATCTGACTCAGCTAGTTGTAAGATGGATCACCGCAACCGATGGCCTACGTGGTTTGTGGCTTATCCCACTCAGGCTTCTCCAATCCAATGACACGTTTTAACCCCGCTCCTTGCTGCTTGGTTGGCAGGTGATGGATACTTACTCTCACGTGGATGGAGAGTTTCCCACATGCTGCGTTTAATGGGATTGGAAACATGGTGAACACAGTGGTTTGTCCAATATATGGAACTCTATCAGGGGAAGGTTACACCGAGGCATACCATAGACCAAAATATGCAACGCATTAAACCTTCCTTCGTTTCGAGTCGTTGATGGTGATCCAGGACAGTGAATGGAAAGTTGGGATACGTTTGGCACCATCAATTTAGGAGATGGGCTTTCACAGCCAGCCATCTCCATGCCTGCATTAACTTCATTCTTTACCAGCCACAGTGGTATTTACCTGCTCTCTTTGGTATCCAACATTGATAATCCCTTCACTTGTCATTCGACTCATTTGTTGTTCGACTGCGACAAGAGATTTGGATCTGCATAGTGTAAGGTGAAGGTTTACTGCCCAACTTTGGCACTTTGCTTCTAGAGATGCACACTATACTAGTCATCACCCTATTCAACGTGGTCACCATTGCAATGTAAGTGAGAACATTTACTGCTTGGACAAACTTTACGATTATATGATGTCGCTGCATACTGTAAGTTACGTTTTGGTTTGCATGTTAAAGGCCCGGTTTGACCTTTGTGATGTTGTCGTGAAAGGTGTAAATTGAGTTGAGCTGCATTGCGACTCGTTCCTTCACCAGGTAATGTCACAACCCATCCCTTATTTAGTTTCATCATGGTGTAGCTTACTTTCATTAATAATTGGTTGTGGTTAATCCCTGTGGTTTGACCTCTTGCCACTTTGTGATCTGTAGGAAAACAGTGATGAACAGTGGAGTGAAGCACTCTCGCGAGCTCATAACCGATGTGGGGGTCGTGGGGACTTGCTAAGCTCCACAGGTAAATCGCCATCCCACTCCCTCGGGTTTGGTTCACCCCATTGGTGGGGGCAAAGTTACTAAGATGCTTGTGAGTTGAGTTTAGGGTTTTCTCCTACTTTCGTTTGCACATTTTAAGGAGTGCGACCCTTGGCGTAAATTATAGGGGCATATAGCCAGCCTATGAGAGCATCACTGGGACCTCTATTTCTCTCCATCGTAATTGCAGGGTTGTTGTTCACTCCAATAATTTTAGTCCATGGGACTCCCCACCATCATGTGTAGTTGAAAAGCAATCCAACAATGCTCTGCCCCTGGTATAGGCATTGGGATTACATGTAACTATTTCACTGTAATTTAAAGTGGCATTGTTGTCTTTAGGTTTTGTTTGAAGTTAGAATTCGCATGATAACTTAAAATTAAATCCTAGCTTGACTTGAAATTCCCACAGCGACTCTCGTTGGCCCTTTGTATTATTTAAATGATATGCATCTTGGATTACAAGCTTTAAACGTATGAATTCCCTCGACACTTGATATTATTATATAATAGATATGCTTAGCTTCACCATTGTGGGTGCATATCGATTTAAGGTTAGATGCATGATGTTAATGTGAACATACACATTTGTTGCTAGCAACATGCTTTGAATTCATCATTTAATGCTCATTTAGAAGGAATAGTCCTCATAGCTTGCATCCTCCATGATTTCATTTGCATTCAAAATGGCATATTGTATAATAGTTTTTAATTTGTGTATAAATAATGTTTAGGGTAAAGGTGTAAGCCTTCCCGTCGTATGCACCAATGAATGTTTTAAGGAAGCAAATCGTTGTCTCTTTCTCCAACAATGTTGATCATACAAAGTGCGTTTATATGCTGCAATGTTTAATTGTTAATATATGGATTATGTTTATACCCATCAATCGTTTTCTTATCTGATGTATTCAATACAATATGTAAACAGTAGATGAAAATGCCATGCTAATATAAAATGCACCGGTGAATGTATACATGTATCTTCCCATCCATTAATATTAATGGCAGCCAAACTAAGGGTAAAACCCTTAGATACTTGAATCGTTTTCAATTAGTAATTATGGCATATAGAAAACACATTCACTCTATATGCATTCATAGGTTATGGTGACCTAGTTTGTACATGAATGGCATATTGCCATCGATGATTACATTCCCATCCATATTAATAATGATTATTACAATACTGCTTGCATAAGCATTAGCCATTTAACTCAGAATAATCTTTAGGCATAGATTCAACTTAGACTCTATAGCAATGTATAATTAATTTCAATACTCAACAATTTAACCTAAAATGCCATTCAATTGCATATAGTCGATTTTGACCAGATTTGAATAGAATACAAACTCTGTCCAAAACAATAACTCAGAACTATAACAGTTCTGAACTCTAGCCTTATTAGGGTTTATCTTTTTTGAAACAAACTATACTATAAAAGAGTTGATAAACATAAGGGCTAGGCATATAAACCTTCAGGTTTACCTTCCTACCCTATTTACAACATTATAATGAAAGGCATAAGATCTTTATTAAATACTGGAATATATTTAAAATACAACACCTACAATATGAAAACATGTCTCAGCAAACCCTAGGTTAGCACATTACTCATATTAGTATTATATTATATGTTGCATACATTTACAACAGTATATGGGGTCTTAATGATATAAATATAATGCCATTAGAATGTAGGTATTATCACAGCCATCCCGCAACACAAATATTCCATATCTCTAAAAATGATCATAAGATAACTCATTACAGAGATCTAGTTTTCTAGTTGAGATTCATGCTCAGGATAATCAAGAACAATACATATATGGTCAGATCTGATACATATGCCATTCAAGAGTAATTAGATATATTCATAAACACATTTATAAATATTTTCCAAAACAAATACTCTCCAAGTCAGAAGGTAAACACTTATCTGAATCTACTGACCAGAGGAACCACGCACAAACCTCCCAGCCTTTGACCAGCAAGTTCTACTTGCTCTCAGGTCACCCCCGAGTTGAGTTCACAGTCCCCCAGGTAGAGTATAGATTTTTAGTTACCCTTAGCTTGTTATTTCCCCAAGTTATTCAGGATATTTCAAAATCAACAAGAAACCCAACACCCAACTCAATACTCTTGAGCTCCAGGATCCTCTAGGGGATTTTAAGCCATAGCCAAGGAGAGAGTCACTATCTAAGTATATTTAGGTAAATGCAGTACTCCTGCAAGCTTGGGGTAGTTCTCCTACCTGCACACAATTAAGTGGCCAAGCTCATACCAAACTATATGATTCCTCCTGATCTGAGTCGATTTGGTCCTCCCAAATCAGCCCTCAATCACCTAGCTTCAGGACCAATTTGGTTCTCCCAAATCTGTCCTCTCTCACCATCATTTGTTGTCTCAGGTTCAGGTTTTCCCATTCAAATCGCTCTTGTGTATTCAACTCATGAGATTGTGAATGATGGATAATGAATTATAAGAGTTTTAATGAGTTTTCACCGTTTATTCTCTTAGGGGAATTTTCCTCATTATGTGAATTCTTTTAATTCATTTATCTCTCAATTCTTTTCTTTAGGGTTTTCCAATTGTCTCCACTAATAATTTCTTCTTCTTATTATTATTATGTGGCATTGTCCCTCCAACCTTAGGGGACTGTGACTCCCTCTTTTAATGTGATGGTCCACATGGTCAATTGAAACCTCTTGAGAAGATTTATAAACTTTCCTAAGTATAAATGAAATAATACTTAGTAGAAAATATAATAGGGGTTCAAAGTCCAAAATAGGGGTATTACATTTCCCCTACCCTTAAGTTTTCACCATCCTCGGTGTTAAACAGTTTTGACAAACAACACAAAATTAACATAAACAAAATTCAGTTTTTTTCATGGTCTTCATCAAACAGGAATGGGTATACTGCTTGCATTTCCCTTTCCATTTCCCAGGTAGCGTCATCAGGCTTGTAGTGCTCCCATTCACTTTTACCTGAACGATGGTTCGATTCTGAAGTGCCACCTCTTTCTGATCCAATATGCATATAGGGTCTGTCTAGAAATCTCCTTTCAATTCCACCTGAATCACATGCCAGTTTACAATATGCTTAGGATCATATACATACGTTTTCAGCAATGAAACATGAAACACATCATGTACTTTAAAATGTGCTGGTAAAGCTAACTGATAAGAAACAAGTCCTACTCTAGCAAGTATTTGGAAAGGACCACAAAATATGGATGCAAGCTTGACAACCTTGCCCAAGCTCAAAGAACTCTTTTTGGCCTTCACTCTTCGAAATATGTGAATCCCAACTTCGAATCCTTTGTTTTCCCTATGCAGATCAACATAGCTTTTTTGCCTATCTTGGGAAGTTTTCAAGTTTGTTCTAACTTTCAACACAATTTTTTCTAATTCAGTTAGCATTTCGGGACCCATCACAATCCGATTTACCGGATTGTCCCAAGTCATAGGGGTTTTACACTTTCTTCCATACAACACTTCGAATGGACTCATTCCTGTAGAAGTTTGGTAACCGTTATTGTAGGCAAATTCAGCTAAGTGTAGGTAGTTTCCCCACTGCTTCGAATTGTCCATGACATATAAGAAAAGCATGTCCACAAGGACTTGGTTCACCCTTCCAGTCTTCCCATTAGTTTACGGATGGTAGGCTGTACTAAAGCTCGGTTTAGTCCCCAAACCTACAAACAGATCCTTCCAAAAGTATGAGGTGCATTTGGTGTCCCTATTGGATGTGATCACCTTGGGAATTCCATGAAGTCGAAAGACTTCCTTCATGAAAACCTATGCAATATTTATTGCCTTAAAAGTGGATTTGACATGTATGAAGTGTGCTGCCTTAGTCATATCCAAAACAACCATGATTGCATCATGTTGTTTATTGTTTTTAGGAAACCCGGTGATAAAATCCATGGAAATGGTTTCCCACTTCCATTATGATACTGGTATGGGCTATAGAAAACCGGTTGGATGCTGATGTTCTATTTTCACCCGCTGACAGTCCATACATTTAGCAATGTATTCAACAATTTTTTATTTTAGTCTTGGCCAATAATGTTGTTTTTTAACAGCTGTCAACATTTTCTGGTAGCCAGGATGAGTACAATATGGTCTTATGTGAAATTCATCCATAATCAATTGCTTTAAAGCTTGCTAATCCGGTATGTACAACCTGTTTTTTAACGACAGTCCATCCTTGGACATGCTGAAATCTATTGTTTACTGTTCTGAATTTTCTGCAAGACATTTTTGTCTTATCTCCAGATATTTTTGGTCTTTTTCAACTGCTGTCTGGATTTGCACTATTAAATCAGATTGTAAATTGTTGACTGATTTCATAGTTAGTAGATGCATGCGTCTACTAAGTGCACCAACAATTTTATTTTCCTTACCTTTGATGTGCTGAATTTCAAATTCTAACTCACTTATGAAGGCTAGCCACCTTGCTTTCCTTCCATTTAGATTTGGCTATTTGAAAAGATATTTCAGCCCAATGTGGTCGGTTTTCAACACATATTTTTCCAAAAAGGTAGTGTCGCCACATTCACAAGGGATGAATGATAGCAGCCAATTCTAGATCATGCGTTGCATAGTTCACTTCATGTGTTTTCAGTTTTCTTGATTCATAACCAATTACAGTGCTATCTTGTGTAAGCACACCTCCCAATCCATCCCTGCATGCATATGTGCATACAACAAAATCCCCATAAGGATCTACCACTTTTAGGATAGGGGCGGAAGTGAGCAACTGTTTCATTTTTGCGAAACTTGCTTCACACTTGGATTTCCACAGAAATTTTACTTCCTTTCGCTGAAGCGAAGTAATGGGATGGGCTACTTTGGAAAATTCTTCAATAAATTTATGATAATACCTGGACAATCCCATGAAAGAGCGAACGTCACTTACGTTTTGGGGAGTAGTCCAGCTCATTATGGCCTCTATCTTGTCGAGATCCACCACAATACCCTCTGCTGATATAATATGACCCAAATATTGGATTTGGTCCTTAAAAAAATCACACTTGGACAGCTTGGCATAAAGCTGATTTTCTCTCAAGACTTGCGGCACTAGTCTTAAGTGTTCCTCGTGCTCCTTTTCGTTCTTCGAGTAAATGAGGATATCGTCAATAAAACACCATGACAAATTTATCCAAGTACTTGCTGAAAACATTATCCATTAGAAACGCAAATGTGGTTGGTGCATTCGTCAAACCAAATGGCATCACCACAAACTCATAATGCCCATAACGAGTTCAGAAAGTTGTTTTGTGCACATCTTCTTCCTTAATCTAGATTTGATGATAACCCAATCTTAAATCAATCTTAGAAAAGACAGTGGCACCCCCAACTTAATCGAATAGATCGTCTATCCTTGGAAAAGGATATTGATTTTTTATGGTTACCTTGTTCAACTGTCTATAGTCTATGCACAATTGGAATGTCCCATACTTCTTCCACACAAAGATTACCGGTGCTCCCCATGGGGACACACTTGGGTAGATATAACCTTTCTCCAATACTTCCTGCAATTGTGCTTTTAGCTAAATTAGTTCGAGCATACTCATCCGATACCATGCCTTAGAGTTTGGCATGGTTCCTGGGGACATGTCAATGGTACAATCCAGCTCTCGTCTAGGACGTAGATATGGAATTTCCTCGGGAAACACATCCTTAAACTCAGCCAACAAAGGATGCTTTATGAAATATGCACTTTCAATTTTTTGATTTTCTGTCATGTGGACAGCATATAGTTTGCACCCTTTTCGTGCATTCCTTTTTAGTTGGAGAGCAGAAATTTCCCTTAATTTTACTGCTCTCACGATCTCTTGGATATTTTCCTACTGTCCCACATCGTTAGTAAATGCAATAGATTTCTGGTAGTATTCTATAATAGCCCTGTGTTTTTCCATCCAATCCATATCGATGAGAACATCGTATGATCCTAGTGGCAAAACATTTAAATCTGCACTATTACAAGATTTATTTAACTGCAAAGGACATTGATTTACCACCTCGGAAACTTTCCTTTTCGTCCCTGTTTCCATTTGTACCATCCAAGGCTGCGTGTATTTGTTCTTATTAAGTTTGCATGACACACATAGTTTTGTCTCTATGTAACTCTTACATGCTCCAAAATCAATTAAGATAGACACGGGTGTACCGTAAAGCATACCTTCAACCTCGATTACCAAATCTTGATCTTTAGCTTGATGGTTGTTCAATGTCGCATAGATTCTCGGACTTCTTGCTACGTATTGGACCGTAGAAGCCTCTTGCAGATTATGCACATGTTTGCTTATGTATTTTTTGTGAGGACAATCATACCATCAATGATTCTCTCCGCAGCCCCACCAATTGATAGGTGGCTTCGATGGTGTTGGTTCCATTTTTTTGGTGCCTTCACTATTAAACTTTTTAGTGGGTAGAACAAATTTAGACCGTGGCTTGCTGCCCTCAAATTTGTTGCTGGAAGGTGTCCGTGAACTTTGGTTTCTGAAATGGTTGGGCTTGTGACCCTTCTTCCTTATTTCATATTTATGTTTCTTCTTTTCGTTCCACTTCTTGGACACTTCATCTATGTTATGTCCCTATTCATAAGATAGTCTAGCTTTCTTGAAAGCATCTTCCAAGGTCTTGGTATCATCAAACTCTATCTGATCTTTGTACCCAAACGGTAAACAATTTAGGACATGCTGAATTCTGACTTTTTCTTCTTGAATGTATGGAACGTACTTTTGCAGTTCCAGGAATTTACTCTTCCATGTTTTGCTGTCCCAGCTTAAGGTCATAGAAATATTTTACCTTTTTGTCAAAGTAACTTTCAGATAGGTACTTCTGTTTGAAGAAGGTTGCAAAAGTCTTCCACTTTACCTTCTTCTCCTTGATCGAACGAGTCAGTTTGAGATCATCCCACCAAGCTGATGCCTTACCCTACAGATTGAAAACAACAATTCTAGCCTTGATGAGGCTGGAATAATCGAACATGCATAAGTACTTCTCCATGTCTCTCAACCACAACTTTGCTTCGTATCTAGTTTTAATTTCTCCATTAAAAGTAGGAGGCTTGATCTTCCGCAATTCTGAATGTAGGTGATGTACTTTTCCTGTTTTCTTTTTTCTTCTTAGGAACGTACTCTTCAGAATCCTCGCCCTATGACTCTTTGTCACTGACATCCATATTAAAATTAGTAGAATTTCTGGGAGGTGTATATTTGTACTTGGAAATTCTTTTAGTGACTGATTTTTCTGCATGTTGCTCCTTCGATGTTGGGAGGTGACTGTTCTCCTTTTCCGTTAGTTTTTGTAGCAGGATGGCATTGATTTCTCGTTGCTCTTCAAAAATTTTAATGTTGTCTTCTTTTATGCTTAATAATTCTGCTTTCAGATTTTTCACTGTTTCCAACATCTCGCTGGATGGTGTTGCTCTTAGTGGAAAACTTGGGTTTATCCCATGCCTACTAGCCATCTTTCCATGCTGACTGAATGTTTCTATAATGAGTTTGCCTTCTTGTTCTGCAGAATTTAATTCTTCCATTTAAAGTTCAGCTACTCTGATGTCTAAGTGTGGCCAACCAACTGTTTGTTAGACTTTAGAAACAACAGGTAATTAAAATAAAATAAAAATTTACAGGCAGCAACAGGAAAATACTTAAGCATTTATATAAAAAAATTAAAGAGCATTTAAAAGCACATCATACACGCAATGAGCTTAAGGTCCTAGTGTAGTGACTGTGCTTTGATACCAATTTGTCATGTCTCCTCTTACCAATTTTTTTTTGTTTGCACGGGCCCAAAACTCTACATTACTGTCCATGGTTACACCTCTAGGTAATAATTATACTCAAAAAAACATATCAGAAGCATAACAACCCAAGTAATGTTATCATACCTTCTTCATAAATGCTTGTCGTGATTCTTTTATCGAAGTGCTATAGTCCTTCAGACTATACGCACCCTTACGTCTTAAGTGTTGTAACACCGACAAACTAGAACAAGCGTGTGTGACGTAGAGGTCCTTTATGCCAACATGATGACACATGCTACCTGTCTGCACCAAGGGTGTAACACTCTATGGAATGCCTAAGCAGTATGCATATAACACCTAGACTCTGGTCTAGTACATATGCAAGCATTAAAACCATGACGCTCCAGACCTGGTATCTTTTCCAACTCACTCAGCCTATATCACATTTGTATGTATTGAACACATATACAAAGGTGTTCCCTCCTGAACCAATATCATCATTAATACTTTAATGGACATAGACACAAGTATCTTCCTTGGAGTACATATGTATTGACTACATACACATAAATATTTATACATCAATTTATATTAATGATATTTATTAATATTATAACTCTCATAAACACAGGTCCTATAGTGCATAAGTTATTTATTAAAACAAATAACAACCATATGCTAAAATGACCATGGATACTAATACATATACATATATATATATATATATTAATACTTTTCATGCCATATAACCAAAGTATAATTATTGTTATAAACATAATGTTTCAATACTTTGCACTATCATGCAAATCGACTCATACAAATAACAATATATACAAATTCGAGGTCATAACATAAAATTATGCATACAAGTGGTTATAAATATATATAAGGTTATATATATATTTATATATAGTGCTAAGATCCTTCTAAGGCTTAAGGCGCCACCCCAATGCACACAGTATGGAATAATAACATGTAAAGCATTAGCCTTAAGGCTCAATGCATACATTCAACATATAAAGTTTAATTAAAGTATAAGTGGTCGCTAATGAAATCCGACCCTACCACTTTGACGTGGCTCACACCCATAGTGTTAACACTTAATGTTGTAGAGATAAGACTGGTCAACACACATCCGTGTGAGAGTATGCATGCTGCCACGATGGTAATACTTGGATCCTATGGATGAATGTAGCTCGAATTCGACGTTAAACGTGGACAAAAGATATCTGACTCAGCTGGTTGTAAGATGGCTCACCCCAACCGGTGGCCTACATGGTTTGTGGCTTATGCCACTTAGGCTTCAGCAATCCAATTACACATTTTAACCCCGCACCTTGCTACCTGATTGGAAGGTGACGGAGACTCACTCTCACATGGATGGATAGTTTCCCACATGCTGTGTTTAATGGGCTTGGCGTCATGGTGAACACAGTGGTTCGTCCCATTTATGGAACTCTGTCAAGGGAAGGTTACACCGAGGCGTACCATACACCAAAATATGCAATGCATTAAACCTTCCTTCATTCTGAGTCGTTGATGGTGATCTAGGACAGTGCATGGGAAGTTGGGATACGTTTGGCACCGTCAATCCAGGCGATGGGATTTCACGCCAACCATCTCCATGCCTGCATTAACTTCGTTCTTTACCGACCACAGTGGTCTTCGCCTGCTCTCTCTAGTATCCAACATTGATAGTCCCTTAAATTGGCATTAGACTCATTTTTTGTTTGGCTGCGACGAGAGCTTCGGATCTGCGCAGGGTAAGGTGAAGGTTTACTTCTGAGCTTCGGAACTTTGCTTCTAGAGATGCACACTATACCAATCATCACCCTATTCAACGTGGTCACCATTGCAATGTAAGTGAGAACGTTTACTGCTTGTACAAAATGTATGATTATATGATGTCGCTGCATACTATAAGTTACACTTTGGTTTGCATGTTAAAGGCCTAGGTTTGACCTTCGTGATGTTGTCGTGATAGGTGCAAATGGAGTCGAGCTGCACTGTGACTTGTTGCTTCGCCAGGTAATGTCACAACCCATCCCTTATTCAGTTTCGTCATGGCATAGTTTACTTTCATTAACAATTGGTTGTGGTTAATCCCTGTGGTTTGACCTCTCGCCAATTTGTGATGTGCAGGAAAACAACAACAAACGGTGGAGTGAAGCACTCCCGCGAGCTGGTAACCGATGTGGGGGTCATGGCGACTTTCTAAGCTCCACAGGTAACTCGCCATCTCTCTCCATCGAGTTTGGTTCACCCCGTTGGTGGGGGCAGAGTTACTAAGACGCTTGTCAGTTGAGGTTATGGTTTTCTCCTGCTTTCGTTTGCACATTTTTAAGGAGCACGGCCCTTGGCCGAAATGATAGGGGCGTATATTCTGGAAGCCATGAATGAAGGTGCTCAAAAATAATTATGTTTTGATAGAAATATGTACCTGATTGTTTCTAGTGTAACTATGAACTTTTTGATCCACAGGGTTTGAAAAATTTTCTTGAGATATCCTGATCTGTTATCTTTCCATCCCGATAGGTCTGACCTCAATTGGATTCTCTGAGAGAGAGTTATGCCAAGTGTCGCAACATGACCTGTTTATGAGATAATATAGGAGAGCGAAATTGTATGGCATGCCATGTGTCACTAGTTCAACGTCGGCCTCTGAAAACATTTCTTGAGATATCCTGACCTGTTATCTTTCCATCCCAACAGGTCTGACCTCAATTGGATCCTCTGAGAGAGATTTATGCCAAGTGTCACAACGTGACCTGTTTATGGAATAATATAGGAGAGAAAATTTGTACGGTGTCCCACGTGTCACTGGTTCAACTTCGGCCTTTGAAAATTTTTCTTGAGATAGTATAGTCTGTGTACTAACTGTCACTTTTTACGAAATTTAATTTGGAGCTTTCTAGCCCAAGTTATGACCTTTTTCCCAAGGTCACCCGATTTTGACTCAGATCTGGAAGAGGCAGAAACCCTATATTGTACAGATCATAAATCACAAATTACAATGAATTAGAGGTTGTCCTTTGGACACAAGGTACATGGGGATCTTATATTCTACCTGTAAATGTTTCAAATTTGAAAACGTCGTGAAAATGGATTTATAGCGAAAGTGCTACGATGACTGGTTTTTGCTATATCAAGTCCTAGCATCGTAAGTGCAACAAGTGTCATACATGCCATATCATGCCTTCTTTCAGGCTAGCTCTGATACCATGTTAAATTACAAGAATTTACTTCAATCTGATCTATGATCTTAACTAAGAGAACAACATGTATAGCAAATCTACAACATATCAATAATGGACACAATAATGCAAGCACACAAGAGACACAAAGTTTACTTGGGGAAAACCATAATGGTGAAAAACCCCAATAAATTCCTCAGAGATAGATAGAGAAATGATACAACCAGAATACAAGAGATAGTCTTCTCCTAGTAGTAGAGCCTCCTCCTCCACAAGTGCACCACTCTCCAAAGTGTGAGTGAGAGAATAGAATGTGTAAAATGAGAGAGACACACTCTCTATTTATACACTAACTTGACTTGACCTTTACTCAACTAGGTCGGCCTCAACTTAACCACTTAACATAATGCTAACTGGGCCGACCCCCACTAGTGTGGTCTAATAACCCTTGAATTTTTATACCACCTTGTTTAATTTTTGGTCTTATAGAGTACTTGACTTTGATCACCTGTGATCAGTTGTGGTGTGCTGATAATCACTTCTTTTATGCTGAGACTTGGTTGAAGTTTATAATTTTTGTGACTTTATTTATGTTGAGTTATGTACTGTGCTTGACTGTCATTGACCTAATCAACACCAGTGATTTCTCTCTCTCTAGTTTGTACACACCCTCTTGTAGGTTTAGCTGGTTCCTAAAGAAGACTGGCTTCTCTAAGGCACAAATAGTCTTTTCTGAAAGTAACACTTCTGAGTATATTTTCAAGAATAGTTTCACACCCAGGTTGGTATCTTAAACTATATCTCTATTTTTGTTATATGATATATATGTTTATTTTATTACATGTTACTAAATATTAATAGTTTATCGTTTTAGTTTGCTTTTCAGTGTAAATCATTATAACAGTTTTGAATATACCAAAGAGCCTGTGTTAAGAACTTATGGGTTGTACATTTGGAGTTATTGGTTTCAAGAGGTTAGTATATTTTAGACTGACTAATGTATATCCATGGAATAATTTTTTCTGGAATTTTTTTTTATTGTTTCTATTGGCATTTGTGTTGTGGAACTAATGTGAATTGTGTTCACTATTTTTAGCTGATACAGGGAGGGCACATACTACCTTAAAGGTGTTTTATTGTTATGGCATTCTTGTTTTTTTTTAAATGTTTTTTTGCACATTGACTTTTTGCTCACATCATTCAAGAAAATTTTATAACCCTGCACTGTAATCACAACATCTAACTGCATGGAAGTTGGGACACTGTTACTTTATCACATGTACATGTGCTCTCTATTTTAAATAAACTTCAAACACAATTTTGTAACTATAAAGTCAATAAGTGTTTCCATCTCAAACTTGATTTAGACTATGCTAAAAACAATTTTCTTTTGATCTGACTATATAATATGCATTCTAATTTATCAGCTTTCCCTGGCATCAGACACGGGACCTTAGATTGGTGCTGGTTTAGACTACACTGTTACAACTTTTGGATCTCATACAACCTATAGATGAACAGTGAACTACATATTGATTTACAAAGAATAGCATATTAAGAGGCAAAACAACATGCACTAGTAGTTATACCATTGAATGCAAATGACACAGATATAGACATAGAATGAGACATAGACACTGTGGTAGAACATGTGATGATGTTGATTTCTGTGTGATTGCATATGCAGCTAGAAAATATATAGAAGGTGGCATGAAATCAAATAAAATTCTGGGTAACAACAAGTGCAGAGAAGTTTCATGTGTCACATAAGAATATGGCAATAGATTATGGAGAAAATCCCATCTCCGGCAATAGATTATGGAGAAAATCCCATCTCCAACAATAGATTATGGAGAAAATCCCATCTCCATGAAGTGTTGTATGGAGTCAGAAATATTTGCATGGGAGATGTAAACATGGTTGTGCTACATTTAAAATTGTGTAATTTGTCATTGTTTGAAGTTGTTTGGTCTTAAGTGAATACATCTTCCCATTTGAGTGCATGGTAATTGCATTGTTTGCATGTGGTGCCTATATAGTTCTGTGGTATTTTTGGCAAATCCTCTTACATAAAGTGCACTTGACAGTGAAAATTTATGCAGCTCATCAAAATTTGCAATTGGGATCTTTATTTGTTTTGGTTTTTATTGGGTTGGTGCATTCATTGGATCAGGTGGCCTCTAACATGGAAGCTAAGTTGGGATTTTCTATTGTGCCCTAGCTCAAGTATTTTCCAAGTTTGTTATCTTGTGGTGTGATGTAGTTTTGGGGTTCTACATTCATCTTGCACACGCCTTCTATGTGCATTCTTTTTGGTGCGTTGCTTCCCACCTTTTTCATATCCGCACAAGTTAGAATTTATTTTGGTTGGATTCCTTTGTTGTAACTTAAATAATTGTTTGTTGCTACATGCTTAGTGTGTTTCTAGGAGACTTGGTAAACAAGGGATTTGGTAGAGGTAAGATTGATTATATCAACTGACTTCAAAGTTTATTT
Organism: Larix kaempferi; assembly: GCA_027924585.1. Taxonomy (NCBI): domain Eukaryota; kingdom Viridiplantae; phylum Streptophyta; class Pinopsida; order Pinales; family Pinaceae; genus Larix; species Larix kaempferi. The sequence continues at coordinate 5,549,128 of BSBM01000792.1, forward strand.
AGAAATATTTTCAACCATTGGTTCCATTCTATTTATTTTCTATTCAATAAGCCTACAAAGAGTTGCTTGTTCAAAAATGCAGTGAGTGTTGAGAATAGAAAACCGTAGCATTGCAAAATTCAAATGATAGAATTTGTGGAATAATTGTTTCCTATAGGGTATTCATGACAAGTAGAATTGTGATCTTATTTCCTTGTAGGGGTTTAAAGTAAAACATTATCCTGTCATTGCTTTAATGCAAGATACTAATGAAAAATGTACACTAAGGTCACATTTCTATAAAGTCAAATCTCGTACATTTTTCACTTCATATAGAAACATCAAAAATACATTTTGTATGTTCATTCAGGCACTCAAAATAAGTCCATCCTTTCTTAAAAATAGAGGGTTGAATTCACAAAGTCATTTAAAAGAAACACAACCTGAAGACTAAAGCTTTACTTAATACATATTTTTTCAAAAAACAATAAGAGAACAAGGGACACTCTCTTTCAACAAAAATCATCCATTGAAAACAAACCAGCCGAGTTTTCTTTTGAATCCCTATCGCAAAAGAGAGTGCTTTTGATGAGATTGAATCCATAGGTATAGATCATTATTGACTGGAGATAGTGAACAAGGATTTCTATTTTCATCATTTAATGCTTGCCCAATGTTTGGGTACGAGTTCCAATCCTTCAGGTCCCAACAATTAGCCATTTATCTTCATCTTGGTTCAAGTCTTCTATCCTGAATGATATATTACCATAGAGGGAGAAGGGCCCGAGGGAGAAGCTGAAGGCATGACTATTCACCCAGATGTGGGGTTAAGAATGTGGCAAGGAGGATATTCTGGTGGTTACCGAAAGTTGGAGTTTTGATGGCGATTGGATCACCATTCAATTGCTATCCACATGTGCTTAAGACAGGGACTTACAATTCTTCATGTTTATACATTTAGTTCAAGTTCTTGAGATATCTATCTAGGACTATGTTTGTTGTTTACAAGCTCATGAAAAGTTTGATGATAAATGACTCTGAAAAAGTTTTATTAAGAAGTGAATAGAGCTAAGGTATAATTCTTTGTAAGACCGAGCTCATGCATTGAAAAATGTTGTTTAAGCATTATGATTATTCAAAGGACACAAGGAGACAACAGTTATATCTTGAAGACTGAGCCTATTATTTGTGACCAAATTGAGTTTGAGTTTGAATATTTGTGCCATTAAAAGACAAAACTTGAAGTTGAAGAATTGATTGTTGAAAAGAGATAAGTATGAAAACTAATTGAACAAAATTTATTTGTGTTACTACTTATCATAAAGACTTGGTAACTACTTTAAGGAATACAATGCAAGCTTATTTGTTTGATGAAGTTTGATAGAATTGGAAACCATCATTAAAAGACTTGTTTGCAGATCTAAAAGGAATCATTGATAAAGATTGGATTGTAGATGTAAGAGCTAGTTCATGAGAAGTGCTTTTAGTCTATCTGAAGCAAATCTATGACTATATCATCGCATTCAAATTTTTTTTTTTTTAACTTTCAAGTATCGTCTCTATATCGATGCACATCATTGTAGGCTATAGAAATGTTTCGACGCAGTTGTTGAACCTGCCACGAAAGTTTGTGAATGACAATGTGGATACTGCGACGATGTCTCGTGGAACTATAAAATATCTTCCACGCAGATGCTGAACCTGCCACGAAATTTTGGGAATCCATGTGTGGATACTACGATGAACATTCGTGGTAGGTTCAGCACCTGCATGAAAATTTATAGGAGTTGTGCGTCGATATAGCGACGCAATTGCGTGGCAGGATTCATTTTCTGTAGATATGTGAACTGTTGTGTTGTTGACACGTGGCAACAATGAAGCGTTTCTATTGCCACGATGTGGAATTTTCGTCCCTATATCCACGGATCTCTTTCCACGAAAAAAACAAACCCCAATCGTTGCAATAGGGATGAAAATTCATGGCTATTACAACACAAGTTCATGGCAAATTAGACCATATGTAGTAGTAGGGGCCTTGGCCTTGAGATACTCATCACAAACTACATTTTACATTTTACAAAAGAGTAGGGGTAAAGGTGGATGTTACATTGCACCCCACTTAAAAATAACATAGTCTCAATGTTATGTCCTTCAAAGTTTATTTTGATATTTCAATTATCCTTTCATCCATCCATGCTTTAGTTTTTAAATCCTTTACATCTTTGACATATTTTCTTTGGATGTCTTCACTACATTTGTTTTCTTTTACCTATAAACAACATCAGGTCTTTCTAAAATTGTGTTAAGCCCTAAATATTGGCACATTACCCCCTTTGTAGTGGCACATTACATATTATTGATGTCGGCTTGTGTCTATTAGTGGGTCTATTAGTTGTTATTGTACCCCTTTGTCTCCTATATATCAGAAGGAGACCTTTTCATTTTAGTCATTATTGTATCTTGTCTTGTATTATGTACATTGTGTAAGGAGGTTCCTCCCTAGAAGAGGATTGTTATTCATCTCATTTATTCATTATTAAAGCGTTGATTACTTTCTCTTTTTCTAATTCTACTATTTTTATGCTATATCTGGGACTTGGTTGCATAACATTTGGTATCAAAGCTCTTTCCTCATGACTGGCTTATTCAAAAAACGTCATATTGGATTTTTCTCTATAATTTTTTTTCTACAATGATTCAGACAACAATATTAAAAACCCACCTAAAAAACATGCCTATCTATCCATGGTCTGAAATTCAGGTCTCGAGACATCCCAGATTCGAATATATTGGCCTCGGAAGTTAGGGTTTTTGACTAGTCCAAAAACTAGTCTAAAACATGTGTTCTAGGTAAAAAGGTCATATCAGGGTCATGCGAGATCCAAATTGAGTGAAACTAGTTGCATCAGAAAGGGTACATACCACAGTCTCTGTGGTAGAAGTTTCAGAATCGGATCCAAAATATTGGACACGTGGCAGTCCTTACAAGTTTGATCTTCTGAAAGGACAAAAAATAAGAAGTGTTGGGAGATTCACAATAACTTTCTATTGGCACATCAGAATTAGGTCAGACCTAGGAAATCAGTAAGAGGACACATACGAATACTACTGGATGAAGTTTTAGATCTAGACGATTCAAAATTTGAATTTTACCTCAATTTTAATTCGTCCCTAAAAAAACCTTCCAATCATGGTTGAAAAATGTATGTCGTTTTAAATTTGACTAACTTGAGTAGACGGATCTAATTGTGGTGAACCCTAGGGTGTGATACCTATATATATTGTTCTAAATACATCCTAAAAGGGGAACCTCTACACCAAATAATCCTCTAGACATTTCTAGATGGACTTATGATGAAGGTGAAGAAATGTACAAGGATATATTTGATTTACAAGAGAAAATAGTGACAAAAGATGCACTAAGATGCACTAAAACCAAGAATGAAATGGAAATGAAAATGCGTGATTTGAAAAATGTCATAGATGATTTGAAGGGTTTGAAGGGGGATATGGAAGTTTTGAAAGAAGTTTTTTCAAAGTTGCTACAAGAAGGGGTTCCTAGAAGTGAGAAGACCTCCCATGAAATTCATGATGAAAACAAAATCAACATACATCATGACTTTAGGGACTCCAACATGGGGTCAAAAACCAACTACATCCCAAAGATCAATATGAGGAAGTTTGATGGAATGGATCCAATCACATGGATACTACAGATGGAGCAGTTCTTTGAGCTACACGAGGTGAAATCTACACAAAAGGTACATGTTGCATCTTTATATTTAGAACCTAATAAGTTTGTGTGGTATAGAAAGATTTTCTCTCATAAACCACTTGTCACTTGGACAATTTTTACAGAGGAATTGATAACACATCACGAGGAAACCAAGAGAAATACCTTCTTTATCCAACTGATAAATCTCAACCAAAAGGGTTCAGTTTGGGATCACATTGAGAACTTCCAAAGATTGAATATCAAGGTCACATATATTCCGGAAGAGCATCTAATTGATATCTTCATAGGAACATTAAGAGATAACGTCCAACATGAGGTTCTCCTATGAATCCTTGGAGCATGCATTTAGGGTGAAAGAAAAGTTGAAAACAAAATTATGGCAACAAGGAATTCTACCACATACAACTATAAAGAAGGAAGTGTGGTCTCAAGTCATCAACAACCTATAAGGTTGACACCACAACAACTAGAGGAAAAAAAGAGAAAAAGGGCTTTGTTACAGTTGTGATAGAAAATACAGTAAGGACCACAAGTGCACTAACAAGAAACTATTCTACATAGATTGTGAAGCGGAGGAAGAAAATGAACAAGAAACACCAAAAGAACATAAAGCATATCAAGATGAAGAAATAGAGGATACTTCTTCCGAAAATATTACTCCCACAATATCCTATCATGCATTGGTTGGAATTAGCACTCCTCAAACTCTCAATATTGAAGGATATATCAGAAAGAAAAAGGTAATGGTGTTGATTAATTCTGGTAGTACTCATAATTTAATTCACTATAAATTGGGACAAGGTACTCAATTGCTTTGTATATCCAACACCAGAGTGTCAAGTAATGATTACAGATGGAGGAACTATAAATTGTTGAGGAAAATGTCATAATATCAATCTTACTATGGGAGAATAAGTATTGAATTGTCCAATGATTGTAATTCCAATGGGGGGTGTTGATGTTGTCTTAGGAGTTCAATGGTTACAATCATTGGGAAGAGTGGATTTTATTTTTCAGAAAATTTTCATGAAATTTTTATGGGAAGGAAAAGAATACGATTAAATGGTATCACAAGGAAACCAATTAAGGTTATAAGCTCTAATGGTATGACAATATTGATAATAAAAAAAGGGACATCAAGGTGTAATTGCACAATTATGCTCATTAGATGTTCAAGCATCTAAGTCTCATATTTCTGTGATTATTTTGATCACAGAAGATCTAGGAGCTATGGAGAACCTCACAAAATCGAATTAATTTGCAAAACTAGTGGAAAAACATGAAAAAGGAGATAAATTTACACACAATGTGAGCTGAATATTTTCATTAACTGACTGTCTAACATGTGAAAATGTTAGTAACAGGTTTTTATTACATCCATGAGAAATTCGAGAGCATTAGTGAGCTCAACCTGAGTGTACAAGTCAAAATTGCCAAATGGGCCTCAATCCCCCCTAGGTGGGTCCAACTCAATCCCAATCATCCCAAACAGTCACGAATTCTGGTGTGAAGGTGGCTGAAGAATGTTGGGTCATTAATGAGGCCAAGGCAGGAATGGGTGAGCAAGTAGAGGAGTTTGGGGGGACCAAGGGAGCATTAAATGCTCCAAATCTATCCAAAATTGGGCAAAATCCACCCTAGCGCCCCTAGTCAACTGAAATTCCCCAAATCAAGGAGAGAGGGTGCTCCAGCAATTAATGAGGGTGCACTTGTGGACAAAATAGGAGACTGGGTGAACTGGTTTGCTTGGAAGTGGGTGTGAACACTCTCAAAAGTGGGTATTTGACCAACTAGAGTCACCTAGTCCAAACTATGGTTTAATTAAGCACATGAGCAATAAAAATTTATGGACTATGGTACTAAGTGTGGATTACTGTTCTAACACCCCCCCTTAACCTGAACTTAGTACAACTCATGAAAGATAAGTGGGAGGCCTTGGCAACAAGGCTCAAGTCACCTCATTACAAACAGAAATTTTATTTGTCCATATGAACCGAGGAAAAGAAGTAAAACCTCATGGGATAAAAACTTCCCTCAAAAATGGACATGGGGATGAACCTGCAATTAAATTGCAGAAATCACCATCCATCACTCACTCCAAGCAAATCTCTCAAGTGAGTGAAGGTCTTCTCAGTAAAGCACTTGGTGAAAATATCTGCAGTTTGCTCGGTGGATGGGCAATACTGCAATGAAATCACCCTGTCATGCACCAAGCCCCGAATGTAGTGCATATGGATCTCAATGTGCTTTGTTCTTTGCCTCTGTACTGGATCAGTAGATATCTTGATGTCACTTTGATTATCCACCCAAATATTGGTTGGAGAATCAATAGCAACACCAAACTCCCGAAGAATGCCTTGCAACCAAACACACTATGTGGCTGCGTTCACTGCTGCCCTGTACTCGGCCTCTGTTGATGAAAGGGAAATGGTATGTTGTTTCTTACTTGACTATAAAATGGGAACTTCAGAAAACATAAACAAAAAACCTGAAGTGGACTTTCTATCGATGGGATCTCCCGCCCAATCGGAATCAGAAAATCCAGCTAGTTGAAGTGAAGAACCAGCTGCATAGTGTACCCCAAAGCTCTTTGTTCCTTGGACATATTGAAGGATCATTTTGGCTTCCTTCCAATGGATCTCATGTGGCTACTGCATATACCTTTCTATAGCACTTACAACATAAGAAAAATCAGTTCTTGTATGTGTAAGGTACAGCAAAATTCCGACTAGCTGCCTGTAGAGTGTGCAATCCACCAATGGAGAGTCTTCAAATTCACCTAGTTTTATGCCTGAAAGGAATGGGCACTTGGCTGCCTTACATTCAGCCATTTTAAAATTGAATAGAAGGTCTGAAGAATACTTAGGTTGACTCAACAATATACCTCTCTCAGATTGCTCAATTTCCAAACCCAAAAATTGCCTTAGCAATCCTAGGTCGCTCATGGCAAATTCACTATGCAAGGAAGCTTTAATTGAGCCAATTTGTTTGTTGCAGCTCCCTGTAATTAAAATATCATCAACATACAGTACAATGACCTGCAAATTATCATCACATTGTTGCAAATAAACATTTTGATAAGACTTGCATCGACAGAAACCAATTGAGAGCAAAAAGGCATCCATTTTGGCATACCAAGCCCTGGGGGCTTGCTTGAGTCCATAGAGTGACTTCCTCAACCTGCATACACGTGTGGGATCCTCTTGGAATCCTTCAGGTTGCTGCATATATATCTCTTCCTGTAGCTCACCATGCAAGAATGCACTTTTGACATCCATGTGGTGAACTTCCCAACCTTTACTAGCTGCCATGGCTAGAGCTAGTCTAATTGAGTCCATCTTTGCAACCGGTGCAAAGGTCTCTGTATAATCCACACCATGGATTTGTGAGTAGCCCTTAGCCACTAAACTAGCCTTGTACTTCATATCAGAACCATCATCAATAGATTTGGTTCGAAAAATCCACTTACATTGCACAAGTTTCCTCTTGTGAGGAAGAGGCACCAAATCCCATGTTTTGTTCTCTTGGAGAGATTGGAATTCTTCTTGCATTGCTGCTCTCCACCTTGGATCATGATGCGCTTCCTGATATGATGTTGGATCAGATCCAATCATCATATAACAGTGATCAGCAAGTTCACTTTCATTTGCAAAGGAAGCATTGATTGTTTGAGATCTAGTCTTCCTAGGCTCTTGGGGATTGCCTGCCAATTCACCTGCAGCTTGTATGATTTTTTCAGCCCACTTGGGCCTTGATGGTGACTCATGTACAGCAATGTCATCTTCAGCCATGTCATCTTCATCAATATCAGAAAAATCAGAATTGGAATCATCACTAATTTCATTAAGGTGAGGAGAAGAGGAGCTTTCCCCTGGTGCAAGCTCAAAATCTGGAATTGGTTCTTCTTCGAATTGCACACTTCTCTCAATGAAAGATTTGAGTGTGGATGTGTCAAAGAGCTTGTAGACCTTTGTTTCCTCACCATATCCAACCATGATACATTCTCTGCTCTGTGGATCCAAATCCTTCCTCTTTTCTGATGGAATTCGAGCCCATGCTCTAGACCCAAAAATCCTGAAATTTGACACATTTGGTTTTTGGCCAAACCATGCCTCATAGGGAGTTTTTCCTTTGACTGATTTGTGAAAGGATCTGTTATGAATATGAGCAGCACAATTGATGGCTTCATCCCATATCTTAGGTCTTAGATCCCTAGCTTCAATCATGCAAGTGGCCATCTCTTTGAGAGATCTATTTTTCCTCTCTGCCACACCATTTTGCTGAGGTGTGTAGGGGATTGAATGTTGCATTTGGATGCCACATTCCTCACAAAGATGATGAATGTTATTATTCACATACTCCTTCCCATTATCATTCCTAAGGATCTTTATCTTATGACCACTATGATTCTCCACTAGGGATATCCAAATCTTCAATTTCTCAAACACTTCTGACTTCAATTTAAGGAAGTAAACCCAGCATAATCGAGAGTAGTCATATATGAATGTGAGTACATACCTTGATCCACCATATGATGGAGTGGGAAGAGGACCAATGAGGTCTGAATGTACCAATCCAAGTGGTTGAGTGGCTCTCCTTGCCATTCCCTTCTCATAGCTGCGCTCATGATGCTTTCCAACTACACAACCAATGCATGCACCATTTGAAGATCTGATTTCTGGAAGCCCTTCCACCATCTCGTCCTTGTGCAATGTCTGGAGATATTTCTAGTTCATGTGGCAAAATATTTCATGCCACAACTTGGAGGTCTCATTGGCATGAGAGACAAGAGCATGGTCACTATAATGTGGAATGAAATTGGATAATTTGTACATTCTCTCATCATGATCAGCATACCCTACAGCCACAACTTGATTTGAAGAAATTTCTGAGATTTCTACCAAATCTGGAGTAAATGTTACTCTCTTGGCTTCTCCTGTATGGTTCATTTGATAAACTGATATCAAATTTGCAGCCAATGAAGGTACATAGAGCACATCACTGAAATAGCCATGCTCCATGTCAATCCTACCAATCCCCTTGGTCTGGATTTCTGAATCATCTCCCATTCGAACTGTTGGGCCACCATTCGAATGCATAGAGGAGAAGAGTTCTCTGGATGAAACCATATGTCTGGAAGCTCCTGAATCAATGATAAAGGATGAGGGATTCGAAATACCTGCTACCAAAGCATGACACTTCTTCTTATTGTCAGGATTTGAGGTGCTCTCTTTCTTCCTTGCGCCCTCAGGGACTGGGATGTTGTTCTTCTCCAGAAGCTGCACCATTGAATCAATGGTTTTCTTCATGCATGAGCTCTCTGGATGCCATCCCCTATGACAATAGGTGCATTTGGTCTTTTCCTTTCCCTTCTTGTCCTTCTCCTTTGACAGATTTGAACCCCCTTCTGCAGACTTGGTCTTGTCAAACTTCCTCTTCTCTTGTTGCTTCGAAGTCTTGGCTTTCTGCTTGCCTTTGTTGGCATTTGAAACACCCATTGCCAATGCTTGGTCCTTTGATTTTATGGTGCCCATCTGAACTAGTTTGTCCTGCTCCTGAAGGTAGCTAATGATGGAATTTGCCAATTTCGAAGGGTCATTTTGGCTGAGTGAAATGTGCTAACAAATACAGAGAATTCTAGGCCTAGCTTCGAAAGGATGGACATAATCAGTTGTTCCTCCTTCTTAACAATTCCACATTGTTGCAGTTGAAGCACCAGTGACTTGAACTTCGTGAAGAACTCCTGGATGGTTTCAAAATGTGCTGGGCTCAAGCTAATGAGCTCGTTTTCAAGCTAGTGGCCTCTCAGTTCATCAGTTTTCCCAAAGAGTGATTCTAGCTTCACCCATACTTCGTTGGGGGTTGTCAAACTGTCTGTATGAAACAAGAGTTCCCTTGAAATGCTCAGGCATAGCAATCCATAAGCTTCATCAAGTCGATTGTAGTACTTTGCTTTCTCCACAGCAGAATTTGGCTCCACTTCTGTGCCCATGGTTACTCTATAGAGACCCTTAGATCTCAGCTTGATAACCATCTCAGCCTTCCAATCGAAAAAATTGAAGGGTGTGAGCAACATTTGGTTTTCTTCCATGACTGCTGCGTTAATGGTGAGAAAACTACTGAAACACCTGCAAAAAACACTCAATTTTTATCTGGAAATCCTCTCTAGAATGCAGTTCAATGCTCAATAATTACCTGCAACTCACTAACTCCACGATGGCTCTGATACCATGTGATTATTTTGATCACAGAAGATCTAGGAGCTATGGAGAACCTCACAAAATCGAATTAATTTGCAAAACTAGTGGAAAAACATGAAAAAGGAGATAAATTTACACATAATGTGAGATGAATATTTTTATTAACTGACTATCTAACATGTGAAAATGTTAGTAATAGGTTTTTATTACATCCATGAGAAATTAGAGAGCATTAGTGAGCTCAAGCTGAGTGTACAAGTCAAAATTGCCAAATGGGCCTCAATCCCCCCTTGGTGGGTCCAACTCAATCCCAATCATCCCAAACAGTCACGAATTCTGGTGTGAAGGTGGTTGAAGCATGCTGGGTCATTAATGAGGCCAAGGAAGGCGTGGGTGAGCAAGTAGAGGAGTTTGGGGGGACCAAGGGAGCATTAAATGCTTCAAATATAGCCAAAATTGGGTTAAATCCACCCTAGTGCCCCTAGTCAATTGAAATTCCCCAAATCAAGGAGAGAGGGCACTCCAGCAATTAATGAGGGCACACTTGTGGACAAAACAAGAGACTGGGGGAACTGGTTTGCTTGGAAGTGGGTGTGAACACTCTCAAAAGTGGGTATTTGACCAACTAGAGTCACCTAGTCCAAACTATGGTTTAATTAAGCACATGAGCAATAAAAATTTCTGGACTAGGGTACTAAGTGTGGATTACTGTTCTAACAATTTCCCCAGATCTCCAAAAGGTGATTAATAAGCTTCCCAAGGTATTTGAATCTATATTCCAAAAGGTATTCCACCTGTTCAATATTTTGATCATGTTATTCACTTAAATCCAGGAAGTGTTGTAATACCTCAATTTTGACCCTTATGAAATATTGACTTTTAATGTAAATATTGTATGCATGCGATGTATGTTTCCCTAGCGTGGACCTTAAGGCCAAGGCTCCACTAGTGTATGTTCAGATTTTATTTAAAATGGACAAGCATTTGATATTTTGTTACCCATGTGCTATTAAGCCATGGAATATTGTAATTTGATGTAAATTCTAATATTTCAATAAAATACTAAAACTAGCTATGGAAACAACGAATGAGAAGGGGCCATGTATATTCCACTAGGGAGTGGTGAGGGGCTTTTGGGGATGAACCTTATACTGTCAAATGTCATTGTGAGAACCCATTTGAATTTCCTTGCTAACATTTATTTCAGTTGTAAGGAAGTTGTTGAGAAATTGGTCCATGGCTTCAATGGAGCATGGGCAGCCCAGAAATTTGTATGGCAGGTATGGGATTTGTTTTTCTTGTACCACAAGTCACCCTACCTCAGGGTATTTGCTTCTTCCTCATTCCCATTCCATTGTTGAAGGGGGTAGCATTATTTTTCATCCATTACAAATTCCCAACAGTGAGAAAAACCAGAAATCGCAACTTTGCAAGAACCCACATTTGGAGGAGCAATAAACACCCAAAATTTGGTATTGAAAGTAAAATCCAATGGGGGATCCATAGGTATGAACCTTAGGGTGAATTTGATAGCATTAGATACCCCGGAATCCATAGAAAAACCTAGTGTTTATAGCCCAGAAATTCAGCGACGGGATTGAATTAATTGATGACAGAATTGTGACAAATCCAAGTGTGAATGACTGAGCAGAGGTTGGGATTGCTTGATAAACCGAGTGAGGGATAGAATCTCAAGGAATTAACAGCTCGACCTTTCTATTCCCACCCTAAAGAGAATTGGAGGGAAGGGACTCTTGAGGGACTGTGTAAGAGAGAAGGGGACCTTCCTTGTGTTGGGTGTGGTAGGTATTGTGGGTGCCATGACTGTTGAGTTCATTTGAGATGCCTATAGCTTTGTGGTTGAGCTCATCAGCTTAGCATCCTCCTCATTTTTCTCTGCATGCTTGATAAACCCAACTGTGTGTTGGCTTCGCATGTCTGTTTGTGCAAAACCATGGCTGTGAGTGTGCTTGTTTAGTTCCTCCTTAGTGGATACACAACCGAGCTCGGGGGTGATCTCTCAGCTGAAAGAATATAGGCTGGACAAAGATCTATGGTTGGGTGGAACGTTGCTCTCACATAGCCAGTTGTTTGGACAACTTCATCTCAAATATAAGTAGACTCCGTGGTTTAAATTATGATCATTATGTGTTTTGTTCTGAATGTTAATTGTCCATGTTAATGAACTAAAATGATTATCTTAATGAAATTGACATGAAGTCTGTGCATAGCATGAGAACGACTTTAAATTCTCTGCATGTTGATTCATCATATGCTTGTGATAGATATGCTTATGCATTTCTGTTTGTGAGTGTGCAAATATGATTTAATTCCGTTGTCTTTATATTGAGTATGTATTTGCACACATAAGTTTTTATTTATCCATGAATTTCTTAGTAATGTATGGGGATGAGTTTGTCAAATAAGCCCCGGTATGTCAGTCATGTTCCCTATGTGGTTTGTAATGATGGGAGGGGATGCAACAAGTGTTCCTCCTAACATCAGACCTTGCAAATACCACTATGGACAGAAGAGTGAAATTGAGCATATGTTTGAAGAAATGTTAGAGGCCAACATAATTAGGCCTATCCAAAGTTCTTACTCTGCACCAGTGGTAACGGTACATAAGTTGGATGGATCATGGTGTATGTGTTTAGATTATAGAGAGCTCAACAAGATCACAATTAAAGATAAATTTCCTATTCCTGTCATTGATGAATTGTTAGATGAATTACATGGATAAGTTTTCTTCACAAAGTTGGATCTCTGTTCCAGATATAACCATATTAGAATGAAGGAGGAAGAAATTCCAAAAACAACATTTAGAACTCATGAAGGTGATTATGAATTTTTGGTCATTCCATTTGGTCTCACAAATGCGCCTTCCACATTTCAAGAAAATGTTCAACATGTTGATAGGGTACTACAACTACTAAAGGAGAAACAAATATATGCAAAAACTTCCAAATGTTTATTTTGGGTAAAGGAGGTAGAATATTTGATTCATATTGTATCTCAGGAAGGTGTTAATGTGGACCCCAACAAAATTAAATCCATGATGGACTGGAGAATTCCAAAAACCATGAATAATCTTCGAGGATTCTTAGGTCTGACATGGTACTACTGGAAGTTTGTTTACAGATATGGAAGAATAGAAACAGCTCTAATAGCATTACTAAAGAAAGATGCATTTTCTTGGACTCCAGAAAAACTCAATATTTTGAGCAACTTAAGGAGGCTATGTGCAAAGCTCCTGTTTTGGCCACACCAGACTTCACAAAAACATTTATTGTGGAATGTGATGCTTTAGGAAATTGCATTGGTGTTGTTCTAATGTAAGAAGGACACTCACTTTCTTTCACAAGTCATCCAATCAAGGGAAAGCAGTTACATAAGCCCATTTATGAGAAGGAAATGTTGGCAATTCTACATGCTCTTAAGAAATGGCATCCTTACCTAATAGGTAGACACTTCAAGGTTAAAACAGATCATGATAGTCTTAAATACTTCTTGGAACAGAGATTATCTTTGGAAGAGAAACAAAAATGGGTAACCAAGATGTTGGGATATCAATTTGAAAGCATCTATCGAAAAGGGAAACATAATGTGGTGGCAAATGTACTTTCCAGAAAATATGAAGATGTCGGGGAATTAATTTGTTCAATTTCCATTCTACAACCCGAATGGATAGTAGAAGCTAGGGAAGAATCGAAAAATGACCAATCTGTGTGGATTCTCATTCACAAGCTATAGGACGATCCTAGTGAATCAGATAATTTTCTCTGGAAAAATTATTCATTGTGGTATAAGGATTTCTTATATTTATGCAAAGACTCCCAAATAAAACAAAAGGTCCTCTCAGAATTACACACCTCTCCTATAGATCAGTAGTCTGTATTCCTAAAAAATTACCACAAGGTTAAGAAGGAATTGTTTTGGAATGGTCTTAAATCTTATGTTCAAAGGCTCATGGTTAAATGATTGGTTTTCCAATAGATAAGGTGGAAATAGTTAAAACCCTGGGACTTCTACAACCATTAGACATACCTTTCCACCGCTGGGAAGAAGTCTCAATGGACCTTCTATTGTACCTGTTGCTGCTGCAACCTGATCCCCATAATTTTGAAAAATTATAGGTCCCCTCCTTTTATTTTAGAGATTGTAGTCTCTCAAAATTCTGGTTTTCGACCCTTAAGTTTTTCTTAGAAAATCTTCAAGAAAGCTTGTCTTTTTTGCTAAGGCAAAATTCAAATCTATTCGCTGAACTGATCGTAGAGTTTTACTTTATTTTTTGCCAAAACAAATCGCATCGTTTGTTTCTCTTTCACCAAAGTAGTCGCAACCTTTTGTTTTATTTTTGCTGAACGGTCGCAGTTCCGTTGTTAATTTTTTCCGACCATTGCGCCGTCTTTAAGCTTTTCTTTGCCGACCATTGCATTGTTTTTTGGCTTACTTTTCACTGACCAATCGTAGTCCCTTTGTTTATTTGTCGCCGACCGTTGCACAGTCTTTCAATTCATCGACGCCGACTGGTCACGTGTCTTCGATTATTTTTCCAACCGTTTCACGAGAGTTATGGTAAAGTCCGCCAACCGTTTCGCTAACTTTGAGCTTACCTCGCCAATCACCTCATTCCGCCGACAATTTCACCGTCATCTGGCTTAAATACATCGAGCATTTCACAAAAGTTATGGAAAAATCACCGAAGCTATTGGCGCAGTTTGTTTTGGAAAGCGTAAAAGTGGACGGGTGGGAACATTAAATGATCCTCGTGCACACTTAATGCCCACTTACCAAACCCCGTGCGAATTAACTGTTAGAGTTTTTATTTATAGCATGGGTTTTAGTTGTTTTTCCACCATTTTAAAAGTAAGGAAAACTTCGTTCGAGCACCATAGGAAGAGCGCCATGCATCCATGAATCGACAAGTTCACCTACTCACCCAGCCAACCACTCCGCTGTTGATAGGTAGGTTTTCAAGCACTATAACGTTTGTCTTTGTTTACAGGGGGTTTTAGTTGCAGCACTTTTGGTATTTTAAGTTGCTCGTAGGGGTTTTGGGGGGTTGAGGTTCTAAGTTCATACTTCCCTCATGACCTCGAAAGGAAATTGCACACTGACCGATGTCACCCGCAGTTAGTTTTAAAGCCCAGTTTTCCCACCATGAATGCGCATATCCATGTTGGTTTCCGTGCTCTTCTTCGTTTAACTAGACCTATCACAACCAGGGGCTTTAGAGCTCTACTAAAGTGTTGGAAACCCAATACTCATGCAAAAATTGTTTTTCCTCAAGCTTGGCCTCCGACCAGGTTCACCTTTTTAACCCTTCCATCACTAAGCCTTTGGGTCTCTAGAGAACTCGCACACGCTGCTTTTCCTTAACCTTAATGTTTCTCCAACCAGGGCCTGTAGCCACTAACAAACACAATTTTGGTCATGCCAATCAAGTCTCCTAGCTCACTTAGGTTTCCGGAAGGCATCCTAAAAAAAACCGCGCCCAAAGCTTTCCAACAGCTAGTTTCCCATGCCATCTTGCCCTATGGTGGTTTTAACTCGTTGTGTCCATTGGTCATGTTTAAGCCACGAAGGAGTTAGCTTTTTTAGCATGGTTTTGACATAGAAGTATTTTCTAATTGGAGGATGTCCTATAGCCTCTTTTTTGTTCTCACATTCATGCACATACACAGGATTGATTAATTATGAATAATCTCTCTTTGTCAAACATGGAAATCTCAGTTTTGCATGGCCTTTCCTGTTTTTGTGTAGTTGGTTTTTACATCTCATAACTGTCCATTCATTAAAGCAAAGAGGTTTAAAGCCAATGAGAAATCACAGCACTAAGCTATTGTATCTGTCATGCTAAATAATCATGCCATGGTTGATAAATTATATATAAATGTTTTCTTCATTGCTTCTTCCTCAGTTTCAACCTTAATAAGAAATTTTGGAAAAGGAAATTAACACTCATTGTCACGTCCCCACCTTGACCCTATTGCATTAAAATGTAAATGATGTAATATTGTTATAAAATCATGGTGAGGAGGTCAAGGCCAAGGCACCGCTATCGATTTATTGATGCATATGGTTTGCACACTATTAATGCAAATTAGAAATTCAAACATCATGTAAATATGCATTTTAATAAAATACCCACAACTAGCTATGCAATGCAGCAAGAGATGGGGGCATGATTTTTAAAGGAATTGGGAGGGAAATATTCAAACCCTTGGATCCAATCAGGTCAATGCAAGTGTCAATGAGAGAACCAATCAAACCCTCAACTACCCATGTTGACTTTTGTACCCAATCATTGATTTCTCCCAAGAGTTGGTTGAGGTAGTTAATGCCTTGGGGAATGGGAGGTATGGCTGTCCAAATTCAGGTATGGGAAAGCCACCTTGCATGGGAAATCACGTTCTGCTTCCTGGGAAAGAAAAGAGCCATGAATTGCTCCCCAAGTCATTATCCATGAACCAATTGCTCTCCCTCATGAGTGGAGAGCTACCTGGGCGTTTTTCTCAAGAGATTTCCTATGTTTTCCTTCATCTTGCAGGTTGGGAAGGGTGTTTTTGCTTTGGTGACCAATGGGGAAGAGAACATATTGATTTGGGGTTTCAATGGGGCCATTTTGGGCCATTTCAAATGCTCATAGCATGGGGGAGAAATCGGATTGCTCCCTGGGGATGAATTTCCCTTCCCACAGTCTGATTTAGTGAGCCACGATTTGGAGATGAACCCATGGATCCTGTTTTGTAAATCCCATTGTTAAATGTGTATCCCTTCCAAATGATTGTGTTTGCTGTGTGAGAAAAGAGTATGTTTGGGTATGGGTTATGGGTCTCCATTTTTTTGGCTTGAGCTTGAGAGAAAGCATCCAAGTTTCAAATGTAGCCTGATAAACCCAAATCTCGACTGGCTTGGCTCAGATGAAATGGTTAATTGGGTTGTGCATGAGCTTGAATGTCCTCTTTTCCTTATAAGAATCATGCCCAGCTTGGGGGTGGAAGTTGTGTTGAGATATTGATGAACATAACTGGCTTATGGTTGGGTGGAACGTTGCAGCGACATAGCTAGTTGTTTGGGACAATTGCCCAATGAAGATAACTGTTTTTTTGTCTATGTATTTACTTCTGCAATGTTTAATTAATGATTATTTTGATATGCTGGATGAGCATGAATTGTGTGTGGATGTATTTTTAATTCCGCTATGCATAGTTGATTTGTTTTACATCTGTGCACTCATATTTTAATTATATGAATCTAACGAATGGGCTGAGGTCATGTGAAAGCCCCGAATTTGGCATCATGTTCCCTGCCTTGCATTGGATAAATGGGTGGGTACATGGCAGATGGTATCAGAGCTGCTGGTTGCAGCATTGGGCCTTCATGGGCTACCTATCACAACTTATAGAGGTAAGTATGCTTCCTGCTCAGCAGTGATCATTAAGATTCAGAAAAAAAAAAATTCGGAAATTTGAATTTTTCTAATTGTTTTTGAGTTTTTATGCTAAGTTGGTTTCGGTGCAAGATTTCAAGTTCTGCCGAAATGGTCAGCTCAAGTTAGTGAGTTGGGCCAAAGCAATCGGAATAAAATTAACAAAGTTCGCTGAAAAAGATGGACAAATTTCGGCGAAACTCGCTGAGTTGGCTCGAAACTGCGGAAAGAACTGGCGAGTTTGCGCCGAAGTTGTCGGAAGGAAAAGCTGAGTTCGATCGGAAGAACTCGACAAGTCACCTCACAATGGCAGAAGGACTCAACGAGTTTGCCTGAAAAACATTCTAAGTGTTTTCTGCGTCAAAGTAGAAATTTCGGAAGAACTTGGCGAGTTGTTCCGAAACAGGGGGAGAACTTGGCGAGTTCGTCCGCAACGTCGAAAGAGATGGGCAAGTTGCTCTGCAATGTCGGAAGGAACTCGGCAAGTTGGTCCGCAATGGATTGGAAGGAAAAACCAAGTTTTCAATCGGAAGAACTCAGCGAGTTGGCCCGGAATAGGTCAGAAGAACTCACTGAGTTGCTTTGAAACAGAGAATTTCAGCCATTTTCTAGGGAAATTTTGCAGGTGCCGAAAGCTGAAAATGGCCATGAATTTATGCGCTAGATTGCGCGAAATTGAAGGTTTTAAAATGGTCGTGAATTTATGTTCCACAAGGGGGCAAGCCCCCTTGACCCCCGTCATCCCCTGGAAGACAGTCGTTGATAGTGTGAAATGCATTCTTGGGATGAGAAGCAGGAAGTGCATAGAAGGTTGTGGAGAGTAATTGGCTGTAATATGAATTGCAGAAGAGAAATGGGAGCAGCAAGACAATGTTGATAAGAGGGAAACTTCTCGCCTTATCTATTTATGTTATAACATAGAAATTTCATGCTTGAAAAGTAGCAACTAAGAATGTTTTACATTTGTATTAAATTTCTACTTGGTGAGAAATGACAGCTAATGATTCCTTGCGTGCTTGGTAGGGAAACCAAGAAAAGGGTCAGCTATGACGTGGAGAAGGGACCCCATGTCATGCTTGGAAAGGGATAATTCCTTAACTCCGCTATTGCTATTGTTTTTGTATTTTACAAGTTTTATATGCATAGAAGCTATGGCATAGGAATGCTGGAAATGCAAAAGGGATAGATAGATGGGATATTGCACAAGTGCATGTGAAAATGTTTTTTCATGTATATGATATTGCATATTGGTTAAAAAGTGAGGATTTACATATGCAATGAGCCACTTAAGATCAAATGATGGTGGTTGCTAATAATTAGTTGTGTTCGCATTGGTTGTAGGACTAGAGACAACCAAAGCATGGCTAAGGATGTGGATGATGATTGTTGCATACGACCTCATGAAGAGAGGATGGTGCAACAAATACATGATCAGGATGTTGGCAAAAGGACTGAGTAGCCTTGGTAAGAGGCTGACTGATAAGGTAACATCAAGCGATATTAATAACAACCATGCAGGTAAGGGTTAACTGTGCTTAATTACATGAATGCTGAAAGAGGATTTGGTGAGTCTCTTCAACTAAGCTTAAACTAAGGTGATTTGGTTTGCATTGAGTGCCTGAATGTGAATGCCAACCCACCAAGTATGGTGAGGTGTGGGTAGGTGAAGGCAGGGAGCCTTACACCCTATAGTTTCTAGAAACCTCAATGCATTCATATGAATTCATATCATGCCATTTGTGAATATTGGTTGTGAGTTTAACAACCAAAGCAACTGAGGACTTATGGACCTATCATGGTAGTGCATGCTGTATGTAGTAATCATGGTTAGGCCATACTATGTTTGAATGCATAGTATTCATGAAATCATGCAAGATGGCATTGAAGAGATGTGCATTGAAATATTTGGTAAATGTTTTAAATATGCATGCATGTGTAGGTGCACATGTTGAAATGCATTGTGTGAATGCATGGGTGTGACATATATATGTTTCAATGCAGTTAGATAATAGATGAAATGGTGAACTATTGCTAATCCTGAGACCATTTCATAAGCTGCTATGAATGCAAGAGAAGGACTGCATGAAGAAGGTAGACATGTGATGGGATACCAGAGAACTCTGTTGGAAGGACAAAGCTGCATGGAATATGAAGTAATGAGTATTTACAGTTATTTAAATTGCATGGATAGTGTGACTATGTCTTCTAATTTTATTGTGATAATGATGCATATATAGAAATGTATATATTTCTTTGCATTTCAAATGTTAAAAAGCTGAAGGTGTTTGAATTATTGAGTATTATAATTCTGAGATCACTTCAGTGACTGTTATGGCAATGAATGATTATGTGCATAGATACTCACAATGTATTTGGCTGATTGAAGTTTCAGTTTTCAGTTAGAAAAGTCTTGTGGCAATGAGGATAAGTCCATAGTAAAGACCGAGATCTACCATGTGCAAAATCCAAAGGTTATGAGAAGGTTCTCATGGTTGTAATTTATGCATGAAACAAATCTGAAAATTGTCTGCTTTAAGTTTATGAGAATAGTCTCATAGTTGCAAATCTAATTTCTGTAGGAAAACAGATTTACAAATTTCAGATTTGAGAATTTGCTTATAATTGCTAATGACTGTTTAGCTTATATGGAATTGTGTCAGGAGGACATGTTGTAGGTGGATGTTCAGGTATGGTAGCAAGGGTGAAACCATAATGGACAGAGTGATACCACTTACGAGAGACAAACAATATAAGGATAGCCTCACTGCTAAGCAAATCAATTTCTGTAGGAGACAGAATTGTAAATTCATGTTGAATTTAATTATTAATGTTATTGATTGGTTATGAAACAATCATATTTGAGGCTTACTGCTAAATGTTGCTGACTGTTTGGCTATTTGATAATTGTGCCAGGATGACGCATGCAGGAAGACCATGTGTGATGGCCTGCAGAAGCCAAACTAGATGGGAAGGATCCCATGCTTTGGAAATGGGTTTCAGGTAAAACGCCATTGTAAAAATTGATAATGTCTCAGTGTAACTACATGTTGGTAAAGCATGTGAGTAAGACAGTAAAATTATGCCAAGTAGGCATGCGTGGGTTAAGGAACGTGAAAATATTGGGGTGGAAACCCGAAGGACTGTTGACCCAGAGAAGGAAGCCCCCATTCTTCACCAATAAAGAAAAGATATATTTGTAAAATGGATGAGTATTCTATAACCCCAGCTAAAGAATATGCATGTCTAGCTACTAGAATTAATATGCAAAGCATGTTTTATTATTTCATTATTATTCTAGACTGCTTGAGTATGATTAGGTCCTGCATGGCTCACATCAAAAAGGGATGCATACCTTTCAGATGTTGGGTTATGATAAGGGTTTTCAATATTGACTACACCCTAAGGGAATGGATGCATTCCTGGTGTTTCAATACTTGATAGTGAATGTTATGAAATATGGTTACAATTTTAGAGCAGCAATACTGATGAGTCTGCTTATCCTTATTGTGCTATCAGCTTACATAGATGCAATTTAATGTTGCACGTAAGAGGAAAAGTGAAGAAAGGGTGCTCAGGAGGACTGTATGGGAAGTGGTAACCTTTATACACTCACACTAAAGGACACTAGAAGAGATGGATAGGCCTAAGGAGTTGTGTTGCGAAAAAGGGGTATCATCCTTGTGTATTGTGAGTGGGTATTGTGGGGCCATGCTAGCTTGCAATCAAGTGAGTCACCTATGGAGTTCCTGGAGGGAACCACTGGTTTGCATAAGAGAAGGAGCCACATAATCATATTATGTTGTTATCATTGCTTGATAAACCCAATAGGTATACTGGCTTGGCATTAGTTATTTAGATGTTGTGGAGAAGGGTTGTTGAATGCCTGACAAACCCAGTCGGTGTACTGGCTTGGAATTGGTTATTTGGATGTTGTGGAGGTATTGGTGAAAGGTGTTATTTCCTGACAAACCCAGTCGGAGAACTGGCTTGGAAATGGTTGTCGTATGCTTGATAAACCCAGTTGGCATACTGGCTTAGCATACTGATTTTTGAAATGCTTGATAAACCTAGTCGGCGTACTGGCTTAGCATACTGATTTTTGAAATGCTTGATAAACCCAGTCAGCGTACTGGCTTAGCATACTGATTTTTTGGATGCCTGATAAACCCAGTCGGCGTACTAGCTTGGTATTTCCTATTCGGAAGATGTTGTGGAGAAGCATGTGTGTTGGCCAAGAATCCACCCCACAGGTGATCCAAGGCTTGTAAAGTAGAGAAGGAAACCTGTGGAGTAGCGAGGAAAATGCACAATACAGATAAGTATTCATTTTCATTTATTTCTTGTTTGGAATAATGAAGATTTCAGGTATAAGTATTATGAAAACCAAGCTAATACACTGTTGTTTCTTTGTTGGAAACCTTGGCCATTACAGGAAGCAAGGACCCTGAAAGAACTATAAATTCTTGGTAAACCCAGAGAGTAACTAGTTGGAGCTATAAATGCTTGATAAAGCCAAAGAGTAACTGGTTGGGCGCTATAAAATTATTGGTAAAGCCAGAGAGTAATTGGTTGGGTGCTATAAAATTCTTGGTAAAGCCAGAGAGTAACTGGTTGGGTGCTATTAAATTCTTGGTAAATTCAGAGAATAGTTGGTGGGAACATTAACCACTTGATGTTGTGGAGCAACCAACGTGCTGGCCAAACATTCCGTAATTAATTGATAAAAACCAGTCGACGTACTGGCCTGGCATTACCTATTTGAATGGTTGTGGAGTAGCCTGCGTGCTGTCTCAACATTCATTATTGTATCCACAGGAAATCCAATGCTTGGAAAGCAAATAAGGATCCTGTGGAATAAAGTGAAGACATCTGATACAAATAAGTATTTGGTTATCTTGCAACTTCTTGCTTATGAATATACGTGTGTATATGATTTGATTATGATTTTCTCAAACTCTTGTCTAGAGATAAACCCTATGAAAATACACTAAACATGTGAATTAATTCAATGTTTGAGTGTAGGTATTGCTGGAAGCAAGGACTATGAAAGCATATGGAGGATGCATGTGGACATATGACTGTCCTAAAGAGCTCAGTATGAGCAGTAATGAAATATGGTGCTAGTGGAACTATGTGGGTCCTAGCAGCCAAAGGTTCTGTAAGCAACAACATGGAAGGGTTCCCTAGTTGAAAAGAAATAGACAGACCTTAGACACTAAAATGTCATAGCCAAGAAATGGCACGCCAAGCATTCACATTGAAGTGAAAGAGGCTAAGGAGCATAGAACCACAAGTGATGGTGTGGCTCCGGATTGGAACAAGACTGAGAGGGGGAAACTCTTACTCTTCTCTTTCCTTTTGAATGATGCATCTCAGAAACAAAAGACTGTTGAGTGCATGTCATAAATGAAAACAAATTGTGTCTAATTGCTTGAAATGAATTGTGAATGCTGAAATGGTTATTTTCCGGTGAAAGGATGAACATGAATGAGTTCATGTGTATATTGGGAAAGCATGAAATGTGTGGAAGTCTCATGAGTAAAGCATGGACGTTCCATGTCAATTGGGAAAATAATTGACTAATTTTAACATTGTGTTATGCTTGTCCTAACAGGAATTGCCATGATGAGTCTCACATGTGAGAAATTGAAAGCCATTGATTACAGCTATTACTAGCCAAGTATTGCTAGTGAGAAAAGAGAGAGCCATTTGTGCACTATGATCATGGCACCATACTAGAGACTATTTTTTTTGGGATGGAAATATTCCTCAGATGCAGGACAATAAGAAATATGGAATCCATGAAATTCTAGACTTGTAGATCAGCTAGAAGGTGAATAAAGGGAAGGGATTGCTCTGGAGCAATGCCCACCTATAGAGTTGGAAGACCAAAGCTAGCAGGAGAAGCTTGTGGAATCCAAAGGACTTGATCTGAAAGTTCAAAGTAAAGAGATGAAATGCAGGATAGACCTGCCACCAGTTGTGAATTTTGAGGCATGTGTAAAGTGGGTATATATTCTGAGGTATTGGAACACCGAGGATGGTGTTATTCCAAGGGGAGGGGAATGTCACGTCCCCACCTTGACCTTATTGCATTAAAATGTAAATTATGTAATATTGTTATAAAATCATGGTGAGGAGCTCAAGGCCAAGGCCCCGCCATCGATTTATTGATGAAAATGGTTTGTGTGCTAGTAATGCACATTGAAAATTCAAACATAATGTAAATATGCATTTTAATAAAATACCCACAACTATCTATGCAATGCAACAAAAGATCGGGGCATGATTTTACAAGGAATTGGGAGGGAATATTCAAACCCTTGGATCCAATCAGGTCAAGCCAAGTGTCAATGAGAGAACCAATCAAATCCTCAACTACCCATGTTGACTTTTGTACCCAATCATTGATTTCTCCCAAGAGTTGGTCAAGGTAGTTAATGCCTTGGGGAATGGGAGGTATGGCTGTCCAAATTCGGGTATGGGCAAGCCACCCTGGATGGGAAATCGCATTTTGATTCCTTGGCAAGAAAAGAGCCATGAATTGCTCCCCAAGTCATTATCCATGAATTTCTAACAACATGATTGTTGGCCTCTAAACTTCTAACTATCTTTATGCCCAAAATTCTCCTAACATGAGCTAGACAATGTGATTTTAGCAAAGCCATAAACAATTGACATTTTCTTGCATTGGCTTTGGATTCAAAAAATTCTTTGATGATCCTGTTACAATGGAAATCAATAGTGAGTTTGGGAAACTTATCTTCAAGTCCTGAAAATGAACTTTCATCCACATTAATACATCTGGGAGTTCTTCATTGCCCGCTTGATAGTCGAGGAAAGGGAGTCGAAAAGGAAGTACGTCTCTCGTCACCGTTTTTTTGTGGCCCTTCGTTCACAATTTGGTTCTGCAAGGGAGTGTGTTCGACATGTGTGTGCCCTTCTTGCGGAGGTTTCCAATTAACAACTTGTTCAACATCCATCCCTTCATACTCGACTTCAAGCAAGATTTGATTGACTTCAACAACTTTGTCATTGCTTTTTGATGGATCTAAGCTACTAACATTTTGATGTCTAAGGTTTTCCATGTACAACATGGCCTTTTCTCTTATCTCATGGGACTTTTCATGGGGCATCTCCTTCCTTCTATACTTTCTTTTATTATTACGTCTGTTTCTCATATTCAATATGTTTTTTAACAAAACAAAAATATCCCCCCTGCAAGAATGAACAACAAATAAGATATTAAACCTCGGTGTGCATGATTATTAAAACTCAATGTAGCAATTAATTATGTACAACAACATCTAGTGAGAATGTTTTCATATAATCTTAAAACCTATTGAGAATTCCCTAGATATAACAACAACATCACCTCTAGGAACTCAATTGGATGGTGGTATGGGATGTTAGTAGGAGCACATTCCCTACAAAAGGAGAAGCTCCTACTCACTTCATTTTCATGTTTTGGATGAAGGAAAATAGCCCCAAAAGATTGAGAGTTTTCAATTATTTAAGTGTTTGTGTGAGTTGTTGTAGTGAAATCATGAGGAATTCAACAAATGTTTATGTACTAGATGGATTTAGGTGATTATGAAAGGTTATTGGTGGTGATGAAAGTAAGTTTTTTTTATTATCTCCATGAAAGGTTGAAAGCATTACTTGGTGCATGTTGTAGTTTTTTTCTGGTAATATTTCTTTATTGTCTATGTTGAAGATTAAGAAGAGTAAAATACATCTATCATACAATTCATGAGGAAAAACTAAAATAGATACAATTCAAACAAAGTGAATGAAGACTAAAATACATTTAACAAGAGGAAGAGGTGACCATACCTCAAGGATTATGATTGCTCTTTGCTTAAAACATAAAATTATCTTTTGATGTATCCACTATATGTAAGAAGAGTTCAAGTGTGTCCAAGCAGCATGAGAATTCAATCCAAGGATCCAAATAAAGTCCAACTATTGTGTATTCAATCAAAGGATCCAAATAGAGCCCAACTTGTGTGTATTCTATCCAAATTGTCAAAGAAACACCAAATGGTGTGTGAATTCAATCCAAAATGCAAATGGTTGTTGGACTGTGCAGGAAAACAACGAAAAAGTTGCGTGGAATGAGAGAAAAAATGTGGGAGAAGTGTTGGAACATTTAAAAAACCCACTATGTCATTCTAGACTTGGGATAAATTAATTAATCATTTATGATTAATTTCCTGAGTTTTGAGTAGGTAATAAGCCAGTTTTGTCTTTTAGTGGACGACATGCCATCCTAACTCACCAAAATGAATTTGCATAGATTCTGGATAAGATTTCCTTGGATTTTGTTTGATTTTATTCTATTCCTGAATTAGAAAGACACTTTCTTGATTTAGACAGCTTTATACTATTTTTTCTACTTTGTAGTGGAAAAGGAAAAGCTAGTTGACTTGGAAACTCTTGCCACTTGACCAATTCGACCTCCACATCATTTCTATTCTCCTAAAGCCATCAATACATTCTATTTACCTCACTCATGAGTTTCCATACCATACTTACTAAATTCGTGAGCCTCTAGGACAGTTTTGAAAACTGTTTTTGCCACCTAGGGTTTTTTTTGTCTTTTCTAAGCCTTTTCTTTTTGCTATTTCTAAATTGCCTCAAAGGAATTCAATTTTCTCCATGGAGGATGTATTATATATTGTTATCATATCAATGAATAAGATACATAGTGATTTCCACAATTTATTCTCTTTATTCTTCTTCTCTCATTATCTGAAATATTGCATGTGAAATTGTCTTTTGAATCTAGTTCCCAGTAATTGAAAATCTCGCAAGAAGAGTGTGGGTTATTTTCTAAATTTTATGCTCAGCAGGGTCGCACATGCGTGCTAGATGTGCATGCACGTTGCTAGCATGTGCGTGCCTCTGCTGAATGTTGCATAGTTCGGTGGGTAACGTTTGCTTGATTTATTGCCCAATAAATCGATATGTGTCAGTTTATTCCTAGTTCCTCTCCCCCATAAAGGCCTTAGGCCCTCTTCTAAACCATAATCCCTAAGTGCATAGGTGCTTCTAGGTGTTTAGGGGTTTCGGGGTTAGGATTATAAGGATTGTAGGTTAAGAGTTAAAGGTTATAGGGATTGTAGGCAAGTTATGGGGTTAAATGTTATATAAAAATCAAATTCTACCAATCTTCATCATCATAAGGGGCTTCTCTAATTTTGGATATAAGGAGATTCTCTAATTTTTTTGAATCATTACTAGTGTGAGATGATGACGATGAAGAAGATGATGACGATGGAAATGTTGATGAGGAAGAGGGAGATGACAATGATGATGAAGATGAGGGCGACGATGATGATGAGGATGATGATGATGATGATGATGAAGATGATGATGATGACTATGATGATGACAATAACGAATATGATGATGATGATGATGATCATCATCATAAGTAGCTTCTCTAATTTTGGATATAAGGAGCTTCTCTAATTTTGTTGGATTATTACTAGTGTCAGATGATGATGATGATGATGATGATGATGTTGATGATGATGATGATGGTCATGATCATGATGATCATGATGAAGACATTGATGATGATGATGATGGTGATGATGATGATGAAGATGACGAAGACGATGATGATGATGATGATGATGATGATGACGAAGATGATGATGATGACGACAATGAAGATGATGGTGATGACAACGACAACAATGATTATGAAGAATATGAAAATGATGATAATGAAGATGATGATGATGAAGATGTTGATGAGGAAGAGGGAGATGATGATGATGATGATGATGATGATGAAGATGATGATGAAGATGACTGTGAGGATGATGAAGATGAATATGATGGTGATTATGATGAAGATGACGATGATGATGATGATGATGGTGATGATGATGATGATGATGATGATGATGATGATGATGACGATGATCATGATGATGATGGTGGTGGTGATGATGACAACGATGATGATGATTATGATGAAGATGGTGATGACGATGATGATGATGATGATGATGATGATGATGATGATGGTGATGGTGATGATGATGATGATGATGGTGATGGTGATGATGATGATGATGATGATGAGGAAGAGGGTGATGATGATGATGAGGAAGAGGGTGATGATGATGAATATGATGATGATGGTGATGAAGATGATGATGATGATGATGATAATGAAGATGATGATGATGATGAATATGATGATAATGATGATGAAGATGATGATGATGAAGATGAGGACGATGATGACGATGAAGATGATGATGATGATGATGATGATGATGACCATGAAGATGGTGGTGATGAAGATGAAAAAGATGATGGTGAAGATGATGACAATGATAAAGGTTAGGGGTTAATTTTTATTTGACTAGACACTTTAGAGGTTAGAATTACGTGGTTAGGATTATAGGGAAATTGACACTCATGGAGTATATACACCTAAAATGGGATATATTTTAGTATTTAATAAAAATCAGTTGGAGGAATCGCTTTGGTCATGGAAAAGTATTTGGAAATTCAACTGTTTTCCCAAATAAAAAATTATAATGTGGCCTTTCCTGAAAAACAAAGCACTTACTAGGGATCATCTTCAAAGGAGAATTTTTGAAGGACTTGGTAGATGCAATTTGTGTAAATGTGAGGAAGAAACAAACATACACATGTCTATTGAATGTGAGTACACCAAAAAAGTATGGGATTTAATAAGTAAAATGTTAAATTTGAGATTTATTTGGTAGGGTGCCTCAAATCAAGAATGCCTCATAAACTAGTGCTTAAATCATGCATACAAAGACTATAAGAGCATGAATCTCATTTTTGGATGGAAAGTATGGATAGAAAGGAATCAGTTACCTTTGAAGATAAAGAAATAACACCCTTGCAGAGTGCAAGCAAAAGTGTAGCAATTATATAAAAAATTACCCAGAAAAGAAAAGTAGTATCTTTAAAACAAATTAGTTAGGAAGATATAAATAGAGATATTCCTTTGTCGTTCCTTGATGGTGCATCAAGTCATGATCAAGGTTTATTTGGTGCAGGGGGAGTGATACATTTTACAGGAACACAAAATAGTTTTTACAGGGCTGGACTTGGTGTTGGCTCCAACAACTACACTAACTATACTGAATTAAACTCTCTCATATTACTTTCGATATATGCAATAGAGAAAAATATTCATAGTATGCAAGTATTCATGGATTCAAAGTTGATCATAGAATGAGTTATAGGAGTGAAAACCTGCCTCAATATCTTCCTACAACCTCTCCTAAATTAAATACTTACTCTAAAAGGATCATTTATGGATGTAACTTTGACACATATATATAGGGAAAGGAATATGGAAGCGAACGGTCTATCAAAGTAGGGAATGGAAATGAGGATGGGTGAATGGTATATTACAAAAGAGGAAAATGGATCATGGTTTTTTCCACCCACCTATTTATGAACTGCCATGAAGGAGTTGGTCTCATCAGTCAAAACATTGAATATGAATATATTCTTGTTAATGAACCTTTTTTTTTTTCTGAATTATGTAATTGCTGATGATTACTTGTACTGATATGCCATGACAGGTTACAATAAGAATCTACGGGATGAATTTATATGCACTAATTTTGTGGTGCGTTTGGTCAAGACTACACATTCAGTTAGAGCAGGCACAATGTTCTAGTTTTATGTTGATGGCATGATAGGATGCTACAGTATTTCAGGACATGAATTTTTGGTCATGACAAGTTTCATTTCTGTTGAAATGATTGGATAGTATGGTGGTGCGGTACGACATGAATCAAACCATTAATATGAGTAGTAATGATATGCTTGAATTGAAAGACTACAATGTATAAATTTGTGCAGGAGTCTTTTTTTAATTATAGAGAAATCTTGAGCAGAGAGGTCTTGTTGATGGATAAAGGAATTTTGCTTTATATAGTTGAAAAATTGAACAAAAATGTTACTTTTTGAGTGTGTTCATAACTAAAAGAGAATATTACCTTTTCGGTATATATACTCTCTATTGAGCTTTAATGCTAGGAGCGACAAAAGAACAATTCAGATAGTGACAATATAGTCATATAAGTCTACAGGACTATTGATGGACTTATGAAGAATGCAATCTTTTGTGATAAATAAAAGTTTGCAATTTTTTTTCAAGGGAAAAAAAAGGTTATATTCTAGGTAAATTAAAAAAAACAACTAGTTACGAGATCAAATCCTCTACTCTCATATAAAAATTGTTCACATAACCATTATCACTATTTTAAATCCAAACATATGAAAAGAAACTAATCACGGATCAGAGCTTCCGTTCAAAACTTCTAATAGACTTTATTGTCAAAATATATCATAGTAGCATAATTCAGTCGTATTGGTACTTTGTGTACGAAAATTCGGAATAAATTCGAATTCGTCGATTATTCAGTGTAGGTGTAATACGGATACAGATTATTAGTGGAGAATTAAATTTTGAAAACCAATTTAAAGAAAGAAAAAAAAACATTAATTATTTAAACATTATAAAACAAAAATACCATTCAATTTCATGCTTATTTATTAAAATAACTATAAATAAGTAGTTGTTGTCTCTCACACTTCAGGTTGTTGAGATTTTATATTTTTGTTTTTTAATATATGTTAAATTTTATTATATAAATGTCTATGTATATTTATGGTATATTTGTGAATATTTAATTAAAAATATTATATATAAGCAAGTTACTTCGGTATTTTATTCGTACTAGATATTTCATTACATATTTTTTTCGTATCAAATCATATTCGTATCCATATCCATATTCGTACTAAAATTATGCTACTATGAAATATACCAAACATTCATATCAATCATAATTCAAAACTAGATATTCCAATCAAACTAGATATAGGAATTGATCCATGGCATATAGACATTCAAAAGGATATCATTTATTAAAGAAAAGGTTCATTGTCCATGGAGTTCAACTTGTATTCCAATGGCACTGATGGCAATGATGTAAAGCAGTGTCTAAATATTACACTCCATATAATATTAATTCCATGATTCATATGCCCATGTCTCAATTTCTACTTTAAGTGTAAGTACATTTAAATCTATTATGGAAATGCAAGCGTAGCAAGGTTTGTGATGGAACTTGAAACTATGAGTCTTGAGTTTCAATCCACATTCAAAATCATTATCAAAATAGGAATAAATTGTCAAACCTTCCACTAGAATATTGTTTCATAAATATATTTTTTTATTAAAAATATCAATGCCCTATGTAAATTAATTAAATCAAGGTAAGTGACAAATAATATGATAACCTTTCCCATATACTTGCATCCAAAGGTGTTTCAAATTAAAATGTGTTTGAGAATGAGACACAGCTACTAAAGGCAAAGGATTGCGAGCCTAAAATGTGGAAGAATAATAAGCCAAGTTAATGGGAACACGACATGATGGAACATAAAATGGTGACACCCAAGAAGGATATAGGGGCATCCCATCCAATATATATTACAAATAATTGTGCCACACATTATGTAAAGTTTTGCAGTGATATTGATACATACATCAATAAAGATTCATTATCTCTATTGTTAATTTTGCCAATTCCAAGGAAAGATGAATATTTAATTTAGATCTATAAAGGGAACTTATCTCTTTATTGTCATCCAATGATGTAATGTATTTATTTCTTTAATTTAGATCTATAAAGGGAACTTATCTCTTTATTGTCATCCAATGATGTAATGTATTTATTTCTTGTAGATACTTTAACAACCTATAATTGCTATTAGTTTTATTGAAATATGATCTATAAACTATCGTGGATATTTCATTGGATTAGTTCGTCAAAATAGATCTTACAACTTAGTTTATTCTGTTAATTTAATTCCATAAAATACTAAATATAATGGAACTGAAAGAGAAAACTAGAAAAAATAAGTACACAATCCACACAATAACACAAGATATACCTTGGGAAAACCCACTATAAGGAAAAACCCAACCACAAATGAGGACTATGCCTTGCTCTTTATAGAAAAATGCAAATACAAAGGAAATGGTACTCTCCATGGAGTTACCTATGACTCTACGACCATAATGGCTACTACTGGATCTCCTATCTCCTATGTTCTTCTCTAACATCCACCCCCATGTTGTTTTCTCAACTATGGAACGATATAATACATCCAAGCAATGGAACCCCCTTCTTCTCCTAATGGCCTGGTATTTAAAAGAGCTCGATAGCCATCAAGGGTTACTTTTAGGGATTTTTTAAGTGCCTTAACTCCCAATTAGGGTTGGAGTTTCGATCCTTCTAGAATGTTCTTGAAGGTCCACAAATCACTAGCTCTGTATGTGTGAAAAATGAGAGGTGGCGTGGAATCCACTCGATACCATGGTGGTCAATTGGATAGGTCAACTTGTGGGATGCATAACTTCTTCATACAGACTGAGTTGGAGGCGATTTTGGGACTGTTGGAAAGGTATCAATGTGTAGAGTATGGATTCTTCTGTTAAAATAGGGTTTGAAAAAATAAAAAGTGTCATTTAATCTCTCAAAATGGCTTCAAAATTTTTTAGACGGTTTTCAAACCCAAATCTGAAAAGTGAGACATGTCCCTCAAATGGGCCCTACAATCCAATTCATTCGAATAGGTGAAAAATTAAATAGTGTTCCATTTCAGATTACACCTCCCCATTTTCATATCCTTTTGGTCCCCAAAATATTTTACTGAATGAGGTAAGGAAAATTGTTCTCTTCATTTAGCTTTTCCTAGAAGTTGTCCTTTCAACCCCACCTGCTAGAATTCATACTGTCCATGCCTGGTACCTGTGGACTTCTTCTAGAACACTATGTCTTTTTCTAACCCTACTTGAGCCTCTAGTGCTATGTCCTCTACAAAAGGTAAGCCATTCTTTTGTTCCTGATCCAACATGGAATGTTCATAGAGTTTCAAAGTTTCCACATTCACTACAGAGTAAATGTGCATGTATTGGGGTAGACCAAATTTATAGGAATTATCTCCCACCTTATCGAATACCTCAAAAGGGCCATACCTCATAGCCTTATTCTTCTTACCAAAAACCTATAGTCTTTCCTTGTTCAAGTGTACCCATACTCTGTCTCCCACCTTGAATGTTTTTTCAAACTTATTTTGGTCAAGTCTTTCGTTGTACTTTTCCCATGATTTATTCAGTGCCTCCTATACTTGTAAATAGATCTACCTAATCTTATCAATGAAATTTTCAACTCTTTTTGTTTCACTTGTGGTGTCTTCCCTCACTCGCCCTTTCTTTCCATAGCCAACATATAAAGGTGAAGGTGGCAAGTATCCAAAACAAGTTTCAAAAGGGGATTTCCCAAAGGAAGTGTGGAATGATTTATTATAAGAGTGTTGGATGTAGATCACATTTTCATCCCATGTCTTTAGATGGTTCTGGTTGTAATCCCTCAAAAGTTGTACCAAAGTCCTATTGACTACTTATGTCTGTGGATGGAATGTTGTATACGTCCTCAACTTAGTGTCCATATTTTCCCAAAAGTGTAGTCAGAAATGTACTTAGAAATCTAGTATCTCTATCTGAGATAATGTTCCTTGGTATCCCAAAGTGCACCAGAACATGTTTGTTGTTTCTTGTCCTTTGATAGTATTTTTAAAAGGCATAAGAATGCACATCTTGATAAATCTGTCAAGTGTACCACAAATAATAGTCATGTCCCTTCCTAGTGGTTGGAATAACCCCCAAAAAATCCATGGAGATTCTCTCCCATGGTCTCGTATGAACATGTAAATAATGGTATAGACCTTGCTTCCTATTTCTAGTTTTTCTTGTACATCAAAGTATGCATCCTCTGGTAAACCGAACAACGTATTCTTGCATTCTAGGCCAATAAAAATACCTTTGTAAGATTGAAATTGTCTTCCCTAAAAGAAAATTCCATAAAAACTTGGAGGTGTGTGCCTCTCTAATAAGTTGCAATCTCTTGCCTTTAGGAACATGGAGCTTGTCTATCTTGTCGAGTAACTCATCTTGGAGATGATATCCAGTTGTGTTGTCACCTTCTTCTATGTGGAATTGACCTTGTAGTTGTTAAAACACCTCCCTGAAGTCCTCATATTCTACGCACTCCTACTTGTATGGATAATGGGTAAAAGGTTCCATGTGCATAAGAGTCCCCATAGCTGTAATATTGGTTGTAGGTTTCCTTGAGAGCATGTCTACCAGCTTTTTTGTACTTCCCTTCTTATACTTGAAGATTAGATGGAATTGTAGTAAGAATCCCATCCAATTATAATGTCTAGTTTGTTGTAGCTTATTGTGGGACTCCAATGTAATGTACCTAATTTGATCACAGACACATTAAATCAAGGTTTGCAAAATTAAACAAAACAGTGGATAACTTGGAACAATTAACTAGCTAGTTTGACTAGAATTCAGAAGGAAAAACCCAAACATCACTAGACTCTCCCAATTTATTCCAAGATGTAGGTTAGGACCTATTAAGGATGCAATTAATATGATAACAAGGCCAATATTTCGACAATGGAACATTTATGGGTGCTTCATGCCTGGGAATATTTCCTTAGCAGAGCCAAGGCTATCAATGCACATTAATCCCCAAGGAATTTTGTGGAAACCCAAGGCTTCTAGTGCTCACTGTAAGTAATAAGACCTGGGATAGGATAAATGGAATGTACCACCCTAATACAACAAACAATACAAGGATTTGGACACAATATAATAGTATTTGGAGGTTAAACTAACAAGGGTGCTATCTGGGACTACTTAACTAGTTAACTTCTAGGATTTTCCAAATGACCCTAGAGGGTCACTAATTTTTTAATGAAGTATTGGGATAGATTCAATAGGGTATTAATAACCTACAAAAATTTACAGACTGAGATATGGACTCATAGAAATCATTCTATTGCAAATTCTGTAAAACTAGTCAATTTTCTATGCATAGGGAGCAAGCCTTGAAACATTTAATTACAAACAGCCCCGGGGGCTCACGAATTCATTCTTAGAACTAATGCATGAGATCAAATACATGTAAATTAACAACATAAATCTTCCATTATAATTTTATAGAATCAATTGATAGTAATCACTAGTTAACCCAACTAACAGAAAGTTCTCAACCTTTAAGATTTCACAATATAGAAGCAAAATTCTTTAATAGCATAATGAGAGAAGAGATAGAAAAACTGAATCAGATCCATGGGAAAAATATAAACATATGGAATACCATGGTACTAAAAATAACCTATCATGTAACTCTCATAGGGAGGGTACAATTGCTCCAATTGTTCTCTTCTTGGGAAGAATCTCATCACAATTCACAATAATCTTGCATCAATCTCTGCACCAAATATGGAGACTCGAATCCTTCAATATGTGGGATGAATTAGACCTACAATTCAGACTCTAATGGATTCACTTGCAATGTGAATATTATTGGAACACATTTTCAATGGGGTGCATCACCCAAAGTTGGCTAGGGGCGTATCTCCCAAGCCTTTGAGAAGCAAATATCTCAAGACAAATATCAAAAGTGATGAAAGATGCAATAGGGGGTGCACCACATTATTTTATAATCATGAATTGATATCTGTATGCATTAAATGTGGTAATCCATCTCACTAATGCAACCTCATTGACTGCTTTTAGCATCTACATCTTTTACCTTCTTCTTTCCTTGCTTTGTTTCCTTTCTGCTTTGGACTGCTTTTCTGCTTTTGGAAACATCTTTCTTTTCCTAGATTTTCTCTTCTTTCCTGCTTTTCTAGTGATTTTTCTTCCTTTTCTTATTCTTTCTGCTTTTATGGCCTTTCCTGTCTTTTTGCATGCTTTCTTCTTTTATGAGTTTCCTGCTTTTGGGCTTCCATCCATCTTTTTACTCGCTTTCTTGATTTTCTTATGATTTTCTTATGATTTTCTTATGGTTTCCATTGTGGATGACAACTCATAGGGTCCACAATATCACTTGTGCACCCTCCTTGAGCCACCTAAGCTCATGAAAAATCATAAACAAAATTAAATAATAATAATAAAATATTTACAACGTATACATTGCACTCTTTCCTAAGTCTCAAATTTAATTAAACTAGTCAATTAATGCCTTCAAAATTAACCCCTACCCTTTATTTAATTTTTTCCAAAACCTATAGGGGTTTAACAATTATATATAAAAAAGGTGACCATGGAGCTATAGAAAATGGGGACATTACAGTCCTCCCCTCCCAAAATTTGCTTGTCCTCAATCAAGTGAAATATGGTTGGTGAAGAACTTGTACACTTTTTCCAAAATACTTTTTCAAGGTTGCTTCAAAAACAATCTGAATCTCATCTCCATCCTATATTACCCTTTTGAAAAACGTTTTTTGTCATTCTCTCCATCAAATCATGAATAAACCTACTTTGAAAACACTCCATGGAAAATCGAGCTGCAATATATGGATTGAATTTTACTGTGCTACACCCTTTCACATTCTTCAATCCACCCAATAAATCACATGCAACCCATTTTTGATGTCATACATTGAGCTTCTCATGTGTCAAGATTGGCCTTAAACCATTATGGTCAATTTCAATCTCAAGCTTGCTTTCCCTTAAGCAATTTATGCATTTATCCAATGCATGCATGCTGATTAACACCCCCATGTATGTGGCTGATTAATGTCTATGATCGGGCTACAACTCATTTGATTTCTATTTGGCCTCAAAACCATTCCTAATCTTTCTTTGGAAGTATCACCTTCATGCAAAAATGGTGGAGTGAGACCTAGTGGGGAAACATGTAACAATCATGTATCATTTTCTACATCATTTTGAAAACTCTATTGGAGTTCTCTTCCCAACAAGAGACTCCTTTATTTTCTTGATCAGCCACATGTGTTTTGAACCAGAAGGAACCTTTACATGGTGCATCATTCTACCACTTCTTTACATCTATGGAATTGATCCAAACAAGGGTGGACGAAATCCTCTTCATATAAGCACCAACTTTACCAAGCTCAATCATATAATCAAGACATAACATCTCAATCCTTCTAAATTCATATTCAAACAATGTATGATGTCCTAACTGCTTTATCCAAGTATATGACATAGCTTCCAAATTAAAAGAGTGCTTCCCCAACATCCTTCCATGAACCAAAATGTGATAAAAAAAAGAACCAACAAAAGCTTACCATATTGGTTGTTGTGTGCTCTACTCATGTAAGATGGTGAAGCCATAAGTGCACCAGCCAAGCCCATTCTCATGCATGATAATCTAGGATAGACACATTGAACACAAGAATTTGTATTCTGCAAACCTTCTTCTTCCAAGTGAAACTGATGGTAATGATCAAGGTGGAGGTTAATATTGGTAAGGTACTTGACCTTACGAATCTTATCCCTCTTAATGGATGTCTTTGTCCCACATACCTCTACATTAATATTCCAATGGAAATATTTGAGACCAAGAATGATTCAGGGATCCCAAATGAACCTAAGAATGGACAAGTGTCTTCTACTTCCTCCTCTACACTGCAAGGTGTCCATGTAAGGATCCTTTCGAAAAATCCCATTCCAACCAGCTAAAGAGATGCGGTTTCCACCCATCATATAGATTCCCATGTGGGAAACAAGGCCACAGCTCCCCATTGATAATTTGCTTAAAATTAAATGATGTTCTCCCTCCTGGATCCCACTGATCATGTTGTAGGATACTAATATCACCTATCATCGGTAGCAATATGTTACTCCATGGAATGCAAGGGTCCCATGGCTTATGCTATATACCACTTAATTTATTGATCACTAGGAACAATGTGTCTTTCCAAATGATTCTAGGATCCCGTAGCCAAATTTGCAGTGCATCACTACCATGAGTCTTCTTCTCTGCATTACATCATTTTATTCCATCCATGAGTGAATAGACACTCATGCTTGCTGATCCAAATGGAGATAAATCAACCTTTTCCTTTATAGCTAAATATGCCTTCCATGAAAGTATCTCAAAACCCTCCACAATAAAGGTGAGTGTTTGGAAAACACTCTTCATATCAACTTGTCCATCCAACTAATTCAAGTAGGGTTCCCTTGGGATACTATTCTTATTGGAAGGATCGCATGGATTCCATAGGAGCTAATGTTGATTCTCACAAAATTGCACATCAAAGGATGTTTCCATAAATATCCTACCAAAGCAAGCAAGTCTAGTGCATCTTTGCACTTCCATTGTGATTATGTACTGAAATACCCAATCCATTGAATAATGCATACCTTTGTTTGATGATTTGAATGGAATGTACTTAGCTACATATACCATAGCTAAGTTCTCCTCATCATACTTCAAAACAAGTGCTTGGACTGTCAACATATTTTTCATCATGGCTCTTCACAAGCACCTACAAATCTACAACTTCCTCTTGTTCAATATCCACATGAGGTTTATCCATAAAGCCCAAGATGTCTCCTGCCATATGCACATGATCATGTTCCATATAGGATGGAGGATGTGGTGTGCTCAACTCTCTATGAATCTAATCAATCTTCAACCTTGAT
Organism: Larix kaempferi; assembly: GCA_027924585.1. Classification (NCBI taxonomy): domain Eukaryota; kingdom Viridiplantae; phylum Streptophyta; class Pinopsida; order Pinales; family Pinaceae; genus Larix; species Larix kaempferi. The sequence goes on from BSBM01000792.1 coordinate 5,587,041, forward strand.
TCTTGAAGGGAATATTGAATGCTCCTTAAAGAATCATATGTAGACTCCAACTTATAAGTGAGATTTTCAATCTCCTCTTCATATTCTAGTGAGGCACTTCGATACATATTCACAAGCTCAAGAAGATGATCTCTATTGGAAAGTAGCTACAAAAATGGACCTCTTATGTCTGTCACTTCTTTTCAAATATTCTCCAAGTCTTCAATGGAATACTTCTCCTCCATTCTCCAACAACACTGTGACACCAATGCATTTTTTCCATGTAGAGTGCTCATGGATTTTCTAATCTCCCTTTCACTCATCTTCAATGGCGCTACAAAGAAGTGTGGCTCTTGAGGACAAACATCTTGTTCTTTTTTTGGTTGATCAACCTCACCATGAAGCTCAAGTGGTGACTAGAAATTTGTTTTAAGTTCTTATTTTGGATTTGAACCAAAATATGTCTCACCACCATCAAAAAAATTAATCTCCTTTGTAGTGATATTGAAATACCCCAAAAGTAAGATGGAAGTGAATTCACCTCCCACACTGCCAACAACCTGATGATGGGATGTTGGGTCTTCAGCTTTGCATGGTTCCTCTTCATCTTCTTCTGCACAACTTTCTTCTCTAATGAAATCACTTTTTAGTGACTTGCGCTCCACCTCATGGATCTCTTCTTTTGCTTCATTTCTATTTTCGTCCACAAAACTTGAGGCTTCTCCATCTTGAGTGGTGCTAGGATCACAACTTTTGGAGAAAAATAAAACAATCTCATAATGCTTGAAGATGCAGATGGATTTGATGAATCTTCACCTTTGGCTCCTTATTCTTCTTCTTTACTCAGAGAGGCAGAACAAATTGGTTACTCTATCAATGGTTTGTGTGAAATTCTATGTCACAACATATCTAAGAGCTAAGGATACCTCACAAGGAAAGAATGAGAAAAAAGGTTGAATAAGAGTGAAAACTGCAGTAAAAAAGAGAAGAATAATAATTATGCAGCAGAACTCAGATAGGAGTAGAATAATTTCACACTACTCAATTATCAATATAATGAACAATGATAATACAATGGAGAGAATTCGAATCACTTAGGAGAATTCAAACCTTAGTTGGTCTAGGCTAGGGATTATCACCACTAGATTTCTCCAGAATTCGAATCACTTAGGAGAATTCAAACCTTAGTTGGTCTAGGCTAGGGATTATCACCACTAGAGTTCTCCATAAGACTCAAACTCAATTGAACAGAAACTAAACTTAGCTAACTGAAGTCACAAGTAATTAACTGACTAAGGAGGGATAAATAGTGAGTTCTTCATGCATGTCAATCAGAAAAGGGTACATGAGGCCACAATCAGTGGCATCCAAAGCTCTAACCCCCCACAAGAGTCTTCTAACTCAGGTGGACAACAATGGAACACTCAGTAGATTCCTATAAAATAGGGAACTGACTGAAGTGGTCCTAAAATGATGCATGCAGGGCTCAGAAGGTGGTATATGGATCCTATATGACATTTTCACACCACTAGGGGGAAAATGACATCATCAACAACTAGGAAAAATAAATAATGCTAGGTAGGACAAGTATGGAGCATTGAAATATCCTAACACCCCCCCTTAATCCATAATTTTGCATCATGGACCCTGGTTACTAAGACCAAAGGTCACCCATACAATCAAATAAATGATAAAAAATAAAAAATAGTCCATGAACCAAGGAAATGGGGAAAACATCATGGGAAAAACCCCCCTCAAATTGGACTGAAACACACCAAAAGATTAATTGCTCCAAAATAAAGTAGGTGTGATTCTTGATCATATTTCTGGAGGAATCTTCCTCTTGGGAAGAAGAGGATCATGCTCCAAAAACATGTTCTTGTATTATCCTTCAGTGGATGCAAGTGAATATGGAGGATTTTTGAACTTTCTCTTCAGACCAAACATGGTGAGAAAAAATCCAAAAATATGAAGATCATCCTAGAACCTGTGATTCAAACCAGCTGAGGTAGGATCAAATCCAGGAATGTGTAGATAGTTCTTTGATATCTCCTTTGAACCAACACAGGAGAGATCATAACCAAATGAACTATGACATGATGGTGGTGGCTTGGAATTCAAATCATCTCCAAGAATTGATAGATGGTTTCTTGTGATCTCCTTTGAACCAACAAGGGTGAGATCAAAACCAAAATCACCAAAATATGCATGAGACTTGAACCCAAGGGAATGGTAGTGTCCTCCATATTCAGAGAAACTCTGAGAGCATGTGCCAATGATCAAATAGAAGTTCATAGGAAGCATGTGATGAAGGAGGGAGAATGTATCACCTCCAAAATCTGATTTAACTTCCAAATTATTCAATTGATCATCATTTTGCACACCAATAGACTCATGTGAAAGAGAGGATTTAAGAACCTATTCATATTCTAGAGTATGAACTCGCTTATCTTGCCTAGAATTCGAAACAGAAGACATTGATAACATGAGTGTTGAATCTGCAGCTTATTCTTCATCTTGAACAAATTCATCATGAGATATGATTGAGGCCGAGACATAATTAGAGAGAACACTTAAGGAAGTATCATTGGGCTTGTTCTCCAAATAATTTGTACCAATCTTTTCATTCTTCTTTCCAAATGCTTTGTCTAGTTGGGCCCATAGATCACTTGGATTTTCAGCAGTTTCCTTGAGGTAGCGCATACTAGGAAACATAGAAATACACATTGCTACAAAGGCTCTGCCACAGTAATTTAGCCAATCATTCTCTTCTTCATAAGAAGCAAAATCTCTCATAACACCAATACACATGTCAAAAGACCTTGTCTCTTCAGATATGCTATCATCTTTGGTTTCCACTCATTATAGTTGAATGGAGAGAGAGAGAGAGGAGGAATTGTTTTCATATTCATGGAAGATATTGTAGATTACCTACAAAAACAATGGAAAATATATGCTATTGCTACTACAAAATAACTGCTGCAATTGCAGAAAATTGTTGCAACTGCAGAAAATAGCTACAACTGCAGAAAACTGTTGCAACTGCAAAAAACGGCTACAACTGTAGAAGACTGTTGCAACTACAGAAACTGCTGCAACTACAGAAAACTGTTGCAACCACTACTGCACTCAAAAACATCAAATAACCTACAAAAAAATCTCAATAATGGAGGTAGAATACTACTGAGCACTACTTTAGGACAGTAGGCACTTTTGTTTGTATCCTTCACACCTAGCTAGATCTTATTGGATTTTCCAATGAATTCAATGCAATGGCACCAGGATTTGTTGTGGAAATCCAAAGGCTTCTGGTGCACTACTGAAAGTAGCTACTCAAACTATTCGCTCCATGGCTCTGATACGATGTGAAATTATATGTCATAGCAGATCTAAGAGCCGAGGATACCTCACAAAGAAATAATGAGCAAAAAAGTTGAATAAGAGTGAAAACTGCAATAAAAAAGACCAGAAGAATAATTATGCAGCAGAACTCAGATAAGAGCATAATAATTTCACACTGCTAAATTATCAATATAATGAACAATGATAATACAATGGAGTGAATTCGAATCAAACAGGATAATTCAAACCTCAGTTGGTCTAGCATAGGGATTATCACCACTGGAGTGCTCTGGAAGACTCAAACTCAACTGAACTGTACCTAAACTCAAGTAACTAAAGTCACAAACAATTAACTGACTAAGGAGGGAGGAATAGTGAGTTTTCATGCATGTAAATAAGAAAAGGGCACATGAGGAAACAATCAGTGGCATTCGGAGCTCTAACCCCCCATAAGAGTCATCTAACTCAGGTGGATTGCACTATAACACTTAGTAGGTTCCTATAAAATAGGGAACTGACTGAAGTGGCCCTAAAACGATGCATGAAGGGATCCGAAGGTAGTAGATGAATCTTGGATGACATCTGCACACCACTAGGGGGGAAATGACATGATCAACAACTAGGAAAAATAAATAATGCTAGGTAGGACAAGTATGGAGTATTAAAATATCCTAACAGTTTGTTGCTCTCAAAAGAATACTCATTAACATTCCGAGGCCAAAATCCATACTTGCAAATATAACAATATTTGAAGGATATAGATGTGCATATATTCTCACCCAAAGCCAGATAGTCCTAATAATAGTGAGGTATGTTTTTAATTGTTTCCATCCTCCTTGCTAATATATCTTCTAGGCTAGCCATTGGTGGATCAAGCCTCCTGTCATTTCTATATATTGGGTCATAGAAGAATTCATCCTCCTCTCATGATGTATGAAAACCTCCATCTATGTAGATTACCTCTTCTTCTTCATACTACTCAAATTCTTCTTCGACCACTGGTATAAGCCTCATAGCTGCAACTTGCATATGTGACTTGCAATATTTCTTCATTGAGATACTATGGAGCTTGGTATTGCTTCTCATAGGTGCAGAGGACCATGATATGATACCGCTGTAATGTACCTAATTTTATCACAAGCACATTAACTCAATGTTTTTAAAATTACACAAAACCTTGGATAACTTGGAACAATTAACTAGCTAGTTTGACTAGAATTCAGAGGGAAAAACCAAAACATCACTAGACTCTCTAAATTTCTTCCAAGATGGAGCTTAGGACCTGATAAGGCTGCAATTAATATTAAAACAATTCCAATACTTATACAATGGAACATTTATGGGTGCTTCATGCCTTGGAATATTTCCTTGGCAAAGCTAACGCTATCAATGCACATTCCCCAAGGATCTCTATGGAAAAACGTGGGAAAAACAAGGATTCTAGTTCTCACTGGAAGTAATAAGACTTGGGATAGGATAAATGGACTTTTCCACCCTACTACAATAAGTCATACCAGGATTTGGACACAATATAACAATATTTGGAGGTTAAACTAATAATGGCGCTATCTGGGACTACTGAACTAGTTAGCTTCCAGGATTTTCCATACGACCGTAGAGGGTCATAAATTTATGATTTAAGTCTTTTTATAGATTCAATAGGGTCTTATTAACTTACAAAAACTTACATATTGAGATATTGACTCATAGAAATAATTCTATTACAATTTATGTAAAACTAGTCAATTTCATATGGATAGGGAGAAGGCCTTTAAACATTGAATTACAAATAGCCCCAAGGGCTCACGAATTCATTCTCAGAACTTATGCATGAGCTCAAATACATTTAAATTAAAAAAAATCAATCTTCCATTAGAATTTTATATCAGCAATTGATAGTAATCCGGAACCCAACTTATAAAAAGTTCTCAACATTTAATATTTCACAATATAGAAACATAATTATTCAGTAGGAGAATGAAAGAAGAGATAACACAAATGAATTAGATATTGGCATATAGTTCCTTATCGTAGTTAGGGTAGTTTAGGACCACCCTATGAAACATTTTAGAATGATAACATACTGGCCTTACTCCTTACATAAAAATGGCTCCCATGGCATAACCACTTGCATCAAACTCCAATTCAAAATGCTTTTGCAAAATAGGCAATGTAAGAGCTAGTGCCTGACTGATCTTTTGGTTCATCTCTTTATAGGATTTTTGTTGATTCTTCCTCCACTGGAACCCCCTTATGTTGGATATTATGGAATGGAGGGATGTGTGAAATTTTATGTCACAACATATCTAAGAGATGATGATACCTCACCTAGAAAGAATGAGCAAAAAATTTGAATAAGAGTGAAAACTGCAGTAAAAAAGAGCAGAAGAATAATTATGCAGCGGAACTCAGATATGAGCATAATAATGTCACATAATATAATAATTGGTATAATGAACGATGATGATACGATGGAGATAATTCGAATCACACAAGATAATTCGAACCTCAGTTGGTCTAGCATAGGTATTATCACCACTAGAGTGCTCCAAAAGACTCAAACTCAACTGAAATGAACCTAAACTCATCTAACTGAAGACATAATCAGTTAACTGACTAAGAAGGGTGCAATAGTGATTTTTTCATACATGCCAGTTAGAAAAGGGTGCATGAGGCCACAATCAGTGGCATATGGATCGCTAACCCCCCACAAGAGTCAACCAACTCAGGTGGATTGCACTAGAACACTCAGTAAGTTCCTATGAAATTGGGAGCTGAATGAAGTGGTCCTTAAATGATGCATGCAAGGCGCAAAAGGTGGTAGATGGATCTTGGATGACATCTTCAAACCACTAGGGGGGAAATGACATCATCAACAACTAGAAAAAATAAATGCTAGGTAGGACAATGATGGAGTATTGAAATATACTAACACCCCCCCTGAATCCATACTTTTGTATCCTCGGCCCTAGTTACTAAGAGAAAAGGTCACCCATACAATCAAATAAATGATAACAAGAACTATCCATGAACCAAGGAAATGGGGAAAATACTCATGGGAAAAATAACCCCCTTAAATGGAACAAAAGTAGGGAACTCAAAGAACCTTCATACTAAGGAGAGAAAGAAAAAAATTTCCTTATTGAAATCCTTTGCAAAAATATTGGCAAGCTGCTCCTCTGTAGGATATCAAAGCAAGTGTTAGATCTGGACATGGATCTAGATATTCTCCTGTGATGTACCTACCACTGTGTATAAGTTGTATTTTCCAAAACAAGTTTTTCAGGAACCCTTCTTGCTAGTGGAGCGAATGGCTCATTACGGTCCAAATCAAGAACCTTTGAGTACCTTTTTTTAGACAACTGATATTTGTACTTGGTTGTAGATCCCCCCTGGCAAGTCTCCTTAAAATATTGTGGATCAAACCCCACCATCATGTAGCACCTCTCTGAGATAAGTGGATATGCATGACATAGTGCAAGTTTTGCATGATACTGATATCTGGTGGTTCTATGGTCATATGGATCCCCAAATGTGCTCCCAACAGGTACAAGGACTTTGTGAGCCCATATTGGCCTTGGCCATGGATTGGGAGCATTTGTTGGATCTGGATCTAAATCTAGATCTCCTTGAACTTATTCTTAACATCAAGATCTTGATCCTCATCTTCATTAGAAGAGATATCATTGTGATCTTCATTAGATTCTGATCGGGTAGGCAGAGAGTAAGGAAAAAAATGTGAGAATTCATATGCCTTGGATGCATGGTTTGCTAACCATTTCGCTATAATCTTCCTAGTATATATCTCTGCAATATCAACTATGTTAGGACCAAATACCACTTTCTTTGGTGAACCTGTGTGAGTAATTTGATATACAAACAACAAATTTGCTGACAAAGAAGGCACAAATAAAACATTTTTGAACTTCCCATGCACCAAATGTATTGTTCCTTTCACTTCAGCAAAGATCTGATATTTGTCTCCCATGTGAATAATCTGACCATCTTTGAGATTTAAAGAAGAAAATGATTCTCTCAAGGTAACCATGTAGTTGGAGGCTCCTGAATCTATGTGGAAGGATTGTAATTTTTAAAATCTAGCCTTCAGTGCATGGCATCTCTCATGACCATCAGACTCACTTCCAGAATCAATATCTCTTGCACCTTTTGGGAGGGAAATGTTATGCTGTTCAAGAATCTTGGTCACTTGATCTATATTCTTTTGCATGCAAGATATCTCTCGGTGGTTTCCTTTCTTGTAATAGGAACACTTGGATTTCTCAAATCCCTTATGTTTTTCCTTCTTAGAGCCTGAGGTTCCTTCTGATAGACTTGACTTGGCATTCAACTTGGGTTAAGATGATCTCTTATCCTTTCCCTTATTCTTCCCCTTCCCATTCTCACTTTTTTCTTCTCCAACCATAAGATCCTGATCTTTAGAGGCCCTTAATGCACCCATCTATATCAACTTATCTTGTTCTTGGATGAGAGATTCAGTGAAAAAATCTAAGGAGGGAATATTCCAACGAGGGATTGACATTCAACCAGAATGGAAGGTAGAGACAAAGATGGAGAACTCAGGACCTACCTTGCTCAGAATGGATAGCACCAACTTATCATCCTTCTTCTCAATGCCACACTGCTTGCATTGCATAACCAAGGATTTGAATTTTGAAAAGAACTGTTGAATGGTCTCAAAATTGCTTGGTTGTAGAGCAATCAACTCATTTTCCATAATATAACCTCTTAGCTCATCTTATTTGCCGAAAAGGGTCTCTAAATTCAACCATAACTCTCTTGGATTCTTCGATCCTTTGATGTGGAAGAGTATATATCTAGAAATATGAATACAGATGAAACCAAATGCTTCATCCAATCTATTCAGATACTTGCTTTTCTCCACAACTGGTGTTGGTTTGGGATCCTTCCCCATTGTCACCATGTATAGTTACTTGTTGCGCAATACCATCTGCATATTATCCCTCCAATCAAGGTAATTGAAGGTTTTCATGATCCTAGGAGAGAGAGGAGAGTTCAAATTGTCCATTACAACGGCTGGAGCGAATACAAGGTGAAAACTATTGCTTCTGCAACAAAACTGTTGCAACTACAGAAAACTGCTGGAACACTAAAAAAATTTGAATAACTTGGAAAAAACTCTCAATAATGGAGGTAGACTACTAATGAGAATTGTAAATTTTATCCATATCCTTCACACCTAGCAAGACCTCATTGGATTTGTCCAATGAATTCAATGCAATGGCAATAGTATTTGCTATGTAAATTGAGAGGCTTCTGGTGCACTACTGAAAGTAGTTTCTCAACCTATTCACTCAAATGGATTTGATACCCTGTGAAGTTATATGTCACAACATATATAAGAGCTGAGGATACCTCACAAAGAAAGAATGAGCAGAAAAGTTGAATAAGAGTGAAAACTGCAGTAAAAAGAGCAGAAGAATAATTATGCCGCATAACTCAGATAGGAGCAAATTAATGTCACATAATCCAATAATAGTTATAATGAATAATGATGATAAAGTGGAGAGAATTCTAATCACACAGGATAATTCGAACCTCAGGTTGTCTAGCATAGGGATTATCACCACTGGAGTGCTTCGGAAGACACAAAATAAACTGAACTGAACCTAAACTCAGCTAACTTAAGACATAATCAGTGTTAAAATTCAATATGCTAAGACAGAAAATAGCAGCATTACATTCCATTTCACAATAATAGCATATACAGGATCACTGAAGAAACAACAAGCACAGCATAAACACAAGAGACAGAGATTTATCCTGGGAAACCCTCATGGGGTAGAAAACCCAGCAAAGCTTCCTCAATATAGATGACCAGCAATATACAAAGATGAAACCCTGAGACATGATATCCTCCTCCACAATAGCATACCTCTCCTCCACAAGTGCGCTATCCTCATGTGTGTGAGTGTATCAAATGAGGAACAAACCTCCTCTATTTATACACTACTCTGATATGTATTTTACACAAGTACATGTAGGCTCGTATTTAACCATTAGGTTAAATACCCCATTAAAACTGACTGGGCCGACCCCCACATGGTGGGTCTAATAACCCTAGTTACCACACCCAACTCGGAGGAATAAACATCTCCAGATTTATAGTATAATCACATCGGAGGTATGGAACATCTCCGGAATAAATAATATACAAATATAATATTCTTTGAAGTTACAATATTTCAACACTCCCCCTTAACGAGAAGGATATTATAACAGTATCTGCACGAGCAAGGAGTCATCAACATCATACATGATACATCTATAAATCATTGGAAGCTTTCTCAACATCATCAGTAACTCAAGCAGTTACTGGAACATCTTCAATACTGGAACATCAACATCTTCAGTACTGAGTCTTTATCTTCTGCAGCACTCGAACAACTACAACAACATCAACATCTGGATCCTCACGATCATCAGTATCGTCATCTCACGATCATTAGCATCATCATCACACGATCATCAGCATCGTCATCACACGATCATCAGCATCGTCATCTCACGATCATCAGCATCGTCATCACACGATCATCAGCATCGTCATCACACGATCATCAGTATTGTCATCACACGATCGTCAGCATCGTCATCAACATAGGTATCCATAACAATACAAGTATCCACATCATTAGCACAAGTATTCATGCCAATACAAGTATACATATCATCAATACAAGTATCCATACTGATACAAGTAATCATGTCATCAATACATGTATCCTACCGATACAAGTAACCACATCATCAATACAAGTATCCATACCGATACAAGTAACCACGTCATCAATACTAGTATCCTACCGATACAAGTAACCACATCATCAATACAAGTATCCTACCGATACAAGTAACCACATCATCAATACAAGTATCCTACCGATACAAGTAACCACATCATCAATACAAGTATCCTACCGATACAAGTAACCACATCATCAATACAAGTATCCTACCGATACAAGTAACCACATCATCAATACAAGTATCCTACCGATAGAAGTAACCACATCATCAATACAAGTATCCTACCGATACAAGTAACCACATCATCAATACAAGTATCCTACCAATACAAGTAACCACATCAAAAATCACTTTCTCGGAGTCCATACGTCTACGGATCAATTCAGGGACCGAAGTCCGGGGATGATACAATCCCCACTTCTCGGAGACCATACGTCTACGGATCAATTCAGGGACCGCAGTCTGGGGATGATACAATCCCCACTTCTCAGAGACCTCACGTCTACGGATCAATTCAGGGACCTAAGTCCGGGGATGATACAAACCCCACTTCTCGGAGACCTCACGTCTATTGATCAATTCAGGGATCTAAGTCCGGGGATGATACAATCCCCACTTCTCGGAGACCTCACGTCTACGGATCAATTCAGGGACCTAAGTCCGGGGATGATACAATCCCCACTTCTCGGAGACCTCACGTCTACGGATCAATTCAGGGACCTAAGTCCGGGGATGATACAATCCGCACTTCTCGGAGACCTCACGTCTACGGATCAATTCAGGGACCTAAGTCCGGGGATGATACAATCCCCTCAACTGTCCACTAAGGACTTCATTCTCGGAGACCTCACGTCTATGGCTCTCTTTAGGAATGAAAGTCCAGGGATAATACAATCCCCTCAACTGTCCACTAAGGACTTCATTCTCAGAGACCTCATGTCTACGACTCTCTTTAGGACTGAAAGTCCAGGGATGATCCAATCCCCTCAACTGTCCACTAAGGACTTCATTCTCGGAGACCTCATGTCTACGACTCTCTTTAGGACTGAAAGTCTAGGGATGATCCAATCCCCTCAATTGTCCACTAAGGACTTCATTCTCGGAGACCTCACGTCTACGGATCTCTTTAGGACTGAAAGTCCAGGGATGATCCAATCCCCTCAACTGTCCACTAAGGACTTCATTCTCGGAGACCTCACGTCTACGGCTCTCTTTAGGACTGAAAGTCCAGGGATGATCCAATCCCCTCAACTGTCCACTAAAGACTTCATTCTTGGAGACCTCACGTCTACGGCTCTCTTTAGGACTGAAAGTCCAGGGATGATCCAATCCCCTACCTGTCCACTAAGCACTTCATTTTCGGAGACCATACGTCTACGGATCTATTCAGGGACCGAAGTCTAGGGATGATACAATCCCTACCTGTCCACTAAGGACTTCATTTTCGGAGACCATACGTCTACGGATCTATTCAGGGACCGAAGTCCAGGGATGATACAATCCCTACCTGTCCACTAAGGACTTCATTTTCGGAGACCATACGTCTACGGATCTATTCAGGGACCGAAGTCCAGGGATGATACAATCCCTACCTGTCCACTAAGGACTTCGTTTTCGGAGACCATACGTCTACGGATCTATTCAGGGACCGAAGTCCAGGGATGATACAATCCCTACCTGTCCACTAAGGACTTCATTTTCGGAGACCATACGTCTACGGCTCACTTTAGAACATGTGTTCAAGGATGATACAATCCCCACATGTATTCTCATCAATACATCTATCATCAAAAGCATGTATTCTTACTAATACATATAACATCAAAAGCATGTATAAGTAAGACTAAGTATTCTAAGTATACGAGTCCTAAATCTAAATATTTCTAAGTATCTAGGTGTAGAGAACATGTTACCTCATCATCGACCTTGTTGTTCGATGAGACAATCTCATCATCAGTGACTATACTACTCCCCCTTTCGAGGAGGGTCCTTTTGAGCTACACCAAGCTTGTCTCGAAAGTATTCAAATTTCACTCGAGACAGAGGCTTGGTTAGTATGTTGGTAACTTCTTCACTCGAGGTAGAGGTTTGGTTAGTACATCGGTAACCTGTTACGAATTCAAACTTTATAGTTCCTTTCTGTGTCATATCTTGTTAGATCCCTATGATCTTTGACTTATCATGGAACATTGGATTCTATGTCATCTTGATACAACTCTATTTGTCACATAGGATCACAGTTGGTTCTATCTCTAAGTCAAACAATCCTAAAGCCAAACTTCTTCACAACTAGCAGAGCAAACAACCATATATTCTGCTTGTGCTAAGAGCCACACTAGACTGCTTCCAGCTAAACCACGAGATCATGGCTAATCCTAGACAATAACATCCTCTTGATGTGTTCTTCTTGTCTGATACACTTTCTGCCCAATCAGCATCTGAGTAGCCATCTGAAGTCATGATCTCCAAGATAGCACAGATCAAAGTCTATCGTATCCTTTAGGTGCCTCATCACATGCTTTGCAACTATCAGGTGAAAACATCTAGTTTCCACTAGATACTGACTCAAGGTATTCACAACAAAGCATATATCTAATCTAGTATATGTTAGATACATCAATGACCCAATAATTTGACTGTACAGAGTTATATCCACTAACTCTGATGAGTTATCCCCTAACAGCTTCAAGTTGGAATCCATAAGAGTGGCCATTCCAACACCTCAAGTCATATTTCTCATCATACTTTCCCTGGTTGAGAAATACTCCTTCTGAGCCTTGCCATACTTCCAGACCTAGGAAGTAAAGCGTCAATTTGAGATCTTTCATTTTCATTTCTGCATTGAATGATCGTCTGCATATCTATCTGTGCCATCTCTCGTTAGATGGGTCTACTAATATGAGCCTTAATATCATTCGAACTCTGTGGTGAGTTCCTTCTTGCATCCATGTCATTTGTGTATAGAAATCATATTCAACCTTGTAGCAAAGGTTGAGATCCACATCACCCATGGTGATCATTAAGCTTATCAATTTATTATCGATCCAAGGTACCTATACAGAACCTGATTCACACTTCTTCTTTAATTACACCATACTTGGAGCAAACATCTTGTCGTGATTCTCTTCCCCTTTCTAAGAGAATCTTCTAGCCATGAGCCTTCTATATTTTGTTTGATTTGTAAATCTTCTTGTTTGAACATCCACCACTTGTACGGTGTCCATCATTCTTCATGACCTTTCCTACAAATCAAAATTAAGTACATGATTAGTAATACTTCATAATCATCAAATCATATTAACATGATAACCTATTATGCATACAGATATCATTTACATAGTGATGCAACTATTTTGACCAATACTTTGGCACAACACTTTCCCATATCCTGTATGCATACAGTGGCTATCTAGATGCCTTCCATCTCTACCAGAACATACTATCGAGAGTGTGCACAACTCTTAGCATGTCAGCAAAGAGGTTTCATTCTAGACAAGCAACAATGGAATGTTTGTCCAACTTACCAATCATATGCATATTAGTAGTATACTGTTCAATGTTCTATGAATATTTACACTCAGCATGACATATTATAGGAATACAAATATGCATACAACCTATTACAGGCAATATCATTGCTATTTCAAATAACAACTCAAATACTTATCTTTTATGTTTGTGTGGCGGCCTCCCGCTTGATCTTCTGTATGTCTTTTGAACTTCTATTCATTATGTACCACTGTGCATGCTCAAGAGTCATCCTCATGATCTCATACACAAACATACACTCATTAGTATATTCTAAATGCTATCAAAACATTATAGTACTAAATAATCTTGAAAATGTATAGTCATGATTATAGTTAATAAACATTAGTATTCAAGATTTCAGGGAAGTCTTCTTTTACTCATGCATATCATCAATCAAGATAAAAGATATAATATGCATAATCCCTTGATTACTAACTTTATGAATAAGCATAACCAATCATTCCAAGTATACTTATATAAGGGATCCTAACACAAGGTAAGATTCATGGGAAACATACCTGGATTAGTATACCTACTTGGTTATGTACAACATACCTAAACAATCTCTTCAATGATTTAGAGATTCTGAGCTAGAACCTGCATGTCTCATAGGTTAAGCATAATATAACAAAGTCATACATACCTCGTAAGTAGAACAAAGATTATGGATGAGTCTTTGTCTTCATGTTTTCATGGTCATGGAGCCTGATTTGTCTTTTGTGATGTACCTGTATCTTGTTAGTAGACAACATCAACCTCACACAACATCATAATGCATTAGTACAATCATAAGTGTCAACACCCTAACCAATGAATATCTTCTATCATGCATTCATAATTTTGTTAAGGTGATACAACAAATCTAAAATCAAGATTGTACTAACCGTAATAACATGAAGACAAACATACCATAAACTTAATCATGAACAAATCTCAAAACATACCTCGATGAGTCATACCTGTCGAGATCGTTTGTAATCTCCTTATGTAAAGCCTTAGCCTCATCTCCCTCTGAAACAGTAACTCCTTCACTTATGCAGGTGACCAATCCATCTTCTTCTAGGATTAACCCTATCCACTTGATTTGCAAGAACTGGACCTGGAGCTGGATATGGGTTTGTCAGAGAAACCCCAAAAATTCAAACTTTGAATTTCAAACTTCCGAAAGGATAGAAATATGCGCCTTGATGAGCTGATCAAACTGATATATTCAGAATTTGAAAACTGCAAAGTTTCACTCCTCAATTTTTCCTTTGAAACTTCCGGATTCACTGGACATGACCCTGAACTGGGGTTTGGTGAATCCCACTCTTCTTCCCAATCAAAATGTTTGATCCAAAGCTCTAAGCTTCTATTTTTCTGAGGATCTTCCAGCCATGGTCACAGATTTCAAAAATTCCCATTTTTACAGAAGCCCTAATTTTCCACTTTTATGATCAAAGTCCCGAACTAGGGTTTGATCAAGCCCGGCCTTCTGCCCAACCAAAAAATCTGATCTTGGTCTCTAAATTTCTATTTTGATGAGTTGCATTCAGCCGTGGTCTCCGTTTACAAAAATTCCAACTTTCTTCAAAGCCCTAAATTCCGGAAGCCATGAATGAAGGTACTCAAAAATAATTATGTTTTGACCGAAATATGTACCTGATTGTTTCTGGTGTAACTCCAAAATTTTCAATCCACAGGGTCTGAAATTTTTTTTTGAGATAGCCTGACCTGTTATCTTTCCATCCTGACAGGTCTGACCTCAATTGGATTCTCTGAGAGAAGGTTATATCAAATGTCGCAACGTGACCTGTTTTGGGATAAAACAGAAGAGCGAACTTGTACGGCGTGCCACGTGTCACTGTTTGAACTTCGGCCTCTGAAAAACGTTTCTGAGGTAGCTCGGCCTGTTATCTTTCCATCCTGACAGGTATGACCTCAATTGGACTCTCTGAGAGAGAGTTATGCCAAGTGTCGCAACATGACCTGTTTATAGGATAATACAGGAGGGCGAACTTGTATGGAGTTCCACGTGTCACTGGTTCAACGTCGGCCTCTGAAAAAGGTTTATGAGATAGTAGAGACTGTGTACTACCTGTCACTTTTTACGAAATTTCATTTGGAGCTTCCTAGCCTAAGATATGACCTTTTTCCCAAGGTCACCTGATTTTGACTCAGATATGGAAGAGGCAGAAACCCTATATTGTACAGATCATAAATCACAAAGTACAACGAATTAGAGGTTTTCATTTGGACACAAGGTACCTGGAGATTTAATCTTCGTCCTGAAACAATTTCAGATCCGAAAACTTCGCCAAAACGGATTTATAGCGAAAGTGCTACGATGACTGGTTTTTGCTATGTAAAACCCTAACCTTCAAATTGTCGTAAGTAAAGCAAGTGTCTTTAGTGCCATACCTTGTCTTCCTTCAGGTTAGCTTTGACACCATGTTAAAATTCAATATGCTAAGACAGAAAATAGCAGCATTACATTCCATTTCACAATAATAGCATATACAGGATCACTGAAGAAACAACAAGCACAGCATAAACACAAGAGACAGAGATTTATCCTGGGAAACCCTCATGGGGTAGAAAACCCAGCAAAGCTTCCTCAATATAGATGACCAGCAATATACAAAGATGAAACCCTGAGACATGATATCCTCCTCCACAATAGCAGACCTCTCCTCCACAAGTGCTCTATCCTCATGTGTGTGAGTGTATCAAATGAGGAACAAACCTCCTCTATTTATACACTACTCTGATATGTATTTTACACAAGTACATGTAGGCTCGTATTTAACCATTAGGTTAAATACCCCATTATAACTGACTGGGCCGACCCCCACATGGTGGGTCTAATAACCCTAGTTACCACACCCAACTCGGAGGAATAAACATCTCCGGATTTATAGTATAATCACATTGGAGGTATGGAACATCTCCGGAATAAATAATATACAAATATAATATTCTTTGAAGTTACAATATTTCAACAATCACTTAACTGACTAAGTAGGGTGAAATAGTGATTTTTTCATGCATGACAGTCAGAAAAGGGAGCACGACTCCACAATCAGTGGCATCTGAAGCTCTAACCTCCCCAACAAGAGTCAGCTAACTCGGGTGGATTGCACTCGAACACTCAGTAGGTTCCTATAAAATAGGGAACTTGCTAAAGTGGTCTTAAAATGATGCATGCAGGGCTCAGAAGGTGGTAGGTGGATCTTCGATGAAATATGCACACCAATAGGGGGAAAATGACATCATCAACAACTAGGAAAAATAAATAATGCTAGGTAGGACAAGGATGGAGTATTGAAATATCCTAACAGGGTGCAACCACAATAAAAAAAGAATCTATGAAATTTCGAAGGTATTGTGATGTCCCCAAAAATATCCTAACTTTAGTTACATTTGTAGGAGTAGGCCACTTAGTGACAACCTCCATCTTTGCAAGATCAATCTTGATTTCTCCTCCACCAATCATATACCCCAAATACACCAACCATTACTGGGTAAACTCAAATTTATTCATTAGCTAACAAGTAGTTCTTTTTCCGAGTCTCCAATACTTGTTTGAGATGTGAGATGTGCTCTTCCCAAGTAGCACTATAAACCAGTATGTCATTTAGATATACTATCGCAACTGAAATGAAGAAAGAAATAATACCCCATTCATCAAAAACATAAATGAAGTTGGTGCATTCCATAAACCAAATGGAATTACTAACCATTCATATAAACCTTTCCTAGTCTTGGAGGAAATATTCTAGGTGTCTTCTTCTTTCACTTGCAGTTGGTGGTATGCTGATTTGAGATCCAACTTGGTGAAGTACTTGGCATGATATTGTTAGAACAGTAATCCACACTTAGTACCATAATCCATAAATTTTTATTGCCCATGTGCTTAATTAAACCATGTTTTGGATTAAGTGACTATAGTTGGTCAAAAACCCACTTTTGAGAGTGTTCACACCCACTTCCAAGCAAACCAGTTCACCCAGCCTCCAGTTTTGTCCACAAGTGTGCCCTCATTAATTGCTGGTGCGCCCTCTCTCCTTGTTTTGGGGAATTTTAGTTGACCAAGGGCGCTAGGGTGGATTTTTGCCCATTTTTGGCTAGATTTGGAGCATTTAATGCTCCCTTGGGCCCCCAAACCTCCTCTACTTGCTCACCCACGCCTGCCTTGAGCTCATTAATGACCCAGCATGCTTCAGCCACCTCCACACCAGAATTCGTGGCTGTTTGGGGTGATTGGGATTGAGTTGGACCCACCTAGGGGGGATTGAGGCCAATTTGGCATTGATGACTTGTACACTCAGCTTGAGCAGGCAAATGCTCTCGATTTTCTCATGGATGTAATAAAAACCCGTTACTAACATTTTCACATGTTAGACAGTCAGTTAATCAAAGGTTTCAGCATACATTGTGTGTAAATTTATCTTCTTTTTCAAAATTTTCCACTGTTTTTGCAAATTAATTCGATTTTGTGAGGTTCTCCATAGCTCCTAGATCTTCTGTGATCAAAATACTCACATGGTATTAGATCCATCATGGATTTAGTGAGTTGCAGGTCAATATTGAGCATTGAACTGCATTCTAGAGAGGATTTCCAGATAAAAATTGAGTGTTTTTTGCAGGTGTTTCAGTAGTTTTCTCACCATTAACGCAACAGTCATGGAAGCAAACCAAATGTTGCTCACACCCTTCAATTTTTTCGATTGGAAGGCTGAGATGGTCATCAAGCTGAGATCTAAGGGTCTCTATAGAGTGACCATGGGCACAGAAGTGGAACCAAACTCTGCTATGGAGAAAGCAAAGTACTACAATCGACTTGATGAAGCTTATGGATTGTTATGCCTGAGCATTTCAAGGGAACTCTTGTTTCATACAGACAGTTTGACAACCCCAATGAAGTATGGGTGAAGCTAGAATCACTCTTTGGGAAAACTGATGAACTGAGAGGCCACCAGCTTGAAAACGAGCTCATCAGCTTGAGCCCAGCGCATTTTGAAACCATCCAGGAGTTCTTCACGAAATTCAAGTCACTGGTGCTTCAACTGCAACAATGTGGAATTGTTAAGAAGGAGGAACAACTGATTCTGTCCATCCTTTCGAAGCTAGGCCCAGAGTTTTCAGTATTTGTTAGCACATTTCACTCAGCCAAAATGACCCTTCGAAATTGGCAAATGCCATCACTAGCCACGTTCATGGAGTGTCTCACTCAGGAGCAGGACAAACTAGTTCATATGGGCACCATAAAATCAAAGGACCAAGCATTGGCAATGGGTGTTTCAAATGCAAGCAAAGGAAAGCAGAAAGCCAAGAATTCGAAGCAGCAAGAGAAGAGGAAGTTTGACAAGACCAAGTCTGCAGATGGGGGTTCGAATCTATCAAAGGAGAAGGACAAGAAGGGAAAGGAAAAGACCAAATGCACCTATTGTCATAGGGGATGGCATCCAGAGAGCTCGTGTATGAAGAAAACCATTGACTCAATGGCGCAGCTGCTGGAGAAAAACAACATCCTAGTCCCTGAGGGCGCAAGGAAGAAGGAGAGCACCTCAAACCCCGACAATAAGGAGAAGTGTCATGCTTTGGTAGCAGGTACTTCAAATCCCTCATCCTTTATCATTGATTCAGGAGCTTCCAGACATATGGTTTCATCCAGAGAGCTCTTCTCCTCTATGCATTCGAATGTTGGCCCAACAGTTCGAATGGGAGATGATTCAGAAATCCAGACCTAGGGGATTGGTAGGATTGACATGGAGCATGGCTATTTCAGTGATGTGCTCTATGTACCTTCATTGGCTTTAAATTTGCTATCAGTCTATCAAATGTACCATACAGGAGAAGCCAAGAGAGTGACATTCACTCCAGATTTGGTAGAAATCTCAGAAATTTCCTCAAATCAAGTTGTGGCTGTAGGGTATGCAGATCATGATGAGAGAATGTACAAATTCTCAAATTTCATTCCAAATTCTAGTGACCATGCTCTTGTCTCTCATGCCAACGAGACCTCCAAGTTGTGGCATGAAATATTTGGCCACATGAACTACAAATACCTCCAGACACTGCACAAGGACGAGATGGTGGAAGGGCTTCCAGAAATCAAATCTTCAAATGGTGCATGCATTGGGTGTGTAGTTGGAAAGCATCCTGAGCGCAGCTATGAGAAGGGAATGGCAAGGAGAGCCACTCAACCACTTGGATTGGTACATTCAGACCTGATTGGTCCTCTTCCCACTCCATCATATGGTGGATCAAGGTACGTACTTACATTCATAGATGACTACTCTCGATTCTGCTGGGTTTACTTCCTTAAATTGAAGTCAGAAGTGTTTGAGAAATTGAAGATTTGGAAAGCCCTAGTGGAGAACCATAGTGGTCATAAGATAAAGATCCTTAGGACTGATAATGGAAAGGAATATGTGAATAATAACATTCAGCACCTTTGTGAGGAATGTGGCATTCAAATGCAACATTCAATCCCCTACACACCTCAGCAAAATGGGTGTGGTAGAGAGGAAAAATAGATCTCTCAAGGAGATGGCTACTTGCATGATTGAAGCTAGGGATCTAAGCCCTAAGCTATGGGATGAAGCCATCAATTGTGCTGCTCATATTCAGAACAGATCCTTTCACAAATCAGTCAAAGGAAAAACCCCCTGTGAGGCATGGTTTGGCCAAAAACCAAATGTGTCAAATTTCAGGATTTTTGGGTCTAGAGCATGGGCTCGAATTCCATCAGAAAAAAGGAAGGCTTTGAAGACACAGAGCAGGGAATGTATCATGGTTGGATATGGTGAGGACACAAAGGGATACAAGCTCTTTGACACATCCACACTTAAAACTTTCATTGAGAGAAGTGTGCAATTCGAAGAAGAACCAATTCCAGATTTTGAGCTTGCACCGGGGGAAAGCTCCTCTCCTCCACACCTTAATGAGATTCGTGATGATTCCACCTCTGATTTTTCTGATATTGCTGAAGATGACATGGCTGAAGATGACATTGCTGTACATGAGTCACCATCAAGGCCCAAGTGGGCTGAAAAAATCATAGAAGTTGCAGGTGAATTGGCAGGCAATCCCCAAGAGCCTAGGAAGACTAGATCTCAAACAATCAATGCTTCCTTTGCAAATGAAAGTGAACTTGCTGATCACTGTTATATGATGATTGGATCTGATCCAACATCATATCAGGAAGCTCATCATGATCCAAGGTGGAGAGCAGCAATGCAAGAAGAATTCCAGTCTCTCCAAGAGAACAAAACATGGGATTTGGTGCCTCTTCCTCCCAAGAGGAAACTTGTGCAATGTAAGTGGATTTTCCGAACCAAACCTGTTGCTGATGGTTCTCATCTGAAGTATAAGGCTAGGTTAGTGGCTAAGGGCTACTCACAAATCCATGGTGTGGATTATACAGAGACCTTTGCACCGGTTGCAAAGATGGACTCAATTAGACTAGCTCTAGCCATGGCAGCTAGTAAAGGTTGGGAAGTTCACCACATGGATGTCAAAAGTGCATTCTTGCATGGTGAGCTACAGGAAGAGATATATATGCAGCAGCCTGAAGGATTCCAAGAGGATCCCACACTTGTATGCAGGTTGAAGAAGTCACTCTATGGACTCAAGCAAGCCCCCAGGGCTTGGTATGCCAAAATGGATGCCTTTTTGCTCTCAATTGGTTTCTGTCGATGCAAGTCTGATCCAAATGTTTATTTGCATCATTGTGATGATAATTTGCAGGTCATTGTACTGTATGTTGATGATCTCTTAATTACAGGGATCTGCACCAAACAAATTGGCTCAATTAAAGCTTCTTTGCACAGTGAATTTGCCATGAGCGACCTAGGATTGCTAAGGCAATTTTTGGGTTTGGAAATTGAGCAATCTGAGAGAGGTATATTGCTGAGTCAACCTAACTATGATTCAGACCTGTTATTCAAGTTTAAAATGGCTGAATGTAAGGCAGCCAAGTGCCCATTCCTTTCAGGCATAAAACTAGGTGAATTTGAAGACTCTCCATTGGTGGATTGCACTCTCTACAGGAAGCTAGTCGGAAGTTTGTTGTATCTTACACATACAAGACCTGATTTGTCTTATGCTGTAAGTGTTGTAGCAAGGTATATGCAGCAGTGACATGAGATCCATTGGAAGGCAGCCAAAAGGATCCTTCATTATGTCCAAGGAACAAAGAACTTTGGGGTACACTATGCAGCTGGTTCTTCACTTCGACTAGCTGGATTTTTTGATTCCGATTGGGAGGGAGATCCCATCGATAGAAAATCCACTTCAGGTTTTGTGTTTATGTTTGCTGAAGGTCCCATTTGCTGGTCAAGTAAGAAAAAACATACAATTTCCCTTTCATCAGCAGAGGCCGAGTACAGGGCAGCAGTGAACGCAGCCACACAGTGTGTTTGGTTGCAAGGCATTCTTCGGGAGTTTGGTGTTGCTATTGATTCTCCAACCAATATTTGGGTGGATAATCAAAGTGCCATCAAGATATCTACTGATCCAGTACAGAGGCAAAGAACAAAGCACATTGAGATCCACATGCATTACATTCGGGGCTTGGTGCATGACAGGGTGATCTCATTGCAGTATTGCTCATCCACCGAGCAAACTGCAGATATTTTCACCAAGTGCTTTACTGAGAAGACCTTCACTCACTTGAGAGATTTGCTTGGAGTGAGTGATGGATGGTGATTTCTGCAATTTAATTGCAGGTTCAGCCCCATGTCCATTTTTTAGGGAAGTTTTTATCCCATGAGGTTTTACTTCTTTTCCTCGGTTCATATGGACAAATAAAATTTCTGTTTGTATTGAGGTGACTTGAGCCTTTGTTGCCAAGGCCTCCCACTTATCTTTCATGAGATGTACTAAGTTATGGTTAAGGGGGGGTGTTAGAACAGTAATCCACACTTAGTACCATAATCCATAAATTTTTATTGCCCATGTGCTTAATTAAACCATGTTTTGGATTAAGTGACTATAGTTGGTCAAAAACCCACTTTTGAGAGTGTTCACACCCACTTCCAAGCAAACCAGTTCACCCAGCCTCCAGTTTTGTCCACAAGTGCGCCCTCATTAATTGCTGGTGCGCCGTCTCTCCTGTTTTGGGGAATTTTAGTTGACCAAGGGCGCTAGGGTGGATTTTTGCCCATTTTTGGCTAGATTTGGAGCATTTAATGCTCCCTTGGGCCCCCAAACCTCCTCTACTTGCTCACCCACGTCTGCCTTGAGCTCATTAATGACCCAGCATGCTTCAGCCACCTCCACACCAGAATTCGTGGCTGTTTGGGGTGATTGGGATTGAGTTGGACCCACCTAGGGGGGATTGAGGCCAATTTGGCATTGATGACTTGTACACTCAGCTTGAGCCACCTAATGCTCTTGATTTTCTCATGGATGTAATAAAAACCTGTTACTAACATTTTCACATGTTAGACAGTCAGTTAATCAAAGGTTTCAGCATACATTGTGTGTAAATTTATCTTCTTTTTCAAAATTTTCCATTGTTTTTGCAAATTAATTCGATTTTGTGAGGTTCTCCATAGCTCCTAGATCTTCTGTGATCAAAATACTCACAGATATAATCGGTCCAACAGATCATTGATCCTAGGAAGAGGGTACTTATTTTTGAGTGTGATCGTATTCAAGGATTTGTAGTTGATGCACATCCTCCAAGTCTCATCCTTCTTGGGTACTATGATGATAGGTGACCCACAAGGTCAAGTTCTTGGTCGGGTCATGCCCTACTCCAACAAATGTTGCAATTGCTTCTTCACTTCATTTTCTTCTATGAAATATTGTCTCTATAGTCCAATGTTTGGTAATGGAGAATTCAACAATAATTGTATTTCATTCTTCACCTCTATCTTAGGATTTATCCCCTTAGGATCTCAAAACACTTCTTTGTATGCTTGAAAACGGTTCTCCAACTGTTGTTTCCTCTCTTTTGTACATCCTTCTAGGGATTCCTTCACTTTTTCTTTTTCATATTCTTACTGGTTTTGTCTTATGAAAAGAAATACAAATGTTCTACTTGAACTAGTCATCTTTTTTGCTTGGTTGGTAATTACCAAAGAGACCATTGATTTACCTTTTCACATGTTAATGATGAAGGATTTCCCATTTTTGATCAAGTAGTATTGGTTGTATCTCCTCATGAAGTTAGCATCCCTAATATACATGTATATAGGGGATTCTGAACACTACACCACAAGCATCGAGGTCTACTACGTCTACCTTCACTTCATCAATGTACTCTACATTTATGGAAAACATGATATTATGATGTTTCATGACTCTAGGATATGCATCCTTATTTACCCATACCAATGGATAAGGGTTGGGATGATCATGTACTTCCAATTCAAGTTTATGTACAAGATCCTCTAGTATGAGTTTTTCATGTGAATCAAAATCAAATAGAGCATCGATATTGGTATTCTTGACATGGATCTTGATGTGGAAGCATTTCATCATCTCTTTCTCTTTCTCTTCCTTAGGGTAAAGGATACATAGATTCACCTATGTTTGCACTATGGTACATATAATATTCTCGTCCACATATGAGTTGTTTTCTAGCATCTCATTTCTTGAATCCATGACTAGAAGGTTCTTCTTCTTGGAATCCTTCTTGCAGTTGTTCAGTTTCATCTTTGGATGTATATTCCAACACTTTTCTTCAGTGCGATCATTGATATCACAATGCTTACAATGTTTTTTCATATCCTTGCACTGATGTTCCATGGTCGTAGTCTTATTATCCTTTCCCTTCCACTTCTTCTTACCCTCTTTGGTAGCATCTTTTCTCTGTTTCTATTTTGAACCACTTGGTTTTCCTTTCTTCTAGCCTATGTTTTCTAGGCACTATTCTTGTACACAAGCTTCATCAATTGATCTAGAATTGACTTAGCATCACCTGCCTCCGTATGTGACTATGTAACCTACCTAGATACTTGATGAGTACATTTGGGTTCTTTGGTGAGATAACCAAAATGATAGCCATCATCGTAAACTTGGTCATGTATTCTTACACACTCTGCCCCTACCTTTTCTTGAAGTAATTCCAATGGATCCACTAGTCCTCTGCATATTTGATGCCATAGAATTGAGACTTGATGAGGGTTTTAAAGTCACCCCACTTAGTTACTAGTGCATCATCCTCTAGACTACGTGATTCCATCTGGCCTTCCCACAAGGTTAATGAATGAGCCTCTAACTTCAGTCAAGAAAATGAGATCTTTTGATTCTCAAATATTTGATTGATTCTAAAATAAACCTCTAATTGTTGCAACTAAAGATTCATTTTCAGAGCATTGATATCACCTTAACATGGCTTGATGTTGACTTTCGCTTCCATCTTGAAGAGAGTCTAGGAAGGAATATTGGTATTGAAACTTGGCTACCCTCTCTTGGGATCCTTCGTCAGCTCCTTTTTATGGATTGCTTTTATCTCCCAATTTACCCTCAGATCCGAAATCAGAGTTAGATCCTCCAAAATCCCTAAAAGGTCCAAACATGCTCTCCAGATTTTCCATGAATATGGACATGATGCATGAGATATCGATGACTTCTATTTTTAGTTTTGAAAATCACTCCTCATAATCATTTGTTGCTCCTTGAATAGACTCGTTCACAATGGCTAGGTTTTGGATACTTTTTTTTTTCTCCAACTAATGGATGCTACAATTACCCATATAAACCAAAGGAAGAACTACTCTGATACCAATATGATCCTTAAACTGCCATGGATATTCCACTAGATCAGTTAATCAGAATGGATCTTACAACTTAGGTCATTGTGCTAATTTAATTCCATAAAATACTGAATATAATGGAGCTAAAAGAGAAAAATAGATCAAATAAGTACATAATCCACAAAATAACACAATATATACCCTGGGAAAACCCACAATGGGGAAAAACCCAACCATAGATGAGGAACATGCATTCATCTTTATATCAAAATGCAAATACAAAGGGAAAGGTACTCTTTATTGTTAACAATCAAATTAACACCCTTAACCAAGTGAAGGAAGAAGCATATTTTTACTATGCACCCGCAACATGGAGAGGAAAGACAAGTATAGAAGCGAACAGTCCTCTCTGATCTAATCACTACTTCCATAACTGGAAGGATTGAGTGAAAAAAGAGAAATCCTAAAGAGACAAGGTTATGTGATTAAACTGCTCTATTGAAGGCTCAAATCTAGTCTCCATCAGTCAACAATGAGAAGAAATGCACAAGATTGCATTAATTGTGCTCGAGACTCCTAAATTTGTGAGAAAAACCTAAAATACTATGGAAAGTGGGCTTTTGAGAGAAAATAATCAAAAATCATGAAAAGGGACAATCCCACATTGAAAATAGAAACTTGAGAGCCCATTTTGCCAATGCTATAAAACAAAGGCATTTGGGGCATGGTAGAGGAGGACAAAGGAAGAGCAAAGGCATGCTGGAGAGATTCTGAAGGTTGGAAAGCTCATCTTCATCAAAAGCAAGGATGGAGAAGGATAGCTCAAATCAATGGAGGATGGATGCATCTCAAGCAAGATTGATTGTAAGTATCTTTTCTTCATTGATATTAATGAAATGATTCAATTTTCCTTCCATTTAAGAGTTTGAGTTTTGCTTATCATGTTTAGTTTGAATTATATAAAGGCTAAGATGTTAAGGAATGATAGATAATTGTTTCATATCTGACATTGGAACTCACCACTCCATAGTAATATAGCATGTTTGATGTAGACACATCCCTACCTTAAAATCTATTATCAGATTGGCGACCATACTGAGTTGAAATTTATTGAAATTTTCTTCATATTTTGGTGATCTAACCTTTCATATCTACTCTATTTCAGCCTTACGATCCATTCAAGAACATATGTTGCAGGTATTTAGACTCCAAACCGGTCTAGATCCACTCTTGAACTCCAAATATCCTTCAAAATTGAGCTTGAATCTCGATTTTTCTTGCTTTGGAAGGCTGGCGCACTCCCTTTGTGTACATAGAGTGCCCATGGTACCATGTATCACCCTATACACTACTAAGGTATGCCATTGTCTCACTTTCCTAGTGTACAACCTGCGCCAGCCCACTGTTGGTGCTCTGCTTTGTTCCAGACTGTGTGGTGGCCGGGTTTTTGAGTTTTGAGAGCTAAGTTCTTCCTCCTTGTCTCAATTTTTGTGATTTTTATTTATGGATGGGCTTAGTGTCATGTCTCCTCTTACCATTGTTTTTTTGCATGGGCCCACAACACTACATTACTGTTCATGGTTACACCACTAGGTAATAATTATACTCAGAAAAACATATCAAAAGCATAACAACCCAAGTAATGCTGTCACACCTTCTTCAGAAATGCTTGTCGTGATTCTTTTACCAAAGTGCTATAGTCATTCAGACTATACGCACCCTTACGTCTTAAGTGTCATAACACTGATATACTAGAACAAGCATGTGTGACATAGAGGTCCTTTATGCTGACATGGTGACACATGCTACCTATCTACACCAAGGGTGTAACACCATATGGCATGCGTAAGAAGTATGCATATAACACCTGGACTCTGGTCTAGTACATATGCAAGCATTAAAGCCATGACGCTCTAGACCTGGCACCTTTTCTAGCTCACTCAGCCTATACCACATCTGTATGTATTCAACACATATACAAAGGAGTGCCCTCCTGAACTAAGATCATCACTAATAGGTTAATGGACATAACCACAAGTCTCTTCCTTGAAGTACATATGTATTGACTACATACACATAAATATTTATATATCAATTTATATTAATGATATTCATTAATATTATAACTCTCATAAACACTAGTCCTATAGTGCATAAGTTATTTATTAAAACAAATAACAACCATATGCTAAAATGACCATGGTTACTAATACATACATACATACATATATATATTTATACATATCTATATGTATATATATACATATATATATACATACATATATGTATATATATGTATATACATGTATATACATGTATATACATGTATATATGTATGTATATATGTATATACATGTATATATGTATATATACATGTATATACATGTATACATACATATATACATGTATATACATATATACATACATATATACATGTATATACATGTATATATACATGTAGTATATACATATATACATACATATATACATGTATATACATGTATATATACATGTATATATACATGTATATGTATATACACATGTATATATACATGTATATACACATGTATATATACATATACATGTATATATACATGTATATATACATGTATATGTATATATACATGTATATACACATGTATATATACATGTGTATATACATGTATATATACATGTATATGTATATATACAGTGTATATACATGTATATATACATGTATATGTATATATACATGTGTATATACATGTATATATACATGTGTATATACATGTATATATACATGTATATATACATGTATATATGTATATACATATATGTATGTATGTATATACATATATATATATATATATATATATATATATATATTAATACTTTTCATGCCATATAACTAAAGTATACTTATTGTTATAAACATAATATTTCAATACTTTGCACTACCATGCAAATCGACCAATACAAATAACAATATATACAAATTCGGGGTCATAACATAAACTTATGCATACAAGTGGTTATAAATATATATAAGGTTCTATATATATTTATATATGGTGCCAAGATCCTTCTAAGGCTTAAGGCGCCACCCCAATGCACATAGTATGGAAAAATAACATGTAAAGAATTAACCTTAAGGCTCAATGCATACACTTAACATATAAAGGTTAATTAAATTATAAGTGGTCGCTAATGAAATTAGACCCTACCACTTCGACGTGGCTCACACCCACAGCATTAACACTTAACATTGTAGAGATAAGACCGGTCAGCACACATCCGTGTGAGAGTATGCATGCTGCCACGGTGGTAATACTTGAAGTCTACGAATGAACGTAGCTCGACTTCAATGTTAAACGTGGACAAAATATATCTAACTGAGCTGGTTGTAAGATGGATCACCCCAACTGATGGCCTACGTGGTTTGTGGCTTATGCCACTCAGGTTTCTCCAATCCAATGACAAGTTTTAACCCCGCTCCTTGCTGCCTGGTTGGCAGGTGATGGAGACTTACTCTCACGTGGATGGATAGTTTCCCACATGCTGCGTTTAATGGGCTTGGAAACATGGTGAACACAGTGGTTCGTCCAATATATGGAACTCTATCAGGGGAAGGTTACACCGAGGCATACCATAGACCAAAATCTGCAATGCATTAAACCTTCCTTCGTTCCGAGTCGTTGATGGTGATCCGGGACAGTGAATGGGAAGTTGGGATACGTTTGGCACCGTCAATTTAGGAGATGGGATTTCGCGGCCATCCATCTCCATGTCTGCATTAACTTTGTTCTTTACCAACCAAAGTGGTATTTACCTGCTCTCTTCGATATCCAACGTTGATAGTTCCTTCACTTGTCATTCGACTCATTTGTTGTTCGACTGCGACAAGAGATTTGGATCTACATAGTATAAGGTGAAGGTTTACTGCCCAACTTTGGCACTTTGCTTCTAGAGATGCACATTGTACCAGTCATCACCCTATTCAATGTGGTCACCATTGCAATGTAAGTGAGAACATTTACTGCTTGTACAAACTTTATGATTATATGATGTCGCTGCATACTGTAAGTTACGTTTTGGTTTGCATGTTAAAGGCCCGGTTTGACCTTTGTGATGTTGTTGTGAAAGGTGTAAACTGAGTTGAGCTGCATTGCGACTCGTTCCTTCGCCAGGTAATGTCAGAACCCATCCCTTATTTAGTTTCATCATGGTGTAGCTTACTTTCATTAATAATTGGTTGTGGTTAATCCCTGTGGTTTGACCTCTCGCCACTTTTTGATGTGTAGGAAAACAGTGACAAACAGTGGAGTGAAGCACTCTCGCAAGCTCATAACCGACGTGGGGGTCGTGGCGACTTGCTAAGCTCCACAGGTAACTCGCCATCCCACTCCCTCGGGTTTGGTTCACCCCATTGGTGGGGGAAGAGTTACTAAGACGCTTGTGAGTTGAGGTTAGGGTTTTCTCCTGCTTTCGTTTGCACATTTTAAGGAGTGCGACCCTTGGCCGAAATGATAGGGGTGTATTGTCACATACCCCAATTTTGTAAAAATAATGTAATCATTTTATTATATTCCTAAGACATTATGTTAAATTTAATGCTAAGTAGGAATTGATGACTCAGCAGAGTCACTAGAAATGGAATGTAAATCAGAATATTTTATTATTAATAAATAAATTATGGAGCCAACAGCATGGGAGAGCTGTTAAAAGAGGTTACTGGTCAAACTGGTGGATGGAACTAGGTGGAAAGGCAAAAGACAAGTGGCAGCATCCTCAAACATTTCCTAAGTTGCAGGTGGCAACCTCCATATATTTGGGGTCATGATTCCCCAAGAAAGTGGAATCTGAGCAGGTGGCTCATTAATGACAGTTAACCCAACAAAGACCTAGGAAATCTTTTAAATAGTACTCAATGAACTGAGCTGGGGGTTCAAATTGGTTCTGGAGGGAGAATACATTCAGGTGAATGCTATTCAGGATACCATTGAGGAAGAGGGAAAAACAGAAAGGAAGTTGTTTGAGAGGAATGCTACAGTAACTTGGTTCCAGTATAGCTGTTTGGGCTGAGTGAATTATTCTGTTGCACCTAGTTCCAGCCAGGGAGACCAGAGCAAGCTCGGGGGTCCTGACAAGTGCTGTCTGGGCACTCTCCAGGAGTTGGTAGGGAGGAACAGGCTCCCATTGTTGTTGTTGTCCATAGAAACAGGTTCTGTCATTTATTTCCTTCTGTTTGTTAAGTCTGAATAAATGTATGATGAGTTTATTTCTATATGTCTGAAGAGTAATTATTTAGTAAAGTAGTATATCAGAGCAGTAGTAGGTAGATTTGGTGTAGTTAATGTGTTTTAGCATTCCTTAATATCAATATTATTTACTGTTAAGGTATCTCTAATGTTTTCAGTACAATAGTAATATTTTTAAATAACAGTTTATCATTATAATTATGACCCTAGTTTAATCATAATTGTTAATTAGATAAATAAAGTCTACGTATAAGTCATTTTATGATGTATGTTACTAGATGTATTTAGCAAACATAGAAGGCAGTAATAATATTAAACCAGATAAATTACAATATTGAATCATTATCAATAATATTGTAGAAGAATGGTAGACTTAGTTCGAATGTCTATAGCAGAATACAAACCCTAAGACAGAAATCTAACTGATATCATTTTATTTCAGAAATTAATACCCAAACCCTAAGTCATCTCTTGACAACTAAAGTCATGACAGTGGTGTTCGAATCGAACCTGGTTACTTCAGTTTTTAACGAAAAGAAACAAACTAAACATTTGTGCAGAAACCCTAAATGGGAAATTTATCACACAGAATTTATTAATAGTAAATATACCAGTTATTGTTTTAAAAACCAAAAGAAGTATTAGAACGAAATCTAGCTTGACATTTAGCTTAGACAATATAGCATTAATTTCTTTAATTTCCATTTAAAACCATAGAATCGTTCTCATAACAAATTGAACGAGTAACTAAACAAAATCGTGACTGAAGAATTTGATTTAAACCCTATCTTCCCAGTTTATACAATAAGAAATTACCCGTAGAGATATGGCTTAGTTATTAACATCATAACAGAAGAAAAAAAAAAAAAAGGAACAGTAGCTAGTTCGAGGTTGAGCTTAAACAAGAACAGTATTATCTTTCCTCCAAACCTTCTCTTAACCACAGAATCATAATTATATCAACAAAATCAGTATCTAAATAAAATTACTACTGTACATTTGGATTAAAACCCTTTTTTTTATTTCTTTCCAAACTTACAGGTATCTAAACATGTAGAAGCATTACAACGAATTCACGCCATACCCAGCTCAGATATACG
The DNA here is from genome assembly GCA_027924585.1 of Larix kaempferi. Taxonomy (NCBI): domain Eukaryota; kingdom Viridiplantae; phylum Streptophyta; class Pinopsida; order Pinales; family Pinaceae; genus Larix; species Larix kaempferi. Next base: position 5,618,712 of record BSBM01000792.1, read on the forward strand.
GGAGTTTGTTAACATGTCTTCTTATCAAAGTCCAAATACACATGAGTTTTTCATAACAACAAAACGTATTATCAACCCTGTGTGAAAAATTAGAGCCCAGTTCTAAAACTACAAAGCCGAAATACCATTTACAGGCAGACTCTAGATTCTTCCTATCTATTTATATTTTAAACACAGTATTTGTCAACAGAAGTCCTTTAACATAAAAACAAAGCTAGTATTACAAAGTGAACCAAAGCCGTAACATTTCATTACATCATAGGGATAAACCCATAACCTTTCATTTAAAAACACACAGTTAAAAGATTCAACCAGGCTGTCGAAATCCATAGGTCACTACGTTCAAGCCAAACCCTAAACGCTCTTATAACCAGCAAGGAGGAATGCCATGGTGAATGACTAGGCTTACCAGGATAATCCAACTGACGAAGTAAGTGTCCTGTACACTTCATGAATATCCAGGTCCTGCAATAACATTTGTTACCAGTTATAAACACATTCTTTTTAAAAACCAAATCTTTGACTGAAATAACAATGGAGGAGTTCTGTAACTTACCGCGTTTGGAAGGCATTGTTAACATCGTATTTAACATGATCGCCGTGAGCAAGGTAGGTGTAAAACCTCTTCTTCGTTACCAAATACTACGAGCTGGTAGAAATAAGGATAGCTACCACAATGAAAGCTTCATCAGGACCAAGCCGAGAGTATGGCAACGCAGAAACTAAGGTTAAATTTTGACAACAAAGGGACAAAACCCTAGGATTATAACCAACTACAGTCGCCAATAATAACACATAATAACTCCCTTGAAATGAAGTGAACAAGCATGAAGGATTAAAGTTGCCGAGAAGCTGTGCTCTTTAACATTTCTGCAGGGTTTGGGTTCAGACAGGAGGGTTCTTACAGAAGGACCAAGCTCGAAGGAAAAGGAAAAATGCCGAGAATAGGGTTGAATCAATGCTTTTATATCATCCACACTTGGCATAGAAGCTACCACGTATCATTTTAATTCTTTCCAAGCAGTGGGTCGATGTTCCAAAGTCATCAATGAGTTTTCAATCATTTTGATTGTCAATTAAAATCATGACGAGGGTAAGCCATAAATCATAGCAGGGATATTCTTTCTTGGTCGTGACCCATAGTATAACACGCCATTTTCTTTTATGTTGAAGACATTGCCTTGACTCGTATAGGTGAATACCAATACATACCCTACAATCAATATTACCACGGAATTTTCAATAGTGTACAAGATTTAACATTGAAGTCTATTTTAGACTTAAAGGACTTCTTAATCATTATAAAGAAAGATGATAGGAGGAAGGCTTCAAATGAGTGGTGTGTTGTTTGTTAAACTTACCACTATGTTGTCACTCTCCTATTCTCTGATAAGACAAACTTGATTAAGTCTGTAAGATTATGAAATGATATTAGGGTTTAGCCGCTACAATACTTTTATTGATTGTTGTAAGTTATAATTTTTGCATGAATGGTATAAGTCTTGCCATTCCTTCAGTATGTGATTATCACGGGTAGAATTCAAACTATACAATTCATAAAAAGTGGAACTAAGGATACCCTAGTCCTTGCTACTTTTAGTTACGACATATTAAGAATCTCTTAACAGTTTCATGTTACTAGTGTTATAGAAACAAAAATCAGACTTGTTGTTCTTAATATTCAATGAGTTAATCAATTATGATATTGGAGGACTACTTCCATGAGTGCTTTTGGTTTTGTTCTAATATCATATATGGAAAACAAGACAAAAAAAAAAAAAAAGATTCAAACCAGTACAAAACCTGAAATGTTAAGAAGCATCATGTAGCTCAAAAAATATCTTGCAAATACCAGAAATAAGCAAGTTATGCCTTGATAACTCTAGATCCTTTATAATTGAAATTGTAAATGATACAGTAATAACAGATGAGTAAAAACTGCCATGTAATATTGACCAACCAGTTGCATTCCACAGTGCTAATTATGAAGCATAATTGTAGTACAGTAATATCATCAAAGAACAAATTTTCTACAGAGTTATTTAATTTATTGATTCTTCAGAAACATAGATGACATAGTATTTAGTCATATTTAACTCTCTATCGGTAAAATTATAATAAGATCACCGGAGGGGTTCTACCTTTAAACACTTGATAACCCGGCTAGCAAGCTTAGACACTTTACTGAATGATTGGTACAGCTAACTGAATTTTAATACTTTAAATATTTAAATGTAGCGACCCGCACATTACCTGTATACCTGCAAGAGAAAGACATTTTGATGCATTAGCTCGGGAGCTAATTAAGCCTAGTCTGCTATGACAACTCCCCCTTGCGGTTGTAAAACAGTAAAAAAATCAGTAACGGAAAGTAAGATTTAAGTATAACAAAAGATCATTCAGATACAATTACAACCACGTAAGCTAAACAAACAGTTAATGACTGCATTTAATAACATTATTTGCTATTTTAAAAATTTTAAATTTTTTTCGAAATTTTTGGGTTTTGACATGTGGTATCAGAGCATGGTTCAAATACTAGGCCTTGATGCGACTCAACTAGTTTCCATAGAACAGTGACCCTAAGAAGAAAAATTTATATATATATATATATAATGTACTAACTTGTATTTTTGTTTCATAAACACAGAGCAAAAAAATTTCTTTTTCTGAATCTAACAGGCAGGTATGGAAAAGCTAGGAGAATATGCTGAGGAGGGATCTCCAAACACTGAGACAAGACAGATTTCTAGAGAACCTGTGATGGAGGAGGTAATCGCTCACTCCTCAGAACTGATGCAGACCATAAAAGGTTTAAAGACTGAGATAGAAACAATCAAGAAGGATAATGAAAGGATTCTAAAAACTCAGGAGCAGTTAAATCAATTATTGATAGAAAAATTTCAGACAGAAGGAAGAAGCAAAAGAGCTGAATCTGAAGGAGCTAGTCATCAAAAGGGGTCTAAAAGGGCGAAACTAGTTAAATGAGACAGCAGTTCATCATCTGAAGGAAGAAGGGAACAACACGGCTATCACACTACTAGTGACAGCAGTGAGGCTGAGTTGTATAATAGAAAGAAGAAATTTAGGCCTTACGAAGAGATTTCCGGGGAGTTTAAGAAAATAAAACCCCCAACTTTTAATGGAGAATCAGAGACGGGAGAAGAGGCAGAATCCTGGTTATCTGGGATGAGAAAATATTTCCAGATATACAACTATTCAAATCAGCTGAAAGCAAGGATGACCATCTATAATCTTTCTGGAAAGGCGGACATATGGTGTCAAGGCTTGAAAAGGGTCAAGGGGATCAAAGAAAGAGAAGTCAATTGGAGTACCTTTAAAAGGTACTTCAAAAAGAAATTTCTGTCTGAACAGTACTATGAAGAGAGGGCCAAGGAATTTTATGAATTAAAGCTAGGATCTATGACTATGAAGGACTTAAACAACAAATTCTTAAGTCTGCTAAGATACGTGCCGTATTTTGTTGAAGAGAAACCTAAAGTACAGCGATTTCTCAGCTGCCTACCGTATCATATAAAGGACAGAATCGAATATGATAACCCCAAAACTCCGGAAGAAGCTATGCATAAGGCTAATTTATGTTTTGAACAGAATAAAAAGAAAGAAGGAATAGCCAACTGGAAGGCTAAAAAGAACAGTAATCAGCTGGAGTACAGGAAAAAGGAGTTTGTACCCCAGAAAAATTTCAAGAATAAAAAGAGCTGAAACCATTTTAATGGTAAAAGCTTCCAGGGAAACAAAAATGGAGCTGCTAATCATCCCAACAACTTCAAGGGAAGCAAGGAGGTTTCTAACAATCATGGAAATTACACTAAGAATTTTGAACGAAAGGAGCCTGTTAAGTGCTGGGAGTGCAATGGCGCACACTATGCTTCAGTTTTCCCAAATCGGAAGAAGCCAAACAGTAATATTCATACTATACAAGATGAAATGACTGTTGGATATTTTGTAGGGACTATGCCCCGAATCAATGCAACATTGGAGAAACGCCAAGCTGACTATCAAACTTCCATGGTGGAAGTAGGAGGTATGGTTAACAAAACCCCTGTAACTATTTTGATAGATCCAGGTGCTAGCCTTAGTTATATTTCACCACAGATAGTAGAAAAGTGTAACTTGACTGTTGAAAGGTTTGATAACTCTTGGTCAGTAAAACTAGCCACTGGGGCAAAAAGAAAGGTGAACTGTTATGTTAAGGAATGTGCTTTAGATATGAAGGATTTTAAAACTACTGTTAAATTAAATGTTCTGCCACTTGGCTCGTATGACATACTTATTGGTATGGACTGGTTAGAACAGCATAAGGTAGTTTTAAACTGTTTTGATAAAACTTTTACGTGTGAAAATAATAACGAACAGCCTGTAACTGTTAGGGGTATTCCTAGGAAAACAGTAATCCGACAGATTTTTGCTTTACAACTTAAAAGAGCAGTCAGAAAAGGGTGTAAATCCTATGCTGTAACTATTACAGATGAGGCAGATAAGTCTGAAATCAGCAAGATAACAGTAGAAAATATCCCGGTAGTAAATGAATTTATTGATGTTTTTCCGGAGGAAATTCCAGGATTACCTCCCAAGAGAGAACTGGATTTCACAATTGAACTAGTACCCAGTGCTGTGCCTAATTCAAAGGCTCCGTATCGTATGAATATTTTGGAGCTTAATGAATTAAAAACCCAGTTAAAGGAATTAATAGATAAGAATTATATTCGACCCAGTGTGTCCCCTTGGGGAGCACCAGTAATCTTTGTTAAAAAGAAGGACGGAACTATGAGACTCTGCATAGATTATCGTCAACTAAACAAGATGACAATTAAAAACAGATACCCATTTCCTCGCATAGATAACCTGTTTGATCAGCTACGTGGAGCTACGGTGTTCTCTAAGATAGACTTGAGGTCAGGCTATCATCAGGTGAGAATTAAAGAAGAGGACATATTCAAGACCGCTTTCAGAACTAGGTATGGACATTACGAATTTGTCGTAATGCCATTTGGACTTACTAATGCCCCAGCCGTCTTTATGTGCCTAATGAATAACATAATGCATAAATACTTAGATAAATTTGTTGTCGTATTCATCGATGATATTTTAATCTATTCTAAAAACGAAGCAGAACATAAAGAACATTTACGGATAGTCTTCCAAGAACTGCGAGAACAGTAGCTCTTTGCGAAGTTCAGTAAGTGTGATTTCTTCAAGGATGAAATCCAGTACTTAGGTCACGTAGTGACTAAGGAAGGGATTTGAGTTGATCCTGAAAAGATCCGGGCAATTGAAGAATGGCCAGTACCAAAATATGTAACAGATGTTAGGTCCTTCATGGGAATTACCGGTTATTACCGGAGATTCATAGAAGGTTTTTAAAAAATAGCCAAGCCAATCACTTCCTTGCAAAAGAAAGGCAAGAAGTTTGATTGGAACTTGAAGTGTGAAGAAAGATTTAAGAAATTAAAGACCTTATTGACAACCGCGCCTATTCTAAGAATAGAAGATCCTAATAAGGATTTTGTGGTTTGCACCGACGCTTGTAATGACGGTCTAGGTGGAGTGTTGACTCAGGATGGACAAGTCATTGCCTATGAGTCCACGAAGCTGAAAATTCATGAAAAGAAGTATGCCACTTATGACTTAGAATTAGTTGCTGTTATTCATGCTTTAAAGATGTGGTGACACCACTTAATAGGCAGAAAGTTTACTTTAATGACTGATAATAAGGGTCTGAAATACCTTTTAGATCATCCTAACTTAAATGCAAGGCAAGCAAGATGGTTGGCCTTCTTAAGTGAATATGATTTCGAAATTCAACACATAAAAGGAAAGGAAAATAAGGTGGCTGATGCTTTGAGCAGAAATGCAAGGCTGAATTTTATATCAGCTAGTAGCACATATACTTCTGATTTAAATGAACAATTGTCTGAAGGGATAAAATCAGATGAAATTTATCAAAAGTTACAAGCTACAGCTAAAGAAGAACCTACATAAAGTTTAATAAAGGGTTATAGCCTAAACAAAGATGGATTTTTATTGTTTAAGGACAGGCTGTATGTCCCTAATGTGTCCAAGGTTAAATTACTAATTCTGGATGAAGTGCATAAAACCCCTTACTCAGGGCATCCAGGCTACCAGAAGACTGTCGCCATGTTGAGAAAAGACTATTTTTGGCCTAATATGAAATCTGAAACAGCTGAGTATATAGCTAGATGTTTGGACTGTCAACAAGTAAAAACGGAGCATCAACATCCAGTGGGGTTATTACAACCTTTTCCTATTCCTAGTTGGAAATGGGAAATAATCAGTTTAGATTTCATTACCGGTTTACCCAGAAATCAAAATCAGAATGATTCCATTATGGTGGTAGTAGATAAATTGAGTAAATCAGCACACTTTATTCCTGTTAAAACCACTTACAAGGTGGCAAATATAGCTGATATATTTTTGAAACAGACTTTTAGGTTACATGGGGTCCCAAAAGTTATTATTTCAGACAGGGATCCTAAATTCACAGGAAATTTCTGGAAATCCTTGTTTAAAATATTAAATACAACACTGAATTTCAGCACTTCTTTCCATCCTCAGACGGACGAACAAACGGAAAGAGTTAATCAGGTATTGGAAGATCTGCTAAGAATGTATGTTAAGGATCAACCAGGTAAGTGGGAGGATTACTTATACTTAGCAGAATTTGCATACAATAACAGTTATCAATCGTCAGCTAAGTTCAGTCCTTTTGAAATTCTGTATGGACGTAAATGTAACACTCCTATCTCTTGGAATAATCCAGTAGATAGATTAGTGCTAGGTCCTGAATTATTAAAAGAAATGGAACAGATTGTGAAACAAGTGCAGGAAAATTTGAAGATTGCCCAGGATCGGAAAAAGAGTCAAGCAGATTTGAAAAGAACTCCTAAAGAGTTCCAGGTGGGTGAACATGTGTTCATAAAGGTAAGACCAAAAAAGAGCTCCCTAAGATTGGGGAGTTGTGCAAAATTAGCGCCACGTTACTGTGGTCCGTTTGAAATTTTATCTAGGATTGGTCAAGTTGCTTATCAGCTAGCATTACCACCTAATCTAAAAGTGCACAATGTTTTTCATATTTCTATTCTGAAAAAGTATGTTCATGATGCTACTCATGTTATTGATTGGAACATTGTACAGGTCGAACCAGAAGGGGAAGTTCTGGTGGAACCGGATTGTATCCTCGGGAGGAGGGAAATTACTCTACGGAACCGCACAATTGGACAACTAAAGGTGCAATGGAAGCACCTTAGTCCTGAAGAAGCTACCTGGGAACTGGAAAGTAAGATGCGGGAAGCATACCCAAATCTATTCCAGTAGGTGGCTGAGGATGAGGAATAAGTAACATCGAGGACGATGTTACATTTTAAGGGGGTGTGTATGTCACAGACCCCAATTTTGTAAAAATAATGTAATCATTTTATTATATTCCTGAGACATTATATTAAATTTAATGCTAAGTAGGAATTGATGACTCAGCAGAGTCACTAGAAATGGAATGTAAATCAGAATATTGTATTATTAATAAATAAATTATGGAGACAATAGCATGGGAGAGCTGTTAAAAGAGGTTACTGGTCAAACTGGTGGATGCAACTAGGTGGAAAGGCAAAAGACAAGTGGCAACATCCTCAAACATTTCCTAAGTTGCAGGTGGCAACATCCCTATATTTGGGGTCATGATTCCCCAAGAAAGTGGAATTTGAGCAGGTGGCTCATTAATGACAGTTAACCCAACAAAGACCTAGGCAATCTTTTAAATAGTACTCAATGAACTGAGCTGGGGGTTCAAATTGGTTCTGGAGGGAGAATACATTCAGGTGAATGCTATTCAGGAGTCCCATTGAGGAAGAGGGAAAAACAGAAAGGAAGTTGTTTGAGAGGAATGCTGCAGTAACTTGGTTCCAGTATAGTTGTTTGGGCTGAGTGAATTATTCTGCTGCACCTAGTTCCAGCCAGGGAGACCAAAGCAAGCTCGAGGGTCCTGAGAAGTGATGTCTGGGCACTCTCCAGGAGTTGGTAGGGAGGAACAGCCTCCCATTGCTGTTGTTGTCCACAGAAACAGGTTCTGTCATTTATTTCCTTCTGTTTGTTAAGTCTGAATAAATGTATGATGAGTTTATTTATATATGTTTGAAGAGTAATTATTTAGTAAAGTAGTATATTAGAGTAGTAGTAGGTAGATTTGGTGTAGTTAATGTGTTTTAGCATTCCTTAATATCAATATTATTTACTGTTAAGGTATCTCTAATGTTTTCAGTACAATAGTAATATTTTTAAATAACAGTTTAGCATTATAATTATGACCCTAGTTTAATCATAATTGTTAATTAGATAAATAAAGTCTACGTATAAGTCATTTTATGCTGTATGTTACTAGATGTATTTAGCAAACATAGAAGGCAGTAATAATATTAAACTAGATAAATTACAGTATTGAATCATTATCAATAATATTGTAGAAGAATGGTAGCCTTAGTTCGAATGTCTATAGCAGAATACAAATCCTAAGACATAAATCTAACTGATATCATTTTATTTCAAAAATTAATACCCAAACCCTAAGTCATCTCTTGACAACTAAAGTCATGACAGTGGTGTTCGAATCGAACCTGGTTACTTCAGTTTTTAACGAAAAGAAAAAAACTAAACATTTGTGCAGAAACCCTAAACGGGAAATTTATCACACAGAATTTATTAATAGTAAATATACCAGTTATTGTTTTAAAAACCAAAAGAAGTATCAGAACGAAATCTAGCTTGACATTTAGCTTAAACAATATAGAATTAATTTCTTTAATTTCCATTTGTAACCATAGAATTGTTATCATAACAAACCGAATGAGTAACTAAACAAAATCGTGACCGAAGAATTTGATTTAAACCCTATCTTCCCAGTTTATACAATAAGAAATTACCCGTAGAGATATGGCTTAGTTATTAATGTCATAACAAAAGAAAAGAAAAAAAGGAACAGTAGCTAGCTCAAGGTTGAGCTTAAACAAGAACAGTATTATCTTTCCTCCAAACCTTCTGTTAACCACGGAATCATAATTATATCAACAGAATCAGTATCTAAATAAAATTACTACTGTACATTCGGATTAAAACCCTTTTTTTTATTTCTTTTCAAACTTACAGGTATCTAAACATGTAGAAGCATTACAACGAATTCACGCCATACCCAGCTCAGATATACGGGAGTTTGTTAACATGTCTTCTTATCAACGTCCAAATACATAGGAGTTTTTCATAACAACAAAACGTATTATCAACCCTGTGTGAAAAATTAGAGCCCAGTTCTAAAACTACAAAGCCGAAATACCATTTACAGGAAGACTCTAGATTCTTCCTATCTATTTATATTTTAAACACAGTATTTGTCAACAGAAGTCCTTTAACATAAAAACAAAGCTAGTATTACAAAGTGAACCGAAGCCGTAACCTTTCATTTAAAAACACACAGTTAAAATATTCAAGCAGGCTGCCGAAATCCATAGGTCACTACGTTCAAGCCAAACCCTAAACGCTCTTATAACCAGCAAGGAGGAATGCCATGGTGAATGACCAGGCTTACCAGGATAAGCCAACTGACGAAGTAAGTGTCCTGTACACTTCGTGAATAGCCAGGTCCTGCAATAACATTTGTTACCAGTTATAAACGCATTTTTTTTAAAAACCAAATCTTTGACTGAAATAACAATGGAGGAGTTCTGTAACTTACCGTGTTTGGAAGGAATTGTTAACATCGTATTTAACATGATCGCCGTGAGCAAGGTAGGTGTAAAACCTCTTCTTCGTTACCAAATACTACGAGCTGGTAGAAATAAGGATAGCTACCACAATGAAAGCTTCATCAGGACCAAGCCGAGAGTATGGCAACGCAGAGACTAAGGTTAAATTTTGACAACAAAGGGACAAAACCCTAGGATTATAACCAACTACAGTCACCAATAACAACACACAATAACTCCCTTGAAATGAAGTGAACAAGCATGAAGGATTAAAGTTGCCGAGAAGATGTGCTCTTTAACATTTCTGCAGGGTTCAAGTTCGGACAGGAGGGTTTTTACAGAAGGACCAAGCCTGAAGGCAAAGGAAAAATGCCGAGAATAGGGTTGAATCAACGCTTTTATATCATCCACACTTGGCGTAGAAGCTACCACGTATCATTTTAATTCTTTCCAAGCAGTGGGTCGATGTTCCAAAGTCCTCAATGAGTTTTCAATCATTTTGATTGTCAATTAAAATCATGACGAGGGTAAGCCAGAAATCATAGCAGGGATATTCCTTCTTGGTCGTGACCCATAGTATAACACACCATTTTCTTTTATGTTGAAGACACTTCCTTGACTCGTATAGGTGAATACCAATACATACCCTACAATCAATATTACCACGAAATTTTCAATAGTGTACAAGATTTAACATTGAAGTCTATTTTAGACTTAAAGGACTTGTTAATCATTATAAAGAAAGATGATAGGAGGAAGGCTTCAAATGAGTGGTGTGTTGTTTGTTAAACTTACCACTATGTTGTCACTCTCCTATTCTCTGATAAGACAAACTTGATTAAGTCTGTAAGATTATGAAATGATATTAGGGTTTAGCCGCTATAAAACTTTTATTGATTGTTGTAAGTTATAATTTTTGCATGAATGGTATAAGTCTTGCCATTCCTTCAGTATGTGATTATCACGGGTAGAATTCAAACTATACAATTCATAAAAAGTGTAACTAAGGATACCCTAGTCCTTTCTACTTTTAGTTATGACATATTAAGAATCTCTTAACAGTTTCATGTTACTAGTGTTATAGAAACAAAAATCAGACTTGTTGTTCTTAATATTCAATGAGTTAATCAATTATGATATTGGAGGACTACTTCCATGAGTGCTTTTGGTTTTGTTCTAATATCATATATGGAAAACAAGACAAAAAAAAAAAAGATTCAAACTAGTACAAAACCTGAAATGTTAAGAAGCGTCATGTAGCTCACAAAATATCTTGCAAATACCAGAAATAAGCAAGTTATGCCTTGATAACTCCAGATCCTTTATAATTGAAATTGTAAATGATACAGTAATAACAGATGAGTAAAAACTATCATGTAATATTGACCAACCAGTTGCATTACACAGTGCTAATTATGAAGCATAATTGCAGTACAGTAATATCATCAAAGAAAAATTTTTCTACAGAGTTATTTAATTTATTGATTCTTCAGAAACATAGCTGACATAGTATTTAGTCATATTTAACTCTCTATCGGTAAGATTATAATAAGATCACCGAAGGGGTTCTACCTTTAAACACTTGATAACCCGGCTAGCAAGCTTAGACACTTTACTGAACGATTGGTACAACTAACTGAATTTTAATACTTTAAAGATTTAAATGTAGCGACCCGCACATTACCTGTATACCTGTAAGAGAAAGACATTTTGATGCATTAGCTCGGGAGCTGAGTAAGCCCAGTCTGCTATGACAACTCCCCCTTGCGGTTGTAAAACAGTAAAACAATCAGTAACGGAAAGTAAGATTTAAGTATAACAAAAGATCATTTAGATACAATTACAACCACGTAAGCTAAACAAACAGTTAATGACTGCATTTAATAACATTATTTGCTATTTTAAAAATTTTAAATTTTTTTCGAAATTTTTGGGTTTTGACATGTATAGCCAGCCTATGAGAGCATCACTGGGACCTTTATTTCACTCCATCGTAATTGCAGGGTTGTTGTTCACTCCAAGAATTTTAGTCCATGGGACTCCCCACCATCATGTGTAGTTGAAAAGCAATCCAACGATGCTCTACCCCTGGTAAAGGCATTGGGATTACATGTAACTGTTTCATTGTAATTTAAAGTGGAAATGTTGTCTTTAGGTTTTGTTTGAAGTTAGAATTCGCATGATAACTTAAAATGAAAGCCTAGCTTGACTTGAAATTCCCACAGTGACTCTCGTCGGCCCTTTGTGTTATTTAAATGATATGCATCTTGGATTACAAGCTTTAAATGTATGAATTCCCTCGACACTTGATATTATTATATAATAGATACGCTTAGCTTCACCATTGTGGGTGCATATCGATTTAATGTTAGATGCATGATGTTAATGTGAACATACATATTTCTTGCTAGCAACATGCTTTGAATTCATCATTTAATGCTCATTTAGAAGGAATCGTCCTCATAGTTTGCATCCTCCATGATTTCATTTGCATTCAAAATGGCATAGTGTATAATGGTTTTTAATTTGTGTATAAATAATGTTTAGGGTAAAGGTGTAAGCCTTCCCGTCATATGCACCAATGAATGTTTTAAGGAAGCAAATCATTGTCTCTTTCTCCAACAATGTTTATCATACAAATTGCGTTTATATGCCGCAATGTTTAATTGTTAATATATGGATTATTTTTATACCCATCAATCGTTTTCTTATATGATGTATTCAATACAATATGTAAACAGTAGATGAAAACGCCATGCTAATATAAAATGCACTGATGAATGTATAGATGTATCTTCCCATCCATTAATATTAATGGCAGCCAAACTAAGGGTAAAACCCTTAGACACTTGAATCATTTTCAATTAGTAATTATGGCATATAAAAAACACATTCAGTCTATATGCATTCATAGGTTATGGTGACCTAGGTTGTACATGAATAGCATATTGGCATCGACGATTACATTCCCATCCATATTAATAATGAGTATTACAATACTGCTTGCATAAGCATTAGCCATTTAACTCAAAATAATCTTTAGGCATAGATTCAACTCAGACTCTATAGCAATGTATAATTTATTTCAATACTCAGCAATTTAACCTGAAATGCCATTCAATTGCATATAGGCAATTTTGACCAGATTTGAATAGAATACAAACTCTGTCCAAAACAATAACTCAGAACTATAACAGTTCTGAACTCTAGCCTTATCAGGGTTTATCTTTTTTGAAACAAACTATACTATAAAAGAGTTGATAAACATAAGGGCTAGGCATATAAACCTTCAGGTTTACCTGCCTACCCTATTTATAGCATTATAATGCAAGGCATAAGATCTTTATTAAATACTGGAATATATTTAAAATACAACACCTGCAATATGAAAACATGTCTCACCAAACCCTAGGTTAGCACATGACTCATATCAGTATTATATTAGATGTTGCATACATTTACAACAGTATATGGGGTCTTAATGATGTAAATATACTGCCATTAGAATGTAGGTATTATCACAGCCATCCTGCAACACAAATATTCCATATCTTTAAAAATGATCATAAGATAACTCATTACAGAGATCTAGTTTTCTAGTTGAGATTCATGCTCACAATAATCAAGAACAATACATATATGGTCAGATCTGATACATATGACATTCAAGAGTAATCAGATATATTCATAAACACATATATAAATATTGTCCAAAACAAATACTCTACAAGTCAGAAGGTAAACACTTATCTGAATCTGTTGACTAGTGGAACCAGGCACAAACCTCCCAGTCTTTGACCAGCAAGTTCTCCTTGCTCTCAGGTCACCCCCGAGTTGAGTTCATAGTCCCTAGGTAGAGTATATATTTTAAGATACCCTTAGCTTGTTATTTCCCAAATTTATTCAGGATATTTCAAAATCAACAAGAAACTCAACACCCAACTCAATACTCTTGAGCTCCAGGATGCTCTAGGGGATTTTAATCCATAGCCATGGAGAGAGTCACTATCTCAGAATATTTAGGTAAATGCAGTACTCCTGCAAGCTTGGGGTAGTTCTCCTACCTGCACACAATTAAGTGGCCAAGCTCATACCAAACTATATGATTCCTCCTGATCTGAGTCGATTTGGTCCTCCCAAATCAGCCCTCAATCACCTAGCTTCAGGACCAATTTGGTTCTCCCAAATCTGTCCTCTCTCACCAGCATTTGTTGTCTCAGGTTCAGGTTTTCCCATTCAAATCACTCTTGTGTATTCAACTCATGAGATTATGAATGATGGATAATGAATTATGAGATTTTTAATGAGTTTTCACCGTTTATTCTCTTAGGGGAATTTTCCTCATTATGTGAATTCTTTTAATTCATTTATCTCTCAATTCTTTTCTTTAGGGTTTTCCAATTGTCTCCAATAATAATTTCTTCTTATTATTATTATTATGTGGCATTTTCCCTCCAACCTTAGGGGACTGTGACTCCCTCTTTTAATGTGATGGTCCACATGATCAATTGAAACCTCTTGAGAAGATTTATAAACTTTCCTAAGTATAAATGAAATAATACTTAGTAGAAAATATAATAGGGGTTCAAAGTCCAAAATAGGGGTATTACATTTCCCCTCCCCTTAAGTTTTCACCATCCTCGGTGTTAAACAATTTTGACAAACAACACAAAATTAACATAAACAAAATTCAGTTTTTGTCATGGTCTTCATCAAACAGGAAGGGGTATACTGCTTGCATTTCCCTTTCCATTTCCCAGGTAGCATCATCAGGCTTGTAGTGCTCCCATTCACTTTTACCTGAATGATGGTTCGATTCCGAAGTACCACCTCTTTCTGATCCAGTATGCATATAGGGTCTGTCTAGAAATCTCCTTTCTATTCCACCTAAATCACATGCCAGTTTACAATATGCTTAGGATCATATACATACGTTTTCAGCAATGAAACATAAAACACATCATGTACTTTAAAATGTGCTGGTAAAGCTAATTGATAAGAAACAAGTCCTACTCTAGCAAGTATTTGAAAAGGACCACAAAATATGGATGCAAGATTGACAACCTTGCCCAAGCTCAAAGAACTCTTTTTGGCCTTCACTCTTAGAAATATGTGATTCCCAACTTCGAATTCTTTGTTTTCCCTATGCAGATCAACACAGCTTTTTTGCCTATCTTGGGAAGTTTTCAAGTTTGTTCTAACTTTCAGCACAATTTTTTCTAATTCAGTTAGCATTTCGAGACCCATCATAATCTGATTTACCGGATTGTCCCGAGTCATAGGGGTTTTACACTTTCTTCCATACAACACTTCGAATGGACTCATTCCTATAGAAGTTTGGTAACCGTTATTGTAGGAAAATTTAGCTAAGTGTAGGTAGTTTCCCCATTTCTTCGGATTGTCCATGACATATAAGCAAAGCATGTCCACAAGGACTTGGTTCACCCTTTCAGTCTTCCCATTAGTTTGCGGATGGTAGGCTGTACTAAAGCTCAGTTTAGTCCCCAAACCTACAAACAGATCCTTCCAAAAGTATGAGGTGAATTTGGTGTCCCTATTGGATGTGATCACCTTGGGAATTCCATGAAGTCCAAAGACTTCCTTCATGAAAACCTATGCAATATTTATTGCCTTAAAAGTGGATTTGACATGTATGAAGTGTGCTGCCTTGTTTTTAGGCAACCCGGTGATAAAATCCATGGAAATGGTTTCCCACTTCCATTCTGACACTGGTATGGGCTGTAGCAAACCGGTTGGATGTTGATTTTCTATTTTCATCTGCTGATAGTCCATACATTTAGCAATGTATTCAACAATTTTTTATTTCAGTCTTGGCCAATAATGTTGTTTTTTAACAACTGTCAACATTTTACGGTAGCCAGGATGAATACAATATGGTCTTATGTGAAATTCATCCATAATCAATTGCTTTAAAGCTGGCTAATCCGGTATGTACAACCTGTTTTTTAACAACAACGATCCATCCTTGGACATGCTGAAATCTGTTGCTTGCTGTTTTGAATTTTCTGCAAGACATTTTTGTCTTATCTCCAGATATTTTTGGTCTTTTTCAACTGCTGTCTGGATCTTCACTATTAAATCAGATTGTAAATTGTTGACTGATTTCATAGTTGGTAGATGCATGCGTCTACTAAGTGCGTCAACAATTTTATTTTCCTTACCTTTGATGTGCTGAATTTCAAATTCTAACTCACTTATGAAGGCCAGCCACCTTGCTTTCCTTCCATTTAGATTTGGCTATTTGAAAAGATATTTCAGCCCAATGTGGTCGATTTTCAACACATATTTTTCCAAAAATCTAGTGTCGCCACATTCGCAGGGCATGAATGATAGCAGCCAATTCTAGATCATGCGTTGCATAGTTCACTTCATGTGTTTTCAGTTTTCTTGATTCATAACCAATTACTGTGCTATCTTGTGTAAGCACACCTCCCAATCCATCCCTGCATGCATATGTGCATACAACAAAATCCCCATAAGGATCTACCACTTTTAGGATAGGGGCAGAAGTGAGCAACTGTTTCAGCTTTGCAAAACTTGCTTCACACTTGGATTTCCATAGAAATTTTACTTCCTTTCGCTGAAGCGAAGTAATGGGATGGGCTACTTTGGAAAATTCTTCAATAAATTTCTGATAATACCTCGACAATCCCATGAAAGAGCGAACGTCACTTACGTTTTGGGGAGTAGGCCAGCTCATTATGGCCTCTATCTTGTCGAGTTCCACCACAATACCCTCTGTTGATATAATATGACCCAAATATTGGATTTGGTCCTTAAAAAAATCACACTTGGATAGCTTGGCATAAAGCTGTTTTTCTCTCAAGACTTGCAGCACTAGTCTTAAGTGTTCCTCATGCTCCTTTTCGTTCTTCGAGTAAATGAGAATATCGTCAATAAACACCATGAAAAATTTATCCAAGTACTTGCTGAAAACATTATCCATTAGAAACATAAATGTGGTTGGTGCATTCGTCAAGCCGAATGGCATCACCACAAACTCATAATGCCCATAACGAGTTCAAAAATTTGTTTTGTGCACATCTTCTTCCTTGATCTAGATTTTATGATAACCCGATCTTAAATCAATCTTAGAAAAGACAGTGGCACCCCCAACTTAATCGAATAGATCGTCAATCCTTGGAAAAGGATACTGATTTTTTATGGTTACCTTGTTCAACTGTCTATATTCTATGCACAATCGGAATGTCCCATACTTCTTCCACACAAAGATTACCCGTGCTCCCCACGGGGACACACTTGGGTAGATATAACCTTTCTCCAATACTTCCTACAATTGTGCTTTCAGCTCAATTAGTTCGAGCGTACTCATTCGATACCATGCCTTACAGTTTGGCACGGTTCCCAGGGACATGTCAATGGTACAATCCAACTCTCGTCTAGGACGTAGATCTGGAATTTCCTCGGGAAACACATCCTTAAACTCAGCCAATAGAGGATGCTTTATGAAATATGCACTTTCAATTTTTTGATTTTCTGTCATGTGGACAGCATACAGTTTGCACCCTTTTCGTGCATTTTTTTTTAGTTGGAGAGCAGAAATTTCCCTTAATTTTACTGCTCTCACGATCTCTTGGATCTTTTCCTACTGTCCCACATCGTTAGTAATTGCAATAGATTTCTGGTAGTAGTCTATAATAGCCCTGTGTTTTTCCAACCAATCCATACCAATGAGAACATCGTATGATCTTAGTGGCAAAACATTTAAATCTGCACTAGTACAAGATTTATTTAACTGCAAGGGACATTGATTTACCACCTCGGAAACTTTCCTTTTCGTCCCTGTTTCCATTTGTACCATCCAAGGCTGCGTGTATTTGTTCTTATTAAGTTTGCATGACATGCATAGTTTTGTATCTATGTAACTCTTACATGCTCCAAAATTAATTAAGATAGACACGGGTATCCCGTAAAGCATACCTTCAACCTCGATTACCAAAGCTTGATCTTTAGCTTGATGGTTGTTCAATGTCGCATAGATTCTCGGACTTCTTGCTACGTATTGGACCGCAGAAGCCTCTTGCAGATTATGCACATGTTTGCTTATGTATTTTTTGTGAGGACAATCATACCATCAATGATTCTCTCCGCAGCCCCAACACTTGATAGGTGGATTTGATGGTGTTGGTTCCAGTTTTTTGGTGCCTTCACTATTGAACTTTTTAGTGGGCGGAAGAAATCTAGACTGTGGCTTGCTGCCCTCAAATTTGTTGCTAGAAGGTGTCCATGAACTTTGGTTTCTGAAATGGTTGGGCTTGTGACCTTTCTACCTTATTTTAGATTTATGTTTCTTCTTTTCATTCCACTTCTTGGACACTTCGTCTATGTTATGTCCCTATTCATAAGATAGTCTAGCTTTCTTGAAAGCATCTTCCAAGATCTTGGGATCATCAAACTCTATCCGTTCTTTGTACCCAAACGGTAAACAATTTAGGACATGTTGAATTCTGACTTTTTCTTCCTGCATGTATGGAATGTACTTTTGCAGTTCCAGGAATTTACTCTTCCATGTTTTGCTGTCCCAGCTCAAGGTCATAGAAATATTTTACCTTTTTGTCAAAGTAACTTTAAGATAGGTACTTCTTTTTGAAGAAGGTTGCAAAAGTCTTCCACTTTACCTTCTTCTCCTTGATCGAACGAGTCAGTTTGAGATCATCCCACCAAGCTGATGCCTTACCCTACAGATTGCAAACAACAATTCTAGCCTTGATGAGGCTGGAATAATCAAACATGCACAAGTACTTCTCCATGTCTCTCAACCACAACTTTGCTTCTTATCTAGTTTTAATTTCTCCGTTAAAAGTAGGAGGCTTGATCTTCCGCAATTCTGAATGTAAGTGATGTACTTTTCCTGTTTTCTTTTTTCTTCTTAGGAACGTACTCTTCAGAATCCTCGCCCTATGACTCTTTGTCACTGACATCCATATTAAAATTAGTAGAATTTCTTGGAGGTGTATATTTGTACTTGGAAATTCTTTTAGTGACTGATTTTTCTGCATGTTGTTCCTCCGGTGTTGGGAGGTGACTGTTCTCCTTTTTTGTTAGTTTTTGTAGCAGGATGGCATTGATTTCTTGTTGCCCTTCAAAAATTTTAATGTTGTCTTCTTTTATGCTTAATAATTCTGCTTTCATACTTTTCATTGTTTCCAACATCTCGTTGGATGGTGTTGCTCTTAGTGGAGAACTTGGGTTTATCCCATTCCTGCTGGCCATCTCTCCATGCTGACTGGATGTTTCTATAGCGAGTTTGCCTTCTTGTTCTGTAGAATTTAATTCTGCCATTTAAAGTTCAGCTGCTCTGCTGTCTAAGTGTGGCCAACCAACTGTTTGTTAGACTTCAGAAACAATAGGTAATTAAAATAAAATAAAAATTTACAGGCAGCAACAGGAAAATACTTAAGCATTTATATAAAAAAATTAAAAAGCATTTAAAAGCACATCATACACGCAATGAGCTTAAGGTCCTAGTGTAGTGACTGTGCTTTGATACCAATTTTTCATGTCTCCTCTTACCAATTTTTTTGTTTTTGCAAGGGCCCAAAACCCTACATTACTGTTCATGGTTACACCTCTAGGTAATAATTATACTCAAAAAAACATATCAGAAGCATAACAACCCAACTAATGCTATCACACCTTCTTCATAAATGCTTGTTGTGATTCTTTTATCGAAGTGTTATAGTCCTTCATACTATACGCACCCTTATGTTGTAAGTGTTGTAACACCGACATACTAGAACAAGCGTGTGTGACGTAGAGGTCCTTTATGCCAACATGATGACACATGCTACCTGTCTGCACCAAGGGTGTAACACTCTATGGCATGCCTAAGCAGTATGCATATAACACCTAGACTCTGGTCTAGTACATATGCAAGCATTAAAACCATGATGCTCCAAACCTGGTATCTTTTCCAACTCACTCAGCCTATACCACATTTGTATGTATTGAACACATATACAAAGGTGTGCCCTCCTGAACTAATATCATCATTAATACTTTAATGGACATAGACACAAGTCTCTTCCTTGGAGTACATATGTATTGACTACATAAACATAAATATTTATACATCAATTTATATTAATGATATTTATTAATATTATAACTCTCATAAACAAAGGTCCTATAGTGCATAAGTTATTTATTAAAACAAATAACAACCATATGCTAAAATGACCATGGATACTAATACATATACACACACACACACACACACACACACACACACACACACACACACACATATATATATATATTAATATTTTTCATGCCATATAACCAAAGTATACTTATTGTTATAAACATAATATTTCAATACTTTGCACTATCATGCAAATCGACTCATACAAATAACAATATATACAAATTCGAGGTCATAACATAAAATTATGCATACAAGTGGTTATAAATATATATAAGGTTATATATATATTTATATATGGTGCTAAGATCCT
Organism: Larix kaempferi; assembly: GCA_027924585.1. NCBI lineage: Eukaryota > Viridiplantae > Streptophyta > Pinopsida > Pinales > Pinaceae > Larix > Larix kaempferi. Next base: position 5,638,984 of record BSBM01000792.1, read on the forward strand.
TCTAAGGCTTAAGGCGCCACCCCAATGCACATAGTATGGAATAATAACATGTAAAGCATTAGCCTTAAGGCTCAATGCATACATTCAACATATAAAGTTTAATTAAAGTATAAGTGGTCACTAATGAAATCCGACCCTACCACTTTGACGTGGCTCACACCCACAGTGTTAACACTTAATGTTGTGGAGATAAGACCGGTCAACACACATCCGTGTGAGAGTATGCATGCTGCCACGATGGTAATACTCAGAGCCTATGGATGAATGTAGCTCGAATTCGACGTTAAACATGGACAAAAGATATCTGACTCGGCTGTTTGTAAGCTTGCTCACACCAATCGGTGGCCTACGTGGTTTGTGGCTTATGCCACTTAGGCTTCAGCAATCCAATTACACATTTTAACCCCGCTTCTTGCTACCTAATTGGAAGGTGACGGAGACTCACTCTCACATGGATGGATAGTTTCCCACATGCTATGTTTAATGGGCTTGGCGACATGGTGAACACAGTGGTTCGTCCCATTTATGGAACTCTGTCAAGGGAAGGTTACACTGAGGCGTCCCATACACCAAAATATGCAATGCATTAAACCTTCCTTCATTCTGAGTCGTTGATGGTGATCTAGGACAGTGCATGGGAAGTTGGGATACATTTGGCACCGTCAATCCAGGCGATGGGATTTCATACCCAGCCATGTCCATGCCTGCATTAACTTCGTTCTTTACCGGCCACAATGGTCTTCTCCTGCTCTCTCTAGTATCCAACATTGATAGTCCCTTCAATTGGCATTAGACTCATTTTTTTTTCGGCTGCGACAAGAGCTTCAGATCTGCGCAGGGTAAGGTGAAGGTTTACTTCTGAGCTTCAGAACTTTGCTTCCAGAGATGCACACTATACCAATCATCACCCTATTCAACATGGTCACCATTGCAATGTAAGTGAGAACGTTTAATGCTTGTACAAACTATATGATTATATGATGTCGCTGCATACTATAATTTACGCTTTGGTTTGCATGTTAAAGGCCTAGGCTTGACCTTCGTGATGTTGTCGTGATAGGTGCAAATGGAGTCGAGCTGCACTGTGACTCGTTGCTTCGCCAGGTAATGTCACAACCCATCCCTTATTTAGTTTCGTCGTGGCATAGTTTACTTTCATTAACAATTGGTTGTGGTTAATCCCTTTGGTTTGACCTCTCGCCAATTTGTGATGTGCAGGAAAACAACAACGAACGGTGGAGTGAAGCACTCCCGCGAGCTGGTAACCGATGTGGGGGTCATGGCGACTTTCTAAGCTCCACAGGTAACTTGCCATCTCTCTCCCTCAAGTTTGGTTCACCCCGTTGGCGGGGGCAGAGTTACTAAGACGCTTGTTAGTTGAGGTTATGGTTTTCTCCTGCTTTCGTTTGCACATTTTTAAGGAGCACAACCCTTGGCCGAAATGATAGGGACGTATAGCCAACCTATGCGAGCATCACTGCGACCTCTATTTCGCTCCATTGTTGTTGCAGGGATGCTGTGCACTCTAAGAATTGTAGTCCAACGAACTCCCCACCATCATGTGTAGTTGAAAAGAAAACCAACGATGCGCTGCCCCTGGCAGAGGCGTCGAGATTACATGTAAATGGCTTCACTATAATTTAAAGTGGAAATGACACAACCTTTATGATTCCAATGCTATCTGTAGGTTTTTTTTGAAGTTAGAATTTGCATGATAACTTAAAATGCAAGCCTAGCTTGACTTGAAATGCCCACTACGACTCTCGTCGGGCATGGGTGTTATTTAAATGATATCCATCTTGGATTACAAGCTTTAAATGTATGAATTCCCTCGGGACTTGATATTAATATGCAATATATATGCTTAGCTTCACCATTGTGGGTGCATATCGATTTAATTATAGATGCATGATGTTAGTGTGAACATACAAATTTGTTGCTAGCAACATGCTTTGAATTCGTAATTTAATGCTCATTTAGAAGGAATCATCCTCATAGCTTGCATCCTCCATGATTTCGTTTGCATTCAAAATAGCATACTATATAATAGTTTTTAATTTGTGTATAAATAATGTTTAGTGTAAAGGCATAAGCTTGCCCGTCGTATGCACCAATGAATTTTTTAAGGAAGCGAATCACTGTCTCTTTCTCCAGCAATGTTTATCATACAAACTGCGTTTATATGCTGCAATGTTTAATTATTAATATGTGGCTTATGTTTATACCCAACAATCGTTTTCTTATCTGATGTATTCAATACAATATATAAACAGTAGATGAAAATGCCATGCTAATATAAAATGCACCGGTTAATGTATACATGTATCTTGCCATCCATTAATATTAATGTGAGCCACACTAAGGGTAAAACCCTTAGGAACTTGAATAGTTTTCAATTAGTAATTACGGCATATAGAAAACACATTTAGTCTATATGCATTCACAGGTTATGGCGACCTAGGTTGTACATGAATAGCATATCGCCATCGACAATTACATTCTCATCCATATTAATAATGAGTATTACAATATTGTTTGCATAAGCATTAGCCATTTAACTCAAAATAATCTTTAGGCATAGATTCAACTCAGACTCTATAGAAATGTATAGTTTATTCAATACTCAGCAATTTAACCTGAAATGCCATTTAATTGAATACAATCGATTTTGACTAGATTTGAATAGAATACAAACTCTGTCCAAAACAATAACTCAGAACTATAATAGGTCTGAACTCTAGACTTATTACGGTTTATCTTTTTTGAAACAAACTCTACTATAAAAGAGTTGATAAACATAAGGGCTAGGCATGTAAACCTTCGTGTTTACCTTCCTGCCCTATTTACATAATTATAATGCAAGGCATAAGATCTTTATTAAATACTGGAATATATTTAAAATGCAACACCTGCAATATGAAAACATGTCTAAGAAAACCCTAGGTTAGCACATGATTCATATCAGTATTATATTAGATGATGCATACATTTACAATAGTATATGGGGTCTTAATGTTGTAAATCTACTACCATTAGAATGAAGGTATTATCACAGCCAACCCACAACACAAATATTCTAGATCTCTAAAAATTATCATAAGATAACTCATTACAGAGATCTAGTTTTCTAGCTGAGATTCATGCTCAGAACAATCAATAACAATACATATATGGTCATATCTAATACATATGTCATTCAACAGTAAATCAAATGTATTCAGAAACACATATATAAATACTGTCCAAAACAAATACTCTACAAGTCAGAAGATAAACACTTATCTAAGTCTGTTGACCAATGGAACCAGGCACAAACCTCCCAAGCTTTGACCAACAAGTTCTCCTTGCTCTCAGGTCACCCGTGAGCTGAGTTCACAGTCCCCCAGGTAGAGTATAGATTTTTAGCTACCCTTAACTTGTTATTTCCCCAAGTTATTTAGGATATTTCAAAGGCAGCAGGAAACCCAACACCCAACTCAATACTCTTGAGCTCCAAGTGCTTTTAAGGCATAGCCATGGATAGAATCACTATCACATTCTATTTACGTAAATGCAGTACTCCTGCAAGATTGGGGTAGTTCTCCTACCTACACACAACTAAGTGGCCAAGCTCATACCAAACTATATGATTCCTCCAGATCTGAGTCTGTTCGATCCTCCCAAATTTTTCCTCAATCACTTGGCTTCAGGACCAGTTTGGTTCTCCCAAATCTGTCCTCCCTCACTAGCATTCATTGTCTCGGGTTCAGTTTTTTGCATTCCCATTTCTCTTGTGTATTCATCTCATGATATTGTGAATGATGCATAATGAATTATGAGAGTTCAATGAGTTTTCACATTTTATTCTTCTAGGGGAATTTTCCTCATTATGTGAATTCTTTTAATTCATTTATCTCTCAATTCTTTTCTTTAGGGTTTTCCAATTGTCTCCAATAACAATTTCTTCTTATTATTATTATGTGGCATTTTCCCTCCAAGCTTAGGCGACTATGACTCCCTTTTTTAATGTGCTGGTCCACATGGTCAATAGAAACCTCTTTAGCAGATTTCTAAACTTTCCTAAGTACAAATGAAATAATACTTAGCAAAAAATATAATAGGGGTTCAAAGTCCAAAATAGGGTTATTACAATTAGGAACCCCTTATATTAGAGTTCAAACCTCATTTGGATCCTCCTTTTCTTAAGATTTGGAATATTTTTAAGGAATTTTAAAGCTTTCTTGTTTCAAATTTGCAAAAAATTGCTAGAACGAGCTTTGAGATTTCACTGTTTTAGGGCCTCATTTAGGATTCATTTTTGTACTTGCATACCTGAATATTGGTTCAAGACATGTTACGGTCATTTTACTACTAATTAAGAAGAATTTAAGAAGGTTTGGTTTGAGATTTCCTTCCAAAAACCTTTAAAAATGGCTTAAATTGACATTTCTTTCAAATTTTTCTTACAATTGGTGGTAGATCCATTTTCTTAAGGTCATCTTTTGCTTATCGATCCTTGATTGGATAGTATTAGGACTAATCTTTAAATAATTTTGATTCATTTCATAGTTTGCAAATAGTGAAAAGTGAAAAAACATGAATATTTGTTTAAAGAACCTTAAGGCCCTTTAATTTTTTACTCTCATACACTTGCTTATATGAAACTTGGAGCCAAATCTCAATTAAGCCTTTTTAAAATATCACTTTAACAGATTTGCATTGAAAAAACAAAAAAAATTGAACATCACACTTTGAGATATTTTGAAAAAAATCTCCTTTCAAAAGAAAAAACAAGCTTTAATTAGTCAAATTTTGTTTTGGATCCACAAGTATTTTCATTATACTCTTTCATAATTAGAGGAAGTTGTAGATTTAGATCTAAATTTTCTTGTGATAAGTTGTGCCCAAGCCACTGTATCCTCTTCACTTGGGCCTTTGTACAGTCTTGTGAATGAGAAAGTGGATCTCAAGTGTAATAGTTTAGGATTTGATTTTTCAAGCATCTTATTTTCGAGCCACCATATCCTCTTCACTTGGGCCTTTGTGTGATCTTGTGAATGAGAAAGTGGATCTCATGTGTAACATAGTAGATTTCATTTTTTGCATATAGTTTTTCGAGCCACCGTATCCTCTTCACTTGGGCCTTCGTGCGATCTTGTGAATGAGAAAGTGGATCTCAAGTGTAACAATCTAGAATTTAATTCATAAGCATTCCAAAGGGCTCTGTGTATACTCTTCACTTGGGCCTTCGTGCGATCTTGTGAATTAGAAACAAAGATCCCTTGTGTAATAGAATTAGATTCATTTTCACTTGAGATATTTGTTTGGTTTACATTAATCTTTGAAACCAATTATTATCCATAGTTCAGCAAAACTGTGCATGAAACTACAAAATATACCAAACCATCTTGCATGTTTGAAAGACACACATGAACCTATAAAATTTCATTAGTTTAGAACATTCAACGATTTGAAAGGTAGAGTAGTGAGCATATTGCATTGTTTGGTTCATATTTTTTGAGTCAACACACCATGAGTTTCACATCCACTCATGAAACTAAGAAAACTACCCTTAAAATTGGTGCTTAATCTAAAACTAACCAAAATTTGATTTTTTATATCACCAACAAGGTTAGGCTAGTGCCCTGGATTAGTTTTGGAGAGTTAACAATCTCGAGCTGCAAAATTTTGAAACTAGCATTGATTATTGAGAGTCTAAATCCATTATAAGTAGCAAAAAATGATTGTCGAGAAAGCGCTTCTGAAACATGCGTTAAGCACGAGGTCAATATGGATAAGTAAGGGTGGTTCCCCCCTCTTGCTTGTTTAGTGGGACATGAGCTCATCAGAGGATTCTATGTTCAGTGACAAGTCCTTGGGGTGACATCATTGTTTTTAGAGTACCTGGTTATGAGAGTTGTCCTCGACTTACAACTATTCTTTCCGACCATCGATTGTGAAGTGGTAAATTTAGTGGCTATTCCTAGGATATCACATAGGCTATTGTGAGTGGGGGACACTTGCAATACCTTGGACAGAATTTGGAACTTTTACTCCTTGGGAGGGTGATTGGTCAGGAACCAACACTTGCAACCCTGGCGATTAAAGTTTATTGTAACTATTTCTCATACCTTCACTGCTAGCAGTTGTTTGAGGCTTGATATCCCTCAACAAAAACTAGTTTAGAAGGCCCTCCAACCCAACTTTTCACTGAACTTCAGTTCTTTGGAAAAGTAGTTTGATTGCTTGGATCTATAGGACTTTTTACTGTGTGGACACTTTTTATTTTTTGAGTCTAGATTGCCTTAGGATTGTTTGATTAAGAATATCATTTTAAACACATCCTTTTATCAACTTCTTAGAAATGGCTACTCTCCCGATCTGCCAGTCACAGTGGCAGTAAGGTGAGTCACCAGAAATTGAAGGCCCTGCTATATTGCAGAGAAAGATACAAAAACCACATCCTAATGACTTGGAAACATAACTGATTTTAAACTCAATTAATATTACTCGAGAAGAACAACATCAAACAAACCCTGAAATATCATTATCATATCAAAAACTGAATACATACATAGTTGATGATCTTACTCTAGTTGAAATTGAAACATTGAAAAAGCACACAAGTGCTCATGTAATTCCACCTTTGATGAGTCTTTCAGAACCAGTTGTACTTACTATCTATGAGTCACTGGGTGATATCAAACTTCTTTTTGAAAGTTTGAATGACATGTAAAATTCAACAATGGACCCTATGGATTCATCAGAAGCACAAGGGACTACATCGTCGCAACATAAAACAGTTGCTGGAGGTATCAATACTTCCAATTTGGCCTCCACATCAATCCCAACAGTTAGTATACATGTTATTAGCACAAGTTCAACCAACACTTCAGTGCCAGTTGGTACAGTTTCGGGTTCCAATCCCGGAAGTACATCCACTTCATTCGCAGGAATCCCTACTGAAGGGTGTTCCTTACCAAACATTGGTTTTCCATATGGTTCAGCTAATCAAGGTCAAAACACACAAGGAGTAAACCAAAATCCTCATGGTATACCTAACACTTGTCCAAATTCTGCTTCTGGGGGCAAACCTTCACCATGGAATGGTATATTCCTGTCAGAAGCAATGAACCATGGAACATTTATGCCAATTGGGGATATGCTCCTCATATTAGTGGAAATTCCCCGTGGGGTTATCCTCCGACATATCCTAGCACAATTCCTAGGGGAAATCCACCTATCAACCCCATTCCGCAATGGAGTGGGGAGGTTTCAAGGAGTATCCAATCTTCTTGGGGCCCACCTTTGCAAAGAGGAAATCAACCTTGGAACGCTTATCTAAACCAAGGAAACAATCAATGGTTTGGTCACATTCCAGAAAGTAACCAATATTTTTGGGGCCTACCTCCGCAATGGGGAAATCCATCCATCCATCCTATTCCACCATGGAATGGACAACATTGAGGAAGTAACCAATCTTTTTGGATGCCACCTTCGCAAGGAGGCAGTCAACCTTGGAATGATTTTCAATACCAAGTTCAATCACCATGGTGTGGTTGGGATCTAGGAAGTAACCAATCTTCTTGGGCCCCACCTCTGCAAGGAGGCAATCCACCCATTGGTCATGTTCCAGGAAGTAGCCAATCTTCTTGGGGTCAGTCTCCACAAAGGGGAAACCCACCTTGGAATTATTATCACACCCAAGGACCATATCAATGGAGTGGTCAGATTCTATAAAGTAACCAATATTTTTTGGGCCTAACCCCGCAAGGGGGAAATCCAACCATTAACCCCATTCCGCAATGGAGTGGTCAGGTTCTAGGAAGTAACCAATCTTTTTGGAACTAACCTGCAAGACCCGCGTTTGATCCAGCTAGGCTGCCACATGGACCTCATGCCAATGGTATGATGGATTACATCAACCAACTTGAACATATTACACCACATTTGGGACAAGTTTCTATTCAGAATTTGCAACCCACATCTGGCCAGGCAATGTAGCAACCTGCTAGTCCTTCCAACACTTATGACATCTTCACAGTTTCCCACCTGCTAATCCTTCCTAGAATTCTGAAATCCTTATAATCGAGTACAAATACCTTAGCGAAAAGAAGAATAAATACAAGAGTAAGCAAGATGCTAAATCTAGGAAAAGATATGCACCAACTATGCTTCAATGCGGTGGGAAACAAAAACCCACTATTTTTGACACCGGTACCCCTGCCAGGGGGAAACCAACCAACCCCCCCGCAAGAGGGAAATGATCCCAATGCCAATGTCTTCATGTGTGACCATGAGATGAACATTCAAATAAGACTTGATTCTTATGATGTCTCTCCTAGTACATCAGATCAATCGGTATCACAGCCAAGTGGTTTTCTCTACATTGAGAAACCAACCATAGACTTAGTACCACACACCCCCAAAGGTGTTCTACGTAGAACAATGCATAATCCTAACATGCAAGCTGCTCAAAACAGTAATGTTCGTGAAGACCTAGCTCAAGTACCATGTGCCATGTCAGCCTTGGAGGTATTGCAATGTCGTCTTGTGCAAAGAAAGGAACTCTTGTCTACAATTGGCGTTGTTGATCCATCCGATAAGACTTTGATCACATCAAACATAGACCATTCAATATGTAGGATCCCTTCTGAAGTTGCTTTTCATATTAAAGTAATGACTCATGGTAAGAACATATGTCTAACCATAGTGCATGAAAGGACCTCAGCTTGTGTAATGTCATTTAAATGTTGGCAAGCATTTGGATCACCCCTATCTATCGTAGAAGTTTCATACCAAGATACTCAAATAGCTTCGACGGATTCGGATCAAAATCTTCCCTTGATGGAGGAATATGATTCGGTTACTTGGCTCATTTCGGCCGTGAGATCTCCTAGCTCACATGACTTCTTGGATTACATTTTATCATCAGATGAAGATATCCCTGAAGTTGTAAAAATTTGGTTGCACCCACCTAAGGACATCTTTTGTGGGGCCACTAGGAGCATAATTGGATTAAATCTACCCAAGTATAGGAGCATGATTTGCATGTTCCTCGATCTGATCTGGTATATTTGGAAGTTTGCATATAGGTTTGGGCTATCCCTTTATGAAGATGCATTTGAACCTTTTGCAACCCAAACTTGCCATAGGGTCGAACCTATTGGAAATTGGTGGGTCAACCCTTCATATCTGTATTTTCCACCATTCCGACAGAAGATCCTACTGAAAATGGGACACCCTAGTCAGCACCCCATTTCCATTTTGGTGTCCATGCTGAGTTATTCTCATAGGCCCGGTAGCCCTATTAATCCCATCATGACTTGGAGTTTGAGACCACATATTTGTCTTTCATACATTTCTGATCATATCCTGATGGGCTCCCAATTTTTTGTCATTTTACATAAGCATGTGTTGCACTCGAACATCTGTGCAAACTGCTTTGTTGCTTATTGCTTGTGTTGCATGTTTTCCTTTGCAGTCACTTTTTGTTACAAGATTCCTATAAACCACTGCTTATGTATATTTGGTGCATACCCATGGAGAAAACATCTGTAAGAGTGTACATAACTAGCTCAGCCCTTGTTTGCAATATGGATATTTTCCTTGGCTTGACCCATGCCCTTGAAATTTAGGCGCATTCCCTTGAGACACTCATTTCCTCTAATGTATGATAGCATGCTTTATTCTTTTTTCAAGCTAATAAATGAAAAAGGTTAAAAAAAATTGGAAAACAGAAAAATCCAAAACGAGGGAGAATTGAATCATTTCATATTATATCATTGAATAAAATGGCAACAGTCAATCCTTGTCGCCCTTGAACACGGCACATAATTTGGTATCCACTGTTAGTACACCATCTACATTTTCCTTAAGAAACTGTACTCGTATTTTGAACAGATCTCCACCGATGGTTTATCCTTCCCATCACCAATGGAGCTTTCGTTAATGCATATGGAATTGGCAGATTTCATTAAGGTCGGTTACTCAAATTCCAATGTTTCTAGGTGTCCATTTTGCGTCATGTTATGTGTTCAAGGGAAGTTCAAACTATGTCGACCATTCCTCAAATATTCCTGACCAATCATGTTGGCCTTCCTTATGCCAGTATACAGTGTTGGATCTCGCATTTCTACCAAACTATATCAAACTATTGATCTTTGTTTCATATTGGTTGATGTGAGATGCATTAATGCCTTCCTTCCAATGGATCTATTCCTATTGACACCAAATCATCATCTAGGTAATGGATCTAGAAACCTAGGAGTACCTTGGATCTTGCAATCATCAGTGGCAGGTTTCCTCGCAAATGACAGTGGGTATACATCAATGACCCCTGATTATTTGATTCTACAAGTGTTCGACTTCAAAACTTCTATTCACACTTGCTAGTTTGTACTCAGTACCTTAGAGTCCATCATCATTATCAGAGGGTCTCTTCGCATCTGTTAACAGTATACATCAATGACCAGTGATCAAATGGTGTTTTAATATGCTTGACATCAGTTCATCTATTCACATGATATAAAATCATACTATCATCGGTTTGTATTGAAGACGTTGGGAAAAATAGTTGTATCACTCATTGATGCACTACCCGAGTTGCGCAAGATTAGACTACCATATCAGAAGTTCGATGAAGACCTTGTTCTCGCACTCATCGAAGTGCATGTTTACACTTATGAAAAATTTACTTTTGACATGGATCGATTGTGTATTGTTCGTGGCCATGTTTGTTTGATGCTGAGCATGTGTATGCCTGCCTCAGGAAGATATTATATATTTGAGAAATTGCTATGTTTGACTTGCAGATGTTATCCTGACTCCTGCGCCCATGAGCTAATCCTTTATCATCCTTTCTTTGATCCATAAAGAGTATCAATACGAAGAGTGTCAGTATGAAGAATATCATTATAAAAGTAAAGTATTTTGGCCCTTAGCTTCGCTTCGGACCTCACACATTAGGGGGCATCTGCTAACAATCAAATTAATACCCTTAACCAAGTGAAGGAAGAAGCATGATTTTACTATGTGCCTGCAACATGAGGATGGAAGACAAGTACAAAAGAGAACTGTCCTCTCTAATCTAATCACTATTTCCATAACTTGAAGGATTGAGTGAAGAAAGAGAAATCCTAAAGAGACAAGGTTCATTGATTGAATTGCTCAATTGAAGGACTAAATCTAGTCTCCATCAGTCAAGAGTGAGAATAAATGCACATGATTGCATTAATTGTGCTTGAGACTCCTACATTTGTGAGAAAATCCTAAAATACTATGGAAAGTGGGTTTTTGAGAGAAAATAATAAAAATCATGAAAAGGGACAATCCCACATTGAAAAAAGAAACTTGAGAGCCCATTTCCCAATGCTATAAAACAAAGGCCTTTGGGGCATGGTAAAGGAGGAAAAAGGAAGAGCAAAGACATGATGGAGAGATTCTGAAGATTGGAAAGCTCATCTTCATCAAAAGCAAGGATGGATAAGGATAGCTCAAAACAATGGAGGATGGATGCATCTCAAGCAAGATTGATTGTAAGTATATTTTCTTCATTGATATTAATGAAATGATTCAATTTTCCTTCCGTTTAAGAGTTTGAATTTTGCTTATCATGTTTAGTTTGAATTCTAAAATGGCTAAGATGTTAAGGAATGATAGAAAATTGTTTCATATCTGACATTGGAACTCACCACTCCATAGTAATATAGCATGTTTAATGTAGACACATCCCTATCTTAAAAGATATTATCATTTATGGAGTTACCTATAAATCTGTAACCAAAATGGCTACTTCAAAATCTCCTATATCCTCTATTCTTCTCTAAGCTATACCCCCATGTTTTTTCTTAGCTATGGAACAATATAATACATCAAAAGAATGGAACCCCCTTCTTCCCTAGCGACGTAGTATTTAACATAGCCCAATACCCGTATAGGGTTACTTTTAGGGTTTTCTTGCATGCCTTAACTTCTTATCAGGGTTGGGGTTTTGGTCCATCTAGAATATTTGTGAAGTTACACACGTGACTAGATCTACATTTGTGAAAAATGAGAGCTGACATGCAATCCACTTGATACCATGGTGTTCATTAACTAGATAGGTCAACTTGCAAGAAGCATAAATTCTTCATATAAACTATGTTTGAGGCAATTTTTGGACCGTGGTAAAGGTATTGATGTGTACTTCATATGTAATCTTCCTTCAAATTAGGGTTTGAGCAAAAAAAGTGTCATTTAATCCCTAAAAAAATGCGTAAAATATTTTCAAACAATTTTCCGCCCCAAGTCTCAAAAGTGATACTTGCCCCTAAAATGGGCCATACAAGCCAATTCATCCAATACTGTGACCCCAAAAGTTCTGATTAAATGAAAAATTATATGTTAATCCATTTCAGATCAAAGTAAGGAATAAAAAGAATGGAAAAATCCATTCCATCAATTTGAATGATCATCATCCAAGAGATTTAGAAAATATATATATTTATAGGCTATTATTGTAAGTAAGACAAGTACATATGTGGAATTATGGTATGTAAAATTGTACTAAATCATTTTAATATAAAAGGGTTAAATATTAAGTATCCAACTCAAAATATGGGATTTAAAGTGTAGGGGTTAAATCTTGAATATCAAACATCAAATAGGTTAAAATAATTTGTAAATTTTCTTGAATATATGAGTAATTTTTAAAGTTATTTAAGCAATATTTTTAAGTTGTCTATTTATAGAATTAATTTTTATGCATAAATTTAATTTTATAAAAGGTTATTGTTAAAAAAACACATAGAATAAAACTTAAAATGGTACCAAAGTTAATATTTCCAACTAAATGATTGTTTATTTATAATAAGTATTTCTTTTATCCACCTAATTTTGCTCACATTTTCCTCACCTATATTTTCATGAGAATTTATATCCCTATGCATATTTTTTCATCTTTATCCTTCGTTTGCATCATCTCCATCAACATATGGCCTTAATCTTGTTAGTAGAAGCTATGTCAATCCCTAAAGTTTGATCATCAAAGTTAACATGCACTATTTTCTCAATTTTTGTGTCCCATGCATTAAACACCTTAAAATTTACACTTTGGTCCCAAAATTTTAAAATGATTGTCCTTTGGCTCATTTACGTTATGTGACTTCTAAAAGTGACATAGTGGTCTAAATTATATCTTATCAATCCATTTTAATATTTTATGTAATCTTTGATAGTTATCCTTATCCCACTACTTCATTAATATAGTGGAATTATTCATATTGAAGATATCCCTCAAGAGGTCTAATATTTTTTCTTATAAATACAGCTATTAATATTACTCATTTCACCACAAATACATTGCAAGGTTATGCAGCCAAATTTCCTTTAGAGATTAAAAACATCATGATCTTATTCTTTTACCATTTAGGAACATTTTTTTTATCACTTAAATCATCAAGTGGAGTACACAAATAGGCAAAGGACCCTCCCTTCAAGTGGATTTTGATCCCATCCTACTTCATCAACTATTAAAAGGTTTTGTTGTAAGTCTCTTGTTTCCATTAATAATGAAACAATTTACATTACTTATTGCATCTTATGTGTTAAGAATATGGGATTGCATGTTATGATTGATTTACATATTTTTGAATGAGATATAATAAGTAGAAATTTACTTTTTATATTTCTTTGAGTTTAATTTCACATTATATACTAGAACTTAACATAATGTTTAATTAAGTATCTTTTGGTAGATATTGGTATGAAAACACCAACTACATAATGGTGACCACATTGGAGATGAATCCCTAGTCTTCCTCCTATGTTGTATGTGTGACCAATTATATTTTTACAGTATTTTATATTCCATTCCATTTCTAGTTGTTTTATGTTTGTTGTAGCCACCGATTTCAAGTGATTAGGGTGGAAAGTCCTTACTTTCAACCTCAATTGTGATATTTTTTTTAGTCTTGTCACTCTTCATTTATGATGTAGTTTCCCTTGTATAAACTATACAACCATGTTATTTCTATAAAACAAAGTTGACACTACATAATTTTGTTCTTTATATGCATTATGTTTGGTGGTCATAATTTTTTCTTATAGCCTATTTCAAGGGTGTTTTTATCTATATGAACAACTTCCCTTTCTATTTTATTCATATTACAATTGTTTGTTGAGTTTTCCTGTTTTGGTGTTTGTACCTTTAGTACTTGTTGTCTAGAGTTTTATTTGGAAATATTATCATTTTTAATTACAATTATTGTTTTAGAATTGGTTTTGGAATAATTTCCCCATTTTGTTCATTTAAATTCACATGAATATTAGTTAAGGAATTGAAAATTTTCCCTTGAAGACTTTTTTCTTTTCTATAGAAATTTTAAGGTTTGCATGTCACTTCAACTACACTATTTTTCATTTATATACCTTATTTGATCTTTGGTTTTCCAAATGTTTTGAGTTATGCAAGTAATTCCATTAAGAAAATAAACCTTAATCCCTTAGTATTAACCACCATCAAATTATTGTTGTAGTTTTGCATTTCATTCAAGATTGATGTAACCATTATCTAAGTTTCATTTAGAGCTATTTTTGGAAGATATTTTAAAAGTTTATCTTTCAAATAAATTTTAAAAAAAATGTTCTTCTTGTTGATCAAAGATTTTTTTTTTATCTTTACTATTTGATAGATGTACTTTTTCATTCTTGCACTTTAATTCCTATCTTAACTTAAAGTTTTGTCCATGCAATATTTTTTTTACATAGAACAAATGCACACAAAATCACTCATAAAATAAATGCTTTGTTCATGACATCTAGTTCATCCTTAAAAACAACAACTTAATAAAAAAAACTAAAATTACCAAGTTGAGTACTCAAAACAATATTTTAGCTACACCAAGGTTTGGGGGATAGGCATCCAAATAATTTTCTAGGAAATTATACATTTGAAACAAAAATGTTGTTCTTTAGGGTGATTTAAAATCATTTCTATTAGATATGTTTCAAGGCCCATTTGGCAATAGAGAATCCCTTAAGAGTGGATAATGCTTAGGTTAGGACCAGAGGCTTGATTGAGACTCGTATCTCTTTCATACTGAAGATACCCCATTTGTTTGATTTCAACTTGATTGCAAGGTAACTTGATGGACATATTCATGAAAATGTATATTAGTGGATTTTGTTTAGTTTCTTATCTAGGTGGCTCTCACAAGAGGGATGGAACTTGAGATAGATAGTTGTTGGATGGATAGAGTTGCTCCATATGTCCTTCATTACATAACTATATATTTCATGCCTTTACTCACTCTATTAGTGGATCACATTTTCCATCAATTGGAGTTGTCAATAGGCCCTTGTTCATATATTTACCTTTTCTTGATGGTATGCCTTCACTACCTCTTATTGAGGAAAGTTTACAATTTTTTTAGTTTATTCTTAAATTCCTTGAGTAGAACCACCTTTAGGTCAGAGTCTAATTTTTTCGTTAGGGTTAATTTCATTAAATTTTTTCTTTACATTATTAGAAACAATAAAACAAATTTGAACTTTATTCCATTTTAGTGCTTATTTGAATTAAAGTAATTGATTATTTACCCTTCACTAGTGTTCTAGTGCTATATTTATTTTTGTAGAGTTATACCACTTACTCAAGATTGAGACTCCCATACCTATTAAGAATGTTGATAGGCTTAGTGGTCTTCATTCTATTTTTTGTATCCCAAACATGTTATTTCTCTCACTCAACATGTAAGAATAGAAAAAAACAACTTCCACCACCTCCTATACCTTCGTAGAGTTCATCTGATTCGATCTATTCAAAATTGAGATCTACCTCATTAACCCTTAGAGAATATACCCCACTAGTAGTATCAACTGCCAACATGTTAGGAAATAATGGCAATCCTATTATCAATCCAAATCCCATTCCTAACACTAATATCAAAGCCAATACTAATTCCAATGGAAATGAAATGCAAATGTGATTAACATATTGACCCTTCCATTGATTCTTGATCAAACTCTCTTAGTTTTGACTAAGATTACCAAAAATCCTCTTTTATAGGATGCCATGTGGCCTGCCATATCAACCAAAATCTGTTTGGATCTCAAAATTTGAAGGATGGGCTAGGGAAAACCCATGTAACCACATTATCTCATTTTACCTATGGTGTTGTTCCAAAAGAATCATTGACAATTTCACATGGTTATGCTTGTTTTAATACACCCTCACTGTCATTACTACAAAATGGTATGTTGAAAAATCCATAGTATCACATTTCAATTTATGTCTATTGTGATAAAATTTATAACCTTTTTTCAATTACCCATTATATTTGATGAGAGAATTGATATCCTTATTTCATTTCATCATAACGTGGCCACCCATATCACAAAAAATACCTATGAATGCTGCACATGAAGGAGCTTAAGTAAAATTAAGTTAGACACATCCATCTTTTTAGATTGATTTTTTAAGCCACTTTTACTTGTCATTGCTAATTCTATTACGTCGATAATGCCATACCATGAGGAAAAACACATCGTGGAAGCTTATTATAGTATTAGGATAGTTATATTCTATCCTTATTGATTACCCTTGATCTAATTCTTCCCATCAAGATTAGTTAGGGGAATTGTTAATAGCCTAATTTTTCTCACTTACCTTTTCATAAGTTTCATCACAATCATGCATCATCATTAACAATATTACCACCATTTCCACATTATACATCCACATGAACTGATCAATATGACCAAAAAACTAAAAGAAAAGTCTAATCTTGGACCATGTCAAGGCTTGGTCACCCCTTTCCCATTAATGAGGGTGACCAGACCAAAATGGTCAATACTTTATCTCACAGAGGAGTGATTTGTTTCTCATCTCCCCCCAAAAGTAGTGACCCAACATAAAAGAGACATAATGTTGGTTGGTATCCATCACTGCGTGCTGACCAAGAAAATTAGTGGTTGAAAAGAGGACAAACACAACTATCAAAGTCAAAACTAACTACTAATTTGGTCTCCCAAACCCTATCCTTTCCACTAAGTCATCAATGGAATGGAGAGTATCCAAATTGGAAGCAGATCTCATTTTTTCCACTATTTTTCCTATAGATGTAGCTGTCATGGTCACCATTTTCATCCATCTCCACATCATTTTCAAAGCACCGTTATGCTACCAAAATTTTCACCGTAAAATTGAAAGAGGCCATACCTTCCTTTCTACTTTCACCTTTGTAACAACCCAATACCCGCAGTAGTCCCTTGGGATGTGGGGTGTAAAATTTGTCCTTAAATACCATTCAAAAATCCAATAAGTTAGCCTCATTACTCATTCAAAAAATATAAACTAAGTGCATTCTTATCAAATACTTACTTTGTATAAAAGGCATACAAATTGGTTCATCAATTTTTCCTTGTGTAATAATTTAAGGCTTACAACCTGGCAAGCTATAATTTGTTGTTTTCCATCCAACTATAATTATCAAATATAGCCATTAATGTCTCTTTAATAAGCATGGTTATCTAAGGTGGAGAATGAAACTATACAAGTTCAAAAGTTTAGTTTCTTCGTAAGGCTCATAATATTTTACAAGCAAAACTTTAGCAATTCATTTATTTTAAGATACTTGGTATGCATAATTAGAGTTCCATGACACTCATCGTATCCTTATTAAGAGTTATTATATAATATATCATATTATTTAATGATTGAGATATATCATTTAACCAAGTCACCTTTACACCCTTCCTACTTTTTGTCTCACAACTATTTAATAATTGAGTAAGGATTCTAACTTGACTCAAGAAGATTTAAGTAAAACATATAATCAATACTCAAAAACATATAATTAAGTAAAACATATATCATTTAACCAAGTCACCTTTACACCCTTCCTACTTTTTGTCTCACAACTATTTAATAATTGAGTAAGGATTCTAACTTGACTCAAGAAGAATTAAGTAAAACATATAATCAATACTCACTCAACCTTTATCTCGATATCACCTCAAATTATAATTACTTATATACAAATTATGAGTAAGCTTCTACTAAATCTAAGAGCATAAGTCTATTTAATAATTGAGTAAGGATTCTAACTTGACTCAAGGAAGAATTAAATAAAACATATAATCAATACCCACTCAACCTTTATCTTAATATCACCTCAAATTATAATTACTAATATACAAATTCAGTTAATGAGTAAGCTTCTACTAAATCTAAGAGCATAAGTCTAGTATACCTTTCACGAACATCTCACATATAATACATAACATTATAATAAGAGGATTCCTTTAATTATACAATCTCTTTGGCATTTAAATACATCTTCCTAAGTTCACATTAATAAATTAATCTTTTCTCTTCTACTTCAATAACTTCTCTTCCATACCTTTATTAGTCAAATTCTATGAAATAAACATAATAATACAAGACCACCAAAATACTCTTATTTAGCCTATTAAAAATAGCCTTTTATTTGTGCTTAACCTCTTAACATAAAGAATGCAAATATTATGCATGAATTATTTAAACATTACTTCACTTAAATTAATTATAACACTAAAGTATTATAAGTTCTACTTACTTCATTATAACCTTTTTTAGAACATAATAACATCACTTCCATATTACCCTAATTTCATACGAGCATTCTTGGTTAAACTGATCTTATCACGAGACAATAAGGAGGCCAAACCGTTCTAAATTTGTTCTATAATAAATTATTTAAAACTTACTTGAACAATACTCTAGTCAAGTAATTGTGAACTTATTATTAAGAGCATATAACCATTTACTCTTAGTCGAACTTACTAATTCATGTCTCCAAAGAATATCCCCTAATTTATTTTGAAAGATAGGATTTAATAGTCATATGTATTTCAGTCATTGATTAGGAAACTAAATAAAGGTTATTTTTCTTTAAACACTAATTTAAACATTACAAAAAGTAAGCTCATATAAATAATTGAATACATCTCATTTTCTCATAATAAAATGAACAATATATTCCAAACTCTTTACAATTCAACATTAATAATTTAATATCTGAGTTATACTTATCTGATGTGAATAGACTAGTGTTAGTGGTATTTTGACTATAACGTCCCACCCAACCATTCAATCCTCTGTTTGCATATATTTTTCTGCCAGGTCGCCCCTCAGCTTGACACGAACCCACTAGATAAAAATTTAAACTTATCTCTTCCCATAAAATCAAATCTCTTATAATTCAGCAAACTAAGGATGATCCTTAAGACACATCAGGCATGCATATATTACATAGATATTTCAAGTTTCATATAATTTAGCAGGAGGCGTTGAGACTAAGCTCCTTTTCTAGACAACGAGCTCCCATCTACAGCTGCGTCTTAGCTAGATAATTCACATATTTTAGAATTTGTCAATATATACCAAGGCACAATAAATTAACTTCCTTGTAATAGGAGTCCAATCTACATACTTCTTAAAGGTTACACTACTAAGAGTGGCGTCCTGTTTGCATGGAATCTTGGGCCTAACCACAATAATGATATTCAACATGTAAAGGATATATATATTATAGTACAGAGTTGAGGGCTACACCTTCCATGGCTCTTCTCGAGTATACTCGTGCCTCTTAATCCTGTTGTAGATGCAATACTAAAAAGGTAAATCACATTCAGGGCAGGTTTAGAAAACCCTGCTCTCTCCCTAATTCTTCCGTGAAAGAGATGGTTGCTTCACAAGAGTCAAGGATTTATCACGGACAAAAATTCATGCAGCAGGCTGAGATAATAAACGTAAAATGTAACTAAATTCTTTCTTTGCGTAGAAGTGCAATTACTCATACCAACATGAGGTCACACCCTCTCTCTTTTCATATTGACCATAAAAGAGAAGACCGCCTTGTGTATATTATATATATTATTTTTATTATTACTACTCCAACCACCTCATCATGGTTAACCATCACGGTTGAGACACCCTAACTGCCCAAGGATACTTATAGTTATTACTCCTTTTAAAGAATATGTCTTACACGGAGTCTTGCATGGTGTGATAACACCCTCTTATAATTATTTATAATATAATTTATTTGAAGCATATATTCATACATAAACATTATATGAAAAAGTATAGAAGTATATATACTCTACTGTAAAAATAACTTAAGGTAATCTTCCAACTTATACTCAAGGTGTTTATAGAAAGAACCTTAGTTCCCTTTTTAGGATTTCTAAGGATAAGTTATTAATAATACTTAGATTCTTTAGGCTTAGGAGTTCAACTATGTAATCTCCTAGTATCCTTTGTTGGAACCAAGATATCAACCAAGTCCATAGAAAGTACTTAGCCTTACATATTACATATTAGCTTTTAGTAATAATCATCTTAGTATTAACAATTAGGTCTTAGGAGTTTATTAATGCCTTGCCACAGATAATAACATCTTCGAATTCATTATTAACCATTAAAAACACTTATAAACTTAAGTGCTTCTTTACTGAACATCACAGTTAAATTCTCGTTAAGTGCCCATGGCACTATGATGACACCCATCATCATACTCATGGCCTACCAGCCATAAACTTCTCCCCCTAGTGGATTTGTGTCCCCATCGTTCGTTGCATCAAGCTTCCATTCTGTTAAGTCTACAAATTCACAATGCAAAATAAATTAGGAATTACTTACAGAGTTTGTGGACGGGCACTACTACATATGGGCGGATTGTTCCACAAAATGTTTCCACGTTTTCAACATTCATGGGTTAAAAAAATTAATTTTTATATTTTTTGTTTTTCACGGCGGAAAAACTGTGGCAATATCCACACTTTGTAATGTTCCACGAACTATCGTCGATATAGGGACGAAATTTTTTAATCATTATACTTTGCTTTCATTGCAACCACTCCTCTATTGCAATGATATTCAAATTATTTCTTTCTAGTTAGCTTCATGTGGATCTATCTAAAGGTGTGTACCATGGAAGCTGAAAAGTATGAACACCAATTAGGGAATGGTTAGGTCCACCCAAAAAGGGTTGTTAGAGATATATATCAAAATGATCAACTTGATGCAAGGATTATGTTGATGTAGGTCACAAATAAGGATTTCCATGACCACACAAAAATGGTTGTGAGAGATATATATCAAAATGATCAATGTGATGCAAGAATTCATTTGATATAGGTCACAAATAAGGGTTTCTAGGACCCCCATTGTTTTTATCTGATAAGAGTATTACTCCCTCCTTTAACAATCAAAATTTTATCACCTTCCTTGTCACCATTTTCATCATTATTATTCATCATAATCGACAATATAAATCCACTATTTTTCCACCCAATTCTATCTGTATGACCTAAGGATGTAATAAAATGCCCAAAAACCTCAAAGTCAAACCATTAAATTGACCATATAATTAAGTTCGCTACTTTTCCTTCGAAAAGCGTGACCTTGGTCACTACTATTTTCCGAAAAGGCATGACCTGGTCCTAAAAAGTGATTTTAAGTTAAAAAGTTCCATTTCTCTCTTTCATAACAAAGTAGTGGCCAAAAGTGGACACTACCCTTGACGTGGTCAAAATCAATAACAAATCTACCTTCCAAAACCTTAATTTATCCACTAATAAATCAAGGAGATCCATCCATGACATTTGGCTGTATATTGTAGGTCACAAAGGAGACACATGAACCTTCCCTTGGACAAGCTACAAATGCCCCATATCCTCTACCATTATACTAAGGTGTGACTCTGTAAACATTCTTTGTGATATTAATGAAAACACATTCTTTCATTCTATGCATTTTATGTTGGCCTCTACTTCTCCATGATGATAATTGTTTGCTTTCTACTTCTCCATGATGAACACATCATGTATTCCTTCATCATCTTCATCTTCAATATTTCAACTAGTTATCTACTTTGCATTTTCACTTAAACATCTTATCCCATGACAAACACGTTGTGTATTCCTTCATCATCTTCCTATTCAAGATTTCTCAACTACTTTGCATTTTCATCTCAACAACTTATTCACTTTGGAAACATCATTGTTTCATGTTTTATTTGGTCCATTCCACTTTCTTTCCTTTTGTTGCACATTCCACTTGACCTACAACAAAATCAACACAAAATATTATGGGATATTCATATTATATTATGTGCTCGTGTGCTCCTGGTTTGCAGGTGTACCTACGAGGGTGTCTACCTATGATGTTGTTTTCGCAAGTCTCGCACTTAAATAATACTAATGTTTGTAACGTTTGGGGGTTGTCACCTTGAATTGCTTTGTTGGAAGTTAAATTCCTTATTGCGCTTTCAAAGCATGTTGAACCTGCCATTACTTGTTTCCTTTACACACTACTTGGGGTCCTTATAATACTCCTTGCATTTTCAATTACTTCATTTGTCGTGAGTGCTCCACTACTATAGGGATCATGACTTGTATCTAAAATTTGGTTTGGTGAGGGCAATATTAAAAGTAACTCTACCATAGCACATGGTCACATTGCCAGCTAAGCCAGGGGTTTTCTTCTTGGTTTCTACACCATTGAGGGTTTCGATGTCATAGTTCGTTTGTTGGAGTCTGTATGTTGGATGCGCCAGAGGGTTTCGTGGTCTGAGCTGAGCTAGGCTCATGGTCATCCCACTAGGAAGGTTGCATATGCAGGAATGGTGACAACTACACACGCAGGTAATACCCTTCTTATCTTTCTTGTTAATTTGAATTGATACGAATACAAACTCAGGTTCTAACCAGTATATTTTTACTTACTTGGCAGGTAACAGTTTGGCCCTCTCCATTTGCGTGTTTATTGGTTGATGGTACAGGTTTAGACTTGGACGCATTTGCAATTGGTAAGCTTAGAGTCCACATTTCATTACCTCTTCCTCTCGCCTTTGTAGAGTGTTTTTTGCTTGCTATGAGTAACCTTGTGAGCCCGATTGGGTTCACTGCGACTAGCATTGATTTCCTAGAATTGTAGTTGGATAGATTGTTACAAGAAATGTATTTATTGTCGAATGCAAGCCCTAGAAGGTCTTAGTGGAAGATTTTGGGTCATTCGGCTCAATGTCTGAAATTTCGTTGAAGCTTGTGGATAAAATAGTAATAATAATAACACCCAATATGAACTGGGATTTGCTTTCGAAACCTATGTCTGTTTAAAAGGGCCCAGGATTTACCTTCCATATAAAATGGTGAATGTTTAGTTCTCTATTTAATCTCTGCATTTTCCTATGTATAAGATCCAAGTGTATGCGTAGAAGAAATGGGGTTTAAGAAGGCCGCCCTGTTTTCATGTAGCATGAGAATCTATAAATGGTAACTACTGATAGATATTCCATACTGAATAAAATCGTTTTGTTCTTCTGTGTAGGCGATTTAGTTTAAACGTTTATGTTTCCCAAGATACTTTTGCCTCATGTCTAAATTATTTTCATGGGACCTGGTCTTTTGGAATTCTACCTGGGGTTTCGATACTTGACCTGGGTGTCTATCTTTTTCTTGGTGTCAATGTGGGATTCGATCCTTGGATTCCGTTAGGTTTCTATAGTTGCAATATAAACCTTAGAGTCTGCGTCCATAGGGTTTGAGCAGTAATAATCCTTGAAGGTTCTTTTGTGTTCTGATATGGTTTCAATAAATCGTGTTTACTGTGTAATGTTCCCATAATTTATTTCCTGAGTGATTTAAATTATGAGCTTTGGTTCTTTCTTTACTACTGCGTTTCTGGAATTTCATAAATGTTAAATTTTCAGAATTTACTTCAATCTGATCTAGGATCTTAACTGAGAAAACAACATGTACAACAAATCTACAGCCTATCAATCATGGACACAATAATGCAAGCACACAAGAGACACATAATTTACTTGGGGAAAACCATAAAGGTGAAAAACCCCAATAACTTCCTCAGAGATAGATAGAGCAATGATACAACCAGAATACAAGAGATAGTCTTCTCCTATCAGCAGAGCCTCCTCCTCCACAAGTGTGCCACCCTCCAAAGTGTGAGTGAGAGAATAGATGTGTAAAATGAGAGAGACACACTCTCTACTTATACACTAACTTGACTTGACCTTTACTCAACTAGGTCGGCCTCAACTTAACCACTTAACATAATGCTGACTGGGCCGACCCCCACTAGGGTGGTCTAAAAACCCTTTGACCCACATGGCCAACCCCAATAGGGTGGTCTAATAACTTTTTGACCCACATGACTTATACAGGGCCGAACCCAACAAGTTGGTATAATAACCCATAAAGTATAAGTTATGACACTTACAATATAAATGACAACACTTCCGTATAGAGGAATAATAACATCTCTATAGGAATACAATATACATATATGTGAAATACATTCCGAAGTTACATATACATCAACACACCCTCTTAACTAAGAAGGTATTTCTCGACACAGGTCTTCTAGCACAAGTCATCTTCTTTGGATCATCGTCACTGGATAATCGTCATCGAGTCATCATCATCGTCACTACTGTTGATATCTCAATCAATCTCTGAATCTACTCGTCATAGGAAGTTCTACAGAGACAGTCCTTTTGCATACTGGATGTAGGCCCACCACCTGCAGGTCTTCATCATCACTTGCCATACTGTGGAATCCTCGGGACTTATTACGTTCGTCACAAAACCTGGCTGCAGCATCCCAGGCTATTACGAGCACACAGCTCTACCTGTCAGATCTCCCAGGAGCACATTACATGCGACCATCACAAAACCTGGCTGAAGCATCCCAGGCTGTTACGAGCACACAGCTCTACCTGTCGGATCTCCCAAGAGCACATTACATGTGATCTCACCACAAAACCTAGCTGAAGCATCCCAGGCTGTTACGAGCACACAGCTCTACCTGTCGGATCTCCCAGGAGCACATTACATGTGGTCCACCACAAAACCTAGCTGAAGCATCTGAGGCCTTTTTCATCCTGTCCACGTCTCCCAGGAGCAAATTACATGTGGTCATGGAAAAACCTGGCTGAAGCATCTGAGGCCTTTTTCATCCTGTCCAGATCTCCCAGGAGAAAAGTACATGCCATAGGACAAAACCTCTCAAGAGCATCTCAGGATGTTATGGGTACACAACTCCGACCTGAAATCTCGCAGGGCACAAATTACATGTCCTCCCAGAGCAATGTCTCGAAAGAGCATCCTAGGCTGTTACGGGTACACAACTCCGACCTATAGGATCTCCCAAACATGCTCATCTACACAACCTGATCCACGGCCACAAAGTATCATCCTGATACTCATCATACATCATCATGATGTACACATGATCATCCTGATCATCATCACTACAACATCCTGCTGCATGTCATCTTGAGCAACATCCTGAAGCTCGTCATCTATGATCATCCTGATCATACACTGCATCCACCTGATGCATACCAAGTATTTACCTCATACATATCATCATACATGATCTACCTGATCATACAATGTATCCACCTGATACATACACAAATACATGATCCACACAATGTATCCACCTGATACATATCAACATACATGATCTCAATATCCACCTGATACATATATAGATACATGGTCCAAGCATCCAACATGATGCATATACAAAATACATACAAATGATCCAACTGATCATATCCAGCATCCAACATGATGCATACATACATAAATGATCCAACTGATCAAAACAAGCATCCAACATGATGCAATGATCCAACTGATCATAACAAGCATTCAACATGATGCATATACACATACATAGTAGTAACTGGAGCATCGTCCTGATGCTCATCATCCATGATCCTCCTGATCATCATAGCATCGTCCTCGTCAGATCATCTCATCGTCCACGAAGCATGGCCCAGATGCACATCATCCATCACTTACACCACCGACATGGGAGAACACATCTACCACCATTCGAGGACGGCTCCGGCCCTTAATTTTTCACCATGGGAGAACACATCTACCACCATGTGAAAAATGGCTCAACAATTACATCATGACCAAGGGAGAACACATCAACCATGTCAGAAAAGCTCATGTGCATCTGCATCTTCTGGATTCATCACTTCCCTTTGGAAGGAACCTCGATCTGAAGTGCACCAAGCCTCTCTCTGAAGTACTCAAACTACACTCTAGCCAACGGCTTGGTCAATACATCTGCAACTTGTTCATCCGTCACAACATACTCTGCTTCGGCTGTACTCAGTGTTACGCAGGACTGCTTCCTGCTAAACCAAGAGATCACACCTGATCCCTGTCTGCAGCACTGCCTGCCCAATCTAAATCAACATAACCCTGCAAGTTAAACTTTTGATTCGCATCATACTTGAGCCCATAATCAACTGTACCCCTCACAATATGCTTTACAACAACCAGGTGAACACTCTTCGGATCCGTCAGGAACTGGCTCAATGTGTTCACCGCAAAGCAAATATCTGGTATTGTATTCGTCAAGTACATTAAGGACCCAATCATCTGACGATACATAGTGATATCAACTGGATCAGATGAAGCATCACACAGAAGCTTCAGGTTCGATGCCATAGGTGTGGCCATAGCCTTGCAGTCCATCATCCCGAACCTCTTCAGGATCTCTATTGCATACTTCCCTTGTCCAAGGAAGATTCCATATGCACTCTACCACACCTCCATGCCAAAAACAAATAGTGCATCATCCCCAAGTTCTTCAACTTGAACTCGGCAGCAAGATTCCGCTACATGTCGGCAATCAATCTATCCTCACTTGTTACAAACAGGTCATCCACATAGTAGTATCACTGGATTTCCTTCCTCAACCTTGTAGTAAAGGTTGGAATCCGCTTTATTCTTGGTAAAGCCCAAACTGGATAGAAAGCTGTCTATCCTACCATACCAAGTTCTGCACATATATGCCTCCCTGTCATGCGTCTCAGAACCAAGTGGCTTCTCCACATATACTTCTTCTTCAACTACACCTTTCAAGAAGGGTGTCTTGAAATCCATCTGGTGTATCTTCCACTTCATCACTGCAGCCAGAGCAAGTACGGATCTAATGGAAGTGTATCTGGCTACAAGATAAAAAGTCTCTATGCTACCACCTGCAACATGCTTGATCTTGTAGATCCTCTTGGAAGTCACTACAGACTACCCTTTGGGACTGCATCCCAAACATCTTCATGATCGACTGGTACTCCTCGATCATGGCATTCTTCCCAAATCCTAGGAACTTCAATATCTTCAATATTTTCAATAGATAACTTTGTTGCTGAACAAATGTTGTAGTCCTTTTTGTAGGTGATGGTATACGATCTCTCCTACACAACAAGTTAAATTGCATGATTAGAAAACATCTCATAGTTTTCAGAACAAATTCTTACACATAAAGAAACATGTCATACAGTCATGCAATTATCTTAGCCAATGCTTCAATACAACATTTATCCATATTCTGTAACTTTCTAGATGCCTTCCAATCTCTACCAGAACATTGTTAAGAGTGTGCACAGCTCCTAACATTTCAGCAAAGAGGTTTCATTCTAGATAAGTAGCAATGGAATGTTGTACAGGGCCATAGGCCACTTACCCATGTATATTAGTAGTATACTGTTCATCAATGCAACTATTCTAATATGCACAATACACAACCTAATTCTAGGAACATAAGCATATACATCATTGAATAAAATTATTTAAACAAACAACTATGTAAGAAATGACAATTCAAATACTTATATTTGTTTGATTGTTGGGTTGACTTCCTCTCAGTCTTTGCTTATTTTCTGCAACTCCATTCTGATGTGGATTGTGAGAAGTGGTCAACTCCCTTTGAATATCTGCATCCTTGCAGAAACTGTTGGAGTGTGCTCCCTCTTGATCTTTGCTTCCTGGATTACTTGTCCTTGAACTTATATTCATTCTCGATCCCTATGCATGCTTGTTAGTATCATCATTGTGTTATCCTCTAGGTCTCATACATAACCAAAAATTTATTAGTATAATCTTAATATTATCAAAACACAATAATCTAAAGCATGTATAGTCAGGATCATTTCAAACACAAATAATAAACATTAGTATTCAAGGTGTTCGGGTACACAGGTTACTACCAAAGGACCGAACACCAAGAACAACCACTTCACACAAACAGATCACAGATCAACACACCGATGTTTTCACATGGTTTAAACCCTCTTGAGGGAAACACTCCACGACCCCGGCCAAATAGCTTCTACGGGACAATTTATTATGCAAAGAAAGAAAGTTACAAATGAGCTTCTCATAATCGATCAACTAAACAATGACCCTCCATGCTCTTTAAATAGAGATCATGGACCAATCGGGTGTTAAGCCACGGATCAAGGTTAGGTTTGATCTAAGAGAAGTTGAGCCGTCGGATCACTCTATGTCGAAAACATATCGTGACCGTCGGATTAAGTATTTACAAATGCATACTAATGCATACTAAAGAAACACACTATCCCTAACGGATATATTACACAAGTTGATCTTAACTAACTCCTAAGTGTCTAAATATCCTAACATCCCCCCTTAAGAACAACTTGGGATAGAATTGAAGGATTTACAAAAGTGACACTATTAGGAGAAGGAAGGAGGCATTAGAGCCTATTCCCCCTTAATGACAAGTTCCTGAACTCCTAACATAGATCGAAATTTAGAAAACTTCGCTTCTGTAAGAGACTTGGTGAAGATGTCTGCAACTTGATCATCTGTAGGGCAAAAGAGCACTTCAAGAACCTGATCATGAATAAGATTTCTGATGAAGTGCATATGTAGCTCAATGTGTTTGTTGCGTTGATGTAGAACTGGATCTTTGGCAAGCTTGATGGCACTTTGATTGTCGCACCAAAGTGGAGTAGGCTGCTGCTGCTCGAATCCAAACTCTGAAAGGATCTGTCGAAGCCATAAAGCTTCCTGACTGGCATTAACTGCTGCTCGATATTCTGCCTTTGCTGAAGAAAGAGCAAGAGCTTGTTGTTTCTTACAAGCCCAAGTAATAGGTCCAGATCCCAGACTGAAAACATAACCTGCAGTAGACTTTCGATCATCAGGATCGCCGACCCAATCTGAATCAGTGAAACCAACCAACAAAGGTTTCCCCCCTGTACTGTAATGAATCCCAAACTGAACTGTACCTCGAATATATCGAAGTATTCTTTTAGCTGCTTTCTAGTGACTTTCATGAGGTGTCTGCATATAACGGGCAACTCGACCAACAGCAAAGGAAAGGTCAGGACGGGAATGAGTCAAGTATAAAAGACTACCAACAAGCTGACGATACAAGGTGGCATCTACTTCAGGTGAAGTACAAGTGGCAGAAAGTTTGACTCCAGACTGGAAGGGAGAAGGGGCTGGTGTACAATCTTCCATGTGAAAGCGACGAAGAAGGTCACAAGCATACTTAGACTGAGAAAGAAAGATTCCTTCTTTGGTTTGCAGGACTTGGAGACCAAGAAAATAATGCAAATGTCCTAAGTCTGACATTTCAAAATTTTGTTTAACACTGGATTTCACATGGGTTATAAGCTTAGGGTCACTACCAGTAAGAATAAGGTCATCAACATATAAAACAAGTATGATGAGATGGTTTCCTACTTTCTTGGTATAGACATTGGGGTCAGAATGGCATCTAGAAAAACCAGTGTCAAGGAGAAAGTTATCCATTTTGGCATACCAAGCTCTAGGAGCTTGCTTAAGACCATATAAGGATTTCTTAAGGCGACAGACAAGGATAGAGTTATTCTGAACATAGCCAGGAGGTTGTTCCATGTAAATTTCCTCCTGTAAATCACCATGTAAGAAGGCAGACTTGACATCCATTTGATGGACTTCCCATTTGTGTAAGGCTGCAAGGGAAAGAACAAGGCGGATGGAGTTCATTTTTGCGACAGGAGCAAAGGTTTCATTGTAGTCAATCCCTTCAACTTGGGAAAAACCTTTGGCAACTAACCTTTCCTTAAGTCTTTTAACACTTCCATCTGATGCATACTTAGTTCTGTAGACCCATTTACATCTGACAAGTTTTCTTCCTTTTGGAAGAGGTACAAGATCCCAAGTATCGTTCGCCATTAAGGAACGATATTCTTCATCCATGGCTGCATCCCAATCTGGATTCCCTGAAGCTTCTGCAAAGGTTTCTGGATCATGATTCTCAGAAACTTGAGCCAAAAGAGAAGAGGCTCGCTGAAACTGAGAACGTGTTCGACGTTGATCTCTAGGATCACCGGCAAGATCACCAACTGCTTCACATGTTGAACGGACCCATCGAGGAAGCACTTGTGCTGGTGCAACTGGAGGAACATGAGTAGGAGAAGGTGGATTTTCATCCTCACTGTCATCATCAGAAACTGGAGTTGGAAACCTGTCAAGGAAGTTGGAAGAAGAAGAAGAAAGCACAAACGCCGAATCAGGCTCGCAGGCCAAAGATGGCACAATCGCCGAGTTAGGCTCGTAGGCCAAGAGATTTTCATCAAATTTAACATCTCTTCTAATGATTATGGCATGAGAATGTGGTTGAAGAAGTCTATAACCTTTTACATCTTCAGAATATCCAACAAATATGCACTTTTCACTTTTAGGCTGCAATGCTTTCCGTTTTTCATCCGAAATGTGAGCCCACGCTTCACTACCAAACACACGAAAGTGACTTACATCAGGTTTAATTTTACTCCATGCTTCTTCCGGTGTTATACCTTGTAATGCTTTTGTGGGGGTGCGATTAACTATGTAATTTGTAAAATTTATGGCTTCAGCCCAAAATTGAAGACTTAGTCCCTTAGATTGGATCATACAATTAGCCATTTCTTTTAAAGTGCGGTTCTTCCGCTCAGCTACACCATTTTGTTGTGGTGTATATGGAACAGTGTGTTGTTGTTGGATGCCTTGTTCAGTGCAGAAAGTAGTAAACTGTTTGTTAACATATTCTCCTCCATTGTCAGATCTTAACTTAATAATTTGATGACCAGATTGTTTTTCAACAAGGGCCTTGTAGGCCAAGAACATGTTAAATATTTCGCTCTTAAGTTTTAGGAAATAAACCCAAGTGCGTCTGGTGTAATCATCAATGAAAGTTAAGAAATACTTGAAACCAGAAAAGGAAGCAGATGGAAGAGGACCACACAAGTCACTATGCACAAGCTCCAAGGGAACCGAGGCGTGCCAAGAGGCACGTTTGTCAAAACTGTCCCGATGATGTTTTCCGAGTACACAACCGGAACAAACACCATCTCTGCAAGATACCATCGGAAGACCTGTCACCATATTTTCTTTACATAGTTGTTGCAATGAGCGATAATTTAAGTGACCAAATCACTCATGCCAAAGTTTGCTCAAGTTATCACTATGAGCAACAAAAACTGAAGGGAAAGGTGATGACCCAAAGTTGTTAAACTTGTACAACCTGGTAATATCATCAACAATTCCGGTAGCTAGGACTTGTTGAGGATCTTTAAAATCCTTGATTACAACTTGGTGAGGTGTAAAGGTCACAGTTTTACCTTCACCGGAATGAGTGATCTGATAGACTGATAACAAATTGCAGGAAATTTTTGGAACACATTGTACATCACTAAAATGACCATTATCTACTGGAACTGTTCCAGCTCCTACAACACTTAGATATCTATCATCACCAACAAATATTTGTTTGGTGTTACATTCATGCATAGTAGAAAAGATGGCTTGATCCTTAGCCATATGATAAGATGTTCCAGAATCAATGAGCCATTCATTTGAAGTAGAAGAAGAAGATGCATTATAAGAATAACCAGAAGCACAAAGTGCATGTCCATGAGAGGCAGATTCTGAAGGCGAATCTAGGCTGATGTGGTGCTTCTTCATTGCTGCTTCCAAGGCTGCCATCTTCTTGAAACACTTAGATTCATCATGATTATCTTTCCCGCAATAGTTGCAATGACGCTTAGTCTTCTTTCCCTTTGGCTTGGATCCTTTGTCATTTTTTAAAGAAGGAGTTGACTGAGAGGGTTTTGGACCCTTGTTTGACTTATTATTGCGAAAATTTTGTTTCTTGGGAGGCTTGGAATTTTCTTTCTGTTGGGACAATAAGGCTTTCCCAGATGTATCTGCATTGTTGATTATTCCAAGATGAATGAGCTTATCTTGTTCCCTAATCAAGGAATCACAAAAGGATTCAAGACTAGGCTCTTGATAGCTAGCTGCATTCAAGGATGCTTTCATGGAGTAAAATGTAGATACAAAAACAGAATATGCAGGTCCAAGTTTAGAAAGAATATGATAAATGCATTGTTTGTCTTCCCTCTCAATCTTACATTCTGCACATAAGAGCTTGAGAGTTTTGTACTTAGATAAATAATCTTGAATGCATGAAAAGTCACTTGGATTTAAAGAAATCAACTCATTTTCGAGTTGGTGACGTCGAATTTCATTGTGTTTACCAAACACAAATTCCAACTTGTCCCAAGCAGTATTAGGTTCATCAATTCCAGATATGTGGAATCGCAAATCAGTAGAGATTGACATCCCAATCAATCCACGAGCTTCATCACATCTATTTGCCCATTTTATTTTCTTATCATCATCAGTGGGTTCCTTTTCTTTCCCTGTGGTAATTCTGAAAAGTCCCCTACTTCGTAGAACATCCTCCATACGAGATTTCCATGAGAAATAGTTGGAACTATTAAGTAGGATATAACAAAGGGCGGCCATATTTGTAAATTAATGGCTGTAAAAGTAGAAACCAAGAGTCTGTATGTGAAAAGCTCAAAAAAATAGGTGGTTTAAAAAAAAATGGCACTGAAAACTGACTCTGTATGATGAAGTTATGCTTGAACAAAGAAACTGTTGAAGATGTCCCCAATAGTGACGTGGCAGCTAGAGAATGTCCAGCAAAAAAAAAGAACCCCCTTCTTCCCAAGGTGAACCTTTTGACAATCAATTTACAAAAAAGTTGCTTTAAGTGAATCACTTTTATAAAATAAGTGATTTCACTTTTACAATGATATTACTTTTAAATAGTGCAACAATAAATAAAAAACTTAAGTGACTCACTTGTATTTTTATTTTTTATTATTTAAGTGAAATGCACTTTTACAATAAAGTAACTTGAAAATAGAAATTGCATGCGCTTTTCTTTAAAAGTAACTTCCTAAGACTTGAACTCAAGACCTATTAAGGAATAAAGAAACTTTGAACCAAGTGAGCTAGATTAAATGGTATGTAAACAATGGGAATGAGGAAGGAGCTCTTTTTTTTTTTTTTTTTACTCTTCTTGCTCGGTTTGCATGCTTGCCCTTTTTCCTGCAAAACAAACCACAAAAACGAAACAAAAAAAACTTTTCAACACTCGTGGGGTTAGATCTTGTTAGCTTGCCCGAAAATTCTACGTTTTCTCTCTGTTTCTGATTTGCCGAGATCGCGCAAAGTGCACGGCAAAGAGCATACGCAGCCGAGAAAAAACCTTTCCCTTTCTGTTTCTGATTTGCGAGATCGCTCAAGGTGCACGGCAAAGAGCATACGCAGACGGGAAAGCAAAAATCCGAACAAAAAAAATCTAACAGTAAAAAAAAGATGAAATATGAGATTTTTTCTTTTCAAAAAATGAAAAAAAATAAAAAAAATGCGTCACTGTAACATTATACCTTCAGATCTGATGAAATACGCGTTTCTGGAGTAACCGGGAACTATTTTCGATCAAACGAAAACTATTTCCCAATGGAAATAACGCTCCAGACGCAATGGAACACCTCCCATAGCCCATAAATGCACAGAAATATCAGAACTAGAAACCCTTTCGAGTTTCGGCAACAGCAGTTCAAGATCTAGATCATAACCGGAAGCGACACTTCATAAAAGCTCCGATACCATGTTCGGGTACACAGGGTAATACCAAAGGACCGAACACCAAGAGAAACCACTTCACACAAACAGATCACAGATCAACACACCGATGTTTTCACGTCGTTTAAACCCTCTTGAGGGAAACACTCCACGGCCCCGGCCAAATAGCTTCTACGGGACAATTTATTATGCAAAGAAAGAAAGTTACAAATGAGCTTCTCATAATCGATCAACTAAACAATGACCCTCCATGCTCTTTAAATAGAGATCATGGACCAATCGGGTGTTAAGCCACGGATCAAGGTTAGGTTTGATTTAAGAGAAGTTGAGCCGTCAGATCACTCTATGTCGGAAACATATCGTGACCGTCGGATTAAGTATTTACAAATGCATACTAATGCATACTAAAGAAACACACTATCCCTAACGGATATATTACACAAGTTGATCTTAACTAACTCCTAAGTGTCTAAATATCCTAACACAAGGTTTCAGGGAAGTCTTCTTTTACTCATGCATATTCTTATTTGATCATAGGACTCTTTTGGTTAGTTAAATCATTAATCAAGATAAGAGATATAATATGCATAAAACCCGTGATTACTCAAACCTATACGTTCATGATTCTTCTGGTTAGTCATATCATCAATTATGGTAAGAAACATAATATGCATACAACCATGACTATTCAAACCTATGACTTCATGAATAATCATTATCAAAAACACAATAGTATAAGATCCTAACACAAGGTAGGATTCTAGCTTGATATAGGAAAAACAAACCTGGATTAGCATGCTAGCTAGTTATGTCTAACATACCCGCATAATGTCTTCTCGTTCTCTTCAATGACCTGTGCTAGTAACCTGCATGTCTCATAAGTTATACATTGTAGAACCAAGTTATACATACATCGTAAGTAGATTTTATAAGTGATCCATGACAATGGATGAATCTTTGTCTTCATGTCATCATGATCATATGTTCTTGAACTAGAACATGATTTGTCTTTCTTGGTGTACCTTTCATGTTAGCGAACAACATAAACCTCATACAACATCACAATGCATTAGTACAATCATAAGTGTCAAAACCTTAATCAAAGAATATCTTCTATTAAGGTAATACGACAAGTCTAGTAATTAATCAAGATTGTACTGTAATGATATGAAGACAAACAAATCATAAAATTAACTATGAATAGAATTTGAAACATACCTGTAAGCCATACCTGTCAAGATTGCTTGTAATCTTCTTATGGAAGGCCTTAGCCTCATCTCCCTCTGAGACAGGAACTTCTTCACTTATGCAGCTGACCAATCCA
Source organism: Larix kaempferi (assembly GCA_027924585.1). Classification (NCBI taxonomy): domain Eukaryota; kingdom Viridiplantae; phylum Streptophyta; class Pinopsida; order Pinales; family Pinaceae; genus Larix; species Larix kaempferi. The sequence continues at coordinate 5,674,079 of BSBM01000792.1, forward strand.
TCTTCTTCTAGGATTAACCCAATCCACTTGATTTGTAAGAACTGGGCCTGGAGTTGGATTAGGGTTTGTCAAAGAAACCCCAAAAAATCAAACTTTGAATTTCAAACTTCTGAAAGGACAGAAATATGCGCCTTGATGAGCTGATCAAGTTGGTATATTTAGAATTTGAAAACTGCAAAGTTTCACCCCTCAAAATTGCCTTTTAGATTTCTGGATTCACTAGGAGGACCCTGAATTAGGGTATGAGTTTCACAGAGCTTCACCCAACCAAAAGATTTGATTCAAAGCTCTAAGCTTCAATTTTTCTGAGGAGCTTCCAACCGTGGTCACAGATTTCCAAAATTCCAATTTTTGCAGAAGCCCTAATTTTCCATCTTTCTTATCAAAGTCCCGAACTGGGGTTTGATCAAGCCCGGCCTTCTGCCCAACCAAAAAATCTAATCTTAGTCTCTAAATTTCGATTTTGATGAGTAGCATGCAGCCGTAGTCTCTGATTACAAAAATTACAACTTTCTTCGAAGCCCTAAATTCCGGAAGCCATGAATGAAGGTGCTAAAAATTAATTCTGTTTTGATAGAAATATGTACCTGATTGTTTCTGGTGTAACTCTTAACTTTTTCATCCACAGGGTCTGAAAAAATTTTCTGAGATATTCTGACCTGTTATCTTTCCATCCCGATAGGTTTGACCTCAATTGGATTCTCTGAGAGAGAGTTATGCCAAGTGTCGGAATGTGGCATGTTTATGGGATAATACAGGAGAGAACAATTGTACGGCATGCCACGTGTCACTGGTTCAACATCGGCCTCTGAAAAAATTTCCTAAGATAGCCCGACCTGTTATCTTTCCATCCCGATAGGCCTAACCTAAATTGGATTCTCTGAGAGAGAGTTATGCCAAGTGTCGCAACGTGACCTGTTTATGGGATAATATAGGAGAGCGAACTTGTACGGTGTCCCACATGTCACTGGCTCAACTTCGGCCTTTGAAAATTTTTCCTGATATAGTACAGTCTGTGTACTACCTATCACCTTTTAAGAAATTTCATTTGGATCTTTCTAGCCCAAGTTATGACCTTTTTCCCAAGGTCACCTGATTTTGACTCAGATCTGGAAGAAGCAGAAACCCTATATTGTACAGATCATAAATCACAAAGTACAATGAATTAGAGGTTTTCCTTTGGACACAAGGTACATGGGGATCTGATATTTGACCTGTAAACGTTTCAGATCCGAAAACTTTTCCAAAATGGATTTATAGCGAAAGTTCTCCGATGACTGGTTTTTTCTATATCAAGCCCTAGCATCGTAAGTGCAACAAGTGTCATACATACCATATCATGTCTTCTTTCAGGCTAGATCTGATACCATGTTAAATTTTCAGAATTTACTTCAATCTGATCTAGGATCTTAACTAAGAGAAAAACATGTACAGCATATCAATCATGGACACAATAATGCAAGCACACAAGAGACACAGAGTTTACTTGGGGAAAACCATAAAGGTGAAAAACCCCAATAACTTCCTCTGAGATAGATAGAGCAATTATACAACCAGAATACAAGAGATAGTTTTCTCCTAGTAGCAGAGCCTCCTCCTCCAAAAGTGCGCCACTCTCCAAAGTGTGAGTGAGAGAATAGAATGTGTAAAATGAGAGAGACAAACTCTCTATTTATACACTAACTTGACTTGACCCTTACTCAACTAGGTCGGCCTCAACTTAACCACTTATCATAATGATGACTGGGTCGACCCCCACTGGTGTGGTCTAATAACCCTTTGACCCACATGGCCGACCCCAATAGGGTGGTCTAATAACCTTTTGACCCACATGACTTATACAGGGCCGACCCCAACAAGGTGGTCTAATAACCCATCAAGTATAAGTTACGACACTTACAATATAAATGACAACACTTCCGTATAGAGGAATAATAACATCTCTATAGGAATACAATATACATATATGTGAAATACATTCTTAAGTTACATATACATCAACAATAAATAGAGATACAAAAGAGTTTCAATGGGTGGAATGTTAAAGGGATTCGATCCCAGTTCCTGCGTTTGAAACCCAACGCTTGTTTTTATTTAATGTATGTGGTTTTGATGAAAGATGGTTGTGGTGCTGATGATTGTTAATTCATTTGATTGAAAGATGACTGTGTAAAAACCTCTCGCGTTTTCGTTAAAGTTGTAAAAGGAATGGAATTCCTCAGTCTGCGTTTGCAAATCGTAATTTCCTTGATATGGTTGAAGCACTAGATCTTTATAATGAGTTGGTCGATGTTAGATATCATACAGTTGTTAATAGTATGAAAGTACACTTAGATTTACAGATCAACAATGAGTAATACTATTGTAGTCTCCTTCCCTAATTGATGTGTGGTGTATCTAGGATATTAGATGATTGTTTGCCACTATTATCATTTCTATTTGGTGATTCTCCAACATAAAGAAGGGACGACCCTAAATGTTTTAAAGAGAAGCTAAGAAATCCCTACATAGTAACTAGTAAGAAAATTCGGACAGAAAAAAATATAAGTATTTAAAACAAGATAATAACTCTAAATTTATTTCTGAGGTGTTGTCTAGCACAGGCTAGCTTGGCTAGACCTGCTAGACGCTCCACTGGATTCTGGGCAGAACCTCGAAGTTGATAAAAAAATTGGTAATGGACAATGTTACAGTATTTATCTACAACTAGACATCAAAACTTCTAGCCACACTACACTTTTCATTATCAAAACGTCCCTACGATTCAACCATTTGTCAAACTTTACATCAAAAGAAATGCATCAAGTATTACAGAGATTCATATTCCAAAAACATAGTTTCACATATCCACACATAGGTTCCCATAATTCAATCGTCATTTTCATTTTATTTATGGGTTCCAATCCCAAATTTCATGGATCGAACCCCATCCCCAATCAAGGGCACATCACATCACAACAAATCTATTGAAATACACAGTAACCTTAAACTGATCCTACGTTAACCAAACCATTCATCTTTCTAAACAGTAAAATAGAAATTCATAGGAGGAATTCGGATTTCATTCTTTAAAGACTCACAAAAGTCAAATGTAATCGATACCATCACCAGACTTCAACAAACATGATTTATTCCCACTTTAAAGTCTTGACCTCACACATAGCAGACTTACGAACGCCACGACTACACATGAGTACAAAAGCAGGCTTAAGATTACATCATAAATCTTGAAAACTCTATACCTCTCTTATTGTTATATGATCAATATGTTTATTTTATTACCTGTTTCTGATTGAGTTATTAAATACTTGTTGTACCTTCCCCTCCTTGATTGAGTTATTATTGGACTTTTGGTACCTTGTCTTTGACTTGTGGTTAATGCAGACATTTACCCTCCATTTTTTTTATACCACCTTGTTGAATTTTTGGTCTTATAGTGTACTTGACTTTGATCGCCTATGATCAGTTGTGGCGTGCTGATATTCACTTCTTTTATGCTGAGACTTGGTTGAAGTTTATAATTTTTGTGACTTTATTTATATTGAGTTATGTACTGTGCTTGACTGTCATTGACCTAATCAACTCCAATTATTTCTCTCTCTCTAGTTTATACACACCCTCTTGTAGGGTCAGCTGGTTCCTAGAGAAGACTGGCCTCTCTAAGGCACAAACAATCTTTTCTGAAAGTAACACTTCTGAGTATATTTTCAAGAATAGTTTCACACCTAGGTTGGTATCTTAAACTATATCTCTATTTTTGTTATATGATATATATGTTTATTTTATTACATGTTACTAAATATTAATAGTTTATCGTTTTAGTTTGCTTGTCAGTGTAACTCATTATAACAGTTTTGAATATACCAAAAAGCCTGTGTTAAGAACTTATGGGTTGTACATTTGGAGTTCTTGGTTTCAAGAGGTAAGTATATTTTAGACTGACTAATGTATATCCATGGAATACTTTTTTTTGGAATTTTTTTTTATTGTTTCTATTGGCATTTGTGTTGTGGAACTAGTGTGAATTGTGTTCACTATTAATAAATGATACAGGGAGGGCACGTACTACCTTAAAGGTGTTTGATTGTTATGGCATTCTTGTTTTTTTTTAAATGCTTTTTGCACATTGACTTTTTGCTCACATCATTAAAGAAAAGTTTATAACCCTGCACTGTAATCACAACATCTGACTGCATGGACGTTGGCATACTGTTACTTTATCACATGTGCATGTGCTCTCTGTTTTAAATAAACTTCAAACACATTTTTGTAACTATAAAGTCAATAAGTGTTTCCATCTCAAACTTGATTTAGACTATGCTAACAACTATTTTCTTTTTATCTGACTATATAATATGCATTCTGATTTATCATCTTTCCCTCGCATCAGACACGGGACCTTAGATTGATGCTGGTTTAGACTACACTGTTACAACTTTTGGATCTCATACAACCTATAGATGAACAGTGAACTACATATTAATTTACAAAGAATAGCATATTAAGAGGCAAAACAACATGCACCAGTAGTTATACCATTGAATGCAAATGACACAGATATAGACATAGAATGAGATATAGACACTGTGGTAGAACATGTGATGATGTTGATTTCTGTGTGATTGCATATGCAGCTAGAAAATATATAGAAGGTGGCATGAAATCAAACGAAATTCTGGGTAACAGCAAGTGCAGAGAAGTTTCATGTGTCACATAAGAAGATGGCAATAGATTATGGAGAAAATCTTATCTCCATGAAGTGTTGTATGGAGTCAGAAATATTTGCATGGGAGATGTAAACATGGTTGTGCTACATTTAAAATTGTGTAATTTGTCTTTGTTTGAAGTTGTTTGGTCTTAAGTGAATACATCTTCCCATTTGAGTGCATGGTAATTGCATTGTTTGCATGTGGTGCCTATATAGTTCTGTGGTATTTTTGGCAAATCCTCTTACATAAAGTGCACTTGACAGTGAAAATTTATACAACTCATCAAAATTTGCAATTGGGATCTTTATTTGTTTTGGCTTTTATTGGGTTGGTGCATTCATTGGATCAGGTGGCCTCTAACATGGAAGCTAAGTTGGGCTCTTCTATTGTGCTCTATCTCAAGTATTTTGCAAGTTTGTTATCTTGTGGCATGATGTAGTTTTGGGGTTTTGCATTCAACCTGCACATGCCTTCTCTGTGCATTCTTTTTGGTGCGTTTCTTCCCACCTTTTTCATATCTACACAAGTTAGAATTTATTTTGGTTGGATTCCTTTGTTGTAACTTAAATAATTGTTTGTTGCTACATGCTTAGTGTGCTTCTAGGAAACTTGGTAAACAAGGGATTTGGTAGAGGTAAGATTGATTATATCAATTGACTTCAAAGTTTATTTAGAAATATTTTCAACCATTGGTTCCACTCTATTTATTTTCTATTCAATAAGCCTACAAAGAGTTGCTTGTTCAAAAATGCAGTGAGTGTTGAGAATAGAAAACCGTAGCATTGCAAACTTCAAATGATAGAATTTGTGGAATAATTGTTTCCTATAGGGTATTCATGACAAGTAGAATTGTGATCTTATTTCCTTGTAGGGGTTTAAAGTAAAACTTTATCATGTCATTGCTTTAATGCAAGATACTAATGAAAAATGTACACTAAGGTCACATTTCTATAAAGTCAAATCTCGTACATTTTTCACTTCATATAGAAACATCAAAAATACATTTTGTATGTTCATTCAGGCACTCAAAATAAGTCCGTCCTCTCTTAACAATAGAGGGTTGAATTAACAAAGTCATTTAAAAGAAACACAACCTGAAGACTAAAGCTCTACTTAATACATAATTTTTCAAAAAATAATAAGAGAACAAGGGACACTCCCTTTCAACACAAATCATCCATTGAAAACAAACCAGCTGGGTTTTCTTTTGAAGCCCTATCGCAAAAGAGAGTGCTTTTGATGAGATTGAATCTGTAGGTATAGATCATTATTGACTGGAGATAGTGAACAAGGATTTCTATTTTCATCATTCAATGCTTGCCCAATGTTTGGGTACGAGTTCCAATCCTTCAAGTCCCAACAAATAGCCATTTATCTTCATCTTGGTTCAAGTCTTCTATCCTCAATGATATATTACCATAGAGGGAGAAGGGCTTGAGGGAGAAGCTGAAGGCATGACTATTCACCCAGATGTGGGGTTCAGAATGTGACAAGGAGGATATTCTGGTGGTTACCAAAAGTTGGAGTTTCGATGGCAATCGGATCACCATTCAACTGCTATCCATGTGTGCTTAAGACTGGGGCTTACAATTCTTCATGTTTATACATTTAGTTCAAGTTCTTGAGATATCTATCTAGGACTGTTTTTGTTGTTTACAAGCTCATGAAAAGTTTGATGATAAATGACTTTGAGAAAGTTTTATTAAGAAGTGAATAGAGATAACAAGTGAATAGAGCTAAGGTATAATTCTTTGTAAGACCGAGCTCATACATTGCAAAATGTTGTTTAAGCCTTATGATTATTCAAAGGACACAAGGAGAACATCAGTTACATCTTGAAGACCGAGCCTATTCTTTGTGACCAAATTGAGTTTGAGTTTGAATATTTGTGCCATTACAAGACAAAACTTGAAGTTGAAGAATTGATTGTTGAAAAGGGATAAGTATGAAAACTACTTGAACAAAATTTATTTGTGTTACTACTTATCATAAAGACTTGGTAACTACTTTAAGGAATACAATGCAAGCTTATTTGTTTGATGAAGTTTGATAGAATTGGAAACCATCATTAAAAGACTTGTTTGCAGATCTAAAAGGAATCATTGATAAGGATTTGATTGTAGATGTAAGAGCTAGGTCATGAGAAGTGCTTTTAGTCTATCTAAAGCAAATCTATGACTATATCATCGCATTCAATTTTTTTTTTTAAACTTCCAGGTATCGTCTCTATATCGATGCACATCATTGTAGGCTATAGAAATGTTTCGACATAGTTGTTGAACCTGCCACGAAAGTTTGTGAATGCCAATGTGGATATTGCGACGATGTCTCGTGGTACTATAAAATATCTTCCACGTAGATACTGAACCTGCCACGAAATTTTGGGAATCCATGTGTGGATACTACGACGAACATTCGTGGTAGGTTCAGCACCTGTGTGAAAATTAATAGGAGTTGTGAGTCGATATAGCGACGCAATTGCTTGGCAGGATTCATTTTCTATAGATATGTGAACTGTTGTGTTGTTGACACGTGGCAACAACGAAGCGTTGCTATTGCCACGACGTGGAATTTTCGTCCCTATATCCACGGATCTCTTTCCACGAAAAAAAAAACCCCAATCATTGCAACAAGGATGAAAATTCATGGCTATTACAATGCAAGTTCATGGCAAATTAGACCATATGTAGTAGTGGGGGCCTTTGCCTTGAGATACTCATCATGAACTGCATTTTACATTTTACAAAAGAGTAGGGGTAAAGGTGGATGTTACATTGTACCCCACTTAAAAATAACACAGTCTCAGTGTTATGTCCTTCAAAGTTTATTTTGATATTTCAATTATCCTTTCATCCATCCATGCTTTAGTTTTTAAATCCTTTACATCTTTGACATATTTTCTATGGATGTCTTCAATACATTTGTTTTCTTTTACCTGTAAACAACATCAGGTCTTTCTAAAATTGTGTTAAGCCCTAAATATTGGCACATTACCCCCTTTGTAGTGGCACATTACATATTATTGATGTCGGCTTGTGTCTATTAATGGGTGTATTAGTTGTTATTGTTCCCCTTTGTCTCCTATATATCGGAATGAGACCTTTTCATTTTAGTCATTATTGTATCTTGTCTTGTATTATGTACATTGTTTAAGGAGGTTCCTCCCTAGAAGAGGATTGTTATTAATCTCATTTATTCATTATTAAAGCATTGATTACTTTCTCTTTTTCTAATTCTACTATTTTTATGCTATATCTGGGACTTGGTTGCATAACATTTGGTATCAAAGCTCTTTCCTCATGACTGGCTTATTCAAAACACATCATATTGGATTTTTTGCTATAATTTTTTTTCTACAATGATTCAGACAACAATATTAAAAAACCACCTAAAAAGCATGCCTATCTATCCATGGTCCGAAATTTAGGTCTCGAGACATCCCAGATTCGAATATATTGGCCTCGGAAGTTAGGGTTTTTTGACTAGTCCAAAAACTAGTCTAAAACATGTGTTCTAGGTAAAAAGGTCATATCAGGGTCATGCAAGATCCAAATTGAGTGAAAGTAGTTGCATCAGAAAGGGTACATACCATAGTCTCTGTGAAAGAAGTTTCAGAATCGGATCCAAAATATTCGACACGTGGCAGTCCTTACAAGTTTGATCTTCTGAAAGGACAAAAAATAAGAAGTGTTGGGAGATTCACAATAACTTTCTATTGGCACATCAGAATTAGGTCATACCTAGGACATTAGTAAGAGGACACATAAGGATACTACTGGATGAAGTTTTAGATCTAGAGGATTCAAAATTTGAATTTTACCTCAATTTTAATTCGTCCCTAAAAAAATCTTCCAATCACGGTTGAAAAATGTATGTCGTTTTAAATTTTACTAACTTGAGTAGAAGGATCTAATTGTGGTGAACCCTAAGGTGTGATACCTATATATATTTTTCTAAATACATCCTAAAAGGGGAACCTCTACACCAAATAATCCTCTAGACATTTCTAGATGGACTTATGATGAAGGTGAAGAAATGTACAAGGATATATTTGATTTAGAAGAGAAAATAGTGACAAAAGATGCACCAATATCAATTCTACGTAAAACCAAGAATGAAATGGAGATGAAAATGCGTGATTTGAAAAATGTCATAGATGATTTGAAGGGTTTGAAGGGGGATATGGAATTTTTGAAAGAAGTTTTTTCAAAGTTGCTGCAAGAAGGGCTTCCTAGAAGTGAGAAGACCTCCCATGAAATTCATGATGAAAACAAAATGAACATACATCATGACTTTAGGGACTCCAACATGGGGTCAAAAACCAACTACATCCCAAAGATCAATATGAGGAAGTTTGATGGAATGGATCCAATCACATGGATACTACAGATGGAGCAGTTCTTTGAGCTACACGAGGTGAAATCCACACAAAAGGTACATGTTGCATCTTTATATTTAGAACCTAATAAGTGTGTGTGGTATAGATAGATTTTCTCTCATAAACCACTTGTCACTTGGACAATTTTTACAGAGGAATTGATAACACATCACGAGGACACCAAGAGAAATACCTTCTTTATCCAACTGATAAATCTCAACCAAAAGGGTTAAGTTGGGGATCACATTGAGAACTTCCAAAGATTGAATATCAAGGTCACATATATTCCGGAAGAGCATCTAATTGATATCTTCATAGGAACATTAAGAGATAACATCCAACATGAGGTTCGCCTATGAATCCTTGGAGCATGCATTTAGGGTGAAAGAAAAGTTGAAAACAAAATTATGGCAACAAGGAATTCTACTACATACAACTATAAAGAAGGAAGTGTGGTCTCAAGTCATCCACAACCTATAAGGTTGCCACCAAAACAACTAGAGGAAAAAAAGAGAAAAAGGGCTTTGTTACAGTTGTGATAGAAAATATAGTAAGGGCCAGAAGTGCACTGAGAAGAAACTATTCTACATAGATTGTGAAGCAGAGGAAGAAAATGAACAAGAAGCACCAAAAGAACATAAAGCATATCAAGATGAAGAAATAGAGGATACTTCTTCTGGTAGTACTCATAATTTAATTCACTGTAAATTGGCCAAGGTACTCAATTGCTTTGTATATCCAACACTAGAGTTTCAAGTAATGATTGCAGATGGAGGAACTATAAATTGCTGAGGAAAATGCCATAATATCAATCTTACTATGGGAGAATAAGTATTGAATTGTCCAATGATTGATATTCCAATGGGGGGTGTTGATGTTGTCTTAGGAGTTCAATGGTTACAATCATTGGGAAGAGTGGATTTTATTTTTCAGAAGATTTTCATGAAATTTTTATGGGAAGGAAAAGAATACGATTAAACGGTATCACAGGGAAACCAATTAAGGTTATAAGCTCTAATGGTATGACAATATGGATAAAAAAGGGACATCAAGGTGTAATTGCACAATTATGCTCATTAGATGTTCAAGCATCTAAGTCTCATATTTCCCCATATCTCCAAAAGGTGATTAATAAGATTTCCAAGGTATTTGAATCTATATTCCAAAAGGTATTCCACCTGTTCAATATTTTGATCATGCTATTCACTTAAATCCAGGAAGTGTTGTAATACCCCAATTTTGACCCTTATGAAATATTGACTTTTAATGTAAATATTGTATGCATGCGATGTATGTTTCCCTAGCGTGGAGCTTAAGGCCAAGGCTCCGCTAGTGTATGTTCGGATTTTATTTAAAATGGACAAGCATTTGATATTTTGTTACCCATGTGCTATTAAGCCATGGAATATTGTAATTTGATGTAAATATTAATATTTAAATAAAATACTAAAACTGGCTATGGAAGCAACGAATGAGAAGGGGCCATGTATATTCCACTAGGGAGTGGTGAGGGGGTTCTGGGAATGAACCTTATATTGTCAAATGCCATTGTGAGAACCCGTTTGAATTTCCTTGCTGACATTTATTTCAGTTGTAAGGAAGCTGTTGAGAAATCGGTCCATGGCTTCAATGGAGCATGGGTAGCCCAGAAATTCGTATGGCAGGTATGGGATTTGTTTTTCTTGTACCACAAGTCACCCTACCTCAGGGGATTTGATTCTTCCTCATTCCCATTCCATTGTTGAAGGGGGCAACATCATTTTTCATCCATTACGAATTCCCAACAGTGAGAAAAACCAAAAATCGCAACTTTGCAAGACGCCACATTTTGAGGAGCAATAAAAACCCAGAATTTGGTATTGACAGTAAAATCCAATGGGGGGTCCATAGGTATGAACCTTGGTGTGAATTTGAGAGCATTAGATACCCTGGAATACATAGAAAAACCTAGTGTTTATAGCCCATAAATTCAGCGATGGGATTGAGTTATTTGATGACAGAATTGTGACAAATCCAAGTGTGAATGACTAAGCAGAGGTTGGGTTTGCTTGATAAACCGAGTGAGGGATAGAATCTCAAAGAATTAGCAGCTGGACCTTTCTATGCCCACCTTGAAGAGAATTGGAGGGAAGGGACTCTTGAGGGACTGTGCAGCAGAGAAGGGGACCTTCCTTGTGTTGGGTGTGGTAGGTATTGTGGGTGCCATGACTGTTGAGTTCATTTGAGATGCCTGTAGCTTTGTGGTTGAGCTCATCAGCTTAGCATCCTCATCATTTGTCTCTGCATGCTTGATAAACCCAACTGTGTGTTGGCTTAGCATGTCTATTTGTGCAAAACCATGGCTGTGAGTGAGCCTGTTTAGGTCCTCCTTAGTGGATACACAACCCAGCTCGGGGGTGATATCTCAGCTGAAAGAATATAGGCTGGACAGAGATCTATGGTTGGGTGGAACGTTGCTCTCACATAGCCAGTTTTTTGGACAGCTTCATCTCAAATATAAGTAGACTCTGTGCTTTGAATTATGATCATTATGTGTTTTGTTCTGAATGTTAATTGTCCTTGTTAATGAACTAAAATGATTATCTTAATGAAAATGACATGAAGTCTATGCATAGCATGAAAACTAGATTAAATTCTCTGCATGTTGATTCATCATATGCCTATGATAGATATGCTGATGCATTTCTATTTGTGTGTGTGCAAATATGATTTAATTCCGCTTTATTTATATTGTGTATGTATTTGCACACATAAGTTTTTATTTATCCATGAATTTCTTAGTAATGTATGGGGCTGAGTTGGTCAAATAAGCCCTGGTATGTCAGTCATGTTCCCTATGTGGTTTGGAATGATGGGAGGGGACGCAACAAGTGTTCCTCTTAACATCAGACCTTACAAATACGCCTATGGACAGAAGAGTGAAATTGAGCATATGGTTGAAGAAATGTTAGAGGCCAACATAATTAGGCCTATCCAAAGTTCTTACTCTACACCAGTGGTAATGGTACACAAGTTGGATGGATCATGGCGTATGTGTTCAGATTATAGAGAGCTCAACAAGATCACAATTAAAGATAAATTTCCTATTCCCGTCATTGATTAATTGTTAGATGAATTACATGGATAAGTTTTCTTCACAAAGTTGGATCTCCATTCCGGATATAACCAGATTAGAATGAAGGAGGAAGAAATTACAAAAACAACATTTAGAACTCATGAAGGTGATTATGAATTTTTGGTCATGCCATTTGGTCTCACAAATGTGCCTTCCACATTTCAAGAAAATGTTCAACATGTTGACAGGGTACTACAACTACTAAAGGAGCAACAAATATATGCAAAAACTTCCAAATGTTTATTTGGGGTAAAGGAGGTAGAATATTTGAGTCATATTGTATCTCAGGAAGGTGTCAACGTGGACCCCAACAAACTTAAATCCATGATGGACTGGACGATTCCAAAAACCATGAATAATCTTTGAGGAATCTTAGGTCTGACATGGTACTACTGCAAGTTTGTTTATAGGTATGGAAGAATAGAAACAACTCTAATAGCATTACTAAAGAAAGATGCATTTTCTTGGACTCCAGAGGAACTCAATATTTTGAGCAACTTAAGGAGGCTATGTGCAAAGCTCCTGTTTTGGCCACACCAGACTTCACAAAAACATTTATTGTGGAATGTGATGCTTCAGGAAATTGCATTGGTGTTGTTCTAATGCAAGAAGGACACTCACTTTCTTTCAGAAGTCATCCAATCAAGGGAAAGCACTTACAAAAGCCCATTTATGAGAAGGAAATGTTGGCAATTCTACATGCTCTTAAGAAATGGCATCCTTACCTAATAGGTAGACACTTCAAGGTTAAAACAGATCATGATAGTCTTAATTACTTCTTGGAACAGAGATTATCTTTGGAAGAGAAACAAAAATGGGTAACCAAGATGTTGGGATATAAATTTGAAAGCATCTATCGAAAAGGGAAACATAATGTGGTGGCAAATGTACTTTCTAGAAAATATGAAGATGTCGGGGCATTAATTTGTGCAATTTCCATTCTACAACCCGATTGGATAGTAGCATCTAGGGAAGAATCGAAAAATGACCAATCTGTGTGGATTCTCATTCAAAAGCTATAGGACGATCCCATTGTATCAGATAATTTTCTCTGGAAAAAGTATTCAATGTGGTATAAGGATTGCTTATATTTATGCAAAGACTCCCAACTAAAACAAAAGGTCCTCTCAGAATTACACACCTCTCCTATAGATCAGAAGTCTGTATTCCTAAAAAATTACCACAAGGTTAAGAAGGATTTTTTTTGGGATTGTCTTAAATATTATGTTCAAAGGCTCATGGTTGAATGATTGGTTTTCCAACAGATAAGGTGGAAATAGTTAAGACCATGGGACTTCTACAACCATTAGACATACCTTTCCACTGCTAGGAAGAAGTCTCAATAGACCTTCTATTGTACCTGTTGCTGCTGCAACCTGATCCCCATAATTTTCAAAAATTATAGGGCCCCTCCTTTTATTTTAGAGATTGTAGTCTCTCAAAAGTTTGGTTTTCGACCCTTAAGTTTTTCTTAGAAAATATTCAAGAAAGAGTGTCTTTTTGGCTAAGGCAAAATTCAAATTTGTTCGCTGAACTGATCGCAGAGTTTTACTTTATTTTTTGCCGAAACAAATCGCATCGTTTGTTTCTCTTTCACCAAAGTGGTCGTAACCTTTTGTTTTATTTTTTCCAAACAGTTGCAGTTCCGTTGTTCATTTTTTCCGAGCATTGCACTGTCTTTAAGCTTTTCTTTGCCGACCATTGCGTTGTTTTTTGGCTTAGTTTTCACTAACCAGTCGTAGTCCCTTTGTTTATTTGTCGCCAATCATTGCACAGTCTTTCAATTCATCGGTGCCAACTGGTCACGTGTCTTCGATTATTTTTCCAACCGTTTCGTGAGAGTTATGGTAAAGTCCGCCAACCGTTTCCCTAACTTTGATCTTATCTCTCCGATCACCTCATTCCGCCGACAATTTCACCGTCATCTGGCTTAACTACGTCGACCATTTCACAAAATTTATGGAAAAATCTCCGAAGCTATTGGCGCAGTTTGTTTTGGAAAGCGTAAAAGTGGACGGGTGGGGACATTAAATGATCCTCGTGCGCACTTAATGCCCACCTACCGAACCCCGTGCGAATTAAGTGTTAGAGTTTTTATTTATAGCATGCGTTTTAGCTGTTTTTCCACCATTTGAAAAGTAAGGAAAACTTCGTTCGAGCACCATAGGAAAAGCACCATGCATCCACGAATCGACAAGTTCACCTACTCGCCTAGCCAACCACTCCGCCGTTGATAGGTAGGTTTTCAAGCACTATAACTTTTGTCTTTGTTTACTGGGGGTTTTAGTTGTAGCGTTTTTGGTCTTTTAAGTTGCTCGTGGGGGTTTTGGGGGGTAAGGTTTTAAGTTCATACTTCCCTCATGACCTTCAAAGGAAATTGCACACCGACCGATGTCACCCGCAGTTAGTTTTAAAGCCCAGTTTTCCCACCATGAATGCGCATATCCGTGTTGGTTTCCATGCTCTTCTTCGTTTAACTAGACCTATCACAACCAGGGGCTTTAGAGCTCTACCAAGTGTTGGAAACCCAGTACTCACGCAAAAATTGTTTTGCCTCAAGCTTGGCCTCCGACCAGGTTCACCTTTGCAACCCTTCCATCACTAAGCCTTTGGGTCTCTGGAGAACTCGCACATGCTGCTTTGCCTTAACCTTAATGTTTCTCCAACCAAGGCCTAGAGCCACTAACAAGCACGCTTTTGGTCATCCCAATCAAGTCTCCTAGCTCACTCAGGTTTACGAAAGGCATCCTAAAAAAACTCGCGCCCAAAGCTTTCGAACAGCTAGTTTCCCACGCCATCTTGCCCTGTGGTGGTTTTAACTCGTTGTGTCCATCGGTCACGTTTAAGCCACGAAGGAGTTAGCTTTTTTAGCATGGTTTTGACATAGAAGTATTTTCTAATTGGAGGATGTCCTATAGCCTCTTTGTTGTTCTCACATTCATGCACGTACACAGGATTGATTAATTATGAATAATCTCTCTTTGTCAAACATGGAAATCTTAGTTTTGCATGGCCTTTCCTGTTTTTGTGTAGTTGGTTTTTACTTCTCATAACTGTCCATTCATTAAAGCAAAGAGGTTTAAATCCAATGAGAACTCATAGAACTAAGCTATTGTATCTGTCATGCTAAATAATCATGCCATGGTTGATAAATTATATATAAATGTTTTCTTCATTGCTTCTTCTTGAGTTTCAACCTTAATAAACAATTTTGGAAAAGGAAATTAACACTCATTGTCATGTCCCCACCTTGACCCTATTGCATTAAAATGTAAATGATGTAATATTGTTATAAAATCATGGTGAGGAGCTCAAGGCCAAGGCCCTGCCATCGATTTATTGATGCATATGGTTTGCGTGCTGGTAATGCACATTGGAAATTCAAACATCATGTAAATATGCATTTTAATAAAATACCCCCAACTAGCTATGCAATGCAACAAGAGATGGGGGCATGATTTTACAAGGAATTGGGAGGGAAATATTGAAACCCTTGGAGCCAATCAGGTCAAGCCAAGTGTCAATGAGAGAACCAATCAAACCCTCAACTACCCATGTTGACTTTTGTACCCAATCATTGATTTCTCCCAAGAGTTGGTTGAGGTAGTTAATGCCTTGGGGAATGGGAGGTATGGCTATCCAAATTCGGGTATGGGAAAGCCACCCTGCATGGGAAATCACATTTTGCTTCTTGGGAAATAAAAGAGCCATGAATTGCTCCCCATGTCATTATCCATGAACCAATTGCTCTCCCACACGAGTGGAGAGCTACCTGGGCATTTTTCTCAAGAGATTTTCTGTGTTTTCCTTCATCTTGCAGGCTGGGAAGGGCGTTTTTGCTTTGGTGACCAATGGGGAAGAGAACATATTGATTTGGGGTTTCAATGGGGCCGTTTTGGGCCATTTGAAATGCTCATAGCATGGGGGAGAAATCGGATTGCTCCCTGGGGATGAATTTCCCTTCCCACAGTCTGATTTAGTGAGCCACGATTTGGAGATGAACCCATGGATCCTGTTTTGTAAATCCCATTGTTAAATGTGTATCCCTTCCCAATGATTGTGTTTGCTGTGTGAGAAAAGAGTATGTTGGGGTATGGGTTATGGGTCTCCATTGTTTTGGCTTGAGATTGAGAGAAAGCATCCAAGGTTCAAATGTAGCCTGATAAACCCAGCTCTGGACTGGCTTAGCTCAGATGAAATGGTTAATTGGGTTGTGCATGAGCTTGAATGTCCCCTTTTCCTTGTAAGAATCATGCCTAGCTCGGGGGTGGCAGTTGTGTTGAGAGATTGATGAACAGAACTGGCCTATGGTTGGGTGGAACGTTGCAGCGACATAGCTAGTTGTTTGGGACAATTGCCCAATGAAGATAAGTGTTTTTTTGTCTATGTATTTACTTCTGCAATGTTTAATTAATGATTATTTTGATATGCTAGATGAGAATGAATTGTGTGTGGATGCTGTTTTAATTCCGCTATGCATAATTGATTTGTTTTACATCTACACACTCATAATTTAATTATATGAATCTAACGAATGGGATGAGATCATGTGAAAGCCCCGAAGTTGGCATCATGTTCCCTGCCTTGCATTGGATAAATGGGTGGGTATGTGACAGATGGTATCAGAGCTGCTGGTTGCAGCATTGGGCCTTCATGGGCTACCTATCACAACTTACAGAGGTAAGTATGCTTCCTACTCAACAGTAATCATTAAGATTCAAAAAAGAAAAATTGGAAATTTGAATTTTTCTAAGTGTTTTTGAGTTTTTATGCTAAGTTGGTTTCGGCGCAAGATTTCGAGTTCTGCCGAAACAATCGGCTCAAGTTAGCGAGTTGGGCCAAAGCAGTCGACAGAAAATTAACAAAGTTCGCCGAAAAAGATGGACAAATTTCAGCAAAACTCGCCGAGTTGGCCTGAAACTACGGAAAGAACTGGCGAGTTTGCGCCGAAGTTGTCGGAAGGAAAAGCTGAGTTCGATCGGAAGAACTTGATAAGTCACCTCGCAATGGTGGAAGGACTCGACGAGTTGGTCTGAAAATATTTCTAAGTGTTTTCGGCGTCAAAGAAGAAATTTTGGAAGAACTTGGCGAGTTGTTCTGAAACAGCGGGAGAACTTGGCGAGTTCGTCCACAACATCGGAAGAGATGGGCGAGTTGCTCCGCAACGTCGGAAGGAACTCGGCAAATTGGTCCGCAATGGATCGGAATGAAAAACCGAGTTTTCAATAGGAAGAACTCGGCGAATTGGCCCGAAACAGGTCAGAAGAACTCGCTGAGTTGCTCCGAAACAGAGAATTTCATCCATTTTCCAGGGAAATTTTGCAGGTGCCAAAAACTGAAAAATGGCCATGGATTTATGTGCGAGATTGGGCGAAATTGAAGGTTTTAAAATGGCCATGAATTTATGCACCACAAGGGGGAAAGCCCCCTTGACCCCCGTCGTCCCCTGGAAGACAGTCCTTGAAAGTGTGAAATGCATTCTTTGGATGAGAAGCAGGAATTGCATAGAAGGTTGTGGAGAGTAATTGGTTGTAATATGAATTGCAGAAGAGCAATGGGAGTAGCAAGACAACGTTGATAAGAGGGAAACTTCTCACCTTAACAATTTCTGTTATAGCATACGAATTTCATGCTTGAAAAGTAGCAACTAAGAATGTTTTACATTTGTATTAAATTGCTACTTGGTGAGAAATGACAGCTAATGATTCCTTGCGTGCTTGGTAGGGAAACCAAGAAAAGGATCAGCTATGACGTGGAGAAGGGACCCCATGTCATGCTTGGAAAGGGATAATTCCTTGACTCCGCTATTGCTATTGTTTTTGTATTTTACAAGTTTTATATGCATAGAAGCTATGGCATAGGAATGCTGGAAATGCAAAAGGGATATATAGATGGCATATTGCACAAGTGCATGTGAAAATGTTTTTGCATGTATATGATATTGCATATGGGTAAAAAAGTGAGGATTTACATATGCAATGAGCCACTTAAGATCAAATGATGGTGGTTGCTAATAATTAGTTGTGTTTGCATTGGTTGTAGGACCAGAGACAATCGAAGCATGGCTAAGGATGTGGATGATGATTGTTGCATACAACCTCATGAAGAGAGGATGGTGCAACAAATCCATGATCATGATGTTGGCAAAAGGACTGAGTAGCCTTGGTAAGAGGCCGACTGATCAGGTAACATCAAGCGATATTAATAACAACCATGCAGGTAAGGGTTAACTGTGCTTAATTGCATGAATGTTGAAAGAGGATTTGGTGAGTCTCTTCAACTAAGCTTAAACTAAGGTGATTTGGTTTGCATTGAGTGCCTGAATGTGAATGCCAACCCACCAAGTATGGTGAGATGTGGGTAGGTGAAGGCAGGGAGCCTTACACCCTATAGTTTCTAGAAACCTCAATGCATTCATATGAATTCATATCATGCCATTTGTGAATATTGGTTGTGAGTTTAATAACCAAAGCAACTGAGGACTTATGGACCTGTCATGGTAGTGCATGTTGTATGTAGTAATCATGGTTAGGCCATAGTATGTTTGAATGCATAGTATTCATGAAATCATGCAAGATGGCATTGAAGAGATGTGCATTGAAATATTCGGTAAATGTTTTAAATATGCATGCATGTGTAGGTGCACATGTTGAAATGCATTGTGTGAATGCATGGGTGTGACATATATATGTTTCAATGCAGTTAGATAATAGATGAAATGGTGGACTATTGCTAATCCTGAGACGATTTCATAAGCTGCTATGAATGCAGGAGAAGGACTGCATGAAGAAGGTAGACATGTGATGGGCTACTAGAGCACTCTGTTGGAAGGACAGAGCTGCATGGAATATGAAGTAATGAGTATTTACAGTTATTTAAATTGCATGGATAGTGTGACTATGTCTTGCAATTTTATTGTGATAATGATGCATATATAGAAATGTATATATTTCATTGCATTTCAAATGTTAAACAACTGAAGGTGTTTGAATTATTGAGTATTATAATTCTGAGATCACTTCAGTGACTGTTGTGGCAATGAATGATTATGTGCATAGATACTCACAACGTGTTTGGCTAATTGAAGTTTCAGTTTTCAGGTAGAAAAGTCTTGCATATGGCAATGAGGATAAGTCCATAGTAAAGACCGAGATCTACCATGTGCAGAAGCCAAAGGTTATGAGAAGGTTCTCATGGTTGTAATTTATGCATGAAACAAATCTGAAAATTGTCTAGTTTAAGTTTATGAGAATAGTCTCATAGTTGCAAATCTAATTTCTGTAGGAAAACAGATTTACAAATTTCAGATTTGAGAATTTCCTTATAATTGCTAATGACTGTTTGGCTTACATAGAATTGTGTCAAGAGGACATGTTGTAGGTGGATGTTTAGGTATGGTAGCAAGGGTGAAACCATAATGGACAGAGTGATACCACTTACGAGAGCCAAACAATATGAGGATAGCCTCATTGCTAAGCAAATCAATTTATGTAGGAGACAGAATTGTAAATTCATGTTGAATTTAATTATTAATGTTATTGATTGGTTATGAAACAATCATATTTGAGGCTTATTGCTAAATGTTGCTAACTGTTTGGCTATTTGATAAGTGTGCCAGGATGATGCATTGCAAGAAGACCATGTGTGATGGCGTGCAGAAGCCAAACTAGATGGGAAGGATCCCATGCTTTGGAAATGGGTTTCAGGTGAAACACCATTGTAAACGTT
The DNA here is from genome assembly GCA_027924585.1 of Larix kaempferi. Classification (NCBI taxonomy): domain Eukaryota; kingdom Viridiplantae; phylum Streptophyta; class Pinopsida; order Pinales; family Pinaceae; genus Larix; species Larix kaempferi. The sequence continues at coordinate 5,694,009 of BSBM01000792.1, forward strand.
GATAATGTCTCAGCCGAACTGCATGTTGGTAAAGCATGTGAGTAAGACAGTAAAATTATGCCAAGAAGGCATGTGTGGGTTAAGGAACGTGAAAATATTGGGGTGGCAACTCGAAGGACTGTTGACTCAGAGAAGGGATCCCCCATTCTTCGCCAATAAAGAAAAGATACATCTGTAAAACGGATGAGTATTCTATAACCCTAGCTAATGAATATGCATGTCTAGCTACTAGAGTTAATATGCAAAGCATGTTTTATTATTTCATTATTATTCCAGACTGCTTGAGTATGATTAGGTCCTGCATGGCTCACATCGGAAAGGGATGCATACCTTTCAGATGTTGGGTTATGATAAGGGTTTTCAATATTGACTACACCCTAAGGGAATGAATGCATTCCTGGTGTTTCAATACTTGATAGTGAATGTTATGAAATATGGTTACCATTTTAGAGCTGCAATACTGATGAGTCTGCTTATCCTTCTTGTGCTATCATCTTACATAGATGCAATTTGATGTTGCACGTAAGAGGCAAAGTGAAGAAAGGGTGCTCAAGAGGATTGTGTGGGCAGTGGTAACCTTTCTACACTCACACTAAAGGACACTAGAAGAGATGGATAGGCCCGAGGAGCTGTGTTGCAGAAAAGGGGTATCATCCTTGTGTATTGTGAGTGGGTATTGTGGGGCCATGCTAGCCTACAGTCAAGTGAGTCACCTATGGAGTTCCTAGAGGGAACCACTGGTTTGCATAAGAGAAGGAGCCACATAATCATATTATGTTGTTCTCATTTCCTGATAAACCCAGTAGGTGTACTGGCTTGGCATTGGTTATTTAGATGTTGTGGAGAAGGGTTGTTGAATTCCTGACAAACCCAGTCAGTGTACTGGCTTGGCATTGGTTATTTGGATGTTGTGGAGGTATTGGTGAAGGGTGTTATTTCTTGATAAACCCAGTCGAAGAATTGGCTTGGAAATGGTTGTCATATGCTTGATAAACCCAGTCGGCGTACTGGCTTAGCATACTGATTTTTGAAATGCTTGATAAACCCAGTCAGCGTACTGGCTTAGCATACTGATTTTTGGGATGCCTGATAAACCCAGTCGGCGTACTGGCTTAGCATACTAATTTTTGAAATGCTTGATAAACCCAGTCGACGTACTGGCTTAGCATACTGATTTTTGGGATGCCTGATAAACCCAGTCGGCGTACTGGCTTGGCATTGCCTATTCAGAAGATGTTATGGAGCAGCATGTGTGCTGGCCAAGCATCCACCCCACAGGTGATCCAAGGCTTGTAAAGCAAAGAAGGAAACCTGTGGAGTAGCGAGGAAAATGCACAATAGAGATAAGTATTCATTTTCATTTATTTCTTGTTTGGAATAATGAAGATTTCAGGTATAAGTCTTATGACAACCAAGCTAATATACTGTTGTTTCTTTGTTGGAAACCTTGGCCATTACAGGAAGCAAGGACCCTGAAAGAACTATAAATTCTTGGTAAACCCAGAGAGTAACTGGTTGGAGCTATAAATGCTTGATAAAGCCAGAGAGTAACTGGTTGGGCACTATAAAATTCTTGGTAAAGCCAGAGAGTAACTGGTTGGGCACTATAAAATTCTTGGTAAATTCAGAGAATAGTTGGTGGGAACATTAGCCACTTGATGTTGTGGAGCAGCCGGCGTGCTTGCCAAACATTCCCTAATTAATTGATAAAAACCAGTCGATGTACTGGCCTGGCATTGCCTACTTGAATAGTTGTGGAGTAGCCTACGTGCTGTCCCAACATTCATTATTGTATCCACGGGAAATCCAATGCTTGGAAAGAAAAGAAGGATCCTGTGGAATAAAGTGAAGACATCCGATACAGATAAGTATTTGGTTATCTTGCAACTTCTTGCTTATGAATATACGTGTGTATATGATTTGATTATGATTTTCTCAAACTCTTGTCTAGAGATAAACCCTATGAAAATACACTAAACATGTGAATTAATTCAATGTTTGAGTGTAGGTATTGCTGGAAGCAAGGACTATGTAAGCATATGGAGGATGCATGTGGACATATGACTGTCCTAAAGAGCTTAGTATGAGCAGTAATGAAAGATGGTGCTAGTGGAACTGTGTGGGTCCTAGCAGCCAAAGGTTCTGTAAGCAAGAACAGGGAAGGGTTCCCTAGTTGAAAAGCATTAGACAGACCTTAGACACTAAAATGTCATAGCCGAGAAATGGAACGCCAAGCATTCACATTGAAGTGAAAGAGGCTAAGGAGCATAGAACCACAAGTGATGGTGTGGCTCCGGATTGGAACAAGACTAAGAGGGGGAAACTCTTACTCTTCTCTTTCCTTTTGACTGATGCATCTCAGAAACAAAAGACTATTGAGTGCATGTCATAAATGAAAACAAATTGTGTTTAATTGCTTGAAAACAATTGTGAATGCTGAAATGGTTATTTTTCGGTGAAAGGATGAACATGAATGAGTTCATGTGTATATTGGGAAAGCATGAAATGTGTGGAAGTCTCATGAGTAAAGCATGGATGTTCCATGTCAATTGGGAAAATAATTGACTAATTTTAACATTGTGTTATGCTTGTCCTAATAGGAATTGCCATGATGAGTCTCACATGTGAGAAATTGAAAGCCATTGATTACAGCTATTACTAGCCAAGTGTTGCTGGTGAGAAAAGAGAGAGCCATTTGTGCACCGTAATCATGGAAGCAGACCAAAGACTATTTGTTTTGGGCTAGAAATATTCCTCAGATAGTTGTTGGGACAACAAGAAAGATGGCATCCATGAAATTCTAGACTTGTAGATCAGCTAGAAGGTGAATAAAGGGAAGGGATTGCTCTGGAGCAATTCCCACCTGTAGAGATGGAAGGCCAAAGCTAGCAGGAGAAGCTTGTGGAATCCAAAGGACTTGATCCTGAAAGTTCAAAGTAAAGAGATGAAATGCAGGACAGACCTGCCACCAGTTGTGAATTTTGAGGCATGTGTAAAGTGGGTATATATTCTGAGGTATTGGAACACCGAGGATGGTGTTATTCCAAGGGGAGGGGAATGTCACGTCCCCACAACTAGCTATGCAATGTAACAAGAGATGGGGGCATGATTTTACAAGGAATTGGGAGGGAAATATTGAAACCCTTGGAGCCAATCAGGTCAAACCAAGTGTCAATGAGAGAACCAATCAAACCCTCAACTACCCATGTTGAATTTTATACCCAATCATTGATTTCTCCCAAGAGTTGGTTGAGGTAGTTAATGCCTTGGGGAATCGGAGGTGTGGCTGTCCAAATTCGGGTATGGGCAAGCCACCCTGCATGGGAAATCGCATTTTGCTTCCTAGGCAAGAAAATAGCCATGAAATGCTCCCGAAGTCATTATCCATGAACCAATTTCTCTCCCTCAGGAGTGGAGAGCTACTTGGGCATTTTTCTCAAGAGATTTCCTATGTTTTCCTTCATCTTGCAGGTTGGGAAGGGAATTTTTGCTTTGGTGACCAATGGGGAAGAGAACAGATCGATTTGGGGTTTCAATGGGGTCTTTTTGGGCCATTTGAAATGCTCATAGCATGGGGGAGAAATCGGATTGATCCCTGGGGATGAATTTCCATTCCCATAGTCTGATTTAGTGAGCCACGATTTGGAGATGAACCCATGGATCCTGTTTTGTAAATCCCATTGTTAAATGTGTATCCCTTCCCAATGATTGTGTTTGCTGTGTGAGAAAAGAGTATGTTGGGGTATGGGTCTCCATTTTTTTGGCTTGAGCTTGAGAGAAAGCATCCAAGGTTCAAATGTAGCCTGATAAACCCAACTCTGGACTGGCTTGGCTCAGATGAAATGGTTAATTGGGTTGTGCATGAGCTTGAATGCCCCCTTTTCCTTGTAAGAATCATGCCCAGCTTGGGGGTGGAAGTTGTGTTAAGAAATTCATGAACACAACTGGCCTATGGTTGGGTGGAATGTTGCAGCGACATAGCTAGTTGTTTGGGACAATTGCCCAATGAAGATAAGTGTTTTTTTTGTCTATGTATTTACTTTTGTAATGTTTAATTAATGATTATTTTGAGATGCAGGATGAGCATGAATTGTGTGTGGATGTTGTTTTAATTCCACTTTGCATAATTGATTTGTTTTACATTTGCACACTCATATTTTAATTATATGAATCTAAAGAATGGGCTGAGATCATGTGAAAGCCCTGAATTTGGCATCATGTTCCCTGCCTTGCATTGGATAAATGGGTTGGTATGTGACACTCATATCGTCTCAAGTTTTGTTTTGCTTATTCACTGCATCAAAGATACTGTACTGTTCATTATGATTCCTTATTTATTAATCCGGTTGGACTCAGACATGGAAATCCTGTTGGACACCTCACTCGAAACAATGTTCAGAGATACCAAGGCTCTGACAGGAGCCGCCCCATAGTTTCAATGGGGAAAATTATAGAGGGCCATAAGAGACACAAACTTCCTAGATGCAACTATCTAAGAACTAATGGTTTACTAGAATATCAAGAAGTCTGGTCTTCATAACGCAGCCACTCGCCCAGAGTTGTTTCCATGCTAAGAATTTATTGGTTGGATCCCGCCCCAAGTAAATACCGACACAAGAATCATTTCAGATATCAATGGGTCAGGGATCGCATCTTTCCAACCACACCATATCGCCGTAGCATACAAGTTTCCCCCCTCTAGAGTCCTAATGAATATTGAGTGGGTATCAGGGCTCAAAATGGATCCTTTAGAATGCACCAAAAAGATGACGATCACTGAAAGACAAATGAGATCGAGGATCAGTGGAGAATACAAAATTCAGCACTTGAGGACTCCATACAAAATCAATGCCCTAATGTTGAGCCAAATTTTTGGCATGGAAAATGGAAGCATGTATAAGCTCGGCTGGGTGCCGGTGATGTACTACATTGCCACACACGGTACAATGTTCAACTGGGCGGATATCATCTCTGATAGTATTTCTTTACATATAGTTGCGACACAGGGAGAATTAACACAAAATAAAGCTGAGTTCTTTATGGCCTCTTATCTAGTGGACTGCTTATTTATCAAGCACCCTTTCCCTGATTTGGGATGCGTCTGGAACCATAGGGAGTTTCTCTCCACGTGTCCTACCAAATGACTTGGACACATAAGTACGAAATCCATTACACTAGGATTTGTGAAAGGTTAATTATGCCGTTATATCAACTAATCTTTCAGGAGGAACCAAATTGTTTATCAGAAAATGCTATAGTCATAGAGGAATTCAAATATTATTAATTCTCCTCTGAAGGAACATATATCAAATGAACAGAAGAAATCAACCACCTTCTCTGTTACCTCGATATGCCACTGACTTCATCGTACACAAAGAGGTCGTGAGACAGCTCTTCGTCAATGGAGTTAGTAGCGTTCTTCATGATAAGAAGAAGGCTGCCTATCCACTGATGCCATTTATTATTGGTGCATACAAGCTTCACAAAGAAAAAGAAGGTGTAGAATTTTCTCAATATTTAGAGTTCTTCCATTTTGGAACGAAGAGTTTAAGAAGGCATGACCCCGAAGGTAAAGTTGCTGCCCACTGTTCTTCCTGCTAGATCACTTTTGATTACGCACATCTTTTCGACAAAGATGAAGAATTCTTTCGAAGCGAAAATAACATGACCGAATTAGGAAAACGCTATCGCCCCAAGAGTGGAGCTAGTTCAAGTTCCAAGGCTAATACTGCCATCGAAACCGAGATAAAGAAAAAGGAAGAATCAGAAAAGCGATGTCAGATAGAAAAGGCCGAGAAGAAGAAGTTAGAAGAAGAAGCTGTCAGAATCCAAAAAGAAGAAGCAAAAATACTTCAGAAAGAGGAAGCAAATAGACTACAGAAAGAAGAGACTGAGAGACTCCAAAAGGAGGAAGCAGATAGGCTTTTGAAAGAAGAAGAAGATAGAATCCAAAGAGAAGAGGCCGTGAGGATACAAGAAATAGCAGAGAAGGAAGCAACAGAGCAATAGAAGCAAAAGGAAGAAGAAGAAAAGTCCAAGGAAGTTGTGGAACAAGGAAGCTCGAGCACAAAAGATATGGACATAGACATACTAAAGACAACCACTGGAGGATACTTCCCACTTCTGGAGCTCGCCCTCACCCCGTTTACCCCTTCAAAGCGGAACACGGTGGCAAAGTTGGATACAATCTTTTTCGACTCGAAAAGGAAGGATATCATCAGGAAGTCAGAAAAGAGAATGAAATGTCCAACCTACCAAGATGTTGTTACAGTACCACAAAGCGCAATCTTCAAGGGTACTCACAAGGACCCTCAGTTCGCGGCAGTAGCCAATGTAGCTACAACACAGGAAAGTGCCGACAATGTTAACAAGCTATTGGAAGGCGTCAGAAAAGGGAAGGAAAACCTCTTCAAGGTAAAAGAAAATTTGATGAAGGAGGTACAACAAGGTTTGGAATTGAAAAGTAAGCATAGCACCCTCCTGTCTGAAAAGGAGAGGATAACTAAGGATTACCAGAGCCTAGAAGATGAAAAAGATGCACTGACTGTACAATTAGTAATTATAGAAGGTGAGAAGAGAGATTTAGAAACTCGCATCAAAGAGTTGGAGAAGAATGAGGTTCACAGTAGACAATAGGTTGGGAACTATAAGTTCCAATTCGAGAGGCTGATAGAGGAAAAGAAGTTTCTGATAGGGAAACTGAAAGTTGCAGACGAAAAGAATCAAGACTTAACTCCTTTCCATGAGCAGGAATGTGACATACATAATAATTCATAGGTCACAAGAACTTATCACAGAAGAAGTCTGCAAGGTGAAGGAAAAGATTTCAAGGATGAAGGAAATCGATGCTAAGGCTCTAAGACTCAAAAAAAAATTTGTACACACCATGGAGGAGATCAAGAAACAAATTGAATGGAGAGAAGGGAAATCAGGATTCCTGGGGAACCTACCTCTCAAGCCCATGGCAGATTTATAGCTGGATTCGTGTCTCATAGAGTTTTGTAGAAGCTGTGGTATAAAAATAGACAATGGACTCCAGAAAACCATTGGGCAGTGTACCAGATTCTACCAGAAAATCTGGGAAACCCATGAGAAGAGCCAAATGGTTTTACCTTAGACCATGGAAGATTTACTTGTCCGAGACCAGTGCTTTTCAGAACTGTAGAGTGAGCTGAAAACATATATAGACTACATAAAGAATATAGACGTCCTAACAACAAAATACCTCCATTGGTTCATTGGGAAAGCTTCCATTCATGCCTACATTTTAGAAGAAATCTCCTAGGAAAAAGCAGCGGGAGTAAAAGGTATTGAAGCAGAGTTGTCTAAACATGAGATCTCCCTAAAGATGATGATTACTGTACGAAGCAACATTATTGTAAGAGAAACTGACATGTGGACCAGTTACATCGCTGAGGTGGAAAAACCAACTGAGGTGGTAAAGATAGCTGGAAGTTGATTTTGTTTTTTCTATTGTATAAACATTTTAAAACAGCTGAAAACTATTTTTGTATTATATGAGCACTAGAAGATGAAATGTTTTAGATTCCCTAAGGTTAGGGTATGTGAAGAGGCACTAGAGACAATTTTGAAAAGTTATAAATAAGAGAAGAGAATAGAATGAGTGGAATTTTGGTAGGTGAAAGGACTGGACTGTTTTGTATCAGAACTACTTTTCTACATTAATAAAGAAGGATCTATTTTCCTGGGAAAAGCTAGCACAACGATTTTGCTTGGGATATATGGAATGTTATGTGGAATTATTTCTTCACCATTCTTATGCATACTATGAGATTGTTCCTAACCATCTTGAATTAATTCATGGTTGTGAATGCTCTTATTTCCCATGTAAACATTTATGTGCTTAATGAGTAATAGGACGCTATAATTACATCAGAGTTATCTTTGATATCTTTTATGTTCTGATGTAAATGTGCTTATATTATTGAAACAACTATCTGTGAGATTCTTAGGTATATTTCAAGTTTCTTACTCATTTTTCAGATTTTCTCCCTACAGGGATATATTAGATAGATTAGATAGTTAAGATCGGATTAGATTTAATTACATGCATTTAGATAAAGCACTTGCATCTCATATTTAAACACAAAATACATAAACTGTGGATCGAGCCGCAAACAGTGAAAAAAAACTTTAAATCACATATGGTAGTTGGGTCGTTAACTCTGCGGATTCCCCACACCAAATGGTGAGCAATCTGATTGGGCTTGCTTACCGGGGAGAATCCCTAACTGTTGTTGCTGCGAATTTCAGGGCATCACCAGTCATTGGCGCTAGAAGGAGGCCCACCAATGCATGGATGGAAAAGGAAACCCATTTGTTAGAAGAAATTCCTCTGAAGACCCACTTGAAACAAATATCCCATAAGATTTCGTTCTGGAATTAGAGGATCAAGAAAACCCCAATTCTGGAGGTGAGCATCAAGAAAACCCCAATTATGGAGGTGAACATCAAGAACCATTATATGCTATCCCTTTTGAAGAAGTAGATAACTTCAGAAGACATAGCCATTCTTATGTTAGGAGTCTTGGAGGGTTAAACGCAATTCCCTTATTAACCAGAAGGAGAGGTCCCAGAAGAGAAATGTAGTTCACTAGAGATTCGGTACTTGTAGAAAATTTGGAAGAATTGTTAGATTTATCTCTGCAAGAAATCACTGAACCTCTTAATCAGTTGAGACTAGATTCTCCTCTGACTCAGGAAATTCCTCATACCCCACCACATTCTCCACCATTTCCACCACCTCGTTCTCCACCAAGAATTATGGCTGTACCTGCATGGAGATCCAGGGGAGCACTTAATTTAGCTGCACCTTTACATGATCTACCCAAACACCCAGAAACGGTTTTACCTAAATATGATCCTAGAAAAGGCATCTCCACTGAAGATCACCTTAAGATTTTTTATTTGGCTATGAATATCCTGAATGTAGAACATGAAGATGTAGTTTGCAGACTTTTTCCCTTCACGTTTGAACCTAAGGTATCTTCCTGGTACTTTAGTTTGCAGGATGATTCAATAACAGATTGGGACGGTTTCAAGAAATGTCTTTTAAGTCAATTTGGAAATCAAAAGACAGTTGCCACACTTATGAAAGAACTTCTACCTATGAGGATGGAAAATAAAGAAAAGGTACAAGAATTTAATCAGAGATTTACTACCTTATTAAATAATTTTAGTGTTGCAACAAGACCCGCTGAGGAATCCTTGGTAGAATATTATACCATACCACTTGATCCACCCATAGTTATGTTTGTTAAAAGAGAAGTTAAGGCTACACTGGTAGAAAACTTTGAAGAAGCCAAGAAAGTAGAAGCTGAAGCGGACAGTATTTCTAAACACGCACTTGATTTGGAAACAAATCCAACAACCAACAAGAAACCTATGCTATTATCTAGACCAAAGGAAGAATCATCAACTGAGTTAGAAAATGTGGTCAAGATGATACAGAAACTATCCAATAAAATTGTAGATATGGAAAATGATAAGGCAACGAGTATGTCTAGAAAACCATTCAAACCTTTCTACAAGAAAATGGACGAAAGTGGACAACCTCTTCCACCTATAAACAATTCTTTTGTCCTAAATTTAAACAAAGTTGGCATGGATCATTTATGCACCTTTCATCAAGAACAACATTCTGAAAAGAGATGTCCAAAGTGGATAAATTCGATGAGCTTGGTCATGAATCAATTGCTAGATGCTCAAATAACAGAACAAGAAGACCCTCAAGAGGAGCATATTTTTGAACAAGAAGAACCCACTCCAAACACCACGATGGTTTTATGGGATTGGTCACCCACACAAGAATTAACAAACGAAGGTCATACTGATGAAATTCAAGTCTCATTAGTAAATATCACTACTAGAAGTAAATGCCCAGTTATTGATCAATGCCCTGTTGTGACTAAACCAAAGATTTCGAAAGAAATGCCCAAAAGGAACATTAGTGTCAATCAGCCACAAACCAAGGTAAACCCAGTGGTGGTAAAAGAATCAAACCCATAAGTTAATAAATAACCAAAGTTCACAGTAAGCAAAACAAGAAACAATGGGAAAAGATCGGAAGAATATAACATGGGATACGACATCGTTGAAGATATCAAGAAAACTAAAGCGGATATTTCTTTTTTTGAATTGTGTAATCTTCCCCAACAAAGGAATAAATTGTTAGAAGCTTTTGAATGACAATATAGCACTACAATAGAAAACACTGAGGAAGATACTGAGATAAACGAAGCTAGAATTGGCGGGAAATCAAAATCTCAAACTTTTCCTTTCCTGTTAACTTTCGAGATATTTAATCATAACGTGCAAAATTGCTTGGTAGATTCTGGAGCTTCCTCCAATGTTATGCCACTATCAATCTGCAAGAAAATTAATGGACAGCCAATACCATCTCCCTCTCAGATCATACAGTTAGATAGGACTGCTGTTAAAGTAATTGGAGAAACGAAAGATGTACTTATTAGGCTGTCGACTGATCCGAGAGTGTGTAAATTCATAGATATTATGGTGGTAGATATACCTGAATCCTATGGATTAATATTGAGCAGGGATTGGTCTACGAAACTGAACGGTTATTTTGCAATAGACTAGTCCCACTTGTGGTTACCATACCAGAACAGGAAAAATCAAATCAAAATACTGAGAGAGCCTCATATGAAACAAAATGTGACTCAGTTGGAAGAAAAGAACAAAGCTGTAAATTTTTCAACTTCAGTATTGGGAAATTATTTTTTAGAGATTGAACCAGGGAATTATCAATCAACAGGTGTTAGCCATAACTCAGACGAACAATCCGTTGTCCATTTTTCAGAGACTGATGATATTCACAGTAACATAGTAGAATCAGTCACTAACTTAGGTGGTAACAATACTAATTTAGTTAAAATAGAAAACATATTTTGGGTTTTATACTTCAACAGTTCTAAAACCCAAGAAGGATCCAGAGTCGGTTCTATTTTGATTGACCCTAAAAGAAAGAAACATTTTTTATCTTGTAGACTAGAGTTTGAATGCACAAATAACACAACGAAATATGAAGCTCTAGTTCAAGGGTTAAAGAAGACTATTAGTTTAAATGTCAAATACTTAAAAGTCTTCAGTGACTCAGAGATAGTTGTTAGACAGGTAAGGGATACAATTTATTGTCTTTCATAGCACTTAAAAGGTTACCAATCTGAATTCTGGAATTTAATTTCACATTTCGATGCTTTCAATATAAATTCTATTCCTAAATTACAGAATGTTGTAGCTGATTTGTTAGCTACTTCTACTTCCAGATTAGTGCCTACAAATAAAAATGCTCTACTGAATTGATTTTCAAGCCATCTGTACCTGATAACATTACAAATCTTAGAGTGTTTGATGATCATGATCAAATTATCAGCTTCTTCACAAATGAAGATGCCTTCCAAGAATCTATAATTGATGAAGATAAACATAATTCAGATTTGCAGAACAAGGATGCAACTAAAGGAAACTTTTTTCCAAAAGGGGTAAGGACTCTTGAAGGACTGTTTGATCTACAAAAAAATTTTAGGAGGCCGTCCAATGTCAAAACTAATAGCTCCTCAATGCAGCATGAGTTTGTAAACTTAGGTACAAAAGATGAACCCAAATTTGTTAATTTGGGTAAGTGTTGTTCACCAGGCGAGAGGGATAAGTTCATCAGACTGTTCCAACAATACAAAGATGTTTTTGCATGGACTTATGAAGATCTGAAAACATATGACACTCGCATCATACAACACATAATACCAATGAAGCCAGGTGTGAAGCCATTTCAGTAGCAATTGTGAAGAATGCATCCAACACTTGAACCATTAATACAGAAGGAGTTGAAAAATTTGTTGGATGCTAAGATCATCTTTAAAGTCCGACACTGCGAATAGGTCACTAATTTAGTCCCCATGCGGAAGAATTCGGGAGAGATAAGATTCTGTGTGGATTGTCAGAACTTGAACAAAGCATTTGATAAAGACAACTACCCTGTGCCACCAATGGAGCAAATTTTACAAATGATATCAGGATCATAACTATTCTCCCCACTAGATGGATTTTCTGGATACAATAAGGTATTAGTAGCGGAAGAAGACCGACTCAAGACCACTTTCCGTACAGAGTGGGGAACGTTCACATATCGAAGAATGCCATTCGACCTAGTTAATGCTCGAGCTGCTTTTCAAAGGGCCATGGACATTGCGTTCCGAGGTTTAGTTGGCCACTGCATGGTCATTTACTTAGATGATGTGACAGTTTTTTCTAAGAAAAGGGAAGACCATGTTTTCCACCTAAAATAGATTTTTGATCGCTGCAAAAAATATGGTATATCTCTAAATCGTAAGAAGAGTGTTTTCACTATTCTGGAGGGTAAACTTCTAGGTCATATCATCTCAAAGAAGGGAATCTCAATAGATCAAGAGAGAGTCCAAGCTATAAGCCAGATTCCCATGCCCCACAAAAAAAAATCTATGCAGTCGTTTATGGGCACGATTAATTTTGTTCGAAGGTTTGTGCCTGATTTCGATCAGATCGTTAAACCTTTGCAGCAAATGGTGAAGCAAAGTGTGTAGTTTAAATGGCCTGACATAGAGAAGTTTGCGTTTAAGGACATTAAAGCCGCCATATCCAACACGCCTTCTTTAAGAAGTCCAGATTTTGAAAAGGATTTCATCATGTACACTTTCGCTTCCAATAACTCTCTCGCAGCTGTGCTCGCTCAGAAAGGAGAATCATGAGACGAATATCCAATATATTTCATGAGCACTGGCTTACAAGATGTTGAATTGAATTACCCAGCAATAGATAAGCAAGCATATGCAGTGTTTAAAGTAGTAAAACAGTTCAAGTTGTATATCCTAAAGAACAGAACAAAATTCATAGTACCCCACCCCGTTGTTAGATCAATGTTTGTGAAAAAGGAACTGGGGGAAAGAAGAGGAAATTGGGTAACCGCACTTAAGGAGTATGATATGGAATTCAAGCCAGCCAACATCATTAAGGGTTAAGGATTGTGTAAATTACTCATTGAAAATCCAGTCATTGAAGAGTAGGATTGGGAAAACGAAGCTGAATTAAATCTGATTGAGCTATGTCCTATTTTCACTGCCCCCGATTCTTGGTATAGGGACCTAGTGCATTATTTGCAGCAAGGATATCTACCGTAACAATGGAATCCTAAACAGAGAAGGGCACTCCAATTGAAATCAACATCCTATCAAATAATCAATGGAATACTTTTTAGAAAGAATTGTGATGGGATATTTCTCAGATGTCTTGAGAAAGAAGATACTGATAAAGTGGTCAAAGAGTTACATGATGGCCCTACTAGGGGACACTATTCTAGAGATACCATGGCTCATAAAATACTCAGAGTTGGTTACTATTGGCCCATTCTATTCAAATATGCTCATGCCTATGCCAGGAATTGCGATGTATGTCAAAGGAGTGCTGGCAGATTGCCAAAAGTAGCCGGACCATTGCAACCAGTTATTATCTCTGAACCATTCAAGTAATGGGGAATATATGTATTAGAGAGATAAATTTGAATTCCTTGATGCAACACCGATATATCCTAATGGCTACAGATCATTTCACCCGGTGGATAGAAGCTATTCCACTGCGCAAAGTGAATGAAGATGAAGTTATCAAGTTCCTGCAAGAGAATATCATAACCAGGTTTGGGGTTCCAATTTATTTAGTTTTTTATAATGTGACTTACTTTTAATCTGTAAAGTTAAATGAATTTGTTTATGAAAGAGGAATTAAATTGGATTATTCAGCAAATTATTATCCCCAAGGAAATGGACTCACCGAATCCACAAATAAAAATCTCATCTGAATCCTTAAGAAAACTATTATTGAGAATCAAAGAAATTTGCATGCAACCCTCCCAAATTCCTAATGGGAAGATAGGGTTACCCCAAATAATGCTTTAGGAGTTTCCCCTTTCACACTGGTCTATGGGAAGGAAACCATACTCCCTCATAACACACTGCTCCCATCCTTACAGCTATACCAAGCCTCTCGTGGTTCCAGCAGCGAAATCCTACAGTCAAGAATTGACACCCTGCTGAAGCTTGAAGAGTCACGACAGAAATATGGAAAAAGGAGTTTTGAAGTAGGTGATTTGGTTTCTGAAGTGCGATCACCCACTTGATGATAAGGGAAAGCATACAAAATTTCAACAATTATGGCTTGGATTTTACCAAATTTCCGATAACTTGGCCTATTGACATACAAACTGAAAGATTTACAAGGGGAGGAAGAAAATGTCCCTGTCAATAGCCTTGCTCTAAAGCAGTATTTCACTTAGGTCTAGGAGCACGTTATACATAAAAAAACTTGTTTTGCTTTAAGTTTGTAGTTTTTTGTTTTGATTAGTCTATTTTGTTGATTTCTTTCGTTTGATTCATTTATCTTCCTTTTTGTTTTATTTCTTTATTTTGTTTCAAATAAATCCTAGCCCAAATTTTTGGTATAATGGAAAGATAAGGATCTGAGAAAATCTCAAAGGTTTTGAAAAGGCATAATCTACTTATAAAAGAAGGTTTCTCTATGTGAATTTGCTATCGCTGACTAGTTTTTGAAAAGGAGGGTTCTCTTTAGTTTCATATATTGGGTCATGATGATCCCTGTTGAAATAACTAAGACTTATTATTTATATACTACTATCTTGGGGCTCCATTCACTCTCACATTAATGACTGTCTCAGGAAGTTCACTACGATGGATCCACAGAGAGGAAGCATGTCTCACAAATGTATGGTATTTAAAATGATCCCATGCTACAAATCAAAAGCCAAAAGAGCTTATATCAAAGAGTTTATTTTCCAAAAAATTCTTGCCTCTATTAAAGCATCATTGAGAAAGCAAAGACATCCAATCAAGAAAGTTGTTCTAATGGTCAACCCAACAAGGTTCTTCTCTGTCCATGAGCATGAAAATCAAATAAATCTCTTGCTCACACAAAAGGACATTATGGATGGAAAAACCTAAGTCAAATGTTGAATATTGAAGAAAGCTATCATGGAAAACTCAGACGACAAAATTCGTCAACAAATAAAGCATCTAAAAGAAATGATGACAGCATGGGAATGAGAAGAAAACAAATATGTCTGTGGGATTTTGTTATGATCCTGTGGAGTCCTATTTAGTTGACATCCGAAAGATGAATTTTAAAATGAAATCCAGATTTTGTCCCTAGGAGAGTTTTGGAGAAGTCTGATTCAAGGTTTCCTTTTTTCCCAATGACCAATATGATAAAAGTAATCACTCCCTTTGTGGAATCTGAATGTGTATGCAAATTTTTACATATAGGGCCAACAACATGTAAGTTTTCTGACCTTGGAAAGAGATTTTTTCAGAGATCTGTGTTCACCAGCGAATCGCCAATTGTTGTTGTTGCAACCTGATCCCCATAATTTTCAAAAATTATAGGGCCCCTCCTTTTGTTTTAGAGTTTGTAGTCTCTCATAATTCTAGTTTTTGACCCTTAAGTTTTTCTTAGAAAATATTCAAGAAAGGTTGTCTTTTTGGATAAGGAAAAATTCAAATCTGTTCGCCAAACTGGTTGTAGAGTTTTACTTTACATTTTGCCGAAACAAATTGCATCGTTTGTTTCTCTTTCACCAAAGTGGTCGCTAACTTTTCTTTTGTTTTCGCCGACCGGTCGTAGTTTCGTTGTTCATTTTTTTCGACCATTCCGTCGTCTTTAAGAGTTTATTTGCTGACCGTTGCGTTGTTTTTTGGCTTATTTTTTGCCAACTGGTCGCAGTCCCTTTGTTTATTTGTCGTTGACCATTGCAGAGTCTTCTGATTCATCAACGTCGACCGGTCGCGTGTGTTCGATTATTTTTCCAGCCATTTCGTGAGAGTTATGGTAAAGTTTGTCGGTCGTTTCGCTAACTTTGAGCTTATCTCGCCAATCGACTCATTTCGCCGACCGTTTCGTCATCATCTGGCTTAACTCCATCGACCGTTTCACAAAATTTATGGCAAAATCGTCGAAGCTGTCGGCACAGTTTGTTTTGGAAATCGCACAAGTGGACGGTTGGGGACATTAAATGATCCTCTTGCGCACTTAATTCCCACCTACCGAACCCCGTGCAAATTAAGTGTTAGAGATTTTACCTATAGCAGGGGTTTTAGTTGTTTTTCCACCGTTTGCAAAGTAAGGAAAACGTCATTTGAGCAGCATAGGAAGAGCACCAGGATTTCACCAATCGATACGTTCACCTACTTGCCCAGCTAGCCACTCCACTGTTGACAAGTAGGTTTTCAAGCAGTGTTCCGTTTGTCTTTTTTATTGGGGGTTTTAGTTGTAGCTTTTTTGGTCTTTTAAGTTGTTCGTGTGGATTTTGGGGGGTAATTTTTTAAGTTCAGGCTTCCCTCATGACCTCGAAAGGCAACTGCACGTCAACCGACGTCAGCCGCAGTTAGTTTTAAAGACTAGTTTTCCTACCATGAACGCACATGTCCGCAATGGTTTCCATGCTCTTCTTCGTTTAACTGGACCTATCACAACTAGTGGATTTAGAGCTTTACCAAAGTGTTGGAAACCCAGTACTCACACAAAAGCTGTTTTTCCTCAATCCTTGCCTCCGACCAGGTTCCCCTTTGCAAGCCTTCTGTCACTAAGCCTTTGGGTCTCTGGAGAACTCGCACACGCTGCTCTGCCTTAACCTTAATGTTTCTCCCACCAGGGCCTGGAACCACTAACAACCATGCTTTTGGTCATCCCATTCCAATCTCCTATCTCACTTAGGTTTTCGGAAGGCATCCCACAAAAACACGCACCCAAATATTTCCAACAACAGGTTTCCCACGCCATCTTGCCCTATGGTGGTTTTAACTCGTTGTGTCCATCGGTCACGTTTAAGCCACGAAGGAGTTATCTTTTTGAGTAGGGTTTTGACACAGAAGTCTTTTCTAATTGGAGGATGTCCTACAGCCTCTTTTTTGTTCTCCCATTCATGCACATACATAGGATTGATTAATTTTGAATAATCTCTCTTTGTCAAACATGGAAATCTCAGTTTTGCATGGCCTTTCCTATTTTTGTGTAGTTTGTTTTTACTTCTCATAACTATTCATTCATTAAAGCAAAGAGGTTTAAAGCCACTGATCACTCACAGCACTGAACTACTGTATTTGTCATGCTAAATAATCATGCCATGGTTGATAAATTATATATAAATGTTTTCTTCATTGCTTCTTCCAAAGTTTCAACCTTAATAAGTAGTTTTGGAAAAGGAAATTAACATTCATATCATCTCAATTTTTGTTCTGCTTATTCACTACATCATAGATACTGTACTATTCATTACTATTCCTTATTTATTCATCCGGTGTTGCCACATACTTGATATGCACAGGTGCTCCTCCAGAAGTAAATCCAAGCTGGTTGAATCAGACTCAGACGTGGAAATCTTGTTGGACACCTCACTCGAAACAATGTTCACATATACCAAGGCTATGAAAGGAGACACCCCAGAATTTCAACGGGGCGAATTATACAGCGCCATAAGAGACACAAACTTCCCAGACGCAACTATCGAAGAACTAATGGTTAACCAGAATATCAAGAAGTCTGGTATTCATAAGACAACCACTCGCCCAGAGCTGTTTCCATGCTCAGAAGTTATTGGTCGGATCCTGCCCCAAGTAAATACCGACACCAGAATCATCTCAGATATCAGCGGGTCAGGTCTTGCATCTTTGCAACCAGACCATATCACCGCAGCATACAAGTTGTCCCCCTCTAGAGTCCTAATGAATTGTGAGTGGGTATCAGGGCTCAAAATGAATCCTTAGAATGCGCCAAAAAGATGACGATCAATGAAAGACTAATGAGATCGAGGACCAGTGGAGAATACAAAATTCAGTACCTAAGGACTCCATACAAGATCATCGCACTAATGTTGAGCCAATTTTTTGGCATGGAAAATGGAATGATGTATAAGTTCAGCTGGGTGCTGGTGATGTACTACATTTCCACACACGGTATAGTGTTCAACTGGGTGGATATCATCTCTGATAGTATGTCCTCACATATAGCTGCAACACAGGGAGGATTAACACAAAATAAAGCTCATTTTTTTATGGCTTTTTATCTGGTGGACTGCTTATTTATCAAGCACCCTTTCTCTGATTGTTACACCTAAAATCTACCCATCATTAGATTCAGTGTATACATACCTGAAGTCACCTGGACTAAGTATTTTCATCTGGAAGGATTTGCACCCAATTGTGCTAGGTTTTGAAGGGTCATCGTAGGTTGCACACTAGCAACATGCGACGTCGCATCTTGCTCCACTGCAGGGTGTGACGAGGTCTGTTAGTAGGAAAAAATAGTCTATTCGAGTTCCTTCTCGAAACTTGCCCATTTAGGGGCTTATCCCTGACTTCTAAGGGAGCTGGTACTTGACCCCTAACTCTTTGGGAGGATCCCCTATCTCTCTCTTACTATCTCTCAACCTATACTATCCATACCCTATCCACTTAGTCCTATATAAGTGAGGCTCACTCCCATCCCAAAGGGAGGAAGACTATGGTATCTACATGCTAGTGAAATCTCTCTTAAGACACCTCCATTCACCTATTGGAGAGCTCATACTTCCTTGGAAGGACGTGGCAATTGGCTTGGTTGGAGAAGGGCTACTGCGTTAAGTCTTTGTTGTAGTTCTATATCTCTTCATGTACTCCTTTATTTCCAGTAATACAAATGATTTCCACCAATATTGTTCTTGTGTGCAATGATATTGTGTAGTTTACCTGCTTAACTATTTACTTAGATCGCTTATTGTATAGATGTATTTTACTAGTTTCTCTTGTTTCTTTGTCTTAACAGGTCTTGCAGCTTGGATCTGACGACCCTGGGACGTGGATCAACATTCCGGAGAAAGGATTGCGTAGTAAAAAGGTAATACATCTATTACTTGGTCCTTAAGTAGACCTAGGAGATGTGTTTGTAGTCTGTTCTATTTGTTCTATAATCACGTTGAGCTAGGGAGATCCGGCTCGCGTGCACTCGAGTGGATTGTCCGATAAAAAATATGGCGACCATACTGGGGAGCAGTGTTTGTCTTGTTTAGTAGTCATTAATCTAAGAGTCATTTTCAGTTGATTACTTGACACAAGCCTCTTTTATCATTTTTTGCCATTTACTTCTTAGGATTGATTTCACTATCAAATCTTCACGTTGAAGACTCTGATTTGCTTCCTCTGAGTTTATACATCTCATTTTCAAGCCTGTTTTTGGTTCATTGTTGAGAGATCTGGTTCATTTTTTAATCTAGACCTCGCTTGTCGCACCTGGAAAGTGGAAACAGAGCGAAACTATGTCATTATGAGTCTCTGTTCTTCACCTGTTAGTCACCCGTCGCATCCTTTGCATTGGTATACTATGACATCGTCGCACCTCCCGTGAAGGCAAACTACGACGTCGCACTATGTGTAAGGACAGAGTGCGCCGATCTGCCAAAAGTTGGCATACAAGCATCCCTTCCCTCATCTGACAGTTTGAACCTTGGTCTAATGTATGAACTCCCTCTGTGCTGCAAGATCCAGCCAGAGACCCCATTTATGATTTATGTGTTGAGAGTTTGGTTTCATTTGGATTGACTTTGGGTTCCGTCTTGGACAAGTTTGAGACAGGTAGTGGTGGATACTCTAGTCTCCTCCGCCTTCATCCGTTCACTCTTGCATTCCCTTCTTTCCATCCCTAATCTGATCATTGCATTGGATCAACTTCCAGACCTCATTTACATTTGTTTTGAGCTTTGCTTGCTTAGTTCGCTTATTGCTTCTTGATTTTGAGTTAAGTGTGTTTTTTAGCTTGGTTGAGTGCTTGTCGTTTCTCGAGTTTTCTGAATATATGAGTGCTGCAAGTAGTGTTTTTTTTTCCAGTCATTTAGATCTGAAAGAAGAGTTGTTATCAAGTTTATTCTTTGATGCATCCGTCGAAAAGTTTAAAAGTGCTTCTTTCCCATTGTTTCTCAAAAAATTATTGAAGAAATATTGTTGTGCATTGGAGAATTCTTGTTTATGTTTTGGAAAAGTTTAATGAATGTATGATCTATTGTGTTTTTCTTGAATTATGAATCGCTCATTTTCTTGAAAGGCTCAAAGAACGCTTCGATTTTTGAAAATTTGATTCCATGCTGAGGAAAGACAGATGCATTTTTAATTCTTGTTGCTCTTAGATCATTGAAATTGAAATTGAAAAGCTTGCATATTTTATTTCATAATCCTCTCTTTTCATCACTTAGTGTCATTTTACTTTGAAAAGAAGAAGAAAAGGAAAAATTTGTTTCGATTTGGTTTAGTAGTGTTGCGTAGTTTTGCGTTTCGTTGAAAAGGAAAAGAATACTTTCATTGTCAAATTTGTTTGAATTGAGGATTGTGTTACATTGAGTTTGTTTTGGCAATACAATTGGAAAAAGCTTTCTCCTTTCCATAGCTAGAATTCATTGAAAGAAAAGAACATTTCGTGCATGTAGTTAGGGCTTGCATTATGCTTCTGATTATGCACTCACCTCATGCATTCACCTAACCGTCCAAGATAAAATTAACGGTAGAACTAGGTAAATTTATTAGCAACTTGTGTGTAAGTTAGAGACGTGTTCCGACGTCGTTAAGCGTGCCAGCTGTTGTTATTTTACAGCATTGTATCCCGGGGGTATTGTAGTCTTCCACGTACATCGGTATATCGAGCTCCTTCACGTACCCACCAAGTACCATAATCTGTACTTGGCATATATCGAAGGGTGTATCACGTACTCGACACATATATCGGAAGGTCTCTTGTCAAATGGTTGTGCATTAGACAACACCACTACAAATTTGAGCTTCCATGTACCTTGCGTATATCGGGAGACACCACTAGGATTCCTGAAACCAACCGAGTTAACCATTTGGCCGTCTTGGCAAAGAAATACACCGAGAACAGCACTCGGGGAGATTAGCACGCATGTATTGTCCAGGTAATCAGGTATGCAGGCAAGGGTATGGTCCTAATCCTCCTTGTCGCGTCATATTGTTGGACTTTGCAATATATCGCGATTTGCGATGCCTTGATAATCCTGTGAGGTTCCAGAATTTTGAATCCACTCTGTCACATAAGTTTGCTTGTTTCCTTAGTTTGAGGAGGTTTTTTTGGACTGCTTTTCTTTTAGCATACCCTTAGGAGAACTGTTGTTTCGGCCTTTTTGGCTGATTTTCCTGATACTCTGACAGATTTTCCCTGGAGAAGGTCCCGTAGGATCTTGAACTTATCACCTGAATATCCCCTTAATCCGGAGGATATTTCGAGGGTAAGAATGGATCAGTGTAACGCAGTCGTAGTTACTGAAGTGGAGAACCCAACTTTGAATGTTGGCGGACTTTTGTTTCCACCAAATTCACCTACCTCTCATCCCCCACAGGATGAAGAAGCACACACCCCCACTTCACAAAACCTTTCTCCCTTCATCCTGGGAGAACCTGGACCATTGGAATGGATAAACTGACCCTAGGACGACCCTACAACAGCTATTGGTCCTTCAACAGCTTATTGGACATCTTCTACAGACCACCCAGTGGCTCATTTTGCCATCTCATCCCCACCTAATTGGACTAATCCAGAGTTCTCTAGGCCTTACTATAAGCCTGACCCTGCTGATATTTTCGGCCCCATCCATGAACGTTTGGAACAGTTACGTATTAAAGGAGATGAGCTTCGAAGACAAAGTCTTGGGCAACACTCTGAAGAGTTCCATAATCGCCATTTCCAAATAAGATTTGACGATGGAAACATCCCAATTCATACAATATCTTTCAAATCACCTGAAGCATCCCGCCACGTGACCACTAATAAGACTGGTCAACCCTCATAAGATTCCAGTCTTGCACCTCAAGTGAACCAACCAGTGGAAGGACAACAGTCCAACACACCTGTCACTACCATGGTTACTTTACCAGTTGCTCCCCCACCTCAGAATTCGAGGGGAGGGTATTCCATTCCCACAGATGATCTTATTGGTAATGTTATTACCACGATAGCTAGTCAACAACCTACGTTGGTTCAACCTTTGACCAGTGGTCAACCTATTGTGGCTAGGGGGAAACCCCCGTTTCCTAACCAGAACGTAGGCAGTGGAATCCCCAACGGACCTTCCATTTGACCTTCCCAACCCGCTAGACCATCCACCACGGGATTATCTCATGTTGGAGGGCCGTCAAATGTAACTCAACCCTCATGGAGTCAAGCGTATCCAGCTTCCGTTAACCCTGTGCTGGGCCAACCTAATCCCGAAAATGCACCATATGGGATACCTTATCCCGGGAATCCACACACTCTATGGGGGCCACAACCTGTGTTGCAATACGGACCCCAACCGATTATCCCTCAAGTACCACCACCCCCGATCGGTCCTCCCCCACCTCCTACTGGAGGTGGTAGACCCCCACCTAACATTGGTGGAGGTCCACCTCGTTTTTCCTACAGTACTCCTTACCCCTTCAGCGGTGGCGGGAATGGTCCACCACCCCATCCCAGCGGAGGTGGCGGGGGACCACCCTATCATGGTGGAGGAGGACATTTCCCTTCGGGTGACGGTAGTGGTCCACCACCCCCTCTAGGCGGAGGCGGTGGAGGACCTAATTACTAGGGTGGTGGAGACCCTCATCCTTCTGGCGGCGGAGGTGGTGGGGCCCCCCATCCTTCTGGCGATGGAAGTGGTCCACCACCCCCTCTAGGCAGAGGCGGTGCTGGACCACCTTATTATGGTTATGGACCCCCACCTCCTCCCGGTAGTGGCGGCGGACCTCCACCCCCTCCCGGAGGTGGAGGTGGACCCCCACCTTATTGGAATGGACCACCTTATGGTAGCAGACCTCCTTACGATCCGGGAAGCACACCCCATATGGTCAGTTTCATCCTGGTACACCTTACGTTTAGTCCGGTCCTTACATGCCTTATTCATATTATCGGTACGTGCAGCCTAACCCACAGCTGCCCTTCCTGGCTACTTTGGACCTACCTGACCTCTCTCATTTAACCAACGATCCTATTTACCACGGATCTAACTGGCCACCGATTCCGGTGAAACTTCCCTCTGATATCCCCAAGTTTGACGGAAAGCCGGGTGAAGACCCTAAAAACCACGTGATGACATACCACTTATGGTGTTCATTTAATTCCTTAATGGATGAGTCAATTCGTCTTAGATTGTTTCAAAGGACTATCACCGGTTCGGCTGCCAAGTGGTACATTGAGTTGCTACCACACTCTTTTCCTAGATTTGGTTCTCTTGCCATGAACTTTTTCACACATTTCCAGCTGCCCATACGGTATGAGACTGGTACCGAGCTTTTAACCTCGCTCCGTCAGAATACCGCCACTCACATTTCAAATCATATCCACGAGTGGCGAAGGAGACGACGTCTCATTAAAGATCCCATTCCAGATCATCTCCTAGCAGACTGGTTCACAAAATCCCTCATCCCTACCATAGCAAGAGGCGTTGCTATGTGAGATGCTGTCACCGAAGAACAAGCCATCGCGAGTGCCCATGTGTTAGACCTAGTCTACACTCAATCTGGTACTTTGTTTGATATTCTACCTAACGCACCTCATGATGTTAATGAACCTGCAAAACCACATAAGGGATTCCAAACTGATGGAATCATTGGTTCCCTTAACACCCAACCTGCTGCTAGCACTGTTGGATCATCCAACCCAGCTCTGGATGGACACAACACCACTAAGTCCACCACTCCTTCTGTAACTGAATAGGTGAATTCTATCCAATCAGCTTCATCTCAGAAGTTTAATGGCAAGAAGAAAAACAAGGGGAAACCCAAAAATTCTTCTACCCAGCAGGAACCAAAGAGCATTCCTGATGATACCAAGCAGAAAAGGAAACTGAAGTATCCTTGCCTACTATGTGGAGATGACCATTTCTCCAAAGAGTGTCCCCATAGAGATGAAGTACAAAAGTTTCTTAGGGTTAAACCGACTCCCGCAGTCCTCAATGATCCGTTTCCTACTCAAAACCAGCAGATGATTGCTCAAACCCCCCCATCCCAGGGGGAACCATCCAATACTACGCATGTTCTCATGTTACGTAACGAGGCGATCAATTTGAATACTCGTTCGCAATCTTACGAACCGGTCCCTTTGAAGGAATCCATTGGAAGTTATACTGAAAAAGCTTCCAACTCCTTAACCGATGTCACTGTACCATCGAATTCTCTCACCATTGAGAAGCCCTCCTTAGACTCGATATTGCGACCGCCTAAGAGTACGATTCGAAAAGCTGTTTTCAATCCTAATGCTCGAGCGGCACAAAATTACAATATCATAGAGGACTTGGCACAAGCTCCTTGTGCCATGTCTACCCTGGAAGTTTTGCAGAATTGTCCTAATAAATGCAAAATTCTCCTTGCAGCCATCGGTGCAGTAGACCCGGATTCCTCGAACACCATCATGTTCCGACTTGACAACTTTAATTCGAGGCTCTCGCACTAGCTTGCATTCCAAGTTTCTGTGAACATTGCTGGGAAGATTATCCATCGTACCCTTTTGGATGAAGGAGCCTCCACTTCTGTCATGTCCATCGCTTGTTGGAGAGCCATTGGCTCCCTCGAATTGAATCATTCTCCTACCATGTTGAAAGCATTTGACAGGCGTGGCTTTCAACCTAATGGGCTCTTACAAGCTCTTGCAGTTGAGTTGGGCGGAAAGTCCATAACCATTAACGTGGAAGTGGTCTCGGCCCCATTAGATTATAATCTCTTGCTTGGTTGCAATTGGTTTTACACCATGCAGGCGGTAGCCTCTTCAGTCTTCCGCATAGTGCAATTCCCCCAGCAAGGGCGAATTGTTACTATCGACCAATTAGATTTTTGTACACCGGACGCCACTACTCATCCTGGTGACCATGTTCCTTCCATTGGACAGATGTCAAAATAGTATGAGAGTGTAGGGGTTGACCTTTTGAACGATTCATCTCTCATGGGCATTTTTCCAGCCACGGATCCCCCTAATCATGTTGCTATAGTGAACATGATCTCCACAGAGATTTTATCTCACTCTAACGATGCTTGGCTTGTACCGGATGAAGCCACAACACACCTGCTTGGAGATATGATGCCTCTTTCACCCACTGAACGTATTTATGAGGCTATCCAATCAGCATCGGAGGACCATTTAACCATGGCCTCTGCATCCCGTTCTCTACAACAGACGTCCTCTCTACCTGATCTCTTGCTTCATACTTTTCATTCAGACGAGTCCATCATGGAAGTAATGAATGTTGACGACAGTCCGTGGGATGATCTCCATCATAGGTCATCTTTTCTTCCTCCTTTGGAATACATAGAAAACAACATCCATACCCTCTTTTCACCAGATATCTACCCATCCCCTCATTCCCCTATCCTTACATATCTTACGGACATGGAGGGAAACTTGGCCAATATTGATCCAACCACCCCGGTAGACATCTCGGTGAAACCTAGTATAGTGGAACACATTCACATAGGCCAGAAGTGTTCCCCTGAAGAAATCATTGTTAGCACGGCCTTGTTCAAGCAATTTCGAGACGTATTTGCTTGGTCCTATGAGGAGATGCCTGGGATAGACCCCGCAATTGTTTCTCACGAAATAAAAACCTATCCCGACATCAAACATGTACGCCAAAAGTTGCGACTGGTACACCCCCGGAAGACTGCGACAATAAAGGCAGAAATTGAAAATCTCTTAAAGGCTGTTTTTATTTATCCTGTCCCATTGACGGATTGGGTCTCAAACGGCATTCCTATGAATAAAAAGAAAGGCACCATTCGTGTCTGTGTTGATTATCGGGACCTTAATCGGGCTTGTCCAAAAGACAACTACCCGACCCCCTTCATCGACTAGATCATCGACAACTGTGCCAGAAGCGTCATCTTCTCATTCATGGATGGCTTTTCTGGTTACAACCAAATTG
Organism: Larix kaempferi; assembly: GCA_027924585.1. Taxonomy (NCBI): domain Eukaryota; kingdom Viridiplantae; phylum Streptophyta; class Pinopsida; order Pinales; family Pinaceae; genus Larix; species Larix kaempferi. The sequence goes on from BSBM01000792.1 coordinate 5,720,008, forward strand.
AGATCAACCCAGTTGAACAACATAAGATGGATTTCATCTACCCTTGGGGAAAATTTGCATACCACAAAATCCCGTTTGGCCTTAAAAGTGCTGGTGGCACGTTTCAGTGGGCTATGTCATATGCTTTCCATGACATTAAGGACTTTGTGGAACCTTACTTGGACGATCTCCCTGCTCATTCAAAGTAGCGCGGGTTCCACATTGATCATCTGATGGCCATTTTCCTCATATGCAGACAGTACAATATTCGTTTGAATCCTCATAAGTGTATCTTTTGTGTTGAGTCCGGACGCCTCTTAGGATTTATCGTTTCGAAGGATGGGATCCACATTGATCCCTTAAAGGTGGAGGCCATCTTCAACCTACCACCCTCGACTGATGTGACGGAACTTCAAAGTCTCCAAGGGAAGGAAAATTATTTAAGACGTTTTGTTTGCAATTTCGCGGAGAAGACTTAGGGGTATATGAGACTGCTCAAGAAGGACGTCCCATTCATTTGGGACGATCAAGCTCAAAAATCCTTTGACAGTATCAAACATGCCATCATGCATGCCCCCGTGCTCCAACCACCTAATTATTATCGAGATTACATATTATATCTTGCTGCTTTTGCTACCACTATCGCCATGGTTTTGGTACAGGAGGATCAAAACGCCCAGGAACATGTAATATACTATGCAAGTAAGGTTCTAGCGGATGCTGAAACTAGATATTCACATGTCGAAAAACTCGCATTTGCGGCGGTCATCACCGTCCAGAAGTTCTGACACTACATCTTGCTCCACACCACCACTATCATTGCCGACTCGAACCCCATGTAGCACGTACTGACACATCAGGTGCTTGGGGGCAAGTATTCATGCTGGATTGTGATATTGCAAGAATTTGATCTTCTTTTCGAGAAAGCTAAGTCTAAGAAGTCTTTGGTGTTTTCCGAGCTCATTTGCGACCTTCCCCATTCTGATGCAAAAGTTGAGCACAATGACTCCTTTATGAATGAATCATTGTTTATTATCAGTACAACTGACCCCTGGTATGGAGATATCTCATTGTATCTTCAAACCCAACGCTTCAACCCTCAACTCTCTCGCGACGACCGTCGTAAGATACGTGACCATGCAAAGTATTACTTAATCATTAATGATACTTTGTATCATCGTGACATTGATTCAATTCTTCGACGTTGTCTCACTCATGACGAGGCTGAAGGCGTTCTGAATGACTGTCACGCTGGGGCATGTGGCAGTCACCTCTCTAGGATGGCTAAAGCCCAGAATATTTTGCATGCAGGATATTTCTGGCCTACTATCTTCAAAGATTGTATTGAGGCAATAAAAAAATGTCCTCCTTGCCAACACTTCCATACGAAGAAGCGCACTCATCCTTCCCCATTACATCCAGTTATTGTCATTGGCCCATTCGCAAAATGGGGCATTGATTTCATGCGTTGTAAGCCTACCTCGGTCGGGGGGCATAGTTACATCATCGTAGCTGTGGATTACTTCACAAAGTGGGCCGAAGCTATGCCTACATACCAGAATGACGGAAAAACCGCCACACTCTTCATGTTCAATCATGTAATAGCACGGTTCGAAGTTCCTCAGGCAATTGTTACCGATCATGGTTCTCATTTTCAGAACCATATGGTTGATGAATTGAGCGACAGGTCAGGTTTTCGCCATGAAAATTCAATACCCTACTACTCGCAATCCAATGGACAGGTCGAGGCTATTAACAAGGTCTTGAAAACTATGGTCTAAAGGATGGTAGGGACACATAAGTCCAATTGGCACAACATGCTCTTTTCAACGTTATGGGCCTACCAAACTTCCATCAAAATCACCATAGGCTTCACTCCTTTCCAATTGGTACATGGATTGGAGGTTGTTCTGCGGATAGAGTGCGAAATTCCATCTCTACAACTCGTTGTCGAACTTCTTCCTAACACTACTGCTGAGGAAGAACGTCTCTTGCACTTAGAAAAACTTGACGACTCTCACCGAGATGCCACTCTTGCTAATGAAACGCACAAGAAATGCATCAAAGCCCAATACGATAAGTTAGTTGAACCTCGTATCTTTAACGAGGGTGACCTGGTCCTTACTTATGACCAGAAGCATGACAAAATAGGAGTAGGGAAGTTCAAATCCATGTGGCATGGACCTTACATAGTCAAACGTGTTTTGGAAAAAGGATCCTATGGGCTTGAAGACTATGACGGAATCTCTTTGGGTGAACCCCACAATGGGCTTTACCTGAAGAGATACTATGCTTGATCCCTCATGCATAGAATTACTTATATATACTGTACATGGCGTGTTTTTGTGTGGTGTGACACATTTCTTTTTTGAGTGTCTTTCGATTTTGTTCCCGCTTCTTATACCATGTTCTGTCTACGTATGCAGATGGCAATGTGCTATGGATTTGAAAATGGGGCCAACTGGCATACCCATAACCTTGCTTCGGCATCTTGGGTACTATACTACCCAACAGGTGAGCTCATTAGCTCAGGAGAAAGTTGCCCAGGGTTTGCGACCAACAATGCCACAGAGTATCAGGCAGTAATCAGAACCCTAGCTAAAACCATTTCCTTGAGTATGAACCACATTTTCATCCACATGGATTCTCAATTCGTGGTTTCCCATCTGAACTGGTGTATGCCATCCATGATCCCACCTTACTCCGTCTTTTCAGACAAGTACGTCTCCTGGAAAGGTCATTTTAATTTGTTCAATACCTGCACATTCCACGGGAGTTAAACACAGTTGCTGACTCGATGGCCAACTTCATTTTAAATTGGTACATCACACACACATAATATCCATAATATGTAAAAGCATTCACGACATGTAAATACAATGTATAAAAGCAAACATGTAAACAAGATCACATCACTAATAATTTTAAAAACACATAATGTATAAATCACCGGTAATGTCTGCATATATATATATCGCTCAAAAAGTAGTGCCAGTACAAAATCTGAAGCACGATGGCTTTTAGTGAGTCTCTACAAAAATCTGAAGCATCATAGCTTTCAGTAGTACAAAATATGAGGCCTCTAAGCTCTTAGTACAAGTAGGATAGTGTCATCAGGCCTGGCGCCTGACCCATACACCACCCCTAGCAAGGACGACACGTTGTCGCTGGGTGAGGAAACAGTCTATGGTCTGAGCCACCTTGCGGAGTAAGGCATTGAAGCACATGGATGCTCCAACCCCAAATCTCTGCATAGGCCACGGTAAGTCATCAATAGCTGGCTTTGGTACCTCCACAGTCAGCTGAGATAGATTCTTGTACACCTCCTCCATCTCCTCAATGGCAGCATGAGAACCTGCAGGAACGACTGCCTCCCCGCCTCTATCTCTCCTCTCCAGAAGGGAGAGACCCACCGTTTGTATGGGGCCCACATCTGCACACACATATTACATACTTGTCAAGCACTGCATCAAAAAAATGATATAATATACAAAACTAAAAAAATACAAGGGTTTTGTTCTCACCTAGGTCACCTCATGCTGCACCCTCCGGCAGCACCAAGTCAGGATCCTCTCGAAAGTCTGTGCCGCTGTATGGAAATTCCTCGACCATAAGTAACTGGCCCTCTAGCCAGCTGAAAAACATGGGACCAAATCTAATGATGGGCCCGCCACCATGATGGGTCATGACCTCAGCCCATCTGAGCATATGGGGATCCCTGGGCTCCCTGTCATCAAGTACCAATTGCGGATGTAGAAGAGGAATCCGCTCTAAGAGGAATGATACTATGATCGATCCATACCCCAACTTCTTGAGCTCCCATCGCCGACACTTGGTCAGTTGAGCTCGGATGTTTGCTAGGAGACCCTCGCACCAGTTGAAAACCATGGGGGACATATAGTCCTCTGCATATAACATCTGGGTCCGAGTAGCCGTGTGTGGGGCTTGGCTACCCGCCACCCTAGTAATGGTAAGCAATATGGTCCGCAGTGGATGGATCACCACATCCCTAATGAGAATATTCCCACTGAAAGGACAAGAAGTAGCAACACAGTGTTGTGACACCATGTCCTCAACTGTACGGTCACTGGCCCGTGTCCCAGTAAGATGTACAGCGTCCCCTCTTCGGGACAAACCATTAAGAAAGTAGATATCCTCAATGTCTGTCGCGAGGTTATGCTCACCTATCACAAAGTATTGTTGGGCTGCATCCCAACTCTAGAGCATGTGTGTCAGCAGTGGGATCTGGGATCTCATCCCTTGGATCTCAAAGAACTTGAGTAACCCATAGTTTCTCAAAGCATCCACGCATTGTGGATCATTCGCAGCTTGTTCATCTTCGAGTTCATGTTCTTTCTCTCGCCACTCCAATACCATATTGGCTAGCTGGTAACCTGCCAAGAAGGACATTTAAACACTATTAGGTCCTGCTTCAACCCTCAGAAGTCAATTTTTTTATTTCTTTTGATGTTTGGCTTGTGGTTTTCCGTCGTCGCACTGTACGTTTAGGTATAGTGCGATGTCGTCGCACCTCTCATTTTCGAGACTTGCGATGACTCAGTCTCATCGCAGGTCCCGAAAGGGCAACCTGCGACGAGCTGAGGGCGCATAAAGCCCTCCATAACACCATCAAAAACCCAAAAAATGGACATAAAAGAAAAAACTAAACCACTGGAAAGTTGCTGGATGACGTTTAGGCCTACCTAATCCGGATGGTTGGTGAAATGGTGGATCGTAGCTCCCAAAATCAGCAAAGGAAGTTTTGGCTCCAAATTGGTACTTCTCCACCCAAATTGGCAATTTGAACAATGAAATCTATTTTTGGTCCATATTTCTATTTATAAATAGAATGGAATATTCCTTTTCAAATATTTTGATGCTTTTGGGCCATTTACTATAGTTTTGACCATTTGTCATTATATTTGGGGCTATTTGACACTTTCTCTAGTGTATAGGAGTCGTAAAGTGGTCTTTTGTGTCGTTTCTCGCATCATCGACGGTAACTACAGGTATGAACACTCCTTTGAATGTTTTGTCACTATTATTTTTGGTTAGTCGTAATTATTACATGAGGACGAGTTTACTCTCCATTTGTTCTCGTACTCATGAAACCATGAGAGCAAGTACCGAGTTATTATTTATCACTTTTTCGGGCTCGTTAAACTTCCATGGAAAAGGACACCCCCTGGAGTCTACCATTAAGCTCTTTTCAGGCTCTCGAAAAATGAAAAGATTGCCAAGCGAACTTGTCGCGTTCACGCTTGTTAAAGTATTTGAATGGTCGTCTTCCTGGTGATAGTTTACCTCTTTTTCAAACTAGGGGGCACTAATTACGAAAAAGGAATACTCCAGCCAATCATGACTACAAGAGTCCTCTCCCGCGTTGTTTTACCCTTTTTCGGGCGATGAGGCTAACTTTACGAAAAAGGACTGTTGGAGTCTTCTTTAGTTCTTTTCAGACTCTCTAAATGATTACCTTCTATGGACTCGTTAAATTTTCACATTGAAGGGCCTGTCATGGGACAAAACCATCCTATCCTAGGTTCAGAAAATATTTGGGATTGGACTCATCTATGAGATGAGTTATATCGAGCATCTGGTTACCCTCATCAAGCTCGTAAAAAACACATGAGGCACTCTTCGTTCATGATGGAGAAAAAGGAAAGTGTTTGTGTTACATACCTTAGTGGCAGTATATAGTTGTTCTTGAACATGGCACTCATCTGCATTCGCATACAGTACTTGCATCATCTGTTTGTCTATGAGTCCCCGCTTACTTTCTGAGTCCTGTTACTCCTCTGAGTCATTCAGAGAAAGCTTCCATCATCAGTTCCATTAGAAGTTTGCGTCATTCTCATTGTATCAATACTACCAGGTCATGCCATGCCCATGTTCAAGAACACGTTCATTATCTATAATATACAGTCATTAGACACGTCATTATGCCGTTGTTACTTTGAGTCATTCTTACATGTTACAGTACCATCCGATCCACTCTACACATCTTTTGTCTTGTTTCGTGTCGATTGATGGCAGATTCATCATGGCCCTCCTTCGACGGATTCATCCTTGTCGAATTCAACTAAACATCCGAGGATTGAATCTAGAAACCAACCAAGTACCTTGGCCCTGCATGCCTCAATGGCAGGTTACCTTGCTTTCATCATGACTTTACATTATTGGCTCTTGATTGAAAGATTTCATATTGCATTTGACTTCAAATCATTTATTCACGCTTGATGATATGTACTGTGATACCTTGGGAATCATTGACATCAATGGTGATCTCCCTCGCACTTGTTAACGGTTTACACCAATGGTCGGTAATCAAGTGGTTTCTACCATGTTCGACGTCAAGACATTTGTAATCACATGGATAGATTCTTATCATTGCGGGTTCAGCTTGAAGACCCTGGGGAGTCATGTTTTACCTAGGTTGCGATGAAGTTTGTATTGAGTCATATTACACGGATCCACTTTTGTATTGGTCGTGGCTGTGTTATCATCTCATCGTGGATCTACGGTTGCGTCTAGTAGCCATGATTGTGTTCAATCGGTCATTACTACCATGGATCTGCAATGTATTGGTTGGCAGCCATGTTGTACTTCATATAAGATTGTCCGTTCAGAGTCAGTTGTACTACAGTAGTGTCCTTCGTCCATCGAGCCTATTGCCATTATTTCTTTCAAAGCACTTCACTTGTACATCCTTAACAGCTTCATGCTTTGGGGGGCATTCTGTTACACCTAAAATCTACCCATCATTAGATTCAGTGTATACATCCCTAAAGTCTCTTGGACTAAGTATTTTCATCTGGAAGGATTTGCACCCCATTGTGCTAGGTTTTGAAGGGTCATCGCAAGTTGCACACTAGCAACATGCGACGTCGCATCTTGCTCCACTATAGGATGCGACGAGGTCTGTTAATGGGAAAAAATAGTCTATTCGAGATCCTTCTCGAAACTTGCCCATTTAGGGGCTTATCCCTGATCTCTAGGGGAGCTGGTACTCGACCCCTAACTCTTTGGGAGGATCCCCTATCTCTCTCCTACCATCTCTCAACCTATCCTATCCATACCCTATCCACGTAGTCCTATATAAGTGAGGGTCACTCCCATCCCAAAGGGAGGAATACTATGGTATCTACATGCTGGTGAAATATCTCTTAAGACACCTCCATTCACCTATTGGAGAGTTCATACTTCATTGGAAGGACGTGGCAATTATCTTGGTCGGAGAAGGGCTACTGCGTTAAGTCTTGGTTGTAGTTCTATATCTCTATCATGTACTCCTCTATTTGCATTAATACAAATTGTTATCGGACAATCTACCAAAGACGGATCTAAGGCGTGATCTCCCTAGCTTAAAGCAAGTCTAGAACAAATCAAACAAAATATAGATCTACTTTCCTAGATCAATAGAAGTGCAAACTAGTGGATAGATAGCTTACCTTAGATTTGCAGATCCCTTTTCTCTTTGTTGATCCAATGCTCCAGCGTCGTTAGATCTCCAGCTGCAAGACCCTGTTGAACATATATATACTAACAAACAGTGAAAGCATACATTTCATATGATTGATCTAAGTTAACAGTTAAGGAAGAAAACTCTAAACATCATCATCAATGAGACAACAGTTTATGGAAAGAGATTATATTAACTGTATAAAAAGTGGGAATACATAGAAAGGATGAAGCTACAACCAAAGCCTCAACGTCGCATCCTCCATCCAACATGTCCAAGCCAAGTCTCCAAGATGGTATAAGCTTCCCAATCACCAGTATGGATCCTATTAGCATAAGGGTACCATAGACCTTTCCCCCTTCCATGGAGAGAGTGGGTGTTTATATAGGGCTAAAGAGATAGGGTACGTTGAGGATTAGGGGGAGATGGTTAAGGGATCTTCCCATTAGGTTAGGAACCGAAGTGCCACCTAATATAGAGCGTAGGGATAGGCCTCCACATCACTCATCTTCGAGAATGGGATCGAAGATACTCTTTTATCCAAATAACTCACTTTGTCGCAGGTTGCATTAGGACAACCTGCGACGTCGCATGTTGCACAAGGGCAGACTGCGACGACCTTGAAAAGTAGGTCGGTTAAGCCCTCTAGTCATGGGAAACTTCAGGGCTGTTTTTTTACTCTAAAATGGGTTTAGGTAAAATAGCAAAGAGTTTACACAATGGTCAAGATGATGACATTATCACAATGGTCATGATGACGACACTTGCTCAAAATGACGATACTTGCAATGGTTATGGTGACAAAAATAGGTCAGGATGACGACACTTGCAACGCTTGAGACACTTGTGACACTTGCACAAGGGTGACGACATTTTGGTGTAACACAAATTATTTACACCAATATTATTCTTGTGTGCAATGATATTGTGTAGTTTACCTGCTTAATTGTTTACTTAGATTGCTTATTGTATAGATGTCTTTTACTAGTTTCTCTTGTTTCTTTGTCTTAACAAGTCTTGTAGCTTGTATCTGACGACTGTGGTACGTGGATCAACATTCGGGAGAAAGGATTGCGTAGTAAAAAGTTAAGACATCTAGTACTTGGTCCTTAAGTAGATCTAGGAGATGTGTTTGTAGTCTGTTCTATTTGTTCTAGACTCACGTTGAGCTAGGGAGATCCGGCTCGCGTCCTCTCGAGGGGATTGTCCGATAACACTGATTTGGGATGCGTCTGGAACCATAAGGAGTCTCCTCTCCATGTGGCCTACCAAATGGCTTGGGCCCACAAGTACGCAATCCATTACACCAGGATTTGTGAAAGGTTCATTATGCCATTATATTAGCTAATTTTTCAAGAGGAACCAAATTGTTTATCAGAAAATGCTTTTCCAGTGATAGAGGAATTCAGAGATTATTACTTCTCCTCCAAAGGAACATATATCATAATGAACGGAGGAAATAAACCACCTTGTCTGTTACCTCGGAATACCACTGACTTCGTCGTACACAAAGAAGCCGTGAAATAGCTCTGTGTCAATGGATTTAGTAGGGTTCTTCATGATAAGAAGAAGGCTTCCTATCCACCGATGCCCATTATTATTGGTGCATACAAGCTTCACAAAGCAAAGAAGGTGTAGAATTTGCTCAATATTTAGAGGTCTTCTGTTTTGGAATGAAGAGTTTCAGAAGGCATGACCCCGAAGGTAAAGTTGCTTCCCACTGTTCTTCATGTGGGATCACTTTTGATTACACACATCTTTTCAACAAAGATGAATCATTCTTTCGAAGCGTAAAGAAAATGACGGAATTATGCAAACGCTATCACCCCAAGAGCGGATCTAGTTCCATTTCCAAGGCTAACACTGCCATAGAAACTGAGATAAAGAAAAAGGAATAATCCGAAAAGCAACGTCAGATAGCAGAGACCGAGAAGAAGAAGCTGTTAGAATATGGGAATACACATACTAAATACAACCATCGAAGGATACTCCCAAATTATGAAGCTCACCCTCACCCTGTTTACCCCTTCAAAGCGGCACACAGTGGCAAAGTTGGATACAATCATTTTCGATTCGAAAAGGAAGGCTATCATGAGGAAGTTAGAAAAGAGAATGAAATGTCCAACCTACCAAGATGTTGTTACAGTAACAGAAAGCGCAATCTTCAAGGGTAGTCACAAGGACCCTGAGTTCATGGCAGTAGCCAATGTAGCTACAGCACAAGCAAGTGCCGACAATGTCAACAAGCTGTTGGAAGAGGTGAGAAAAGGGAAGGAAAATCTCTTCAAGGTAAAATAAAATTTGATGAAGGAGGTACATCAAGGTTTGGAATTGAAAAGGAAGCATAGAGCCCTCCTGTCTGAAAAGGAGAGGATAACTGAGGATTACCAGATCCTAGAAGATGAAAAAGATGCACTGACTATGCAATTAGTAATTACAAAAGGCGAGAAGAGAGATTTTTAAACTCGCATCAAAGAGTTGGAGGAGAATGAGGATGACAATAGAAAACAGGTTGGTAATTATAAGTTCGAATTCGAGAGGCTGATAGAGGAAAAGGAGTTTCTAATAGGGAGACTGAAAGTTGTAGATGAAAAGAAGCAAGACTTAACTCCTTTCCATGAGCAAGCATGTGACATACAAAAGAAAATTCACCGGTCACAAGAACTTACCACAAGAGAATTCTGCAAGATGAAGGAAATCGATTCCGAGGCTTTGAGACTTAGAAAAAAGTTCGTATGCACAATGGAGGAGATCAAGAAACAAATTGAATGGAGAGAAGGGAAATTAGGATTCCCGAGGAACCTACCTCTCAATCCCATGGCATATTTACAACTGGATTCGGGTCTCATCGAGTTCTGTATAAGCTGCGGTATAAAAATAAACATTGGAATCTAGAAAACCATTGGGCAGTGTACCAGCTTCTACCAAAAAATCTGGGAAACCCACGAGAAGTGCCAGATGGTTTTACCTTAGACCATGGAATATTTCCCTGTTCAAGACCAACGCTTGTCAGAACTGCAGAGGGAGATGAATACAGATATAGACTACATAAAGAAGATAGACATCCTAACAACATAAGACCTCCATCAGTTCATTGGGAAAGCTTCCATTCATGCCTACTTTTTAGAAGACATCTCCCAGGCAACACCAACAGGAGTAAAAGGTATTCAATTAGAGTTGTCTAAACATGAGATCTCCCTAAAGATGATGATTCATGTACGAAGCAACATTATTGTAAGAGAAACTGGCATGTGGACCAGTTACATCGCTAAGGTGGAAAAGATAGATGGAAGTTGATTTGTTTTTCCTATTGTATAAACATTTTAAAATAGCTGGAAACTATCTTTGTATTATATGAGCACTAGAAGATGAAATTTTTGAGATTCCCTAGGGTTAGGGTATGTGAAGAGGCACTAGCGACAATTTTGTAAAGTTATAAATAAGAGAAGAGAATAGAATTAGTGGACTTTTGGTAGGTGAGAGGAATGGACTCTTTTGTATTATAACTACTTTTCTGCATTAATAAAGAAGGATCTATTTTCCTGGGAAAAGCTAGCACAACGATTTTGCTTGGAATATGTGGAATGTTATGTGGAATTATTTCTTCACCATTTTTATGCATAATGTGAGATTGTTCCTAATTGTCTTGAATTAATTCATGGTTGTGAATTCTCTTATTTCCTGTGTAAAAATTTATGTGCTTAATGTGTAATAGGACACTTTAATTACATCAGAGTTATCTTTGAAATCTTTTATGTTCTGCTGTAAATGTGAGTATATTATTGAAACAACTATCTGTGAGATTCTTAGGTATATTTCCAGTTTATTATTCATATTTCAAAATTGCTCCCTGCAGGGATAGATTAGATAGTTTAGATCAGATTAGATTTAATTACATGCATTTAGATAAAGCACTTAAATATCATCTTTAAACATAAAATACATAAATGTTGTATTGGGCCACAACCGGTGAAAACAAAACTTTAAATCACATACAGTAGTCATTCTATTAACCGGATGGATTCCCCACAACCGTAACAGTGAGCGATCTAATTGGGCTTGCTTATCGGGGAGAATCCCTAACTGCTGTTGCTATGAATTTTGGGGCATCAACTATACCCAATTGGCTCACAGTTTATCTTATCATCCTCAATATAATGGGAAAACTGAGATAATGAACAAATATTTGGAATGCTATCTTCGTTGATTTACATATAATAAACAAACACAGTGGGTGAAATGGTTATGTTTGGTAGAATGGTGGTACAATACTTCCTTCCATACATCATCAAAAATGTCTCCATTTATGGAACTTTATGGGTACCAACCAACTCAGAAAGAGACCTAGCTATCTGTGGTCTGAAATTTAGGTCCTAATACATCACAGGTTCAAATATATTGGCCTCAGAAGTTAGGGTTTTTGAATAGTCCAAAAACTAGTCTAAAACATGTGTTCTAGGGAAAAAGGTCATATCAAGGGCATGTGAGATTGAAATTGGGTGAGACTAGTTGCATAAGAAAGGGTACAAACAAAATTATCCATGGTATAAATTTTAGACTCAGGTCTAAAATATTGGACACGTGCAAGTCTATACAAGTTTGATATTGTGAAATGACAAAAAATAAGAAGTTTTGGGAGATTCACAATAAATTTCTATTGGAACATCAAAATTATTTCAGAACTATGGAATTAGAAAGAGGACACATAAGGATACTACAGGATGAATTTTCATACTTAGAGGATTCAAAATTTGAATTTTACCTCAGTTTTAATTCGTCCCTAAAACAGTCTTCCAATCAAGGTTGAAAAAAGTACGTCATTTTAAATTTGACTAAATTGAGTAGAAGGATCTAATTGTGGTGAACCCTAGGGTTTGATACCTAACTATATTGTTCTAAATGCCTCCTAAAAGGGGAATCTCTACATAAAATAATCCTTTAGACAGTTCTACATGGGCTTATGATGAAGGTGAAGAAATGCGCAAGGACATGTCTGATTTACAAGAGAAAATAGTGACAAAAGATGCACTAATATCAATCCTAGGTCAAACCAAGAATGAAATGGAAGTGAAAATTCATGATTTGAAAAAGGACATAGATGATTTGAAGGGTTTGAAGGGGATATGGAAGTTTTGAAAGTAGGTTTGTCAAATTTGCAGCAAGAAGGGATTCCTAGATGTGAGAAGACCTCCCATGAAATTCATGATGAAAACAAAAGGAACATACATCATGACTTTAGGGAATCCAACATGGGGTCAAAAACTAAATACATCCCAAAGATCGATATGAGGAAGATTGATGGCACAGATCTAGTCACATGGATACTACATAGGGAGAATTTCTTTGAGATACACGAGGTGCAATCCACACAAAAGGTACACGTTGCATCTTCATATTTAGAACCTAATTAGTTTGTGTGGTATAGATGGATTTTCTCTCGTAAACCACTTGTCACTTGGAAATTTTTTGCGGAGGAAATGATAGAACATTATGAGGATGCCACGAGAAATACCTTATTTATCCAACTGATAAATCTCAAACAAAAGGGTCTAGTTGGGGAGCACATTGATAACTTCCAAATATTGAATATCAAGGTCACATATATTCCAGAAGAGCATCCAACTGACGTCTTCATAGCAAATTTAAGAGATAACATCCAACATGATGATTTCCTGTGGGAACCTAAATCTTTGGAGAATGCATTTAGGGTGGCAAGAAAAGTTGAAAACAAAATTATGGCAACAAGCAAGTCTACCACATACAACTATAAAAAAGGAAGTGTGGTCTCGATTCATCCACAACCTATAAGGTTGACACTACAAAATGTAGAGGAAAAAAGAGAAAAATGGATTTGTTACATTTGTGATAGCAAATACAGTAAGTGCCACAAGTGAACTGAGAAAAAACTATTCTATATAGATTGTGAAGAAGAGGAATAAAATGAACAAGAAGCACCAAAAGAACATGAATCATTTAAAGATGAAGAAATAGAGGATACTACTTTCAAAAAGATTACTCCCACCATTTCCTATCATGCATTGGATGGAATTAGCACTCCTCAAACTCTCAATATTGAAGGATATATCAAATAGAAAAATGTAACGATGTTGATTGATTCTGGTAGTACTCATAATTTCATTCACTATAAATTGGTCAAGGTTCTCAATTGCTTTGTATATCCCACACCGAAGTTTCAAGCAATGATTGCAGATGGAGGAACTATAAATTTCTTAGGAAAATTCCATAATATCAATATCACTATGGGAGAATATGTGTTGAATAGTCCAATGATTGCTATTCCAATAGGGGGTACTGATGTTGTCATAGGAGTTCAATGGTTACAATCATTGGAAACAGTGGCTTTTAATTTTCAGAACCTTTTCATGAAATTTTTATGGGAAGGAAAAGAATATGAGTTAAATGGTATCACAGTGAAACTAAGTAAGGTGAAAATCTCTAATGGTATGACAAAATTGATAAAAAAGGGACATCAAGGTGTAATTGCACAATTATGCTCATTAGATGTTCAAATATCTAAGTCTCCTATTTACCCATATCTCAAGAAGCTGATTAATAAGCATTCCAAGGTATTTGAAGATATTCTAAAAGGTTTTCCACCTGTTCGATATTTTGATCATGTTATTCACTTAATTCCAAGAATTCTTCCTCCTAACATCAAACCTTACAGATAACCCTATGGACAAAAGAGTAAAAATTGAGCGTATGGTTGAAGAAATGTTAGAGGCCGATATAATTAGGCCTAGCCAAATTTCTTACTCTGCATCAGTGGTAATGGTACACAAGTCGGATGGATCATGGTGTATGTGTCCAGATTATAGAGAGCTCAACAAGATCACCATTAAAGATAAATTTCCTATTCTTTTCATTGATGAATTGTTAGATGAATTACATGGAGCAGTTTTCTTCACAAAGTTGGATCTCCATTCCGGATATCATCAAATTAGAATGACGGAGGAAGAAATTCCAAAAATAGAATTCAGAACTCATGAAGGTCAATAAGAATTTTTGGTCATGCCATTTGGTCTCATGAATGAACCTTCCACATCTCAAGAACATGTTCAACATGTTTAAAGGGTACTAGAACTACTAAAGGAGAAACAACTATATACAAAACCTTCCAAATGTTTCTTTGGGGTAAAGGAGGCAGAATATTTGGGTCATATTGTATCTTGGGAAGGTTTCAAGGTGGACCCCAACAAAATCAAATCCATGATGGACTTGCCTATTTGTATGAAGACAATCTATTAATGCAGACAAAAATGGATCTCTCTAGCCTAAATGGTTTAGGTCTAGTACAAAAGAGTACACAATATAATATCTTTCCCAGTTAGATTAAATTGCAAGGCAGTTCAAAGAACGAATTACCTAATGATCATAATTCCTTTATCCTCGCTTAATCTACTTCCAATCCCTCGATCTCCTGTTGCAAGACAAGATAGAGAAAATGGAAACAAGCAAACAATGTGAAAGCATATAACTGAGAAGCTAACTAGATAAGCAGTCAAAGAAGCTAATCATAAATGATATTACAATACATAATAGGTTTATGGAAAGATACTTACATTAAATGCAATTGCAGCAAATACAAAATAGACAGAGTTACAACTGGTGCTTTGACATTATGACTCCAACTCCAACTCCAATGATTTTTCCTCAAATATCCAAAGCCTCCTAATATCCTATCGATGAACAAGATAGTCTAACCAAATTCCACCAGCATATGGGTGCATAATCCTTCCTCCCTTAACAATGGAGAGGGGGGTAGTATATATAGGGATAAAGGCATAGAATAGGTTGAGGATGTAGGGGAGAGGTGTAAGGGATCATCCCACTAGGTTAGGGGATTGAGGGACACCTATCCAAGCATTTAGGGATCAACAAGCTTCGAGAAGTAACTTGAAGCTTCCTTTTATCCATTTTAACAAACTCCGATGCACTTTGCATGAAGGAAACCTACGTCAGAAGTACATCACTGCGCTCTATACAAATGAGCATTGCATTAACTATGCTCTCTGCTAAGGTGCAGAGTGCATCACCTTGAGTTCGACACTGCTTGCTTGAATACAGGGTGCATCTGTTAAATTTTGAGCATTAATTTACAATACTCTAGGATCTTCACTGAGGGAATAACATATACAGTATATCAATGCATAAAAATAAGCATGACAAGCATCACAATAATCAAAAGCATGAGAGACAAGAGACACAGAGTTTCCGTGGGGAAAACCTTAAGGTGAAAAACCCCACAACTTCCTCAGAGATAGAGAGAGCAATGGCTCAACCAAAATACACTGAGATAGTCTCCTAGTAGCATATTATCCTCCTCCTCACTAGTGCGCCACTTTCTGAGTGAGAGTGAGATACTTTTCCGAGTGATCTAAATAGAGATCACCTTATCTCTATTTATACTAATCTGTTTTCCCAGTGACCTTATGGGGCCGACTTGTCTAGCTAGGTACATCCACATTATAATATATATAATTCAAGGCCAACCCCACATGGTGGTCCAATAACCCATCGGCAAGTACACACACTTGCGACACTTGTCAATCCACATGATGACACTTCCTTATAGAGGAATAACACATCTCTAATAAGGGTACAATAAATATATATGAAATACATAGATGAAATACATTCCGAAGTTACATATACATCAACACTCCCTCTTAACTAGGAAGGTATTTCTCGACACAGATCTGCTAGACAAGTCTTCTTCTCGGGATCATCATCATCGATGCATCATCATCATCATCGTCACTGCTGCTGCTATCTCAACCAATCTTTGACTCTACTCATCATAGGAAGTTCTACAGAGCCAGTCCTTTTTCATACTGGATGTAGGCCCACTACCTGTAGGTCTTCGTCATCGCTGGCCATACTGTGGAATCCTCGGGACTTAGTACGTGTGTCACAAAACCTTGAAAGAGCATCCCAGGCTGTTACGAGCACACGGCTCTACTTATAGGATCTCCCAGGGCCATATTATATGTGACCTCACCACAAAACCTCGCAAGAGCATCCCAGGCTGTTGCGAGCACGCAACTCTACCTATAGGATCTCCCAGGGACAGATTATATGTGGTCACCACAAAACCTTGCAAGAGCATCCCAGGCTATTACGAGCACGCAGCTCTACCTATAGGATCTCCCAGGGACAGATTATATGTGGTCATGGAAAAACCTCGCAAGAGCATCCCAGGACTTATTACGGGCACACAGCCCAACCTATCGGATCTCCCAGGGACAGATTATATGCCATAGAACAAAACCTCGAAAGAGCATCTGCCAGATATCCCAGGGCACGAATTACATGCCATAGGCAAAACCTTGAAAGACTATCTGCAGATATCCCAGGGCCAAATTATATGTCCTCCCAGAGCAAAACCTCGAAAGAGCATTTGCCAGATATCCCAGGGCATGAATTACATGCCATAGGCAAAACCTCGAAAGACTATATGCAAATCTCCCAGGGCCAAATTATATGCTCATCTGCACAACCTAATCCATGGCCATAGAGTATCAACCTGATACTCACCATACATCATCCTGATGTACACATGATCATCCTGATCATCATCACTGCAACATCCTGCTACATGTCATCTGAAGCAACATCCTGAAGCTCATCATCCACGATCATCCTGATCATATAATGCATCTACCTAATGCATACCAAGTATCTACCTGATACATATCATCATACATGATCCACCTGATCATACAATGTATCCACTTGATACAAATACAAATACATGATACATATCACCATACATGATCCACTTGATCATACAATGTATCCACCTGATAAATATACAGATACATGGTCTAAGCATCCAACATGATGCATACAAAATACATACAAATGATCCTACTGATCATATCCAGCATCCAACATAATGCGTACATACATATACATATAAATGATCCAACTGATCATATCCAGCATCCAACATGATGAGTACATACATATACATATAAATGATCCAACTAATCATATCCAACATCCAACATGATGCATACATATAAAAATGATGCAACTGATCATACAAAGTAGAAACCAGAACATCATCCAACGCTTACGTCCATAGCCATGTGAAGGATCCTACTTCCAACATGCTTGGAATGGCTTCAGCAAATGTGTCCATCACTTCTTCCTTGAAGTGTCCTCGATCTGAAGAACACCAAGCCTCTCCATGAAGTACTCGAACTTCACCCTGGCTAGTGGCTTCGTCAACACATCTGCAATCTGCTCGTCCGTCGCAACATACAGGAGCTTCACAGCTCCTCTCTGCACCATATCCCCGATATAGTGATATTTGATCTCTATGTGTTTCGACCTTTCATGAAACACTAGGTTCTCGGATAGCTTCACACAACTCTGGTTATCACAAAAGATACCAGTAGCATCCAATAGGAGATCAAATAACTCAGACAGTAGCTTCCGTAGCCATACTTCCTCACAACTAGCTGAACAGGCTGCAACATACTCTGCCTCAGCTGTACTCAGTGCTACGCAGGACTACTTCCTACTAAACCAAGAGATCACACCTGATCCCATATTGAAGCAACATCCAGATGTGATGTTCCTATCTGCAACACTGCCAGCCCAATCTGAATCAACATAACCCTGCAGGTTAAACTTTTGATTCGCTTCATACATGAGCCCATAATCCACTGTACCCTTTAGGTACCTCAGAACATGCTTTACAGCAACCAGGTGAACACTCCTCGGATCTGTCAGGAACTGATTCAATGTGTTCACAGCAAAGCAAATGTCTGGTCTCGTGTTTGTTAGGTACATCAAGGACCTAATCATCTGACGATTCATAGAGACATCAACCGGCTCAGATGAAGCATCATATAGAAGCTTCAGATTCGATGCCATAGGTGTGGCCATGGCCTTGCAATCCATCATCCCAAATCTCTTCAGGATATCTACTGTGTACTTCCCTTGACCAAGGAAGATCCCACCTGCACTCTGCCACACCTCCATACCTAGGAAATAGTGCATCATTCCCAAATCTTTCATATCGAATTCAGCAGCAAGCTTCCTCTTAGTATCTGCAATCAGTCTGTCATCTCCTGTTACAAATAAGTCATCCACATACAGGAGTAGAATCACAGGATTCCCTTCCTCAACCTTGTAGTAAAGGTTGGAATCCGCTTTACTCTTGGTAAAGCCCAAACTAGATAGGAAACTGTCCATCCTACCATACCAAGTTCTGGGAGCTTGTTTCAAGCCATACAAGGCTTTCTTCAATCTGCATACATATGACTCCCTGTCATGTATTTCAAAACCGAGTGGCTACTCCACACATACTTCCTCTTCAACTACACCATTCAAGAATGCAGTCTTGACATCCATCTGGTGTATTTTCCATTTCATTGCTGCAGCCAAGGCAAGTACTGTTCTGATGGAAGTATACCTGGCTACAGGTGCAAAAGTTTCTTCATAATCTATTCCCTCTTTCTGAGAGAAGCCACGAGCTACGAATCTTGCCTTGTATTTCTCTACACTGCCATCTGCAGCATGCTTGATTTTGAAGATCCATTTAGAAGTCACAACAGACTTCTCTTTAGGTCTTGGGACAACATCCGAATCATCATTCTTCATTATTGATTGGTATTCCTCAACCATGGCATCCTTCCATTCTTTATTTTCCGCTGCTTCTTCATAACTGGAAGGCTCTTTGTTCATAATGTCACAGAGTAAAGCAACATAGCTGGTATGTGATCTGGTTCTCTTCTTTGCTCTGTGTTCTTCTTCTGGAATGCCAAATATTTCTACATCTTGAATGAGCTCTCTAGCCCATGCGGGTTTCCTTTTGTGAGAGTTATCCTCGCGGGGTGGATCTACAGGTTCTTGCGGATCTTCAAACTCACGAACAACTTCTGGAACTGCTTTAGTCATGGTAGTGTCTTGAAATCTAGTTTCCTTAGGTTCTTCATAAACCTCGATAGGTTCCTTTATTGATTTGATGAATGCTGAGTTTTCATCAAATGTTACATCCCTGCTGACATCAATCTTCTTGAACCCTGGAAAGTATATTCTGTAAGCCTTCGAGCTTTCACTGTAACCCACAAAGATACCCTTCTTTCCTGAAGGATCTAGTTTAGTCCTCTTTTCCTTTGGAACATGAGTGTATACTAGACAACCAAATATTCTGAGATGAGTGACTTCAAGTTTCTTACCAAAAAAGACCTCTTCTGGTGTCTTGTTGTCCAATATCTTGTGGGGTGTTTTGTTCTACACATATACAGCTGTTCTAGCTGCTTCTTCCCATAGATGCATAGGTAGATCCTGGTCATGCAACATTTCCCTTGCTGCTTCCATGATAGTTATGTTCTTCCTTTCTGCGACTCCATACTGTTGAGGATTATAAGGATCAGTCAACTCCCTCTTAATCCTTGAATCACTACAAAGCTTCTTGAAGTCACCTGAGGTGAATTCTCCACCATTGTCAGATCTAAATGTTTTGATCTTCTTGTCAGTTTGATTCTCCATCAAGGTTTTGAATTCCTTGAACTTATCAAACAACTCATCTTTGTTCTTCAAGAAGTATACCCAAGTCTTCTTAGAGAAGTCATCAATAAATGAGACATAATAAACATACCCACTCAGAGAACTGGCTGACATAGGACCACATACATCTGAGTGGATGATTTCCAGGATATCTTTTGCCTTGCTTTCACTGCTTGGGAAATCCTTCTTAATGTTCTTACCTTTTGCACATCCTTTGCAAACACCTTCATGTTTGGTCTTGATTTCAGGAAGACCCTCTACATCCTTGCTTGCAATTGGAAGTGCCCTATAGTGCATATGAGCAAGTCTTCTATGCCAAAGTTCACTTGGCTCCATGGATTCATGCACCATGGCATGTTCCGGTTGTCCCTTTAATTTATACAAACCTCCCTCTTGCTCTCCAATCACTACTGCATCATCTATGGTCTTTCCCTTTAGACACATTAGGACTTGGCCATCCACAAATGCAACCCTCACACCTTTTGCATCCAAAGCAGAGATGGAGAGTAAGTTCTTCTTGAGCCCAGGTACATAAAGGACTTCTTTCATCTTCAAAGATTTTCCAGAATCTAGGTTGTAGGAGGCTTCACCACTTCTTTTGATTGGGTATTGATAATCATCCCCAATTTTCACCTTATGGGGTGATTCATGTTCAAATAGATTCACAAAAGATTCCTTTTTTCCCAGTCATGTGTTTGGAAGCTCCACTATCAATCAACCAATCATTAAAACCATGGGATATGGTACCTGTGAGAGCAGAGATTAGAACATACTCTTCTTCACTTGATGAGTCAACATCACTTTCTTCCCTAGCCTTCTTCTTTGGAGGTTTATCATCCTCGGCAGCATGAGCATGAAAATTTCTTTTGCTGCCCTTCCTCTTCTTGTTGGAGTTGTTGTTATTATCCCTTTTGTTCTTGGGACAATCTGAAGCAAAGTGACCCTTCTCATTGCATGTGAAGCATCTTAGATCCTTCTTATTCTTTTGATAGGATCTCTTGTGGCGAGAGTGCTCCTTCTTGGGATTACTTCTTTTGGTGTGAGCTACAAGAGCTTGATCTTCACCTCCCATCTTTTCCTCATGAGCTATAAGTCTAGCTTCTTCTTCAGAGCATTCTTCCTGCAATCTATTGAAGGAGATCAACTTCTTCCTTGCACAAATTCCTTGAATAAAGGAATCCCATGACCTGGGTAGGCCATTTAGAGTGGTGATCACCACTTCACCATTCTCCACCATTTCATCCATTGCTTCTAGTTGTTCCTTGATCTGGGAGACCCTTGAAAAATGAGATTGAATGGTTTCTCCATTCTAAAACTTTACTCCTTTCAATTGGTTCCGCAGGGTCATCTTCTGATTTATGTTCTTCCCTTCAAATAGCTTGGTCAAAGAGTCAAACATCTCCTTGGGTGTCTTAAGAGAAGACACATGGGGTATGAGATGGTCTTTGATAGAATCAGCAATGATTCTCTTTGCCTTGACCAAGTTCTTCTTATGCAATACCTTGGCCTCTTCATCCTCTGGGATAGGGATGTCTTCTTTTATATATGAGTCCAACTCATTCTCTTCCAGGATTAACTCAATCCTATACTTCCAGGTTCAGAATTTATCAGCCCCTTCAAGCTTATCCTCAAGCTTGGTGTGGAGAGACATCTTAAAGAGTACTTCAAATGGAAATAGAAAAGATTTAGATCTTACCACTTGAAATGCTGAAAACTGGATCTGGTCCCACATTAGGGTTTGTCAAAAAAACCCTAAAAATTCAAAATGTGAATTTCAAATTTCTGAAAGGATAGAAAGATGCGCTTTGATGAGCTGATCAGCCTGGTGTATTCATAATTTGAGATCAGCAAAGTTTTACCCCTCATATTTGACTTTTTGTCCTCCTGCGTTCACCAAGGGGAGCCCTGAATTAGGGTTTGAGTTTCCCGGAGATTTACCCAGCAAAAAATCTCGATCCAAAGCTCTAAACTTTGATTTTTGCAAGGAGCTTCCAGCTGTGTCTTCAGATTCCATAAATTCCTATTTTTGTGGAAACCCTAATTTTTAGGGCCAAATCTGAAAATGCTCAGAATTGAATTCTGATTGGACAGATAGATGCGCCTTGATGACTAGAGTCAATCTACTATACTTTTTTTCCAAAATCTGTGGAGAGAAACCCAATAAACAATAAACTCAAGTTTCTGTCACTGCAAAATGTCTTCTTCTCAGGTTAGCTCTGATACCATGTTAAATTTTGCGCATTAATTTACAATACTCTAGGATCTTCACTGAGAGAATAACATGTACAGTATATCAATGCATAACAATAAGCATGACAAGCATCACAATAATCAAAAGCATGAGACAAGAGACACAGAGTTTCCGTGGGGAAAACCCTAAGGTGAAAAACCCCACAACTTCCTCAGAGATAGAGAGAGAAATGGCTCAACCAAAGTACAACCAAAATACACTGAGATAGTATCCTAGTAGCAGATGATCCTCCTCCTCACTAGTGCGCCACTTTCAGAGTGAGAGTGAGATACTTTTTTGAGTGATCTAATTAGAGATCACCTGATCTCTATTTATACTAATCTGTTTTCCCAGTGACCTTATGGGGCCGACTTGTCTAGATAGGTACATCCACATTATAATATATATAATTCAGGGCCGACCCCACATGGTGGTCTAATAACCCATCGACAAGTACACACACTTGCGACACTTGTCAATCCACATGACGACACTTCCTTATAGAGGAATAACACATCTCTAATAAGGGTACAATAAATATATATGAAATACATAGATGAAATACATTCCGAAGTTAGATATACATAAACAGCATCGGGGTGACTACAAAAGGTAAAGGGAAAGGACAACAACCTTCCTTTTGATGTTTTAGCCAGGGGAACTTTAGGGATTAATGCATAGGGATGACACATGACTCATGGTGACAAGATTTTGGTGTAACAGAATGCCCCCGAAAGCATGAATCCGGTGAAATAAAATGGGTGAAATGCTTTGCAATATGAAGGATTCAGGAAAGAATCATTAGTTGGAAGTAGACTGCTGCAATACAACTAACTCTGAGATATATGTCTCATATGACTCATAACATGGCTTCCGACCAATACATTGGAGATCCATGATGGTAAAGACCGACTGAACACAATCATGGATACTAGACACAAGTGTAGATCCATGATGAAATGATAACACAACCACGACCAATACAAAGTGGATCCGTATAATATGACTCAAAACAATCTCCAATGCATCCTAGGTGGGATTCATGACTTAACCCAGGGTCTTCAAGTCGAACCTGCAATGATATGAATCTAACCATGTGATTACAATGTCTTGAAGTCGAACATGGTAGAAACCACTTGATTATCGTCCATTTATGTACACCATTAACAAGCACGAGGGAGATCACCATTGATGTCAATGATTCCCAAGGTATCATAGTACATACCATCAAATGTAAATCAATGAGTTGAGGTCAAACACTCGATGGAATATTTAAATCAAGAGCGAATGATGTGAACTCATGTTGAAAGCGAGGTAACCTTCCATTGAGGCATGCAGGCCCAAGGTACTTAATTGGTTTCTAGATTCAATCCTTGGATGATGCGTTGAAGTCAACAGTGACAAATCCATCGAAGGAGGGCCATGATGAATCCCTCATCATCGAAATGAAACATGATCAAAGATTTTTTGGATTGGATCGAACAGTAGATTAATATATGAGACTGACTCGGGGGAAAATGACACGATAGAAGGTAGAACGAATGCAGATAGTGAATCGATGAACAAACCTCTCTTGAACATGGGCATGGCATGACTTGGAAGTATTGACATGACAAGAATGGAACCAAACCCTAATGAAACTAATGATTGAAGCATTCTTTGGATGAATCAAAGGAGTGGAAAGACTCATGTAATTGATGTGACTCGAGGACAAACAAATTACCCAAGTACTGGATGCATCTACAGATGAGTTCCATGTTCAAGAGTGACTAAGTACTGCTGAAATTATGATGAAATACAAATATCTTTCCTTTTCTCCATCATGATTGATGAGTACCTCTTTTGTTTTTTAATGAGCTTGAGGAGGGTAACAGATGCTCGGTATAGGTCATCCTTCAAACGAGTCCAATCCCAAAATTTGTATGAACCTAAGATAGGATGGGTTCGTCCCAAAACATGACCTTCAATGTCAGATTTTAACGAGTCTAGAGAAGGTAAACTCGACATCATTTCATGTTTAGAGATTCTGAAATGAACTAAAGAAGACTCCAAAGGTTTTTTTTCATAAAAGTTAGTCTCCTCATCTAAAAAAAGGATAAAACAATGAGAGAGAACTCTTCCAGTGATGATTAAATGGAGTGCTCCTTTTTTGTAAATAATACCTCCTGGTCCAAAAAGGGGGTAAACTATCACTAGAAAGACAATCATTCAAATACTTTTACAAGCGTGAAAGCATCAAGTTCGCTTGGTGATATTTTTATATTTAGGGAGTCTGAAAAGAGCTTAAAGAGGAACTCTGAGGGGTTCCTTTTTCGTGGGAGTTTTACGAGCCTAAAAAAGCGATAAAATACAACTCGATGACTTATTCTCATCGTTTTACGAGCACGAGAAAGGACAAAAGTAAGCTTGATGCCATTAATATTTGATTTCAATGAGCAGGATAATAGCATAAAAAAAGCTCAAAGAGTCTTTCACACTTGAAAAGAAGCATAAAATAACCATGATAACCGCTGAAAAGTTAGAACACCACTTTACTCCATCTGTAGACCCGAAAAACTAAGTCAAAACAACAAATAAGGTGTTTAGACATAAAAATATTCCCAACTATAGTAAAAATGACCCATAAAGTGAAAGTTAAAACAAGAATATTTCATTTTCTTTTATAAAAGGGCCAAATAGTAAAAAATAGTTACCATTGTTTTTTACCAAATTGGGAGGAGTGAAAACACCATTTGGAGCCAATTTTCAAACATCTACTGTGGAGGCCACGGTGAACCGTTTCTTGTCACGTCAGTAGTAGGTAAGCCTAAACTTTGTCCAACATCTTTCTAGTGGATTCTTTTTTTTTGTTTTAAGGTAAATTTTTAGGATTTTTGGCTTGTAAATGAGGGGATTATGCGTGCTCTGGTTGACGCGCTTTCCCCTTGCGGGAAGTGGAATCGAGGGCTCTCTAATGCACTTCCCATATGGTAGAAGCGCATCATCGACGCACTGTATACAAATGCGGGGTGCGTCGGCGCAATCCCATAAGTAAAACTAAAAAATGGGGCAAAAATAGGCCAATCCAATGGTTGAGAAAGATACCAATGGTTGTTTAATTGGTATTTGGACAGGTTTTGACTCAAACCATGGTCCAATGGAAGGAGATAGAGCATGAAATAGAAGATGCCCAAGCTGCACATGACCCAAAATCAATGAACGCATTGAGGGAATGTGGCTTGTTAAAGTTATTTCATGTATAAGGCATGAGGGCCTAGGTACAATTACTAGATTACTTGATCGGATTGTGGGATCCATATCAGCAACACTTCCATGTAAGTTCCCACACCATCACTTTGGATATGGAGGATTTGTATTTTTTGAGGGGGTTATCCAGGAGGGGAGCCCCAATTTCATTATCTGATCCACGGGGCAACGATTAGTATATTGAGAGCCTGGTTGCTCAGTGATGTACACCTGGTACCCAAATGCTTGTTGGGAAAAGCCCCATCAAGAACATATGACACAGACCACTGCAGACGGTCATGTTCACTATTGAGAGGGTGGAGGGGAGCAGAGATCCTCATCGAGCCATCAAGTACCACATGCTCTACGCCATCAAGTGTATGGCGCCTAAAGTATTCAACTGGTGTGAGGGGATCCTCACCAATGTTAGAGAAGATATCACCAAGTGCCGTCGGGGTAAGCTAAAATAGTTCGGATACAGGTCGTTCGTGGTCTTGTTTTTCTTGGAACAAGTCCCACTACTAAGGCCACAGGTGGAGATAGAGGATATCGATCCAAAGGATCCTCACATGGTCAAATGTTCTAAGGTTATGTCCCGCCCTGGAGGCATGGGTTCCATCATTAGTTACAGTCCCACCTTCTTTAGGTGGTTATGCAGACAACTCCTTATGGTCGAGGACTCTCCGTACATGAGTACATACTTCAGAGGTGACCGATACTTGGCCCTACTTGAGGGTGAGCTGTGGGGGAACCTAGGTAAGAACGAAACTCTATTTGGGTTTTTGTATTTTATAGTTATTTGATGTTTTTTGAGTAGTACTGATGTTTCATATGTGTTTTTGATGTAGATATTGGTCCATCTTGACCAGTAGGGTCTTCTCCTATCGAGAGGAGAGGAGTGGTGAAAGATATAGGAGATGCACATTAGGATGCAGTGGAAGATCTAGATGAGCTAGAGGAGAACCTCCAGATATTGACGGTGGATATACCAAACATATCCATTGATGATATTCCTCGCAGGTACCAACATCGTACAACTGGAGTTTTTGGGCACTTCGGTTGGTTGTTGCGTAGAGTATCCCGAGCGATTATCTGCTATCATGAGAATCCTCAAGGATAGTGCATGCATGATATATATGTACTAAAAGCTACGGGCTTCAGACATTTTGTATCTATAACCTATTGAAAGCTCAGATGCTTCATCTTTTGTACCAGAACTACATTTTTTGTATTATACCGACATGATGATATATATATATATATATATATACAAAAAACTGTTCACGGCTTTATATACCGTGTTTCATTGATGATTATGGGATCTTGTGCATGTTTATCCTATACTATAAATAATTTACATGTTTTGTCATTTTTTACGCATCTGTTTGATAGAATGTTTATGAATGTGCAATGTACCAATCCAATATGAAATTGGCCAAGGATTCAACAACGGTGTTTATTTCTCTAGGAATATGCAGGTATTGAATGGACTCAAAGGACCTCTCTTAGAGATGTACTCGTCGAAATAGACAGAGTAGCATAGGGTTGTGAATAGCGTAGACACAGTTAAGATGAGAGACCACTAGTTGTGAATAAAGGTAGACAACAATGTGGTCCATACCCAGGGAAAGAGCATTGGTCAACAATCCAATCACCGTGTGATACTCAACGACATTGTTGGTTGTGTATCCTAGAAAAATTCCTCCTAAAATAATGAGCTCGCCGGTAGAGGAATAGAGTACCCATGCTTCCGAAGCGAGGTTACGGGTATGCCGGCTTTAGCCGTCATCAAATCCAAAGACACGTTTCCATCTTCACATCAGGAAGAACACGGTATAAATGTAAATACAAGATCCTAATACACTCAAAGTAAAGAGTCACACCACACAAAACACACATCATGTAAAATATATACATAGTAATAATGCATAAAAAACTTAGGCATAGTACCACTTTAGGTAGAGCCCATTGCAAGGCTCACCCAAAGACATTTTGTCATAGTCCTCAAGTTCATGCGCTCCTTTTTCCAACACTCGCTTAACTACATATGGACTATGCCTCATGGACTCTAGTTTTCCTGCCCCCAGTTTATCATGTTTTTGGTCGTAGGTGAGGACTAAATATCCCTCATTGAAGATACAAAGTTTGAATGATTTTTCATACTAGGCCTTGATGTGCTTCTTATGAGATCCATTGGATAGAGCTGCATCACAGCGGGTTTAACCGAGTTTTTACAAGTATATAAAACATTATTCCCTGGTGGTGGTGTTGGGTAAGAGTTTAGCAACGAGTTTTAATGACGGAATCTCACACTCTATTGGTAGTACTTCCTCTAGTCCATAGACCAATTGAAAATGCATGAAGCCAGTGGCACTTTTGATGGAAGTTCTGTATGCCCATAGGGATGAAAAAAGCAAAGTGTGCCAGTTGAAATTATGTGTCCCTACCATCTGTTGAATCATGGTTTTCAAGACCTTATTGTTGGCCTCTACTTGTTCATTAGATTGAGGGTAGTAAGGAGTTGAGTTCTCATGTCGAAAATCCATCCTGGCGCTCAATTGATCCACCATATTGTTCTAAAAATGGGATCCTTGATCAATGACGATGGATTTGGGGACTCTCAATCATGCAATGATGTGGTTGAACATGAAAAGTGAGTTAGTTGCACTGTCTTCTTTGTACGTAGGCATA
This sequence comes from Larix kaempferi, assembly GCA_027924585.1. NCBI lineage: Eukaryota > Viridiplantae > Streptophyta > Pinopsida > Pinales > Pinaceae > Larix > Larix kaempferi. Next base: position 5,748,141 of record BSBM01000792.1, read on the forward strand.
GCCTCGGCCCATTTGGTAAAGTAGTCTACAACGACAATAACGTAACCATGCCCCCCGGACGAGGTAGGATTACAGTGCATAAATTCAATGCCCCATTTGGAAAAGGGACTGACGACGATAACTTGATGTAGTGGGGTAGGATGAGAGTGCTTTTTGTGATAAAAAATATGACAAGGTGGACAGTTCTTGGCTGCTTCAATACAATCTTTGAAAATGGAAGGCCAATAGTATCCAGCGTGTAGAATTTTATGAGCTATAGCCATCCCAAATAGATGACCTCCACATGCCCTTGAGTGACAATCATTCATTGTGTGTCCAACCTCCTCATGATTTAGGCAGCGCTGAAGAATAGAATCGACACCACGATGATACAACGTGTCACCAATGATTAGGTAATACTTTGCGTGGTGATGCACATGACATCGTTCATCACAAGATAATTGAAGATTGAACCGTTGGGTTTGGAGATACAATGTGATGTATCTATAGCATTGGTCATAAGTACTAATAAGAAACAAGGACTCGTTGGGGAGAGAGTCCATGGGATCAGTTTCTATGTTAGTACGAGGAAGATCGCAAATCAACTCCGCGAAAACCAAATATGTTTTGGATTTATCCTTCTCAAACTGGAGATTGAATTCTTGAAGAATCGCGATCTAGCGTGAATAATTTCCCCCTAGTACTTGGTGTGTGAGAACATGGTACATGGGGTTAGAGTCGGCAATGATGGTGGTAGTGTGGAGGAGGATATAATGGCATAAATTTTGGACAACGATGACTACTGTGAGAGCTAGCTTCTCGACATGTGAATATCGTGTTTCAGAGTCTATGAGACCCTTACTGAGGTAATAAGTCACGTTCTCCTAGTCATTACTATCCTCCTAAACCAAAACCATAGCGATGGTGGTAGTGGAAGCATCAAGATAAAGGATGTAATCCTTGGTGTAATTGGGTTGTTGTAACACAGGTGCATGGGTGATAACATGTTTTAGGTTGTCGAAGGACTGTTGAGCATAATCATCCCAAATGAAATGGACATCCTTCTTAAGAAACCACATGTATCCTTGTGTCTTTTCAGCAAAATTGCACACGAAACGCCTTAAATAGTTTTCCTTCCCCTACAAACTTTGAAGTTCTGGTATATCTGTTGGGGGTGGTAGAGAGACAATAGCTTCCACATTCAGGGGATCAATACGGATCCCGTCTTTCGAAATTATGAAGCCTAAAAAGTGTCCGGACTCGACACAAAAATTACACTTGTGAGGGTTGAGACAGATATTGTACCGCCTATATCTGAGGAATACAGCCGCCAGGTGATCAATGTGTAAATCTAGACGATTCGAATGAGCATGGAGATCGTCTAAGTAAGGTTACACAAATTCCTTCACATCGTGGAAAGCGTATGACATATCTCGCTGGAATGTGGCACCATCATTTTTAAGGCCAAAAGGGATTTTGTGATACGCAAACGTACCCCATGGGCATATGAAAGTCATCTTTTGTTTATCGACAGGGTGGATCTCTATTTGACTGTAGCTGGAAAAGCCATCCATGAATGAGAAGATAATGCTTGCGACATAGTTTTTGATGATCTCATCAATAAATGGGGTATGGTAGTGGTCCTTGGAACAAGTCTTATTGAGATCCCTGTAATCAACACAAACCCAAATTGTGCCCTTTTTTCTGGTAACGGGGACGACATTGGAGACCCAATCTGTTAAGAGTACAGAATATATGAACCCAACCTTCAAGAGATTTTCAATTTCTTCCTTTATAGCCGCGATTTTTCGAGGGTGCACGGGGCGTAAATTTTTCCAGATAGGTTTTTCATCGGGATGTGTTTGGATCTCATGCATTACAATGGAAGGATCAATCTCGGGAATTTCCTCAATCTCCATGCAAAAAATTCGTGGAACTATTTGAATAAGGACGTAAAAGTGACGACTTCTTCCGGAGAAAATTTTTGGCCTGAGTGAATTTGTTCCACGACTCCTATTTTCACCGAAATGTTGATCGGAATGGTGGGCATGATGTTAGACAAGTTCCCTTCGGTTAGCGTATCCACTTCCAGGATAGGAGATTGAGGGAAGGGAAAGACATCCGGTGAAACAATCGTTTCAATAGTGTTCTCTACTGAATCTAATAGCGGAAGGAAAGGTGATCTATGATGGAGGTATTCCCATGGGGTTTAATTCGCGCTCATAATCTCCATGATGAACTCATCAAAATGAAAATTCTGGAGTAGAGGATCTAGTTGGGATGAGCTCTGTTGTAGTGGCAGAGAATGTGAAGTGGATGCTACCGCAGAGTGGACATCGGGTAAATGAGGTGTTGATTGGATGGCCTCATATGTAGCTTCTACATGGCTGAGAGGAATCACATATCCAATCGTATCCAGATGGTCTGGATCGAGCACAATCCATTGATCGTTAGAGTAGTGCGAGGATGAAATTATGCTCATTGTGGCAACATGGATAGGGGGATTTGATGTTGGAAAAACTCCCATGAGGGATGAATCCTTAAGGAGTCCTACCCCCACACTCTCATATATCTGCATTGAATGTCATAAAAGAGGGACATTATCTTCAAGGTGAGTAGTGGTGTCAGGTGTACAGAAGTCTAGTTGGTCAATAGTGACAATCTTCCTTTCATGGGGAAATTGCATAATGCGGAAGATGGATGATGCTACCGCAGTCATGGCATAGAACCATTTTCGACCAACTAGTAAGTTGTAATCAACCGGGGCAGCAACAACTTCCACGTTAATGGAAATGCTCGTGCTGCCCAACTCAACAGTCAATGACTGTAACAGCCCGTGGGGTTGAAAGCCACGTCCATCAAAGGCTTTCAATGTGGTAAGGGAACAGTTCAACTCAAGAGAGCTGATGGCTCGCCAAAAAGATAATGGAATAACCGAGGTAGAGGCTCCTTCATCTAAGTAGTATGATGGATGTTTTTCCTAGCAACGTTAGTAATGATTTGGAACACAAGTTGGTGGGAAATCCTTGGCTACAATTGCGGATAATAGGGTCTTACGCTGAATGACATAGTTTTGTAAGACCTCTAGCATCAACATAGCACAAGGGGCTTGTGCTAAATCCTCTACTATATTGTAGTTCTAAGCATCCCAAGCATTAGGATTGAAAGTGGATTTTCTAATCATGCTCTTGGGTGTACAAAATACTGAATCCAGTGAAGGATTCTCTATGATGAGAGGACCTTGAGGAGATTGGATGATAGATGTAGACGAGGGGGGTTTTTCAGAATTACCCCCGTCATATTCCTTTGGAGGAGGAGATTCATATGAATGTGATTGAGTATTCAAGTTGACCATTTCACTCCGCATCATGAGAACATGAGCGGTGGAGGATGTTTCTCTCTAAGAAGAAGATGGTTATTGCATGATCATCTGCTATTGTTTTGTGGGGAAGGGATCAGTTAAAACTGCGGGTGTGGGGTTCCCCTTGAGGAACTTTTGGACCTCGTCCCACTATGGGAAATATTTGGTAAAGTGGTCACCACTGCATAGTAAACAAGGATACTTAACCTTCTGCTTTTGTTTGGTGTGTTCCGGATTGTTCCGTTTCGGCTCCTGCTGGTTAGAAGACTTTTTGTTTTTACCATTATTCTTCTTTTTACCACCGTATTTCTAAGGTGAAGCAGATTGAACTGAATTCACTTCCTCGGTCGAAGCAGGACTAGGTCATTTGTTGGTGTTGTTCCCAGCCTTTGATGAGGGTGGAGTTGACCTATCATGGCTATGTGATCCACCAGCTTGTGTAGCAACCTGGGTGTGAATGGAACTAATGATGCCATTGGCATGAGGTCTCATGGGTGGTTTTGCTAGGTTGTAGGTAGGGTGGGGTGCATTAGGAACAATATCATATAAGGTTCCATATTGAGCATAGAAAAGGTCTAAATACTAAGCACGGGCTATATCTTGTTCCTCTATGATGACCCCACCCATAGATACATCTTTGGCTATTATAGGTAGTAGTGATTTTGTAAACCAATCTACAAGGAGTTGGTTTAGAATGGGATCTTTAATCAGATGTCGTCTCCTCCCCCATTCATGAATATGATTAGAATTGTGAGTGGTGGTGGTTTGACGGAGAGAATTCAAAAGATATGTGCCAGTTTCGTAGCAGATCGGTAATTGAAAATGTGTCAAAAATGACATAGCCAAAGATCGAAAATCGGGAAAGGAGTGTGGTGACAACTCAATGTACCACTTTGTGGCAGTACTAGAAAGGAATTGTTGGAATAACCTCAAACAGATGGAATCATCCATTAAGGAGTTGGATGAACACCACAAATGATAAGTCATTACATGGTTTTTCGGGTCCTTATCGGGTTTGTCGCCAAACTTTGGGATATCAAATGGTAACTTCATTGGAATTGCTGGCCAATTTGTGCCATGATAAATGGGATCGTTAGTCAACCGTGATATGTTTGGTAGATCAAGTGTAGCTAGAAATGGTAATTATTGGTTTGGATGTGGATACTGGTAGAACTAATAAGGCATATGTGTACTAGTAGGACCATGGACAGATTGGTCGTAAGGTCCTCCCATAAGAAATTGGCCATTTGGGGGTGGGCCTTCGGGGTTGGGAGGTGGACCTGAAGGGGACCCCCTCCTCCAGAATAAGGTGGGACTCTACCGAAAGGTGGGGGTATGGCCCTCCAAAGTAAGGTGGTCCTCCATTAAAAGGTGGGGGTCCTCGTCCTCTAGAATGGGGTGGTCCTCCTCCTCCGGAATGGGGTGGTTCTCTGCCAAAAGGTGGTGGTTCTCCTCTTCTAGAATGAGGTGGTCCTCCTCCTCTAGAATGGGGTGGTCCTCCGCCAGAATGTGGGGGTCCTCCTCCTCCAGAATGGGGTGGTGGTGGACTGGATGGTGGTGGAGGTGGTGGGACAAGTGGTGGGGGTGGTCCACCGGCTGGAGGTCCAATTGGTGGAACATTGTGGTTCCCCCATGGGGTTTTTGGGTTTTTGGGATAGGGTAATCCAGGAAAAAGGTTTCCTAGATAGTTAGGTCCTATATTAGGATTATGATGTCCTAGAAAAATATGCACCCATGGGGGTTAGGTCCAAATAGATGCCCCCCTAGATGATGTATCCACGTGGGTTGTGCCATGGTTGGAAGATAACTACCAAGCATGCTATAGCTTGGATGTGAAGTATATCCTCCACTCACATTATGTACGCTAACTGGGTGATGTCCCCAAGTCAGATGAGGTCCACTAGCAGGAGTGTTACTAGTAGCCGAATGTTGACCACTAATAATAGATTGACCCGTAACAAATGGTTGAATACTAACAAAGGTATTACTTCCACTTGACTGTATACTGGCAGGTAGATTATAACCTCCCCTTGAATTTTGAGGAGGGGTCGGGGGTGTAGGTAATGTCCTTGTAACATAGTTAATAGAGGTTGAAGGTTTCCCTTCAAAGGTTGGGGTCAAAGGAGGTGTAGAACCGACCTCATGATTTTGATGCATAATTGTAGGAAATGAGGGTTGACCTGGTTCATAAGTGGTGGTGTTGGGTATGGATGTTGCTGGTGACCAAAAATATAAAGAACATATAGGGGAATATCGAAAAATGGGTACTTCCGAGCTTACTCTATGTGAGAGACTTTGACGTCTAAGTTGTTCGCCATCCATGTGAAAATGGCTCATGTGATCATACAGTGGTGCAGGAAACTCGTCATTAGGAATCCATCCATGATGTATAGTTTCTTCCATGGGAAGTGACCCAATATCGACAACATGTCAACCTAACGAAGTGTCCCAAAAAGATGCAGTTGCACCAAATACTGTTGATAAAGGGTCATCTTGGGGCTGACTTAAAACCCAAACTATAGCTCCAGGATGTCCTTCCATCGAATGATTGAAATACATGTCATATGAATTAGGTTGTTCCACGATCAAAGGTCCTGTAGGATCAGAGATAGGTCTATTTGTGGGAGGCGAATAGTTCATTCCCAACTCTAAGGTAGAGCTATCTTCCTCATGTGACACAAACGTAGTAGGTTGATCCATGTTTTGTCCCAAGTTCTCTTCCTGATCAAGGGGATATTCATGTGGAAACTTAAAAATCCTTTGAGATCTTATCAAAGGTTGATCAGCCAGAGTGGTTGAACCAAAATTTCTCCTAAGTTTTTTCTATACAAAAATAAAAATGCAATCAGAAATCTACACAAGCTAAATCTGCAAGAAAACTTATGTGGTAGGTGTGGATTCAATGGTATGGAACGTCACAAGATTATCAAGGCAGTGCAAATCGCGATATACTCAAGGTACGTGGGATCTCAAATCCGTAGTGGTGTTGTCTAATGCACAGCCGTATGACAGGAGCCTTCTGATATACTACCGAGTACGTGAAGTACCTTTCTATATACCCAAGGGTACGTGAAATGTGATTAAATATACTGGTTGGTACTTGGAAGAACTACAAGCCCCCAGGATGTAGTGTAGGCAAAGAACAACAACTACCACGAGTGATTCCATGAAGATGGATAACTATTTTTGGCCAAATATGACGATGAAAAACATAAATTTTACCCATGTATTAAATTGAAACCCTCGAAACTCATATTTTCCACATGAACTTTGACATGTGGTTAAAAAACGAAATGTAGAGAATTATGTTGGATTTTCAATGATATTTTTTTTGAAATATACCAATGGCATTTATCGTGTTGAATTTTCATTTAATGAAACGTGTGTACTTAAAACTTTGAAGAGCAATTAACAAGTAGTTTGTGTGTGTGCACAATAATTTAATGTAAAAGTAATAATTTTAAAAAATGAAATATGTGAACATGATCTAGACAAAATGCACTAGTGCTTACATATTTTTCTTTTAATTTTCTATTATTATTTTTCGAAACTGGACAATGAATATTTCAGTTGCATTTTGCACACACATGTGTGTGTGTGTGCACCAAATATTTCGATTGTTTACATAATTTGCAAAACTAAAAATACCCTTTTGAAGAGGACGTGCTTATTACGTGCTTGTGTATTTTTTCAAATTTTTTGGATGTGTATTTTGAATGTTGTTGATTTATCATTGAGCTCAATCGATCGAGCTATGTTTAAGCCCTCGATCGAGGTATTTGCTCGATCGAGGGTGTGTAAAATTAGCTCGATCGAGGGTTTGTCTGTGTAAAAAAAATATAAAAAAGAACATGGGAAAGGAGTTGGACAATTAATATTGTCAACCACCATTCCCTCGTAAAAATAACAACCAACCTCTATATAATCACCAAACAATTGATCAACAACACTAATTTAACTCGTTGCTAGTTTATTTTCAATTAGAGCTATGTGAATTTGATGTTGTTCAATTAGAGCTTTGTGATTTTGATGTTGTTCAATTAGATTTCATTAGACATGTAATATTTCTTTGTAGACATATTTCAAAATTTCATACTAACATATTGTTGTTTGTCATAACAATTTCAAGAAATCTTTGTTTGTTTTCAGTGTAGTTTGATGGGGAGTAAAAGAAAACGACAAAGAAAGCATGCTCATCAACAAAATGACAATGAAGAGTGTTAGAGGAATAGAGAAAGAATGAGACAACAAAGAGCAAGTTTGAGAGAAGAAGAAGATGCATATTTGGTGCAACAAATTCCAATGGAGGACAACCAAGGTAAATTTTTGAATTACATGCTACATAATTTAAATATCATATTTTATCAAGTTTTCTAATAATTTGTTATATACTAACTATTTTTTTCTATTTTAGTCTTATTATATTTTGTTTGTAATAATATTTTTAACAAAATGTTATATAGACTACAAAATTAGTCACACAGTTTTCCCAAAAAATTTACTATTTCATAATTTATTTTGTTTACTATTTATTTATAATGATATTCTTATTTATTTCATCCCTTTGTTATTTATATTTCAAAGTTTGCAACAATTTTCATGTTAAATGAATAGTTGTCAAGTGGCTAACAAATGTTATTGGAACAATTTTCAAATGAAATGTACATTTGGATTCTATTTTCATGTTGAAATGTACATATTTTTAACTATTTTCAAATTTCAAAGTTGCTAACAATTTTCAATGTTATTGGAACAATTTTCAATTGAAATGTACACTTGGAATCTTATATTTTCAAGTTAAAACATGTACATGTATTAACTATTTTCAAATTTCTAAGTTACTAACAATTTTGAATGTTATTGGAACAATTTTCATATTAAATGTACACTTGGACACTATTTTCAAGTTAAAATGTACATATTTAACTAATTGCAATTTTCTAAGTTACTAACAATTTCAACAACCAACTAATTGCAATTTTCTAAGTTACTAACAATTAAATTTAATTTCAATTCTTGTTTTGTTACTTGTTAAAAAAATATAAATGTATAGCCTCAATGTGAGCTCCAAGTCTCAACATTTGTTGATTGAAATAACTATTAATGTCTAATTTTAACTTACCCTCATTTTATTTGAAATGAGCATTATAATAGTTATGTATTAGTTAGAAAATTCAATTTGAAAACAAATGAATGAATATTTTCATAGTTATGTAATAGACATGTAAAATTCAATGACAACAAATAAAATGAACATTGTGATAATTATGTAGTAGTTGGAAAATTCAATTATGTTATTTTTAATGTATTTCCAATTCATGTACCAATTTTTTTTATGCATTAATGTAGGGATAAATTAACTTCTTTTTTTCCTATAGTAGGTATATATGTTATTTATATTTCAAAATTTGTAACAATTTTCAAGTTAATTTGATAGTTATGTATAATTAGTTCGAAAATTCAATTCACACTCAATTTTCAATTTGTCAATTTCCACATCAAATTTCAAGTTACTAGCAATTTTAAAGTTCAATGCACAACTATCAAGTTATTAATAATTATCTTGAGTTAAATATATATACTTGATTTTCAAACTTTACTAACAATTCTCAAACTAAATGTACAATTTCAAGTTACATGTACATATTTAGTTATTTTGAAATTAAGTTACAAACAATTTTCTTGTTTTTAATGTATTTTCAATACTTGTGTAACGTCCCCATCTTAACCCTATTGCATTAAAAATGTAAAGGATGTAATATTATTATAAAATCATGGTGAGGAGCTCAAGGCCAAGGCCCCACCATCGATTTATTGATGCATATGATTTGCATGCTAGCCAGGCACAATGAAAATTTGAATATCATGTAATATGCATTTTTAATAAAATACCCACAACTAGCTATGCAATGCAACAAGAGATGGGGGCATGATTTTACAAGGAATTGGGAGAGAAAACATTCAAACCCTTGAGCTAATCAAGTCAAGCCAAGTGTTAATGAGAGAACCCATCAACCCTAAACTACCCATGTTGACTTTTGTACCCAATCATTCATTTCTCCCAAGAGTTGGTTGAGGTAGTTAATGCATTGGGGAATGGGAGGTATGTCTATCCAAATTCGGGTATGGGAAAGCCAACCTTCATGGAAAAATCGTGTTTGGATTCCTTGGCAAGAAAAGAGCCATGAATTGCTCCCTAAGCCATGATCCATCAACCAGTTTTTCCTCTCTCACGTTTTTGGAGCTACCTGGGCGTTTTCCAGCCACATTTTTATTGTTTTTCTTGTTTTTTTCCAGGTGGGAAGAGGACGTTTTTGTGTTGCAGAGATGCTGGAAGAAGAGGGAGCTTGTTTTGGGGTTTCAATGAGGCCATTTTGTCCATTTGAAACGCTCATAACCTGTAGGAGAAATTGGGTTTCCTCCCTGGGGATGAATTTCCCTTCCCATAGTTCTTTGGGTGAGCCACGATTTGAAGAAAACCCATGGAGCCTATTTGTAAAATAGCTTGGTTGTAAATGTGTATCCATGCCCAGTTTATGAGTTTGCTATGAGTAATAGAATGTTGGGGTTGAGATGGGTATCCATTGCTTTGGCTTCAACTTGAGTGCAAGTATCCAGAGATGAAGAGGGTTCAGATTTAGACTCATAAACCCAGATGTGGATTGGCTTGGCTTAGGTGAAATGATTATTTGGCTGTGTATGAGCTTGAATGTCCCCTTTTCCTTGTAGAAATCATGCCCAACTCGGGGGTGGTCTCTGAGTGCTAAAAGAATACAGACTGGGTCGATACCTACGGTTGGGTGGAACGTTGCAGCGACATAGCTAGTTGATTGGGATCATTTCACCATAAAGATAAGTGTTTTTCTATCTATGTGTTTTTCCTCTGCAATGTTATAATTTGATGGTTGTTTTAATATGATGAATGCATATGAAATGTGTGTGGATGATGTTGTTTATTTCTGCTGTGCACGTTTGTTGAATTGCATCTACACACATTGGTTTTTAATCCGAATAAATCTAATGGATTTGGCTGAGTTTATGTAAAAATTCCAAATATTGGCATCATGTTCCCTTCTTTGCATTGAGACCACGGGAGGGTACGTTACAACTTGTATCGATTTTTTCTCAAGTCACTATCAATTTTCAATTTGTTAATTTACATGTAACAAATTTCAAGTTACTAGCAATTTTAAAGTTAAATGTCCAAGCTACTACAAATTTCAGGTTACAAACAATTTCAAATTTTACTAGCAATTTCAAACTTTACTTAGAACAATTCTCAAGTAATTACTAGCAATTTCAAACTTTACTAGTAATTTCAAATTTCAAGTTACTAGCAATTTCAAATTTTACATAGAACAATTCTCAAGCTAAATGTATTAGTTGGAAAATTCAATTCACACGCAATTTTCAATTTTTCAATTTCCACGTCAAATTTCAAGTTACTCGCAATTTTAAATTTCAATGCACAACTATCAAGTAACCAATTTTCAATTTGTTAATTTACATGTAATCAATTTCAAGTTACTGGCAATTTTAAAGTTAAATGTACAAGTTACTAGCAGTTTTAAAGTTGAATATACAAGTTAATAGCAATTTCAAACTTTAATTAGAACAATTCTCAAGTAATTACTAGCAATTTCAAGTTACAAGGAATTTTAAGTTACAAGCAATTTCAAACTTTACTAGCAATTTCAAATTTCAGGTTACTAGGAATTTCAAACTTTACTTAGAAAAATTGTCAAGCTAAATGTACAACTTCAAGTTAAATGTGTACATATTTAGTTATTTTGAATTCAAGTTACAAATAACTTTCTTGTTTTAAAAATATTTTCAATTCGTGTACCACTGCATTTCAAAACACTTCAATTTGGTACTTTAAAATTAACCTCCTTGTATAATGCATTTCTGATTGAAATTCCCTTCACATGAATTTTGATTATGTATGGAGAGATTATGGTCAGACATCACATCATGGTGATCAAGAATCACGTGACCCTATGCCCCCTCATGATCCTGATTAGCCATCACATGACACCTTTCCCTCTCAAATTTCAAGTATAATTGAGAGCTGCAGTGGGGTTGGAAGGGGTGGAAATTGTCTAGAGGATTGCACAGTTGTTTCTGGACGAGAAGAGATTGGGAACTCGATCCCTAGTCGGATATTTAGAGAGCATGTCAGTAACATAATCAAGTCATATTTTGAACAACATTCAACGATGGCACAAGCTCAAATCCTACATGGGTTGATAAAACACAAAATTGAAACGTGTCACAAAGTTGTTGGGTTTTCAAGATGTTAAAACAAAAAAGACATGCGAGAATGCAATAGAAAATGTAAGAACTGCATTACCTTCATTTGGAAAATCAAGAAATAATGATATCTGAGCTGCTCGTAGGGCAATTACAATGGTTGTTGTTGCACAAAGCACCTCAAGAAATCGAATGGTTTCAACAATGGCATCATTGCTCAATGTTTCAAAAAGAACATTGTTCAAATATAGTAAATTCAAGGTCTGGATAGATGAAAATGATGAAGTTGCATGTTGGGCTCGTATTTGTAGGGAACCCTATCAAGGAAGGATGGCAGCAGGCATTAGAGAGAAGGTTATATAGTTTTGGGATAGCCATTCTCGTGCTATTCCAAACTGAAAGCATGTCCTGCAACAACTTTTATCCAGAGGCATTTATCAGGAGCACTGTAAGCATGTGATGGAGATGACGGGAGTTGCACTTTATGAGGAATTCCAAGAAACCAATCTTGGTGTTCAAATATCATTTAGCATGTTCAACAAATTGAAACCATGGTATATTAGGCTGAATACGATTCATGACACTTGTTGATGCCGGTACCATGCTGAATTTCAACTATACTATGACACATTTCTGGATTTTTGCAAAGGGCACTGGAATGGTGAACTAGCTCCTCACACAGTGCGATATTTTATTTGTATGATACTATGCAACATGAATCCTAAACACGTGTTTTTCAATAAGAGGTGTGTAGGTGGGAGAAGATGCCCTGAATGTGGTGATTTGACATTGTTCCATAGGAAATTTCCTATCGATCCAACGCACCATGGATTGTCATATATCACAGTTAAGTGGAAGAGGTACGATTATGTCTCCATGAATCCATCATCTTCTTTATTTGTGCCACCTAAGAGGATCGACATGCTCGAGGATGAGATTCTTGTTTCAGATTTCATGGAGAAGTTAAAAAGTCAAATTTATAAATACATAAATCACTCCCATAGGTCTAGGTGGCAAGCTTCAGAATTCAAACATTCTCGTGAGGTATTTGAGCCGGGCACAATATTATCAGTGGTAGACTTTGCTGAGAAATACACATTTTCTCCTCAAAGAGAGATACAAAGTGAGTACTATCACTCCGACCAGGTGTCTATCTTCGTACATGTATTGTACATACATGCTCAAGAAAGCATTGATGGTAGGGATAGCACTCCTTAGTCATGTGAATTGATCGAGGAATACCATTTTTATGTCAGTGATGATCGTGAGCATGACACATTGTTCGTTCAACACTGCTTTGGGTTGATTTATGATTCATTTAGGAAGAGAGGCGTATCATTTGTTGAACACTGGATTTGGTTAGATGGGTGTGTAGGGAAATTCAATTCGGCATGCTCATTTTATTGGTTGAATCGCCTTCACAAAGAGACAGGAATCCGACACACCTGGAGCTTTTTTGAAACATGGCATGGAAAGGGTGAACATGATGATGTAGGTGCATGTGTGAAACGAGCACTTCGGATGTAGTAGGTGAGTCATGGTGCAACCCGACTCAAATGCTCCACGAAATTAGTTGATTGGTGCACACGTCATTTGGGACATCAAGGTCGCGAACAAGCAAGGATGCTGTGCAGATAGTAAACTCCAAACTCAATTAATAAGCTAATAAAATTCAATATCATAATTTCCAAAAGAACACATACTCGATATGAATTTATATATGACAAATTGAATTCCATGCAGGTTCTTTTGGGATGTTTCCCTTGGTGATGTGAATAGATCCATGTCGTGGTATTGTGAGACCATACCTGGTACGAGGGAATTACATTATGTTCAAAGTAAATACATGGGTGACATATTTTCCATTGAAACAAGGAAGTATACGTCATTTGGGACATCAAGGTCGCGAACAAGCAAGGCCGTTGTGCAGGTAATAAACTCCAAACTCAATTAATAAGCTAATAAAATTAAATATCATCATTTCCAAAAGAACACATACTCGATGTTTCCCTTGGTGATGTGAATAGATCCATGCCGTGGTATTGTGAAACCATACCTAGTATGAGGGAATTACATTATGTTCGAAGTAAAGACATGGGTGACATATTTTCCATTGAAACGAGGAAGTATGCTTGTTTTTGCGATTTTTGCATTGATGCAAATGGATGCGGGATTCATCACTGTGAAAATGATGTATATGTGAAACCATGAAAATATGTCCATCTTAATCCAAAGGGCCCACATCCAATTCCAACATGGCAAGAGATGCACACTGATGATGAAATGGTCTCATTAGATCATGATCGATTTTCTGATATGGTTAGGGAAGGTACAAGAGAATTTATTAATTTAATTAATTCACTATATATTACACATATACAAATGTTGTAGAAATGCACGTAGGAAATTTGAATAATATTTGTAATGTATCTTGCAGGTGATGTATTCGTTGTCATTGCACCCCCCACAACCAAGAAAATGTGGCATATTATTTGATGCGATGCACACAAATAAAAAGTACGTTGGTGGGACCCTATCAAGATGGATACTTCACATACCAAATTGGAGACATGGTTCTAATGGGACACTTTTTTGAAAGAGTGAAAAAACAAGGTGCTCATATTATTTACAAATATTTTATGCCCGAATATATATCATGCCAATACAATCATTTGGTGGTGGCAGCTCAGATACATCTAATAGAAATCAAAGTGAAGAGAGGTGAGCCAAAGAGATGGAAGATGACAGAAGTTGACCATGATCGTATTATGGAGACTTGCATTCCTATAACCCATTGGCTAGATGAATGAGTTACATGTATGCCACTTGCATCATTGACATAGTTGTCATGTTGTATTGTTGAATATTTTTGTGGAGGTTGTTTTATAAATGTATTTTTGTAGATGCTTTAATGCCAAGATTAAAAATACTAGATGGGAGGATTTTGTGAAAATTGGGTCATGGTGCTCCAACGTGAATACACTTGAATGTATGGCCAGTGCTCCATGAACTTCCTCCATAATAGTTTTATAGATATTTGTTTAGTTGCTTTAAAAGCAATATTAAATCTATCTACTAGATAGTTGAATTGTAATGTGTAGACAATATAATGTAATTGTAAAATTTCAATTTTAAATTGTAATGTAGATTCTAATTTTAAATTTTGATTTCAAATACAATTACATAATGCAATTGAGAATTTAAAATACTGTACAATGTAAAATTGTAAAATTGTAAAATTTAAATTTTAAATTGTACAATGTATTCTAATTTTAAATTTTGATTTCAAATGCAACATAATATACATTATAATCCATTCATTGCATTTCATCATCAATTACATTGTATTTCATTATCAATTATATAAAAATATTATCAAATACCAATGTATTGGAAAAAGGTTTCATTCAACAACAATCAATTAGTTTTGTTAATGAACATATCAAAGTTAGGGCCAAATTTTTTTGTGTCTCCTCATTCCATTTAATAAAAATATTGGCACTTGGTGCTACATGGAATATACCTACAATGGACAATTTTGTAGTCTTACATTTCCAAGAGCAAGATAAGCTCAATAAAATGGGCTTCACAAGGTCCTCAAAGGTAAATTCCCTTACTTCGCTTCAGGGAAATAAGAAGATGAGTAAGAAGATTTAACACATTCTTGAACACATGCATTAGACCCAATAAATGTGCCACTTTAACTAATTTCCAATATGGGAAGCCATTGAATTTGAAAGTCTAATTCATGCCTTTTAACATGCAATAAGGAAAAAAAATGAATTCATCTAGATAGACATCAATATCATATAGTCCATTAAACATATCCTCTTAGACTACTTCAATTCAATATTCATTCTTCTTTGACCGCTAGCATCATAGGACGATAAGGGGGTCATTGTTAAATTTTGAGCATTAATTCACAATACTCTTGGATCTTTACTGAGAGAATAACATATACAGTTTATCACTGCATAACAATCACAATAAGCATGACAAGCATCACAAGAATTAAAAACATGAGAGACAAGAGACACAGAGTTTTCGTGGGGAAAACCCTAAGGTGAAAAACCCCACAACTTCCTCGGAGATAGAGAGAGCAATGGCTCAACCAAAGTACAACCAAAATACACTGACATAGTCTCCTAGTAGCAGATGATCCTCCTCCTCACTAGTGCGTCACTTTCTGAGTGAGAGAAGTGTGAGTTTCTGAGAGATCCAAATAGAGATCTCCCGATCTCTATTTGTACTTAACCTGTTTGCCTAGTTACACTATGGGGCCGACTTGTCTATCTAGATACATCCACAATATAATATATATTTCAGGGCTGACCCCACACATGGTGGTCTAATAAACCATCGGCAAGTACACACACTTGTGACACTTGTCAATCCACATGACAACACTTCCTTATAGAGGAATAACACATATCTTATAAGGGTACAATAAATATATATGAAATACATAGATGAAATACATTCCGAAGTTACATATACATCAACACTCCCTCTTAACTAGGAAGATATTTCTCGACACAGTTCTGCTAGACAAGTCTTCTTCTCGGGATCATCGTCATCATCATCATCACTGCTGTTGCTATCTCAACCAATATCTGACTCTACTCATCATAGGAAGTTATACAAAGCCAGTCCTTTTTCATACTAGATGTAGGCCCACCACCTGCAGGTCTTCGTCATCACTGGCCATACTGTGGAATCCTCAGGTCTTATTACATGCGTCACAAAACCTGGCTGCAGGATCCCAGGCTATTATGAGCACACAGCTCTACCTGTTGGATCTCTCAGGAGCACACTACATGTGACCCATCACAAAACCTGGTTGAAGCATCCCAGGCTATTACGAGCACACAGCTCTACCTGTTGGATCTCCCAGGAGCAGATTACATGTGATCTCACCACAAAACCTGGCTGAAGCATCTGAGGCCTTTTTCATCCTTTTTCAGATCTACCAGGAGCAAATTACATGTGGTCCACCACAAAACCTAGCTAAAGCATCTGAGGCCTTTTTCATCCTGTCCAGATCTCCCAGGAGCAAATTACATGTGGTCATGGAAAAACCTGGCTGAAGCATCTGAGGCCTTTTTCATCATGTCCAGATCTCCCAAGAGCAAATTACATGCCATAGGACAAAACATCGCAAGAGCATATCAGGATGTTACAGGTACACAACTCCGACCTGAAGATATCCCAGGGCACAAATTACATGTCCTCCCAGAGCAATGTCTCGAAAGAGCATCCCAGGCTGTTATGGGTACGCAGCTCCGACCTATAAGATCTCCCAGACATGCTCATCTACACAACCTGATCCATGACCACAAAGTATCATCTGATACTCACCATACATCATCCTGATGTACACATGATCATCCTGATCATCATCATTGCAACATCCTGCTACATGTCATCTGGAGAAGCTCGTCATCCACGATCACCCTGATCATACAATGCATCCATCTGATGCACACCAAGTATCTACCTGATACATATCATCATACATAGTGTATCCACCTCATACATAGATACATGATCCACACAATGTATCCATCAACATACATGATCTACCTGATCATACCTGATACATATCAATATACATGATCTACCTGATCATACAATGTATCCACCTGATACATATACAGATACATGGTCCAAGCATCCAACATGATGCATATACAAAATACATACAAATGATCCAACCGATCATATCCAACATCCAACATGATGTGTACATACATATAAATGATCCAACTGATCAGATCCATCATCAAACATGATGCGTACATACATATACATATAAACGATCCAACTCATCATACAAAGCAGAAACTTAGAACATCATCCTGATGCTTATCATCCAGCGCTTACATCCACATCCATGTGAAGGATCCTCCTTCCAACATGCTTGGAATGTCTTCAGCAAATGTGTCCATCACTTCTTCCTCGAAGTGTCCTCGATCTGAAGAACACCAAGCCTCTCCCTGAAGTACTCGAACTTCACCCTAGCTACTGGCTTCATCAGCACATCTGCAATCTACTCATCCGTCGCAACATACAGGAGCTTCACAGCTCCTCTCTGCACCATATCCCTGATATAGTGATATTTGATCTCTATGTGTTTCGACCTGTCATGAAACACTGGGTTCTCAGACAGCTTCACACAACTCTGGTTATCGCAGAATATACCAGTAGCATCCAATGGGAGATCAAATAACTCAAACAGTAGCTTCCATAGCCATACTGCCTCACAACTAGCTGAACAGGCTGCAACATACTCTGCCTCAGCTGTACTCAGTGCTACACAGGACTGCTTCCTGATAAACCAAGAGATCACACCTGATCCCATACTGAAACAACATCCAGATGTGCTCTTCCTATATGCAGCACTGCCAGCCCAATCTGAATCAACATAACCCTGCAGGTTAAACTTTTGATTCACTACATACTTGAGCCCATAATCCACTATACCCTTCAGGTACCTCAGAACATGCTTTACAACAACCAGATGAACACTCCTCGGATCTGTCAGGAACTGACTCAATGTGTTCACAGCAGAGCAAATATCTGGTCTCGTGTTCGTCAGGTACATCAAGGACCCAATCATCTGACGATACATAGAGACATCAATCGGCTCAGATGAAGCATCACAAAGAAGCTTCAAAATCGATGCCATAGGTGTGGCCATGCCCTTGCAATCCATCATCCCGAATCTCTTCAGAATATCTATTGTGTACTTCCCTTGACCAAGGAAGATCCCACCTGCACTCTGCCACACCTCCATACCTAGGAAATAATGCATCATTCCCAAATCTTTCATATCAAGTTCAGCAGCGAGCTTCCTCTTTGTATCACACCAAGTTCTGGGAGCTTGCTACAAGCCATACAAGGCTTTCTTCAATCTACACACATGTGACTCCCTATCAGGTCTTGGGACTGCATCCCAAACATCTTCTTCATGATCAATTGATCATGGCATTCCATTTCTTCATCCCAGATCCTGGGAACTTCAATATCTTCAATAGATATCTTTGTTGTTGGAACAAATGTTGTAGTCCTTCTTTTGTAGGTGAAGATATACGGTCTTTCCTACAAAACAAGTTAAATTGCATGATTAGAAACATCTCATAATTTTCGGAACAAATTCTTTACACATAAAGAAATATGTCATGCATTCATGCAGTTATCTTAGCCAATGCTTCAATACAACATTTATCCATGTTCCACAACTTTCTAGATGCCTTCCAGTCTCTACCAGAACATTGTTAAGATTTTGCACTACTCCCAACATGTCAGCAAAGAGGTTTCATTCTAGATAAGTAGCACTGGAATGTTGCACAGTTCCATAGGCCACTTACCCATCACATGCATATTAGTAGTATACTGTTCATTAATGCAATCATTCTAATATGCACAATACATCTCCTAAGCATAATATTATTTAAACAAAAATAGGCAAGAAATGATAATTGAAATACTTATCTTTGTTTGTTTTTTGGGTGGACTCCCTCTGAGTCTTTGCTTCCTGGCAGGAGCTGCTGAAGTAGCTTCTTCTACACCTTTCTATTGTGGAATGTAGGAAGATGGTCAACTCCCTCTGAAAATATGCATCCTTGCAGGAGCTGCTGGAGTGTGCTCCCTCTTGATCTTTGCTTCCTGGATTACCTGTCCTTGAACTTATATTCATCCTTGCTGACATCAATCTTCTTGAACCCTGGAAAGTATAATCTGTAAGCCTTCGAGCTTTCACTGTAACCCACAAAGATACCCTTCTTTACTGAAGGATCTAGTTTAGTCCTCTTTTCCTTTGGGACATGAGTGTATACTGGACAACCAAATATTCTGAGATGGCTGACTTCAGGTTTCTTACCAGAAAGGACCTCTTCTAGTATCTTGATGTCCAATATCTTGTGGGGTGTTCTGTTCTGCACATATATAGTTGTTCTAGCTGCTTCTTCCCATAGATGCATAGGTAGATCCTGGTCATGCAGCATTGCCCTTGCTGCTTCCATGATTGTTCTGTTCTTCCTTTCTGCAACTCCATTCTGTTGAGGATTATAAGGAGCAGTCAACTCCCTCTTAATCCCTAAATCACTGCAAAGCTTTTTGAAGTCACCTGAGGTGAATTCTCCACCATTGTCGGATCTGAATGTTTTGATCTTCTTGTCAGTTTGATTCTCCATCAAGGTTTTGAATTCCTTGAACTGATCAAGTACCTCATTTTTGTTCTTCAAGAAGTAGACCCAAGTCTTCCTGGAGAAGTCATCAATAAATGAGACATAGTAAACATACCCACTTAGAGAACTGGATGACATAGGACCACATACATCTGAGTGGATGATTTCTAGGATATCCTTTTCCTTGCTTTCACTGCTTGGGAAAGCCTTCTTAATGTTCTTACCTTTTGCACATCTTTTGCAAACACCTTCATGTTTGGTCTTGATTTCAAGAAGACCCTCTATAGCCTTGATTGCAATTGGAAGTGCCCTATAGTGAATATGAGAAAGTCTTCTATGCCAAAGTTCACTTGGCTCCATGGATTCATGCACCATGGCATGTTCAGGTTGTCCCTTCAATTTATACAAACCTCCCTCTTACTCTCCAATCACTACTGCATCATTTATGGTCTTTCCCTTTGGCCACATTAGGACATGGCCATTTACAAATGCAACCCTCATACCTTTTGCATCCAAAGCAGAGATGGAGAGTAAGTTCTTCTTAAGCCCAGGTACATAAAGAACTTCTTTCATCTTCAAAGATTTTCCAGAATCTAGGTTGTAGGAGGCTTCACCACTTCCTTTGATTGGGTATTGATAATCATCCCCAAGTTTCACCTTATGGGGTGATTCATGTTCAGATATGTTCACAAAAAATTCCTTAAACCCAGTCATGTGTTTGGAAGCCCCATTATCAATTAACCAATCATTACAACCATGGAAGATAGTACCTGTGAGAGCAGAGATCAGAACATACTCTTCTTCACTTGATGAGTCATCATTACTATCATCACTTTTTGCCCTAGCCTTCTTCTTGGGTGGTTCATCATCCTCGGCAAGATGAGCATGAAACCTTCTTTTGGTGCCCTTCTTATTCTTGTTGAAGTTGTTGTTGTCCTTCTTGTTCTTGGGACAATTTATGGCAATATGTCCTTTCTCATTACAGGCGAAGCATATTCTTCTTTCTTTGAAGTGATGTGAAGATTTTTTGGAGTAAGATGGCTCTCTCTTGGACTTCCCTTTCTTGGTGTGAGCTGTGAGAGCTTGATCTTCATTCCCCATCTTTTCTTCTCGTGCCACAAGCCTTGCTTCTTCTTGTGAGCATTCTTCCCGTAGTCTACTGGAGGAAATCAACTTCTTTCTTGCACAGATTCCTTGAATGAAGGAGTCCCATGACCTAGGTAAGCCATTCATAGTGGTCATGACAAATTCACCATTCTCCACCATTTCATCCACTGCTTCTAGTTGTTCCTTGATCTAGGAGACCCTTTAAAAATAAGATTGAATGGTTTCTCCATTCTGAAACTTTACTCCTTTCAATTGGTTCCGCAGGGTCATCTTCTGATTTATGTTCTTCCTTTCAAATAGCTTGGTCAAAGAGTCAAACATCTCTTTGGGTGTCTTTAGAGAAGACAAATGGGGTATGAGATGGTCTTTGATAGAATCAGCAATGATTCTCTTTTCCTTGACCAAGTTCTTCTTATGCAATACTTTAGCCTCTTCATCCTCTGGGATAGGGATGTCTTCTTTTATATATGAGTCCAACTCATTCTCTTCCAAGATTAACCCAATCCTATACTTCCAAGCTCGGAAGTTATCAGCCCCTTCAAGCTTATCCTCAAGCTTGGTGTGGTGAGACATCTTAAAGAGTACTGCAAATGGAAATAGAAAAGATTTAGTTCTTACCACTTGAAATGCTGAAAACTGGATCTGGTCCCGGATTAGGGTTTGTCAAAAAAACCCTAAAACTTCAAAATGTGAATTTCAACTTTCTAAAAGGATAGAAAGATGCGCCTTGATGAGCTGATCAACCGGGTGTATTCAGAATTTGAGATCAGCAAAGCTTTACCCTTAAGATTTGCCTTTTTGTCCTCCCGGGTTCACTAGGGAGATCCCTGAATTAGGGTTTGAGTTTCCCGAAGATCTACCCAGCCAAAAATCTCGATCCAAAGCTCTAAACTTCGATTTTTGCAAGGATCTTTTAGCTATGTCTTCAGATTTCAGAAATTCCTATTTTTGTGGAAACCCTAATTTTTAGGGCCATATATGAAAATGCTTAGAATTGAATTCTGATTGGACAGATGGATTCGCCTTAATGAGTAGAGGCAATCTACTATACTGCTTTTCCAAAATTTGTGGATAGAAACCCAATAAACAAGAAACTCAAGTTTCCGTCACTGCAAAATGTCTTCTTCTCAGGTTATCTCTGATACCATGTTAAATTTTGAGCATTAATTCACAATACTCTTGGATCTTTACTGAGAGAATAACATATACAGTATATCAATGCATAACAATCACAATAAGCATGACAAGCATCACAAGAATCAAAAGCATGAGAGACAAGAGACATAGAGTTTTCGTGGGGAAAACCCTAAGGTGAAAAACCCGACAACTTCCTCAGAGATAGAGAGAGCAATGGCTCAACCAAAGTACAACCAAAATACACTAAGATAGTCTCCGAGTAGCAGATGATCCTCCTCCTCACTAGTGCTCCACTTTTTGAGTGAGAGAAGTGTGAGTTTTCAAGAGATCCAAATAGAGATCTCCTGATCTCTATTTATACTTAACCTGTTTGCCCAGTTACACTATGGGGCCGACCTGTCTATCTAGATACATCCAAAATATAATATATATTTCAGGGCCAACCCCACACATGGTGGTCTAATAACCCATCGACAAGTACACACACTTGCGACACTTGTCAATCCACATGACAACACTTCCTTATAGAGGAATAACACATCTCTTATAACGGTATAATAAATATATATGAAATACATAGATGAAATACATTCCGAAGTTACATATACATCAACAGTCATACCTTGACCTATTCATGAACATGTCTGATCATTTGACAAAATATATGATCTAATGATCATTTGATCATTAGATTCCCTAAGAAATTTTATCCTCTACCTTTGTGACAATATAGATAAGGTCAATTTGCTAGATTCAATTAATTTGGAAGAAAAATCGGACACCATCGTTACCCTCAAGGAGAATTTCATGCCTCACTGGCTTTGAACCACTAGCTATGTCATCTTCAACTATGTTATTTTATAGTGATGACGCATCATCATGTATCACTATGCAATCATAGGATGAATCATGAAATATAAAAGGAAATTATTGTTCTAAAACTAACTGGAATTGTTTTTTTCCTGCAGTATGATATTGAGTGTGAACTAGAAGCGATGAAGATTGAAATTTATCATATTAGGGAGACATATAAAGGAGCATTTGAAGAGGAAATATCCACAAAGTGGAAGGTGAGCATATTTTTATATCTAGAAAAGAAAATATTTGTTTTAAGTTGTGTACTTGAAATAAGTTGGAATACTTGTGGTAGACATAAGGTTAAAATTTCTAGCTAGTTGAAGAGTTACGGAAATTAGAGGAGGCAAAGATGAGAGAAGAATTGGAAAGATAAATGGGTTTAGAGTATAAATAAAATTGTGAAAGTGCCTTGAAAGAGGTGAAACAAGTATGGAAAGCTACTATAAAGGAGCTAAAACAAAGAAGAAATCCATAATTGAGAGCCATCCGAGAATGACATGAAAGGAAGAAAGCACGGGATTCTCTCGAATTAGTTGATCAAAGATGCAAAATATATCCAATATGGTATTTATCTCAAAAACAAAAACATGCATATGTCGAGATTTTCCCGAACAACAAGCTGAAGTCGAAGTGAAAATTCCAAATGTAATTAGGGTAAGGATCATGATCCCTCTTTCTCAAAATTTTCCATTAATAACTCCAACCATGGGATGACCCATGCATGACATAGGATCAATTGTCAACATAGAAAAATGAAGGATATCTTAGTAGCAATCACCAAGTCAAGGAACATGCATAATTAATCTAATAAGCATACCTAACAAATAGAAAGATCAAGTTATCAAGTCATATAACACTTCAAACTATGTTAAGGAATAATATTGTTGAAATTAGTGACAATTGGAACCTCTCTTTCTTTCCTTAAGCATAGATTTATCTTCAACAAAAGGTGGATTGGTAGGCACATTAATATTCTCTGAGTATAAAACAAGACTCGGAGTAGGAAAAGTAACTTGCATCCAAGGGCTTCCCATGCTTGGTTATAAAGAAAAAAGGGAACAAAATCAAGAAAATTAAGGAATCCATAAGATTACATAAAAAAATGAAGAATAAAACAACCAAGAAAGCAATCAGTTTTCTTCATTCCAAACATAACCGAAAAGTGTAGTCCAAAGAATGAAGAGGTAAAAGTAAAGGTGTGATAAAATATATTTGATGATTGATCACTCATTTTCTAGGAGTTTCTTTGACATTGTTCATCTTTATACACTCATAGGTAATTATATGTCTACATGCATAGTTGAACTTCATTTGATGATATAGGGTGAATGATATAAGGACTAAAAATAAGTAGCGAGGTATGAACTAACAACTATTTACAAAAATTTGACAAATATGAAAATAAATCTTTAAGGGGAGTGATCACTAATGTAGGAACTTGTTCGAATCATATGTTATCTGTGATAGATGTAATGTAATTGAAAATGAAATTTTAAATTGCAACACATTGAATTTTCAATTGAAATTACACATTAAATTTTTAAATTGTAATTGAATTGGAATGTCGAAATTGTAATTGAAGTGTAATGTGTAGACAACATAATGCAATTATAATTTCAATTTTTAATTTCAAAAGTATTCTAATTTTAAATTTTGATTTCAAATACAATTGTAATGTATTGAGAATTTAAAATACATCTATACAATGTAAAATTGTAAAATTTAAATTTTAAATTGTACAATGTATTCTAATTTTAAATTTTGACTTCAATGCGATTGTAATGTAATTGAAATTGAACTTTTAAATTGGAACAACACATTGAATTTTCAATTGAAATTACACATTACATTTGAAATTGTAATTGAATTGGAATCCGTAAATTGTAATTGAATTGTAATGTGCAGACACCTTAATGTAATTATAATTTCATTTGTATTCTAATTTTAAATTTTGATTTCATTTATGCAATTGTAATGTAGTTGAAAATGAGCTGTTAAATTGTAATTGAATTGGAATTGAAATTACACATTAAATTTGAAATTTTATATTGTAGTTGAATTGGAATTGTAATTTTAATTTTAAATCGTAATGTATGTATTCAATTCTAAATTTCGGATTTGCAACTGTAATGTAGTCGAAATTTGCATTTTAAATTGAACTAAATTGTAACTACACATCGAGATTGAACTTTAATATTGTAATCACTGTATATTAAATTTGCATTTGAAACAACAAAACATAAATTTGTAACTGTAATAACTATATCCAGATGTAATATAAAAAACAATCGATTTCAAATCAGATACAAAATACACATGAAGACATCAATATGATAAAATATACAAAATATGTAACAAAATATCCAAAAGTCCATATCCAAAGTCCATATATGATAAAAGTCCATGTATAAATGATAAAAATCCATATCCAAAACATGAAAACGTATACATAGATCATCCAAAACATGAAAATATATAAAATATGAAAATATCCAAAACATGGAAATGTATAGATCATCAACTCATTGGCCACTACCCCCACGAGACACTTGATCGGTCTTGTGATTGCTTTCGATTGTAGTAGACTGATGCTGGCTCTGAGGTGGTAAACTATGAAAGAATGCCCCGATCTCCATCGAGTCAATGGTGATATCGGGCATCTAGGTAGGAATATGGGTAGATGGCCCTTCATCAGAACCATGTGCTCGAGCTACATCCCAATCACATGATAAAGTCATTGCAGCACCGACACCCTTTTGTAGCGATTCATGTGTAAGACTCCATTACATGTAATAAATTAGATTTATTAAAAATTAAAACTAAAACATAATTTAAGTTATAATTCAAAAATTGAAACATAAAGTACAAAAATAAATTACTAAATGTGATTAAACCAGATGAATTGGAACACAAATTAAAACTCACCTCTATGTCTAGACTCGGCTGGTCAGGACCTTTGCAGTCCTCATTGTTGTGCAGGAAAACTACCTTATAGTGAGGAGAAGACACTACCAAGTTGGGCGGGGTGACAGGTAAATACATTCATTGCATTGCATTTAGTTTCTACAAATGGAAAGAGATCGAGATATCAAAATATGTACCTTTTATCGATGGATGGTCATAGCTTTCGCTTGATATTCCGCTATGATGAACCTGCAACAGAAAGGAAACCTTCCTCAGCGTATCTTGACTGCAATAAATATGATGAAATTGAAAGCAATTAAACATCAACTACAATAAGATATTAAACCAAATGAACATACAATCCAATAGACATTCGATTTGCGATAGGAAGGGTATTTTTACCTTTTTATTGTCAAAGAAACATGAATCGGTACAAATATACCTAATCGGTCAAGATGCTTCTGCATTCGAGTCTTGGGCTCTTGCTCTTCACAACGACTTGGGAATTCCTCCAGTGTAACAGCACTTAAAGCATTCCTTCTAGGTCCCTCTCTCATGGATCCTCCTTGTATTTATGGGACAAGGTAGGCAGTTGGAATTGAGAGGTGGTTGAATTGGGAGGTTGGGGAAGTTGTAGAACCAACTTCAAATAATCCCAATTCGTAATATTAATATATTTTTTCACTTCATCTTAAGATGTGCGTGGGTTTCATACAACTAGAGTACCACACAGTATGTAACTCTTGTACTTTGCAACACGCGTTTGCAAATTTTTTTAAGGTGTGCCCTGGTTGTCCTTGAGTAAAGTAACGCACATGTTGGTGAACAACACTGGTTTACTATGCAAAGAGTAGCGCACATGTCATGAAATCAGTAGACAAAGTAATATTTTCAGCTGAAGAGTGTAGTTCCAGCAGTATGTCATCCAGGTCAACCTATCTCTTCAATCCATGGTGTCCTTTTGTGTGATCGACATAGCAATGTGATCACGGATAGAGAAGTGTAGATTTGACCTATAACACTCATGTCTATCATCAGGAGAAATGCCCTTTCCTTTTCCCTGTACAATTTGAAATTTATTTGAAGTTAAGATCTAAAACATAAAATCTTGAAAATTAAGAAATAAAACATAAATGATTTAAACTGAGAAATAATAAACACAAATTAAATTGGAACATAAATTATAACTTACCTCGACTACTGTCGTCCGCAGGTTGGGATGAGCGGATGGAACAACCGATGGCTCACTACCAAAGAATTGATCCATGAATGTGGTCCCCTGCATGGAGCAATAGAATAAAGCTCCCTTAAGTGTTATTGACCATTCAATTCATGACATATAATATGATGTAACATGAAAACATATATACATAATTGTACAAATGTATACCTATCCTGGAGTGACGTATCAATGATACAACTGAAAGTATGCATCTCGAGCTAGCTGAGCATACCCCTGTAAGGCCTCGCCATCCAAAATCTTGAGTAGGTCATTATCGACCCACTCTATCTACTGCTCTATAGGTGCAGGGGGTGGTATAGATGCCTCTTCATGCACAACAACAACAACACTGCCCATGGCAGTGAACAACAACTTTGCAATGTCATGTCTAGCCTCTGGAGCAATCTGGGATGACCATGCCACGTCCACCGACCAGATAACCATCCTGTCTGGAATCAATACCAACCTCGGAGGGGGTGGCACGAAGGCAAGGTCTCTACGAGCTCTAAGAAGTTGGTAGGAGTGTCCGCTGCCAGACCCAAAGAACTCAGACTCTGTGCTGGTGTAATCTAGGTGCATATCCAAAACAAACTCTGCATAAGTATGTTTTGCAAAGTACAATGGACTCGGTCATGGTGGGGGAACATGCCCCATGCTTTGACGAATCTATCATATAAATATGGTGTAGTGGCCTCTAACTTAAACTCCTTGAGTCTAAGCGGTTGACTGGAAGGGTGGTCAAGAGGGATGTCGAACAAAGTACCCTTGATGTCATGCTCTTTTATGGCAACTTTTAAATCCTCCCATTTTTGGATCCCAATGACATCCTGTCTCCTCCTCTAGCATGCAAAATGCCAAATGTCACTAAGAGGTTCCACCCTCGTGTAGAGGGCCAACATATCATCCACTGGCGGTAGCATCATGAATAATGAACGTCTAGTGGGAGAATACTCCCTAAGTGTGCACACGCACGAGTGCACCCACTCTTGCTAGGTGGTGATGTCAGCAAGAGTGATGTGTGCAACCTCATCATCATATGATCTACCAGATGCACCTGCGATCCAAACCAAAACACAAATGTTACTGAAAATATATATTATAACTTGCAACTGAAATTCAATGCATTATATAATAAAAATTTATTGAAAATGTATCTAACAAAAAATATGCACCTGATGCACTCGTTTCTTGCCACATATCCCCCTCCTCGGGATCAACATGTATGTCGTCGGGATGAACCGACACACTAGCTCTCCTACTGCTGCCACTAGTGGTAGCTGACCTCGGCGTGGCCTCACTCCTCAGTGAATAGGAGCATTCCCAATGGTCACCCTGTTGGGTGATTTCATATCCTCTCCCGCGTCGCGGAGCATGAAGCAATGAAGTTCTCTCTTGAGAACTCTCTGCATCACATTTCAATTTCTAATTCTATTTCTCTTTCAAGTTTCACATTTAAAATTCAAATTCTAATTCAAATTTCACATTTCAAATTCAAATTCAATTCAAATTCAAATTCAATGTCAAATTTTGATTTCAATTTCAAATTTCAAATTTAAATTTCAAATTCAATTCCAAATTCAATTTCAATTTTAAATTTCAAATTTCAATTACAATTTCATGTTCAATTTCAAATTTGTATTTCAAATTTCAATTTCACATCGACTTCCAATTTCACATTCAATTCCAATGTCAATTTCAATTTCAATTTCAATTTCTAATTTTCAATTTCAAATTCCAAGTTTCAATTTCAATTTGAATTCTAATTACATTTCCCATTCTCAATTTTCATTTCTCATTTCAATTTCAATTTTCGATTTTCATTTCAAAATTCAAATTCAATTTCAATATCATTTTCCAATATCAATATCATTTTCATTTTCAATTTCAAATTTACACTTCAATTCCAGTTTCAATTTCCAATTTCAATTTCGATATCATTTTTATTTACAATTTACAATTTTAAATTTAAATTTAAATTTCAACTCCAACTTTGACATCATTAGACCACACTTCATTATACAAAAAAGACTATTTAGACTATGCAATATCCATATTGGGGCATCTGCATGACCTTATGCATAGTGCAAGACGTAAGAATGATGGACATTAGGCGCCTAAGAAAAAATAATACATAGATAAAAAAACGTTAAATTTTTTTTTCCATACCAAGCAAGTTAGCAATGCTAGCATCATAGGGGTCTGGGCATCAAATTTTGTTGTTCAACACTTGTTGCGACAATATACAGGTATGGTATGGAAGATAAAGACATCCCTACCAAATCACCAACCAAAGAGAACGAGTTGATATAATGCATTATAATATACCCAAAGGAGTCTTTGGGCCTAAAAGAACCTAGTTGTGTAACCCTTAGTGAATGTTGGGAACAATTTGTTGAGAGTCTTCCAACACTTAAGGCTACCCAAAAAAATTGCGATGATTCACTATCCCTAGGACTAGAGGTTGGGATGTGGGGGGGAAACTAAACTATTTTTAGAATGATATATTCTCAATATCTTGTAGGGACAAATCTACTAGTTGAGGGTCAAGAGGTGGCGTGAGTATTTTCAATGTTTATTTCCCACTAGTAAACAAAGTAGATTTTTCTTTTAATGTGCTTCCTTTAAACTCCAGTCTGATCTATATATGGAAACACCATTGGTTGTCAATTTTCATGGGTAAAACCATCGATGGGAAAACCACTAATCACAAACAATTTCATTTAGTTAAGAGGCCATGACATGGGGTTACTCTTCCATCAAAATCACTCAGGATTTGAATTTGGTCCCCACTACTTATTTGCACCTTTGGGGGCCTTGAATAATGGTGGGTGGCTTAACATGCCACGTTTGTCATCACTAGACTACAACCCCCTTGGATAAGGAGTGAAAATGATTAGAGTGGGACATCAACTTAGGTAAGGAGGATGTGGCATGATATTTTGTTCAAGTTCAACCATCCTCGCATATGGGTTACTTTTTATGTCAAAACCACCAGTAACTTACATTTAGGCCCAACAATTGATTTGAGCCTCTAGGGGATTGAACCTTTGTGAGTGACCCAACATGTCAGGTCATCTTCACACTAAACTATAACCTCATTGAAATCAGAATGAAAATTATCAAACTTGGACATCGTATATTAGATAAGGGAGGGTGTGTCATTATATCATGTTCAAAGTCAACTATCTTCACATACCACAATGCAGTGGATCTTAGTACAATAAATACATTATAGTATTAACATGCAAGCTACCATCGTCGCCTATATAGAGGCGTAGACAAAAAAGGCCTTCGTGCTCAAGGTTGGAGTCTTTGTTGTGATGCATAGATGGCCTTTGTGCATCTTCTTCATCATTTGCCATGTTTTCTGTGCCCGACCTGAGCGCAAGTGCATTGTTCGCACTGCTTACTTACTACACCCATGTGCTGCATGTCTGCCATGAGATGTGATTTGGACTACATTGCTAGATGGGTCTACACGCCTTTTGAACAGCTCATAGAAAAGACAAGAACTTCCTAAATAACGAGGATGGATTCCATTATCACGTGTATAAATTTTATATACCATATTGTATTTTGTTTTTGATATTTTTCCAATTTCAAGTGATTTTGGTAGAGTTTAAAAAGATAAAATAAAAATAAAAATTCTATTTTGATGGACATTATTTGGAAGAGCAAAAAATACATTGATTATTGTGAGAATAGATATCATATTTTTTTGGAAACAAAGAATCTAACATATACATTGCAGCTTATTAAAATCTATAGAGATGATCATTACAAATATTGTCACTATTACATTGCTTTTAACAAAATAATAAAATGTTGGTATTTTTACATGTCAACTTTGAATGATTCAATATCTCATAGGCCTTCAAAGTGAAATGAGACTTCACTTTTCAAATTTGATCCTTACTCAATATCAATTATTGTGTGTGATTTTACTCGCCTCCAACTTTGAATCCAAACCCTATCTTGATTTTCCAATTTCTAATTCCTCCATAATTGTTACTACTTCACATTAGAATAGTAGAACCAAAACAGTTTGGAAAAGATATTTTCTTGAATGTTTAGGGTTTCTTGTTGTGGATATGCAACTCTTTAAATTAATATCTCTTGCATCATGTTTCACAAGTGGTTGGCTGTCTTTTTCTTTTTGTGTTTCCCATATTCTAATTAATTATTGACAACTATATAGATCGTCTTAGTGGGCATGCATGTTTCAATGATGGGTTATGTTCATCCTTAGAGGTTATAGAACAACATCAGACCAGGCTAACCTAGCAATGCCACTTTTAATATTTTTGGATTTAAGATTTTGGCCAATGTTTATTTTCATGTGAAACACTTAGCAATACAATGTGGTTAACAACATGGTTCTGTAGCAACATCCGTTTCAACCACAACTTTATCCTGATTGACATGACAATACCCCTCAAGCCACATCTCCTCACTAAGAGGAACTTCACAAATTTTAAGTAACAATCACAAAAAATACAATAATCCAAGTGACATCTTTCAAATGTATATGCTTTTAATCATTGAAGGGGGTACACACATTCTACTCAATAAACTACAATATAGGTGTAGAATTCAATGTTAATAAATATTTTAATTATTAAGTTTATTTTTATAAATTTGTGTAGGATTTGATGACGATTCTTAGAATCACAAAAGTTTCATATACTAATTTTCACACTTTAGTTATGATCATTCAATGGTTAATAAGCTCATAGTTTAAAAATTAAATTATTATTATAAATATCACAATAATCACATAAAAAAATTAAAACACTAATACAATATAAAATTAATTTGATTTCAATTCAATCCAATATAAAATGGTATAAATATCCAAAAATAAAGTGTGTTTGGGATAGATTAAGTGCAAATTGTATGTTTTAACAAAATTACGGTTTAACAAATTCATTTAAAAGAAGTAAAATTTACATAATATATCAAATTATGATAAAAAAAAAACTTAAAATTTCAATTTCAATTTAACGCAATTTAAAATTTCAATTTTCATTTAATTTAATTTAAAATTTCAATTTCAATTTGAATCTAAAATTTCAATGTCAATTTCAAAGGTTTTCAAATGTTTTTATTTAATGTTAATGGTTTTTGTTAAACCCACAACGTAATATGATTATTTTTTTTCAATCCTCTTGGCGCTCTCAGAGGATTGAAAAAAAATGGGCATCATTTATGCTTGTCAAAACACATTTTAAAATAAAACCAGTAGCATTTATGCAATTAAATGCTACCGGTTGATATAAACAAAAATATTAATAATTTTAAAAAATAAATACAACATAAATTTAAAACCCTAAACATATTTCAAATGGTTTTTTGTTTTGTTTTTTTTTTCAAATAGTTTTTGGTTTCAATGGTTTTTCTACACACAAAAAAAAATGGTTTTTGGTTTCAATGGTGTTTTTTGGTTGCAATGGTTGCATTCACACAAATTTATAAAAACCAAATAAAATTTACATTTTATAAAAAACACACACAATTTTATACAAAACAAATAAAATTTAAGTTTTATTAAAAAAAAAATAGCATGTTGGAATTCCACCTACCTGGTGGAGTAGAAGACATGATTGGGAGGTGGTGTTGGGCATGAGGTGGCTATAGAGGCTCGATTGAGGGTGTTCTTTCCGTCCTGCAAACAGTGGATGGAATGTCGTTTTTGAATAGGGCCATTCGGTTGGCCGGGCCCTATTTTTGTTTTTTTTCGGTCTTAACACCTCGATCGAGGGTTATCCAAGCCCTCGATCGAGAAATAGCTTGATAAAGGGTCTAATCAAGCCCTCGATCGAGGTATTTAAAAAACCTACATCAAGGTCTTTTCAATCCCTCGATTGAGGTCTTTTTAATCCCTCGATCGAGGTATTTTAAAACCTTCAATCGAAGTTTTAAAACCTCAATCGAGGACTTGAAAAGACCTCGATCAAGGGTTCGAAAAACAAGTTTTATGGCTTCCAAGTGCCTAAAATCGTGAACCACCTTCATGTATTCACCCCCATGCTTAAAGACGCTAGAACACGTCTCTAACTTAACACACAAGTTTCTATACAGTTTTAACCTAACACTACTCGTAAATTTTATATTTTAAGGTTAGGTGAATTCCTAAGGTGTAGACGGGAATTTAAAAAGAATGCAAACCTAAGATACATGCAAATGCAAATATTTTATTTTCTTTTCAATGAAAGCTATCTATGGTAAGGAGAAATTTTCTTTGTTTCCGATAGTAAAAATGAGCAAGTACCCCTATACTTCAAAATCAACCAAAAGACAAATGAAGTACTCTTTTCACTAAGCCAAAAAAAGCAATAAAAGAACACACACCAAATCTTAAATGTTTTTCTTTTTCTCTTTTCAAATTTAAACGAATCTATGCCAAGATGAAAAGGATAACTTCTTTTGAATGCAATAACTTCAATTTCCGAAAATAAAGCTGAAAAAGAGGAAGAAAATAAAAAAATGCAAGAATCTTTCAGTCTTTGGAAATGATTTGTAAAAGTTCTAATGCACTTGAAATTTTCAAAGAAATGATAAAAAAGTTTTCATGACTAAGAAAATGCAAAATAATGATGATTCTTTAAAACTTTTCAAAGATATTTTAATGATAAATTCCAAAGTATGAAAAATATCTACAAGACTTTCAGGAAAGAAACTCGAAATGAAGATAATGAACATTTTTTTGATTTCTTACTCAAATGCACTCAAATATCTAAGAATGGTGCCATTTTCCAGATCTAGATTCAGAAAATGAAAGAATACACAATTGCAAAATTTAAATAGTGAGAAATTTCCAAAGAAGTGTGATCACCCAAAATATCAATAACACTCAAAACACATGAAATTTAAACAAAAAAATCGCAATAACAAAAACTGAGAAGGCTCGGAAGTCAGATCAATCAAACCGAACAGATCTGGTGAAACGATCGGGAGTCACAAGACTTATTATATTGATGGGGGATTGAAATTTACCACAACGAATGAATCACTAACTTGACTAGCTACGACCCTAATCGACACTTAAGCTTCACAATCAAGCCAAGGATAACACTATGTTGTGCCTAGGGGTTTTGTGACTGTAAGGAACAAACACAAAACTAAAGGAAAAACCAAACCAAAAACCAACTTGAAGAATTTTATACCAAGTTCCAAATAACACAGGGCAACGCACCCTATAAGTGTACACTAGGGCGTTGGATAATCCAGCAACACACTCTATAAACAGGTAGGTCGTGTCAGTGATGTAGTTTGCAGACAGGTAGGTAGCGTCAGAGACACCTGTTTGTAGCCAACAAAGAGCATCAAAAACACGATGACGCGAGGTATGAACAACCCAAGTGCGTCAGGCGGGATCCAAATCACAAAAAATAAAAATACTTCAAGAATAAAAAGGCAAAAGGTCTAATGATAATCCTAAGCAGATTATGTGTTGTTAGGAAAAATGTCCTATAGCAGGGTTGAGACTACCAACGTACAGGGGTAAAAGATAGGAATACAAGGTTTTGCAAGTACAATTATTAAGCAAAGATATTAGAGTTTAGGAGAATGTGTACCTTATTTAGAAGGTTGATGCAAGCTTCTCCTCTTGTTCTCCAATGTAAGATCCTGCAAAACAACTACAAACCTTCCTCAAACAAATTGGACTACAAATAAAAGATTGATATTCATAAGATAATAAAACATCAAATTGTAATTAGATATGAAACATACATAAAAAAATCTATTTGGAACTTGAATAATTTCCAATCTTTATTAATGAATGAAGAAAGTACATCAAGTTACATTCCTTCAAGCATGGAACTTCATGAAACCAAGATTCAGGGTCTCCTGCTCTTCTTTCTCCAAGGATCCCAACCTCTAATAAGATGTGCTAGGGTTTACACGAAACTAGGGCACAAGTGAGGGGGATGTGAGTCTCAATTCCTCCAGCATAATATTATAATAGGCTTGATCTCTTTTCATGGTCCCTCTCCCTCTCTTATACAGCAAGTGAATAAGATAGGGTCGAGGAAGAAGTAGTTACAACCGAAGAGGAGGTTCCAAAACTACCCAAACCAACCATTTTTCACGATTTTACATACTTTTTTAGTGTTTATGAGGTACCCATGACTTTGCACATGAACAACTTGAGGGTGCCCATGACTTTTACCATATGAAACCTGTGGTTTTTTGGAAAATCCGTGGGTTATGAACCTTACAACCTGCGTTTTTATGGAAAATGGTAAAAAGAAACCTTTTCTAGGGGTTTTATTGAGAAGTTTTGGTCTCCAAAATTGTTCCTAACATTATTACCTATCAAATGGGCCATGAATTAGGTAATTCAATCCATCTAAAGTCCCAAATATGGCTCTTCCATACACAAATTTCCTTTTTTGTGACCCACAGTAATCTCATGAAGTGTCGTTATGAGACCAAAAGATAAAAGTGTCATCACAGATGGAGAAGTGTTAATTTGGGCTATAATGGATGCCCCCTAATGGATGAGGTCAGAGGGGAAGAAGATGACCGAAAAAATTATAAATAATAAAGGGTTGATTCAGGGAGTCAGAGAAACCAAGAATCATAGGCTCAAATGAAGTACCTGAAAGAAAGGAAAATGTCAGACAATCTCATCCCTGGGATAAATGTCCATGTTCAACATGACCTCCATGAGGATACAATGATGATCCAATACATAAGTATACATGATGCATATATCATGTCCACTAGAATACAAGCGTGGATCCATGTCAAAACTGGAGATAATAGCCATAGAGAACAAATTGGATCTATGTCTCATCAACAACCAAAAAATGGGTGTGGCTCAGTCTTGTGCAGCTTGGGAAATAACAAAATTATGATGATATTATAGGTCCAAGGTCTTCATCCAAACCGTCTCAAGGTACGAATCCTAACCATGCGAATAAATGAGTTGATGTCGAACATGGAGGACACCGTTTGATTACCGGTCATTGATGTGAACCATTAACAAACGCGAGGGAATCCCACCAATAATGAAAATGGGGCCCAAGGTACTTAGTACATTCTAACAAGTGTGAATAAGAGGTATTGAAGTCGAACACCTGAATAATATATCGAGTAGGAGACATTGATGTATTCCCACTACCCAATAATGAGGGAAATTTCCACTGATGGATGCAATCCCCAAGGTAACATCAAAAAATCTAGACATCATTCCCAGATCAATATGATTTGAAGTTAATGGGGAATAAATTCATGGGAAGGGAGGCCTTAAGGAATCCTCCATCATCCAACACGAAGAACAGTCAAAGATTGATATGATCTGGAGTAGGACTAAGTACATGATGAAACATACTGATACCAAGGAATGACCGACACATGAGGTCAAGAAAACTGCAGAATGGATGACACAGGTTGTATCCTTGAACAATGAGCACGACAAAAGAGTGACTTAGGAATCTTTGAAGACAAAGGGACCATGATATAAATCTGCAATGTAGGAGACATTAACAGATTCTCCATATGATTGGAAGAGTAACCAACCGGAGGAGTAAAAAACTCAAAGATCAGGTTTATCCTAAGGCCAAAACTAGAACCCAATTGGTTTTATAGACTCAAAAAGGTGCTTTGTTCAAGGACATAGTTGACTTGCTGCCATTATATTGAAATATATTTAACACTCTTCCCTTCCCTTTTCTCTTTTTTGGTACCTTTTTCATTTTTTAATGAGCTTGAAAAAGAACTAAAGCATGCTTGATAAGGATCCAACCATGTGTAATTTTTATGAGTCCATGGAATGGTAACTCAAGACTTTATTATTAGTTTTACGAGTTTGAAGATAAGATATAATATTACTCGATAATTTACTGATCCTTGGATTTTAATATCAAGCCCAGATATGTTCGTGCTCGTCGGTATTTTCATATTTAAAGAGTCTGAAAAAATTAAACAAGAACTCTATACACCTTCTCGTGGATTTTACATCGAGCCCGAGTTGGTAGATGCTCACAAGTGTTTTCATATTTTGAGAGTCTGAAAATCCCAAAGAAGACTCCAAAAAGTCCTTTTTCGTAAAGTTACTCTCCTCACCCGAAAAAGGGTAAAATAATGCGAGTGAGAACTCTTCTAGCCAAGTATGACTAGAGTTTTCCTTTTTCGTAAATAATCCACAAAGGTCTGGAAAAGGGGTTAACTTATACCTAAGTGGATGTCCCTTCAATTCCTTTAGTGAGTTTGAAGTGAACAAGTATACTTGATGATCTTGTCAATTTTAAGGATTCTAACAAGAGCTAGAGAAAACTCCATAAAAATATTTTCTGTAAAGGTTTAACGAGCCCGAAAAAGTAAAATCGTGGCCTCCTTACTGTTTTTAATGATCTCAAAGGAGAGATGGAAGAATGCTCTTAGACTCCTTACTATTTTTAACGAGCTCGAATAAAAGGTGGACAAATTCTCATGATGGGAGGAGATGAGTGTCAGGGACATGTGAGACTAGTTCCAAGCGCATGGAACAAAGCTATGCATAATGCAAGGAACATGAGCAAGATAAGGACACTCAGGGTGTATCTCCTCCGGGTAAAGGATTTTAAATCACAAAGGAAAAGTGATACATATCTTAACAGAAATGAGATCAGATATGGAGGCTTATATAACAAGCTAAAAGCATGGAATCCGACATTAGGTTCATTAGCACAAACAAGATCAAAATAAATGCATATGCGATTTAAATAAAAATATGGGATCCTTATAAGGAATGGCCATAAATATATGAGGAAGAAAGATATGAGGCTTCTTCTCAATGTCATGGTAAATCTAAAAAGGCTCCCAAACCTATGATAAAAAATCAACATGGGCACCAAAATGGCATAAGGGTGTTGACTAGGGTGACCCATGTTAGGTAGGCTCTGATGTTGGACTAGTGCACAATGCATATAGAGATGTCTAACACACCAATATCCAACAGGTTCGACCCTATGGCAAATTTAGATGGAAAAAGGTTCAAATGCATCATAACAATGGGGAAGCCTAAACCTATATGCAAGGTTCTGAATACACTTGACATGATCAAATGAAGTGTCAAAAAGGACCAGTAAGCAAGTATTAGTCTAGCTAAGAATCTTGTCTCCAAGAAACATTAGTACCAAGATCATATCTAAAACATATTTAAATAAAAATACGATACAAGTCACTATGGTATAAATACTTTCAACTTCACTATTATCAACAATGGGCATAATGAAGGAAGAGCTGACCAATGAAGACTCTATAGTACCAAAGCCTGAGGGATTACAATCAAAATGATCAAATTCAAGATGAAGATCAAATTTGAAGGACGTGATGGAATCTGCAGGAACAAATTCATCATTACGGGAGTTGAAAATTCTAGAAGTATAATCAAACTCAGCAAGAACACCAATTTGTGGATCTATAGGAGAATCCAAAGACTCAACATTGGTAAGATCGGATTCCAAATTCAAATCGAGGATGGAAATAACTGCAACTGGATCAATGTCCAAATCAATGGCAAGCTGCATTATAGACTCTAGGAAAACTTCATCAGAAGGAATTATATCATCCCAGATAGAAGACATATCTAAACATTAAGATGGAGATATCACCTGGTCAACTATTGATTCCTAGTCCCGAGAAGGTAAGCATGATTTTATAGGCCTCTTCTCAGTGGAAATTGGACTCAAGGAACTATATGCCACATAATTCTCTTGTGACATGGTAGTGCCTACTAACAAGGGATATACTTGTTCTATAGTTGGGTAATAAGAGGGATCAACAAATGCAAGTTGATCAATAGTTACAAGGCTTTCGTTGTGAGGAAAATGCATCATACGAAAGAGCGTAGACACCACAACATGCATAGAATATATGTAATCATGCCCTAGGATCATATCAAAGTCCATAGGGTCCTTTAAAACCATAAAATAAACTAAGACTGTTTTTCCACCCAAAGTAACAGGTACCTAAGGGAGGAATCCCACTAGTTCACTAGGTCTTCTACCGAAGGTCAACGACCAATTAAAAACTAGAACAAGGTTAGGGAAACCTAAATATCTCCAAGCATAAGGGTATAAGATACTAACAGAGGATCCTTCATCTACAATACATCGATGAACCAGAGGTTCACCAGGCTGTTGGAAATCTATAAACAATTCAGGAAGAGAGGATCCTTCAAACATGGACCACACTCTCTGCACCTATGAAATAGCAGGGCACAGGTGAGTAAGGTGATCTCCCTTATTAAGTTTACAAGGGAGCTTTGGCTTGCATCCTATAACCTTAGACTCCTTTACAACTTCAGTACTCTCAGCATGACTAGCATTGGCTAATAACTTGCCCCCAGCATGACTTGCAGTGGCTGATTGCTCAGAAGGAGAAGAATTTTGAGCTATAGACCACACTTTTTGCACTTCTGGAACTACAGGGCACAAATAGGTTAGGTGGTCTCCCTTGCAAAACATACAAGGGAACTTAAGCTTCTATTTATTAGGTTTGTTGACAATGTCAAATTTATCAGGATTACCTGCAGTGGTTGATTTAGTGTCTCCAGTATGACTCATAGTAAATGGTGACTTGTCATTAATATGACCAAGAGTGATCAATGATGCTTCCTCAACATGACCAACAGTGGTTGAAGACATAATTTTAGTATGATTCACAGTGACTGAAATTTTTCTCCTAGCATGACCTCCAAAGGCTGGGTAGGCGCCCCCAGCATGACCTCCAGAGGTTGGGTGGCTGCCCCCTTGCTTGGGCATCTTCTCCCTATTCTTCCTCCATCTATTCCTTTTAGACTGTTGGTTACTAGTATCACTACTTTCACCACGTGAGGTATAAGGAGGAGGAGAAGATGTTATTGGCGAAGAAGGCATAGGGTTCTGATGCTCTTGATTTGAGGTGCTTACTTGAGAAGCGTCAGGAGCATAAAGGGTGTTCGGAGTGGAAAACAACCAAACCAGTAGCCCTATAGTGAATCCAAGAAGACTCAAGGTATCAATTAAGGGAGTGCCAATGTTCCCAATGAATGGAAAAGCACAAGGAGTCAAGAAGGAGCCCCTGGAACAGGGGTACCTTGATTGGTGCTCACTGGAATGCTAGCCATAGTTTTTGAATCAATGAGCAAGAAAATATCTAAGGCCAACTAAGAACAAGCAGCACAAAGAGCATACCACTAGAAAGGTCCTAGGTAATCCAAACTAGGAAAACATATGCCTTTTGGGGTAATTCTGGGATGAGTAGGGCCCGAAAAAAACCTGCGAAGGATGAAGAACAGTTACCTGGGGTCCACAATACAGATTCTTCGGGTGCAAGCATTTGAATCACCAACCACCCTCCCAAATAACTGCAAGGCATTTCCTCCCCCGTCTGTCCTAGGTACAGTGGAAATAGCCTCCCATTGTCAACTGTATATGAATCCTAGACTCTGGATACTAAGGCTACCAACCTTGCAGAGGGGGTCTGGGGGGATAGTCGTAGGTCAAATCAATCCACATGGGAAGGGTAACAAATCCTAAAACCCAAAAAGCACCAAAAGGTACTAATAATTCCCCGTACGTGCACTGATCCTAGTAGATTCTCAATTGAATATCTGAGGGGTATCTCCTTTACTCAATATCTCACGTCCTCATGCTTAACTCTGGTGTGAGTGGAGCTTCCCGGTTCACCATCTACAAAGATGGATTTTCTCCCTAAAAGAACAACACCTTTGTTTTGACAAGTCTGAGTGATCATGAAGGAGTTAACTCACAACTCCCTACCTCCACAATCCTACTTAAGCTATTAGGTGTGTTTCTAAACTAGAAGAAAACCTAAGATCCTATCCAAGTTACTGATTTCTTGCTTTAAAAATGTACTTCAAAACTTTCAGAAGTAGAACAAGCGCAACTGAAGAAAGACATCCTTTAACTGAAACATGAAGCACTTAATCACCACAAATATGTACTTACCCACTCTCCATTTCTTTTCAATGCAAGTCCTAAAAATATAATCTGGAATGCATATGCAAAAATTTTGTATCTAATGCAATTTTTTGGTCTTTTTGAATGCAAAAGGTAAAAATTTAAAGTCTAATGTGCAAAATCAAACTCAAAACCTAAGCATGCAACTACTCAAACAACTTAGCTATGCAAAAGAAAATTTGTTGTTTTTTATGCAAAGCA
Source organism: Larix kaempferi (assembly GCA_027924585.1). Lineage (NCBI taxonomy): Eukaryota > Viridiplantae > Streptophyta > Pinopsida > Pinales > Pinaceae > Larix > Larix kaempferi. Next base: position 5,789,307 of record BSBM01000792.1, read on the forward strand.
CTCCTAGATCCTTTAAGCCACTTGCAAAGTATTCTACAAACACTAACTTAATTTTTATGCTTTTTCAAGGCGAGAACAAAGATGAAATTCAAAGTAACACACTACCAAAGAAAATGCAAAAACTTTCATATCTCCATATTAAATAATGAAAGAAGCCATAAACCTTTAGATTATTATCTTGTAAGCATGCCGAAATTCGGGAAAAGCATACACCAAGGAATTTTAGACCTAATCAAAGAAAATGACCTACTAAGAAATATGGTTTGGTAAAGCTAGGTCTGCACACAAACAATGCAATCAAGGTCCTAAACCATAGAAAAGACACTTGAGCTTTCACTACAAAAGAGAGACCAAAAGCATAAGGAAGGACAAGAAACCAATATAAAGAGGAAAAAAACTCAAATAGATACAAATAGGGTCAAATAGACTCAATAGGTTCCAAATCTAGTCAAATTGGAGCAAGTAGATTCAAATAGACTCAAATTAGGGTAAAAAACACCAAACGTATTCACCAACCTCCAACTTGAGTCAACAAGCCCCAAATATTTCCAAAAAATCCCAAATTACTTAAAAAAAATCCCAAACCTCAAATTAAGATCAATCAAGAGACAAGACAACACTTCCAAGGGGTATTACATGGACCTAGGATCAACATGGACTCCAACAACTGCAATCAAGAACCCCCAAAAGAGCTTCAAAATTGAAAAAATCATGCTCAGGAGGTACCCACGACTGTGTAAGGATACAAGTGTGAGGGACCCATTGGTAGAAAAGGATTAAACCGTAGAATATATCTCAGACACTCAACTGTAAGTATTACAAACTTGCGAGTATCCAGAAAATTCCAAAAAATTGTAAAATTCTACTCAAAAACTAAGCAAGGAAGGGTCTAACAAAGCTTTAATGACTAGTCTTAACATGAAATTATACTTAGAAATTCAAATATACTGGAAAATATGGACTTGGATACCCCAACACAAATAGGCTTCTCCCCAATGGAGTCGCTAGTTCTGTTGTGTGGTTTAATAACCTATGACTGGGAAATGGACGCCACCAACATACATCAAATTTTATTGCAGAAATAGAAAAGCAAGTACATGTACCTTCAACACTTCTTTCCATTCATAAAATAAATATGATTCAATATGAAGTTCATACCCAGATAATTTATGGTTGATCCAAGCTTTCGAAATCCAATCTTCTCGATCCACTACTACACAACTACAAACCTTCCTCAAACAAATTTGACTACAAATAAAATATTGATATTCATAAGAAAATAAAACATCAAATTGTGATCAGATCTGAAACATACATGAACAAATATATTTGGAAAGGGAATAATATCCAATCTTTATTAAATAATGAATCAATTACATCAAGTTACCTTCCTTCAAGCATGGCACTTCATGAAACCAAGATTCAGGGTCTCCTGCTCCTCTTTCTCCAAGGATGCCAACCTCTAATAAGATGTGCTAGTGTTTACAAGAAACTAGGGCATAAGTGAGGGGGATGTGAGTCTCCATTCCTCCAACATAACATTATAATGGTCTTGCTTATCTTAGTTTCTACGATGAAAGGAGAAAAAATTTTGACGACCTCTTTGACCTTTGTTAACCTATCTCTCTTATTTTGTTGACCCTGCTTTTTATCTAGCCCATTCATTGATATTTGTTTTATTGGATGGATTGTGTTTTTATTTTGCACCTGAGGATCTTTCCTCGAGCCTAACCTTAAATCATATCTTTTTTCAAGATTAGTTTGAAGAAGAACTGTTGAGTATGTAAAACTAGATGCATCTGATTCTACCATATTTCATACCTGTGATTCATTGTAAGAAAATCCTCATAATCAAATATAATTAAATTACTAAAACACTAGTCACCTTCTAAATGGTTTAATTCCTAATCAATATCTTTTGTTTCAAGCTCATACTATTGCTCAATTTCATAAAAAATATTATTCTTGAATGGTGGTTGAATCCTTAGATCCTCATTGTTTCTTCTCTTGCTTGGTATAAAGTAAGTATTGAAGGGATGTTCGAACTATTTTTGATTTCTATTACCTTATTCATGAGAAGGTCGATTCTGATTTTTGTTTTCCATCTCTAATTTGGTCAACATTGAAGTTAAATTCTTAATCATTTTATACATCTCTTCAATTTTTTCATCAGATCATTATGATGTAGAAAGCACAGTCTTCTTCTTTTCCTTCGGTTTCTTTTTTCTAATGTTACCCTCATCATCAACTTGACCTTTAAGTTTTTCTACTTCTACAATATTTGACTCCACCTCTAATGCTTCCTCCTGCATATTCATGAAAGTAACTGATCTCCTTTCTCTTAACAAGAGAGAAAAATCGGCATCAAAAGAATTTCCATATGTCAATTTAGCAGAAGTCTCAGTTGGATTAATTTTTGTAAAATCTGAATCACATCAGAACCTAGCTACTATGGATTCCTCACTAGTGAAAAGATTGCAACACATTTACAAGAATGAGCATAAATATGTAAAATGAAGAACAATTAACACATGAAATCGGTGAATAATGTAAATATTATTAACTATCCAACCTCAAAATAGGTTAAGAACATCCATTTATACAAATCTGGAATAATTCAAATCCATCTGGAGTGTTCACACTGATCTAGCTTAGAAATAGCTCAAACCCCCCTAGGTTGACCAAAACATCCCAAACCATCCCAAACTGGTTCAAAACTATTGTGTGAATGTTGGGAATGACTGGACAGGCCCATGTGACCTCACACATGTGGAGAATTTGGTTGGTTAGAGGTTAGGCAGCTAGAATTGGCTAAAAATGGGCAAAGGAGGCAAGTTTGTCCACATTCTGAGCATGTGCGCCCTTGGTCAAAGAGAATCCCACAAAAAAAGGAGCAAGAGCGCCCTAGGCATGCAGGAAGCAATAAATGAATGGTAGGGCGCACCCAACAACTAGTTTTACTTGGCACAATGCTCAGTTTTGTCCACATTGCCAACTGGTTCAAGCTAAATGATCATTTACTCACTAACCAACTTGGGGATGCAATTATTAAGCTGTTTGGTACTAATTAACCATCAATTAATAAATGATTAATGTACATAGGTGTAATAATGTTTTAACACCCCCTCTTAAGCTAGACTTAGTGAAATATAAAAAATAAGGCCTTGGCAACTAAGCTCAAGTCACCTTTTACATCATAAAAATTTATTTGTCCATTTAACCAAGGTAAGGAGGAAAACCACATGGGAAATAAAACCTCCCCTCTAAAATGGACATGTGGCATATATCAGAATACATCAATCATCACCAAGCATCACTCACCTCAAGCAAATATCTAAAGTGAGTGAAGGTCTTCTTGGTAAAACACTTTGTGAAGATATCAGCAGTTCGCTCACTGGAAGGGCAACACTGCAATGCTATGGTCCGGTCATGCACCAAACCCTGAATGTAATGCATGTGTATCTCTATGTGCTTGGTCCTTTGCCTCTGAACTGGATCAGTAGAAATCTTGATTGTACTTTGATTATCATACCAAAGAAGAGTGGGTGAATCAAAAACAATCCCGAACTCTGCAAGAATACCTTGCAACCAGACACATTGTGTGGCTGCATTAACTGCTCCCCTGTACTCGGCCTCAGCTGAAGATAAGGAAATAGTATTTTGTTTCTTGCTTGAACAGCAAATAGGTCCATGTGCAAGCATAAAAACATAACCGGAAGTTGATTTCCGATCAATACAATCACCAGCCCAATCAGAATCAGTAAATCCTACTAGTTCAAGAGATGAACCAGCAGCATAATGGATACCAAAGGACTTAGTACCCTGAACATAATGAAGGATCCTCTTGGCTACCTTCCAATGGATCTCATGAGGTTCTTGCATGTGCCTAGCAATAGCCCCAAAAGCATATGACAAATCTGGTCTAGAATGAGTAAGATATAGCAAGCTTCCAATAAGCTGCCTATACAACGAGCTGTCCACTAGTGAAGAAGAACCCCACTCATTTAGCTTAACTCCTGAAAGAAATGGAAATTTTGTAGACTTACATTCAGCCATTTTAAATTTCTGCAGCAAATCTGAAGCATACCTTGACTGACATATGGAAATTCCATTCACAGTTTGGTCTATCTACAAACCCATAAATTGTTTTAGCAATCCCAGATCGGTCATGGAGAATGCACTGTGAAATGCTCTCTTAATTGAGTCAAGTTCTTTGGTGCAGCTATCAGTGATCAAAAGATCATCAACATACAGTACAATAATCAATATCAGATCACTAACATGCTGCATATAAACATTTGGGTCAGACTTACACGTCTCAAACCCCAAGGATAGCAGAAAATTGTCCATTTTTGCATACCATGCTCTAGGAGCTTGCTTGAGCCCATAGAGTGACTTGCTCAACCTGCAAACAAGTGTATGATCAGAGATAAAACCTTCTGGCTGCTGCATATATATCTCCTCATTCAGATCCCCATGAAGAAAGGAACTTTTTACATCCATGTGATGAACCTCCCATCGCTTGGAAGCCCCAATGGCCAAAACTAGTCTTACGGAGTCCATCTTTGCCACCGGTGCAAATGTCTCTGTATAGTCCATTCCTTGGACCTGAGAGTAACCCTTAGCCACCAACCTGACCTTATACTTCAGATCAGAGCCATCAGATCCAACTTTGGTTCTATAAACCCATTTGCATTGCACTAGTTTCCTCTTGGGAGGAAGAGGGACCAAATCCCAAGTTTTGTTCTCATGGAGTGAGTTCATCTCTTCTTGCATGGCTGATTGCCAACTTGGGTCTGTAGATGATTCTGAATATGAATTTGGATCATATCCAGCCATCAAATAACATGCCTCACTCAGATCAGAATTATCACATGCAAACGAATTGTGAAATTGAGATCTAGTTTTCCTAGCATCTTGGAGATCTCCCACAAGCTCTCCGGCACTTTGAATTGTTTTCTCTGCCCACTTGGGCCTTGGGGGAGGGATATGATCAGAATACATATCAACATCATCTTCAGCAATATAAGAATCAGAAATATTAGAAGAAGAATCACTACTTACTTCATCATCAAGAAGAGGAAATGTGCATTCCCCATCACCTTGTTCACTAGCTTCCAAAAACTCTTCTTCTTCGAATTTGACACTTCTTTCGATGAAAGTTTTGAGAGTGGATGGATCAAAGAGATTGTAGCCCTTGGAATCCTCTGCATACCCAACCATGATTGAATCCTTGCTTTGGGGCTGCAAGGCCTTTCTCTTCTCCGGTGGAATTCTGGCCCAAGCCCTTGAGCCAAAAATTCTGAAATGTGAAACATTGGGTTTGTGGCCCATCCATGCTTCAAATGGAGTAATTCCTTGCAATGCTTTGTGTGGTGCTATGTTCTGAACATATGCTGCACAATTCATAGCTTCAGCCCACAATTTAGGAGACGAATCCCTTGCTTGCAACATGCAAGTTGCCATCTCTTTCAGTGCTCTATTTTTGCGCTCTGCAACACCATTTTGTTGTGTTGTGTAGGGCACTGAATGTTGCATCTGAATGCTATGTTCTTGACAGAGCTGCTGTAGATTCTTATTGACATACACTCTTCCATTATCGATCCTCAAAACCTTCATGGCCTTCCCACTAAAGTTCTCAACCATACTCTTGAAAATTTTGAAACATTCAAAAACTTCCAATTTTTGCTTAAGGAAAAATAACCAGCAGTACCTTGAGTAGTCATCGATGAAAGTGAGCACATATTTGTTGCAGGCATAGGAGGGAGTGGGGAGTGGACCTATCATATCATAATGTACTATCCCAAGTGGCTGATTAGCCCTCCTTGCCTTTCCTTTGTCATACTTCTTTTCAGGATGCTTCCCAACCATGCAACCCTTGCATGTTCCATTGGAAAAACTGATTTGTGGCAGCCCTTCTACCATCTCTTCTTTGCTCAAAGCTTGAAGATATCTGTAGTTTAGGTGACCATACCTTTGATGCCATAGCTTGCTGGTCTCATTCCCATGTGACAGAAGTACACTTGGTGAAGAGAACTCGAGAAAGTGGGAGAACTTGTACATCTTCATATCATGGTCTGCAACACCCATTGCAACAATTTTTCCGGTGGAAATTTCTGATATCTCCACATCATCCTTAGTGAAGACAACTTTCTTTGCTGCTCCAGTATGTGTAATTTGATATACAGAGAGCAAGTTTGCTGCAAGATTTGGTACATACAACACATTAGAGAAGAACCCATTCTCCATAGAGATTTTCCCAATGCCATGAGCAGGGATTTCTGAGTCATCTCCCATTCAAATGGAGAGACCACTGTAGGGTGAAAGTTCAGAAAATGAATCTCTTGAAGAAGCCATGTGCCTTGAGGCACCTAAATCAATGATGAACAAGGGTGACTAAGATGTACAAGCCACCAAAGCATGGCAGCTCTCCTTGTCTTCAGAAATGCTCTCTTTCTTCTTGGAACTTTCAGGAAGAGGAATATTGTTTTTCTGTAGGAGATGGGTCATAATGTCTATGGTTTTCTTCATGCATGAACTCTCTGGGTGAAAACCCCTTTGATAGTAGCTGCATTTTGTCTTCTCAACCTTCTTTCCCTTATTCTTGACAGGATTCGAAACCCCCTTAGAGGATTTGGGCCTCTCATCCTTCTTCTTCTTCTCTTGAGGTTTCAGACCCTTGGATTTTTTGCTTGCCTCTTCCATATTTCGAATCTCTAGCTGCAAGAACTTGGTATTTTTGCTTGATGGAGCCCATCAAGACCAGCTTGTCTTGATCTTGAGTTAGCATCTCCATGAAGTCAGCCAAAGGTGGCATCTTCCAACCTCTAACTGTGAGCCTTGTGGAGTTGAAGGAAGACACAAAAATTGAGTATTCAGAACCTAGTTTGGAGAGAATGGACAACACCAACTGTTCTTCTTTATTCTCTATGCCACATTGTTTGATCTGACCAAGTTCTTGAACTTGGTGAAGAATTCCTGAATGGAATCGAAATTCCCTGGGCTCAGTGAAAGAAGCTCATTTTTGAGCTGGTGGCCTCTCATCTCGTCAGTCTTTCCAAACAAGGTCTCAAGCTTGAGCCACACTTCATTTGGAGTAGCTAGACTTTCTACATGAAACAGGAGGTCTCTTGAATTGCTGAGACAAAGGAGGCCAAATGCCTCATCCATTCTGTTAAAAAACTTGGATTTCTCCACAACTGAGTTTGGCTCCACCTCAATGCCCATAATAATTCTGTAGAGACCCTTAGATCTCAGTAAAATCACCATTTCTTCCTTCCAATCGAAATAGTTGAAGGGAGTAAGCACATTTGGGTGAGATGGCTCCATTCTTCTTTGCTGCTCACGTACTTGATGACAATGTTGATCTTCAATACCTGCAAACAACTCTCAAATCACTCAGGAGGGATCTACACTAACATATTCGAACCCTGTTTTATAGTGGGTGCATTCGGGATAGCATCACACCCAAGAAGAGCCACTATATTTCTCCAATGAACTCAGGCAATGGCCTCAGGAATTATGTGGTTTCCCCACTGCTTCTGGCAAGCCACTAAAATAGTCTTGCTGGTTCGAATGGTAGCTCCAAGAGCTCTGATACCATGTAAAATATGAATCACAGCAGAACCTAGCTACTATGGATTCCTCACTAGTGAAAGATTGCAACACATTTACAAGAATGAGCATAAATATGTAAAATGAAGAACAATTAACACATGAAATGGGTGAATAATGTAAATATTATTAACTGTCCAACCTAAAAATAGGTTAAGAACATCCATTCATACAAATCTGGAACAATTCGAATCCATCTGGAGTGTTCACACTAATCTAGCTTAGAAATAGCTCAAACCCCCCTAGGTTGACCAAAAAATCCCAAACCATCCCAAACTGGTTCGAAACTGCTGTGTGAATATTGGGAATGACTGGATAGGCCCATGTGACCTTACACATGTGGAGAATCTGGTTGGTTAGAGGTTAGGCAGCTAGAATTGGCTAAAAATGGGCAAAGGAGGCAAGTTTGTCCACATTCTGAGCATGTGTGCCCTTGGTCAAAGAGAATCCCACAAAACAAGGAGCAAGAGCGCCCTAGGCATGTAGGAAGCAATAAATGACTGGGGGGGTGCACCCAATAGCTAGTTTGACTTGGCACAATTCTCAATTTTGTCCACATTTCCAACTGGTTCAAGCTAAATGACCATCTACTCACTAACCAACTTGGGGATGCAATTATTAAGCTGTTTGGTACTAATTAACCATCAATTAATAAATGATTAATGTACATAGGTGTAATAATGTTCTAACAATTTTTGTAGGGCTATTCTTTTACATCTTATTAAACCTCTTGGTGAAGTCTAAAACTAATTCTCCATACTTCCTCCTTAAAGAGACAAATTTAGTTATGTAATATAAATAATACTTATTATCATCCCATTGTCTTAAGAAAACTGGATCAAGCTCATCTACGTTTGGGATGTAATTTGGAGGAAGCTCTCAAAACCATATTTTGATGTCTCCATCTAAGCTTTGAATAAATAATCTCATTCATACATCTGCATGTTCAATGTTTTGGTTTTCTGCAAAACTATAAAAAGATGCTAAATGCTCTTATGTTATAGCTTCTCCCTAACCATTGAATATGGGGAAGTATTTCAAATAATCACCCGTAGGAAATTCATCGAGTTTCCGAGGAAAAAATAAAGGTGCATACCTAGCAGCCATATGGCATTCATTGTATTAGGAGGTTGATTTTCTATTGCAGGTATGAATAATGGTTGAGATTGACTAGAAGGAGTATGAGAAGTTAATGAAGGTATGAAATATTTTATAAAATAAAATTCTTCAAATTTCAAAAGCTCTTCTTTGATTTCCTTTGATGGTAGAAAATTAGTAGAAATGCTATAGGCAACACTTTCAGTCTCGAGATCAAAAACTTGGTACTCAGGTATGGAAACAAAAAGGACTTGTTTCTTGTCTTCTTCTATTAAAGGAAGCAAATATTTCAAGGGAGTATTCGGGAGGATGATTTCTTCATTTTCTATCTTCTAAAATGAGGAAATTGGATGTCTGGAAAAATACTTGAAACTATCTTTTGATGATCCCTTGCTTCTCTTACCAATTTCTGTGGATCTGATTGAGCTAGAACATTTAGAGACTGAGGATTCCCTCTAGTTTCAATTCTTCTTAAAGTCGAGATTTCCTTTATTGATCCAGGTGGATATTGGTGGCCACCCGCCTATTCCACTTGGGGCCCCAAAATTGTTCTTTCATTTCTTTTAGTTTCTTTAATTATAGCACAACTTACTATTTTTAGCAGCTTTTTCAGGTCCTAAACTTCTGGATCCATTTTGAGGCCCTAAACAACATTTTTATGGAAAATATTCATTCGACGAATGTGAGTCGAAGACTTGCCACTCATGGTCATCAATGTAGTACTTGGATAGATATTTCCAATGAGGTATCATGGGCATCAAACAAACATCGTATGCCAAAGTTACGACGTCGGGAAATTGATGTACCAATTTACCCCAATGGGGCCCATAGTTTGGCATTTTCATCTCCTAGGGTTAGGTTTTTGGATGTTTAGGGTTTTTCTTTGTTTCTCAATAATAGATAGGATTCGAACCCCATTGTAACTCAGAGTTCATAGGCCGGTGGTCGCGACATCTCTTCTCAGAGCTGAGCTACCAATGCCCTAGCTAGTTTATTTCCATTCTATCTGTAAGCATATTTATGTTGTGTGATATTAATGAAATGAAGTCTTATTTCTATTGCATATCTGTTTTTATGTGTATTTCTATAATTCCTTACATTCCTTTATAAGTTCGGATCAGTGGTATCAGAGCAGGTCTGCTCTTTCTCGATCCTTATTTGCATGTCCCCAACCTGGTTGAACCCTTGCAAGATCAGCCTCGCAAACCCAGACGACCGCCCATGGCGGACGAAAAGAAAGATGAGGGAGCAGGAGATACTATCAAAATATTTCTCAAGGAGGCCCTCGAGAAACAAAGGAATGCGATGATGGATAACTTTCCCTAGATCCTTCAATGACTTCCCACCAACAACCACTGTGGAGACACAACACCTTTTAAGGTACAAGTAAACTTTGACATTCCCATATTTGAAGGCCAAATAGATGCAGACATCGTATATAGATGGTTGAATCTATTCGAAGGGTATTTCTCGGTGCATGAATTTTCCAACCAGGAAAGGATCGCTTTCGCACTCCTCAAAGCCGCCCCCCATGTCAAGGACTAGTGGGAAACCTACTATGAGCACAAGGACGAGAGGGCATCCTCTCGGTTTTCGGCCTCACCCACTTGGATTTCTTTCTGAGATGCCATCAAGGAAAAATATTATCCCGTGGGAAGCTATGAGGACAAGTACATACAATGGACTATGCTGTGGCAATAAAGGGATCAAGATGTGCATGAGCTAACGAATCTGTTCCATACCTTGCGCACAAAATTGGGTATCAAAGATTCAGAGAAACATTTGGTGCTGAAGTACCACAATTGTTTGCACATATACATTCAAGAGGAAATGGAGTTCCTCGACATCTCCTCGCTTGGCGCAGCATATCGGTTTGCTTCCAAGATCGAGCAAAAGTTCAAGCAAAAGAAGCGAGACTTTGGATCTGTGAATCATAAGCAAGAGAAAGGTGCTCCCAAACTGTAGAACAAAGGACAAAACCAAGGCGGGGCGGCCCACGATAACCCGCCAAAACAGCAAGCAAAGAACAACACTGTGAACCCAAAGAAGGACATGGGAAAGTGGTGTGAGTTTCATAAGAGCTTCACGCACAACACAAGTGAGTGTCGGGCCAAGTAGTCACTGGTGGCCAAGCTGAAGGCTTTTGAATCGAATGCATGCTTCAACTGCAAACTAGAACCCGAAAAGGGTAATGACAGAGGTAAGTAGATTATCGATGTAGAGCCCGATGCCACGGTTGCCACCACGAAGGTCCAAAAGGAGGAACCAAAAGATCCAAAGGAGGGGGAGCGCCTCTTCCATTCCGAGATGTGGGTAAAGGGTTTCTGGCTGTAGTTCATTATCGACAGCGGGAGCCAAAAGAACCTCATTTCAGTAGAGTTCGTGAAGTGGTTGCGCTTACCGACCACAGCACACCCACAACCGTACACCATTGGGTGTCTTCACCAAGGATGGGATCTCCACGTCAGCTAGCATTGTCGCCTTCCCTACAGCATCAAGTCCTTCACGGATGAGGTATTATGTGACATTGCTCCTCTTGATGTTTCTAATGTATTATTAGGCCAACCATACTTGTGGAAGTGACATGCTGTGTATGAGTCCCATCCTCGCGTTGTTATTGTTACTTTTCTAAATAAGTTGTACAGGACACCGGAGGTAGCGCCGCCTGCCGCCACCTCTTTGCTTACTAGAAAACAATGCAGTAAGCTCATTTCCAAAATGGGGAAATTTGCTTTCCTAGTAATCTGCCCTCATGGAAAGAATAAGACTGCGACCACGACCTCGAGACAGAGATCCTCCACCCGACAAAAACATATGGACAAGGTCGTGGAAGAGTATGGGGACATATTCACCTCACCTATAGGGGTGCCTCTGCACTGTCAGGTCAAGCACCCCATCGATCTGACCCCAGGTGCACCACTGCCCAATGGACCAATCTATCGGTTCTCTATTTTGGGGAATGACGAAATCAAGAGGCAGATTCAGGAGTTGTTGTAGAAAGGGCACATCCGACGAATTTCATCGCCCCATGGGAGCCCGATCATGTTGGTGAAAATAAAGGATGGGACTTAGAGACTCTGTATTGACTATCAGGTGCTGAATAAGATCATTTCCCGGAATAGGTACCCGATCCCATGGATTGATGATCTTCTGGACCAACTCAGGGGGGGGGAATATTTTAGTAAGATCGACTTGAATTTTGGGTATCACCAGGCACCAATGGAACCCTCCAATGTGTGGAAGACTGCCTTCAAATCCAAGGAGGGCCTTTTCAAATGGTTGGTCATGCCTTTCAGGATGAAAAATTCTCCTGCAACCTTCATGAGGATGATGGGTGACATCTTGCAGCCATTCACCAACTCATTTGTAGTAGTGTACTTGGATGACATCCCGATCTTCATCTAAAATTGGGAGGAGCACCTCCACCACATCCGACAGGCCCTCCAAACACCGCGGAAACACAATTTGTGTGCCAATTTGGAGAAGTGCACTTTTGGCATGACCCAGGTTCAATATCTGGGATACATTATTAATGAGCGAGCGATGCATGTGGATCTGGCCAATATCCAAGTCATTTGGGATCGGCCATCCCCTACCACTCTAACAGAGCTCTGCAGCTTTCTGGGTCTTGCCAATTTCTACCGCAGGTTCGTGTTGGGATTCTCTCATATCACCTGGCCCTTGAGCCAAGCCACCAAGGGAGGAGAGAAAGAAAAAGTATTTTGGTGTGAATCTCAATAGGAGGCATTTGTCGAGTTGAAACATCGCCTCTGCTTTGCCCCAGTGCTCACATTACCAGACTTGCAACAACCATTTGAGATCAAGACATATGCCTTAGACTATGCTATTGGGGCAGTTCTTACTCAATAGGGACATCCAGTGGCATATCACAGTGAGACACTCTCTGACATAGTTTGGAAGTATCCCACTTATGACAAAGAGATGTATTCCATTGTGAAGACTTTTCGACAATGGAAGCATTACATTTTGGGGAAGGAAATGGTCATCCACACAGACCACCTACCCCTACATTTCACGTAAACACAAGGGAAGTTGCAGAACGATCGCCATCAGAAGTGTTCCACATATCTGCAACAGTTTCATTTGAATATCACGTACAAGAAGGGAAGCACCAATAATGTTGTAGACTGCCTCAGCCGACCACCGATCGTGGCACTAACCACCGTTCTCAACTTGTGTGGGCACGAGACTTCTGATTGGCCACTTCTCTACAAGAGCGATCCAAAATTTGGCCACACATACAAGACACCATTGGAGTGTAAGAAAGTTCCCAATTTTCACCTCCAGGATGGACTGTTATGTCACCTGGGACACCTTTATGTTCCTTCAAGCAAGTTCCCGAAGATGATTTGGGAAGACCAGTACAGTCGAGTCATTGGGCATTTCGGGGTCGAGAAAACAGTGGCAGTACTGCAAAAGTATTTCTATTGGCCAAACCTTCGAATGGATGTTGGGAAGTACATCATATCCTGCACTGCCTATGCCATTTCCAAACCAACCATCAAGAAGCAAGGCCTCTACACTCCGCTGCCTACCCCTAGTCGACCTTGCGAATCGATCTCCATGGATTACATGTCGGTCCTTCCTTCTACTAAGCATGGAAACCACTGTGTTTTCGTGGTCATCGACAGATTCTCAAAGATGGCCATTATGGTGGCCTACAAGAAGAATATCATAGTAGAAACCACTTCTAAACACTTCTTTGAACGAGTGTGGGTACACTTTGGGATCTCACTATCTATCATCTTAGATCAGGACAACAGGTTCCTCAGTACATTTTGGTCTAGCCTTTGGTCAATGCTGGACACCAAGCTCACCAAGTCCACAACTTTCCATCCACAAACTGATGGCCAGACAGAGGTTGTCAACAGGATGATCATACACATTCTATGCATGTACAACTCAAAGCATCCATGCACATGGGATGAGAGCCTCCCCTATGTATAACAACACAGATATAACCGAGCTCTCCACAACTCAATTGACCACATCCCCTTTCAGGTGGGCTTGGGATTCTTGCCACTATGTCACATTGACGTAGCCACGCCATTTGTGATCACTCAAGCTGATTCGGCTCATGTCCAATCGAAAGCTGACAAGGAAAACAACTTCATCGAGTGCATTCAACACATCTGCCAACAGGTTCATGACATATTGGACAGAACCAATGCCAAATACAAGCAGTGACATGATCAGCATCGGTTTCCACACAACTTCCAAGTGGGCGACAAAGTGTGGCTACATTTGCAGAAGGAGCGCCTCGCTGGAGTCTGGACCCTACCGTAAGCTTCCCCTGCTCCAATATGGGCCATACACTATCACCAAGGTTGTGGGGGACAATGATTTCAAGCTTAGTATTCCACCATTCTTTGGTTTGCACTCAGTGTTCAATGTGGACCTCCTTCAGGCCTACTTTCCACCTCTACTCGAAATCTCCGACATTGCCGAACAACTCACATAAACATAGTTAAACCCAGACTGCAGGGAACAGGCCACCACAGATCGTATCATGGACATGCAAATCAAGAACACTCTCCAATAAAAGATCCAATTGTATTGGGTTGTCAAACATGGCCAACTCCTGTACCAAGGCAAGTGGCTCACCAGGGACCAAGTTCAGCGGAAGTTTCCTCATCTCATGGAGGAACTCCATGCAATGGGGACCATTGCTTCTTAAGGGGGGAGGAATGATCCATGTGGATATTGGTGGCCACCCACCTATTCCATTTGGGGCCCCAACATTGTTCTTCCATTTCTTTTAGTTTCCTTAATTATAGCGCAACTTACTATTTTTAGCAGTTTTTTCGGGTCCTAAACTTCCAAAGCCGTTTTGAGGCCCTAAACGACGTTTTTTGGGAAAATATTCATCCGACATAATGTGAGTCGAAGCCTTGACAACCATTATTATCATTGTAGTCCTCAGATAGATATTTCCAATCAGGTATCATGTGTGTCAAGCAAAGATCATATGCCAAAGTTATGACATTGGGAAAATGATGTACCAATTTACCCCAATGGGGCCCATAGTTTAGCATTTTCATCTCCTAGGGTTAGGTTTTTGGATGTTTAGGGTTTTCCTTTGTTTCTCAACAATAGATAGGATTCGATCCCCATTGTAACTTAGAGTTCAGAGGTCAGTGACTGCCACATCTCTTCTCAGCGATAAGCTACCAACGCCCTAGCTAGTTTATTTCCATTCTGCCTATAAGCATATTTCCATTATGTGATATTAATGAAATGAAGTCTTATTTATGCTCCATCTCTATGTTTATGTGTATTTCTATCATTCCTTGCATTCCTTCATAAGTCCGGATCATTTATAGAGTCGCGAGGTAAAATATATAGTCCATTTCAAATCTATTGATCTTGTTCACCATCAAAACCAAATTAAAATACTATAAATACCCAGGGAAAATATTCAATTTCATCCCCCTAAACGGTGCCAAAATATGTTATCCCTAAAGTATATAATCGATTATGAGATTGCAGAGTTTAGGAACCTCAGATATTTTATGAACTTGGTTTAAGAAAAGGTCAAGTAAACTAGCACAAAAAAATGAAGCAGGAAACACTAAAGGATGATTATGTTAGACTATGTGATACAAATTTTGAGAAATCAAAACCTAGAAATAGAACATATGATTAAAATGATTCAACACAAGAATTAACATAATGAAAACATAGATAACATAATGTTCATTCCATATTCTCATTGATAAACATCTCAATTCAAAATAACATTTTAAAGAGAGAAACAACTTTTAATACATATAACAGTTAATGGGAATTCACAATAAGTAACTTATTGAATAGAAATCCATAAACTAAAAAAAACTTATATAAAGTTGAAATAGTATTCAAAACTTTAAAGAGTAGTATATCCCGGCTCATAAAGTTATGTAGATCATCTCCAAGTTACATGTATCTCAAACTTATAGATAGTCATAGTGTTACAACTACTTCAGAATTCCCAAAATGCTCCTGTGACCTCCTAAAATTTCTAACCCCTTCCACTATCCTACTCTTTAAATTTTAAATCATAACATACATTCTAGAAATTTTCCATATCCCGAAACTGAGGATCAGATATGACTTTACAATTAACATCTTAACAACATAAAATTGATTCAAGAAAGGTCTTTGTTTAATCCATGATTCCTTTTGATTTGAATATATCGGCTAACAAGTACCAATATCTTGAGCTAACAAGTATTCATTTGGTTAGAATTTGTTGTAGATTTCTGATATGTACTTGTTTTGTTTCCAACATAACAAAATCATAATTTCTAGAATTTCCCACAACATTTTTAGGGATTCCTCAATGGAACGATACTTCTAGAAGTGATAGAACTATTGTAACAGTAATAATCAAAGGAAGGAAAGAAACCTATGAATAATCTCCCTTAGCTTCTTTCAAAACTAAAACATTTCCAAAAATCTCTCTAGTAGTTGATCAAACACACTGAGTGGCATCTGCTAAGATCACCAATCCATTTGAAGGTTGATGTTTGCTTTGTTGTTGAAACCATCTCCATTCAAAAGCTCTACTATGTCTGAGTAGTTTGTTTTTGTTTGGAGAGCTTCTGATTCTTCTTAAAGAATTTTTTATTTACTCGATGCACTTCTCTTTTCCTCCTAAGAGCTATTTTTTCCAAAAACATAGCCTATCATAATTCATAATTAGCTCATGCCACTTTGTTTTAATTTGTTAATTCTAATGGATGATAGTAATATTTGTTTCCCTTAGGCATTTGTTTTGTTCTTTGTAAATATGCAATTTCTTTCTGAGAGTTTTTGTTTTCCTCTTGCTTTTAGATTGAGCATCTTCAACAGGATCAAATGTATGATCACTTTCCTCAATTTCAATATCTCTGTATTTTGGAATTTGAAAAAACTTAGCATTATCCCTTGTTTTTCCATTGATATTAGAATTAAAAGACTCTAGAAGCATTTCTTCTAACAATCATTCTTGTTTAGACTTTGATTCATCACCATGGTCATCTCTAGGAAGTTCTGGAATGGATTGCAACCATTTTTCTATGTTTGCAAATAGCTCAGTCATTTGTATCTCGATATTAAGAGATCATTCATCTTCTTCATAAAAGGAATTTAAAATAATTATAACAACATCCTTTTTAATTGAGGGTCCAAAGAAAATTCAGTATTAAACCTGAAGCTATTTGTGTCATGAGTATTTGATCTCCTTGTATTGAATTCAGGCATGATCACTCACTCATACGTTCAGGTTGAACCCTTCGAACCTTTATTTTTGGTGATCTCTTTAAACTCTACTAATTTTTGAGGTTGTTCTTCCTGATTTGGTTCAATACAAGATTACTCATTAACTACATTTGTGAAGTTCTAACCTTTTATTTTTACACCAAAGGCCAAGGCTTCCCGAATTGGAGCGAGGTCTGAGTTATTTCTTATCACACTTTCTTGCTTGAAACATAGTTTCCTTTTACTACTTTCACGCTTTTCTACTAAGGCTCGTTTTCCTTGTTCTACATTTGTAGGATTCTTAGTTGTATTTAGATAAACCTTAGAGGATTTAGTTCCTCTAGTAGGATTCTCTTCCTTCTGTGAGATTTCTTGCTCTTCTATTTTAAACCCTGACCAAAATAACAACTCAGACCGTGTTCTATTATGTCTACTTCATTCTTCTAGGACTAATAGTTTGACAAGGCTATGATGAAAAATGCTATGACTAGTGTGCTCTGGGTGACTTTGTGTTGAAATATTGTAACTTCAAAGAATATTATATTTGTACTTTATTATTCCGGAGATGTTTCATTCCTCCGTGGAGATCTTATTGTATATCCGGATATGTTTATTCCTCCGTCGGAATGTGGTAACTTGGGTTATTAGACTTCCCTAGTGGGGGTCGGCCCTGTATGTGTTATGTGGGTCAAAGGATTGTTAGACCACCCTAGAGGGGTCGGCCTAGTCAATTGTAGTGGGGTGTTTAACACAATGGTAAATTTGGGGCTGACCTAGTTAATATATTGTACAAGTTGGAGATGTGTATAAATAGAGGAGGTGAGCTCCTCATTTGACACACTTCCCTCACTCAGAATGTAGCGCACTTGTGGAAGAGAGGTATGCTATTGTGGGGGAGGAGATCATGTATTTGGTTTGCATATTTTTATAATATTGGTCATCTATATTGAGGAATCTTTGCTGGGTTTTCTACCCCATGAGGGTTTCCCATGATAAATCTGTGTCTTTTGTGTTTATGTTGTGCTTGTTGTTTCTTTAGTGATCCTGTATATGCTATTATTGTGAAATGGAATGTAATGCTGCTATTTTCTATCTTAGCATATTAAATCTTAACATGTTATCAGAGCTAACCTGAAGGAAGGAAATGTATGGCATTTATGACACTTGCTTCACTTGCGACAATTTGAAGGTTTGGGTTTTACATAGAAAAAACCAGTCATCATGGAACTTTCTCTATAAATCCATTTCTGCGAAGTTTCAGGATCTTAAACGTTTACAAGACGTAGATAACATCCCCAGGTACCTGGTGTCCAAAGGACACCCTCAGATTCATTGTACTTTGTGAGTTATGATCAGTACAAGTTAGGGTTTCTGCCTCTTCCAGATCTCAGTCAAAATCCGGTGACCTAGGAAAAAAGGTCATAACTTGGGCTAGGAAGCTCCAAATGAAATTTATTAAAAAGTGAAAGGTAGTACACAGACTTTAATATCTCAGGAAACGTTTTCAGAGGTCGAAGCTGAACCAGTGACACGTGGCACGCCGTACAAGTCCGCTCTCCTGTTTTATCCCATAAACAGGTCACGTTGCGACACTTGGCATAACTCTCTCTCAGAAAATCCAATTGAGATCAGACCTGTCGGGATGAAAATATGACAGGTCAGGATACCATAGAAAACGTTTTCAGACCCTGTGGAGCAAAATGTTCGTAGTTACAGCAGAAACAATCAGGTACATATTTCTATCAAAACAGAATTATTTTTGGAGCACCTTCATTCATGGCTTCCGGAATTTAGGGTTTCGGAGAAAGTTAGAATTTTTGGAATTGGAATCCACGGCTGAATGCTACTCAGGAAAATCAAAATTTAGAGACCAAGATCAAATTTTTTGGTTGGGTAGAAGACCGGGCTTGATCAAACCCCAGTTCAGGATTTTGATCGGAAAGATGGAAAATTAGGGCTTCAGCAAAAGTTGGAATTTTTGAAGTCTGTAACCATGGCTGGAAGCTCCTCAGACAAATAAGAGTTTAGAGCCTTGTATCAAACCTTTTGATTGGGAAGAAGAGTGGGCTTCATCAAACCCTAGTTCGGGATCCTGTCCAGAAGATCCAGAAGTTTCGAAGGCAAATTTTGAGGGGTCAAATTTTGGAGATTTCAAAATTGAAGTATGCTAGTTTGATCAGCTCAGGAAGACACATCCTTCCATCCATTCAGAAGTGTGAAAGTCAAATATTGAATTTTTAGGGTTTCTCTAGCAAACCCTAATCAAACTCTAGATCCAGTTTCAGGGGGAGTTGAGGCTAAGGCCTTACATAAGAAGATTACAAGAAGTCTCGACAGGTATGACTTAAGGAGGTTCAGGTATGTCTTGAAATCTAATTCCTAATTAAGTTCATTAGTACAATCTTGATTAATGCTAGAATTTTCTTATCACCCTAGTAACAATATGAATGCATGTGAATGATAGAAAACATTCATTGATTAGGGCTATATGATTGTACTAATGCACTGCGGTGTTGTATGAGGTTGATGTTGTCTGCTAACAAGATACAGGTACATCATGAAAGACAAATCAAGTTCCATGATCATGACAACATGAAGACAAAGACTCCTCCATAATATTTGATCACATAGAAGTTCTGCTTACGAGGTATGTATGACTTTGTTCTGTTATGCTTAACCTATGAGATATGTAGGTTCTAGCATAGGATCTCTAAATGATTGAAGAGAACAAAGAAGATATTGATTAGGTATGTTAAACAGATATACTAATCCAGGTATGTCTCCTATGAATCTTACCTTGTGTTAGGATCCCTTATATAAGTATACTTGGTATGATTGGTTATGTTTATTCATAAAGCTAGTAATCAAGGGTTTATGAATATTATGTCTTTTATCTTGATTGATGATATGCATGAGTAAAAGAAGACTTCCCTGAAATCTTGAATACTATTGTTTATTATCTATGATCATGACTATACATATTCAAGATTATTTAGAATTATAATGTTTTGATAATATTTATAATATACTAATGAATGTATGTTTGTGTATGAGATCATGAGGATAACACTAGTGCACACTTGAGCATGCACAGTGGTACAGAATGAATAGAAGTTCAAAAGACATTTAGAAGATCAAGCGGGAGGCAACCACACAAACATAAAAGATAAGTATTTGAGTTGTTATTTGAAATAGTAAATAGATTGTATGCATATTTGTATTCATGCTGAGTGTAAACATTCATAGAGAATTGAATAGTGTACTACTAATATGCATATGATTGGTAAGTTGGACAAAACATTCCATTGTAGCTTGTCTAGAATGAAACCTCTTTGTTGACATGCTGAGAGCTATGCACACTCTCGATAGTATGCTTTGGTATAGATGGAAGGCATCTAGATAGCCATTGTATGCATACAGGATATGGAAAAGTGTTGTGCCAAAGTATTGGTCAAGATAGTTGCATAACTATGTAAATGATATCTATATGCATAATAGGTTATCATGTCAACATGATTTCATGATTATGAAGTATTACTAATCATGTACTTAATTTTGATTTGTAGGAAAGATCATGAAGAATGATGAACAATGCACAAGTGATGGATGTTCAACAAAAATATTTACAAATCAAACATAATATAGAAGGCTCGTGGCTAAAAGATTCTCTTAGAAAGAGGAAGAGAATCATGACGAGATGTTTGCTCCAAGTGACTAGATAAGACCATTCTCTTAATGATGTAATTAAAGAAGAAGTGTGAATCAGGATCTGTATGGGTACCCAGGATCGATAGTAAATTGATGAGCTTAATGATCACCATGGGTGATGTGGATCTCAACCTTTGCGGCAAGGTTGAATATGGTTTCCATACACAGATGACATGGATGCAAGAAGGAACTCACCATAGAGTTCGAATGATGTTGAGGCTCATATCAATAGACCCATCTAACAAGAGATGGCACAAATAGATGGCTGCAGAAATGAAAATGAAAGATCTCAGATTGATGCATTACTTCCTAGGTCTGGAAGTATGGAAAGGCGCAGAAGGAATCTTTCTCAACCAGGGAAAGTATGCCGAGAAATATTAAAAGGACTTGATATGTTGGAATGGCCACTCTCATGGATTCCAACTTGAAGCCGTTAGTGAATGACTCATCAGAGTTAGTGTATATAACTCTGTACAAACAAATTATTGGGTCATTGATGTATCTAACACATACTAGGTCAGATATATGCTTTGCTGTGAACACCTTGAGTCAGTATCTAGTGGAAACTAGATGTGTTCACCTGATAGTTGCAAAGCATGTGATGAGGTACCTAAATGATACGATAGACTTTGATCTATGCTATCTTGGAGATCATGACTTCAGATGGCTACACAGATGTTGATTGGGTAGAAAGTGTATCAGCAGGAAGAACACATCGAGAGGATGTTATTGTCTGGGATCAGCCATGATCTCGTGGTTTAGCTGGAAGCAATCTAGTGTGGCTCTCAGCACAAGCGAAATATATGGCTGGTTGCTCTGCTAGTTGTGAAGCAGTATGGCTTCTGGATTGTTTGACTTAGAGATAGACCCAACTGTGATCCTATGTGACAAACAAAGTTGTATCAAGATGGCAGAGAATCCAGTGTTCCATAATATGGCGTAGAAAGGAACTATAAAGTTTGAATTTGTAACAAGTTGTCGATGTACTAACCAAACCTCTACCTCAAGAAAAGGTTGAGTATTTTCCGAGACAAGCTTGGTAGGACCCTCCTCGAGAGGGGGAGTGATGTGGTCACTTATGACGAGATTTCCTGCATCGACAGTGAGGTCGATGATGTGGTTACCTATATTGGTGATGCCAACAGAGAGGTTGGTGGATGGTCCTTAGACAGGGTCTAAGTTGACGAGGGGATCGCATCATCCTTGAACACATGTTTTAAAAGGATCCATAGAAATATGTCTCCGAGAAAGAAGAGGGATTGCATCATCCTTGAACACGTGTTCTAAAAGGATCCGTAGACATATGTCTCCGAGAAAGAAGAGGGATTGCATCATCCTTGAACACATGTTCTAAATTGATTTGTAGGCAGATGTCTCCGTGAATGTGGTCCCTAGTGGATGAGAGGATTGTATCATCCCTGGAATTTAGTTCTGAAGTGATCTGTAGACAGATGTCTCCGAGAATGTGGTCCCTAGTGGACAAGAGGATTGTATCATCCCTGGACTTCAGTTCTAAAGTGATCCATAGACAGATGTCTCCGAGAATGTGGTCCCTAGTGGACGAGAGGATTGTATCATCCCTGTACTTCAGTTCTAAAGTGATCTGTAGACAGATGTCTCTGAGAATGTGGTCCCTAGTGGATGAGAGGATTGTATCATCCCTGGACTTCAGTTCTAAAGTTATCCATAGACAGATGTATCCGAGAATGTGGTCCCTAGTGGACGAGGGGATTGTATCATCCATGGACACATGTCCTAAAAGAGATCCGTAGACATATGTCTCGGAGAAAGTGGTCCCTAGTGGATGTGATAGGACTGCATCGTCCCTGAGCGTTTGGTTCAAAATGTACGTGATAGGATTGCATCATCCTTGGACTTATGTCCTAAAGTGATAGGGATTGATCATCCCGTAAGTGGATCAGGATTGCATCGTCCTTGGACTTATGTCCTAAAGTGAAGGGGATTGATCATCCCGTAAGTCGATCAGGATTGCATCGTCCTTGGACTTATGTCCTAAAGTGATAAGGATTAATCATCTTGTAAGTAGATTGGGATTGCATTGTCCCTAGACATGGTGAGGTGTCTTAAAGTGATAAGGACTAATCATCCTGTAAGTTGATTTGAGATTGCATCGTCCCTAGACATGGTGAGGTGTCTTAAAGTGATAAGGACTAATCATCCTGTAAGTTGATTCGGGATTGCATCGTCCCTAGACATGGTGAGGTGTCTTAAAGTGATAAGGACTAATCATCCTATAAGTTGATTCAGGATTGCATCGTCCCTAGACATGGTGAGGTGTCTTAAAGTGATAAGGATTGATCATCCTGTAAGTTGATCTGGATTGCATCATCCATAGACATGAGAGATGTCTTAAGCTGAGAGGGACTGATCATCCCGTAAGCGGATCAAGATTGTATCATCCTTGGACCTATGTCCTAAAGTGAGAGGGATTGATCATCCCGTAATTGGATCATGTGTGTTGCAGGGTATGCTGCTATTGTGTATACTTGTATTGATGATATGTACACTTGTATTGATGAGGATACTTGTATTGATGATATGTATACTTGTATTGATGAGGATACTTGTATTGATGATGTTTATACTTGTATTGATGAGGATACTTGTATTGATGATATGTATACTTGTATTGATGAGGATACTTGTATTGATGATGTTTATCCTTGTATTGGTGTGGATACTTGTATTGATGATGTATACTTGTATTGGTGTGGATACTTGTATTGATGATGTATACTTGTATTGGTGTGTATACTTGTAATAATGATCTAGATGACGATGCTACTGATCGTGATGATCTAGATGACAATGTTGCTGATTGTGATGGTCTAGATGACGATGCTGCTGATCGTGATGGTCTAGATGATGATGCTGATGATCGTGTGATGACGATGCTGATGATCGTGTGATGACAATGCTGATGATCGTGTGATGACGATGCTGATGATCGTGTGATGACAATGCTGATGATCGTGTGATGACGATGCTGATGATCGTGTGATGACAATTCTGATGATCGTGTGATGACAATGCTACTGATCGTGATGGTCTAGATGACGATGCTGATGATCGTGTGATGACGATGATGATGATCGTGTGATGACAATGCTGATGATCATGTGATGACGATGCTGCTGAGCGTGATGGTATAGATGATGATGCTAATGATCGTGTGATGACGATGTTGCTGATCGTGATGGTCTAGATGACGATGTTGATGATCGTGAGGATCCAGACGTTGATGTTGTTGTAGCTGTTCGAGTGCTGCAGAAGATAAAGACTCAGTACTGAAGATGTTGATGATCCAGTATCGAAGATGTTCCAGTAACTGCTTGAGTTACTGATGATGTTAAGAAAGCTTCCAATGATTTATAGATGTATCATGTATGATGTTGATGACTCCTTGCTCATGCAGATGCTATTATAATATCCTTCTTGTTAAGGGGGAGTGTTGAAATATTGTAACTTAAAAGAATATTATATTTGTACTTTATTATTCCGGAGATGTTTCATTCCTCCGTGGAGATCTTATTGTATATTTGGAGATGTTTATTCCTCCGTCGGAATGTGGTAACTTGGGTTATTAGACTTCCCTAGTGGGGTTCGGCCCTGTATGTGTTATGTGGGTCAAAGGGTTGTTAGAACACCCTAGACGGGTCGACCCAGTCAATTGTAGTGGGGTGTTTAACCCAATGGTAAAGTTGGGGCTGACCTAGTTAATATATTGTACAAGTCGGAGATGTGTATAAATAGAGGAGGTGAGCTCCTCATTTGACACACTTCCCTCACTTAGAAATTAGCGCACTTGTGGAGGAGAGGTCTGCTATGGTGGAGGAGGATATCATTTCTTTGGTTTGCATCTTTGTATATTGTTGGGCATCTATATTGAGGAAGCTTTGTTGGGTTTTCTACCCCATGAGGGTTTCCCAAGATAAATCTGTGTCTCTTGTGTTTATGTTGTGCTTGTTGTTTCTTCAGTGATCCTGTATATGCTATTGTTGTGAAATGGAATGTAATGCTGCTATTTTCTGTCTTAGCATATTAAATCTTAACACTTTGAACTTTGGTCACCACTTTAGTTAAACTCTTAAGAAGGAATAATGGAAAATTCGTCCTTTTTATCCCTTCTACATGTACTAAGAAACTCATATGATAAATAAAAATGGTAGCAATCCTACCTTCACATGTAACATATCGATGGATCATCCCCAAAATATCCTTCCATTCTTCCTTTAGAAAGCTATTGGAGGTTCCCTTACTCCAATTTGGGTCTTGATATTCAGGCATTAGGAATTGATTGTAATATGCTATAATGATTCAATTTTTGGACCATTGTTCTCCATCAACAGGAAAACCAGTTGCAACAACGATCAATTCCTCTAAGATTTGAAATTTCAAGCTCCCAAAATCAACTGTAAAACCATGAAAGCTCAGAGAAAATCTCTCTGTCACTTCAAAATTACGGGCTGACATTCTTTCACATAGAGAATACCATCCTACTTCCTTAAACTTCTGGGAACACTCTAGATGTGCTTCCAAGAATTCCATACCTTTAGGCTTATACCTATATATCTTTCCACTTTTCCTTCCCATCTCCACATAACGTTCAATCAAGGGTTGATAACTAGGCTAGGAAAGTATAATAGAATAGAATTGAAAAAATCCAAGGATTAGTAAGAGAATGTGAAACAGCTAACATAAAAAAATGGAACCATCTTGACCCACAATCCACACATCCAATCACATGCCGAGTAATTGAATGAGGACATGTGTCATTATTATTTGAATTGGGAGGAGTTCATATCAAGTGATCTGAAATAAATATGTGATCTACCACCTGCCCATAAAAAAATATCACAACTTTAAAACATGATCAGCAATCATTACCTCAAGGTTGATGCGGATCTTCTCGTCACGGCCTTCAATTTTTCTGGAAACATCATTAAAGAAACGTTTTTCAGTTTCACTGCAGGAACTTTAAGATTTTTGGTAGTGCTCTCAAGAATAAAACAAGATCAAAGCACTTCTTGAAATTGACTTTGCTTTAAAACACTTGAAACTCACTCAGGATGTTACTCAATGACATACATATATTGTTAGGCAAATAACCTACTAGGAAAGACTATATTAAGATATATGAGACAAGTCTAAACTATCTTATAAAGAATGAATACATGCAAAACAAACCAAAGGTTAATCAAAAGAATGAACAATCTAACTATTAGGGTCGACTCAAAATTGATTTCTTGGACTCAAAAGGATCCGAAATAGAAAATATTTGGAGTGATAGACTTACGTACTAACACTTGCAAATATCACTATTATTGTGAATCTTCTGAACCCTACATCTCCAAAGAAGTTGTGATCCACATTGGGACATATGGTCCACTACATATGGTTTATCCACAACTACACTTCTATCATATCTCCTTTGGAACAACTACAAAAGAAAGCAAAAGCATTCCATTGGACCGCAAATTATGAAAAATATTTTGTAATACTGAAAGAAAAAATTGCGAATTCCCCCATCCTTATGTTTCCCAATTGGGTAAAATAATTTCACGTACATGTTGATGCATCCAACATTTCCCTTGGATATGTGTTATCCCAACCCGAGGAATGCGACATTGACAACCCTAAAAACTATCTAAGTCTAAGCACAACTATATGACAATAGAAAGGGAAGGATTGGCGACAATTTATGCCTTGAGGAAGTTCCAACAGTACTTACTTGGTGGACACTTCAAGTTTTTCATAGGTCATTTAGATCTCAAGTATTTAGTTTTAATGCTGAAATTTTTCTCATTTTAATGTGTTTCTTTTAGAATTATTTGAACTTTATTTGCCTTCATTTATCCACAATTTTGATTATTTTGTTTTCAATCTATTTTTTATTAAATTATGATTGTTTTTATTTTCTTTAATTCAAAATATTCAAATGGCTTATTCAACATGGTATTAGTCTCAAAGTTTTTTTTGGTGTTTTATTATGTGTTAAATAATTCCAATATTTAAATTGTCAACCTGGGGAGGGAGCTTATGAGATGCAATCACTATATGTGCAGGATTGACGGCTTGAACTAACCTAAGCTGACTAAAGATGCAAATGTGCTAACATGCAACTATATGATTTTAAACTACTCGCATGACTTTCATAATTCAAATGCAAGAATTTATTCTATCTATGAAAACAGGAAATTGATTAACAAATGAAGCAAGTAGAAAACTTAATAAAGATGTTCAACTGAATTGTATTTGATTTGGAAGCAAGTGGAAAACTTGATAAAGATGTTTAATATGAAAGCAAGTAGAAAATTTGATAAAGATATTAATTTCTGATCCAAATCTTATGTTATGAACATCTTCGTTATGTAACTGAACGGAAACTAGTCTTATGATTAACAAACTGAAACAACTTAAAAAATGGAATTATTAAACTATGACTTGAAAACAAACTATATAGAAAATGAACTGATAAATTCTAAAACAGTAACTAATTAACAAATCAGATATGAAGAACTTAATTATGGAAGAAGGTTGAGAAGAAAGTTTAAGAAGAAAGAGGAGAAAGGAGGAAATAATGATGAAGTTTAATTAAGAAGTCTAAATAACATAAAACAAGAGTTAAATTACATCTAAAACCATTAATTAGGAGTAAGAAGAATTATGGTTGAGAGATAGAAGAAGTTAGATTCTAAGAAAGGCCTAAAACAATGCAAAAAATACACAGGTCTGAATGACGATCCGAATGTCGGTCTGAATGGCGGTCCAAATGACGATACGAATGAAGGAAAACAAGTTAAGTTAAGGAAAAGAAGAATTTTGGATGATTTAATTACCAGCTAGTTTTATGCATATGATTCTACAGTGCAAAGGAAGCAATAGATTGACTATTAGAGGCTAAACTAATAAGAGATTATTTACTCTAATCATTATCTAAGTAGAGGAATTATTTCTATGAGATATAGGAAGA
Organism: Larix kaempferi; assembly: GCA_027924585.1. Lineage (NCBI taxonomy): Eukaryota > Viridiplantae > Streptophyta > Pinopsida > Pinales > Pinaceae > Larix > Larix kaempferi. Next base: position 5,816,962 of record BSBM01000792.1, read on the forward strand.
AGGTTAAGATGGAAGAAGATAGAGTTAACCTACAACAAAAGAGAAGAAAAACTAACAAAAGAGAAAAGAAAGAAGCTAATACTAACTATGGAAGAATTTGGAAGCAATATCTAACTAAAAATGATGGAAGGAGGATTGAAAACAAATTACAAACTAGCAAACCATTGGTCTACCATTTCCTAATTCAGAAGAAGAGAGATTATATTAACATCAGAATATTAATTACGGAGGAATGAGGATGACCTACATAGGAAAAACGAAGTTAATTACACGCACAGGAAAATAAACTAGTTAATTGCAGAAAAGAAATACAGAAAAAAATAACAAAACCTTTGGTTGATGAGAGCCCTTCCCAGCAATCAGAGGTGAGACTAAATCAACTTAATCACCAACAGCTACAAACTGGAACTTCCATTAATTGATGAAAATTACAAAAACATATGTTATTTCCTACAATCTATCTGCTAAACTGATAATCTACTGATCATCATGTCTCTATACAAAGCAGCTATTTATAGATTACAATAGATGAGAAGGTTGACAGAGTCGACCTCTCTAAAAATAGAGGTCTCTAATGATTGTAACTGCTGATTTAAATGATGCGTAACAATGCAGGGAATGTCGACCCAGCTTCTCGGCGTCAATCCTACCCAACACGAATAGCGGAGCATTCATTTCCTCAAAACATGGGCAGAAGCACGTGCTGGAGCGTAGATGTGGGAACAGGAGTCACGTTGGCAAACTGAGCGTGAACAGGATGGACTCCTTCCAGAACAATTGCATGAGCAGTCAAGAATGGGCGTGCTTGATCCTTGGCTGAATGCGCAAACAAATCGAGGCTTGGCATGTTGATGAAGATGTGAGATTTGTTTTCATGTTTAGCGAGTATAGGAGAGGATCTTCTAGAACCATGGCTCATTAACCATGCCCATTGCGTGGAAAACAAAACCCATGTGTCCTCCTCTTCATTCAATGATCTGAGATGTGTCAACCATGGATTTTGCAGGCTAAACGAAGGGCTGAATGATGAGTTGAACACATTTTAACTCAACACATAAGCACACGGTTTGAATGAATGGTCATTTGAGAAACACAACCTGTAAATTAAAACATAAATACCAATTATGCCCATAAAATGTCACTTTAACATAAATAAACCATAATATAATGAAATGTGAACAAGATTTGTGTAATATGTAATTATATGAATACCTAGACTATTTGATGGGATGAATGGCAAATAAAACAACTTACTATAGCAAAAACATGATAGAAACAACGTCATTCCCAGTAGATTGTTGATAAAAAATGGTGACAAAATGGATGCCAACATTCCCGCAAACCGAAGATATGCCAGGTCCCACTAAGGAAAGAGAAAAATAAATAAGGAAGAAGTGGATGTAGCTGGATGGATTCGGAAAGGATGAGAGCGAGCAGAGTGATGGTGAGGATTAAGTAGGGGTCAATTTTAAAACAAGGTCCAATCGATTTTTTGAAAAATCATGAGACGAAAATTTGGCATGTTTTACAATCACACCATTATTCAGGATTTTTGAAACGTGTACCATAATAAAGATGTGTGCGCTAACGAATTCATATGGTTTGTGAAATATTCCACCATGTCCAAAGTAAACATTGGACAGGTTGAAAAAAAAATTTCATCATAGGGTTATAACATAGTGCATTAAAAATCATGATGATCTTTAATTAATAAAATGACGGTTCGTATGTTGATTTTTTTGGAATATAACTTAATGAAAAGTTAAAACCATATGATAACCAGATAATAATTCTGAAAATCGCAATAATGCATGATTAATTGATTCATTTGGTGAAGTCAAAATGAATTAAAGGAATGAGATCGTGTGCAGAGATGATACTTGATTAATCCCTGATATGGTTAGTCAATTAGATTTATCAATAAAATTTCAAAAATTAACTACCTTAGCACACTTAATCATGATTTTATAAGCTATGGTTTCATCAGATCATCATTCATTTGATTCATTCGACCCTTCATACAGACTATTTGTCTATATAAGATGTGCTTGCTAGATCTGATTGCTGCTGATTATGCAGAAAATTTCTGAGGCTGCTAGCACACAAAAGGATGATGTAAAATTGCTTTTCTGAAATCTTTAGTCGCTCTTCTTTTTTCAACATGGATCAGAACAGTTTTTCTTTTCTTTTCTGTTACTTGCATTATTCCTGAAACAATAGATCATTGTATCAGCACTTTTTAATTGTATTATAAGTAAACAGAAAAATAGAAGCAATTATGAATCCTAGTAAACAGATAAAATAGAAATAATTTTGAATCCTCCCCCAAAACGAAGGAATGGCACGTCCTCAGGCCATTAATAAATTAATACTGGGTTGTATGCTTCTTATGTAAACACTCTAGATCAACATCAATTAGCAAGAAATCCTAAAAACATCATTATTCTAAAAACTAGAACTTTTTGAGAAAAAGATGTATTCATGATATGAACAAAACAATATCATACTAAGTCAGATTCTTCAATACATGTGTTACAACATAATTTTCCACCTTGTGAGTATCAACATTCTTTGGCCTGCAGGATTCATTTCACTGACTCAAATCCACTTTATATTCTTCATACACTATTTTTCCCTATTTTTTTCCCATGTATGCTAGCTGCATCGTTACAGTGGGCGTACCCGCGAGTTGCATCACTATAGCCCGCGGGTAGCATGTAAGATGGTAATAATCACTAGTTTATTACTTTTTACTCCCAAAAAGCGGCTATTGGGTGACCTTTGACCCTCCATCTGCCCAAGAAATGCCTCGATGTGTCCTTTCACTTACCTTTGAGAGGACTATATATTGAGCACATATGGCTTATGGACGGGAGGAGAAAGAAGAGCAAGAGAACTCTAGTGGATTTTTTCCCTATCTTGAGTCTACATTCATTGATCCTTGTAGTTGTGAACCCCTTATGTTCACCTTACAAAATCCTATCATAGTTTGAGTTTGCTATTCATGGAGGATTGAAGTGGTGGAGGCACAAGTGGATTGATCCAGATCTTGGTTCAGATTGGTTGCTGGAAAGAGGTCGTATCACATTGTACTTCTTCTTGTTTATTAATAGAAATACTCATATTCTCGTCCATTATTGTTGTGAATGTTGTTTATTCTACATTGGGTTGAATTTACTTATAATATCATGGACCGTTGCTATTGATGATGTTAATTTTTTTTATATATTATATGTACCTGTTGTGTATTGGCTGTCAAGACTAATTTGCAGATTCAAGTGCACCGATTGAAAGCTCCAATGGGGATCTACATCAAATGTTTGGATCGAGGTTGGTTATATTCTTCATTATCTTAGCATTGTCATTTATATAGCATAGCATTGATATTTGAGTTAATTTATGGTAGTCAGCTGTCTATTATGGTCTACCCCAAGCCATAGTGAGTTTTCTCCAATACAAAAATGGCAACTCCACTGGGGAGAACATCCATGTTTGGGGATTTTTGAGCATTAGTCCTTAATTAGAGTTGTTGTTTGGCGAAGCTATATGTCACTAATTGTCCGTTGAGATACATTATAGAAAACTTATTTTTTCTGAGCCATTGGACTCTTTATTTTCCCACTTGCCTTTCCTTACCCGCGGGCTAGCTTTGCTCTTCCCGCATACACCCGCCTCTCTTTACTCTACTGCTCGCGGGTACCTGCAGGTTTTCCTTTGACAGTTGCGTACAACTGTGTCTTTGGTTGATTTATGACTTTTGGTTGTTTTTGGGTTGGCTTTGGATGATCGTGAGTCTTTGTTGGCCTGTTTCTTGACTATTCCATGCCTTGGTTGTGACCAGAACTCTTCTTTTCTCTTGGTTGAGCCTTGTTGGTTTTTTACCCATCTTTGGATTTAGCCTTGTTGGTTTTTTCCTTTTGCGCTCATTCCTTTGGATGAGTCTTACTGTTTGGTATTTGTCGGGTTGTCTTAGTGATCTCCTTGGCATATCAGTGACTAGATAGTAGGATTTTGCTTGCATTTTTCATTTCCTTATATTGAAAAATACAAAAAAAATACATATAGTTTTGCATTTTCCTTTTGCTTATAAGAGAAAATACAAAAAAAAAAAAATTACTTTCATGTTTTGCATGTTGCAGTGAGTGATTGCTACCTTCATTTAGGTTCTGCTTTTGCATTGAAAATATAAAAGGATTGCATTTTTATTTCGAAACCATTGGGTTTATTTTGCATGTTAGTGACATTGTTTTATTGGATAGATGAGTCTAGGATTTGACAATTTTGCATACTATTGAGTCATACACATCACTAGTTTCACGACCATATTCCTTGAGTAACCACAACCATTAAAATTAATGCTTAATCTTAAAATTGATTAGACCGATTTTATTTATAGGGTACACCAACTAGCATAGGTTTAGAGTCTTGGAATAGATCATTGTGAGTTAACAATCCAAGACTACTAAACGAAACATTAGGTGTCTTACCACGGATTGGAGGAATCCATGGTATACATCGATGTTCTCAGGAAGCTCTACTCAAACCATAGTTAAGCACGAGGTCACGGGAGGTTGGTTGAGGAGATATCCCTCTGATACCGGCTGAACGTGGGAGATATTTCCAGGATTTGTTCATATCTGGGGACTCTTGGGGGATTTGACCCTCATTGAGTTTCGGGCTTATCTACCCTGCCCATACGACGGATCCCACCTGCGACTGTCCCCTTGACCATTGGTTATATTGCGGTGACCATAGTGGCCTTACTTAGGTATCGCATAGGGTACTTGCAGTGGTTATGTTGTTTGTGTCCTGAGTCAGATATGGATTGGACAACACAGTTGTTTGTTGCCAACGGTTACGGCCCTTTGCACGCAGTGAAGCCTGGGTGTCTCTATAACTGATTATGTTACCTCCGGCTATAGTTTGGGAGTCTCAAGCCTCTCCTAGGAAAGACATACTGGCTCTAGTGTCGGGAGCTCATTTAGCCACTCTCTTTGTTTGTTCTTGGCTATAGTTTCTCTAGGTGTGTGCTTTTGATTTACTGTTTTTTATCGATAGTTGGCCTTTAGGGGATGTTTTGATTTTATTTTCTCTTCGGAGATATCGTGGCGCGGAGTCCTACTCTCCACCGATCCCATCGGTTGGCTGGTTTGTAGCCTACTGAACTTTCACATCGCGTTGCTAAAGGACGCCAGCGGGCTCCCTCTGAGTCTTCAGATTCTTATGAGACATACGTCCTAGACGTCATGACCGCTGCACACTTTGACACAGGAGAAATCCCTACGAGTCCATCTGGTAGATTTGAGCACACTTTAGACACCCCTACTCCTCGTGACGCATGGGGAGGTGATCCACTTGAGACCCAACCTAGTTTGTTTGGTCCGGATCCAATCGAGGACGACCCGTTCGATCCTTCATATCCACATGGTTATCTACATGGGATACCAAAGTTTCATGATGATACAGGTCCTACGATCAACCCTACTACATTATCATATGGTATGCCGGATTACACCACAGTTGATCCTTCCACTACTTTTGGTAGCCATGTTTGCGCCGTTCATGGTGTTAGCAACACTGCACCCACTGGGGGCAATACCCTCGCCGGGGGCACCACGTTGTCCACTCACACACATAGTATGGGGACCGGTCGCGTTCCTCCTAACAATGTTAATGTTGGAAGACGACTTCCTCCTAGGGCTATCCAACCTAATAGGAACATTGTTCGAAACACGACTCGCGATCCACCACCTAACACACATATCGCTACCCGTCAACCCAGGACCACTTTCACGAATTTTAATGGTCCTCCTAATTATGGGGGTGGACATATACCACACACTTTTGCATCCACCGCCGTTACTAGTAATACTAATGTAGGAGGTGGGAATATATCTTATCCTCATGGTCTTAACACCACCATTCCTGCTACTATTAACACCAACATTGGGGTTGGGAATACTTCTCATACTTTGGGTCACCACACGACTACTCATGCTAATCCTAATGCTGGGGGTGGGAACATACCTCACCATTATGGTCATTACAAATCGGTTCCTACTACAAATAGTACGTATATGCCCCATACTTATGGTGGAAACCCTTACTACAACACAGTCGGGGCTGGCCACTAGTTCAACCCACCTCAATACGGTGCCCAAAATAATTATATACCTGCTTACTTTCATATGGGTCAGGTTGGAGGAGGTTATCAACCTTATGGCCATGGTCAAGCTTATGGTCCGCTAGGTCCTCATTATCAATAGTTTAATGCTCATGGTCAAGCTTTTGGTCCACCTTATAATTCGGTTCCGTTCAAGCAACCTTTTATGGGAGCTTATAATCAAGCTTTCCAGCTGCAGCTCCCGTTCCTTGCACGCTTGAATCTTCCGGATCTTTCAAAGCTCAGGAATGATCTGGTGTGTCACGAACCTAAATGGAATCCGGTCCCTACCAAGCTCCCTTCGGACATTCCTAAGTTTGAGGGGAAAGGTGGTGAGGATCCGGGTGATCATGTCACAACGTTTCACCTTTGGTGCTCCTCCAACTCGTTGAATCACGATTCCATTAGATTACGACTATTTCAACGCACCCTCACGAGGGCAGCTGTGAAGTGGTATGTTGAGTTTCCTGGGAACACTTATAGGGGATTCAATGAGATTGCTTTGGTTTTTTTGGACCATTTCCAGTTGCCAGTTCGCTATGATACTGGTACTAAACTTTTGTCTACCTTCCGTCAGAATAAGGCCACACATATTTCTGACCACGTTCAAGAGTGGTGACGGCAGAAGAGGTTAGTGAAAGCCAACATTCCTCCAGAGTTTCTGTTGGAATGGTTCCTCAAGTCTCTACTCCCATACATTGCTAAGGATGTTTCGATGTCCGACATTGTGATTGAGGAACAAGCCATCTTGAAAGTCCAGCAGTTAGACCTACTATACTCTCAGTCTGGCATTTTGTATGACATTATTTCTGATGCACCACAAACATGCCATGAGCCCAAGTCAGTTCCTGGACCGCATGCCAATGGCATCATGGGATCTGCAAGTACTCACCTTGTAGATTTGGCGGCCAATCAAATGCAAAATTTGTTGCTAAACCAATCTACTCCCGGACAGGTTCACACCTTGTCCACTTCCACCCTGCCGTTTGATGTACACAATGTGCAATCAACAAAACCGTCAGGTAACCAGCAACCCGGTGGTAAGAAAAAAGGGAGAAACAATCGTAGGGGTGGAAACAATGGGAATAACAATAATAGAAATAGCAATACCCCTTGTAAAGAGAATGCCAACCCTCCTCGAGAAGGTGGAAATGTTGGTGAGGACTGTAAACCTAGGCGTAAGGTGAAGTTTTCTTGCAAGCTCTATGGGGAAGACCATCTTACTCACTTATGTCCTCGAATCGAAGAAGCATTGTAGCATTTGGCACAGAGCCCAGCTATGTTAAAGGATCCCCTTCCTCATCATAAAAACATGGCTTTGCATGCTTCCACCACTGGTTATGGACCTACTGAGACGGTAACGTCTTCTTCTAATACTAGTGGTTATGGATGTGTGAATATGGTTCAATCAGAGGTTAGTGTTGCCACTTGTCAACGCGATTATGGTGCACCACAACCTAATATGGGGAGTGAGCCTCCCCCTCTTCCTGACAATTCCTTGCATATCAAGAATACCTCTAATATGCCATGGATACCGAAAGGTGTTCTTAAGCGCTCTATGCATAATCCTAATGCTCGAGCCACCCATAACTACTCAATCATGGACGATTTGGGCCAAACTCCGTGTGCCATGTCGGCTCTTGAAGTTTTGCAGGCCTGCCCTTCTGAAGAGCATGCCCTTTTGAGTGCGTTAGGAGTTCAGGATGGGGGAAGTCCCAGTGTTATCAAGTTTGACACTACTGATGTTCAACCTTGCTTACCTTACCATGTGGCTTTTCAAATCCAGGTGGTGTGCCTTCAGAATTTTGTCAAACGTACGATGGTTGACGAAGGTGCTTCTGTGTTAGTAATGTCATTAACTTTTTGGAAAGTTCTCGGCTCTCCTCCTCTACTCGCGTCTAGAACCACGCTCACTGCATTCGACGGTCGGTCATTTAAGCCACATGGAATTATCCCTTCCCTTGTTGTATGCTTGGGAGGTAAATCTGTTCCTATTGAAGTCGAGGTGGTTGATGCGCCCATCGACTACAACCTTTTACTGGGTGGAAATTGGATGTACGCTATGAAAGCTGTCGCATCTACTGTATTCAGGGTTATCTTCTTTCCACACGAAGGCAAGATTGCGACCATTAATACCCCTTCCACAGCATCCACGGGATCCGTAGTCCCGCAAGTTACTGATTCTCAGTTGGCAACTGGTAACATGGGTGTTGGTATGTACCCTTCATTGATGGGAACCTATGATTTTCATGTACCTATGAATTTTATTGGAACCATTTCCAATGATGCGTCTCCTCCATTGCGTAATGTACCGTTCCAGACTTCATATTTTGATGATCCATGGACTTTACCATCCATGAGTTCTACATCTGGAGACATTACGCACGTCGGGATGTCTATGCCACTGTCTGTAGCTGAGCTTGCTTACAAGGATATTCAACAAGCCACTTCAGAGCCAGATCTCTCTTCTTCACGGAAAGGGGAAGAAGATCCCGTTATGCTTCCCACGTGTGTAGTCGACCCATCTTATTCACATGATTGCCTCGATGGTATTCTACCTTCAAATGAAATTTTTATCAAGGCCATGAATGGTAACGACAAGCCTTGGGAGGATTCTCATCATCAATTTTATTTCCTTCCTACCCTTGATCTTATTGAACGAGATGAGCCTCAAGTACAACCTGCCATGCATTTGGATTTTGATCCAGGCATAGTTTTGTCTAGCCCCGGTTTGACATTAAAGTTTGATCTCCCTAGTGATAAGTCTGTAGACTCTCCTATAGATCCGCAAATCAGTGATCCTGATGAGTTCAATTCTACTTCTAGAATTTCCAACTTCCGTGATGATGAATTTGCCACTGCAGGTTCCTCCACGTCCTTCAGCTTTGCTCTTCATTTCAAAGTTGATCATTTTGGTCCCTCGGGTGTTGGTACTATGGCACCTTCAGTGGTTAGCTCTCCCTGCATTATGTTTGAGGTTGATAATAGTGAACTTGAAAATGTTTCTACCGCAGTGACTTGTATCAGATTTTTCATTACGTTCGTTTTAAAAATGATCTTGGTACTTATGTTTCTTGGAGATAGGAATCTTAGTTGGACTTATACTTGTTTACTGGTCCTTTTCGAAATTTGCTTCAGTCATGGAAGGAATATTCAGAACCTTGCATATAGGTTTAGGCCACCCCATTGTTATGATGCATTTGAACCTATTACTATCCGAATTCGCAGACACCCCTGAGTGTCCTTATCTTGCTCATATTCCTTGCATTATGCATAGCTTTGTTCCATGCACTTGGAACTAGTCTCGCATGTCCCTGACACTCGTCTGCCCCCATTACTAGCATTCTTCCACCTTTACTTCAAGCTCGTTAAAAATAGTAAGAAGGTCACGAGTTTACTTTTTCGGGCTCGTTAAACCTTTACGGAAAAGAGTTTTATAAAGTATTTTTTAAGCTCTTGTTAGACTTTTTCAAATCAAACAAGATTGCTGAGTATACTTGCCATTTCAGACTCGTTAAAGGATTTGAAGGGACATCCACTTAGGTATAAGTTTACCCCTTTTCGGGACCTTTGTGGGTTAATTACGAAAAAGGCATACTCTAGTCATACGTGACTAGAAGAGTTCTTCTCTCATTTTTTTACACTTTTTCAGGTGAGGAGACTAACTTTATGAAAAAGGACTTCCCTTTTATGTCGAGTTGTGATTGCATTGCGTTATCCTGCTTGCCATTTGAGTCTTGTGTCGGCTCCCGCTTACTCACTTATTAGCCATATGCTTGAGCACTTTACCTTCTTAGCCAAGCAGAGCCTTAATTTATCTTTCGTAGCTTGATGACCCTTTACCTTAAGGGAACATTCCCCCGAGTGTCTACATCCTGCATACGCTTCCTTGCATTGATCATAGGTATGTTCCACTGCTTGGGACTAGTCTGCTCACTATCTGACACTCGTTCCCTCACTTGTTATACTATAATCAATTTTATTCTTTTTCAATATTTTCTAAATATGAAAAAGACAAAAAAAATCAAATATTCCAAAAAGTCGGATGGGATTATGGTTACTACTTCTGGTTGGAAGGTGTTGTGTCACCTTTGAATAGAGCCTTCATTCCACTCCATACATTATGATTCGGGACTATAGTTGGACCTTAGGTGCTGTACTTGTTTTTCAGTTTACTCCACCGATTGGTTAAGCTTTCAGTCATTATGGATCCCTTTGTGGTGCTTGTTGCATCACACAGTCTATATCAAGTCTATGCTACCTAAGTCTATCCATCTGCTCATGCTCTTGTTCAAAGGAAGTCCCGAAACCAAAGTCGGCCAGTCCTCAGATCTCTTGACTATTGCATGTTGGCAATCCTTATTGAGTCAGTCCGTTTCACTTGAGCTCTTCCAAATCTTTCAGCGTAGCTAGTACCTCAGGCTGGTTGATGGGGGATGCCCTAATGCCCTCCTTCCAGCGAGTCTCATTCCATCGAATTCAACCCATTTATTCTGGGACTTGAGGATTAGTGTTCGGTTGAGTACCTTGAGGCTTGCAGTCATTAGTGCCAGGTTCTCTCACCATCGACATATTTGGGAATACATAAATGTCCCTTGATCGATGGATTCATCATAGTGTTCGACTTCAACACATCTATTCAAACTCTGATGATTGTGCTATGTGCCTTGATGCCCATTTTCATTATTGGTGGGTTATCTTGTGTTTGTTAACGGTATACATCATTGACCGGTAATCAGACGATGTCACATCAGGTTCAAACCCAACTCCTTTATTCACTTGATGGGACTTGCACCGTTGAAGACTTGTGTAGAAGACCCCAGGCGATAATGGCATTCAGTATGCTACTTATGATTATGAATTTACATCTGAGATATCACCTCTTAGATATCAACAATTTGTACCTCCAGTTTGCACCAGTTGTTTCCTTTTTAGCAGGAGACCATATCTTACTGTAGATGGATCATGGCTATGATCACTTATGACATGTATTCATTATGTACTGCCTATTCATGGCCATTGTATCAGATTGTTGTACTATACCGACATGTATCCAGGGATACTATTGTATTATGACGAGTGAGCTTCTCCTTCCACTTGTGTCTCCATCACTCCACTTCTTAGATTTATAATGTGTTTCGGCCATCATAGCATCAGTCTCTGACCTCACACATTAGGGGGCATCTGTTACAACATAATTTTCCACCTTGTGAGTATCAGCATTCTTTGGCCTGCAGGATCCATTTCACTAACTCAGATCCACTTTATATGCTTCATACACTATTTTTCCCTATTTTTTCCCATGTACGCTAGCTGCATCATTACAGTGGGTGTACCTGCAAGTTGCATCACTATAGCCCGCAGGTAGCATGTAAAATGGTAAAAATCACTAGTTTATTACTTTTTACTCCCAAAAAGTGGTTATTGGGTGACCTTTGACCCTCCATCTTCCCAAGAAACGCCTTGATGTGTCATTTCACTTACCTTTGAGAGGACTATATATTGAGCACATATGGCTTATGGACAGGAGGAGAATGAAGAGCAAGAGAACTCTAGTGGATTTTTTCCCTATATTGAGTCTACACTCATTGGTCCTTGTAGTTGTGAACCCCTTATGTTCACCTTCCAAACTCCTATCATAGTTTGATTTTTCCATTCATGGAGGATTGAAGTGGTGGAGGCACAAGTGGATTGATCCAGATCTTGGTTCAGATTGGTTTCCGGCAAGAGGTCGTATCACATTGTACTTCTTCTTGTTTATTAATAGAAATACTCATATTCTCGTCCATTAATGTTGTGACTGTTGTTTATTCTACATTGGGTTGCAATTACTTATAATATCATGGACCGTTGCTATTGATGATGTTAATGTCGTTCATATATTATATATACTTGTTGTGTATTGGCTGTCAAGACTAATTTGCAGATTCAAGTACACGGATTGAAAGCTCCAATAGGGATCTACATCAAATGTTTGGATTGAGGTTGGTTATATTCTTCATTATCTTAGGATTGTCATTTATATAGCATAGCATTGAGAATTAAGTTAATTTATGGTAGTTAGCTATCTATTGTGGTCTACCCCAATCCATAGTGAGTTTTCTCCAATACAACATGCAAATTCATCAGTTTATGCTCATGAAGACCACATAAAGAATAATAGTGTACGAGATGCAAAAAATGCCATAGGAAAAACTAGTCGTCCATGACTCATTGTAAAGATCTCTTGTCATCCAAAGAATATAGATAAGGTTCACCATAAAGTTTATGAGATATACTATAATTATGGGTCCCATTTCTAGGATAATAATATCCTAGGTATTTGTTTGAATTAGATGACAAGGTCCAAGTCCAACTTACAGCCATTATCTAATGACAGTATAAATAAGTGGCCTAAACATATGTTTGTATACTCAAGTTTTTTTATGATCTATGTGAATAGCAATGCATTAACCAAACCTCTTTTACCCGATATTGACCCGCTGCCAGCAGGCCTGTTCAGTACCTCGGCGGGTTTATCTTGGTACCATGCAAGCATAGCCCCGCTGCTAGCGAGCTTATTTGTAATACCCCCAATTCGACCCTTAGGATATATTAGCCTTAAATGTAAATAATGTGTACCTGTGATGTATGTTTTCCTAGCGTGGAGCTCAAGGCCAAGGCCCCGCTAGTGAAAGCCGAATTTTATTTAAAGGGCAAGTATTTGATATTTTGATACCATGTGCTCTTAAGCCATGGAAATTGTAATAGGATGTAAATAAACATCAGGCAATATAAAATTCCAAGACTGGCTATGGAGGCAATGAATGAGAAGGGGGCCACGTGTATCCACTAGGGAGTGGTGAAGGGGCTATGGGAGTGAACCATAGGTTGCCATATGTCTTTATGAGAACCCATTTGACCTTTCTAAATGACATTTATTCCTATTGTAAGAAGTGGTTGAAGAATTAAGTCAATGACTTTGATGGAGTATGGGCAGCCCTGAAATTCGTATGGGAAGGTATGGGCTCTTTTGACTTGTCCCACAAGTCACTCTACATCTTGGGGGTTGCTCCATCCTTATCCCCATTCCACGTGGAAGTATGGGACATCTTTCTCCATCCAAAAACGAGTTCCCAACGGTGAGAAATCCAGAAATCGCGACTGTGAGAGAACCCACGTTTTGGGAAGCCAAAAACGTCCCGATTTGGTATTGGACAGTGAAATCCAATGGGGGATCCATTGGTAGGAACCTTGGGGCGAATTTGGGAGCAATAGCTACCCCAAAATCCATGGGAAAACCCATTTTTAATTGCCCAGAAAATCAGTGACGGATTTGGGTTATTTGCTGAACAAGCTGTGAGAAATCCAAGTGTGGATGTTCGAATGGAGGTTGGGATCGTCTGAGTCTAGCTTGATGTGGATCTAGCTCTGGGATTGAGCTTAGTGGACTAGCATCCCTCTCCATTTCCCATTGCATGCTTGAAAAGCCCAACTGTGTGTTGGCTTAGCATGGTTGTCTGAGTGAAATCCTGACTGTGAGGGAGCCATCTAGTTCCTCCTTAGTGGATACACAGCCCAGCTCGGGGGTGATCTCTCAGCTGAAAGAATACAGGCTGGACAGAGATATATGGTTGGGTGGAACGTTGCTCTCACGTAGCCAGTCGTTGGACATCAAATTCTCAAGAGAAGTGTTCTGTGGGTTATAAATTATTCCATTTTGTATTCTGCAATATGTTAAATTGTCCATGTTTTAATGAAATGAGTTAATATGGATTCTATGCATGGCATACGAATGAGAATGGGTCTCTTTATGTTGAATCATTCTCTGTTGTGGTAAATATGTTATGCAATTACGGTCTGTTTGTGTGCTTGCTAGTATGTTCATCCGCTGTGTTTATATTGAAACGAATCTGCATATAGAAGTTTTAAAATGTTAGGAATTTATGTGCAAAAATTATTGGGGTTAAGTTTACAAAAGCCCGGTATGTTGTTAATGTTTCCTTCCCTGCATGTTCTAAGGAGAAGGGGACATTACAGAGTGGTATCAAAGCTCTAGGTTCAACCCTACGGCTGTTGGGCCCTTCACAGAAATACAAATCATTGTGTGTTCATGCATTTTGTATTTGGAACTAAAATGCATTAAAGAAACCTCAAGATCGCATGACTGTTTGGGGATTTTTGCAAGCTGCTTGCATTAATTACATTGATGGCATTCTATGAAACAGATAAAGGAGCATGGGCAACCTCTGCCATCTTAAGCTGTTTTGTTGTTTTGTTGTTGTTGTTAATTGTTGTGCATAGGAGATGATGCATCATGTGCTTGAGACCTTGATTAATGATGAATCCATGTTCCTTGAATGACCATGATGCTTGAATGAATGAACTTGAATGTTGAGCATGGCTGGAAATGATTTCTGTTTGTTAAAATTTCCTAAGTGTTTTTGAAAATTCGTTTAAGACTGTTTCGGGAAGAATTCCCGAATGTCTTCCGCAACTGCGGAAGCATTCGGCGAATTGCTCCGAAACTGCGGAAGCATTCCGCGAGTTTTTCCGCAACGCGGAGGAGTTCGGGAAGTTGCCCCGAAATTTGCGGAAGGAATTCCCTTCCGAAATTGCGGAAGGAATTCTCTTCCGAAATTTGCGGAAGGATTCCGCGAGTTGTCCCGCAACGCGAAAAAATTTGGCGAAATGCTCCAAAAAAGATGGAAAATTTTCTAAGTGTCGGCGTCGAAAGGAATTTTCGGAAGGAATTCTCTTCCAAAATTGCGGAAGGAATTCTCTTCCGAAATTTCGGAAGGATTCCGCGAATCGTTCCGAAACGCGGGAGAGTTTAGCGAGTCGTTCCGAAGTTGCGGAAGACTTCGGCGAATCATTCCGCAATTGCGGAAGACTTCGCCGAATCGTTCCGCAACTGCGGAAGACTTCGACGAAGCGCCCCGCAATTGCGGAAGGCTTCGGCCAAGCGCCCCGCAATTGCGGAAGGCTTCGGCCAATCGCCCCGCTATTGCGGAAGGCTTCGGCCAAGTGCCCCGCAACTACGGAAGGCTTCAGCCAAGCGCCCCGCTATTGCGGAAGCGTTCGGCGAACTGCTCCGCAATTGCAGAAGCGTTCGACGAACTGCTCCTCAATTGCGGAAGCCGTCGCCGAACCGCCCCGATGCTGCGGAGGGATTTCCCACCAGAAAAAGAAAAAAAAAAGACGAAGGCCATGAAAGAACCAGTGAAGACCCCTAGCCCATTACACTCCGATTTGATAGAAAATGGATAATAGTGACTTTTGAAGAACGGATTCCCGAGGATTGACAGAAGGTCGGTTTGAGCTGAAATTGATCAGGCGCGGCCATGAAGCAGGCACGATGTTAAGTTCAGAATCTTGGAGCCAAACTCCAAAGGATGTAGAGTCGGGGTGATCAAGAAGACCAAAAAGCACTGTTCCGGGCCACTTTTTCGGGATTTTGAAAAGCTTGTGGGCAGTAAAAGTGACCCTAGATGTGGGAATCAGAAATTTTACTGAACTAGACATTTCATATTCTCATTAATACGGACAGCTTCCGTTAGACGAAGATTTTCCAGAAATGCACCGTTTGGGAGATAGCCGTTTTTGGCCCAAAATTTGGAATTTTGGGAAAATGTGAAAAGTGAGAAGTAGTGAAATCCATAAAATTCATAGAAGATGAATGGTGCATCGTAATTGAAATCCGTGAATTGCTGAGTGTTCCTTGTTATATGGACTAACTTCGCCCGATAGATAAGTTTTTGTGATTCCTCATAGATTTTCTTCCACAGGTGGCTGAAGTTGGCATTCGGGACCAAAATGCAACTGTGTAAAATGTGCAGAATTGGAGTGAAAGTTGTCATTTTTGAAGGGATGCAGTTTCCACACCCGGTGTCGGAATGAAGTATGAAGATGGGCTTTGGAAAGCTTGTCCAGCAGGGAACAATGATACGTGACCAGAGTTTGAATGAGGTCTACATATATCACAGATATTTAATGCAGAAGAGTGCCAGTGGCTGTTTTGACAAACAAATTTTGTTGTCAATGTGGGCAATTTCTACAATTGCATGATATGGAAGAGAAATTCTATGATACGAGGAGGGATCGAAAATGGAAGAATTCCTTAAACCCCTGTTTGTTATCATACTTATAATTATGAAATTGTCATATGACATAAAAATGTTAAAAATGTAAGGGATTACATAGATGTATATGCACTAAATGGCACCTTAACAAACATTGCATAGTGCATATGGAAATGCTTGTGCATAAATGGGATGTTGCATATTGGTAAAATAATGAAGTCTGCAAATGCAATGAACCACTGATGGAGAATATTGTGACCAAAGATAACAAAGAGCATGGCTAAATGTGCTGAGGATGTTGTTGCATGAAGCCAACCACCTTACGTGGAAAGGATGGTGCAACAAATCTATGATCATAAAGTTGGCACAAGGACTGAACAACCCTGGTAAGAGGCCAACTGATCAGGTAACATCAGGCGATGTTAATGGTAACCATGCAGGTAATGATTATTGGTGCCAAATTGCAGGAATGTTGAAAGAGGATTTGGTAAGATCTCTTCAACTATGTTTGAGCTATGTTGAGTTAGTTGGCATGTGATATTGAATACCGATTGGGACTGTTTACCTACCAAGCTTGGTGAGGTGTGGGTAAGTGAAGGAAATGATCCTTACACCCTATGACTATTTAGAAATCTCAATGCCTTCATATGAATTTATATCATGCCATGTGTATGTTGGTTATGTGCTTAATAACCAAAGCAAGTGAGTATTGGTGGTCCTGATTATGGTAATGCAAGTTATATGAGATAGTCATGCTTCGATCATAATATGCTTGAATGCATAGTACTCATGAAACAATGCAAGATAGCATTAAGTAGATGTGCAGTAAGAGATTTTATAAATCTTGTGATGCATTGTGTGAATGCATAGGGATGATGCATATGTTATTGCAAAATAAATAATGAATGAAATGATGAATTGATGATAATTCTAGGATCATTTCATGAGTTGATGTGAATGCAAAATAGTAAGTGCATGAAGAGCCCAATCATGATCGATGGGCTGCTAGAATACTTTGTGGAAGGACAGAATTATATGAATGATATGGCTGTGGAATAATGAGTATTTACGATTTATTTAAGTTGCATGGATATGGTGACTATGTCTTGAAATTATATTGTGATAAGGATGCATATATAGA
This sequence comes from Larix kaempferi, assembly GCA_027924585.1. NCBI lineage: Eukaryota > Viridiplantae > Streptophyta > Pinopsida > Pinales > Pinaceae > Larix > Larix kaempferi. The sequence goes on from BSBM01000792.1 coordinate 5,834,327, forward strand.
AGTGTAAATATTTCATTGCATTTCAAATGTAACAGCTGAAGGTGTTTGAATTATTGAGCATTATAATTCTGAGATCACCTCAGTAACTGTTGTGGCAATGAAATGATAATATGCATAGATACTCACGACATGTTTGGATGATTGAAATTTTAGTTTCAGGTAGAAAAGTCTTAGATATGGCAATGAGGATAAGTCCATAGTAGAGACCGGAATCTACCCCATGTAGAAGCCAAAGGTTATGAGAAGGTTCTCATGGTTGAGACATCTAAGTTCTGTTAGTAAGGACAGTTGTAAATACCAGATTTGTAAATGTTTCGGATTTGAAATTTTACTAATAATTGCTAATGACTGTTTGGCTTATATGAAAATGTGTCAGGAGGACATGCTGCAAGTGGATGCTCATGTATGGCAGCAGGCATAAGACCATAACGGGTAGAGTGGTGTCACTTACAGGAGCCAAACAATATGAGGATAGCCTCATGGATAAGAAAGCCAATTTCTGTAGTAGACAGAGTTGCAAATTCATATTGAATTTAATTATTAGTGCCATAGATTGGTTATGGAACAATCGGATTTGAATTGTATTGATTAAATGTTGCTAACTGTTTGGCTATTCAATAAGTGTGCCAGGAAGACACATTGCAGGAAGACCATGGGAGAGGTCCTGCAGAAGCCAAACTTCATGGGAAGGGATTCCATGATTTGAAAATGGGTTTCAGGTGAAATGCCATACGATATTATTAATGTCTCATCTGCACTACATGATTGGTAAACAATATGAGTGGGATGGTGAAGATTATGTCAGTAAGACATATGAAGGTTATGTAACATCGAAAGGAATTGGGATGGCAAACCGAGGGACTATCAACTCAGAGAAGGAGCCTCCATTCCTCATTAAAGAAGAGAAATAACATCTGCAAAATGGATAAGTGTTCCATAAACCCTGAATGATATATATACATGCATACATGCATGTCTAATTATTAGAGTTAATATGCAGAACATGTTTTGATTTTATTTTCCATTATGGCAGACTGCTTGAAGTATGATTAGGACCCTCATAGTTCACATCAGTAAGGAGTGCACACCTTTCTGGTGCTGAGTTATGTTAGGGATGCCAATATTGACTACGCCTTAAGGGAATGGACGCATTCCTGGTGTTTCAAGGTTGGATAGTGGGTGTTATGAAATATGTTTACAGTTCTAGAGCAGCAATACTAATGAACTTGCTATCCATTTTGTGTTGACAGATTATACATATGAAATTAAGTGTTGCACCTTAAAGAGAAAAGTGAAGAAAATGATACTCAAGAGGACTGCATGAGCAGTGGTAACCCTCGTGTAGGGTGAGTGGGTATCATGGGGCCATGATAGCCTGCAGTTAAGAAAGTCACCTAAAGAATTCCTTAATGGAGCCGTCGGCTTACATAAGAGAAGAAGTGCCACCCTTGTGTGGGTGAAGAATTGTTATGCGCATTGAGGGATTGTGATACCGTGAAAGGCTGATGCAAGCCTAAGGCAGAGTAGTGGAGCCTTGACCTGTAATGGTCGGTGGCGCAGTTACCTTCCATTGGTCGATGACCCAGACGTATGTGCTGGCTCGGTATTGGAGAGGGCCAACCAGGTATGGGACTGGTTGGGCACCACCAAATGCTTGGTAAACCCAGTCGGCATGAAGGTGTACTGGTAGGGCATTAATTATTTGATGATTTGGAACAGCCTGCGTGCTGGCCAAACGTCTTAGTCCGCAGGAGGATCCCAAGGCTTATAAAGTAAAAGCAGGACCCTGTGGACCAGAGAGGAAATGCATAGTACAGATAAGTATTCATTTTCATTCATTTCTTATTTGAAATAATGAAGGTTTCAAGCATAAAGCTTGTAACAGTGAGCTGATGCATTATTGTTTCTTTGTTGGAAACCTTGGTCAATACAGGAAGCAAGGACCCTGAAAGAACTAAAAGTTGCTTGGTAAATCCAGAAAGTGGCTAGTTGAGCAAGATTATTGATGATTTGGGCAGCCTGCGTGCTGGCCAAACATGCGAGATCATTGATGGTTTGGAGCAGCCTGCGTGCTGGCCAAACATGCGAGATTGTTGATTTGGAGCAGCCTGTGTGCTGGCCAAACATACAAGGTTATTTGATGTTGTGGAGCAGCCTGCGTGCTGGACAAACATACAAGACTGTTAGATGTTGAGGGGCAGCCTGCGCGCTGGCCAAGCACCCAAATCCATAGGCGACTCCAAGGCTTGTAAAGCAAAGAAGGACCCTATGGAATAAAGTGAAGACATCTAGTGCAGTGTTTGAGTGTAGGTATTGTCGGAAGCAATGACTATGGAAGCATCTTAAGGATGCATGTGGACATGTAACCACCCTAAAGAGCTCAGCATGAGCAGTAATGAAAGATGGGGCTAGTGGAACTGTGTGAGTCCTAGCAGCTAGGACTTAGACCAACCAAGTGGAGGAACTCCATGGTTGAGAGATATGGAAAAGACCATAGACACTACGTGTCTTAGCCAAGAAGGGAAAGTCGAGCATTCACATGAAGTGAAAGAGGACTGGAGCATGAAAACCACAGTGGTGGTGTGGGTTCCAGAATGGAACAAAACTAAGAGGAGAAACTCTTACTGCTCTCTCTCTCTTTCCTTTTATTGATGCATTTATATAACTAGAAAAATTGCTGAATGCATGCATGACTGAAAGTAACAGTGTGTTTATTTGATTAAAGTGAGTTGTGAATGCTAATTAATGAATTGTGAATGGATGAACATGAAGGAATTCATGTGTATGTTGGGAAAGCATAAAAAGTGTGGAAGTCTCATGAGTAAAACATGGGATATCCATGTTAACTGGGGAAAAACCATTGACTGATTTTTTTTAAATGTTTGGGTTACGCTTGGCCTAACGAGAATTGTAATGATGAATTTCATAGGTGGAAATTGAATCAATTGGTTGCAGCCGGTGCAGACAAGTGTTGCTAGTGAGAAAAGTGTGGTCAGTTGTTTCTATTGACCATGGCAGCAGACCAAGGGCTATTAGGATTGGCTGGAAGTCTTCTTCAAACAATTGCCAAGACCCAAGAAAATCTTGGAGAGATGCTCAAGATGCAAAAGCAGCAGAACGAGATGAACCACAAGGTCTTGCAGGACACTCTTCATCTGCAGAAAGAGGTAAAAAGCATTATGAGAGCAATCAGCAAGGGAAAGAAAAGTGGATCAATGAAGAAGCATTCATCCAATCATCCGATTAAGAAACGCTCCAGGTGGGAAGACTCAAAGGAAATCGAGCAGGTAAAGATGAAGCAACCAGTGAAGTGTTGGAAATGTGGAGGGGATCATTGCCTCCGTAACTGCCCAACAAGAGAACCCCAAGAAGGTAGCAGCCATAAAGTTTTCAGAATTATGGATGAGCTAGAAGATCCGAATCAATGTGAGCAGCTCGTGAAGATCAAAGGACTTGGTCCTGAAAGTTCAAAGTAAAGGATAGAATGCAGGGCAGATCTGCAAAGTTTTTGAAGTCTTGGATATGTGTAAATTGTATATGTATGCCTAAGTTTTGGAACACCGAGGACGGTGTTGTTCTAAGGGGAAGGGGAATGTAATACCCCCAATTCGACCCTTAGGATATATTAGCCTTAAATGTAAATAATGTGTACCTGTGATGTATGTTTTCCTAGCGTGGAGCTCAAGGCCAAGGCCCTGCTAGTGAAAGCCGAATTTTATTTAAAGGGAAAGTATTTGATATTTTGATACCATGTGCTCTTAAGCCATGGAAATTGTAATAGGATGCAAATAAACATCAGGCAATATAAAATTCCAAGACTGGCTATGGAGGCAACGAATGAGAAGGGGGCCACGTGTATCCACTAGGGAGTGGTGAGGGGGCTATGGGAGTGAACCATAGGTTGCCATATGTCTTTATGAGAACCCATTTGACCTTTCTAGATGACATTTATTCCTGTTGTAAGAAGTGGTTGAAGAATTAAGTCAATGACTTTGATGGAGTATGGGCAGCCCTGAAATTCGTATGGGAAGGTATGGGCTCTTTTGACTTGTCCCACAAGTCACTCTACATCTTGGGGGTTGCTCCATCCTTATCCCCATTCCATTGTGGAAGTATGGGACATCTTTCTCCATCCAAAAACGAGTTCCCAAGGGTGAGAAATCCAGAAATCGCGACTGTGAGAGAACCCATGTTTTGGGAAGCCAAAAACGTCCCGATTTGGTATTGGACAGTGAAATCCAATGGGGGATCCATTGGTAGGAACCTTGGGGCGAATTTGGGAGCAATAGCTACCCCAAAATCCATGGGAAAACCCAGTTTTAATTTCCCAGAAAATCAGTGACGGATTTGGGTTATTTGCTGAACAAGCTGTGAGAAATCCAAGTGTGGATGTTCGAATGGAGGATGGGATCGTCTGAGTCTAGCTTGATGTGGATCTAGCTCTGGGATTGAGCTTAGTGGACTAGCATCCCTCTCCATTTCCCATTGCATGCTTGAAAATCCCAACTGTGTGTTGGCTTAGCATGGTTGTCTGAGTGAAATCCTGACTGTGAGGGAGCCATCTAGTTCCTCCTTAGTGGATACACAGCCCAGCTCAGGGGTGATCTCTCAGCTGAAAGAATACAGGCTGGACAGAGATCTATGGTTGGGTGGAACGTTGCTCTCACGTAGCCAGTCGTTGGACATCAAATTCTCAAGATAAGTGTTCTGTGGGTTATAAATTATTCCATTTTGTATTCTGCAATATGTTAAATTGTCCATGTTTTAATGAAATGAGTTAATATGGATTCTATGCATGGCATACGAATGAGAATGGGTCTCTTTATGTTGAATCATTCTCTGTTGTGGTAAATATGTTATGCAATTACGGTCTGTTTGTGTGCTTGCTAGTATGTTCATCCGCTGTGTTTATATTGAAACGAATCTGCATATAGAAGTTTTTAAATGTTAGGAATTTATGTGCAAAAATTATTGGGGCTAAGTTTACAAAAGCCCGATATGTTGTTAATGTTTCCTTCCCTGCATGTTCTAAGGAGAAGGGGACATTACATTATTCAGTACCCCGATGGGTTTACATGCACTTACTAAACTTCCTTGTTTAAGATTTTACTTAGCATGGACCCACTGCCAGCGAGGCTGTTCAGTACCTCGACGGGTTTGCTTCGTATAATGATATATATATATATATATATATATATATATTGTAAGGAAACCGGTTGGCACTAGAGTGTGATAAACCTGCTAAACACATAATTCAATATTTTAGCATGAACCTTATGAGCAACTTTATTTATAATGGCCTAAATTACAAATCATGTCAAAAGATAATAACTTAAGTTGTTCTTTGACTTCATAGTCTATCTTCTTCATAAAAGGTCAGTAATGTTACCCACAAAATAGAAAATATCACCCACTTTTAGGCTACCTTTTAAAGGTTCTTTAGAGACAATTTTTGAAAATGAGTGCAGGATGAACTAGGAGTCCATAGGTGTAAGATTGAGTTTTGTGGAGATCATAAAAGTTGGTCTTCGAGTAACTGGTATAATAAGAAATATGCATGTATGATGTAAGATTCATTTGGTTTAGTCATTAACATGATCTTATTCTTAGTTCTTTTATTTTAAAGGAAAACAGAAAGTGAAGTTGTATGAATATCTAAAGCTAACTAACCACATACAACTTTTTATTTATATACATACTATCCTATGCTATCTAAAACAAAGAAAAACCCTTTATTCAAGTGTAAGAACTTTTCCAATGTAACCATGTGCGAAGCAAAATGAAAAACATACCTATGTCCACATATGAAAAATTTAAAGCAGTGATTACCTGGATGTGGAGAATCAACTGACTTACTTTCTTTTGCAACAGAAGGTGTCGAATGAAGGAATGGTATTGTGGCCTTATTACCTCTTGGAACCATCTTTCGATGTAATCCTGATACTCATCTTCCTTCCTCATGCTATGCAGATCTTCTTCTCTTGAATATTCAATTGCTTGAGGACATGAAAGATCTGTCGGTAGATATGTGGAGAACTCTTCAACATCAGGTCTCTCTTCATCAAATGTAGTTTCCAAGTTTTTGGTTTCCTTGGCCGATTGGCAAGGAGATTCGGTTTGTAGCTCATGGAACTGTGATTCTTCTATTATTTCTGGAGAGGTAGATAAATTCTTGACTTCTGTCAAGATGTATTCTTCTTGAGAAGAATATATTGTGGTCCGAGCTGCTGCTAGGATTTGAGAGAGTTCTCTCATGCTGATGGTCACCTTGGAATCCATTTTGTCGCTTGATAGATCCTACTTCACACATGGATTAGTCCTTGGGTTCTTACAACACCAAAATTTTTTATGTGTTTTTAAAAGACTTTAAATTACTAAAACAAATTTGTGAACTAAAACACACCACACTTGCTGAAAGAATAACACTCCTGAAAAGAAGGAAGACAAACTTTACAAAATAAATTGCGGAAAATTAAATAATCAAATGTACAGAAAGGAAAGCATACTTGTGCGGAAAGGAACAACAAGGATTTGGGGCAACCCACTAAAGTGGATGCGTCAAGCTAATACACTATGGAAGACCGTAGTGAGGTCATCTTTGCGTCTTACCATTTCTCCCCCCCCTTGCTGTGTAATGTAAAAGCAGCCTATATACCTAGACTCTAATCCCTTTAGCACCTTCCCGGCAACGGCGCCAAAATGTTGGTGTTTTATTATGTGTTAAATAATTCCAATATTTAAATTGTCAACCCGGGGAGGGAGATTATGAGATGCAATCACTATATGTGCAGGATTGAAGGCTTGAACTAACTTAAGCTGACTAAAGATGCAAATGTGATAACATGCAACTATATGATTTTAAACTACTCGCATGACTTTCATAATTCAAATGCATGAATTTATTCTATCTATGAAAACAGGAAACTGATTAACAAATGAAGCAAGTAGAAAACTTAATAAAGATGTTCAACTGAATTGTATTTGATTTGGAAGCAAGTGGAAAACTTGATAAAGATGTTTAGTATGAAAGCAAGTAGAAAATTTGATAAAGATATTGATTTCTGATCCAAATCTTATGTTATGAACATCTTCGTTATGTAACTGAACGAAAACTAGTCTTATGATTAACAAACTGAAACAACTTAAAGAATGGAATTATTAAACTATGACTTGAAAACAAACTATCTAGAAAATGAACTGATAAATTCTAAAACAGTAACGAATTAACAAATCAGATATGAAGAACTTAATTATGGAAGAAGGTTGAGAAGAAAGTTTAAGAAGAAAGAGGAGAAAGGAGGAAATAATGATGAAGTTAATTAAGAGGTCTAAATAACATAAAACAAGAGTTAAATTACATCTAAAACCATTAATTAGGAGTAAGAAGAATTATGGTTGAGAGGTAGAAGAATTTAGATTCTGAGAAAGGCCTAAAACAATGCAAAAAATACACAGGTCCGAATGACTATCTGAATGCCGGTCCAAATGATAGTCCGAATGGAGGAAAACAAGTTAAGTTAAGGAAAACAAGAATTTTGGATGATTTAATTACCAGCTGGTTTTATGCATATGATTCTACAGTGCAAAGGAAGCAATAGATTGACTATTAGAGGCTAAACTAATAAGAGATTATTTACTCTAATTATTATCTAAGTAGAGGAATGATTTCTATGAGATATAGGAAGAAGCTTAAGATGGAAGAAGAGAGAGTTAACCTACAACAAAATAGAATAAAAACTAACAGAAGAGAAGAGAAAGAAGCTAATACTAACTATGGAATAATTTGGAAGCAATATCTAACTAAAAATGATGGAAGAAGGATTGAAAACAAATTACAAACTAGCAAACTATTGGTCGACCATTTCCTAATTTAGAAGAAGAGAGATTATATTAACAACAAAATATTAATTACAGAGAAATGAGGATGACCTACACAGGAAAAACGAAGTTAATTACACACATAGGAAAATAAAGTAGTTAATTGCATAAAAGAAATGCAGAAAAGATAACAAAACCTCTAGTTGATGAGGGGCCCTTCCCAGCAATCAAATGTGAGACTAAATCAACTTAATCACCAACAGCTGCGAACTGGAACTTCCATTAACTGATGAAAATTACAAAAACATCTGTTATTTCCTACAAGCTATCTGCTAAACTGATAATCTACTAATCATCGTGGCTCTATACAAAGAATCTATTTATACATTACAATAGATGAGAATGTCGACAGAGTCGACCTCTCTAAAAATAGAGGTCTTTAATGATTGTAAATGTTGATTTAAATGATGCATAACAGTGCAGGGAATGTCGACCCAGCTTATCGGTGTCAATCCTACCCAACACGAACAACTGAGCATTTGTTTCCTCAAAACGTGGGCAGAAGCACGTGCTGGAGCGTCAATGTGGGTACAAGAGTTACGTTGGCCAACTAAGCGTGAATAGGCTGGACTCATTCCAGAACAATGGCGTGAGCAGTCAAGAACGGGCATACTTGATCCTCGGCTGAATACGCAAACAAATCGGGGCTTGGCGTGTTGACGAAGACATGGGATGCGCTGTCACATTTAGCGAGTATAGGAGAGGATCTTCTAGAACCATGGCTCATTAACCATGCACATTGCATGGCAAACAGAACCCACATGTCCCCCTCTTCATTCAACTGTCTGAGATGTGTCAACCATGGATTTCGCAGGCTGAACGATGAGTTGAACGCGTTTTAACTTAAAACATAAGCACGCGGTCTGAATGAAGGGTCATTTGAGAAATGCAGCCTACAAATTAAAACATAAATACCAATTACGCCCATAAAATGTCACTTTAACATAAATAAACCATAATATAACGAAATGTGAACAAGATTTGCATAGTAGGTAATTATATGCATACCTAGACTGTTTGATGGGCTGAATGGAAAATAAAACAACTCACTATACCAAAAACATGATAGAGACAATGTCATTCCAAGTAGATTGTTGTTAAAAAATGGTGACACAATGGATGCCAACAGTTTTCAATTATGCTTATTTATCTTTATTATAAAGTTCATAACCAAGATTTAACCTTTTTGCTAAGTGCATTTGTCAAATTAGCTACGTTGAAAGATTCTGGTAGCGCAAACTGCAAAACAGACCCCGAATGCGCTACAGAATCCAGAATGATGAAAAATCATGGTGAGTAATGGTTTGTTTGAATTATGATGAATGGAGAGGCTCTTCTATGATTATTTGAAATGCTAAAAGATAGGACGAAGAGTTATTATAGTTGTAAGCTCCATAACGTTTCATCATTAGGAGAAATCAGGGTTTGAGGTGCCACGAGTAAATTTGGGGATCGTAGAGATGATGACACATGTTGTTGAATGTGGTATCGCCATGGATGGGGAGTTATGGTTCAAAAAAATTCCCTTCGAGTTCGACCCAAATCCTTTCCTGCTGCCAGAGTATCGAAAAGATGTCAAGCAGGGTTAAAGCACATCCTGAAGATTCAAGGCAGTCAGTATTTCATCATGGATTGATAAAACTTATCATTCAAACAATATCACAGAAGGAGAAAAATGCTTGGGAACATTTTATATTTTGGTCTGGTTTCATTGCTGAGTAGGATGAGCATGTGAACAAGAATAGGACTAAAAAGAAAGGTAAAAAGAGTAAGAAGAAAGAAATTTCTGAGAAGCCTTTGTCACAGGAAAATCCTAAAAGCCCAGAAAATCAAAAGTAGGTTAATGTATTTGAAGAGAAACAAGAACATGGTCAAGAAAATCAAGAAATGGAGAAGACAATTAGTCTTATTGCTGAATAATTTCAAGGTCAAATTACATTAGAATAAGATCAGCTACAAAGAATAAGATGGAAAAAGGTTCAAGCTCAAATCAGAAGACAGAGGAGATAACTTTATTTCAAAGTTGTTCGACTAATGAAGTTGAAGAGGAGAGAGATAATTCAAATTCTCAGCAGAACCATATGAGCTTATAGCAGGATTGTACAATGGTAGAATCATATGAAGAAATTCAAAAGAGGTGCAGCAGCTAGAACTAAAACTGCCATGTTTTTCCTTGTTTTGGTCATCACAATTGAGCACGGATTATGAGCAGATGGAAGTAAATTTCAGAAATACCAAAGAGGTTTTTGTCCATCATGAACTCATTCACAAAATCCCATTTCCATTTTGCAACAGCTATCACGATTTGAGAGATTCGAATTCATCTTCGTGGCATATTTTTCACGGTTAAAAAGTTTAATATTTTACTGTTTTAGTCACAAATTTTTGGCCCATCTACTGATCAACTGGAGAGGAATTTTCAAAAACCAAGAGATATTTTTGTTCATCATGGACTCATTTAAAAAAACCTCTCTCATATTTTTAACAGGTGTCATGAATCGAGAGATATGAAGGCATCTTTGAGACCCTTTTTTCCATAAATTCGCCATTTTCCCAAGAATCTGATTTTGTTAGTTTTAGTTAATTTGTCTTTAAAGATTTGAGTTAGTATGAAACTAATGGAGGTAATTGCTTCAAAACTCAACCTAAGGAAGTAGTTATGGAACTACTACATCTTTGTAATGATAAAAGGAGGACAATCATTGAGGTGGGGGTGGGTTTTTTAGTTTCAAGAAGCTATACACAGTGATGATATTTATTCTTGCAAGACTCTCATGTAAGTCCTGAAGATTGAGATAATATATATGTAATATAAGCCATTTTATACTATTTGATTGAGTTTTTATTTATGATCAGTTTGGTCATTCAATACATGATTTCATTTCTGTTTTAATGTTTTTAATGCAGTGAATGCTTATGTGTTGTAGATGAAAACCAGAATGTGTGATTGTGAATGTCATGGTGTATGTCTTCTCTATTAAAATTTGTTTTCAGTTCTTTGATGGATGGCATGCTCTAGTAGCTTGTTAAAGTTTCATTTCCTTTCTACTTTCTTTAGATTGAAACCTTCAAACCATTAAACCCTAAAACTAGAAAAACCTATTTCATTTTTATCTTGAGATTGTTGAGATGGTGTTGGTTTGTCCCTCTATAGTCTAGGAACAAATTCTGGCACTAACATCTTTGGCGCCGTTGTCGGGGACGGAAGTGAAGTTACATCTTCCCTGGGATATCTATATTGTCTGGTTTTGAGGTGAACATGATCATAAATTCTTTCAGACTACAATTTTTCACCAGGTGACTCCGCAGGGGAAGGAGCTGTTGGCAACTCCATGTTTGAAAATCCAGAAGCAGTTTCACAATTTCAGAATGTTAAAATCTATTGCTGCTATGTTGGCATAGAGGTTTTCTCCTTTTAGCTTTGTTGGTATCTCAGTATTTCCAAATGATGTGCCTACTATGGATGAATGGGGAGACTTCCTTCCAAGATTTAGAGGAGATGACAATGATCATCCGGCACAACACTTGATTGATTTTCATCAATATATGGACCAACTGAATATACATCATGAGGATGTATTGATGAAAATGTTCATGTAATCCTTGGAAGGGGATGCGAGACAGTAGTACAGGTCTTTTCCCATCTCTAGCATTTCTTCATTAAAAGATTTCCATGTTGCTTTTCGTTTGTATTGCAAAAGAATTTATCCAGCTGAGTGTCTTTTCGAACATTGTTGTGAGGGATATGCATTTTATATTCAGTCTTTACTAGCAGATTTATCTTGTAGAGTATATTAAGAAGATGGTTATATTATGAAAGAGGAAGAGTCTCATCATGCTTTAAACAGTTTTGAAGATCAATCTTTTGTTGAAAAAACTGTTGTTTTAAATAATTTTGATCATTCTTCTCATGAAGATAATGTTTGCAATAAAGAATGCTAGATGGAACACGAGAAGACTGTTTTTTCAAGAGTAACTAAAGAATATGGAAGTTCTGATCATATTCATGAAGAATATCAAGAAAGCACAACACTTTCCTTGTATGTTAATCCGACTGAAGATTTAATTGAACATACGGCTCGTCTTTCTCTTGAAGGTGTTGAAAATTTTCCATAAATCTCAGCAAATGAACCTAAGTATGATCGATATCCATACAATTTAGAGGAACATGAATTTTCCTTAGCACACACAGAATTATATATCAGCTCTCCTTTATTTGATGATTACAAAGAAACTAATGTTGAAGGTCAAGAAAAAGAAACTCACCATTTTCCTAGAAGTCTTGATCAACAGTTTCTTGAGGTCAACAAATTTACGATCGATAAAAAATCAAGCCCTCTATATGACAATTGTGACTCAGAAGCAGAGCCTAATCTTGAAGAGCATCACAAAGCAAAGATCTCTAATTTTCAACAATCATAAATTTGTAATGATCATCTAGTGTTTGATGAACATAAAGAGGATTTAAAGCAGATTTTTGTTTCAGCATCAATAGAACTTTTAAACAATGGACCCATCTATGATAAATATAAAGTAGACTCTTTAGAAAGCAATGAAGGAAATAGAAATGAGCATTTGAACCTATTTTCTTTTTCACCAAAAAATGACCAACATATTGTAGAGATAATTGAGCCCATAGTTGTTAGTCTTGAAGTACAAATATCAAAAGAGCAGTTTGATCTTGTTAGTCAGTTGGAGATGTTTCATGTTATTAATGATCCAATAGCCATCTACATGGAGACAATATTTTCAAAATATTTCAATGTTGTAACATTTGGGATAAAATCAGATTGCAGTAGTAGGTATAGATTTTTCATGAAATTCCTGATGCGATTGTCATGTTCTTTTTACATATTTTCACAAAGTTGCAAGCAAGAAAATCTCTTCAACAATCAAACACTTAATTGGATACATTGGAAGTTTTCCTTTGCATGATCAAGATAGTCTCTGCTGGTTAGAAGTAAAAGATGTAAATAAATAAACTCCTTTTTTCGAGCATTGGTTTCAGTTTGTAGAGTGTAAGCATGAATCAATTTTCAGTGTGCAGTTTGTTTTCAGCAAGTATGGTTTAGAGGGAGCAATCTCAGTTTGTTTGGCAGTCAGAAGAGTAGGTTTACAAGTTTTGGAATAGGCTGGGAACAAGAAACAAATGATTCCATCCCTCAATGAATAAGGCACAAGGTCTACAGGTTCTTGAAACCTCACAAGGAGGCTTTCATCCCACAGCAGGAGCCAGATGTTAATGCTGAAATTGTTCTCATTTTTATGTGTTTCTTTTAGAATTATTTGAACTTTATTTGCCTTCATTTATCCATAATTTTGATGATTTTGTTTTCAATCTATTTTTTATTAAATTTTGATTGTTTTTATTTTCTTTAATTCAAAATCTTCAAATGGCTTATTCAACATTGTATTAGTCTCAAAGTTTTCAATTATGCTTATTCAACTTTATTATAAAGTTCATAACCAATATTTAACCTTTTTGCTAAGTGCATTTGTCAAATTAGCTATGTTGAAAGATTCTGGTAGAGCAAACCACAAAACAGACCCCTAATGCGCTACAAGAATCCAAAATGATGAAAAATCATGGTTATTCATGCTGAGTAATGGTTTGTTTGAATTGTGATGAACGGAGAGGCTCTGCTATGATTATTTGAAATGCTGAAAGATTGGCCAAAAAGTTATGATAGTTGTAAGCTCCATAACATTTCATCATTAGGAGAAATTGGGGTTTGAGGTGCCATGAGTCAATTTGGGGATCGTAGAGCTGAGGACACTTGTTGATGAATGTGGTATCACCATGGATGGGGAGTTATGGTTCAAAAAACTTCCCTTCGAGTTTGACCTAAATCCTTTTCTGCTGCCAGAGTATCCAGAAGATGTCAAGCAGGGTTAAAGCACATCTTGAAAATTCAAGGCAGTCAGTATTTCATCATGGACTGATAAAACTTATCATTCAAACAGTATCAAAGAAGGAGAAGAAGACTTGGGAAGAATTTATATTTTGGTTTGGTTTCATTGCTGAGCAGGATGAGCATGTGAACAAGAATAGGACTAAAAAGAAAGGTAAAAAGAGTAAGAAGAAAAAAATTTCGAAGAAGCCTCTGTCACAGGAAAAGCCTAAAAGCCCATAAAGTCAGGAGTAGGTTAATGTATTTGAAGAGAAACAAGAACATGGTCAAGAAAATCAAGAAATGGAGCAGATAATTAGTCTTATTGTTGAATAATTTCAAGGTCAAATTACATTAGAACAAGATCAGCTACAAAAAATAAGATGGAAAAAGGTTCAAGCTCAAATCAGAGGACATAGGAGATAACTTTAATTCAAAGTTCTTCGACTGATGAAGTTGAAGAGGAGAGAGATAAGTAAAATTCTCATCAGGACCATATGAGCTTATAGAAAGATTGTACAATGGTAGAATCATATGAAGAAATTCAAAAGAGGTGCAGCAGCCAGAACTAAAACTGCCATGTTTTTCCCTGTTTTGGTCATCACAATTGAGCACAGATTACGAGTAGATGGAACAAAATTTCAGAAATCCCAAAGAGTTTTTTGTCCATCACAGACTCATTCACAAAAACCTATTCCATTTTTGCAACATCTGTCACGATTTGAGAGATTCGAATTCATCTGCGTGGCCTATTGTTTAGGGTTAAAAATGTTTAATATTTTACTGTTTTAGTCACAAATTTTTGGCCAGTCTACTGATCAATTGGTGAGGAATTTTCAAAAATCAAGAGATTTTTTTGTTCATCATGGACTCATTTAAAAAAACCTTTCTCATATTTTTAACAGGTGTCATGAATCGAGATATATGAAGGCGTCTTTGAGACCCTTTTTTCTAGAAATTCACCATTTTCCCCAGAATCCGATTTTGTTAGTTTTAGTTAATTTGTCTTTAAATATTTGAGTTAGTATGTAACTAATGGAGGTAACTGCTTCAAAACTCGACCTAAGGAAGTAGTTATGGAACTACTACATCTTTGTAATGATAAAAGGAGGACAAGCATTAAGGTGGGGGTGGATTTTTTGGTTTCAAGAAGCTATATACAGTGATGAGATTTATGCTTGCAAGACTCTCATGTAAGTCCTGAAGACTGAGATAATACATATGTGATATAACCCATTTTATACTATTTGATTGAGTTTTTATTTTTGATAAGTTTGGTCATTCAATACATGATTTCATTTCGGTTTTAATGTTTTTAATGCAGTGAATGCTTATGTGTTGTAGATGAAAACCAGAATGTGTGATTGTGAATGTCATGGTTTATGTCTTCTCTATTAAAATTTGTTTTCAGTTCTTTGATGGATGGTATGATCTAGTAGCTTGTTAAAGTTTCATTTCCTTTCTACTTTCTTGAGATTGAAACCTTCAAACCATTAATCCCTAAAACTAGAAAAACCTATTTCATTTTTATCTTGAGATTGTTGAGATGGTGCTGGCTTGTCCCTCTGTAGTCTAGGAACAAATTGTTGCACTAACATCTAGTAAATAAAACTATGCTAGAAGGATAGATTTGTTGATGGTTACTTTTATTTCAGGAATTCTCTTTTGAGGTAATAATAAAGCTAGGAAATACAATCATGCAATTAATCACTTGTTGAGAATAGAAATAGGGTAAGTGAAAGGAGTAGTTAATGATAAGTTACTTGATGCAGTTTTTTTTTTTTAATTGAGGCTATTCAATATCACTTAGAATAAATCACATTATTCCTAACAATTTGGAAAGCACTAGATGACTATTCCATGACTCATAAGTGTCACTTACTTGTACGAGCTATGAAATATCAAATGATTATGGGGAAACTCTTCAAGTTGGAAATAGATAGAATTTTGTGCCACAACATGCTAGACCTTGAAAGATAAGACATTATGTGGGAATTACACAACAGTGTCGCAAGTGCCCATGTTGGCGGAAATGAAACAAGGAGATTCTCTAGGCTATACTATGGTAGTCGACAGTGTATAAGGATGGAAATTAAGATTACGCAAGAACATGTGATGTTTTCGAATGACTTGGTAATCCTTCTTAGTGGGATGAGTTCCCACTCCAACTTGTACATGGTTGACATCCATTTGAAAAGTGGGCGATTTATTTCATTGGTCCCATCAATCCTCCTATGAAACAATCAAAATCCTGCTATATAATTACCTGAACATATTATTTAACAAGGTGGGATGAAGAAACAATGGTATGATATTGCTCCATAAATATAGTAGCTCATTTAATTTACAATCACATCATCATTGGGTTTGGATGTCCTATAATCCTCACCAGTGATCAAGGAAGGAATTTCATTAACAACACCATCACGAAATTAACAAAGAATTTTCTTATCCATCATCACAAGAATCGGCCATATCATCCACAAGAAAATGGCACAGTCGAAGCCTTCAATAAAATTTTACAGACATGGCTAAAAAGGTTCTGTTGCAAAAATATGGATGATTGGGACAAAATATTTCCCACAGTGTTAGCGGCATACAGGTACACTACAAAGAAACATCATAAGTAGACTCCCTTCGACGATCATGTATATGGCAGATATGTTGTAGTTCCATCAAAATTCATTGTTACCATTCTGTACATAGTGCATGCAATGCATATGACTAAAGAGAATTCGGTTGCAGAATGACTTACATAACTAATGGAATTAGAAGAATCATGCTTTCTAATCGATTATCACACACAGTAGAAAAAAGAAAGAAATAAATCCTATCAGGACCACCATATCAAGAGGAAACATTTTACAAAAGGAGACCAAGTATTACTCTATGAAAACAAGTTTCTGAAGCACCTATGAAAGGTTTAGATGCAATTGTTGGGACCATTAATTGTTATGGAAATCAAAGATTCAATATCTGTTAAACTAGTGCAACTCAATGGAATTCTTAGACTAGGTTGGGTGAATGGAATATGCATGAAACCCTACCTCTCTACTTGGTAATTTTGCAAAGTAGTACTCCTTTCATAGGGAGTGAATTAGAGTAGGAGTTAGGTTTGCAGTTTTGGTTTTGGTTTGTTGCGCCAATCTAGTTATTTGTCCCAATCACTTATGTTTTGTCTATTATTTTTAAAAGTAATGAGTTAGTTAGTTTAGACCATTGTGTTTGGGGAACCATACATATTCATTTAGTTATAGGAATTGCAACATCATGTCAACCAACCACATCATTAAGAGTCATTAATATCTTATTAGACCACCCCAATCCTAACCACATGAAATCGTCATATTGATCTTCACATTTAATGTTTGATCATTTCAAATATCCACTAACTTAGCCATTCATGACCTATATCATCTCCCCAATATCCTTATTTGAATGATAAATTTACTCAATCCCCAAGCCATCATTCATTGTGTTTGTGCTAGAAATTGTCCCTAGACTACGGAGGAGCAAGCTAGCACAATCTCAGCAATACAAGCATGAAATAGGGTTTTGTTTTTGTAATTTATTGGTTTGAGGGTTTGATATTCAAGAAAATAATCATTCATTTAAACAAATACAAACTGATACAGAAACTAAATCATATAAGACATCAAAGAAATGAGACATTTAATACTTCAAAGATTAAATATAAGTCAACACATTTATAAACACAACACTAGTTCATTTACAACACATGAGCACTCCATGAATAAGACTTTAAGCAAGGAATGAAATCACTAGCTGTATGATCAAACTGATCAGAAACAAAAACAGTAGATAAAATAATAATGGCTTATAAGTATATATTTAAATCTCAATCTTCAAAAACTTACATAAGAGATATGTGTATCAGTCTGAAAATGCATCCGAAGATTTTACTGTATACTCCTTGACACAAAAATCGAACCATCTATCATGGAAGTTTCTTCCTTTTATCATTTTACAAAAAATGAGTTTGATAACTAACTTTAGACCTATCTTCGAAGCAGTTACAATTAGAAGTTACAACCTAGCTTTCGAATCTTTAAAACAACTTATTAACAACTATTTTTATGATAATAAAAAATGAAATATTTTAACAGCTGGAGATGAAGTGGTTCATAACTGCTTGGTAGCCTCAGCGAGCATAGCTATGCCTTCCAAGGCATGGGACTTCTTTTCATCTCGGGCCTGTTGTGTCTCCAAGCTTTTGATTCTATTTAATAACTCTTTATTCTTATTGCTTAAACCCTGAGTTTTTTTATTCAACCCTTCTACCCGATCTTCAGTCTCTCGCTTTCTCTTCAAGGCTTGTTTAACCACTGCAATCATCTCTTGGTAGTGTGCATTAATATCATTCAAAATATCCTCTTAATATATTATTTGTAGAGGAATATCTCTCATTTGACTCAATCAAGAACTGTATCTGAGTCTTCTGCTGCTGAATTGTTTTTATGAGATTTTCGACCTCAAAATCCATATGACTTTCTCCATGTATTATTGTATCATGATCCCCTAACCAATGAACATCTAACTTTCTAAAAATAAAATCTTCTTGATTATCCTTTTCCATCTTCTCTGCAGATGCAACTCTTGAGGACATACCCTGTTCTTAAATGGAAACAACATGTTCTTCAACAACTTTATGAACTTCTTGAACCAACTTAGGTGACATTGATTGATCTTCTTCGACATCCATTTTTCATGGCTGAAACTTTGACTCCTTTTTCTCTTATTTGTCTTCATCACTTGAGGAATCTTGGATAATTGTAACCTTTTTCTTTTTCAACTTTGGATCCAGTATTATTTTCATATTTATCCTTAACTTATTGGTTGCTCTTGTTTTCGGTCTCCATTTAGTTTCTTCTCTGAGATTCACTAAAAACTTAACATCAGCCTCGAAATTTGGAATATGGAGCATTTTTTATTTAATATTTACCACAGAGAGAGTTTGGGATATACTTTTTTCCTCCAAAAAACCACTATGCATTTCATCCTTCAAACTGGTATCATCTTGTTTGTCTACATGAGTCATGGATGGCTCCATATGATCTCCTGTAGTATGAATCTGTTGTTTTTCACACATATTCTCTTGCTTTGCATTTCCAGAATTTTCATAGTCCTATACATTAATATCCTGGAGGTCTCCCTATGTTTTCTCTTCACTTGCATTTCTTTTGAATTTCCTCATGAAACTGGACTGCTTGCTAGGCATATGATTCCTTTCTTGCTCATTTTGCTTGATTACAAAACCTAACCAGAATAAGAAGTGGTCCCATTCTCGACTTTCCTTTTGCATAATTGTACAAACTATCAACTTGATCAAGCCATGGTGGAATAAGGATTGATATGAATGCTTAGCATGACCCTTAACTCTGCTAGACATTTTTTGAAGGCTTTTTAACAAGAAGAAATGTAAATTCATCTTTGGTCATTGAGTTAAGTGCATCATAATCCTGATTTGATATTTGAAAAATGAAGCAAAACAAGCCTCACAAGTGATGTAACTCTGGATTATTGTAACGTACCCACCCATCCATCCAAGGCAAGGGAGGGAACATGATGCCAATCTCTGGGGCTTTCACATTATCTCATCCAATTTCATTATAATCATATGAATAGAACAAGAATGTGTAGATGCAAATCAAGCAAGTATGTACAACGGAATTAGAACTCATCCACACACAATTCATGCTCATCCAACATATCAAAATAATCATCAAATTAAACATTGCAGAAGTAAATACACATCAGATACTTATCGTTCTTTTGCAATTGTCTCAAGCAACTAGCTATGTCGCTGCAATGTTCCACCCAACCGTAGGATCTTCGACATCATATACTGAGTCCATCCGAAGGCCAACCCCGAGCTGGGCATGATTCTTACAAGGAAAATGAGACATTCAGCTCATACACAGCCAATTAAGCATTTCAACTGAGCCAAGTCAGTCCACAGCTGAGTTTATCAGGCTACATTTGAACCCTAGAGGCTTACACTCAAGGTCAAGCCAAAGCAATGGATTTACCAACATGATGGCCATGAGTTTGGGCTTTCCCCAAATCTTTTCCATCCAAAAACAAATTTTGGGAAGAGGAAAAACATTCATAGGGAGGAGAAACGATTTCTCCCCAACCATCTCAGCATTTAACAGCCATAATGGTCTCTATGGAACCCCAATTCGATTTTCCATCTTCCCCACTGGTATACAATACAAAAACGCCCTTCCCATCAAGTAGAATGAAGGAAACACAACAAAACCATGGCTGGAAAACGCCCAGGAAGCTCCAAAATCGTGAGGGAGAGAAATTGGTTGATGGATAATGGCTTGGGAGCAATTCATGGCTCTTTTCTTTCCCAAGAAGCAAAATTCAATTTCCCATGCAGGGTTGCGTTCCCATATCCGAATTTGGACAGCCATACCTCCCATTCCCCAAGGCATTAACTACCTCAACCAACTCTTGGGAGAAATCAATGATTGGGTACAAAAGTCAACATGGGTAGTTGAGGGTTTGATTGGTTCTCTCATTGACACTTGGCTTGAATTGGTTGGCTCAAGGGTTTGAATTTTTTTCCCTCCCAATTCCTTGTAAAATCATGCCCCCATCTCTTTGTTGCATTGCATAGCTAGTTGTGGGTATTTTATTAAAATACATATTTACATAATATCCTAAATTCCACTATGCCTGGCTAGCACATAAACCATATGCATCAATAAATTGATGGCGGGGCCTTGGCCTTGAGCTCCTCACCACGATTTCTTAACAATATTACATCATTTACATTTTTTATTCCATGGGGTTAAGATGGGGACGTTACAATTATCCCTATTAATTCTTTCCATTCTGGCTTGAAATTCTTCAGGTGTACACCCTTGCTCCAATCCAATTCTTCAACTCCTGGTATTAAGAACGTGCTAGGGTCAAAGTCGAAAGCAGTTTTTTTGAACCAAAGCTCGCCCTTTGATGGCACATTGATTGCTTCAACGATTAGAGCTTCGGTCAATTCAAATTTTAGGGTATCAAAGCTCACATTGTTGTTGTCAAGATGATGGGAAAAGGCACGTGTCACCTTAACATTTAATCCTGTAATCTTTTCAAAGAACACGAACCATCCCACCGACTTGAAAATCGCAGCACAGTCAGGAAATTTCGCTACCCAAGAGGCGTCAGTCGGTTCAAACCAACTCAGGATGCCACTCCAGCCACTCCTGCTCATATTTTCAATGCACTTTTCAAATTTGTGACCCTATTCTCTAGCAACTGAATTAAGGGAGAATTCATCAAACTCTACGTGTCTCTAGCTGCAAAACCTGATGTAATGACGAGATAGCAATCACCATAAGTTTGTACATGTGTCACGATGGAGTGAACAAGTGTCTGGAATCTCCTCTTCCATCATCAAATGCATTACCAATGTCCTACCATCACAAGTCCACCAGTCTTCATAATTTTGGAATTTCTGCAGCGCGCCAGTGTATAGAATTTGGAGGTTGTGCTGTGGGAATCACTCAATGCATAATTTTGACAAACAAACTCAAATGTATTTCATTAGACTTTGGATTAAAGCTTTTAGAAAATACTTAAGTAAGTAGTTTAAAAGATGTTGAAATGAAATATAACCTTTATGAGCCACTATGGGTAAAGCAATCAAAATCATAATTAGAAAATAGAAATTAGAAAACAATCAAAATGGCTTTAAAAAATTGAAATGAAATAACATAAAAAGAGAAAATAAAGTAAAAATATTAAAGACAAACACACAAAAACTAGAGACAATTCTAGTGTTAACACATTGTGCACCTTAAAGAATTGAAAAAGGGAAGATCTAGAGCCTCCATCACAACCAAAGTAGGGCAAGTACATATCCATTGCTTAATGTCCAGTACAGTTCTTGTATCAAAATTGATCAACGACCATGGGAAAAGTAACAACAAGGGAATTAAGAATTAAGGAAAAAGGAAATAATAAATAACTAATTCAAACAATGCTCATCGACCCCGAAATCAAATTCATTGGTGATTTGCAAGGAAATACAAAACATACCAAACTGTTTGACAATGATTTCTCCAATGGAGACCTATACCCCAATATACACCGCAACTATTATATGGATTTTGTCCCATATGGTAATGGGGAAATGATGCCTACATGGAAGGTAATGTTTGAGCCTCTTAGGGATTGAACATTGATGAATTTAAAGGAATTACTAGTATTCGACACCACATGAGAAGTGCTCAAATACACCAAATTCTTGATCAATGAGGTACCCAGTCACTCTCTTATATGACTAAACCATCAAAACTCAATCCATGTTGATGATATTCACCACATAAACAGATTATCAATGACCAATGATTATGCCTCTATAGAAGTTCAAGGAAACCACAAAGAAGGCCGACATCATAAAGAACTAAGTCTATATGATTGATATGACACCCATTGTAGGGGGAAAAGTGTTGTGATTAAAGATATCAGTGACCCCCTAGTCAAATCCTCTTACTAGATCATTGCCAGATGAGTAACATGGAAATACACCAAATAATAATGCACCTTGGCCACTATCTGGGTCATGGAATTCTTCATAGAGGGTGTAAAATTGAACCAGTGCAAGTATGTGATAAAAAAATTCTTCCAAGCATGTGCAAATGCACACAACTCTGGGGGATACTTCATTTTTTACTATCTACTCATATATTTTGTGATGTATAAATAGAAGCCACCAAAAGTAAAATAATTACTATCCCTCACACATGGATTGATCACTACATTATACTTTTCTCCATGGAAAACCTGTTGAGACACCAACAATGCCACTTTTAATGATTATTCATTTGGACAATGACACCAAGACCTCCTATTTGTAGCAGTTGAATGGATTCTCTGAACATTGTTAACCAATTACACCACCATTATCTCATTTGGCATAAACATGGATAACACTTTTGTGTAGTCGCGAGGTGCCAAACTAGAAGAATTCAAATCCAAATAAATTCCCTTTTGTTTTATTTCCTCTTCCTTCCACCAAGAAATACGTAGTTGGACATGCATGATAGTTGTTAAAGTTACAACATCATGAGTCATTATCCATGTCAATATTATGTGTCAAGATTGTTCCTCGTGTGTCGAGGTAGTTCCTTATAGGAGATTAAGTTGGAATCAAGAAACTTGGAGAAGAATCTTGATTTGAACTCAAGAATATATAAGCCTCATGTGTTGAGGTAAGTACTTTGTATGTCAAAGTGATGATGTTGTACAATATTGAATGTTGAGGATAAGGTCTTGTGTGTCAAGACAGATCCTCATGTGTTGCGGTGGTACCTCATGTGTTGAGGTAATGCTTTGCATGTCGAAGCATGAATGGTGTGTGATGTACTATTAACCATGGTTGAGCTATTAAGTATCCTCTAGAGACTGGCCACCTCTAGAGTGAATTACTTTAGCATATGACCACTTGGAATGATAGTAGAACAAGATGATCACATTATTGGAAAAATATCCTTAGTATATTTGATATGATAATTAATTAAACTGGAGCATCTAGACCATGCAGATAAGAAACGAGATAAACATAATATGTGATAAGATAAGAGAGAATTCGATTTGCACACTTCAGTGACAACTTCAGTTACATAAAGAGAACTTGAATTGTTAAACTTTGGTGGTATTAACAAAGAAGACTTCAATCTGATCACTTCAGTGATGTAAACAAGAAATAATTCAGTTAAAAGAGTTAATTAAGTGATAAGAAATAATATCTAGTTAACTAAGTGTTTGCATGACGACACTTGAGTTGCGACACTTTTACGATGACACTTGAGTTAAACTAAAAGGAGACACTTGAGTTACAACACTTGCATGACGACACTTAAGTTAGCCACCTAACTAAATGATATAGCAACCATATGGAGCGAGAGTTCATCTTGAATTTAGAAGATAAAAATAGAAGCCAAAGCATGAGAATACTATATATATGTTATACATTATTGAAGTAATTTAATTTGAAGTGAATTCTCTTCTCTCTCAAAGGCAATGCAGTTTTCTTTCTGTAGGATATTATTCTGAGTTCTACTCTTCCATATTCTCTATTGCTATGATATATGCACCATGGGTGCTTTATGTAATCTGATTATTGTGAAGCAAGTCATTCTATGCTATCAATCAATATACTAAGGAAAAAATTTATAGGGTTTTATCCCTCAAGTTATAGAGGGTTTCCCTAGGGTAAATTACATGTCGTATGTGAATTCTTATGTCTGTGATTGTTCATTGATTTCATGTACTACTGTAATTTTGAATTAAAGATAAAAAATTAACATGGTATCAGAGCCAGGTTGTGAAAGAGCTAAGTCAGTAGTCAAGCTTGAGCCTATGTAGATACCGAGTAAGCACAATACTTGAGTAATGGCTTCAATATCAGTAAGAATGGAAGACCGACTTGAAGGAACTTTGAACTTCAATACTTAGAAGGAAAGGATTCTGAATATCCTAGAAGAGCATGATATGGATGGCTAAATATCCAGTGTTATTGAATATCCTACTACGAATACAGGGCTCTCCAACTTCAAGAAGAATCAAGCCAAATAAAAGAGGATCATTTATGATTTGGTAGAAGACAATTTTGTTACGGAGACAACTTCCTATGGCTTGGGGCAGACCACAATAGACAGCTGACTACCAGAAAATTACTCGATTCCCAATGCAATGCTATATAAATGAAAATGCTAAGATAATGGAGAAAAGACCAACCTTCAACTGGATGTTTGATGTAGATCCCCGTTGAGCTTTCAACTTCCACACTTGAACCTGCAAATTAGTCTCAACAACATGTACAAGCAAGTGCATATAATATGTGAAAGACATTAGCATAATCAATAGAATGATCCATGATATTATAAGCAAATATAACCCAATGTAATTTAACAATATTCACAACATCAATTGGATGAGAAAATGATTATTTTCATTAATGAATAACAAGAAGTACAATATACGACCTCTTGCCGGAAACCAATTTGAACCAAGAATTGGGTCTCTCCACTTGTGCCTCCACCACTTTAATCCTCCATGTAATGGCAAACTCAAACTAGGATAGGATTTTGGTAGGTGAACATAAGGAGTTCACAACAACAAGGATCAATGAGTGTAGACTCAAGTCACGACAAAAATCCACTAGAGTTATCTCTCTCTTTCTCCTCCCTTTAATATGCCATAAGAGCTCAATATATATCCTTCCAAAGGTAAGTGAAAGGACACATCGAGGTGTTTCGGGGAAAATGGAGGGCCAAAGGTCACCCTAAGACCACTTTTTGGGAGTAAAAAGTAATTTTCTAATGATTTTTACCATTGTACTTGGAACCTGCGGGCTATAGTGGAACAGCTCGTGTGTACGCTAGCTAAAGTGGAACAACAAGCGTACAGGAAGAAAAGTAGGGAAAAAGTGTTTCTGAAGGACATAAAGTGAATTTGAGTCGGTGAAATGGATCTTGAAGGCCAAAGAGTGGTGATGCTCACAAGGTGTAAACTTATGTTGTAATAGATGCCCCGTAATATGTGAGGTCACAGAATGGTGCTACTATGGCCGAAATACATTATAAATCTTAGAAGTGGAGTGATGGAGACACAACTGGAGAGAGTAGCTCACTTGTCATAATACAATAGTATCCCTAAGTACATGTCAGTATAGTACAACAATCTGATACAATGGCCATGAATAGGTAGTACATCATGAATATATGTCATAAGTGATCATAGCCATAACTGTTGGGTATGTTATATCTCTTCGCATGGTCGCTGCGTGTACAACACGATCCCGTTAGGCCCCCGGAGTCCGCGCGGAGTGCAAAATTTTTTTGGGTTGCTTTTTGCTTTTTCGCAAGTTTTGACCCATTGTACTCTATCTAATCCCGGTAAAAGGGATTAGGGTTGTAACCTAATTTCGGGTAAACGAATTAGGGTTTTAGATGCTGCGGAATACCATTTATTGTATTGTACATGGTTAAATAAAACATATAATGAAAAAGGAGCTATGCGGCTCTAAGTTTTGCTGGTTTTTTCCCAGTTAAGGGTTTCCAGGTGAAAATATCTGTGTAATGTGTGTGCCATTGTGTATTTTCTGTTAATGCTTAAGAATCATATAAGTTTGTACTTCACTGTTAAGGTTTAAAACTTACATTTGGTATCAGAGCATTTTTTGGGTTCAGAGGGACGCCTTTGTTTCCAAGGGTTTGGCTCGATCTTGGATTTGTGATAAACCTGGTTTCAGTGGGAGCTTTGCAGCGGTGATTTATTTTTCTTTAAAAATGGTGAGCAGTTCTAGATTCGAGATTGAGAAATTTAATGGTCAGAGCTTTGAGCTATGGAATCTCAAGATGGAAGATCTTCTGGTAGATAGAGAACAATGGATCGCAGTAGATCCAGGTACCATGCCCTCTAGTGCGGTAAAAGAAGAATGGGAAAAGTTGGAAAGAAAAGCAAGGAGCACCATTCGTCTTTGCCTTGCAGATTCGGTATTAGTGAACGTATCTGGAGAAGACAGTGCAAAGAAGCTATGGGATAAACTGGGAAGTCTGTATCAGTCAAAGTCCCTGGTAAATAAGTTATTTCTGCGAAAGAAATTGTACCTTCTGAGGATGACTGATGGAGACTCTGTGTCAGAGCATCTAAATTCCTTCAATACTCTGGTAAGTCAGTTGACATCTGTTGGTATTACAATTGTTGATGATGAAAAATGTATTAGTCTGTTGTGCTCTTTGCCAGATTCATGGGATAATCTGGTTATAGCTATTGGGAGTAATGCAACCACGCTAAACTTCGATGATGTGGTTGCATCCCTACTATCGGAGGAAATGAGGCAGAGATCCATAGATAGTTCAGCCAAGGATGCCTTATTTGTAAGAGGTTGCCCTGGAGACAGATCTAAAAATAAGTCTTCAGGTGGTAGATCTAAATCTAGAGGGAGATCTAAATCTCCAGGACCTTCTGTAAGAAAATGCTGGAAGTGCGGTAAAGCTGGGCATTACAGGAAGGATTGTAAATCCAAAAATACTGATAAAAGCAGAGGACCTAATGATGCTCCATCTGCAGATGGGAAAGAATCTACAGAGGAAGGAGGAGATGTGTATCTGGCATCTTCAAGTACACATGCAGAGCAAGATTCGTGGTTGATTGACTCAGGTGCGTCTTATCATATGACTCCTCACAGGGAGTGGTTTTCTGAATACGAAAAGTATGATGGAGGAGATGTATTTTTGGGAGACAACTCGGTGGCGAAAATCATAGGTCGAGGAAAGATCAAGCTACTGCTCAAAGATGGAAGGGTTAAAACTCTTCCCGGGGTTCTGTACATTCCAAAGTTGGCTAGAAACCTTATATCTGTAAGTAAAATGGATGATGCAGGTGTGATAACATTATTTGAAAAGAACACATGCAAGATGGTTCGAGAATCACTGGTGTTGATGAGGGGAGTTCGGATTGGAACTCTATACAAGTTGTTGGGAAGCACCTTCAAAAATGGATGTAACAGTACTATTGGTCCTGAGGGTAAAAATGAAGGAGACAGAGTCCTTACTGTCTCTAGTGAGAAGACATTGCTATGGCATCGAAGGCTGGGACATATTGGAGAGAAGGGTCTTCGACTATTACAAGGTAAAAGTATGGCTGAAGGCATGTCTGATTTCACATTAGATTTTGATTTCTGTGAACATTGCTTATATGGTAAACAGAATCGAGTAAGATTCTCATCTAGTGTTGTAAGAGCTAAAGGAATCTTAGAGTTAATACACAGTGATGTTTTTGGACCTGTGCCTGTTCCATCACTTGGTAAATCTGTGTATTATGTTTCATTTATAGATGATTTCTCAAGGAAAACTTGGATTTATTTCCTGCGTAAGAAATCTGAGGTTTTTAATAGATTCAAAGAATTTAAGGCTCTTGTAGAGAATCAAACTGAGAAGAAAATAAAAGTACTCAGAACAGATAACGGTGGAGAATTCTGTGAAAGTGAATTTGAGGAGTTCTGTAAAACGTGTGGAATAGCAAGGAAAAAGACTACTCCATACACACCTCAACAGAATGGGGTTGCAGAAAGGATGAACAGGACATTGATGGAAAAGGCAAGGAGTATGCTCAGTGGTGCAGGGCTAACACAACAATTCTGGGCAGAAGCTGTTGACACTGCGTGTTACCTAGTGAATAGGACACCCACATCAGCGTTGGTTGACAAGACACCTCATGAGGTTTGGACTGGTAAGAAACACTCTCTCTCTCATTTCAGAGTGTTTGGGTGTGATGCTTTTGTACATGTTCCAAAGGAGAAAAGGAGCAAGTTGGATAATAAAGCGAAAAAATGTATCTTCATTGGTTACAAGGATGGAGTGAAAGGTTACAGGCTGTGGAACCCAGTAAAAAGGCAAACAGTTTACAGTCAAGATGTGATCTTCAGAGAAGTTGAAATCACTTCAAAGATTGAGGATGTACCAAAGGAAAAGGATTCAGAGAAGCTACACTTTGATATCAAGGATGAAAGAGGTGACTCTTTTGAGGAACCAGATTCGTCTGAATCAGATGAGGAAGCAGAATCATCTGAATCAGATGAAGAGGCGGATCCAAAGACTCCGGTAATGAGGAGATCTGACCGAGAAAGAAGGCAAGTTGAAAGGTATAGTCCCCCTGATTTTCGTTCTAATTTTGTGTTATCTATTACTGATGATGATCCTAGAACTGCTAAAGAGGCAATGGATTCAGAAGATAGTAAACTATGGAAGAAGGCCATGATAGAAGAAATGGATGCCTTGGACAAAAATGAGGCATGGGATCTGGTTGAGTTTCCAGAAGGAAGAAAGCCTATTGGAAGCAAATGGGTATTCAAGAAGAAGTTAAATGCAGCAGGTAAATTGGAGAAGTACAAGGCTCGGCTAGTAGCGAAAGGTTACTCCCAAATTGAGGGCATCGATTTTGGTGAGATTTTTTCACCTATTGCAAAATTGACTTCTATTAGATTTCTTCTATCTATTTCTGCTGCTTTTGACCTTGAAGTAGAACAGATGGATGTAAAGACGGCTTTCCTACACGGAAATCTTAATGAAGAGATCTATATGAAGCAACCAGAATGGTTTGTGGTGAAAGGAAGAAAGGAGCTTGTCTGTAAGCTGAAAAAATCTCTCTACGGATTGAAACAATCTCCCAGAATGTGGTATCAAAAATTTGATACTTATATACTGGGACTTGGTTTCTCAAGAAGCAAAGTTGATCACTGTGTTTATTTTAAGCTAACTGGTGATCATTTTATTTATGTAATATTCTATGTTGATGATATGTTGCTAATTGGAAACAACAAGGAAATCATCAAGGATGTCAAGAATCAGCTGTCATCTGAATTTGACATGAAAGATCTTGGTGCTGCAAATTTCATTTTGGGCATGGAAATAAAAAGAGATCGTGAAAATAGGAAACTCTGGTTAAATCAGAAGAAATATGTTGAAACGATATTGAAGAGATTTAATATGCAGGAAAGCAAACCAGTGAAGGTGCCCATTCCTGTAGGTGTAAGGTTATCTGCAGAACAGTGTCCCACGACACAAGAAGAGGTAGAGGACATGTCTCATGTTCCCTATGCTAGTGCAGTTGGCAGTCTGATGTATGCCATGGTCTGTACTAGACCAGATATAGCCCATGCAGTGGGAGTTTTGAGTAGATACATGTCAAAACCAGGAAAGGAACATTGGACTGCAGTAAAGAGGGTCTTCAGGTATTTGCGTGGCACTACAGATTCTGCAATTTGCTACCAAGGAAGACCCGGTCTAAACAGAGAGATAGATATACAAGGATTTGCTGATGCTGACTGGGCTGGAGATCTTGATCACAGAAGATCTACAAGTGGCTACGTTTTTAATCTATTTGGAGGAGCAATCAGTTGGATGAGTAGAAGACAAGCTGTAGTTGCACTCTCAACTACAGAAGCTGAATACATGGCAGCTACCCATGCAAGTAAGGAAGCTGTATGGTTGCAAAGATTGTGTTCAGGTATTGGTTTTGTTCAGAATGCAGTAAAAATTGGCTGTGATAGCTCAAGTGCAATATTTCTGGAAAAGAACCCTGCTTATCACTCGAGGACAAAGCACATTGATATGCAGTACCATTTCGTCAGAGACGTGGTTGAACAAAACAAAGTGTTGCTAGAGAAGGTTGACACTTTGGTAAATGTTGCAGACTCTTTGACAAATTTTGTGAGTACTCAGAAGTTCTCTTGGTGTAAAGAGAACATGGGCATTGTTGCCCTGAATTGTTGAAGTCATAAATTTCTCCTGTATGTGAAGAGAACAACAAGTGGGAGAATGTTGGGTATGTTATATCTCTTCACATGGTCGCTGCATGTACAACACGATCCCTACGGCACTTCAGTGATGTAAACAAGAAATAATTCAGTTAAAAGAGTTAATTAAGTGATAACAAATAATATCTAGTTAACTAAGTGTTTGCATGACGACACTTGAGTTGCGACACTTGAGTTAAACTAAAAGGAGACATTTGAGTTACAACACTTGCATGACGACACTTAAGTTAGCCACCTAACTAAATGATATAGCATCCATATGGAGCGAGAGTTCATCTTGAATTTAGAAGATAAAAATAGAAGCCAAAGCATGAGAATACTATATATATGTTATACATTATTGAAGTAATTTAATTTGAAGTGAATTCTCTTCTCTCTCAAAGGCAATGCAGTTTTCTTTCTGCAGGATATTATTCTGAGTTCTATTCTTCCATCTTCTCTATTGCTATGATATATGCACCATGGGTGCTTTATGTAATCTGATTATTGTGAAGCAAGTCATTCTATGCTATCAATCAATATACTAAGGAAAAAATTTATAGGGTTTTATCCCTCAAGTTTTAGAGGGTTTCCCTAAGGTAAATTACGTGTCATATGTGAATTCTTATGTCTATGATTGTTCATTGATTTCATGTACTACTGTAATTTTGAATTAAAGATAAAAAATTAACATGGTATCAGAGCCAGGTTGTGAAAGAGCTAAGTCAGTAGTCAAGCTTGAGCCTATGTAGATCCCGAGTAAGCACAATACTTGAGTAATGGCTTCAATATCAGTAAGAATGGAAGACCGACTTGAAGGAACTTTGAACTTCAATACTTAGAAGGAAAGGATTCTCAATATCCTAGAAGAGCATGATATGGATGGCTAAATATCCAGTGTTATTGAATATCCTACTACGAATACAGGGCTCTCCAACTTCAAGAAGAATCAAGCCAAATAAAAGAGGATCATTTATGATTTGGTAGAAGACAATTTTGTTACGGAGAAAACTTCCTATGGCTTGGGGCAGACCACAATAGACAGCTGACTACCAGAAAATTACTCAATTCCCAATGCAATGCTATATAAATGAAAATGCTAAGATAATGGAGAAAAGACCAACCTTCAACCGGATGTTTGATGTAGATCCCCGTTGAGCTTTCAACTTCCACACTTGAGCCTGCAAATTAGTCTCAACAACATGTACAAGCAAGTGCATATAATATGTGAAAAACATTAGCATAATCAATAGAATGATCCATGATATTATAAGCAAATATAACCCAATGTAATTTAACAATATTCACAACATCAATTGGATGAGAAAATGATTATTTTCATTAATGAATAACAAGAAGTACAATATACGACCTCTTGCCGGAAACCAATTTGAACCAAGAATTGGGTCTCTCCACTTGTGCCTCCACCACTTCAATCCTCCATGTAATGGCAAACTCAAACTAGGATAGGATTTTGGTAGGTGAACATAAGGAGTTCACAACAACAAGGATCAATGAGTGTAGACTCAAGTCACGACAAAAATCCACTAGAGTTATCTCTCTCTTTCTCCTCCCTTTAATATGCCATAAGAGCTCAATATATATCCTTCCAAAGGTAAGTGAAAGGACACATCGAGGTGTTTCGGGGAAAATGGAGGGCCAAAGGTCACCCTAAGACCACTTTTTGGGAGTAAAAAGTAATTTTCTAATGATTTTTACCATTTTACTTGGAACCTGCGGGCTATAGTGGAACAGCTCGTGTGTACGCTGGCTAAAGTGGAACAACAAGCGTACAGGAAGAAAAGTAGGGAAAAAGTGTTTCTGAAGGACATAAAGTGAATTCGAGTCAGTGAAATGGATCCTGAAGGCAAAAGAGTGGTGATGCTCACAAGGTGTAAAATTATGTTGTAATAGATGCCCCATAATATGTGAGGTCACAGAATGGTGCTACTATGGCCGAAATACATTATAAATGTAAGAAGTGGAGTGATGGAGACACAACTGGAGAGAGTAGCTCACTTGTCATAATACAATAGTATCCCTAAGTACATGTCAGTATAGTACAACAATCTGATACAATGGCCATGAATAGGCAGTACATCATGAATATATGTCATAAGTGATCATAGCCATAACTGTTGGGTATGTTATATCTCTTCACATGGTCGCTGTGTGTACAACACGATCCCGTTAGGCCCCTGGAGTCCGCGCGGAGCGCAAAATTTTTTTGGGTTGCTTTTTGCTTTTTCGCAATTTTTGACCCATTTTACTCTATCTAATCTCGGTAAAAGGGATTAGGGTTGTAACCTAATTTCGGGTAAACGAATTAGGGTTTTAGATGCTGCGGAATACCATTTATTGTATTGTACATGGTTAAATAAAACATATAATGAAAAAGGAGCTATGCGGCTCTAAGTTTTGCTGGTTTTTTCCCGGTTAAGGGTTTCCAGGTGAAAATCTCTGTGTAATGTGTGTGCCATTGTGTATTTTCTGTTAATGCTTAAGAATCATATAAGTTTGTACTTCACTGTTAAGGTTTAAAACTTACAATAACCATCTACAGTAAGATATGGTCTCCTGCTGAAAAGGAAACAACTGGTGCAATACTGGAGGTACAAACTGCTGATGTCTAAGAGATGATATCTCAGATGTAAAGTCACGATCATAAGTAGCATACTGAATGCCACTATCACCTGGGGTCTTCTACGCAAATAACCTACGGTGCAAGTCCCATCAAGTGAATAAAGGTGTTGAGGTCGAACTTGATGTGACATTGTCTGATTATCGGTCAATGATGTATACTGTTAACAGATGCGAGATAACCCACAAATAATGAAAATGGGCATCAAGGCACAAAGTACAATCATCCGAGTGTGAATAGATGTGGTGAAGTCGAACACTAAGATGAATCCATCGGTCAGGGGACATTGATGTATTCCCAAAATTGTTGATGGCAAGAGAACCTATCACTAATGACTGCAAGCCTCAAGGTACTCAACCGAACTCTAAGTCTCAAGTTTCGGAATAAATGGGTTGATGTTGATGTAATGAAACTCGCTAGAAGGAGGGCATTAAGGCATCTCCCATCAACCAGCACTAGGTAACAGCTACGCTGAAAGATTTGGAAGAACTCAGGTGAAATGGACTGACTCAATAAGGATGGTCGACATGCAATAGTCAAGAGATTTGAGGAGTGGCTGATGCTAGTTTCAAGACTTCCTTTGAACAAGACCATGAGCAGATGGATAGACTCAGGCAGCATAGACTCAATATAGACTGTGTGATGCAGGAGGCATCAAAAAAAGGGCTCCATAGTGACTGGAAGCTTAACCAATCGGTGGAATGAAACTGAGAAACGAGTACAGCTCCTAAGGTCCTACTATAGTCCTGACTCATAATGTATGGAGTGGAATGAATGCTCTATTTAAAGGCGACACAACAACTACCAACAATAAGAAGTAAATATTCTCCCGTACGGCTTTTTGGAATATTTGATTTTTTTGGTATTTTTCATATTTGTAAAGCTTGAAAAAGAATAAAATTTCTTATAATACAACAAATGAGGGAACGAGTACCAAGTAGCGGGCATACTAGTCCCAAGCAGTGGAACATACCTATGATCAATGCAAGGAAGTATGTACGAGATGTAGAAACTCGGGGGGTGTTCCCTCAGGGTCAAAAGGTAATCAAATTGCGAAGGGAAAATGGAAGCTCTGCAGGGATCGATAGGGAAAGTGCTTAGGCACCAGGCTAACAATTGAGTAAGCGGGAGCCGACACAAGGCCAGCATAAGATAAAGTAGAGTATGAGTCTTTATCGCAAAGTAATGGAAAAACTATGAAGGACTCCCAATCCTAAAGAGAGACAACAGCATGAGTGCCAAAAGGAAAAAATGGGTTCTAACTAGGGCACCCATGTTTGGAAAGGCCCTACCACCACATAAAGACACTTCTATAACAATGTGGAGGTTTTGTGTCAGTTAAGAAGCGGGGTCGCACCTAGGGTTCATGAAAATGGTCAAAAGGTTAAATGCATAATGCACGTGAAAATGGAATCTAACCTATATGCCAGGTGTGAAATATACCTTCCATAGGTGTGAAACGATAAAAAACAACTGTCATTGAAGAAACCTGGTCAAAAAAGCTACTCCAAGACATTACATTAGTCCAAAATAGCTTAAAACGACGAAAACTAAGTGGGTTTCCAAAACTATACAATAGTATACAAAATTATTAGCTCGAACTAGAAGTTCAAGCGTAATACCGCTTGAGGTAGAGCCCATTTCTAGGCTCCTTCAAGACGTTCCCTTCATAATCTTCCAATTCATAGGATCCTTTTTCCAGGACACGCTTCACGATGTAAGGACCATGCCACATGGGGTTAAACTTTCCTGCCCCCAGGGGTTCTTTAGCTTGGTCATATAAAAGGACCAATTCACCTTCAGCATATTGCCGGGGACAGATAGACCTATTGTACTGAACCTTGACACGACGTTTATTGGTATCTATAGCCACAGTGGCATCTCGACGCTACTCGTCAAGCTGCTCAAGGTGGATTAAACGTTGCTCAATACCCGACGTATCAGGGAGGAGCTCTATGGCTAGTTTTAACAAAGGGATTTCGCATTCAATCGGTAAAATAGACTCCACACCGTGTACCAGCTGAAATGCTGAGAACCCAGTGGCAGTCTTGACTGCGGTTCGATATGCCCACAAAGCAGGATATAGCATAATATGCCAGTTGTTCTTGCTCTGTTGGATGGTACGTTGGAGAATGGTCTTTAAATACTTATGGACCGCTTCAACCTGACCATTCGCTTGGGGGTAGTAAGAAGATGAGTGTTCTTGAGAAAACCCAAGCTTGAGTGACAAATCCTCCATCATTTTGTTCTGAAAGTGACTGCCATGGTCAGTGACAATCTCTTTCCAAATACCGAACCGAGTAATAATCTGATTGAATACAAAATGGGCTGCTATAGCACTATCGACTTTTACGGTAGGCATGGACTCAACCCATTTGGAAAAGTAGTCCACGACCACTATGATATGGTGATTCTTCCCAGCTGAAGCTGGTTTGCAATCCATGAAATCCACCCCCCACTTGGTGAAGGGACCGACGGTGACTATCGGATGAAGGGGCGCTGGATGCGAGTGTATATTCCGAGAAAATACCTGGAAAGGGTGACATCTATTTACAGCGTTCATACAATCTTTAAAGATCGAAGGCCAAAACTAACCAGCTCGCAAAATTTGTTGGGCTGTTGCAAGCCCAGATAAGTGACCGCCACATGCCCCAACATGGCAATCATTAAGCACACACTCCGCTTCTTCATGATTCAAACAACGATAGAGGATAGAATCGTTTCCTCGATGATACAAAGTGTCATCGATGATGGTATAATATTTAGCGTGGTGTTTCACACATCGTCGCTCGTCCCATGAATAGTGCGAAGGAAACTTCAAAGTTTGAAGATATATAATAATATCCCCATACCAAAGGTCCTCAGATGAGATCAGAAATAAGTGCTCATCCACAAAGGAATCTTCATGGATGATATCCTCATCTAGTCGCGGAAGGTCCGATATGAGCATAACGAAAATCAAGGATTTCACTAACTTTGTTGAAGCAAAATCGAGATCAAACTCCTAAAGGATCACAATCCATTTATTTTACTTCCCCCCTATAAGACATCGTGATAGCATGAACTAAAATAGATTGATATGTGCTATAACTATGGTTTTCCTAAGCATGATGTAGTGCCGCAACCGTTGGACTGCATGAATAGTCGCAAGTGCTAAATTTTCCACATGAGTATATCTCAGCTCAGCATCTACTAGATTTCGACTAAGGTAATAGATCACATGCTCCACGAGCACATCATCCACCTGAACTAAGACCATGCCAATCGTCTCTTGAGACGCAACCACATAAAGTATAAAATCTCTTGCAAAGTCGGGTGGACTAAGCAGAGCAATTGATACCAAAGATTTCTTAAGAGCATCGAAAGACTGCTGGGCTCGCTCATCCCAGATAAACGGTGTGTCTTTCTTCAACAAGCGCGCC
This sequence comes from Larix kaempferi, assembly GCA_027924585.1. Classification (NCBI taxonomy): domain Eukaryota; kingdom Viridiplantae; phylum Streptophyta; class Pinopsida; order Pinales; family Pinaceae; genus Larix; species Larix kaempferi. The sequence continues at coordinate 5,870,492 of BSBM01000792.1, forward strand.
GAACCTTTGGTAAGACTAGCATAATTCACTACAAAGCGATGTAGAAAAGTAGCTCTCCCTTGGAGGCTTTGAAGTTGAAACAAGTTGAGCGGAGTAGAAAACCGAAGTATTGCCTCAACTTTAATAGGATCAACTCTGATACCCTCTTTCGAAACTATGAAACCTAGAAGGTGACCTATCATCACATCAAAGATGCATTTATTGGTATTCAACCGAATCTTGTAGCGTATACATCATTTGAGAATCAAATGGAGGTGCTTGGGGTGGTCCACTCTCTTGCGAGAATGGCCAGCAAGATCATCCAAGAAAACCTCCATTATACGTTTAAGGTCGTGAAAGGCGTAGGTCATAGCACGCTGAAACGTAGCTCTGGCATTTTTAAGGCCAAAGGGAATTTTCCGGTATGCAAATGTACCCCAAGGACAAATGAAAGCAGTCTTATGTTGGTCCTCGGGTTTGATCTGAATCTGGTTATATCCCAAAAAGTCGTCCATAAATGAAAAAAAATTGCTTCCCGCACAAGCATCCAAGATCTAATCTATGAATGGAGCGGGGAAATTGTCCTTCGGACATGCATGGTTCAGGTCTCTAAAATTAGGGCATACACGGATAGTTCCCTGCTTCTTATCCACAGGAATGGGGTTTGACACCCATTCGATAAGGGGAACAGGGTAGATAAAACCAGCCTTAAGCAGTTTCTCCACCTCTGCCTTGATCACGGCTGCCTTTAAAGGGCTCACAACATGAAGGCCTTGTTGATCCGGTTTAGCGTTAGGATATGTTCTAATCTCATGTTCAACAATGTTGGGGTCTATTCCTGGCATCTCCCCATATGACCAGGCGAAAGCTTCATGGACTTCCTTAAACAATTCGGTGTAGATGCGAACCTCTTCAGAAGAGAAATCAACACTGATATAAATGTTTTCAACCTTTCCGGGTGTACGAGAATAGTTGATCGATATGGTAGGGGAAATATTAGCCATGTTCCCCTCCACGAAAATCCCATGTGAACCCCAAGGAGCCACAGGGTGACCATTAATCTTGGCAAGAGTCATCCTAAACTCGTCTTGTTCCATAAGATCAGAGTTGGGAAGAAAATGAGAGCGATGATGCATGTCTTCCCAAGGTCTCTCACTACCACACATGGCCTCAACAATAGATTCATCCGAAGGTAAAGTACTATCAAGACAATCGTGTGAACAAGATGAGTTGACTTCCCATTCCGACAACATAACGGGATCTTCCTTCTCTGTCCGTGAAGAGGAGAGATCCGGCTCTGTAGTGGCTTGTTGAATATCTTGATATGCAATCTCAGTAGCAGATAGTGGCATAGCCATTCGAACATGCGCAATGTCTCCAGACGTGGAACTCGTGGATGGTAAGGTCCATGGGTCATCAAAATACGAAGCCCGGAATGGTACATTATTCAATGGAGGAGGCACATTATCAGAAATGGTTCCAATAAAAACAATGGGTGAATGGAAATCAAAATATCCCAACAATGAGGGGTACAATCCGACACCCATGTTCCTAGTTGCCGGTTGAGAATCTGTAACTTGGGGGACCACTGATCCCATGGATGCTGTGGAATAAGGACTAACGAAATCCAGCTGGTCAACTGTCACAATATTTCCTTCGTGTGGAAAGAAAATAACTCTGAACGCAATGGAGGCGACCGCTTTCATAGCATACATCCAATTCCTACCCAGGAGAAGGTTGTAGTCGATGGGTGCATCAACCACCTCGACTTCAATAGGCACGGGTTTCCCACCCAACCGGACAACAAGGGAAGGGATAATCCCATGTGGCTTAAACGACCGACCGTTGAATGTAGTGAGCATGGTCATAGAATTGGATAAGGGAGGAGAGCCAAGCGCTTTCCAACAAGATAAAGACATTACTGACGTAGAAGCACCTTCGTCAACCACTGTTCTTTTGATGAAATTCTGAAGGCACTCCACATGGATTTGAAAATCCACGTGGTAAGGTAAGTGAGGTTGAACATCAATAGTATCAAACTTGATAACGTTAGGACTTCCCCCATCCTGAAGTCCTAAAGAACTCAAAAGGGCATGCCTTTGAGAAGGACACGCTTGTAAAACTTCAAGAGCCGACATGGCACACGGAGTTTGACCCAAATATTCTACAACAGAGTAGTTCTGGGCGGCTTGAGCATTGGGATTATGTGTAGAGCGCTTGAGAACACCTTTCGGTATTCGCGGCATAGTAGTGGGCTTCTCTATAGCAACACTAACCTCTGATTTAACCATATTCACGCATCCAAAGCCACTAGTATGGGAAGAAGACATTGTAGTATCATTAGGCCCGTAACCAGTAGCAGGAGCATGCGAAGCCATGTTCTGATGATGAGGAAGGGGATCTTTCAACACAGTTGGGCTCCGTGCAAGATGCTTTGATGCTTCTTCGATTCGAGGACACAAGTGAGTAAGATGATCTTCCCCATAAAGCTTGCAAGGGAATTTCACTTTATGCCTAGGTTTACAGTCCCCACAAGCGTTTCCGCCTTCGCGAGGAGGGCTTCCATTCTCTTTCCGAGGAGTATTACGATTACTACCATTGTTCCCATTGTTTCCACCCTTATGATTGTTTCTTCCCTTCTTCTTACCACCAGGCTGTTGGTTACCCGATGGGTTCGTCGATTGCACAGCATGTACATCGGACGATGGGGTGGAAGTGGACAAGGTGTGAACCTGTCAGGGGGTAGACTGGTTAAGAAAAAAAAATTCCATTTGATTAGCCACCAAATCTACAAGTCGAGTACTTGTGCATCCAACAATTCCATCGGCATGTGGTCCAAGAACTAACTTGGGCTCATGTCATGTTCGCGGTGCGTCAGGAATAATGTCATACAAGATGCCAGACTGAGAATATAGTAAATCTAGCTGCTAGACTTTTAAGATAGCTTGTTCCTCAATCACAATGTTGGACATCGAAACATCCTTAGAAATATATGGAAGAAAATACTTGAGAAACCATTTCAATAGAAACTCTGGAGGAATGTTGGCTTTCACTAACATATTACGTCGACGCCACTCTTGAATGTGGTCAAAAATGTGTGTGGCCTTATTCTGGCGGAAGGTAGACAAGAGTTCACTGCCAGTATCGTAGCGAACTGGCAGTTGGAAATGATCCAATAAAACTAAGGCTATCTCATTGAAACCCCTATACGTGTCCCCAGGCAACTCAATATACCACTTCGTGGCTACCCCCGTGAGGGTGCATTGAAATAGTACCAAATGAACAAAATCGTGATTTAACGAGTTTGATGAGCACCAAAGGTGAAAAGTCGTGGTGTGATCACCCGGATCCTCACCACCCTTCCCTTAAAACTTGGGAATGTCAAAAGGGAGCTTGGTAGGGATCAGAGGCCAATTAGGATCGTAACAAACTGGATCATTCGTGAGCTTCGAAAGATACAGAAGATTCAATCGAGCCTAGGAACGGGAGCTGAGTCTGGAAAGCTTGATTATAATATCCCATAAAAGGTTGATTATACAGACCTAAAGGATAAGATGGACCATAACCGGGACTCTAGCCATAAGGCTGATAACCTCCTCCAACCTAACCTGTGTGAGGGTAACTAGGTATATATGCATTATGAGCACCGTAGTGAGGTGGGTTGTAATGACGGCCAGCACCGACTGTATTATAGTAAGGGTTACCGCCATAATTATGGGGCATATAAGTATTACTCGTAACGGGAACTGTGTTGCAATGAACATGGTTGTAAGGTATGTTCCCACCCCCTACATAAGCATTATTAGTAGTGTGAGCAGTCGTGTGGTGATCATGAGTATGAGGTATATTCCCAACCCCAACATTGGCATTACTAGTAGAAGGATCGATGGTGTTGTGACCATGAGTATAAGGTATATTCCCACCTCCTACATTAGCATTGCTAGTAGTAGGAGTAGTAATAAAATTATACAGTTAGTGTCCACCCTTGTTATTAGGAGGATTGTTAACATTAGAAAATGTGGTCCTAGGTTGATAGGTAGAGGCATGTGTATTGTACTATGGATGGCGAGTCGTATTGCGAACAATTTTCCTATTAGGATGGGTAGTCCTAGGAGGCAGCCTTCCTCCAACATTTGGATTGTTAGAAGGGATATGACTAGTCCCCGTATTATGTGTGTGAGTAGGAAATGTGGTGCCCCCGGCGAGGGTATTTCCCCTAGTGGGTGCAATATTTCCAACACCATGACCAGTGCTAGCATGACTACCAAACATAGTGGATGGATCAACTGTGTTGTACTCAGGCATACCAAAAGAGATCGAGGTAGTGTTCGTAGTGGTCGCAGGGCTTGTGTTAACATGTAAATTCGGCATCCCGTGTACAAAATTATGTGGATTCGAAGGATCAAACGGGTCGTCCTCAAGTGGAGTGGATCCAAACATCAGAGGTTGAGTCTCTGGTATCAATGGATCACCTCCCCATTCCTCTCTAGGAGTAGGAGGATTAGAGGCATCTTCGAATCTACCCGACAGAGTCATAGGGAATTTTCCCATGCCAAAACCAGCGTAAATATCAGCGTGAATCACCTCAAAGGAGTCCGAAGATTCGGAGGGATACTTCCGACGTCCTCTCTAAACATGACGTGTAACTTTGTTGGCCACTAAACTAGCCAACTGACGAGATCGGTGGAGAGTAGGACCTCGCGCCATGATATCTCTGAAAGATCAATAAATCAAAGCGTCCCCTATCGGCCAAACTAACGATCAAAGAATCAAATAGCACACACCTAAGAAACTACATCCAAATGAATAGAAACAAGACTGGCTCAAGGAGCTCCCGACACTACAGCCAAATGCATAGAAACAAGACTGGCTCAAGGAGCTCCCGACAGTACAGCTGGTATGTCTCACCTAAGAGAGGCTTGAGACTCCCAAACTATAGACGGAGGTAACATAATCAGTTATAAAGGTTCTCAAGCTTCACTACGTGCACAGGGTCAAGTCCCTATACAAGAACAACTGTGTTGTCCAACCCCTATCTGACTCAGGATACGTATAGTATAACCACTGCAAGCACCCTATGCGATACCTAGGTAAGGCAACTAAGGCCACCGCAATATAACCAATGCTCAGGGGGACAGTCACAGGTGGGATCCGTCGTATGGGAAGGGTAGCTGAGCTCAAAACTCACGAGGTATAGATCCCTCAAGAGTCCCCAGATACGAACAAATCCTGGAAATAACTCCCATGTTCAGCTAGTATTGGAGGGCTATCTCCGCAACCAACCTCCCGTGACCTCATGCTTAAATCTAGTTTGAGTGGAGCTTTCTGAGAACACTGGTGTATACCATGGATTTCACCACTCCATGTTCAGACACATCATTTTTCGTCTATTAGTCTTGGATTGTAAACTCAAAATGATCTATTCCAAGACTCTAAACCTATACTAGTTGGTGCACCCTATAAAATAAAAATCATTCTAATAAATTTTAAGATTAAGCGTTAATTCAAATGGTTGTGATTACTCAAAGGATGTGGTCGTGAAACTAATGATGTATATGACTCAATAGTATGCACAATTGTCAAACTCTAGACTCATCTATCCAATAAAAATAGTGCCACTAAAATGAAAATCAATCCAACGGTTCGAAATAAAATGCAATTCTTTTAAATTTCCAATGCTCAAGCAGATCCTAGATGAAAGCAAAAGCACTCATATGCAAAATGCAGTACGGAAAGTAATTTTTTTTTTTTTGTATTTTCTCTTATAATGAAAAGGAAAATGAAAAACTATGTTTTTGTATTTTTCAATATAATGGAATGAAAAATGCAAGTGAAATCTACCTATTTAGTTAAAGAAATGCAGAGCAGATCACTAAGACAACCTAACAATTCCCAAATAGTGAGATTCAGCCAATGTAATGAGCTAGAAAATAAAAAATGGTGATAAACTAATAAGGCTCAAAACAAAGAGAGAGAAGAGTTTCTGGTCACCAACAGGGCATGGAATCGTCAGGAATAAGGCCAACTAAGACTTGGGAACACTCAATACCAACCCAGCAACAATCCAAGACCATAAAGCATTCAATCCGAGAGTTGTATGCTACTATCGAAGGAATAAATGTGGGTATATGCGAGCTACAATGCAGACAGAGGCGGGTACATGCGAGCTAAACTAACTTTACCCGTGTATAGGGAAAGGAAAATGAGCAAATAAAGAGTCCAATGACCCATAAAAATATGGTTTTCTATAGTGTATCCCAATGGCCAACGAAAGACACAGAGGCTCAACACACAACAACTCTAAATAAGGACTAAAGCCTAAAAATCCCAAAAAATGGATGTTCTCCCCAGCAGAGTCACCATTTCTGTTATGGAGAAAACTTCTTATGGCTTGGGGCAGACCACAACAGACAACTGACTACCAGAAAATGACTCAATTCCCAATGCAATGCTATATAAATGACAATGCTAAGATAGTGGACAAAAGACCAACCTTCAACCAGATATTCGATGTAGATCCCCGTTGAGCTTTCAACTTCCACACTTGAACCTACAAATTAGTCTCAACAATATGTACAAGCAAGTGCATATAATATGTGAAATACATTAGCATAATCAATAGCATGATCCATGATATTATAAGCAAATATAACCCAATGTAATTTAACAATATTCACAACATCAATTGGACGAGAAAATGAGTATTTCCATTAATGAATAACAAGAAGTACAGTATACGACCTCTTGCCGACAACCAATATGAACCAAGAACTGGGTCTCTCTACTTGTGCCTACACCACTTCAATCCTCCATGTAATGGCAAACTCAAACTAGGATAGGAGTTTGGTAGGTGAACATAAGGAGTTCACAACAACAAGGATCAATGAGTGTAGACTCAAGTCACGGCAAAAATCCACTAGAGTTATCTTGCTCTCTCTTTCCCCTCCCTTCCATATTCCATAAGAGCTCAATATATAGCCTTCCAAAGGTAAGTGAAAGGACACATCGAGGCGTTTCGGGGAAAATGGAGGGCCAAAGATCACCCTAAGACCGCTTTTTGGGAGTAAAAAGTAAATTTTTAATGATTTTTACCATTTTACTTGGAACCCACGGGCTATAGTGGAACAACTCGCGTGTACGCTGGCTAAAGTGGAACAGCTAGCGTACAGGAAGAAAAATAGGGAAAAAGTGTTTCTGAAGGACATAAAGTGAATCTAAGTCAGTGAAGTGGATCCTGAATTCCAAAGAGTGTTGATGCTCACAAGGTGGAAAATTATGTTGTAACAAATTTGATGCTCGTGATCACTCCATTGAAGACCGCTAAGGAATGATTCAACACTTTGACCAATATTTATGGGAAGAAGACGCATAGTCAGAAGAGAACATTGAATAATAAGATTTGTAATCTGAATATGGAGAAGGACAAATCTATTGCTTCTTTCTTCACAAAGATATCTCAAGTAAAAGATCAACTCATGAGCATTGGTGTAATGATTGATGATGACTATATCATACAAACTGTTTTCGATGGCCTTCCATCTTCATGAGGGACATTCTTGGCTGCAGTAAATGGTCGAGAAGTGAAACCAAACTTTGAAATAATATGGAATGATTTCCTACAAGAAGAAGGGTGAATCCAGAAAAAATATACCTCCTCCAAACAGGAGAACTTTGATCTTGCGGCACTAATGAAGAGAGGAAATAAATCATTTTCTCATAAGAAGTTTCCTCATCAAAAGGAAAATTATTAAAACAAGAACTTTGATAAGTCTAAAATTAAATGCTTCAATTGCAATAAGAAGGGTCACTCTGCAAGAGACTGTTGTGCAAAGAAAAGAGGAAATTTCAAGGGTATGTTTCATGCTTCTACTGCTACAGAAAATAAACCTACAAGAAATCATTATTCAAATGATCAAGAGACAAGAAAGGAGTAATATCTTGTCTTAGGATTATTTGGATCCATTACAATTAGTTCTGAGACATGGATGGTGGATAGTGGCGCATTTAAGCACATGACTCGATTTAGGATATCTATCTTAGATTCGAAGGAAAATAATTTCTCCTATCAGGTGGAGCTTGGATATAATAACACCTATTCAATTCAAGGAGTTGGATCCATTCCCTTTCAGTTGAATTCAAGTGATGCAATCCATGTTGATGATATTCTGTATGTTCCTGGTTTGAAGAAAAGCCTCCTATCTGTTTCAGTTCTACAAGGTAAAGGTTTTAGAGTAATTTTTATGGACAACAAAGTGCTCTTGTGGCCTAAGAATTCAGACTTGAATTCTGCAGCTGTGATTGGAGTTAGAGCGGGAGATCTATACAAAGTTCCTCGAAATTTCATTAAATCCATGATCCATGACACCATTAGTCATTGTGAACTAGGGCATAGGAGGCTTGGTCATCTTCATTTCAAATTTCTATGGGGCTTGCAGAAGATGGTAAAAGGTATTCCTATATTTCAATTTGAGCATGATGTTATTTGTAAGGGTTGTTCTCTTGGTAGGAAAATCAATAAAATAATTCCAAACAATACTAAAATATATAAAGGGATCCTAGACTTTATCCATTAATATATATGTGGTACCATGTCTACACCATCCTTGAGTGGTTATCTGTACTATGTTCTTTTCAAATATGACTTCTCTCGCAAGTCTTGGATCTATTTTCTGAAGACAAAGAGCGAAAAATTCAACAAGTTTCAAGTGTTTAAAGCATTGGTTGAGAATGATATTGGAAATCACATTCACACTATGAGATATGATAATGGAGGAGATTTCGAGTCCCATGACTTTAATGATTTCTACTAAGAGGAGGGGATATGAAGACAATTGATTGTACCTTACAACCCCCAGCAGAATGGGATTGTTGAAAGAAAGAATATAACAATCTGTGAGGCTGCAAAAGCTATGATGTGTGATTAGGATCTTCCCACTTCCTTATGGGTCGAAGCCTCTAGCACTGTTGTTTATATATAGAACAAAAGTCCTCATGCTATTTAGGGAGAAAAGACTCCTAAAGAAGTATTCACTAGCAAAAAACCAAATGTTGGACACTTGAATATTTTTTATTGTCCTATCTACATTCATGTGCCAAAAGAGACAAGGAAAAAGGTGGATCCATATAGAAATAAATGCACATTTGTTGTATATAGTGAATACTCCAAATATTATAGAATCTATGTTCTAGGTCAAAGGCACATTGAAGTCAGCAGATATGTAACATTTCATGAAGAGGCTTCCCTCAAGCGCTCTAAAGAACTTCAGTGTGATTCATATATGGAGGTGCATGATACTTCCATGATGGAGGATCCAGGTTCTAGTTCTCCTCTTTCAGATGTTAATATGGGGAATCCAAAAGATTCCTAAGATCCACTTGATCCTGAACAACTAGTAGAACTAGAGAAAGATCACTTGATGAAACTCCTACTAAGAGTAGATCTACCTAGTGTCGAGAGATTCCGGAAGAGGAAGAAAAGAATGGAGCGCCATCAGGAACATACAGAGAGAGGAGACATGAAATATATTCAATATATGTAGCACAGATGAGTCACATCAGTGATTCAGAACCCTCCACCTATGAGGAAACTACTAAGAAGAAAGTATGGAAAGATTCTGTGGTGGAAGAATACAAATCCATCATGAAGAATGATGTGTGGAAAGTGGTTCCTAAACCTGAAGGGAAGTCAATAGTAAATTCCAAGTGGCTTTTTAAAATCAAACATGCAACTGATGGCAGTATTGAAAAAAGTAAAGCAATATTTCTGGCACGTGATTTCCCACAGAAAGAAGGAATGGACTATGATGAGACATTCGTTCCTATGGCCATGTACACTAATATTCGAGCCATGATTTCACTTGCCTCAGTTCTGGGGTAGAATCTTCACTAGATGGATGTGAATACTACCTTTCTCAATGGTGAAGTTGAGGAAGAAGTATACATACAACAACCTAAGGGGTTTGTAGTTCATGGGAAGGAGTCACATATGTTATAGCTTGAAATGACACCTCTCCGTCCGTGACGACACTTGTTTCCCTTGGTCGCATGACGACACTTCTTGAGATCAAGTTCAGTCACACAACAGGACATTTGTGGATGGAGGAGTCATTTGGGACATTAAAAATGGTTGAAATTACCTCATTCTTGACCCATTTGATGTATATGACCCTTAGGAACATTTTTCTAGACCAAACCATCTCCTGAAAATGAGCAGAAAAGCCTGTTTTTGGCCATTTTTCACTATGAGCGCGACTCTACTGTTATAATAGTAGCGTGTGTACGCGACTTTACCTCATTCATAGTAGCGCCCATTGCCATGTGTACGCGACTTTGTCTACTATAGAGTAGCGTACACATTTGTTTTGGTCAAAAATATCGAAATTCGAGTAAGTTAAGTTGGTTGGGAAACCTCTTGAGTGGTTATAACTTCTTTTCCTCTTCCTCATTGATTATATAAGGAGGGTAGAAGGGTCATGTGAAAGGACCAAGCCCAATTGCAAAGTTATGCTGGAGGAATGGAGACCTTCATCCCCCTCTCTTGTGCTTCAGTTTTGGTAAACCCTAGTACAATTGCTTAGAGGCTGGGATCCTTGGAGAATGGAAGCAGGAGATCTTGAATCTAGGTTTCGTGAAGTGCCAAGCTTGAAGGAAGGTATAATTGTATGTACTTGCTTTCATTCATTAATAAAGATCAGACGTTCTTCTCTTTCCAAATATGACCTATTAATGTGTCTTGGATTTGATTACAGTTTGTTTATAATCTGATGTCTCTTTCTATTATGAATATCAGTCTTATATGTGTAGTCAAATGTATTTGAGAAAGGTATCAAGTTGTTTTGCAGGTCTGGGCATTGCGACATTGAATAAGCATTGAAGAGCGAGGGAGGCAAAGCTAGGATCAACCTTCTGAATAAGGTGCCTACATATCTAAACCCTAATCTCTTCATTTATTTGTTATACTTGCAGAATGCTTGTAAGTCTATCTTTATCACCGTAAGTTGGTAGTTTCTCCCCTTAACTATAGGTGCATTTTCCCCACAACAGAATGGCGACTCCGCTGGGGAAAGCCTAACTGCTTAGGGGTATCCAAGGTCATTTCTTCAGTCTTGTTTGATGGTCTTTGTTCATTTTCTTGATTAGGATCAGTTAGTAGGATCTGTTTGACCCTCCTGGGCTTTTTACAGACCCTTCCCAACCCTTGCAAACCTTTGTGGACCCAGTTTGGGGGTTTTAACCCCATTTTTTAGACTTTTTTTTTCTTGTACGCTACTGTTTGTACCACACAGTAGCGCCCATGCTGCTATGAGCGCTAGTTTCCTTCATACATAGTAGCGCCCATACTGCTATGAGCGCTAGTTTCCTTCATACACAGTAGCGCTCATAATCTGGGTTTGAAATTTTTGAGTTTTTTGGGTTGTGGACCCAAATTTGGGGGCTGTGGCTGCATTTTTTGGGGTCCCTGATGACCCTAGGTCTGATTTAAACCCCTGTAAGTGGTCTCCCATCCTTGTACTGATCCTACATTCATGATTTGAACCTCTTTTGATCATTTTGGGCTTGTTTGGAAATTTTTGGGGTTTGTTGACCCAAGTTGGGGGGTTGTGGACCTGTTTGGTGTTTTGTACCCTAATTTGAGTCTGATTGAACTTGCTTGCCCCATTTCCACTGAATTTGAAACCTCTTGAGTCTTCTTGACCCTGTTTGTATCTATTTGAGTGAAATTTCTCTTTTAGGTTGGTTTCTTATCCTCCCTTATGCTTTTAGTTTTTCTTTTGTAGTGAAAGCTCAAGTGTTTTGGCTATTGTTCAAGACCTTGTTTGCATTGTTTATGTGCAGACCTGACTTTACCAAACCATACTTCTTCGTAGGTCATTTGCTTCATTTGGGTCTAAAAGTAGTTTTCGTACTCTTTTCCCAATGTTTGGCATGCTTACATCAATAAGAATTTGAAAGTCATATTTGGTAGCTTTTACTGTTTCATAAAGAGACCCTGAAAGTTTCTTTGCTTTGCTTTGATAGTAGGTTAGTTTCAGTTTTTGTTTCTTACCTTTGAAAAGCATAAAGAATTTTAATTCATTTTCTAAATAGAGTACCTTGCAAGTGGCTTAAAAGATTTTAGAGTGCTTTGCATCAAAAAGAACAAATTTTCTTTTGCATACCTAGTTGCCTGAGTAGTTGCATTCTTAGGTTTTGAGTTTAATTTTTTACATTTAGACTTTATTTTTACCTTTTTTGCATTCAAAAGATTAAAAAATTGCATTTGCACATGCATTCTAGATCAGAATTTTAAGACTTGCATTGAAAAGAAAAAGATTTGTTTGGTGGTAAATATTTCATTTTCAGTACTCTATTTCTATTATAACCACTCTCACACACCCACTACCTTTTTGAGTAATCAAGTAACCTTTAAAATGAACTCTAATAAAATGAACTAGCAACATTTTCTTTTCTAGGTTACACTACACCAACTAGTCTTGGTTAGGATCTTGGGTTTAAAACACCTTAAACCACCCAAGATCACACATTGCGCAAAAATCGTAGTGAGACTATCATCAGGTAAACCCACCTCACTCAAAATTTGCCTGGGATCTATGCAGTAGGTCAATGTGAGATCAGTTTGTGGGAATACCCCTCCTACTTTCTGTTCGAGCATACGCCAGGATCGGATTGCGTATTGGGGACTCTTTCGAGTTTCGGGCTTAGCTACCCTGCCCACACTTTCTGATTCGACCGGTGACTGTTCCCCCAGGAATTTTCGGTGTTGTGGTATCCTTAGTATCAGACTCTAGGTTCATACACAGGTGACAGCGGAGGGTATATCTGTTGTACCTAGGACAGACGTGGGAGGAAATCCCTTGCAAGTCTTTGGGAGGGCGGTTGGGTGATTCCAGCGCTTGCACCCTTAGTCATTGTATTGTGGACCCCAGCTAACTGTCTTTCATCCTTGGTTGATCTGTTCTGGGCCCTCATCATCCCAAACTCTTCTCCGGAAGGCATCTGTTTGCCTGGTTTTATTTACTTAGGACCTTTTTTTAGTGGTGTGCTCTTTGTGCTACTTTTTTTTTAGTTTGCCTTAGAGAACTTCTTGTTCATTTGAGCAGGAAACTATGTCTAGCATTCCGGCGAGTGCCAATCAAGGTACCCCTGTTCCGGGGGATCCTTGTGCTGTTCCATTCATTGGAAACATTGGTGCTCCCTTAATGGCTACTCTGAATCTTCCTGGATTCATTATTGGGCTGCCGGTTTGGTTGTTTTCCACTCCGAATGCCTTGCATGCTCCTGACGCTTCTTTTGTGAACACCTCAAATCAAGAGCATCAGAACCCTGTGCCTCCTTTGCCAGTAACATCTTCTCCTCCTCCTTCTACCTCATGTGGCGAAAGTAGCAATACTAGTAACCAGCAGTCTAAAAGGAATAGACGGGGGAAGAATAGGAAGAAGATGCCAAAACAAGGGGGCAAGCACCCTGCCTCTGCAAATCATGCAGGGGGCACCCACCCAGCCTCTGGAGGTCATGCTGGGAGAAAACTTTTAGTCACTGAAAATCATACTGAAAGTTTGTCTTCAACCACTGTCAGTCATGTTGAGGACACGTCATTGATCACTGCTATCCATATTAATGACAAGTCACCAGTTCCTGTGAGTCATACTGGAGACACCAGATCAGCCACTGCAAGTCATGCTGAGGGAGTTGACATTGTCGACAAACCCAACAAACAGAAGCTTAAGTTCCCTTGTAAGTTTTGCGAGGGAGACCACCTTACTTACTTGTGCCCTGTACTTCCAGAAGTGCAAAAAGTGTGGTCCTTAGTTCAAAAGTCTTCTGCTTCTGAGCAACCAGCCTCTGTGAGTCATGCTGGGGGCAAGCTGTCAGCCAATGCTAGTCATGCTGAGAGTACTGACGTTGTAAAGGAGTCTAAACCAATAGGACGGAAACCAAAGTTCCCTTGTAAACTTTGTAAGGGAGATCACCTTACTCACCGATGCCCTGCCATTCTAGAGGTACGAAGAGTGTGGTCCATGTCTGAAGGAACCTCTGTTCCTGAGTTGTCTATAGATTCCCTGCAGTCAGATCAACCTTTGGTTGATAAATTGGTTGAACCAATGCAATCTTTGGTCGACCCCACTCTTCCTTCGGAGAGTGAAGTGATTGAATCGATGCAATCTTCGACCGATCCCATCAGTCCTTCAGAGATTGATGCACCTACTACTGAAGTCTTCTGCATTTCCAGTTTGGATGTTCCTGAAAAAGGGGGCACTTCATCTGTGCCATGTGAACCCCTACCAAGCCCTAGGATTGTTTCCTTTGATTGGAATAGTCTAGCCGAGCCTCGTCTTCCTTCTTCGACACCTTTCCAAATAAAGGTTGATATCGGGAACCATACGGTTGATCGATGCATCGTTGATGAAGGTGCTTCTGTTAGTATCTTATCCGCTTATGCTTGGAGAGATTTGGGTTTCCCTAATGTTTTTCCAGCTGCTAATTGGTCGTTGACCTTTGATAGAAGACCTAGTGAACCGATCGGATTCCTCCGTCAGGCACCTGTTACCTTGGGTGGAAAAACAGTCTTAGTTGATTTTATGGTTCTAAAGGACCCTGTGGACTTTGATATGATCCTTGGGCGTGATTACATTTATGCTATGCATGCTGTGGTGTCTACGTTTTTTCGTGTGATGCATTTCCCTCATAACGAAAACATTGTCACCATCGACCAGATTGCATTCGTTGAGCCTCCTTATTACCCAATTGAAGACCAGTCTGGTCCCTCGTCATTAGGCACTACTATGTCACATGAGCCTTATGTGGCATATTTTTACTTGAGTTCAACTGCTACTGAGAAGAAGTCTCTGAGTTCATACTTACCTTCTCGGGACTTGGTCCCAGCTTTTGACCAAGTGACACCTCCATCTGAATGTTTAGATATGTGTTCTATCTGGGATGATATACTTCCTTCCGATGAAGTTTTCCTAGAGTCTATAGTACAGTCTGCCATTCATTTGGATGTTGATCCAGTCGCAGTTATGTCCAACCCCGGTTTGACCTTAAAGTCTGATCTTCCTACTGTTGAGTCTTTGGACTCTCCTATAGATCCGCAAATCGGTGTTCCTGCTGAGTTTGATTCTGCTTCTAGAATTTTCAACTCCCGTGATGATGAATTTGTTTCTGCAGATTCCATCATGTCCTTCAACTTTGATATTCATCCTGAAGTCGATCTTGTTGATTGTAAGTCCTCGGGCTTGGGTACCATAGAGTCTTCATTTGAAAACTCTGCCTTGTTTCTGCCTGTTGTTGATGATAGTGAAGTTGAAAGTATTTCTACCACAGTGACTTGTATCGGGTCTTTCTTTACATATGTTTTGGATATGATCTTGGTACTGATGTTTCTTGGAGACAGGATTCTTAGCTGGATGTATACTTGCTTACTGGTCCTTTTCGACACCTTGTGCGACCATGTCAGGTATATTCGGAACCGTGCATATAGGTTTAGGCTTCTCCGCTGTTATGTTGCATTTGAACCTTTTGCCATCCGAATTCACCATAGGGTCGAACCTGTTGGATATTGGTGTGTTAGCCATCTCTTTATGCATTGTGCACCAGTCCAACAGCAGAGCCTACCTAACATGGGTCACCCTAGTCAGCACCCTTATGCCATTCTGGTGCCCATGCTGAGTTTTTCTCATAGGCTCGGGAGCCTTTTTAGATTTACCATGACTTTGAGAAGAAGCCTCATATCTTTCTTCCTCACATATTTCTGGCCATCCCTGATAAGGCTCCCATCTTTGTGTTCAAATTGCATATGCATCTATTATGATCCCGCTTGCGCTAATGAGCCTGAAGCCGGCTTCCACGCTTTTATCCCGTTGTATAAGCCTCCATCTCTGATCTCATTTCCGCTAAGCCCTGTATCATTTTGCCTTTTCAATTTGACACCTTTTACCTGGAGGAGACACACCCTGAGTGTCCTTATCTTGCTCATGTTCCTTGCATTATGCATAGCTTTGTTCCATGCGCTTGGAGCTAGTTTCGCATGTCCCTGACACTCGTCTCCTCCCATTTCGAGCATTCTTCTTTTACTTCGAGCTCGTTAAAAACAGTAAGTAGGTTACGAGCATTTCTTCCACCTTTCCTTCGAGCTCGTTAAAAACAGTAAGGAGGCTATGAGCATTTCTTTCATCTTCACTTCGAGCTCATTAAAAACAGTAAGGAAGTTGTGAGCATTTTCTCTATCTCCTTTGAGCTCGTTAAAAACAATAAGGAGGTCATGAGTTTACTTTTCCGGACTCGTTAAACCTTTACGGAAAAGATCCCTATGGAGTTCTTTTAAGCCCTTTTCAGACTCCTTAAATAGGAAAAGTTTGCCGAGCATAGTTGTCTTTTCGGGCTCGTTAAAATAACTGAACCGACATCCACTTAGGTATAGAATTACCCCTTTTCCGGGCCTTGGTGGATAATTTACGGAAAAGGTATACTCTAGGTATACTCTTGTATGCGCTAGAAGAGTTCTTCTTCCATCATTTTACACTTTTTCGGGGAAGGAGACTAACTTTACGAAAAAGGACCTTTGGAGTCGTCTTTAGGGATTTCAGACCCTTGAAATGTGAAAACACCAAGCGAGCATTCACCTACTCGGGCTCGATGTGAAATCCACGATAGGTGTATAGAGGATTGTTTAAGTTTTTCAACTCTATAAACAAGAAAACACCGCCGAGCACAGACCAATCCGGGCTCGATATAAAATCCACGGATAGGTGTATGGAGTTTTCTTCTAGGTTTTTCAGACTCCTTAAATATGAAAATACCGTCGAGCATGCTTTAGTTCTTTGTCAAGCTCGTTAAAAAATGAAAAAGGAAAGGGAAGGGAAGAATGTTAAAATATCTTTCAATATGATGGCAGCAAGTCAACTATCTCCTTGAACAAAGCACCTGTTTTGAGTCTATCAAACAAGTTGGGTTCTAGTATTGACCTTAGGGTAAACTTGATCTCAGAGTTCCTACTCCTCCATTTGGTTAGTCTTCCAATCATTTGGAGAATCTGTTAATGTCTCCTACATTGCAGATATGTATCATGGTCTCTTTGTGTTCAAAGCTGCCTAAGTCACTCTTGTGTCGTGCTCACTGTTCAAGGATACAACCTGTGTCGGCCATTCTGCAGTTGCCTTGACCTCATGTGTCGGCCATTCCTTGGTGTCAGTATGTTTCATCATGTGTTCAGTCCTACTCCAAATCAGCTCATACCTGTTGAGTGTCCCTCGTGTTGGATGATGGAGGATGCATTAAGGCCTCCCTTCCAACGGACTTCTTCCCATCGACTTCAACTCATTGTGCTCTGGGAATGAAGTTTAGAGTTTCGGTTAGTACCTTGGGGATTGCATTCATTAGTGGCAGTTTCCCTCGCTATTGGATAGATGGGAATACATCAATGTCTCCTATCCGATGGATTCTTCAAGTGTTCGATGGCAAGACCATCTATTCGCACTTGCTTGAATGTACTAGGTACCTTGGGTTCCATTTTCATTATTGGTGGACACCCTCGCGTTTGTTAACGGTATACATCAATGACCGGTAATCAAACGATATCTCCCATGTTCGACATCAACTCATTTATTCGCATGGATAGGTTTGTACCTTGGGTTGTTTTTGGATGAAGACCTTGGGATCCTCGATAGCATCACCTCATTTATGTTATCGCCCAAGTTGCGCAAGACTGAGCCACATTCTTTTTGGCTCTTGATGAGGCATAGATCCAGCTTGTTCTCTATGGCTATGTTCTCCAGTTTTGACATATATCCACCTTGTATTTATGTGGCTATGTTTACACTTATGTTCCTCATGGATCCACGGTTGTATTTTAGTGGCCATGATATATGCATCAGTATTTTGGATCATTATTGTATCCTCTTGGAGATCATGTTCCATCATTTGAACATGGACAGTTACCCCATGGATAAGTTTGTCTGACATTGCCTTTGCTTTCAGGTACTTCACTTGAGCCTATGATTATTGGTTTCTCCGTTCCTCCACGATTCAACTCTTTTTTATTTATAATGTATTTCGGCCATCATTTCCCGTACTCCCTCTGACCTCATACATTAGGGGGCATCTGTTATAGCTTGAAATGACACCTCTCCATCCGTGACGACACTTGTTTCCCTTGGTCGCATGACGACACTTCTTGAGATCAAGTTCAGTCACACAACAGGACATTTGTGGATGGAGGAGTCATTTGGGACATTAAAAATGGTTGAAATTACCTCATTCTTGACCCATTTGATGTATATGACCCTTAGGAACATTTTTCTAGACCAAACCATCTCCTGAAAATGAGCAGAAAAGCCTGTTTTTGGCCATTTTTCACTATGAGCGCGACTCTACTGTTATAATAGTAGCGTGTGTACGCGACTTTACCTCATTCATAGTAGCGCCCATTGCCATGTGTACGCGACTTTGTCTACTATAGAGTAGCGTACACATTTGTTTTGGTCAAAAATCTCGAAATTCGAGTAAGTTAAGTTGGTTGGGAAACCTCTTGAGTGGTTATAACTTCTTTTCCTCTTCCTCATTGATTATATAAGGAGGGTAGAAGGGTCATGTGAAAGGACCAAGCCCAATTGCAAAGTTATGCTGGAGGAATGGAGACCTTCATCCCCCTCTCTTGTGCTTCAGTTTTGGTAAACCCTAGTACAATTGCTTAGAGGCTGGGATCCTTGGAGAACGGAAGCAGGAGATCTTGAATCTAGGTTTCGTGAAGTGCCAAG
This sequence comes from Larix kaempferi, assembly GCA_027924585.1. Classification (NCBI taxonomy): domain Eukaryota; kingdom Viridiplantae; phylum Streptophyta; class Pinopsida; order Pinales; family Pinaceae; genus Larix; species Larix kaempferi. The sequence continues at coordinate 5,889,226 of BSBM01000792.1, forward strand.
CTTGAAGGAAGGTATAATTGTATGTACTTGCTTTCATTCATTAATAAAGATCAGACGTTCTTCTCTTTCCAAATATGACCTATTAATGTGTCTTGGATTTGATTACAGTTTGTTTATAATCTGATGTCTCTTTCTATTATGAATATCAGTCTTATATGTGTAGTCAAATGTATTTGAGAAAGGTATCAAGTTGTTTTGCAGGTCTGGGCATTGCGACATTGAATAAGCATTGAAGAGCGAGGGAGGCAAAGCTAGGATCAACCTTCTGAATAAGGTGCCTACATATCTAAACCCTAATCTCTTCATTTATTTGTTATACTTGCAGAATGCTTGTAAGTCTATCTTTATCACCGTAAGTTGGTAGTTTCTCCCCTTAACTATAGGTGCATTTTCCCCACAACAACATAAATGCAAACTTTAGAAAGAATTGTATGGGATTAAGAAGTCCATGATAGCTTGGTATTCAAAGATTCACAATTATATTCATAGCTTGGGATTCCCCAAAAGCGAAGTTGAACCCAACTTTGTCACGTCCCCATTTTGACCCCCTTCGCATTAAATCGTAAATGATGTAAATATTGTTACTTAATCATGGTGAGGAGCTCAAGGCCAAGGCCCCACCATTGATTCAGCATTTTATGTATCGGCAATTAAAAATAGATGCCTATAGTTCTTGTGCTAGATAGGCACAATGTAAATTAAGACATCATGTAAATATGAATTTTAATGAAAACCACACAACTAGCTATACAATGCAACAAAGAGATGGGGGCATGATTTGATACGAACCGTTACACCAAAACCTCAAGATGTTAGTGAAGGCCGCCCATTAGGATCTTAACATCCCACCACGCTCCGCAGTCCACACTCTGGGCTGGATGTGCGCCCGTACGGTGGTGTCCCCTTTGAGCCGTACGAGCGTCGGGCGAACATTGCAATGCCGACGTTGCCACCCGCTCTGTGACTTGAACCTGGGTGGAGGCTCTGATACCAAATGATACGAACCATTACACCAAAACCTCGAGATGTTAGTGAAGGCCGCCAACTAGGATCTTAACATGATTCTACAAGGAATAGGGAGGGAAATTATTCAAACCCTTGAGCCAATGGTGTTAATCCACGTGTCAATGAGAAAATCCATAAACCACCAACTACCCATTTTGGGTTATGGACCCAATCATTTAATTCTTCCAGAAATTGGTTGAGGTAGTTAATGCCTTGGGAATGAAGAGGTATGGCAGCCAATTTCGTGTATGGGCAAGCCATCAACCTGGGAAATCGTATTTTTTCTTCTTGGGCAAGAAAACACCCACGAAATGGTGCCCAAAGCCATGCTTAACACACAGTCTTTCCTCTCTCACGCAGTCTGAACTACTGGGTCTTTCCCCATCACGTTTTTCACCATTTTTCCTACATTTTTCATGCCTGGGAGATCGTTTTTGCATTATACAGCAGCTGGGAGAGAAGGGCCACGATTTGGGACTGTGATGGAGGTCGTTTTTGCCCCAAAATACCCATGGGCATTTTTCTGAAAATGATTTCTGCTCTCTAGGGTTGTTCCCCAATTGCCATTTCGTTTTTGGGCTTTCCCACATTTTTCTGAGCTGGTAGAAACCCCATCTTTGGGCATCTCACTGTAAAAACGTTTTTATCATGCCCAATAATTGTGGTTCTGTTGTTATGTGCATCCCTATTTTGATTTGAACCTGTGAGCAAGAAACTTGGAGTGGTAGTGGACAGAATTGGATTGATAAACCTAGTGGAGGGAGTAACCTCTCAAGAATATCAAGAGGGCTGGCTACTCTTCTATGCACACCTGGGACACTCTAGAATTGGAAAGTATGGCCTAAGGGGCTGTGAATTGGTGAAGGGAATACTTCCTTGAGTGGGGCGTGTAGGCATTGTGGGTGCCAAGCTAGATAGATCTTGTAGAGGTATCCCTGGCTCTGTGCTTGAGCTCAATAGCTTGGCAATTCTTCCTTTCCATTTCCTAGTAGCCTGATAAACCCAATTGTTGATTGGCTTGGCTCATCTTGGTGTATGCTTGGCTATGTGTGAGTCTGTTGTTCCTTGATTCCTTGTAGGGATCATGCCCAGCTCGGGGGTGGCAGTTGTATCAAGAGGTTGATAAGCACAACTAGCCTATGGTTGGGTGGAACGTTGCAGTTGCACAACCAGTTGCTTGGGACTACTTTGTTATAAGATAAGTATTCTCTTGTGTTAACTTTGCAATTATTTATTTGATGAATATCTTGAATGTATGATGGATGTGTAATTGATATTATTTCCGCTGTGTTTTTCTTATAATTATACATCCCATATGTCTTATTATATTATGTGAATGCTTATTTAAAAGTTCATGGGGCTAGATGCCTGGTTTTAGCATCACAATCCTCTCCATCACACTGGTATGATGGGAGGGGACGTGACAGAATGGTATCAGAGCTACTGGTTGCAACATTGGACCTCTATGGGCCAAATCCGATTGCAGTCACATGGGAAGGTCCCTTCCTTATCACCACAGGTCTCAACATCGGGCCTAAACTGGCTAAGTTGGATAGTTTGCAGAGGTAAGGTTACCTCCTGCTGAGGAACAGTCATCACGGGAAGAAGGAAAGAAGAATCCGAAATTGTTTTAAGAGTTTTTGGAAAAATTTTGTTTAAGTCTGTTTCGGGAAGAACTCGGAAGTCTTCGCCGCAACGCAGAAGAGTTCGGCAAGTTGGCCCGAAACTGCGGAAGGATTCCGTGAATTGTTCCGCAACGCGGAGGAGTTCGGCAAGTTGGCCCGAAACTGCGGAAGGATTCCGCGAATTGTTTCGCAACTCGGAAGAGTTCGGCAAGTTGGCCCAAAACTACGGAAGGATTCCACGAATTGTTCTACAACGTGGAAGAGTTTGGCAAGTTGGCCCGAAATTGCGGAAGACTTCCGCAAATCGTTCCAAATTTGCGGAAGAGTTCCGCAAATCGTCCTGCAATTGCGGAAGAGTTCCGCAAATCGTTCCGAAATTAAGGAAGAGTTCGGCGAATCGTCCCGCAATTGCGGAAGACTTCGGTGAATCGTCCCGCAACTACGGAAGACTTCGGCGAATCATCCCACAACTGCGGAAAACTTCGACGAATCGTCCCACAACTGCGGAAGAGTTCTGCGAATCGTCCCGTAACACGGAAGAATTCAGAAAGTTGGCCCGAAACTGTGGAAGAGTTTTGCGAATCGTCTCGCAATTGTGGAAGAGTTCGGTAAATCATTCCGAAATTGCGGAAGAGTTCCGCAAATCATTCCAAAATTGCGGAAGAGTTCCGCGAATCGTCCTGCAATTGCGGAAGAGTTCCGTGAATCGTTCCAAAATTGCGGAAGAGTTTAGTGAATCGTCCCGCAACTGCGGAAGAATTCGGCGAATCGTCCCGCAACTGCGGAAGACTTCGGCGAATCGTCCCACAACTGCGGAAGACTTCGGCAAATGGTCCTACAACTGCGGAAGACTTCGGCAAATCACCCCGAAATTGCGGAAGACTTCGGCGAATTGTTCTGAAATTGCGAAAAGAAATTCCAAATGTCTTCCGAAACTGCGGAAGGAACTTTCAAATTATCTCCCTAAATTGCGGAAGAACTCCACAAGTTGGCTCGAAACAGGTCGGAAGAACTCGCTGAGTTGCTCCGAAACAAGGAAATTCAGCCATTTTTCAGGGAGATTTTCAGGTGCTAAAAATCAAAGAAATGCCATGGAACTTATGCGCCAGATTGCGCAAAATGAAAGATTTACCAAAAAAAAAAAACTACATTTGGGAGAGAAGGGCCACGATTTGGGACTGTGATAGAGGTCGTTTTTGCCCCAAAATACCCATGGTCGTTTTTCTGAAAATGATTTCTGCTCTCCAGGTTTGTTCCCCAATTGCCATTTCATTTTTGGGCTTTCCCACGTTTTTCTAAGCTGGTAGAAACCCCATCTTTGGGAATCTCACTGTAAAAACGTTTTTATCATGCCCAATAATTGTTGTTCTGCTGTTATGTGCATCCCTGTTTTGATTTGAACCTGTGAGCAAGAAACTTGGAGTGGTAGTGGACAGAATTGGCTTGATAAACCTAGTGGAGGAAGTAACCTCTCAAGAATATCAAGAGGGCTGGCTACTCTTCTATGCACATCTAGGACACTCTAGAATTGGAAGGTATGGCCTGAGGGACTGTGAATTGGTGAAGGAAATACTTCCTTGAGTGGGGCGTGTAGGCATTGTGGGTGTTAATCTAGATAGATCTTGTAGAGTTATCCCTGGCTATGTGCTTGAGCTCACTAGCTTAGCAATTCTTAATTTCCATTTCCTAGTAGCCTGATAAACCCAATTATTGATTGGCTTGGCTCATCTTGGTGTATGCTTGGCTATGTGTGAGTCTGTTGTTCCCTGATTCCTTGTAGAGATCATGCCCAGCTTGGGGGTGGCAGTTGTATCAAGAGGTTGATAAGCACAACTGGCCTATGGTTGGGTGGAACGTTGCAGTTGCACAGCCGGTTGCTTGGGACTACTTTGTTATAAGATAAGTATTCTCTTGTGTTAACTTTGCAATTGTTTATTTGATGAATATCTTGAATGTATGATGGATGTGTAATTGATATTATTTCCACTGTGTTTTTCTTATAATTATACATCCCATATGTCTTATTATATTATGTGAATGCTTATTTAAAAGTTCATTGGGCTAGATGCCCGGTTTTAGCATCACGATCCTCTCCATCGCACTGGTATGATGGGAGGAGACGTGACAAACTTGTGCTTCAAGGTTGTGAAGAACCAACCATTGATCTTGGTTCTCCATGTTGATGACTTTTTCCTTACTAGAGAAGAACAACAGATAGCTCGATGCAAGAGGGAACTCACTTCTGATTTTGAAATGAAAGACTTGGGTCTTATGCACTACTTTATTGGTCTGGAAGTTTGGAAAAGGACAGATGAGATCTTTCTTTCACAAGGAAAGTACATAGTTGATGTGTTGTGCAAGTTTGGTATGATGGATTGTAAATCCGTGTATACACCAATGGTTTCTAATCTGAATAAACTACATGAGTCATATTTCGTATCGTATCTAGTGGATCCTACCACGTATAGACAGTTCATTGGTTCCTTGATGTATTTGATACATAGTATACCATACATATGTTATGCAGTGAGTATCTTGAGTTAGTTCATGTCTAAGCCAATACATAGACATGTTATTTTTTTAGCAAATAAGATGAACTTTGAACATTAAAACTTTAAGTGTGGAAATACTGGATACTCGAATCAATGAACCATTCAATCACATGAAACATTCAGCCATAACACAAGATGTACCTTGGGGAAAATACTCAAAACAATGAGGATGAAAAACCCCATCAAATATTCAGAGTATAATTATGATAGATAACATAGAATGTGTTTTACAAAACAACATATTTATTTCGGCACCCCAGGTGATAGATAAGAGAGAATATTGAGAAATGGAGAATAGAGGTCAACTATATCAACTTGACATGTTCCCAACACATTAATAACAAGTAAGAGAAAGCTAAAGAATAGAGACTCTGAATAATATCCTGCACAAATAGAAGTTCCTTGCATTCAAGGAAGAAGAGAATTCGCTTCACATCGAATTCATCAATCCTGTATAACATATTTATACATTCTTCACATGCATAGGCTTCTATTTTTATCTTCTGACTTCGTGATGAACTCACCCTCCATCTGTATGTATCAATCTTGCATGAAGAAGAGTGCCCATTTCTCATGCAGTGCATTAACTCACTGAACTGAGTCTTAGGAGGAACTCGCCCCTTAATTGAAATTTTTACCACTTAGTTAGGTGGCTAAATCAAGTGTCATCATGCAAGTGTTGTCTTTAAGTTTAACATAAGTGTCGTCATGCAATAACACTTAGTTAACTAGATCTTCTTTTTTATCACATAGTTAACTCTCTTGAAATGAAATCATGCTAATTGATTTACTTGTAGTGACCACTGTGATTTCTTTAATTAACTAAGCCATACATTGTGGCTTTAACTGAATCTTAACAATTCGATTTCACTTAGTCATATCATGAGCACTTCAAATTCTATTTTTCTCTATGCATTTATATTTATCTCTTATCTTTACTATGTGGTCAATATGTGTTAACTTTAATTATCTATCATATCATATTATACTCAGAATATTTTTCAAATTCTATAATCATATTATATTACTCTCGGACCAAATGATCATATGCTAAAGTAATTCACTCTAGAGGTGGTCAGTCTCTAAAGGAAACTTAATAAAAATTGGTGACCATGGTTAGTAATACATCACACAACATTAATGCTATAACATGCAAAGCATCTACCTCTATAATTGGAGGTCCACCCCATGGGTACCTACTTGTTGTTCAAGATTTTTACCTTATAGTGAGGAGATGGACACTACCAACTGAGCGGGGTTGATATGTAAACACATTAATTGTATTGCATTTAGTTACTGCAAAAGAAAGAGATCGATATTGAAAGAAGTACCTCTTATCGACGGCTGGTCCTAGCTTTCGCTTGGTCCTTCGCTTGATCTCCCGCTTGACCTTCTGCTTGATGAACCTGCAACACAAAAGATACCTTCCTTAGTGTATCTTGGATATAATAAATATGATGAAAGGACAAACAACTTAATCATCAAATATAACAAGATATTAATCCAAATGAATATACAATCTAGTAGACATTCGATTTGGGACAGGAAGGGTGTTTCGGCCTTTTTATTGTCAAAGAAACATGAATCAGTACAATATACCTAACGTGTAGAGATGTTTCTGCAACTGGATCCTGGGCTCCTACTTTTAGCTCTGACTTGGGAATTCCTCCAACGTAACAATACTCAAAGCATTCTTTCTAGGTCATTTATGACTCTATGTCTGTATGTGTAACCCCTCTCATGGATCCTCCTTGTATTTATGGGACAAGGTAGGCAGTTTAGATCGAGAGGTGGTTGAATTGGGAAGCTGGGGAAGTTGCAAAACCAACTTCAACTAATCCCAATTTGTCAAATTAATATATTTTTGATTTCATCTTAAGATGTACGCGGGTTTCATACAACAAGAGTAGCGTACAGTAAGCAACTTCTGTGCTTTACAACATGCGTTTACAACATTTTGGGAGATGTATGTTGGTTTTCCTTGAGGAAAGTAGGGTATTTTCTCAAGGTGTACGTTGGTCTGCTATAGAGAGAAGGGCGTACATGAGGTAAAATCAAGAGAAACTGCAAAAATCTCAGCTGAAGAGTGTACTTCTAGCAGCGAGTCATCCAGGTCAATCAAACTCTTCAATACTTTGTGTCCTTTTGTGTGATCAACAGGGCAATGTGATCACGGACGGAGAAGTGTAGATTTGACCTATAACAGATGCTCCCTAATGTATGAGTTCAGAGGGAAACGATGGCCGAAATACATTAAAATTCCAAGTTGGAGAAGGAGCGCGAAACTGCAGAACCAAGTCACAAAAAATACCTGAAACAACGATCAAGGTCAGCGAACAATTACAATCTTGACATCATATATATGTGTAGCATGATACAACAAGATCTCCGATACATAACTATGAGATGTATATATAGAGCATGGCCACTGAAATACAAGCGTGGATCCATGTCAAAATGAGAGATCATAGCCATAACAACAAACTCGATCTATGTCTCATGAAGAGCCAAAATGAGTGAGGCTCAGTCTTGTGTAGCTTGGGCAATAACATAAATACAGTGATGCTATCAGAGTCCCAAGGTCTTCATCCAAACAACCCAAGGTACAAACCCTATCCATGTGAATAAATGAGCTAAAGTCGAACATGGGGGGTATCGTCTGATTACCGGTCATTGATGTATACCGCTAACAAATGCGAGGGCTTCCATCAATAATGATAATGGAGCCCAAGGTACTAATATGATCTAACAAGTGTGAATAAGAGGACTTGAAGTCGAACACTTGAGGAACCTATCAAATAAGAGACATTGATGTATTCCCATTTATTCAACAGTGAGGGAAACTGTCACTGATGACTGCAATCCCCAAGGTACTAACCGAAACTCTAAACTTCATTCCCAGAGCATAATGAGCTGAAGTTGATGGGAAGAAGTTCAATGGAAGGGAGGCATTAATTCATGCTCCATCATCCAATACGAGGAACACTCATAGGTATGAGCTGATATGGAGTAGGACAAGTAACAAGATGAAAGAAAGTGGCACCAAGATGGCCAACACATGAAGTCAAGGTAAACTGCAGAATGGCCGACACAGGCTGTATCCTTGAACAGTGAGCATGACACATAGTGACTTAGGCAGTTTTCAACATAAAGAGGAAGTGATATAAGTCTGCAATGTAGGAGACATTGACAGACCCTCCATATAGTTGGAAGAATAACCAACCGGGGGAGTAAAAACTCGGAGATCAGGTTCACCCTAAGGTTAAAAACTAAAACCCAACTGACATGAAAGACTCAAGTACGTGTTGTGTTCAAGGATATGACTGACTTAACTACCTTTGAAACTGAAAAAGATGTGATATACCCTTCTTATCCCTTATTCTTTTTGGTAAAAGAATGTCCTTCTTGTTGTTTTAATGAGTCCAAGAAAGATAGAAAACTCAATAAGTCCAACCATGTAATAAGTTTAACGAGCCCATGGGAGGAAGACTTAGGACCTTCTTCATTTTTTACAGAGTTCCAAGAAGAGATAGATGAATACTCTATAACACTGATCTCTGGATTTTAATATCGAGCCAAGATCTGTTCTTGCTCTCCGATGTTTTCAATTTTAAGGAGTCTGAAAAACTTAAACAATAAATCCATACACCTACTCTTGGATTTTAATATCGATCCCAAGTAGGTTAATGCTCGCCGGTGTTTTCCTGTTTATAGAGTCTGAAAAACTTAAACAATCCTCTATACACCCTCTCGTGGATTTCACATCGAGCCCGAGTAGGTGAATGCTCTCTTGGTGTTTTCATGTTTAGAGAGCCTGAAAACCCTAAAGAGAGGCTCCAAAAGTCCTTTTCATACAGTTAGTCCCCTCCCCCGAAAAAGTATAAAAAAATGAGAGGAGAACTCTTCTAGCCACGTATGACTAGAGTATTCCTTTTTTGTATGTAATCCAAGAAAGTCCGGAAAAGGGTTAAACTTATACTTAAGCAGATGTCGCTTCAAATCCTTTAACTAGTCTGAAAGGACAACTATACTCGACAATCTTGTCATATTTAAAGAGTCAAACAAGAGCGTGAAAGAACTCTATAAAGATCTTTTTCGTAAAAATTTTAATGAGCCCGAAAAAGTAAACTCGTGATCTCCTTACTAATTTTAATGAGCTCAAAGGAGATATAGAAGAATGCTCATAACTTCCTTACTGTTTTTAATGAGCTCGAAGTGAAGGTGGAAGAATGCTCGTAGCCTCATTACTGTTTTTAACAAGCTCGAAAAAGTAAACTCGTAGGTGGATCAATCTCCAAATGAATGGTAGACTGCATTATAGACTCTAGGAAAACTTCATTAGAAGGAAGTATATCATCCCAGATAGAACACATGTCTAAACATTCAGATGGAGTCATCACCTGGTCAATTGTCGGGACCCAGTCTTGAGAAGGTAAGCATGAATTCAGAGGCTTCTTCTCAGTAGCAATTGGACTCAACGAACAATATGCCACGATATTTGATTGTGGCATGGTAGTTCCTACTGGTGAGGGATACACTTGGTCTATAGTTGGGTAATAAGAGGGATCAACAAATGTAAGCTGATCGATAGTGACAATGCTTTCGTTATGAGGAAAATGCATCACACGAAAGAGCGTAGACACCACAGCCCGCATGGCATATACGTAGTCACGCCCTAGGATCATATCAAAGTCCATAGGGTTTTTTAAAACCATAAAATCAACTAAGACTATTTTTCCATCCAAAGTAACTGGTACTTGAGGGAGGAATCCCAACGGTTCACTAGGTCTTTTATCGAAAGTAAACGACCGATTAAAAGATGGAACAAGGTTAGGAAAACCTAAATCTCTCCAAGCATAAGGGGATAAGATACTAACAGAGGCTCCTTCATCTACAATACATCGATGAACCGCATGGTTTCCAATATCGACCTTTATCTGAAAAGGTGTAGCAGAAGGAAGGTGAGGCCCAGTTAGACTATTCCAATCAAAGGAAATGATCCCAGAGCTTGGTAAGGGTTTACTCGGCATAGATGAAGTGCCCCCCATTTCAAAAACATCTGAACTGGTAACGCAGAAGACTTCAGGGACAGGTGCATCAGTTTCTGAAGGATTGATGGGATCGGTTGAAGATTACATTGATTCGATCACTTCACTCTCCGAAGGAAGAGTGGGGTTGACCAAAGATTGCATTGGTTCAACCACTTCCTCAACCAAAGGTTGATCAGGCTGTTGGGAATCTATAGACAATTTAGGAGTAGAGGATCCTTCAGACATGGACCACACTCTTTGCACCTCTGGAATAGTAAGGCACAGGTGAGTAAGGTGATCTCCCTTACAAATTTTACAAGGGAACTTTGGCTTCTGTCCTATAAGCTTAGACTTCTTTAAAACAACAGTACTCTCAACATGACTATCATTGGCTGACAGCGTGCCCCAGCATGACTTACAGTGGTTGGTTGCTCAGAAGCAGAAGACTTTTGAACTATGGACTACACTCTTTGCACTTCTGGAAGTATAGGGCACAAATAGGTCAGGTGGTCTCCCTCGCAAAACTTACAAGGGAACTTAAGCTTCTGTTTATTAGGTTTGTCGACAATGTCAACTTTCTTAGCATGAATTGCAGTGGCTAATTGAGTGTCTCCGGTATGACTCATAGTAAATGGTGACTTGTCATTAATATGACCAACAATGATCAATGACGTCTCCTCAACATGAGCAATAGTGGTTGAAGACATGCTTTCAGTATGATTTGCATTGACTGAAAGTTTGCTCCCAACATGAGCTCCATAGTTTGGGTAGGTACCCCCAGCATGACCTTCAGAGGCTAGGTGGAGAGGTTCAATATGATTTCCAGTGAGTGAATGTGTTCTCCCAACATGACCACCAGAGGTTGGGTAGGTGCCCCCAGCATGACCTTCAGAGGATGGGTGGAAAGGTTTAGTATGATTTCCAGTGACTGAGCGAGTTCTCCCAACATGACCACCAGAGGTTGGGTAGGTTCCCCCAACATGACCTTCAGAGGTTAGGTGGCAAGGTTGAGTATGATTTCCAGTGACTGAAATTTTTCCCCCAACATGACCTCCCAAGGTTGGGTGCGTTCCCCCAACATGACCTCCAGAGGCTGGTGTTAAATATTGTAACTTCAAAGAATATTATATTTGTACTTTATTATTCCGGAGATGTTTCATCCCTCCGAGGTAATCCTATTATGTATCCGGAGATGTTTATTCCTCCGAGGGTTAGTATTAACTAGGGTTATTAGACCCACCATGTGTGGGTCGGCCCTGTAGTTATATTTTAGGGGTTATTAGACTTCTCCAGGTGAGGTCGTCCCCAACAGGCCTTTTAGTCAGTTGAGAGTCAAGTATAAATAGATGAGGTGAACTCCTCATTAGATCATTCACTCACTTGTGAAAGGGTGCGCACTAGTTGAGGAGATCTGCTAAGGAGTCAAGAGGAGAAGGAGCACATCTTGTATTTTGGTTGATCATCTTATTGAGGAAAGCTTTACTGGGTTTTCTACCCCATGAGGGTTTCCCAGGATATATTGTGTGTTATCTTGTGATTGTGTTTCTATCAGAGATCTTGCTTGTCTATTTGGTTTAAATCTAACATGGTATCAGAGCCAAACTGAATAGGACATCTTTCACAAGGTAAGAATACCTCTTTCTCTCTCTTTGGTGAAGTTAGGGTTTCAGCCCAAAGTTGATATTATTGATTTTTGGTTGCATGGCTGGATAGCCCTTTTCAATACCTTTCTTTTGAGCTATAGATCGAACTTTTTGGTTGGGTAGAACTCCGGGAAATCCAAACCCTAATTCTACCAAAAGTGCGATACGTCAGATTTTGGTTTCAGAAAAAAGTTGTAATTTTTGAATTCTGATTATATGGCTGGGTAGCCCTTCTCAAGAGCATTCTTTTGAGCTATAGATCGAACTTTTTGGTTGGGTAGAACTCCGGGAAATTCAAACCCTAATTCTACCAAAAGTGCGATAAAATTCTGTTCCAGATTCCGGAAAAGTAAAAGGTAACTTTCCAGGTAAGTCTACTCTGTCTCTTGGACTCCCCCAAGAGAAGATGGCTCCAAATACTAAGCTTGAAGACAAGCTAGAAGGCATAGAGAATTTCCGAGCATGGAAATACAGAATTGGTCTAATTCTTGAGGAGAATGATCTTGCTCATTATATCAAGGAGGAAGTTGCAGAACCAGAAGAAGATGAAGCCAAATAGAAACACAGGAAGGATCTGATTAGGGCAAAGAGAATCATAGCTGATTCCATTAAAGACCACTTGATTCCCCAAGTGTCTTCCAAGAAGACTCCAAAGGAAATGTATGATGCCCTAGGAAGAATGTATGAAGGAAAGAACATCAATAGGAAGATGAATCTAAGGACTCAGTTGAAGAGCACCAAGATGAACAAAGGAGAATCCATTCAAGACTACTTCTCAAGAGTCCATCAAATCAAAGAACAACTAGATGCCATTGGTGATACCCTTGATGAAGATGAACTTGTGATGACAGCTCTAAATGGTCTCACTAGACCTTGGGAGTCATTCATTCAAACTATGTGTGCCAGAAAAGAAAGTATGAAGTTTGATGTAGTTTGGGAAGATTGTGTACAAGAGGAGGCTAGGGTTGCAAATAGAGAAGCCTTGCTCAAAGAAGATGACCAAGCCTTGGCCACTCATACCAAAAGAAGAAGGAGTCAATCCTACTTCAAGAAAGGTGGTCTCAAGGAGTCTCATCCTCCTCACAGATTTCACAAGAAAAGAGGATCTACTCAAAGAAGGGATTACTCTTCTTTCCAATGCTACTCTTGTCACAAATTAGGACACATTGCTAAAGATTGCCCTCTACAGAAGAAAAAGGGTAATCACTTCAAAAGACATCAAGCACATCTTGCAGAGGATGATAGTGAAGAAGAAGAAATAGAGGAAGAAAGGTCTCACAATAAAAGGCCTAGAGATGAAGGGGAAGAAGAAGAAAGGACCTTCTTCAAAAGGAGGTCAAGAAGAAACACAGAAGAAGATGCAGAAGAATATGTTCTATTCTCCGCACTCTCTGGATCCATAACCCCTGGTGAAGGTACATGGCTTATTGACAGTGGTGCTTCAAAGCACATGACTGGACAGAAGAGGACTCTCTCAAATCTTGAAGAAAAGAATTCTCCCCAAAAGGTATCTCTAGGAGATGACTATCAATATCCCATTAAGGGAATTGGTGAAGCAAACTACAAACTCGATTCTGGAACCCCCATGAAGATGAAGGAAGTTCTATATGTTCCAGGATTAAAGAAGAATTTGCTTTCAATCTCAGCTTTAGACAAGAAAGGCTATAGAGTTGCATTCATTGATGGACAAGTGTTAATGTGGTCCAAAGGCAAATCCATTAAGGATGCAATTGTTATTGGTGAAGAGGAAGGAGGTTTATATAAACTCAAGGGTCATCCAGAAGCTGCTCTTGTTCATGAAACCTCTAGCCCCAGTGAGCTATGGCATAGAAGACTAGCTCACATTAACTACAAAGCCTTACCTTATGTAAGCAAGGTGGTCATAGGACTACCAGATTTAAAGGTGGATCATAATGGCTCATGCAAAGGATGTAAGAAAGGCAAGAATGTCAAGAACCCATTTCCAAAGAGTGAAACAAAGACCAAAGGGATCTTGGAGTTAATACACTCAGATGTGTGTGGTCCAATGCCCACCACCTCTCTAAGTGGGTTTGAATACTATCTTTCTTTCATTGATGATCTTTCAAGGAAAACTTGGATATACTTTCTAAAGGGTAAGAATGAAGTTTTTGGGAAGTTCAAAGAGTTCAAGGCTCTAATAGAAAATCTCTCTGAAAAGAAAATCAAGGTTCTCAGAACAGACAATGGTGGAAAGTATACTTCAAAAGAGTTTGAAGAATTCTGTAAGGAAGCTGGAATCAAAAGAGAACTAACCACTCCCTACAATCCCCAACAAAATGGGGTTGCAGAAAGGAAAAATAGAACCATCATGGAAGCTGTGAAGACTATGATACATGACCAGGATCTTCCCATGTATCTGTGGGCTGAAGCAGCCAGAACAGCAGTATATGTTCAAAACAGATTATCTCATAGTGCTCTTGATTTCAAAACTCCAGAAGAAGTGTTTTCTGGAAAGAAGCCCGAAGTAAGCCATCTTAAAATATTTGGGTGTCCTGTGTACATCCACATTCCAAAGGAAAAGAGAACCAAGTTGGATCCTTCTGGTAAGAAAGGAATATTTGTTGGCTATTGTGAATCATCCAAAGCCTTCAGGATTTACATACCAGGTTTTCATCATATAGAAATAAGTAGAGATGTAACCTTCGATGAGGAAGCAGCTCTTAAGAAATCTAGAAAAAGTCAACTTGAAGAAGTTTATGAAGAAGATACATCTCCCAGAGTCTCAGATACTGTTCACATCCCTGAGGAGGACATAACAGAGGATCATGACATGCTGGAACCACAAGAACCCCCTGTTGCAAAATTATCTAGGAAAAGAAGACCAGCATGGGCTAGAGATATTATACAAGGAGCTGAAAGATATGGTGCTCCTGAAGGCTCCACTAGAGAAAGGAAGAAACCAAAGCTAGTGTCCAACTATATGGCCTTGATGTGTGATCTTGTGGATCAACTACCTACTAGCTATGAAGAAGCAGCTCAAAAGAAAGAATGGGTAGAAGCAATGACTGAAGAATATCAGTCAATAATGAAAAATGATGTTTGGGATATAGTCCCCAAACCAAGAGATAAAAGTGTGGTTTCTTCCAAATGGATTTTCAAAATAAAACATGCTGCAGATGGAAGCATTGAAAAATACAAGGCAAGGTTTGTAGCCAGAGGATTCTCTCAAAAGGAGGGAATTGACTATGAAGATACATTTGCACCTGTTGCTAGGTATACTTCGATTAGAACTATCATGGCACTTGCATCTATGATGAAATGGAAATTGCATCAAATGGATGTTAAGACAGCCTTCCTGAATGGTGTAATTGAAGAAGAAGTATACATAGAACAACCTCAAGGTTTTGAGGTCAAAGACGGAAGGACCCATGTATGCAAACTGAAGAAGGCATTATATGGTTTGAAGCAAGCTCCCAGAGCTTGGTATGGAAGAATTGACAGCTTCTTATTAAGCATGGGCTTTACCAAAAGTAAAGCTGACCCCAATCTCTATCTTAAGGTAATGAATGATGAACCTGTTATATTGCTATTATATGTAGATGATTTATTTCTAACAGGAAATGAGAAACAAATCATTGAAAGCAAGAAGAAGCTTTCTTCAGAATTCGAAATGAAAGATCTCGGATTAATGCACTACTTCTTAGGCCTAGAAGTATGGCAAGAGCAAAAAGGGATATTTCTAAATCAAGGTAAGTATACTGTGGAGATCCTCAAAAGGTTTGATATGTTGGAGTGTAAAGCTATGGCCACTCCCATGGACTCCAACCTAAAACTACTAGCTAATGATTCATCAGAACTAGTGGACATAACCCTATATAGACAAATCATTGGATCTTTGATGTACTTGACAAATACTAGGCCTGATATATGCTTTGCTGTAAATACCCTAAGTCAGTTTCAAGTAGAACCTAGAAAGGTTCACCTTATAGCTGCAAAGCATATCATGAGGTACCTAAAAGGTACAGTGGACTATGGTCTTTACTATCTTAGAGAAAATGAACTCAAGTTGCATGGTTTCTCAAATTCTGATTGGGCAGGTAGTGTCTCAGACAGAAAAAGTACTTCAGGTGGATGTTATGGTCTTGGATCTGCCATGATCTCCTGGTTCAGCAAGAAACAATCTAGTGTGGCCCTCAGTACCGCTGAAGCAGAATATATAGCTGCTTGCTCTGCCAGCTGTGAAGCGGTGTGGCTTCGGAAACTCTTATCTGGAATCTTTGACTTAGAGATGGATCCTACTGTGATTATGTGTGATAATCAAAGCTGCATTAAGATGACTGAAAATCCTGTGTTCCATGATAAGTCAAAACACATTGAGATCCGTTACTTCTATATACGAGACATGGTGCAGAGAGGAGCCATCAAGCTCGAGTACATAAGCACTGAAGATCAGGTTGCCGATATCTTGACTAAACCTCTGTCTCGAGTAAAGTTTGAATACTTCCGAGACAAGCTTGGTTTAGTCCAGAAGAACCCTCCTCGAAAGGGGGAGTAGCATAGTATTTCTGTCACTTATTTTTTTTGTTGTTGTTTTGTTAGCTACTTACAATTATTTAGATTTAGAACTCTTACATATCGTTTATACATGATTTGATATGATGTATTAGTGAGAATACATACATGTTTTGATGTACACATGTTTTGATGAGATGTGTACATATTTTGATTAGTGATGTATACATGTTTTGATGTACACATGTTTTGATGTGATGTGTACATGTTTTGATTACTGATGTATACATGTTTTGATGTACACATGTTTTGATGTGATGTGTACATGTTTTGATTAGTGATGTATACATGTTTTGATGTACACATGTTTTGATGTGATGTGTACTGATGTATACATGTTTTGATGTACACATGTTTTGATGTGATGTGTACATGTTTTGATTAGTGATGTATACATGTTTTGATGTACACATGTTTTGATGTGATTGTTGATGTATACATGTTTTGATGAACACATGTTTTGATGTGATGAATACATGTTTTGATGTGATATATGATTGTACCTGTATGGATGAAGATACAGTTGAGGGGATTGAATCATCCCTGGACTTTCAGTCCTAAAGAGAACCGTAGACGTAAGGTCTCCGAAAATGAAGTCCTTAGTGGACAGTTGAGGGGATTGAATCATCCCTGGACTTTCAGTCCTAAAGAGAACCGTAGACGTAAGGTCTCCGAAAATGAAGTCCTTAGTGGACAGTTGAGGGGATTGAATCATCCCTGGACTTTCAGTCCTAAAGAGAACCGTAGACGTAAGGTCTCCGAGAATGAAGTCCTTAGTGGACAGTTGAGGGGATTGGATCATCCCTGGACTTTCAGTCCTAAAGAGAACCGTAGACGTAAGGTCTCCGAGAATGAAGTCCTTAGTGGACAGTTGAGGGGATTGGATCATCCCTGGACTCTCAGTCCTAAAGAGAGCCGTAGACGAGAGGTCTCCGAGAATGAAGTCCTTGGTGGACTTGAGGGGATTGGATCATCCCTGGACTCTCAGTCCTAAAGAGAGCCGTAGACGTGAGGTCTCCGAGAATAGAAGATAGGACTGCATCGTCCCTGGACCTTAGTTCAAAATGTACGTGATGGGGATTGCATCATCCCGGAACTGATAGTTCAAAATGTACGTGATGGGGATTGCATCATCCCGGAACTGATAGTTCAAAATGTACGTGATGGGGATTGCATCATCCCGGAACTGGTAGTTCAAAATGTACGTGATGGGGATTGCATCATCCCGGAACTGATAGTTCAAAATGTACGTGATGGGGATTGCATCATCCCGGAACTGGTAGTTCAAAATGTACGTGATGGGGATTGCATCATCCCGGAACTGATAGTTCAAAATGTACGTGATGGGGATTGCATCATCCCGGAACTGATAGTTCAAAATGTACGTGATGGGGATTGCATCATCCCGGAACTGATAGTTCAAAATGTACGTGATGGGGATTGCATCATCCCGGAACTGATAGTTCAAAATGTACGTGATGGGGATTGCATCATCCCGGAACTGATAGTTCAAAATGTACGTGAAGGGGATTGTATCATCCCTGGACTTCGGTCCCTGAATTGATCCGTAGACGAATGGTCTCCGAGAAAGTAATGGTATTAATGATGTGGTTACTTGTATCGGTAGGATACTTGTATTGATGATGTGGTTACTTGTATCAGTAGGATACTTGTATTGATGATGTGGTTACTTGTATCAGTAGGATACTTGTATTGATGATGTGGCTACTTGTATCGGTAGAATACTTGTATTGATGATGTGGTTACTTGTATCAGTAGGATACTTGTATTGATGATGTGATTACTTGTATCGGTAGGATACTTGTATTGATGATATGGTTACTTGTATCGGTAGGATACTTGTATTGATGATGTGGTTATCTGTATCGGTGGGATACTCATATTGTTGTGTAGGATACTTGTATGATCGTATGATGACGATGCTACTGATCGTGTGATGACGATGCTGCTGATCGTGTGATGACGATGCTGCTGATCGTGTGATGACGATGCTACTGATCATGTGATGACGATGCTGCTGATCGTGTGATGACGATGCTGCTGATCGTGTGATGACGATGCTGCTGATCGTGTGATGACGATGCTGCTGATCGTGTGATGACGATGCTGCTGATCGTGTGATGACGATGCTGCTGATCGTGTGATGACGATGCCGTTGATTGTGTGATGACGATACTGTTGATCGTATGACGACGATGCAGCTGATCATGTGAAGACGATGCTAAAGATCGTGATGTTGATATTGATGTACCAGTAACTGGTTGAGTTACTGATGAAGTCGAATTGAAGAAAGCTTCCGATGATTTATAGATGTATCATGTGTAGTGACTCCTTGCTCCTGCAGATGCTGTTATAATATCCTTCTCGTTAAGGGGGAGTGTTAAATATTGTAACTTCAAAGAATATTATATTTGTACTTTATTATTCCGGAGATGTTTCATCCCTCCGAGGTAATCCTATTATGTATCCGGAGATGTTTATTCCTCCGAGGGTTAGTATTAACTAGGGTTATTAGACCCACCATGTGTGGGTCGGCCCTGTAGTTATATTTTAGGGGTTATTAGACTTCTCCAGGTGAGGTCGGCCCCAACAGGTCTTTTAGTCAGTTGAGAGTCAAGTATAAATAGATGAGGTGAACTCCTCATTAGATCATTCACTCACTTGTGAAAGGGTGCGCACTAGTTGAGGAGATCTGCTAAGGAGTCAAGAGGAGAAGGAGCACATCTTGTATTTTGGTTGATCATCTTATTGAGGAAAGCTTTACTGGGTTTTCTACCCCATGAGGGTTTCCCAGGATATATTGTGTGTTATCTTGTGATTGTGTTTCTATCAGAGATCTTGCTTGTCTATTTGGTTTAAATCTAACAGCTGGGTGGCTTCCCCCTTGCTTTGGCATCTTCTTCATATTCTTCCTCCGTCTATTCCTTTTAGATTGCTAGTTACTATTATTACTACTTTCACCACATGAGGTAGAAGGAGGAGGAGAAGATGTTACTAGTGAAGCAGGCATAGGGTTTTGATGCTCTTGATGTGAGGTGCTTACTTGAGAAGCATCAGGAGCATGCAAGGCGTTTGGAGTGGAAAACAACCAAACTGGTAGCCCTATAGTGAATCCCAGAAGATTCAAGGTAACCATTAAGGGAGTACCAATGTTCCCAATGAATGGAAAAGCACAAGGATCCCCTTCAATAGGGGTCCCTTGATTGGTGCTCACTGGGATGTTGTCCATATTTTTTGACTCAATGGGCCAAAAATGTCTCAGGCCAACTAAAAACAAACGGCACAAAGAGCACACCACTAAAAATGTCCTAGGTAATCAAACAAGGAAATCAATGGCAAATACTCTCGGAAGCAAGTCTGGGATGATTAGGGCCCAGAACAAACTAATAGAGTATTGACGGTCAGTTATGTGGCGTCCTCCGGAGGTCCACTAGGTGCAAGCATTTGAATCACCAAACCGCCCTCCGGGATTACTGCCAAAGGGTTACCTTCCACGTCTGTCCAAGGTGAAGTGGGAATAACCACCCACTATACCTGTGTAGAGCCCTAAAGTTTTGATACTAAGGCTACCATCAATACGAAATAACCTGGGGGGACAGTCATTAGCCTAGTCGAAACGCATGGGTAGGGTAGTAAATCCCAAAGTCCGAAAGGACTCCCATACGCAAGTCAACTCTGGTTTATGGTTGAGAGGAAAATGAGAGGATATCCTCAACAATTCCAATCTCCCACGGCCTCATGCTTAACTCTGTTTTGAGTAGAGCATCCCAGGACTATTTGATAGAGATGGATTTACCTAAATGAAAGTCGTACTACGATTGTTGAGTAATGAAGCTAGTTTCGGATCGTTTATGGTTATTTAAGTCCGAAACTCTATCCTAAGCTAGTTGATGACGTGTATACCTAAAAAGAAAAATGTTTCTAATAAATTTTATTAATGATTCTTTTTAAGAGCTACTTGTTACTCAAGGGTTGTAGTGTGGTGTTTGGAATGGTTTGTTATGAAAGTAAAGTGCATGTAAAGTAATGCTTTCAAATTCACACAAATTTTTCTCTTTTCCGTTTATATTCTTTCAAAACTCGAAACCTAAGCAAACCAAAATCAAAATATTTTTGTATTTTCTTTTAATGTTTCGAAGCAAACTATGCTACTTCAAAGCAATGCTAGACCTTACTACTAAGCTACTTAAAACAATTTTTTTCTTTTTATGATAAATGTAAAAGAAAAAGAACTTGTAAAAGTGCAAGTAAGACCTAAATGTGAAGTGCGAGTAAGACTAACACCTAAATGGTTCAAAACAAACAAATCAAACTATTTGAGGAAGACTTGACTTACCGAGTTTTTACAAAATAAAAACTTGAGACTTGGAAACAAAGTGTAAAAGAGGCAGGGAAAAGAAATCCTCGTGATGGAATGGAAGGCCTAACAGGCTGCTCCTAAGCATCAAAACCCTAAGAAAACACTAAGCCAAGTAAAGAAGTAAGCAAGCGAACCAACAAGTGACCTTACTAAACACATGGACTCGAAACAAGGCTAACTAGGAGGCTTTGACTAACTTGACTTGAACAAAAAAGACAATCAGGAAGTATCTAAACCAAGCAACCTTTTGGAAGCAACCCTAAGGACTCAAACTTGAAGGTCAAACCCTAAAGGGAAGGATAAGACAAAGAGAAAGCGTGCTAACATTGCTACAAACAACAAACGATAATGACGCAAGTTTGTATGACTGCAACAAGCAACTAGGGTCAAAGCGTGCAACTATGTCCAAAAGAGAATAGTGCACGAACTTCATAAATGGTTAGAAAGCAATGAAGACACTTAACAAAGACTCAAGCAAGCAAAAAAAAACTAAAAAACATCAGAGAGGCAAACAAGACTCAACAAAGACGTGGAAGGTCTCAGGGTTCAGTGAAGGGAGCAAAGCTAAAGACTGGAAAAGAAACCAAAAGCTTGGAAATCAAACCCTAACAGCAAACTGGACACTATAGGAAAATACACCACTGTGCAGTGTAGAAACTAGCATACATCAGGAGAGGTAGGCTACTGTGCAGTGCAAAGAGGGGCGTTCATTAGGAAAAAAAGCTACTGTAAGTAGGGAAGACCAGCGTACATGCCTCAAAAGGGCACAAACAGGATTTGCAAACAGTCAACTGAGATGAATCAAGCAAAAAGGACAAGTAACATAGACCTACAAGGCTTCTCAGACAATCAAAAAGATTGAAAAATGGGATGGAAGAACACCTAACTAGGTCTCCTAGAGTAGTGAAACACACGGTTACTCCCCAACGAAGACGCCAGTTTGTTGTTCAGGATTTCTACCTTATAGTGAGGAGATGGACACTACCAACTAGGCGGGGTTGACAGGTAAACACATTAATTGTATTGCATTTAGTTACTACAAAATAAAGAGATCGAGATTGAAAGAAGTACCTCTTATCGACGGCTGGTCCTAGCTTTCACTTGGTCCTTCACTTGATCTCCCGCTTGACCTTCTGCTTGATGAATCTGCAACAAAAAATATACCTTCCTCAGTGTATCTTGGATATAATAAATATGATGAAAGGACAAACAACTTAATCATCAAATATAACAATATATTAATCCAAATGAATATACAATCTAGTAGACATTCGATTTGGGACAGGAAGGGTGTTTCGACCTTTTTATTGTCAAAGAAACATGAATCAGTACAATATACCTGACGTCTAGAGATGTTTCTACAACTGGATCCTGGGCTCCTGCTCTGACTTGGGAATTCCTCCAGCATAACAGTACTCAAAGCATTCTTTCTAGGTCATTTATGACTATATGTCTCTATGTGTAACCCCTCTCATGGAACCTCCTTGTATTTATGGGACAAGGTAGGCAGTTTAGATAGAGAGGTGGTTGAATTGGGAGGTTGGGGAAGTTGCAAAACCAATTTCAACTAATCCCAATTCGTCAAATTAATATATTTTTGATTTCATCTTAAGATGTACGTGGGTTTCATACAACAAGAGTAGCATACAGTAGCAACTTCTATGTTTTACAACATGCATTTACAACATTTTGGGAGATGTACGCTGGTTGTCCTTGAGGAAAATAGGGTATTTTCTCAAGGTGTACGCTGGCCTGCTATAGAGACAGGGGCGTACATGAGGTAAAATCAGGAGAAACTGCAAAAATCTCAGCTGAAGAGTGTATTTCTAGCAACGAGTCATCCAGGTCAATCAAACTCTTCAATCCTTTGTGTCCTTTTGTGTGATCGATAGGGCAATGTGATCATGGACGGAGAAGTGTATATTTGACCTATATCACTACTATAACTAGAGGTCCACATGAGAATATGACTTGACACAAAAGTCCGAATCCTTGTCCAATAATATTTTACAACATCGTCACTTTCATACATAAAAGAATTCACCTCAAAACATGAGGAATAACCTTTTACAACTAAAGTCTTAGTCATTCTTGAGTCCAACTCAAGAATCTACCTCAAGTTCCTTAGTCCAACTTAGGATCCCTACCTCAACACATGAGGCACAATCCTAGCTACACAATATTGGCTTGGAAAATGACTCATGATGATGTACATTTAACACTCCCTCTCAGTGAGACAGGAATTCTCTTCCATAGCAAGCTTGTCTCGGAAGTACCTGAACTTTGTCACTGATAGAGGATTTGTTAACACATATGCAATCTTCTCATTAGTAGCAATGTATTGAATTTTCATTGTACCTTTCTGGACCATGTCTCTGATGAAGTGATAATTCATTTCAATTTGATTTGACCTATCATGAAACACATGGTTTTCAGAAAGCTTTATGCATATTTGATTGTCACACCGAATGACTATAGACTCAAGCTTCTCACTGAAAAACCCAACAAGTAGCTTCCTAAGGCACACTGCTTCTAGGAAAGAAGTAATAGAAATAATATACTCGCCTTCTATAGTACTCTAGGATATAGAGCCTTTCTTCCTCATGGACCAAGAGATAATAGAAGAACCCAAGCTAAAACAATAACTAGATGTACTCTTTCGGTCCACAATGCTACCACCACAATCAGAGTCAATATAACCAACAACACCCCTCCAGTTGAGGCATATCTGATTCCATAAGCAATTGTACCTTGAAGGTACCTTAGTACATGATTCGTAGAAACCCAATGTCTTTGTCTCGGATCAGACATAAACTGACTCAGAATACTCACAACATAACATATATATAGTATCGAGTGTATCAAGTACATCAACGAACCAATAAGATATATATACAAAGTGGGGTCCACTAGATCCAATCCAAAATATGACTCATGCAGTTTCCTCAAATTGGAAACCATTAGAGTACTCATGGATTTGCAATCCATCATGCCAAACCTAGTAATATATCAACAATGTACTTCCCTTGAGAAATAAATATCTCATATTTTCTTTTCCAAATATCAATGAAAAGAAAGTAGTGCATAAGACCTGATTATTTCATCTTGAACTTAGAAGTGAGCTCCCTCTTGCACCAAGCAATCAATTGTTCTTCTCCAGTAAGGAAAAAATCATCAAAATATAGAACCAATATAAACGGTTGGTTCTTCACTACTTCGAAGTACAAATTTGGATCATCTTCGCTCTTAAAGAAGCTCAGTCTCTGAAGATAGCTGTCAATTCTCGAATACCAATCTCATTGGGCTTGCTTAAGCGCATACACATATTTTTTCAATTTGGACACATGGGAATCCTTCCCATGAACCACATGTTAAATTTTCTAAATTTACTTCAATCTGATCTAGGATCTTAACTGAGAGAACAACATGTACAGCATATCTACAGCATATCAATCATGGAGACAATAATGCAAGCACACAAGAGACACAAAGATTTACTTGGGGAAAACCATAAAGGTGAAAAACCCCAATAACTTCCTCAGAGATAGATAGAGCAATGATACAACCAACCAAGAGAGATAGCCATAACCTAGCAGCAGATCCTCCTCCTCCATAAGTGCGCCACTCCTCCTTGAGTGCATGTGTGAGAAGTGAGTGAGTAAATAGAGTGCCTCCCGCACTCTATTTATACTTGACTTGACTTTCCTTTTTACCTAACTCATGTAGGCTCGAACTTTACCACATAACATAATGCTGAGTGGGACGACCCCCAATAGGGTGGTCTAATAACCCTTTGACTCACATGGTCGACCCCCAATAGGGTGGTCTAATAACCCTTTGACCCACATGACTTATACAGGGCCGACCCCAAATAAGGTGGTCTAATAACCCATCAAGTATAAGTTACGACACTTACAATATAAATGACGACACTTCCTTATAGAGGAATAATACCATCTCTATAGGAATACAATATACATATATGTGAAATACATTCCGAAGTTACATATACATCAACACCACAAACCCCTCAAGTTGCTGAATATAAACCTCTTCCTCAACCTTACCATTGAGGAAATATGTATTCACATCCATCTAGTGAATATTCCATCCTAGATCAGATGCAAGTGAGATCCCAGCTCGAATAATGGTACACCTGGCCATAGGAGTGAATGTCTCCTGATAGTCTAAGCCTTCTTTATGAGAGAAACCTCGGGAAACAAATATGGCTTTATACTTTTAAATACTTCTATCAGTAGCATGCTTTATCTTGTAAATCCATCTAAAAGTAACTGTGGACTTCTCTTCAGGTTTAGGAACAACTTCCCAAACATCATTCTTTAGAATAGACTTGTATTCCTCTACCGTTGCATCCTTCTATACTTGCTGCATTGCGGTTTCTTCATAGGTGGAAGGATCTGAATCACTGATGTGACTCATCTATGCTACATACCCTGAATATATTTCATATTGATTTCACTCTCTGGAAGAGCCTAATGGTGCTCCATGCCTCTCTCCATCTTGTAGTATATATCAACACCATGCAGACATCCTCTTGGTAGGAGGTTCATCAACCAGTTCTACTAGTTCATCAAGACCTGGAGAATTTGAGAACTCTGCTGGATTATCCCTCTAAACATTTGAATGGGGAGAATCAGTATTTGGGTCATCCATCATAGGAGTCGCATGCTCCTTTATGTCTGTATCATACTGAATATCTTTCGATCGCTTGAATGATGCCTCTTCATGGAAGGTCACATCTCGGATTACCTTAATTTGTATTTCACCTAGAACATATATACTATATGCTTTGGATGATTCACTATAACCAGCAAATATTCCCTTCCTTCATGATGGATCCATCTTTGTCCTCTTTTCTTTCGGCACCTGAATGTATATAGGACTTCTAAATATGCCCATGTGTGAAATATATGGTTTTTCACTAGTGAACTCTTCTTCAGATGTCTTCTCATCCAGAACGGCATGAGGACTTCTATTCTAGGTGTATATTGTTGTACTAGTGGCCTCTTCCCATAATGAGGTAGACAAGTCTTGATCATGCATCATGGATTTTGCATCCTCATATATGGTTCTATTATTCTTTTCGGCAACCCCATTTTGCTGAGGGTTGTAGGGTATAGTTAACTTTGTACAAATTATTGCATCACTACAGAACTCATTAAACACATGTAAATAAAATTAACCTCCATTGTCATATCTCAAACCATGGATGTGCTTTCCCGTCTTATACTCAACTAGGTCTTTGAATTCCTGAAACTTGCTAAAGGTTTCGCTCTTAGCCTTTAGGAAATAAATCCACAAATTTCTAGAGAAGTCATCTATAAACAATGCATAATATAAACAACCACTCAAGGAAGGGGATGACATGGGACGACATACATTAGAATGTATTAAATCTAAAATCCCTTTATATCTATTAGTACTTCTAGAGAAATTCTTTTTAACATTCTTCCCAAGTGTTCAACCCCTACATACACTATCATGATTAAAATCAAATACAGGCATACCTTTCACCATTTTTTTTAATCTTGGTAGTGCTTTGTATTGGAGGTGACCAAGAATCCTATACCATAGCTCACATGGACTAATAGTGTTTTGAACCATAGCTTTAATGTACTTCCAGGGTACCTTGTAGAGAGCTCCCACTTTAACTCCAATCACTACAACATATTTCAAGTCTTTGTTCTTCGGCCATAATAGTGCTTTATTATCCATGAAGATAACCTAGAATCCATTATATCCAAGAACCGAATCTAATAGGAGGTTCTTCTTCAATCCTGGAACATAAATAATGTCTCCACATGTAAAATATCTCTTGAACTCAGCTGGAAGGAGGTGGATCCAACGCCTTGGATTGAATAGGTTGTGATGTCTCCCAACTCTACCTTGCATTCAAAAAGTTTCTCCTTGAGATTGGTGATGGCACTCTTACAACCATTCGTATGTTTGGATGCACCACTTTCAACCAACCATGTGTCCTCACTTGTGATGACAGATCCGGAAAGTGGTTAGGCTAGGTGATACTCCCTCCTTGTCTCCTTTTCTTCGGGTGCATTCTTCTGAGTAGTTTCATATTCTAGAGTGGTACACGCATGAAACCTTTCTTTTCCCTTTTTATTTGATTTGCACTCCCTTGTATAATGGCCCTTCTTGTCACAGATGTAGGATCAAACCTTCAACTTGTCAAATTTCTTGTTGTATACCTTCTTCCTCAAATGGGAAAACTTATTTTGAGAGAAGTTCTTCTTTCCTTTCTTCATCCTTGCCGTGAGGGCAAGGTTTTCTTTTTTCATGCACATTGACTTTCTTTGGATTCACCACTTCTCTTGGAAGAATTCATGCCACAACCTATTGAATTTCATTTGTAACTCTCGGCCATTTACCGTAGCCAAGAATGTCTCCCATGAGGATGGGAGAGCATCAATAGAAGTTTGTAGAAGATCATCTTCATCCACCACTACTCCAATACTGTCGGAGGGTCTTGGAGAAAACGCAGTATCCAAAATAGTCTGTCGACATTTCGAATCCATAGCAGGATCCATCTTCACGAGGAATAGTCCAATACTAGCAAGTTGATCTCTTACCTTAGAGATATGGGTGAATACGAAGGCCATTGTCTCATGCTTCTCCATATTTAGATTTTGAAGCTTATTCTTCAATGCCCTCTTTTGAATTGAGGCCTTCTTCTCATATAGGTTTTTCAATGTATCAAAACACTCCTTTGTGGTCTTCAACGAAGTGATCACAGACATTGAATTGTCCTTTAATGAATCATAGATTATCCATTCGGATTTAGCTTGGTTCTTATTGAAGTTAATGCACCCTACATTAGATGTAATCTCCTCCACCATATTGGATGCATAGACATGCAAGTCATGTTCCTCCAAGATGTTCAACACCCTCGCATTCCATGTGTTGAAATTCAAAGTGCTTTCAAGACGATCTTCCGGTCAAACAGAGATTGATGCCATGGCTCTCAAGTATTGTGTTCAAGTCATCATGATATATGTAGGCTCAAGTTTTCTTGACAAATATTAGCTCCTTCACGCCCCAAGCTTTGATACTATGTTAATTTTTGAGAAAATAAGATGAGATTTGAACTTTAAAACTTTAAGTGCAAAAATATTGAATACTTGAATCAATGAGCCATTCAATCACATGAAACAGTCAACCATAACACAATATGTACTCTGGGGAAAATCCTCAAAACAATGAGGATGAAAAACCCCAACAAATATTCAGAGTATAATTATGATAGATATCATAAAATGTCTTTTGCAAAATAACAGATTACTTTCAGCACCCTAGGTGCTAGATAAGAGAGAATATTGAGCAATGGAGAATAGAGATCAATTGTATCAACTTGTCATGTGCCCAGCACATTCATAATAAGCAAGAGAAAAATAAAGAAGAGAGACTCTGAATAATATCCTACACAAATATAAGCACCTTGCCTTCAAGGAAGAAGAGAATTCACTTCACATTGAATTCATCAATCATGTATAAAATATTTATACATTCTTCACATCCATCGCATTCTATTTTTATCTTTTGGATTCATGATGAACTTACCCTCCATATGGATGTATCAATATTGCATGAAGAAGAGTGTCCCACTTCTCATGCAATGCATTAACTCACTGAACTCAGTCTTATTATGAACTCGCCCCTTAATTGAAATCTTTCCCATTTAGTTAGGTAGCTAACTTAAGTGTCATCATGCAAGTGTCGCAACTCAAGTGTCATCTTTTAGTTTAACATAGGTGTCGTCATGCAATAACACTTAGTTAACTAGACCTTATTTGTTATCACTTAGTTAACTCTCTTTAACTAAAATCATGTTGATTGATTTACTTGTAGTGACCACTGTGATTTCTTTAATTAACTAAGGCATACATTGTGGCTTTAACTGAAGCTTAACAATTCGAGTTCACTTAGTCATATCACGAGCAATTCGAAATCTCATTTTCTCTATGAATTTATCTTTATCTCTTATGTTTACTGCATGGTCAATATGTGTTAACTTTAATTAAAATTTATCATATCATATTATCATCAAAAGTTTTGTCAGATGATGTGATCATATTATATTACTCTTAGACCAAATGATCATAGGATAAAGTAATTCAATATAGAGGCTAATCTCTAAAGGAAACTTAATAGAAATCAGTGACCATGTTTATTAATACATTGTAGTGTCCCTTTTCAATAATTTGGAAAATTTGGAAAATTTGCAATTTTTTGGTCAATTCAAACCTTGGACTAGTAATGACTCAAATGCTTCCAAATGGATCCTAAGGATTTCAAATTGGGTCTGAAGGTATTTTAAGGGTATTAGGACATAAAAATTAGGCTTATGGGTGCTTGGACAATCTCAAAATACTTCTGCAACCTTCATTTTAAATCAAGAGAAAATAGGGAATTTACTAGTAATTTCGAGGTTCAAACCCCCTAGGGTAGAGGTTACTAATGGATTCCCAAATGCAGTACGACCCTCCCAAATTTCAGAAAATATACATGGATTACTTATATGACTTCAATTGGAACCTAAATGCATCATTAATCAGTTCCTAAAGGCTTATGCAACTCCCATAAATTAGAGATTTGTAAATATGTCTTAGCATAGGGGGAAATGAGAGAAAAACGATATAACTTGCTATGAAATTTGAGAGAAATGTTACAAGGAATTGCATAATGTGTATGAAACTTATTCAATATATTAATATCTCTCCAAGAATCAATAAAACCATAGATATTCACTGATACAAGTCGATACCAAAGAACTTATAGCTCCTACAACAAAATATATGGGAAAATGGCACCATTCATACATAGTTTGACATTTTTGCATAGTTCCACTTGGAGTTTTGATATTAGGTTCATCTGATCATCAAATACAGAGTGTATACATCACATTACAAATAAATGGGGCCTATTTGAATTCCCGAAATATATCAGCATCTCACCATGTGCGTCATTCCTCCAAGAGCAAGAATATGAAGAGAAAAGTGAGGGAGATGTGGGAACAAGTTGAAGACGAAATGGCCAGGAGAATCCTTGTAGCTTCAACCTGTAACAAATGAATTCATTACAGATCCAAATTAAATTTCTGAATTTCCTCTCCAATTTCCAATTAGAATTGGAATCTTTCACCCTCGAAATTGGTGCTAAGGCAAGTAGAATAAACACTCAACTTGCATGGACAAGCTATGCTCTCCAAATTAACAAATGAGAAATGATCAAAATCCCCTCTCCTTCTTTCTTTTTGTATTTTATTATATTTCCAAGCACTCCATGGTTCGAATTACCTCCAAGATCTTCATGCCAGCTCGAATTGGGGAGAGATTCCAATGTGTGCCACTTGTCCAACAATTCCTAGCCTCCCTCTTCCATCAATTCGAATGGAGGAATATTTGGCTGCCCTAACTACCTTGTGCACCTTCTTGGAAGATATTTTTATCCCTGACATGTCATATATGTCATATGTCAGCAATTAGGTCTGATCATTGTCATAAGTGTCATGGCATCTTCATCATTGTTCTCATAGAAGATAGGGAATCTAGCCCAAGTGTCACAATACCTCTAAGATGACTCTTCCTCTTCCATGGGAGTTACTCTTCCTCTCAAATTTGACCCTAATTTATTCATTCCAAGTATAATTCCCTTCCAAATCCCCCAAGAACATTAGACTCCACCTTGGATTCGAATGGGTGAGAGTAGGATGTCATGTCGCATGGAGAATCTTGCTTTGTATGGGTCCCACACCACCAATGTGTCCTCATGACCAAGTTCCACCTTATTTTCCTATTATAAATATTTATTTAGCCTCTTTTAATATATTTTTTTCAAGCTAATGTCCATTTGGGGTTTATTAGCTCCCTTACTGCAAATATAAATGTTTCACCCCAACCTAGGGAACTAGTAGATTGGTGGAATTTTCCCTTCTAGTGATTTATTTGGATGGGGACATTACAGTCCTCCCCACCCAATATTGCTTGCCTTCAAGCAATTCCAAATTGGGATTCTTCAAAAAAAAATTCTCTTCCCATGTGGCATTCTCACTTGGGAAATATTTCCATTGTACCGAATATTCTCTTATCGTTCTGCTCCTCGATTTCCTTTCTCTTTCCTTCAATTTTTTTTGGAATAAGTATGAGTTTTCCTTAAACATCTAATGGAGGGAGTGTTTTTGAAACATAAATTTTTTTACCAATAGCCTTCTTAAGGCATAAAACATGGCATACATTGTTAATTTTTCTACCTTCCGGAAGTTCTAACTCATAAGCTACCTCCCCAACTTTTCCAACTATCTTATATGGACCATAATACCTTTGTTTAATATTTTCTGACCCCTTCCATGTTAAGGAGGTTTTCTTATATGGTTGTAGCCTCAAATAGACCAAATAATTCAGTTGAAAATTTCTTTCCTCCCTATGTTGATCCACATACTATTTTTTATTTTTTATTTATTTTGCGCAACTTGCAAATTGTCTTTTAGAAGCTTCAAAATATCTTGACTTTAATCAACCCAATATTTAGCTTTTGGGGCTCTACTATCACCAAAAATGATCTCAAAAAAGGTGAGTTCTTCATAACCATAAAGTTATTTGAAAGGAAACATGCCAATGGACATATGGAAAGTAGTATTGGAGCAAAAATCACCTAAGTGTATCCATTTAACCCATGATTATGCTGCTCACTAACATAGTTTCTCAAGTACCCCTCCAACCATTGGTTCACCCTTTCTGTTTGGCCATCGGTTTGAGGATGATATCTTATGCTAGGATTCAATTGAGTTCCCACCAACTTGAATATTTATTGCCAAAAATCACTCATAAATCTGTTATCCTTGACACTAACAATGTATTTGGGAAGTCCATGCAATCTGAAAATATCTCTAAAGAATAGATCAGCCACTTGTGCAGCAGTAAAATATGATGTAATAGCAAATAAATGAGAAAAATTGGTGAGTCTATCCACCATAACATAAATACAATCCTTACCCAAAGCCTTGGGAAAACCTGTGAGGAAATTCATTGAGATGCTTTCCCTTTTTTGTTCTGGAATGGGAAATGGTTGCAATCGACCAACAGGATGGGTGTGTTCAATTTTTTTTTTTTTCTGACATATCTTGCATTCATTCACATAATTTATAACATCTTCCTTCGTCCATTTCCAATAGAACCTTTGTCTTAATTTCCTATATGTTTTAAAGAAACCAGGATGGCCTGCCAAAGGAGAGTCATGAGCTTCCTTCAAGATCTTGTGCTTTAGGTTTGAACCATGAACGAAGTATATTCGGTCCTTATAGTAGATTAGGCCATTCAATATCTTGTATCTGTCATCTCCTTGGACCCCATATAACACATCACAAGCAAAACTATCTTTCGGATACTCTAGTATTAGCATATCTTTCCAATCTTTCGAAATGTCCATAAGGGAAAATGAAGGTCTCCTAGACCATGCATCTGCTGCAATATTATTCTTCCCTTTTACATATTCAATGTCAAAATAAAAATCTTGGACCTTACTTACCCATTTGAAAGAATCCTTCTTGGTCAAATCAGTAAGGGGAGCAGTTAGTTTGGAAAACCCCTTCACAAACTTCCTGTAGTAAGTGCATATCCCAATGAAGCCTCTCAATTCAGTGATGTTCTTGGGTGTTAGCCATTAAAAAATAGCCTTTATTTTCTTCGAGTGCACCTTTACCCCATCTTTCCCAATGATGTGCCCAAGATACAAAACTTCTTTCAACCCAAATTCCCACTTGGACAACTTAGCAAACAAAGATTGCTCATGTAAGATTTTCAATACAACTTCAAAATGGTGCAAATGTCCCTCCCATGTCTTACTGTAAATAAAAATATCATCAAAGAAAATTAAAAAAAAACTTACAGATCTGCTTGAAAAATATTTTATCATGCATGATTCGAAGGTGGTCTGAGCATTAGTCAAACCAAAAGGCATCACAATAAATTCAAAATGACCATTGCGACATATGAAAGCAGTTTTCTACACATCCTCCTCCTTGGAGAAGAGATTTGCTCCAAATAGATCATCCATGAGCTCATCTATTGTCTTTTGTTAGTTTTTCATCATTTAATTCAATAGATCTAGGATCTTAACTGAAAGATCAACATGTACAACATATCAAGCATAAGAGACAAGAGACAAGAGACACAAAACATTTCACCAGGGAAAACCAAGAAGGTGAAAAACCCCGCAACTTCCTCAGAGATAGAATAAGAACCAATACAAAGATCACCATGATCAAACCCAAGAGATAGATATCTTCAGCAACATACTCCTCCTCCACTTGTGCGCACTGCTCCTCTCTCTCACTAATGTGAAGTGAGTGAATGAGAGAATGTGTAAAATGAGAGAGACACACTCTCTATTTATACACTAATTCACTTGTCTTTTAACTTTAACTAGGTTGTCCCCAACTTAACCACTTAACATAATGTTGACTTGGCCGACCCCCACTAGGGTAGTCTAATAACCCTTTAACCCACATGACTCATACAGGGTTGACCCCATCAAGGTGGTCTAATAACCCATCAAGTATAAGTTATGACACAATATAACTTGCGACACTTGCAAGTACAACTGACAACACTTCCAATCGGAGGAATAATACATCTCCGTTGGGGATACAATAAAGTACAAATACAATATACAAGTGAATATCTTCCGAAGTTACAAATACATCAACACTCCCTCTTAACTAGGAAGGTATTCACTTGACACAAGTCATCAATACATATAGGCACAAGTCTTCAATTCTGGAGCTAGATCATCGTCACTGGATCACAGAGCATCATCGTCACTGCTGCTATACTCGTCATCTCGATCACTGGGATACTGATAATTATTCTCTTCATAGAAAGTTCTACAGAGCCAGCCCTTTTTCATGTTGGTTGCAGGCCTAGCCTCCTGTAGGTCTTCATCATCTCTTTCCATACTATGGAATCCTCAGGACTTATTATGTGCGTCACAAAACCTCAAAAGAGCATCCCAGGACTGATTACAAGCTTACTTCTCAACCTATCGGATCTCCTAGGGAAATATTATATGTGGCCACCACAAAACCTCAAAAGAGCATCCCAAGACTGATTACGAGCACACAGCTCAACCTATCGGATCTCCCAGGGAAATATTACATGTGGTCACCACAAAACCTCGAAAGAGCATCCTAGGACTTATTACAAGCACATAGATCAACCTATCAAATCTCCCAAGGCAATATTACATGTGGTCATGGAAAAACCTCGAAAGAGCATCCCAGGACTGATTACGAGCACACAACTCAACCTATGAAATCTCCTAGGGAAATATTATATGCCATAGGACAAAACCTCGAAATAGCATCCCAAGACTGATTACAAGCTTATTGCTCAACCTATCGGATCTCCCAGGGCAATATTATATGTCCTCCCAAAGAAAAACCTCGAAATAGAATTTTCCAAATCTCCCAAAGAACTATTACATGCCATAGGAAAAACCTCGCAAGAGTATCTGCAAATCTCCCAAGGCAAGATTATATGTTTATTGCACAACATGTCCACGGCCACAAAGTATCATCCTGATACTCGTGATCATACTTATCATCATCATATAGTACATCATATTGATGCGCATCATCATCGCATGATCATCCTGATCATCGTCACAGCATCGTCTTGGTGCATATCATTTGGAGTATCGTCCTGATACTCATCACATATGATCATCCTGGTCATCATCATAGCATCGTCCTGATGCACATCATCACACGTGATCCACCTGATCATGTAAAGCATCCACCTAATTCATATGATCATCTCGATCAATATCAAGCACAGCATCATCCAGAGCATTGTCCTGATGCTCATCACATAGCGCTTACATCCACAGCCATGGCAAGGATCCTCCTACCACTATGCTTGGAATGGTTCCTGGAAATGTGTCCCATCACTTCTTCCTCAAAGTATCTTATATCTGAAGAACACCAAGCCTCTCTCTAAAGTATTCAAACTTCACTCTAGCTATTGGTTTGGTCAACACATCTTCAATCTGCTCATCTATCGTAACATACAGGAGCTTCATTGCTCCTCTCTGCACCATATCCCTGATATAGTGATATTTGATCTCGATGTGCTTTGACCTATCATGGAACACTGGGTTCTCTGACAACTTCACACAAATCTGGTTGTCATATTAGATACAGGTAGCATCCAATGGGAGATCAAATAACTCAGATAGTAGCTTCCTAAGCCATATTGCTCCACAACTAGCCGAACAAGCTGCGACATACTCTGATTCGGTTGTACTCAGTGCTATGCAAGATTGCTTCCTGCTAAACCAAGAGATCACACCTAATCCCATACTGAAGCAGCACACCGAAGTTCTCTTCCTATCTACAGCACTTCCTGACCAATCTAAATCAACATAACCCTCGAGTTTAAACTTTTGATTCGCATCATACTTGAGCCCATAATCAACCGTACCCTTCAAGTACCTCAGAATATGCTTCACAGCAATCAAGTGAACATGTCTAGGATCCGTCAGGAACTAGCTCAATGTGTTCACCACAAAGCAAATATTTGGTCTCGTGTTCATTAGGTACATCAAGGACCCAATCATCTGACGATACACTGTGACATCAACCGACTCAGATGAAGCATCACACAGAAGCTTCAGGTTCGATGCGATAGGTGTGGCCATGGCCTTGCAGTCCATCATCCCGAACTGCTTCAGGATCTCTACTACATACTTCCCTTGTCCAAGGAAGATTCCATCTACACTCTGCCACACCTCCATACCTATAAATTATTGCATCATACCGAAGTCCTTCATCTCAAACTCGGCAGCAAGCTTCCTCTTCATATCGACAATCAATCTATCCTCACCTGTCATAAACAAGTCATCCACATACAATAGGAGTATCACAGGATTGCCTTTCCTCAACCTTGTAGTAAAGGTTGGAATCCGCTTTACTCTTGGTAAATCCCAAACTGGAGAAGAAGCTGTCTATCCTATTGTACGAAGTCCTGGGTGCTTGCTTCAAGCCATACAAGGCTTTCTTCAATCTGCACACATATGACTCCCTGTCATGTGTCTCAAAACCGAGTGGTTGCTCCACATACACTTCCTCTTTGACTACACCATTTCAAGAAAGTTGTCTTGACATCCATCTGGTGTATATTCCATTTCATCACTACATCCAGAGCAAGTACTGAATTGATGGAAGTCTGTCTGGGTACAGGAGAAAAATTCTCTTCATAATCAATCCCCTCTTTCTGGGAGAAGCCACGAGCAACAAACCTCACCTGGTATTTCTTTATTCTACCATCTGCAGCATGCTTGATCTTATAGATCCACTTGGAAGTCACAATAGACTTCCCTTCTATTCTTGGGACCACATCCCAAACATCATTCTTCATGATCGACTGGTAGTCCTCGATCATGGCATTCTTCCATTACTGCATCCTGGATCCTGGGAACTTCATATTCTTCAATATCTTCAATAGATAATTTTCTTGAACTTCGTTGCTGGAACAAATGTTGTAGTCCGTATTTTGTAGGTGATGATAAACGGTCTTTCCTACAAGACAAGTTCAATCGCATGATTAGAAACATCTTATATATTTTAGAACAAATTCTTACTCATAATGACATATGTCATACAATCATCCAATTATCTTAGCCAATGCTTCAATACAACATTTATCCATATCCCGTAACTTTTTAGATGCCTTCCATCTCTACCAGAACATTGTTAAGAATGTGCACAACTCCCAACATGTTAGCAAAGATGTTTCATTCTAGATAAGTAGCAATGGAATGTTGTACAGTACCATAGGCCACTTACCCATTACTTGCATATTAGTAGTATCTTGTTCATTAATGCAACTTGCATAATATACATCCTAAATCTAGGAATATAAGTATGTACATGAATGAACAACATCATTTAAGTAATCATACATATAATAAATGACAATTCAAATACTTATCTTTGTTTGGTTGTTGGGTGGACTCCATCTTGATCTTTGCTTCCTAGAGTGCTCCCTCTTGATCTTTGCTTCCTAGATTACCTATCCTTGAACTTATATCCATCTTGGATCATTATGCATGCTTAAGTGTGCACTAGTGTCATGATTGTGTTATACTCAAGATCTCATACATAACCATACATACATTAGTATAATCTCAAAACATTATAATCTTAACATGTATGGTCATGATCATTTCACACACAGGTAATTTATCACAGGCATTAGTATTCAAGGTTTCAGGGAGGACTTCTATTACTCATGCAAATTCTTATTTGACCATAGGAGTCTTCTAGTTTGTCATATCATTAATCAAACATGCCAAACATACTTATATAAGAGATCCTAACACAAGGTAGGATTCTAACTTGATATAGGAAAAACATACCTGGATTGTCATGCTTGCTAGTTATGTCTAGCATACCCAAACAATGTCTTCTTGTTCTCTTCAATGACTTGTGCTAGTAACCTGCATAACTCATAAGTTAACCATTGTAGAACCAAAATATACATACCTCGTAAGTAGAGCTTCTATAATGGCTATGGATGAGTCTTTGTCTTCATGTCACCATGGTCATATGTTCTTGATGTAGAACTTGATTTGTCTTTCTTGATGTACCTTTCATGTTAGCGGACAACATCAACCTCATACAACACCACAG
Source organism: Larix kaempferi (assembly GCA_027924585.1). Classification (NCBI taxonomy): domain Eukaryota; kingdom Viridiplantae; phylum Streptophyta; class Pinopsida; order Pinales; family Pinaceae; genus Larix; species Larix kaempferi. The sequence goes on from BSBM01000792.1 coordinate 5,926,715, forward strand.
TGCATTAGTACAATCATAAGTGTCATAACCCTAATCAATGAATGTCTTCTATCATTCACATGCATTCATACTTTTACTAGGGTGATGGGACAAGTCTAATATTAATCAAGATTGTACTAACCTCAATAATATGAAGAAAAACACATCATAAACTTAATCATGAACAGATTTCAAAACATACCTGTATCTCTTCAAGTCATACCTGTCAGGATTGCTTGTAGCCTTCTCATGTAAAGCCTCAGCCTCATCTCCCTCTGGAACTGGAAGTTCTTCACTTATTCAAGTGTCCAATTCATTCTCTTCTAGGATTAACAAAAATCCACTTTGATTTGTTGAAACTGGATCTGGAGCTGGATTAGGGTTTGTCAGAGAAACCCTAAAAATTCAAACTTTGAATTTCAAACTTTTGATTAGATGAAAAGATGTGCCTTGTTGAGTTGATCAAGCTGGTATACTTCAATTTTGAAAACTGCAAAATTTGACCCTTCAAAATTTCCTTTGAAACTTCATGATCTTTTGAATAGGATCCCGAACTAGGGCTTGATAAAGCCTAGTCTTCTACCCATCCAAAAAGTTTGATCTTTTGTTCTAAGCTTCAATTTTTCTGAGGAGCTTCCAGCCATGGTCACAGATTTCAAAAATTCCAACTTTTGCAAAAGCCCTAATTTTCCATCTTTCCGATCAAAATCCTGAACTAGGGTTTGATCAAGATCAGCCTTCTGCCCAACCAAAACATTCGATCTTGGTCTCTAAATTTTGATTTTGATGAGGAGCATTCAGCCGTGGTCTTCGATTCCAAAAATTTCAACTTTCTCTGAAGCCCTAAATTCCCGCAATAGTGACAAGCCAAGAATGAAGGTGCTCGAAATCCAATTCTGTTTTAACAGAAATATGCACCTTATTGTTCTAGTGCATCTCTAAAATTCCAAATCCACAGGGTATAAAACTTCGGCCTGTGGTATCCTGACCTATCTTCTTTCCAACCCCACAGGTCTGAGCTCAAATGGATTCTTTGAGAGAGAGATATTCCGAATGTCGCAACATGACCTGTTTATGGGATGAAACAGGAGAGCGAACTTGTACAGAGTGCCACATGTCATTGTTTCAACTTCGTCCTCTTAAAAGCAGAGCTGTGAAAGTACAGTCCATGCCCTACCTATCACGTTTTATTAAATTTCATTTGGAGCTTCCTAGCCCAATTTGTGACCTTTTTCCTAGGTCACCTGTTTATGACCGAGATCTGGAAGAGGAAGAAACCCTAGATTGTACGGATCATAAAACAGAAAGTACAGCGAATTAGATGTTGTGCTTCCGAAAAAAGGTACATGGGGATGTTATCTACAACCTGTAGAAGTTTCAGAACATGAACCTTCCCCAAAATGGATTTATAGCAAAAGTGACATAATGATTGGTTTTTTTTCTATATCAAGCCCTAGCTTCCAATTTGTCGCAAGTGAAAAAAGTGTCATAAATGCCATACCATGCCTTCCTTCAAGCTAGCTCTAATACCATGTTATTTTTTCATCATTTAATTCAATATATCTAGGATCTTAACTGCAAGAACAACATGTACAACATATCAAGCATAAGAGACAAGAGACACAAAACATTTCACCGGGGAAAACCAAGAAGGTAAAAAACCCCGCAACTTCCTCAGAGATAGAATAAGCACCAATACAAAGATCACCATGATCAAACCCAAGAGATAGACATCTTCAGTAGTATACTCCTCCTCCACTTGTGCGCACTCCTCCTCTCTCTCACCAATGCGATGTTAGTGAATGAGAGAATGTGTAAAATGAGAGAGACACACTCTCTATTTATACACTACTTCACTTGTCTTTTAACTTTAACTAGGTCGGCTGTTGCTTGGTTTTTCAACCAAACATGTGCAAGGATGCACCTATTAACTTGTAATAGCAGTCTCAATATAAAAAAAAAAAACTATGAATAAACTAATATAATCTGATCTAACATAAGCATGTGCAAATAAATAAAAAAACTAGATTTCGAAACATAAGCAATAAGATCTATGGAAGAACAAGAACCTGAAAAAATAGTTGATTTTGTATTACCTCAAATGGTGAGGATGATGGGTGTTGAGCAGCTCCAAGGTTGAGAAGCTCCAATATCCAATCGTCTCTTCTTCTCCAAAGCTTCAATGGGGATCTTCAAACTCGAAATAAGAGGGAATGGCTCTCAAAGGGAATTTGGCAGCATAAGGATAGGATGAAATGTGGATCAAAAGTGAGGAGCCCCTATCACCTTTTTATAGTTTTTGGTGATGGGGAATACCATTGTGGTTTTAAGGAAACCAATGGTATGGACCAACATGGTTTAGGTCTCTTTTTCCCTCTTTCTCCTTTTTTGAATATTTTTTATATTTTTATTCCCTTTTAATATTTTTGGGGAATTTTGGACCCTTTTTTAGGGATTTATTGTATTTTGAGGAAAAATATATATTTTGAGGGGGAAAAAGGTGTATTGTGGTCTTTCTGGTGACCTTTTGATGGCTTTAGAGGCTCAAATGGTGGAAAAGTGTACAAATGGATCATGTGAATAAGGGAATGAGCTAGTGAACACTTTTTGGGTGTTAATAGATTGCCCCGTGATGGGTGAGGGCAGGAGCTCATCGTATGGCCGATAGACATCATAGTTCTTTTGTCTTTTCCCTGGGGTTTGGAGAAGAGAAGAGACCAGTTGGAGACTAGAGGAACATCCCCTTGGAAGCTGCAACAACTGAAAAAATACATGGCCTCAAAATGAATGAGGAATAATCTGTGATTATGGACGAGGCGGGCATACCCATGCTCGTATCAAGATATATACATAACAATTAGTCCCAAGAAGTGGGTCCTGAATAATACATAAAAGAAAAATTGTTGGTACATCATAATAGTCCAGAGGGGACACAATGCTGGGACGTACTCATGGTCATACCATGACTGATCTCAATAACTGATACATTGGAATAAAGCAACAGCCGTTCTGAACTAGATATCAGAAGGGTTGATGAACTGTTGAAACTGTAGGGTCTTAATGACTATGAGTCAATTCTTGAAGAGTATCTCTAATTGTATACTCGAGGGAGTATAAAACTGGGGTACATCTGAATACTGTCGCCAAGCGCAACCCGGATCTCCATAGAAAAAATGTAACTGGTTGTTTCTATAAGTAGTCTCTTAAGTGTGGAAGGGTCAGGTGATATCCGGGGTCTTCAACAAATCACTGAAAGGGCCGATACCTTGTACGAGTCTCAACGATGCGATCAAGGTGTTGAAGTCGAGCATGTGAGAAACAATCATTTGGAGAGGCACTGAGGACTCCTTTCAAAATGATCCATAGGCACTCATCACTAATGGTGAAGAGTCCAAGGACAGGGACCTCTAGGTCTATCCTCTGGAATATATTTGGTTGGCATTGACAGAGGGAGACCAGCAACTACCAAGGAAATCATGTTTCCTTGATAAGAGCATGAGGTGTACAACTGAAGTGTGATAATACGAATGGTAGGATTGTCATACTGTGGGTATGGGAAATAATTGGGGTCATAAAGTGGGTGGACTCAAACTTCCTTTGTTCAGAGCATGATGACATGGTTGACCTGCTAGCATAGGAAACTGACTTTTAGGAGTGGGAATCATAGCTTTAAGGGATCAAGGATATGTATTGTAGACTGGAGTGATCTGGGGGGGTTCAGTTGATGCATGCTGTAGGGGGAGTATCGGGGTCACATAGTGCAGAATAATCTAAACAAAGGAAACCAAAATGGGGAGCTGCCGCATGGGTAGACATGATCTGTTGTGGCGCCGAGAAGCACCATTGGGTCCTTCTTCATAGTTTTAATGAGCTCCAAGAAGGGATAAAAGTATGCTCTGAAATGGTACTATCCTGTAAATTTATGTGAGCCCAGGACTGTTCATGCTCGTAAGTGTTTTCATTTTTAGGGAGTCTAAAAACGATAAGAAGACTCTGCAGTGGTGGTGGAGTACTGTCCTGTTGATTTATATGAGACCAAGACGGTGATTGCTCGTGGTTGCTTTCATTTTTTGAGAGTTTGAAAGCGGTAAGTAGACTCCATTGGTGTTTTTTTTTGTAAGTTAGTCTCCAAGGCCTGAAAAAGCATAAAATGATGCAAATGGAGAACTCTTCTAGCCGATGTGACTAGAGTATTCCTTTTTCATGATTAGTCTACAAGGTCTGGAAAAGGGGTAAACTTATACTAGGTAGACGCCCTTTCAAATACTTTTAGCGAGCATGAAATAAAGCAAGGTTGCTCGGCAATCTTTTCATTGTTTTAGGAGTCAGAAAAGAGCTTAACAGAAACTCCCTAAGTGCCTTTTTCGTAAAAGAATTGCTCGGCCCGAAAAAGGGATAAAATTATACTGAACAAAAAGGTTATTGGTGAGAGCAAGGAATGATCTCGAGAATCGTCATGAGAGTGGAAAACTGAATCTAGCGATATAAAACTCGTCAAAAAATGGACCACGACCGATGTGGCACGCAAATCAAGGTGATGAGGGGCATTTTGGAGAAATGCCCAAAAACTATGCGGGTGAGAGTGAGAAATGATCTCAAGCATTAACACGAGCGCGGAAAACTAAATCCGGCGATATAAAACTCATCAAAAATGGAACACGGCCGATGTGGCACGCAAATCGAGGCGATGAGGGGCATGGAAAAATGCCCAAAAATTCTAGTGGTGAGAGCAAGAAATGATGTCAAGCATCATCATGGGTACGGAAATATGAATCCGGCTGTGCAAATGGTGCGAAAAATGGAGGTTATAAGGACTCCGGAATGGTCAAAGGAAATAACTAGGTTAAAAAATGGCTACAAATAAAGGTGAGCCCACCCAGCCAAGGATGCAGTGGTGGGGAGAAATGATGACCCACAGGGGAAGAATACTAGGTGTATCAAATCAAATCAAATATACAAGTGATATGTGACCTCAAAAATGGTTGAGATCACCCATGTGAAAAAGTGAGCAGGGTTAATGATGTACCCCCATGCTATGTGCATGGGGTTTATGATTGTGGATCACATATGTGTTGGTTTGAACAATGGGGTCATTGAAATACTGAGATAGATGTGATGGGGAAGGTTCAAAATGATTGATCATGCCCCCTATCCCAGGGTTGAGGTAATCTATTATGCCCCCTAACTCAGAGGTGTCAATGTGGTGCAGATGTTGTCTCAGAGAAGGATCAATAGGGCATTGAGAAACTACTCGCGGGGGGGTATACCATGAGGCTGTAGGCCGTGGTGGCATACTAAAGTGATAATACGATGATGGGGGTTTCCCCTTGTGAGGTGGATGCCCCCAGTATCTTCGACGAGAATCACGATGATGATGAGTAGGCAAGGTTTTGGGCTTGCCCCCATGTTTTGGAGATGTGGTTTCCTCGTCGATTTGAAAGGGTTGAACATGTGTGTCAAAGGGATCAGTGGAAGGGGCTGACCGGACAGAGGGGTCTCCAGTGGAAACTGTGTAAATCGTGTTAATTTCTTTCGAGGAGGAAGATCTTGGGGGATATATTTCCTCAATGAGAAGAGGGGATATCTCTAGGTTGGCATTATTCAATTTGTATAGTGCTGCTCTATAATCTGGGAGATCAGGGTAGTGATGTGAATAATGGATTTAGATGCTGCATTTCACACAAGGGTGGTTGGTACGCAAATATTTATCGTGAGGCTGAGGGGGCAGCTCGAGTTTGACAACTGGAATGTTAGTGTCATCATCCAACATTTGCATATGCTCTTGAAGTGCCGGTAATTGTGGACATTGATGGGTAGCATGGCCTATATCGTCGCACAAAGAGCACTTGGGGGGAGTATGGATTGTTGGGGGATTCTTCACCAACTTGGGAGTTGGTGGGGGGTGTGGGTTGTGGGTCCAGTGGTGTAGGTTTGTGGAACTATGCCCCCATTGTAGTGGATTTCAGGGGGAGCATTACTAGATGTTGATGCAGTGGCCCCTGTTGAAGGTGGCCTGTTCTGGATGTTTGCTACACCAGGGGGTGGATGGTTAGAAGTATTGATGGGTTGCACCGGTTGTAAAATGACGTTTAGTGTAAGGGGAGGGGTTGGGGCAGGTAGGTACCACATAGGTAGTCCTAATGTTAATACTGGGAGATTAAGTGTAGCCATGAATGGTGTGTTGATGGTGCCTGAAGGGGGAAATAAAAATGGGATAGTATGAATTGGTGTGGCTCCTACGTGAGTTGGGACTGACGGTGGTTGCGGGAGTAAAGGGGTTTGTTGGTTTGGTACCTGTGTGTTATGCAAGAGGGTGCAAAAATCAGATATCTCAGTTATCTTCAAAGGGGGTGGGATGGATTGGAATGTGGAAGTCATAGGTGATTCTGAGTATAATTCAGGTCTGACTGTGGAGACAAACGATGTAGGTGCATTCTGAACTAGTTGTTCAATCATAGGGAGAACATTTTTAGGTGTAGTGGGGGCGTATTGGTTTCGACGCGTTTGGAGATTCATGTCAGACGATGACATCATAAGGAGATGATGAGTACTTGAATCCATCGATTTGTTTGTGTGTGTAGCATATGTGATTTGCTATTATGGTGTTGTGGTTCCTTGAGGAGGATCGAACAGACGAGTGTTCGCCACTCCTTGCGTGGGAAAAGGATTTTGCAGCACCATGGGTTGTGGTTGAGTAGGTGGTGCTGGTTTTGCCGCGTGCCCTTGGCATTGGGTGTCATCATTCCACAGCTGGCGCGCTCGCTCCAAATGGGGGCAAGTGTGTGTGTAATGGCCGTATACTCTGCATATGGAACATGGGTGGTTTGTTCGTAAATTGGGGTTCTTACCCTATTTCGGTGGTCAATCAAGGTTTTGGTTGGTTAGGCCAGTGTTTTTGTTGTTTGGTGGATAAGTCTGAGTGACTGGAGGTTGTGGTGTAGCAAGTGCTGCCTGTGGTAGGTAATAAGTTGTTGGGGCTTGTGAGTGAACAGGAGCATGTGTGGCCTGTTGATGGTAATACATAGGGGGTGAAACCAGAGGTGGAGAGACTAAAAGTGCATGATCATAACACTGTGGTGGACATGAGGGTCCATGAGTGTGGTGGGGGTGGGCCATGGGAGCATATGAAGTTGTAGCTCTAGAGTGAGATGGGGCCCGTGAAAGATTGGCATCGGTATTATTGCGCATAATAGAAAAGGGTTGGTTGTGGGATGCAACTTGTCCAATGATTCCGTCAGCGGCGTGGGATTCCCCTGGCGCGTCAGTCCGGAAGGAATCACCGTGGGGAGAATTAGGTAAGATGGTATACAAGTAGCCACACTGGGTGTAGATCAGATCAAATTGATGTGCTTTTAGAATGGCTTCTTCTTCCGACTGGGGTCGTTCAGAAGCTACGTCTTTGGCTATGAGAGGTAGGAGTGATTTGAGGATCCAATCCAAAAAGATACGGTCATCAAGCTTTATTTTGCAGATACTACGGCGCTTACGCCACTCATGGATATGATCGGTGATGTGTGTAGCGGTGTTCTATCTACAAGACAGTAGTATTTCCACTCCTGCATCATAGCGGACATGTAATTGGAAGAACTGTAGGAAAGTTGAGGCAAGGGATGTGAATGTAGGGTGTGTCCCATGGGGTTTCTCGATGTACCATTTGGCTGCCGAGCGGGTAAAAGTTCGTTGTAATAAACAAAGACGAATGGAATAGTCTACTATGGAGTTTGAGGAACACCGTAGGTGAAAGGACATGATGTGGTTTTGGGGGTCTTCCCCATCCTTCCCTTCAAATTTTGGGATGTCTGAGGGGAGCTTTGTGGGCATGGGGGGCCAAGTGGGGTCATGTCTAATAGGATCATTAGTTAGTCTTGCCAAGTATGGAAAATTCAGACTTGCCATAAATGGTAGACTGGCCGAGGGGTGTGATGTAGTGGTTGGGGCATATGTGCTAATGGTAGCATTATGGTATGGGATACTGCCCCCGAAGGGTATCTGATTTGTGAAGGGGATCTGTCCCCCAATCAAAGGTGTATGGGTGAAGTCTATATTCCCAAGTGTATCTTGAGTTACAGATGGGTTTGGATTGGGTATAGTAGACCCAGGGTTTGGTATGCTGGAAGTGGTTCCAATCAAAGGTATACCTATAGCAAGTGTAGGTCCTGTGTTGGGCATCCCTAGAGTAGATGTAGTTCCTATATTAGGCATGCCTAGAGTGGAAGCACTTCCCAGGTTGGGCATACCAACATTGGTTGTAGGAGTGGTGGCTAATGCGGTAGCTGGGATGGTGGAAGACATTCCACCAACAGTCCCTGTGTTGAAGGGTTGCAAGAAAAATCAGCCATAGGGCTAGTGGGTGCGGTGTATGTGGGATTTTTGGATTCTGCCTCAGAATCTGATGTGAAATGAGGCGCATTAGAATCGGATGACGGGGCTCTATTCCGATGACGTGTGGAGTCAAGGGATTCGTACTATGGGGGATCTCCCTCGAAGCGCCGAGAACGTCTCGGGGAATCAATGGTGATAGTTTTATCAAAATACTACTAGGTGGTGGTGAGTGGAAATCTCTAAAGCCCTAATGCAACTATGCGTGCAAGAGGGGAGCCTAAAAATAAATGGAACTCAGGCCAAAAATCAACCTCAAAAACACTTACTATAACAGTTGTGCTATAGTAAGTGGAGTAATAAAAAAAATGTGGTCAGGAAACCAACATGCAAACAGTTCCTACAAATAGAAAAAGGTAGACTCTATGACCAAAAGGAGGTAATGGAGCATGCAAACACCTAACTAAAAAGTATTATGAATCGACAAGGTAAATCCTATGCAAGGTGATGAAATCCAAGTCAGAAAATATAAATTGTAGAATCAAAGGCTAGATATCCCCCTACCGGGAGGGATACCAGGTAGACAATCCTAAAATTTTGGCCACTAAGATACCCCGTTCATGACACGTTCGGTTGGGTGAATCTGCAGTTTGGTTCTATTACCGTTGTACTCCCATAAGGGTGGTACAACAAGAACTGCGAAAGGTATCCTTCGGTTACTGAATGGATAGCAGTATTCCACTCAGGCGTCCGGAACCAGTCTGGCTACTTCAACCCTCCTAAGGGAGAGGCCTTCCCGATAAATTGGTGTTAAACCGTGTCAACAAATAATAAGGGATTTTGGTACCCTAAATGTCAACCACTATGTCTCAACATGAAAAATGACTGAGGGGTGTTATTTGGATACTTATCCCCTCAGTCCTACCTAGCTACAAAATTCTTTTTGTGTTTTCCAAGTGGGGTTAGAATGTTGTTTGAGTTAAGGTAACTTTAAAGGCTCACTTGAAATTATTGTGACAGATTGTGTGTTGATGTAGGTGTATACCAAAATAATGTGCCTAGCATGGGCGATTTAATCACAAACTAAAATAATGATTTCAATTTGCAAAATATGACAGCAATTTAAATGTAAATGCTATGGTAAACTTTTCAAAAAGGAGTTGATTTTTCAAAAAAATTAAAGTAAAGCAAATATCATAGAAATAAGTGGTATTCTAATGCTTGGGCAAAAATATATAGCAAATTAAAAATTTGGTTTTAATTTTGCAAAAATGAAATTGCTTCACAATTTTTCTTTGACTAAACTGAAATTTTTTAAAAATGATGAAGTAAAGAAAAATAATTGTAAGAAATATCAATATGTAATGCTACAAAATGAAACAGTAGGCTGTTCAAAAGTGCAGGGAAGATGGCTGGAAAATATGGGCCAAAATGGGTGAACTGAAGTGATAAATAACACTAAAATAAAATATTAGAGAAATTTCTATGAAAAATTTCTTAAATCTAATAGGATATTTGGATTCCTTGATCGAAAACACCCAATTGGAAAAAACAAATCGTCTCAAACGAAGTTCGGGAGAGGGAGATATGGCCATTTGAAAGTTGAGTTGCACTACCAGAAAATTACATCGCGGGTTTCGGGATAAAAGTCGTGATGGGCATCGCGGGTTTCGGGCTAAAAGTCGCGATGGGAATCGCGGGTTTCACGCTAAAAGTCGTGATGGGCATCACGGAAAAAAGCCGAAAAGCTGCGTTGGGCAACATGGGAAAAGGCCGAAAAGTCGAGATGGACCGCACGACTTTGGGGCCGATGGTCGCGATGTACGGACAGAAAAATGGTTGTCGAAAAACGAACCCAAAAATGGAAATTTTGGGTTGTTTCGGGCTGCAGAAACGGCCAATGGCTAGGGCAGATAGCAAGAAGCTGACTAGTATGGCAGATCTAGAGTTTTAAATGGAAAGAATAAGTAAAATAAAGATCTAAATTAAAAATTAAAAGTTCGAAACCCAACGGAGTCGCCAAAAACTGTTGCTTGGTTTTTCAACCAAACATGTGCAAGGATGCACCTATTAACTTGTAATAGCAGTCTCAATATAAAACAAAAACAACTATGAATAAACTAATATAATATAATCTAACATAAGCATGTGCAAATAAATAAAAAAACTAGATTTCGAAACATAAGCAATAAGATCTATGGAAGAACAAGAACCTGAAAAAATATTTAATTTTGTATTACCTCAAATGGTGAGGATGATAAGTGTTGAGCAACTCCAAGGTTGAGAAGCTCCAATATACAATGGTCTCTTCTTCTCCAAAGCTTCAATGGGGATCTTCAAACTCGAAATAAGAGGCAATGGCTCTCAAAGGGAATTTGGCAGCATAAGGATAGGATGAAATGTGGATCAAAAGTGAGGAGCCCCTATCACCTTTTTATAGTTTTTGGTGATGGAGAATACCATTGTGGTTTTAAGGAAACCAATGGCATGGACCAACATGGTTTATGTCTCTTTTTCCCTCTTTTTCCTTTTTTGAATATTTTTTATATTTTTATTCCCTTTTAATATTTTTTGGGAATTTTGGACCCTTTTTTAGGGTTTTTGTGTATTTTGAGGAAAAATATATATTTTGAGGGGAAAAAAGGTGTATTGTGGTCTTTTTGGTGACCTTTTTATGGCTTTAGAGGCTCAAATGGTGGAAAAGTGGACAAATGGGTCATGTGAATAAGGGAATAAGCTAGTGAGCACTTTTTGGGTGTTAACATCGGCCCCAACTTAACCACTTAACATAATGTTGATTGGGCCAACCCCCACTAGGGTGGTCTAATAACCCTTTAACCCACATGAATCATACAGGGCCAACCCCATCAAGGTGGTCTAATAACCCATCAAGTATAAGTTACGACACTTACAATATAACTTGCGACACTTGCAAGTACAACTGACGACACTTCCAATCGGAGGAATAATACATCTTTGTTGGGAATACAATAAAGTACAAATACAACATACAAGTGAATATCTTCCTAAGTTACAAATACATCAACATCTTCTTGTTTAGAGCTCTAAAATTAATGCACATCCTTAGGGTTCCATACTTCTTCTTCACCAAAACAACTGAAGAAGCATAGGGACTTGAGCTTGGTCTAATGAGTCCCAATCCCAAGAGCTCTTGAATAGCTTTCTCAATCTCATCTATGAACCTTTTTGGGTTTCTATATGGTGGTATTTGTATAGGTGAAGTACCCACCTCCAAAACAATGGTGTACTCAACCCCTCTGCAGGTGGCCTTCCAGGAGGAAGGTCTCCAAAAACATTTTCATATTTTTGTAGTAGTTTCCTTATCTCCCTTGTATGTTCTACAATATATAATTTTGGATTGGGGGGAGTGATGAAACATTAAACAATCCATTCAATATCCCCATGCCTCAATATGTACCTCATGCTATGCAAAGATACCACTTGATTCGGAGAGGTGTGCATTCCTCTCACTACCCTTTGTTTTCCTTACAAATCTTTGAATTTCATTTTAGGTATTTGGTAGTTCACTTTATGTTCCACTATAGAGTACAACCATTTCACTCCCAAGACCACATTTGTATCAGCAACATTCACCACATAAAAGCTATCAGAAAATGTGTAATTTCCTACGGTGAGTTGTAGCTTTGGAATCCATGTTTTGCATTCCATAGAATTGTTACCTGGAATGGTGACTGTGAACCCATCGAATAATTCAGTAGGTAACTTTATCCTCTACACCAGGGATTCATAAGTGAATTTGTGAGTGGCTCCTCCATCTACCAATACCAAAACCCTTTTCCCTTGTACCACTCCCTTGCATCTAATGGTATGAAAACGAGGCACTACTGAAAGCATTACCATTATCCATTTTTTCAGGTGATGGATGATCTTCTTCTGCTATTTCATATCCCTCTTCTTGGGATGAAATATTTTCTTCTTCATCCATTTCCCCTTCACCTTCATCATTAGAAAATACTTCAATGAATTGTGCTTTCCCCTTAGCACATTTATGCCCGGGTACCCATGGTTGGAAGCATGTGAAACATAGCTTATTTCTTCTGAGTTCTTCCTTTCTTGGTCCCTCTTTATTTTATTTTCCAAATGCATCTTTTTTCCATGGCTTCTTGTCAAATCTGAACTTGGAAGGAAAGTTGGGCTTGGGGGGAATACTTTGTCTTGGGTAGCACATTTTGCAGATCTCTTTCCAAGTTTATGGCATCTTTCAATGAAGTAGGTTTGTGGGCTTTAACTAAACCCTTCAAAGGTTCAGACAAAAATCTAGTAAAGAGAAATATCAATCAAACCATAGATATATCAGCCACCTTAACCAATAGTTTTTGAAATTCCAACATGTATTCATTAGGGGTTCCAATTTGCTTCAACTGTGTTAGTTCCTTGAAAGGAATTTCAGGGTCTTTTTGCTCGAATCTTTCCAATAACCTGTTAAAAAATTCTTCATATGTTGTGACATGATCATGTCCCAAATTTTTAATCCCATGGAACCACCAATCATTGGCTTCTCCTTCAAGATGAAAAATAGCCATTTTTAGAGCATCCTCTTCAACCATTGGATTCAACTGAAAATATACATCTAAATTTTGTATCCAAGTATTTGCAGAACTTTGAGATGAGCCATCAAATGTAGGAAGGGTAATTTTACCTATGGAATAATTCAATTCTTTGTTTTGGAAAGGAGTTCTATTTCATCCCCTCATCTTGAGCTTGTTTGAGACAATAAAGAATTGATCAAATGGTAAGGTCCTCCTACAATCTTCACTCAACTACTGCCATTTTGCTAGAACTTCTTGCATTCCATATTGGTTTTGAAGGTCCTCTTTAGTCTCAAGAAACTTGGTTGTTGTGGCTCTTATTGAGCTCTGAAATTCCTTGGTTCGATTATGAGGCCTTGTCCTTGAGAAAATGCTTCCACCAACTTCCTTCTTTTCCTCACTAGGGGAACTACTGCTGCCTCCTATTGCCAATTTGCTACCAGTTTGACTAGCCATCAATTCGAACCCTTGCATTATCTTTCTTGTCATGTATTCAAAAAATGGTTTCATGAATTTACTAAACTCCTCTTTCTGCTCCATATCAGAAGTTCATTTCTCATCCTTAGCCATAGGCTCAACAGAGTGCACCTCTTCTCCTTCTTCTTCCTCTTCACCAAAGGTACTTTCAGTTTATGTGTCTAAGGGTGGGGGATGACCTATTGACCTCATAAATGGTCACCCAAACCAGGTTCAAGTACCATGCTCTAACACCACTTGTAGTGTCCCTTTTCAATAATTTGGAAAAAATGGAAAAGTTGCAATATTTTGGTCAATTCGAACCTTGGACTAGTAATGACTCAAATGCTTCCAAATGGATCCTAAGGCTTTCGAATTGGGTATGAATGTATTTGAAGGGTATTAGTACATAAAAATTAGGCTTATAGGTTCTTGTAAAATCTCAAAATACTTCTGCAACCTTCATTTGAAATCAGGAGAAAATGGAGAATTTACTAGTAATTTCGAAGTTCAAACCCCTAGGGTAGAGGTCACTAATGGCTTCCCAAATGCAGTAAAAACCTCCTAAATTTCATAAAATAGACATGGATTAGTTATATGACTTAAATTGGCACCCATATTAATCATTAATAAGTTCCTAAAGGCCTATGCAACTCCCATAAATGAAATATTTTTAAACATGTCTTAGCATAGGGGGAAATGAAAGAAAAATTCTATAACTTGCTATGAAATTTGAGATAAATGTTACAAGGACTTGCATAAGGTGTATGAAACTTATTCACTATATTAATATCTCTCCAAAAATCAATAAATCCATAGATATTCACTGATACAAGTCGATACTAAACAACTTGAAGCTCCTACAACAAAATATATGGGAAAATGGCACCATTCATACATAGTTTGGAATTTTTACATAGTTACACTTGGATTTTCGATATGAGGTTCATATGAGAATAAAATAAAGAGTGTATACATAAAATTACAAATAAATGGGGCCTCTTGGACTTCCCCAAAGAGATCAACATCTCACCATGTGCGTCATTCCTCCAAGAGCAAGAATATGAAGAAAAAAGTGAGAGAGATGTGGTAACAACTTGAAAAAGAAATGGTCACGAGCAGCCCTGTAGCTTCAACCTGTAAAAAATCACTTCATTGAAGATACAAATGAAAGGTCTGAATGGACTCTCCAATTTCCAATTATGATGGGAATCTTTCACCCTCGAAATTGGTGTTAAGGCAAGTAGAATAAACACTCAACTTGCATAGACAAGATATGATCTCCAAATTACCAAATGAGAAATTATCAAAAGCCCCTCTCTTTATTTGTTCTTGTCTTTTAATATCTTTCCAAACCCTCCATGGTTATAATTCCCTCAAAGTGCTTCATGCCAACTCGAATTGGGGAGAGATTCCAATGTGTGCCACTTGTCCAACCATTCCTAGCCTCCCTCTTCCATCAATTCGAATGGGGAATATTTGGCTTCCCTAACTCCCTTGTGCACCTTCTTGGAAGTTATTTTTATCCCTAACATGTCATATAGGTCAGATTTCAGAAATCAGGTCTGATCCTTGTCATAAGTCTCATAGCATCTTCATCATTGTTGTCATAGAAGCTAGGGAATCTAGCCCAAGTGTCACAATACCAATAAGATGCCACTTCCTTTTCCATGGGAGATACTCTTCCTCTCAAATTAGACCCTAATTGAGTCATTCCAATTATAATGGCCTTTGAACTCCCCCAATAACGTTAGACTCCACCTTGGTTTCAAATGGGTAAGAGTAGGATGCCATGTGGCATGGAGAATCTTGCTTTGTGTGGGTCCCACACCACCAATGTTCCCCCATGACCAAGTGCCACCTTATTTTCCTATTATAAATATTTATTTATCCCCTTTTAATATATTTTTGTCAAGCTAATGTCCATTTTGGGTTTATTATCTCCCTTATTCCAAATCTAAATGTTTCCACCCCAACCTAGGGAACTAGTAGATTGGTGGAATTTTCCCTTCTAGTGATTTATTTGGATGGGGACATTAAAGCACACAACATTAATGCTTCAAAATGAGAAGCATCTACCTCTCTAAATGGAGGTCCACCCCATGGGTACCTACTATAACTGGAGGTCCACATGAGAATCTGACTTGACAAAACAATCCTGAGCCTTGTCTAATAAGACTTTACAACATCATCACTTTGATACATCAAAGCATTCACCTCAACACATGAGGAATAACCTTTTACAACTGAAAGCTTAGTCATTCTTGAGTCCAACTCAAGAATATACTCCAAGTTCCTGAGTCCAATTCAAGATCCCTACCTCAATACATGAGGCCCAAACCTGGATGCACAAGATTGGCTTGGAGACTGAATCGTGATGTTGTACATTTAACATGACATTGGGTTGCTTCCAAACATGTGCTTAGATACTTTCAAGGTACTATTTCTTATGGACCCAGATATGATTCTAGTGGAGGAGTGATGCTACTTGGTTATGTTGACTCTAACTGGGTTTGTAGTATTGTGGACCAAAAGAGTGCATCCATATTTTTTTTTAGTTTGGGATCAGCTATGATCTATTCGTCCAGTAGGAAGAAGGGTTGCGTATCCCAAAGTACTGCAGAATCAAAGTATATTGAAGCTACTACCACCTTCCAAGAAGTTGTGTGGTTTAGGAAGCTACTTGATGGGTTGTTCGGTAACAATACTGATAGTATTGTCATCTACTCTAGCAATTAGAGCTACATCACGCTCTTAGAAAACTTTTTGTTTCATGACAGATCGAAACACAATGAGAAGAAGTACCACAACATCAGAGAAATGGTCTATAGAGGTTCCATAAGACTTCAATGCATTTCTACTCATGAGAAGATAGCAGATATGTTGACTAATCCTCTGACTATGTTGAAGTATAGGTACTTTCGTGACAATCTTGGCATGGTAGAGAATGGTTCCCTTTCTGAGAGGTAGTGTTAAAGTTACAACATCATGAATCATTCTCCAAGTCAATATTGTGTGTCAATATTGAGCCTCGTGTGTCAAGGTAGTTCCTTATAGGAGCCTGAGTTGGACTCAGGAAACTTGGAGAAGAATCTTGAGTTGGACTCAAGAATGGATAAGCCTCATGTGTTGAGGTAAGTACTTTGTATGCCAAATTGATGATATTGTATAGTCTTGATTGTCAAGGCTAAGGTCTTGTGTGTTAAGACAAATCCTCATCTGTTGAGGTGGTACCTCATGTGTTGAGGTAATGGTTTGCATGTCAAACCATCAATGGTGTGTGATGTACTACTAACCATGGTTGAGCTATTAAGTCTCCTCTAGAGACTAGCCACCTCTAGAGTGAATTACTTTAGCATATGACCACTTGGAACGATAGTAGAACAAGATGATCACATTATTGGGAAAATTTATTTAGTATATTTGATATGATAATTAATTATGTTGTCACATGTGGACCATGGAGATAAGACAAGAGATAAAGATAAGATTTGATAAGATAAAAGAGATTCGATATGCACACTTCAATGAAGACTTCAGTTAAATAAAGAGAACTTGAATTGTTAAAATTTAGTGATATTAACAAAGAAGACTTCAATCAATTAAATGAGAACTTGAATTGATCACTTCAGTGATGTTAACAAGAAAGACTTTAGTTAAAAGAGTTAACTAAGTGATAAAAAAGAACATCTTGTTAACTAAGTGTTTGCATCATGACACTTGCATGATGACACTTGAGTTTCGACACTTGCATAACGACACTTATGTTATCCACCTAATTAAGTGGTCTAGCATCTAGATGGAGGGTGAGTTCATCTTGAAGTTAGTAGATAAAAATAGAATCCAAACAATGAGAAGAATATGTGTGTGTGTGTGTGTGTTATCCAGGATTGATGTAATTTATTGTGAAGATAATTCTCTTCTCTCTTGAAGGAAATACACTTTTCTTTGTGTGAGATATTATTTTGAGTTCTATTCTTCCATCTTCTCTCTTGCTCTGATATATGCACCATGGGTTCTTGATGTAATCTCCTTATTGTGAAGCAAGACATTCTCTTCTATCAATCAATATACTAAGGAATACTTTGCTGGGGTTTTCTCACTCAAGTTATAGAGGGTTTCCCAAGGGTAAATTTATGTGTCGTATGTGAATGTTTATTTCTTTGATTTTTCATTGATTTCAAGTACTACTGCAATTTTGAATCAAAGACCAAAAATTAACAACAAATACAACAAGAAAAGGTAATGTATATATCTTTTTTCCATCTTTGTTCTCAGCTAAGAAGAAATGAAAGGAAGATAATGTAACCAAAAATACTTATCTCGAACACCACCCCTTAGTACTTCCATCCACATTCTATAATCATTAGAATCCCTCAAAGATACCAACTTAAACCCAACAAAAATAATTAAAGACACTTTCTCCACTTTGGCCAGCCCAAAGCATCCCCGAGTTACAAAACCTCCCACATTGAAACCTATAATTACCACCCTTGCCATTCTTATTGCCCATTATGATTTTTTTCCCCATGCTACACAAATGTAGTCAAAACCCCCACCCACCTCCCTTCCCATCCCCATATCATATCCCCTCATCATTCAACAATATTCTATAAAACAAATTCAAGGCCTTGACATGAAAAAAACTTATAATTGATATCCTTGTTGACCCATCGACCTCTATCTTGACCACCCCAAGAGTACAAATGCTGGAAGAAACCACTATGCAACATCAAAATTTCCAAGAAGCATATTAGGAACAACAAAGTCAATATTCGTTAGCAGAATCAAAAGCTAATATAGAAGACCCACTCTTATAGCAGATGCAACAAGCGACTGGCCCTCTAGGAGATAATGAACAAGAACAATCAAAGTAATCACAGTTGTCTGAGGATGTTCAAGATATACCACTAGTGGAATATTTCTCAATGGAATAAGTTCCAAACAAATAATTGATGGATGATAGACACACCCTCCACCACCTCTTTCTATGGTTGATGGATATTTCTCCATAGGATTAGGTTGCATCTCCCATAAAGGACCATGAAAATTGTTGCACCATTCTATAGATATACCAGGAGAACACTAATATTATTCCCTTTTTGAGAGATGAAGTCCAAAAAAATATAATGTAGAACAAAGAATCGAACTAGGAAACAATACCACGGTATCCTTATCAATATTCATAGTCTATCATTGGAAGACTACCTCTACATTCAATACCTCCAGGCACCTATATTCCATACTTGATAGCATATTTAGCACAATAGTTGTTCGAACAAAATTTGGAACGTTGTAGCTAAAGCTGAATGTAGATTAGTTTGGGTCCATCATTGCACCTATAACAAGAATAGAATATATGTAAATGATAGATAGAAATAGATACATGCACATGAAAAATATATCATCAGTAGAACCAAGTAGCAGATTGAATTGAAGAATAGAGGATCAACACTCTGGATGAGTTTGAGTTTTGGAATATGTAATCGCGTCATGAGTTTGTGGGTTCTGATAATGTATGCAAGTCTGCCATGGGTGATTCTGTGGATTGTTATCACTTGAGGCTATAGATCCATGAAGACGTATTATATCATAGATCTATTGTTAAATATAATTAAAGAATATTGGCCCCTAAAAATTTCTATGTATTCGGTGCATGATGCTTCCTATTATTTTATTTCTAACTCTTACATAACTATGTTGTGTATATATTAAGCATATATATTAAATGTATGTTTCAAAACATGGAATAGATAGAACAAACCATGGTTCATCCCTGTAGTTAACCCTCCTCATTTTACATAGGTCTATTTCATGCTTTGGGTGAGACCTTCTCCTTCATGGGATTGAAAACGCCAACACATTAGAACACAATAGTTCCCTTTATTGGCTCCTATGCAAGGACCCTGGTCTCCATTTTGTGCCAACAATTCTACAATATTGTCAGCCTAATCCTGTTGTCCAAACAGACCTTCTGATGAGGATATGGTGTTTGTAGTGACCTTTCCTCCACATTCTAGATAAACCATTGTTGCTTGGTTTTTCAACCAAGCATGTGCAAGGATGCACCTATTAACTTGTAATAGCAGTCTTCAAATTGAAAGCAAATACAACTATAAACTAATCTAAGATTAACATGTGCATATAACAATAAACTTGAACAGATTTAACAAAAAGAACAAGAAACGAAATAAAAAATGACTTTTGTATTATAATACCTCAAATGGTGAGGATATTTGGTGTTGAGCAGCTCCAAGGTTGAGATGCTCCTGGCTCCAATGGTCTCTTTTCCAAGATTGCTAAAAATGGTCAAAGAACTCAAGAGAGATTTTGACAGCTTGAGGATAGGATGATGGATGGATAGTGAGGAACCCCTATCACCTTTTTATAGTTTTTGGTGATGGGGAATACCATTATGGTTTTAAGGAAACCAATGGTATTGGCCAACATGGTTTAGGTCTCTTTTTTCCTCTTTTTTTCCTTTTTTTGAATATTTTGAATATTTTTATTCCCTTTTAATATTTTTGCGAATTCTGGACCCTTTTTTAGGGTTTTTTTGTGTTTTTTGAGGAAAAATATATATTTTGAGGGGGAAAAGGTGTATTATGGTCTTTTTGGTGACCTTTTGATGGTTCTAGAGGCTCAAATGATGGAAAAGTGGACAAATGGGTCATGTGAATAAGGGAATGAGATAATGAGCACTTTTTTGGGTGTTAACAGATTGCCCCCTGATATGTGAGGGCAGGAGCTCATCGTATGGCCAATAGACATCATAGTTTTTTTGTCTTTTTCTTGGGGTTTGGAGAAGAGAAGAGACCGATTGGAGACTGGAACAACGGCCCCTTGGAAGCTGCAAAAACTAAAAAAAAATACATGGCCTCAAAATGAATGAGGAATAATCTCTGATTATGGACGAGGCGGGCATACCCATGCTCGTATCAAGACATATACATAACAATTAGGCCCAAGAAGGGGGACCTGAATAATACATAAAAATATGTTGGTACATCATAATGGTCCAGAGGGGACACAATGCTGGGATGTAGTCATGATCATGACATGATTAATCTCAATAACTGATACACTGGAATAAAGCAACAACCATTCTGAATAAGGTATCAAAAGGGTTGATGAATTGCTGAAACTGAAGGTGTCCAACATCTGTAGGGACTTCAATAACTGTGAGTCAATTTTGAGGTGTATATGTAACTATATACTAGAGGGAGTATAAAAATGTGGTATATCTGTAAATTATCGCCGAGCGCAACCCGAATATCCATAGGAATGTGTAATTGGTGGTTTCCTCAATTAGACTCTCAAATGTGGTAGAGTCATGTGATATCCGGGGTCTTCAACAAATAACTGAAAGGACCGATACCTTGTATGAGTCTCAACGTTGCGATCAAGGTGTTGAATTCGAGCATGTGAGAAACAATCATTTGGAAAGGCACTAAGGACTCCTTTCGAAATGATCTGTAGGCACTCATCACAAATGGTGATGAGTCCAAGGCACAGGGACCTCTGGGTCTATCCTCTATAATAGATTTGGTTGGCGTCGACAGAGGGAGACCAGCAACTATCAAGGCAATGATGTTTCTTTGATAGGAGCGTGAGGTGTATAACTGAAGTGTGATAGTACTGATGGCAGGACTAATATACCGTGAGGATGGGAAATAACTGGGGTCATAGAGTGGGTGGACTCAAACTTTCTTTGTTCAAAGCATGATGACATGGTTGACCTGCCAGCATAGGAAACTGACTTTTAGGTATGGGGATCATAGCTTAAAGGATCAGGGGTATGTATTGCATACTGGAGTGACTCTGGGGGAACAAGCTAATGGATGCTTTTGGGAGACTCTCAGGGTGACATACTGCAGAATGATCTGAACAAAGGTGACCAAAATGGGGAAGCTGCCATATGAGTAGACATGATCTGTTGTGGCACCAAGAAGCACCATTGGGTCCTTCTTCGTAGTTTTAATGAGCTCCAAGAAGGGATAAAAGTGTGCTCTGAAATGGTACTGTCCTATGGATTTTGTGAGCCCAGGACTGTTTGTGCTCGTGAGTGTTTTCATTTTTAGGGAGTCTGAAAACGATAAGAAGACTTTGCAGTGGTGGTGGAGTACCATCCTGTGGATTTGTATGAGCCCAACACAAGCCCAAGACGGTGATTGCTCATGGTTGTTTTCATTTTTTGAGAGTCTGAAAGCGGTAAGTAGACTCCATTGGTGTTCTTTTTCGTAAGTTAGTCTCCAAGGCCTGAAAAAAGCATAAAATGATGCAAATGGAGAACTCTTCTAGCCGATGTGACTAGAGTATTCCTTTTTCATAATTAGTCTACAAGGTCCGGAAAAGGGGTAAACTTATACCAAGTAGACACCCTTTCAAATACTTTTAGTGAGCATGAAAGGAAGCAAGGTTGCTCGGTGATCTTTTCACTGTTTTACGAGTCAGAAAAGAGCTTAACAGAAACTCCCTAAGTGCCTTTTTCGTAAAAGAATTGCTCAGCCCGAAAAAGGGATAAAATTATACCAAATAAAAAGATATTGGTGAGAGCGAGGAATGATCTCGAGCATCGTCACGAGCATGGAAAACTGAATCCAGCGACATAAAGATTGTGAAAAATGGGCAATGACCGATGTGGCATGCAAACCGAGAAGATGAGTGGCATTTTGAAAATATTCCTGAAAATGATGGGGGTGAGAGAGAGAAATGGTCTCAAGCATCATCACAAGCGTGGAAAACTGAATCTGATGATATAAAACTCATAAAAAATGGACGACGATTGATGTGGCACGCAAATTGAGGCGATGAGGGGCATGGGAAAAAATGCCTGGAAAATGTGGAGGTGAGAGCGAGAAATGATCTCAAGCATCGTCATGAGTGCGAAAAACTGAATCCGACGATATAAAACTCATAAAAAATGGACGACGGCCGATGTGGCACGAAAACCCTAGCGACAAGGGGGCATGTAAAAAATGCCCAAAAAAATATGGGCGTGAGAGCAAGAAATGATCTTAAGCATCATCACGAGCGCGAAAAACTGAATCTGGCGATATACGACTCGTTAAAAACGGACGACAGCCGATGTGGCATGCAAATCGAGGCGACGAGGGGGCATGTAAAAAATGCTCGAAAAATCTAGGTGTGAGACCGAGAAATGACCTCAAGCATCATCACGAGTGCAGAAAACTGAATCCGACGATACAAAACTTGTAAAAAATGGACCACGACCGATGTGGCACACAAATTGAGGTGACGAGGGGCGGGTGAAAAAATGCCTGAAAAATATGGTGGTGAGAGCGAGAAATGATCTCAAACATCATCACAAGTGCGAAAAACTGAATCCAATGGTATAAAATTCACCAATAAACTGACAACAGCCGATGTGGCACGCAATTCGAGGTGGCATGGGGCATGGAAAGAATGCCCAAATTTTTTTGGTGAGAGCGAGAAATGATCTCAAGCATCATCACGGGCACTGAAATATGGATCCGACGATGCAAATGGTGCGAAAAACGGAGGTCATAAGGACTCCGGAATGGTAAAAGGAAATAACTAGGTTAAAAAATGGCTACAAATAAAGGTGATCCCACCAAGCCAAGGATGCAGTGGTGGGGAGAAATGATGACCCGCGGGGGAAGAATACTAGGTGTATCAAATCAAATCAAATATACAAGTGACACGTGACCTCAAAAAATGGTTGAGATCACGCATGTGAAAAAGTGAGTAGGGTTAATGACCTGCCCCCATGGTATGTGCATGGGGTTTATGATTGTGGATCACATATGTGTTGGTTTGAACAATGGGATCATTGAAATACTGAGATAGGTGTGATGGGGAATGTTCAAAATGATTGATCATGCCCCCTATCCCAGGGTTGAGGTAAACTATTATGCCCCCTAAATCAGAGGTGTCAATGCGGTGCAGATGTTGTCTAAGAGAGGGATCAACAGGGAAATGACCAACTACTGGCCGGGGGGTGTACCATGAGGCTGTGGGCCATGGTGGCATACTGAAGTGATGATATGATGATGGGGGATTCTCCTTATGGGGTGGATTCCCCCAATATCGCCGATGAGAATGACGATGATGATGAGTAGGCAAGGTTTTGGGCCTGCCCTCATGATGTGGACATGTGGTTTCCTCGTTGATTTAAAAAGGTTGAATATGTGGATCAGAGGGATCAGTGGAAGGGGTCGACCGGACAGAGGGGTCTCCATTGGAAACCATGTAAATTGTGTTAATATCTTCTAAGGAGGAAGATGGTGGGGGATGAATTTCCTCAATGAGAGGTGGGGATACCTCTAGGTCGGTATTATTCAATTCATATAGTGCTGCTCTATAATCTGGAAGATCGGGGCAATGATGTGAATAATGGCCGTAGATGCCGCATATCGCACAAGGGTGGTTTGTGCGTAATGATTTATCGTGAGGTTGAGGGAGTATTTCTAGTTTGACAACTGGAACGTTGGTGTCGTCATCCAACATATTCATGTATTCTTGAAGTGCCGGTAGTTGTGGACATAGATGGGTAGCATGGCCTATAACGTCGCACAAGGAGCACTTAGGGAGCACACGGGTTGGGGGATTCTTAGCTAATTTGGGAGCCACTGGGGGGTGCGAGTTGTGGGTGCAGTGTTGTAGGTTGGTGGACCTATACCCCCAGTGTGGCGGGATTGAGGAGGGACATAACTAGATGTCGATGTAGTGCCCCCTGTTGGAATTGATCAGTTTTGGGGGTTCGAACCACCAGGTGGTGGGCGATTTTGGGGGTTTGGTATGCCAGGTGGTGGATGGTTCGACATATTTATAGGTTGTACTAGTTGTAGGAAAACGGTTGAAGTTGGTGGGGGAGTTGGGGCAGGTAAGTACCGTACAGGTATTGCTAATGTTAAACCTGGAAGGTTAAGTGTAGCCATTACTGGCGTGCTGACAACTCCTGAAAACGGGAACAAGAACGGGATTGTGTGAATCGGTGTTATTCCAATATGACTACGAACAATGGGTGCTTGTGGCGGTGGTTGAGGTTGTCGAGGATGTTGTTGTTCATTGTTCAATAAGGTGCACAAATCGGATACTTTAGTTACATGTAGAGGAGGTGGGATTGACGGGAAAGTGCTGGTCATGGGAGTATCCGAATATATCCCGGGGCCAACTGATGAAACGAAGGATGTTGGTGCACTGAGAACGGGTTGTTCGATCATGGGAAGAACATTTTCTGGCGTTGCGGGGGCATTGGGGTCATAGTATGTAAACTGGTCGATTTTGGCTACGCGTCCTTCATGGGGGAACATCATGATGCAGAAAACTAAAGAAGTGACAACTTTCATTTTATACATGTAGCTGTGTCCCAGAAGGAGATTGTAATCAAGTTGGGTGTTAATGACCTCTATATCTATGAGAACCAGTTTGCCCCCAAGTTGTATGGGTACGTTCACTAACAATCCCTGAGGTTGAGCTGCACGGCCGTCGTAAGCTCTTAACGCGGTAGTTGATGGTTGTAGTGTTGGGGATCCAAGTTTCTGCCATACAAAAGTGGACATAACGCAGGTGGAGGCCCCTTCATCGATTATGCATCGATGAATGACGAGGTTGCGAATGGAGACAAAAACTTGAAAAGCTAGAGATGCAGGCATGAGAGGTTTAGCTTGCTCTAAGTCGAAATCTATCATGCTAGAGTCTCTAGGATCTATGGCACCGATGGCAGATAACAACAAATTTCTCTGTGCAGGACAATTTTTTAAGATTTCTAGAGGGAACATAGTGGAGGGAGGCTGAGCTAGATCCTCTACAATTTTATAGTTGGAAGCTACAGGAGCGTTTGGGTTATTGTTAATCCGTCTCAAAGGGAAACGAGGTGCTTTGGAGCCCCCGTCCATGGGCATAGTGGGTATGCGAAGTGGTTGATCGGTTGGGAGAGTACTCGACGATGGGTCGGTAGGTGTGGCCTCCGGGGTGGATCCATATTGATTTCGACGGGTTTGAAGATTAACATCATAAGCAAATGGTGGGTGTTGGACTCTGCATGCTGGTAGTCAGCTGCCGCATAAGTAATTTGCTGTTGTGTTGCAGCGAATCCTTGAGGGGGATCATTTGGACGAGTGTTTACCATGCCTTGGTTAGATAAGGGATTTTGCAATATCACGGGTTGTTGCTGAGGAGGAGGTGATGGCCGTGCAGCATGTCCTTGCCATTGGGCGTCGTCGGTCCAGAGTTGATGCACTCGATCTAAATGGGGACAATTGTGTGTGTAATGGCCATAGACTCCACATATGGAACATGGATGGTTTGTTCTCAAGTTATTATTTTTGGCCTATTTCGGTGGACGATCAGTTTGGTTGGGGGGAGCAGCATTATTTTTATTTGGGGGATTAGGTGGTGGTCCACCTTGGTTGTGTTGCTAGTTGTTTCTGCGGTTACGTCCTCTTCCACGGTTTTGTTGACCTCCTTGGTTATGCTGGTTGTTATGGTTTGGAGGTTGGTTTTGTTGTGCATAGACATGCCCTTGGGCAGTAGGTGGGTTTTGAGTTAGTGCAGGCTCTAGAGAAGGTTGCGGTGGGTAGTAAATAGGAGGGTTCGAAGATGGCCCCTTTGTTTGCTGCGGTTGTGGGTAACCTTGAGCTGCTGGAAGTGTTGGAGCAAGGGGTGCTGCCTGTTGAGGATAATAAGCCACCTGGGCTTGTGGCTGGATCAGAGTCTGGTGGGCATGTTGGTTATAATACGGAGCTGGCACATAAGCTGATGGTGCTTTCCCATAACATTGTGGTGGACACGAAGGTCCATGAATGTGATGGGTGTGTGTTACTGGAGCATACGAAGTTGTAGCTCTAGAATTAGATGAATCCCTAGAAAGGTCTGGGGTGTTGTTTGTACTCGTCATAGTAAAAGGTTTGTTTTGCGTTGTTACTTGGCCGATAATACCATCGACGGCATGGGATGCCCCCGGCACGTCATGGCGGGATGGATCGCCGCGCGGGGCATCAGGTAAAATAGTGTATAGCTATCCAGACTTGGCATATATGAGGTCGAATTGCTGATCTTTTAAGATAGCTTCTTCTTCTGACTGAGGTCGTTCGAAAGCTACATCTTTGGCTATGAGGGGGAGGAGTGATTTGAGGAACCAGTCCAAAAAGATTCGATCGTCAAGTTTTATCTTGGATAGGCTACGACGCTTACGCCACTCATGGATATGATCAGTGATGTGTGTAGCGGTGTTCTATCTACAAGACAAAAGTATTTCCACTCTTGCATCATAGCGTACAGGTAGTTGAAAGAACTGGAGGAAAGTTGAGGCGAGGGACGTAAATATGTTGTGAGTCCCATGTGGCTGCTCAATGTACCACTTGGCTGCAGAGCTAGTGAAAGTTCTTTGTAAAAGTCTCATTCTAATGGAATCATCTACTATGGAGTTATAGGAACACCATAGGTGAAATGACATGATATGGTTTTGGGGATCTTCCCCAGCTTTGCCTTCAAATTTTGGGATATCTGAGGGGAGCTTTGTGGGCATGGGTGGCCACATAGGATTGTGTCTAATAGGGTCATTGGTTAACCTTTCCAGGTCTGGTAAGTTTAGACTAGCCATGTATGGCAGGCTAGCAGATGGGTGTGGTATGGTTACTGGGGCATAACTGTTAATGGTAGCATTATGGAGTGGTCCAGTGCCTCCTAAGGGTATGCTAGGTGTCAAAGGGATGTTACCTCCAGCTGATGTGGTGTGGGAGGTGCCTACGTTCCCAAGTGAAACATGGGTTGTCGTTGGGTTAGGAATGGTTCCGGTAATCTCTGCGATCTGGGTAGTGGTAATGAGAGGGGGGTTGACCCCCATGTTGGGCATACCCAAAATAGGTGGTGTTCCTGTGTTGGGCATGCCTAGAGGGGGTGTGGCCCCTATGTTAGGCATGCTTAGAGGGGGTGTGGCTACCGTGGTTGTCACAGTGGTGGTGGGGTTTGTTGATGTAGCTCCAATAGCACTGGTGAAAAGGGGGTCGTATTGTTATCTAGCCATGGGGTTGGTTGGTGATGTCTCGGTAGGGTGTTCAGATTCAGCCTCAGAATCAGATGTGAAATGAGGCGCCTCAGAATCGGATGACTGGGTTCTATGCCGATGACGTGTGGAGTGAAGGGACAAAGCTCTATGTCTATGACGTGTAGAGTCAAGTGTACCGAACTGAGGGGGTTCACCCTGACAACGCCGGGATCGTCTTAAATTCTCAATGGTGAGAAATGTATAAAAATGCTAATGGACGGTGGTGATATAAAAAACTCAAGACCCTAGGTGCAACAATGTGTGCAGGAGGGGAGTATGAAAAATCATGGCTCTCAGGCCAACAACCAATCTCAAAATCACTTATTATAACAGTTGTGCTATAATAAGTGGAGGAATCAAGAAAAGTGGTCAGAATACCAAAAATCAAACAGTTCCTAGAAAAAAGTGGTGCTTACTAGACCAAGGGGGGTAGTAGAGCATGCAAACGCCTAACTAAAAGTGGTATTATGGCTCAACTAAACATATCCTCTACAAGGTGATGAAATCCAAGTCAGACAATATGGGCAGTGGAATCAAAGGCTAGATATCCCCCTACCGGGAGGGACACCGGGTAGTCAATCCTAAAAAATGGCAACTAGGATACCCCGTTCATGACGCGTTCGGTTGGGTGAATCTGTAGTTTGGTTCTATCCCCGCTGTACTCCCATACGGGTAGTACACCAAGAACTGCGAAAGGTATCCTTCGGTTACTGAATGGATAGCGGTATTCCACTCAGACTTCTGGAACCAGTCTGGCTACTTCAACCCTCCTAAGGGAGAGGCCTTCCTGATAAATTGGTATATAACCGTGTCAACAAATAATAAGGGATTTTTGGGACCCTAAAAGACAACCACTATGTCTCAGATGTAAATAATTGACGGGTGTTATTGGCACACCTATCCCCCCAATCCTACCTAGCTACAAGATTCTTTCAGTGTTCCCGAAGTGGGGCTAAAGTGTTGGTTGAGTTTAGGTAGATTTTAAGGCTCAGTTAATTAAAAATATGGCAGATTGGGTGCACGTGTGATTATTTAACTGAAAATGAATTTGCCTCGCTTGGGCGATTGATTACAACTGAAAAACAAGACACTTCCAATTTGCAAAAAAATAAAGGCATTTTCTGAAATGTAAATGCTCTAATAAAAACGATTAAAAAATGATGGAATTTTGAAATAAGTTTTAAAGGAAAGCAAATAACATAAAAAATTCAAGAAATAAATGGATTTCTTAAGAACTTGCTTGGGTAAAAACTATTGACCAAATCTGAAAGATGGTTCGAAATTTGCTAAGAAATGAAATCTATGATCTAAACAAAGTGCTAAAAGCCTTTCTTTCACTTACTGAAAATTTTTAAAAATATTTTAATGGAGCATATGTAATAGAAAACGATTCACTATTGCTGCAATAATTAAAATTGAATGCTGGAAAATATTATAGGGCAAAATAATGCTGGAAAATATTATAGGGCAAAATAATGCTGGAAAAATAGGCTAAATGGGCAATAATGCAACAAATTTTTTTCTAAAAAATCAGTTGAATGAAAAAACACAGCATCGCGGGTTTCTAAGCAAAAGCCGTGATGGGCATCGCGGGTTTGGGCTGCGAAGCCGCGATGTGCAACGCAGAAAAAGGCCGTGCAGTCGCGATGGGCAAAGCGGAAAAAGGCCGCGAAGCCGCGATGTGTAGCACAGAAAACGGCCACAAAGTCGCGATTTGCAGTGTGGAAAACGGCCGCGAAGTCGCGATGTGCAGCGCGGAAAAAGGCCATGAGGTCGCGATGAGCCGCGCGACTGTCGGGCGAAAAGTCGCGATGTGAAAAACGGAAAAAAGATCGCTGAAAACAAAACCGAAAAGTGAAGTTTCGGCCTGTTAAAGGCTACAGAAAGGGCCAATAGCTAGGGCAACAATGCATATGCTGTCTAGTATGGCAGATCTGCTAATTGGAATGGTAAAAACAAGTAAAAAACTAAGATCTAAAGCAAAAATTACCAAAAATTTTAAAGCTCGAAATCCAGCGGAGTCGCCAAAAAACTGTTACTTGGTTTTTCAACCACGCATGTGCAAGGATGCACCTATTAACTTGTAATAGCAGTCTTCAAATTGAAAGCAAATACAACTATAAACTAATCTAAGATTAACATGTGCATATAACAATAAACTTGAACAGATTTAACAAAAAGAACAAGAAACGAAATAAAAAATGACTTTTGTATTATAATACCTCAAATGGTGAGGATATTTGGTGTTGAGAAACTCCAAGGTTGAGATGCTCAAGGCTCCAAGGGTCTCTTCTCCAAGATTGCTAAAAATGGTCAAAGAACTCAAGAGAGATTTTGATAGCACGAGGATAGGATGATGGATGGATAGTGAGCAGCCCCTATCCCCTCTTTATAGTTTTTGGTGATGGGGAATACCATTATGGTTTTAAGGAAACCAATGGTATTGGCCAACATGGTTTAGGTCTCTTTTTCCCTCTTTTTTCCTTTTTTTAATATTTTTAATATTTTTATTCCCTTTTAATATTTTTTGGGAATTCTGGGCCCTTTTTGAGGGTTTTTTGAGGAAAAATATATATATTGAGGGGGAAAAGGTGTATTATGGTCTTTTTGGTGACCTTTTGATGGTTCTAGAGGCTCAAATGCTGGAAAAGTGGACAAATGGGTCATGTGAATAAGGGAATGAGCTAGTGAGCACTTTTTGGGTGTTAACAACCATGAAGAGGAAAAATTTCCTCGTTTAAGAGATGACTTTTTGACATTGATTTGTAGAGATCAAGGAAACTGTAGTAGTCACGGCTACATTTGGTATCCTATAGAGTTGTACCTCCAAAGTAACATTGACACTACAAGGCATGGAATCATAAATAGAATGTAGTTTTGACATATAGGGATATCCTAAAAGAACATCACAAACTTCAAGTGGGTAAACATCACATAGTACCTCATATTTGAAGGTCTTCATGTCATATGATAGGTATCATTGTTGATTGACATGGGTGTCATCACACCTGGATCAACAAACCGATGGTGTATAGTTGGGGGTGTGGAATCATTGACAACTTAAATCTCTCGATGACCTCGACTGAGATCAGGTTAATATGGATACCACTATCAACAATTAAATGTATTGGATTCCCTTCACCTATAGTTGTGAATGGAAGAGGGGATTCCCTTCCTATGGATCCTTTGACTCTTCTGGTTGGATCTTTGCAATTTTGATGGTGGCACTAGGTTCTACATTAATGATATACTTTCCATTTTCTTTCTCTAAATCACAATTTGAGACAGATTTCGGCTCTGAGGATTTCATCTTAGCCAACGATGATTTTTTTGAGCAACATTCATCAGTGTTATGCCAAGGGATTTTTTATAACTCACACCACTTGATGGTTTCCTTCATTTATTTAATGTTACCCTTATTTAACTACAACTTGTTTTGGTTTTCATGATTTAGCAAATACTTTCTATATCCTTTGTTTTGTGATTTAGGGTCAACTTTACTAGGGTTTTTATCCTCTTGATTTGCAGACCCAAATTGCCACTTATTCTTTTTCTTAAATTTTTGCTAGATCTTGAAAAAATATTGATAAGTAGCTCTCAGTGAGAAGATGTCCCAGATATCCGTCTCTATCTAGATGTGCCTGTGCAGGTCACTACAGTACTTTAGGGCCAAATGTTGTTTAGAGGATTTGATACCTAGATTTGATCATAAGGTATGGAATATATTGGTGAACTCTGAAACTATCTGGTCTTTATGGGCACAAAGTTCTACATTTTTTGTACTGGTCATTGTAATTTTTAACATGGTAAAATTCCTCGAAAAAATCGACAAAAGTCACCCAACTAGGTTCAATCCTATATATTTCAGACTCATATCTGACATCCCTCTCATAGTAACCATCCCACTAATCTTTGACTTGTGAGAAGGACTTAAGGAATGCGAAGGTGATATTTTCACTATCGAACAAATTTTGAACATAGAATTAATCCTCTAATAGATTTAACGATTTCTCCAAAGTATATGCATCTATATGGACTTCAAATAAGGGAATTTCAAAGTTAACTTGTACCTTGAAGGGAGTTACACCTTCAAAATGGATGCTCATTGAAGGTGTCTCTACCATTGTTGGAAGTCATGAAGAATTTGGATGAAATTATCCATCATCTCATTCCTATGACATGCAAGGGATTGCTTAAGAAACAAATTAATAATTTATAATGCTCCATATTCTCTCTTTTCTTCTCCTACCATGTGATGCTACATGGGCTGACAAGAGTGGATTTCCCCAAGATGAACTAGTTCGGGACCCAACTCTTGATTTCTGGATCTCGATGGGGACATGCACTAAGAAATAACAAGAGTATATTGATATGATATCACTAATTTAGATTATTTGGAGAATGAAATGAAGGAATCAATATAAAATGGAAGCACACACACAAATATTTTGTAGGAAGTATAGTAGTACAATAAAACCCAAATTCTATTAATTATTATAATAGGAAAAAAATGTAAACTGCAAAACAATACAAACTAACTTAGATGGTGGTGGCTTATATATAAATAGAGATGTGCTAGCACGCTCATTCACAAGAGTTGATAACAAAGAGACCAAAAATGTTTTTTTTTATCATATGCATAAAGAGGTAAAATCCCTAAGATCTAGAAACCTAACAATAGGAGATGAAGCACCAAAAGGATTTGTGGGCCTCAATGTGGCTAGTTGATACATCAACTTCTCGGGGTGCAAATTTTGCATACAATGTCTATTTAGGGTGTTTGATATCTCATTGGAAATAACTAACTGATAATTACAACTTTCAACTAGGACCAAGGCATGCCATGGCAACCTTTCCCCCCCCCGATTGACCAAAAAACATCATTTAGGGACTTGAAACTACCCCAAAAGTTTGGGACACCAAAAAATATACAAAATTACCAAGAATATGGAGAACCATTGTAACTCATTGGAAGAAGTGAGTGGCCACCACTATCCACTTGGATACTTTTATAACTATTA
The DNA here is from genome assembly GCA_027924585.1 of Larix kaempferi. Classification (NCBI taxonomy): domain Eukaryota; kingdom Viridiplantae; phylum Streptophyta; class Pinopsida; order Pinales; family Pinaceae; genus Larix; species Larix kaempferi. The sequence goes on from BSBM01000792.1 coordinate 5,959,093, forward strand.
AAGCAACATCCAATACATGCACCTTCTAATCTTCTCTGCTAACCATCTCTGATAAAAAGTCCTCTAAATTAGAAACACCATAAAAAACGAGGGTATTGAACCTCCAAACCTATCCACCTCACAAATTTAAAAATTGTGCAACATATACAAGAAATCTCATCCCTCCTATTTTTCTATTCATTTCATGCTTCTTCTGAATCATTGTCCTAAGACCGAATACTCTTCTAGCTAACTAAACGACCTATGGTAAGGTAGGGTTAATATAGTCATATTTCCTTCTAGTAGTTAACTTATAAATATGATCTAGGATATTCCTTGCTTCCATAGTAGAAATAGGTTCTATGTACATGGGTCACTGATAGGGGTCTAAATGTTGTATGGACCGCATGCCATCTACTTCAAAATTCTTAGTCTTATACTTTAAATTAATGAATCAAAATTGTGATAATCCCAATCAATCCCCAATAAGGCTTGATAGGGATCAGTTTGATCCATAATTTCTATAACTTGAAAGGTAGAAAATGTCTTTGCTTCTACTAGATTCACCTCTATACGTTGCAAGTGTCCTATGGGGAATATCTTATGATGATAATCCATTCTCAAATGTATAGGAGAGAAAACCAAAGGAGGGCTACCCATAGCTTCCAATAATTTCTTATGGAAGATATTAACATCATATCCCAAATTGAACATCACATCCTTAATATAATACTGAGTTATTTGAGCATCTAATCGGAATTGCTTCCCAATTATTTTCTTCTTTCTAACATTATTAGAATTTATGTGTGGAATATTAGTTTATATTATCTCTTCCTCCTCTCCCCTAAATAGAGAATGAAAGGTAATAATATTCCACGACTTCTTAAATAAAGTTTCAAGTTCTAATATATCCACAAATAGATTAATCTACAAGTCAAATAGTTTCTTTCACTTACTAGGGATTTTAGGTTTGGGATCCCTTGCACAACTAGATAGTGGAGGAGAAGTACCTCGTCCATGATTCTATGTATCTTCCACATCTCCTTCGGCCTTAGAGATAGGTATATTTCAAGACATTTCCACAAGTTCCATATGTTTGTACTGAGTTGGATAAAATCTAAGAAGCTTAGGTTTTTTCTTTTTGGATCTATGGGGAGCCATATATGTTATGGTCTACACCAGCTCAAGTTCATCCTCATTTTACTACATTAACAGTCATTCCCATTGTATTATCACTCCTTGGTTCCGATGATCAAGTTTTTTGGTTAGCTCCTTTTTCGATCCTCCTACTTCATAATCAACTCTGGACATTCCTCCATAGAATGAGTATTTATGTGGCAATAGGTACACCACAACCTTCTTGGTAGTGGGCCATCTCATGCAACATGACGCAAGTCATTACAATTGTAACAATGGATTTCTCCACCCCTTCCACCAAGTGCCCCATTTCTACCACCTTAATAATAGCCTCCACCTCCTCATCCTTGCAGTTGTTATTGGTTTATCACCTTGAATATGGATCTATCCAATATGTCAGTAAAAGCATCTAAATCCCTACACTTTTTTTTATCTATGAGTAGTGGAACCACAAAACTCACAATACAATGTGTTGGGAACTCAAGAGTACTTACATAGGACAAGGAAATGTATATGAGGATTCCCATAAGTTACAGATCTCACAATATTCATTATACTTGGATCCCTACATATTGGGAGTTGAATGGTGAGAGTCTAGTTCATTGAAAGGGATTCAAAAAAACTACTTGAGCAACTCACATATCATTCCTTAATCAAGAACCCCTTTGAAATCTAGGACAGTCAAACACATGGTTCCCTCCTATCATGAGTCCACTACACCATACTTGTTCACGTCCCGTCTTTGGAATAGTCAACTCTTGGATTTTTTTGGTGAGAGTAGAAATTTGGTGTTGTAACTATCATAAATCAGATAACTATGATAAATCAGATGCACTAGTTGATGTTCCATTGTATTTTCCTCTAGGATGGTTTGTGATAGGATCAATTTTTATCGCTTGTTTTAATGCACTTCTAGGAGAATTAATAACTTGTTGTGATAGCGTTAACCTTGTAAGTGGTAATAATACTTGAATTAAGCATTCATTATGATCAAATTCAAGGAGGGGGACTAAACGTTTACTCAATACATCCTGACACCTTTGAGCACACTCCCATGCAAATTCTCCTTCATTTTGTCAATATTTCTCCTTCAATTTTGCAATACCTTGTTGTTTAGATTTTGGTAATTGAAATTCTACAATAAATAGTTTCTTGAATTTTGATGAAGGAAGGGATGGAGTATTAGTAAGACATTCCACACACCTCATATACCACTATAGAGGTTGACCTCTCGGAGTACTTTGAAACTCTATTAATTTGGAATTGTTTGGAATTCCCTTTAACCTCCAAATGTCTTCACATAAAAACAAGTGTAGTTCCACATCTTCCTCATCTATTTTTCCCTATAACGATGAGTAGTGTACTAAAGATCCTCATTGAACTCCAACCATTCTGGTAACTAGAGTCCCAACTAAGACAAACCATCTTGGACCTGATTGCAAGACTATGTTTAACCCCACTACTCGTTCTAAGTGGCTGCCACTACTCTAATTTTTAGTTACTACACTAGAGATAATACTACTTCTGTTAGTTCCAATTATTGTTGTTCCACTATTAGAGATACTACCATTATGTGAATACCAAGGTAAATGTAAGATAGTATTTGAAAATGAAAATGCTGTATGATATGATGGTTCCCAAGGAGTGGTCAAAATAAAGTTGGTTTCATTACTTCCACATATTACTTCTGCAATTATGTAGAGTTCACTTGTTGGACTTCCTCCATTCTTATTCCAAGGTCCAAATAGTTCTATATTTTCGACAACTTATTCTATTATTGGTTATGAATGGTCAGTTTGCATCATTCCTCCTCTTGAAGCTTCAATAAAATTCCTCTCAATAAACTCTCTTTCTCTTCCTTCAAACCCTATGGATGTCCCTTCTCCCCACCTTCCCCTAGTTGGTATCTATTCCACATATATCCTCATCTCCTTTAACCAAGCACTAGCCATATTGACTGATCTCATCACTTTCTGCAACTCATGTATCCTCTCTTCATCATCTCCTCCATCACACAACTCTCTCTATATTTGGTCACTCTTTTCCTTTGCAGTCCTCATTTGGGTTTTCCACCATTTTTCTCAAATGACCAGCCTCCCACCAACCTACTCATCTCTTGTATTACCTTCAAGTCCCCCCCGTCCCTTAAAACATTCTCACCTTCTACAACTATCCACCCTCATTCTTGGCCACTCCCCTGTGAAACAATTATTTACTCAACCATAATGCTATGATTAAAGGGTATACTTCCTGCTTCCACCTGCCATTTTTTTATCCATAGATATATCTATTTTATTAAGCTTCCTTGAAACTCCTTTATTGAGATATGCCTTTTTCTTTTGGAAAAGATTGATTTTTTCTATAGCAAATTCTACGATATACCTGGTATGGTGGTTTCCACCGAAAATTTAACTACTCGAGACAATTGATTATATAGTTTAATCATAGCCACTAGATCTATTGTAATCCATTGAACCATTTTATTTTATCAGTTTACATATCATGTATCCTTTTCAAGAAATTTTAACCACTTGAATAACTTCTAAGAATATTATATTTGTACTTTGTTATTCCAGAGATGTTTCATTCCTCCGATGAGACTTTGTCATGTATCCGGAGATGTTTATTCCTCCGTGGTAACTTGGGTTATTAGGCTTCCCTAGTGGGGTCAGTCCTGTATGAGTTATGTGGGTCAAAGGGCTATTAGACCACCCTAGTAGGGTCGTCCCTATCACATTATGTAAAGTGGTTAAGTTGGGGCCGATCTAGCTTGTGTAAAAGACAAGTCGGAGTTGTGTATAAATAGAGGAGGTGTATTCCTCATTTAACAAACATTGCACTCACTTTTGATTAGCGCATAGGTGAGGGAGAGATATGCTATGGAGGAGAAGGATCTCATGTCTAGGGTTTACATCTTTGTATTTGCTGGTCATCTATATTGAGGAAGCTTTGTTGGGTTTTCTACCCCATGAGGGTTTCCCAGGATAAATCGATGTCTCTTGTGTTTATGCTGTGCTTGTTGTTCTTTCAGTGATCCTGTATATGATATTGTTGTGAAATGGAATGTAATGCTGATATTTTCTGTCTTATCATATTGAATCTTAACATGGTATCAGAGCTAACCTGAAGGAAGGCAATGTATGGCACTTACAACACTTGCTTCACTTGCGGCAATTTGAAGGTTAGGGTTTTATATAGTAAAAACCAGTCATCGTGTAACTTTCACTATAAATCCATTTTGGAAAAGGTTCAGGATCTGAAACCTTTACATGTTTTAGATAACATCCCCATGTAACTTGTGTCCAAAGGAAAACCTCAGATTCATTGTACTTTGTGATTTATGATCTGTACAAGTTAGGGTTTATGCCTCTTCCAAATCTCAGTCATAAACATGTGACCTAGGAAAAAAGGTCACAACTTGGGCTAGAAATCCCCAAATGAAATTTCGTAAAAAGTGACAGGTAGAGCACATATTTTAGTTTTGCAGGTAACTATTTCAGAGGCTGAAGTTGAACCAGTGACACGTGGCACACCGTACAAGTTCGATCTCCTTTTTTATCCCATAAACCGGTCACGTTGCGACACTTGGCATAACTCTCTCTCAAAGAATCCAATTGAGGTCAGACCTATGGGGTTGGAAAGAGGACAGGTCGGGCTGTCATAGGAAGATGTTTCAGACCCTGTGGATTCGTAATTTCGGAGTTACACCAGAAATAATCAGGTGCATATTTTTGTCAAAACATATTTGGATTTTGAGCACCTTCATTCTTGAATCGTCATTGCTGTGGGAAATTAGGGTTTCAGAGAAAGTTGAAATTCTTGGAATCGGAGACCATGGCTGAATGCTACTTAGAAAAATCGAAATTTAGAAACCAAGATCGAAATTTTTGGTGAGTCAAAAGGGTGGGCTTTATCAAACCCTAGTTCGGGGTCTTGTCTAGTGAATCCGAAAGTTCAGAGGCAATTTTTAGGGGTCAAATTTTGCAGTTTTCAAAAGTGAAGTATACCAGCTTGATCAGCTCAGCAAGGCACATCTTTCCATCCATTCAGAAGTTTGAAATTCAAAGTTTGCATTTTTAGGGTTTCTCTGACAAACCCTAATCTAGCTCCAGATCCAATCTCAGTGAATTGGGTTAATCCTAGAAGAGAATTGGACACCTACATAAGAAGTTCCAGTTTCAGGGGGAGATGAGGCTAAGGCCTTACATAAGAAGACTACAAGAAATCTTGACAGGTATGACTTAAGGAGATACAGGTATGTGTTGAAATAGGTCCATGGTTAAGTTTATGATATGTTTGTCTTCATGTTATTAAGGTTAGTACAATTATGATTGTTTGATAATGAATGCATGTGAATGGTAGAAGATATTCATTAATTAGGGTTATGACACTTATGATTGTACTAATGCACTTGTGGTGTTGTATGAGGATGATGTTGTCTTCTAACAAGATACAGGTACATCAAGAAAGACAAATAAAGTTCTATGACCATGATGACATGAAGACAAAGACTCATCCATAATCTTTGATCACATAGAAGCTCTACTTACGAGGTATGTATGACTTTGTTCTACTATGCTTAACCTATGAGATATGCAGGTTCTAGCACAAGGTCTCTAAATCATTGAAGAGAACAAAAATAAAAGATATTGTTTGGGTATGTTAAGACATAACCAAGCTTGATAATCCAGGTATGTTTTCCTATATCAAGTTATAATCCTACCTTGTTAGGATCTTAGGTAAGTATACTTATGTATGAAATGATCATGACCATACATACTTAAGATTATCATGTTTTGATAGTATTGAGACTATACTAATGAATATATGATTATGTATGAGATCATGAGGATGACACTAGTGCACACTTGAGCATGCATAGTGGTCCAGGATGGATAAGAAGTTCAAAGACATATAGAGATCAAGTGGGAGGAAACCATAAAAGATAAGTATTTGAATTGTCATTTGAATATTTGAAATAGTAAAAGATATTGCTTGGAATAGTTGTATGCATATTTGTATTCCTAGAATATATCATGCATTCATATAGCATTGAACAGTATACTACTAATATGTATATGATGGGTCAGTTGGACAAACATTCCATTGTTGTTTGTCTAGTATGAAACCTCTTTGCTGACATGCTGAGAGCTGTGCATGCTCTCGATAGTATGTTCTGGTAGAGATGGAAGGAATCTAGATAACCACTATATGCATACAGGATATGGAAAAGTGTTGTGCCAAAGTATTGGTCAAGATAGTTGCATAACCATGTGAATCATATTTGTATGCATAATAGGTTATCATGTCAACATGATTTGATGATTATGAAGTATTACTAATCATGTAATTAACTTTGATTTGTAGGTAAGATCATGAAGAATTATGAACATCGAACAAGTGATGGATGTTCAACAAGAAGACTTACAAATCAAACATACTATAGAAGGCTCATGGCTAGAAGATTCTCTTAGAAAGAGGAAGATGATCATTACAGGTTGTTTGCTCCAAGTGGCTAGATAAGACCATTCTCTTAATGCTGTAATTGAAGATGGTTTTGTATAGATACCCAGGATCGATAGTCATTTGATGAGCTTAATGATCACCATGGGTGATGTGGATTTCAACCTTTGCTACAAGGTTGAAGATGGTGTCTACATACAAATGACATTCTTCTCTTAGATGGATGCAAGAAGGAACTCACCATAGAGTTCGAATGATCTTGAGGCTCATATCAGTAGACCCATCTGACGAGAGATGGCACGGATAGATATGCAAAAGAACACTCAATGTAGAGTGTGAATGATGTTCAGTCACAGAGGGAGAGCTGATAGCTTCTTGACAAGCTTGGCCTTTACCAAAAGTAAAGTTGATCCTAACCTTTACCTTAAGGTTATGGATGATGAACCTGTCATACTATTACTGTATGTGGATGATCTCTTTCTGACAGGGAATGAAAAACAAATCATGGAAAGTAAGAAGAAGCTAGCTACAGAATTTGAGATGAAAGATCTTAGATTTGATGCATTACTTCCTAGGATTGGAAGTATGGCAAAGCTCAGAAGGAATATTTCTCAACCAGGGAAAGTATGTTGTGGAAATATTGAAAAGATTTGATATGTTGGAATGTACAACCATGGCCACTCTCATGGGTTCCGACTTGAAGCTGTTAGGTGATGACTCATCAAAGTTAGTGGATGTAACTCTGTACAGGCAGATTATTGGGGCATTGATGTATCTGACGAACACTAGGCCAGATATGTACTTTGCTATGAACACCTTGAGTCAGTTCACCTGATAGCTGCAAAGCATGTGATGAGGTACCTAAAGGGTATGATAGAATTTGGTCTATGTTACCATGGAGATCATGACTTCAGATTGTATGGCTACACAGATGTTGATTGGGAAGGAAGTGTATCAGACAGGAAGAGCACATCGGGCGGATGTTATTGTCTGGGATATGCCATGATCTCATAGTTTAGCAAGAAGCAGTCTCGTATGGCTCTCAGCACAGCTAAAGCGGACTATATAGCTGCTTGCTTTGCTAGTTGTGAAGCGGTATGGCTTCAGAAGTTGTTATCAGGATCGTTTGACTTAGAGATGGACCCCACTGTGATCCTGTGTGACAACCAGAGTTGTATCAAGATGGAAGAGAATCCAGTGTTCCATGATAAGTCAAAGCACATAAAGATCCAATATTTTTATATACAGGATATGGTGCAGAATGGAGCTATCAAGCTCGAGTATGTAAGCACTGACGAACAAGTTGCTGATGTATTGACCAAACCTCTGTCTCGAGTAAAGGTTGAGTATTTTCGAGACAAGATTGGTGTCGTTCAGAAGGACCCTCCTCGAAAGAGGGAGTGATGTGGTCGATGCTGATATTTGGATACTGGTATCGATGTGGATACCTGTATCGATGATGAGATTGCCTATATTGACAGTAAGGTTAATAATGAGGATACTTGTGTCGATGATATGGATACTTGTATCGATGATGAGGATATTGTATCGATGATAAGGATACTATATCGATGATATACATACTTGTATCGATGATGTGGATATTGTATCAATGATGAGGATACTGTATCGATGATGTGGATACTTGTATCGATGATGAGGTTACCTGTTACAACGATGAGGTTGATGATGAGGTTACCGGTTCCGACGATGAGGTCAATATATGGTCCTTAGACTTTGTCTAAGTGGACGAGGTGGGATTGTATCATCCCTGGACACATGTCCTAAAAGAGATCCGTAGACATATGTCTCCGAGAAATGGTCCCTAGTGGACAAGAGGGATTGTATCATCCCTGGACACATGTCCTAAAAGAAATCCGTAGACATATGTCTCTGAGAAGTGGTCCCTAGTGGATGTGATAGGACTGCATCATCCCTGAACGGTTGGTTCAAAATGTACATGATAGGACTACATCGTCCCTAAGCGCTTGGTTCAAAATGTATGTGATTGGAATAATCATCCTTAGATAGTAAATCCAGTAATTCCGAAAGGAAGGATTGTCTTAAATGTGATTGTGATTGGACTAATCATCCTTAGACAATAAATCCAGTAATTCTGAAAGGAAGGATAGTCTTAAATGTGATTGTGATTGGACTAATCATCCTTAGATAGTAAATCCAGTAATTCCGAAAGGAAGGATAGTCTTAAATGCTGATTGTGATTGGACTAATCATCCTTAGACAGTAAATCAAGTAATTCTAAAAGGAAGGATAGTCTTAAATGTTGATTGTGATTGGACTAATCATCCTTAGACAGTAAATCCAGTAATTCCGAAAGGAAGGATAGCCTTAAATATGATTGAGTTTGGATTAATCATCCTTAGATAGTAAATCCAGTAATTCTAAAAGGAAGGATAGTTTTAAACATGATTGTGATGAGATTGATCCCGTAATTCCGAAAGGAAGGATCATGTGTACTGCAGGGTATACTGTTGTGATGTTGTTGATCGAGAGGATCTAGTGATGATGTGATGTTGTTGATCGAGAGGATATAGTGATGATGCGATGCTGTTGATCAAGAGGATCCATTGATGATGTGATGTTGTTGATCGAGAGGATCCAGTGATGATGTGATGCTATTGATCGAGAGGATCCAGTGATGATGATGTTGATGATCATATGATGACGATGCTGATGATCGTGTGATGACAATGCTAATGATCGTGTGATGACGATGTTGATGATTGTGTGATGACGATGTTGATGATTATATGATGATGATGCTAATGATCGTGTGATGACGATGCTAATGATCATGTGATGATGATGCTAATGATCGTGTGATGATGATGTTGATAATCGTATGATGACGATGCTGATGATCGTGTGATGGTGATGCTGATGATGATGTGATGACGATGTTGATGATCGTGTGATGACGATACTGATGATCGTGTGATGACGATGATCGTGTGACGATGATTTTGTTGATCGTGAGGATCGAGATGATGATATTGCTATAGTTGTTCAAAGTACTGCAGAAGATGAAGATTCAGTACTGAAGATGTTGATGTTTTAGTATTGAAGATGTTCTAGTAACTGCTTGAGTTACTGATGATGAATAAAGAAAGCTTCCAATGATTTATAGATGTATCATGTATGATGTTGATGACTCCTTTCTCATGTAGATGTTGTTATAATATCCTTCTCGTTAAGGGGGAGTGTTGAAATATTGTAACTTTTAAGAATATTATATTTGTACTTTATTATTCCGGAGATGTTTCATTCCTCCGATGAGACTTTGTCATGTATCCGGAGATGTTTATTCCTTCGTGGTAACTTGGGTTATTAGAATTCCCTAGTGGGGTCGGCCCTGTATGAGTTATGTGGGTCAAAGGGTTATTAGACCACCCTAGTGGGGTCGGCCCTGTCACATTATGTAAAGTGGTTAAGTTGGGGCCGACCTAGCTTGTGTAAAAGACAAGTCGAAGTTGTGTATAAATAGAGGAGGCGTGTTCCTCATTTAACACACATTGCACTCACTTGTGATTAGTGCATAGGTGAGGGAGAGATCTGTTATGGAGGAGAAGGAGCTCATGTCTAGGGTTTACATCTTTGTATTTGCTGGTCATCTATATTGAGGAAGCTTTGCTGGGTTTTCTACCCCATGAGGGTTTCCCAGGATAAATCTGTGTCTCTTGTGTTTATGTTGTGCTTGTTGTTCTTTCAGTGATCCTGTATATGCTATTGTTGTGAAATGGAAAGTAATGCTAATATTTTATGTCTTAGCATATTGAATCTTAATAGTTTCCACCCAAAATTTAACTACTCGAGACAATTGATTATATAGTTTAATCATAGCCACTAGATCTACTGTAATCCACTGAACCATTTTATTTTATCGGTTTACGTATCCTGTATCCTTTTCAAGATATTTTAACCACTTGAATAACTTCACTAGAAACTCACACTAGAGGACCTCATGTTGACCATACCCTAGTCTACCATACATCACAAAATATCTATACCTTATTGGGTTTTGGTTCTGCAACTAAGTTTCTTGTAACATAAAATATTCAAATCGATTTTCCCACTAATCTTGGATCAAACTTTTATGAATTATTCTATCCATTCAACTAGCAGGTTCCTGTTTAAATCTAGGCCTCAACAGCGGAGCCATTTGTTAGTGAAAAATGGGAAATTGTTCTTGCACAAGAGTCTAACGAAGTCACACTGTAGTTTAGATCACTGGCATTTTCAATCCTCTTCAAAGATAAGAAGGTCTCAACAAAAGTACATCTTGACTAGTGTGATGTAAGGGAGGCTAGTTAATGGATAGTGTAAAAGATGCATTACACACTTTGCCAGTTAAATCTACACAAATAATCAATTTCCATTAAGCATTCATTAATATAATAGCTCAATATATCTAAGCTGCAACATTACTGAAACAAAAAAACATTGATGCGCAAGTAAATTTTAAAAGGGGGAATGCAACTTCCATCTTTATTAGACTGTGCAATCATTTACGTCAACGGACATCCTCAAAATGATTTGCAAGATTATCCTAACCTTTCTTACTCAGTACCTCTTCCCACAAACTCTAGCACACATGTGCATCATCAATCTTGATCCCTTATCTCTTGTGGAGCTTTTATATATTGTTAGTGGTCATTTCTAACCCTATCAATTACAATATTTTACTGCATCAATTTGGTTACAATTTAAATGTGGATTCCTTAATTTTGTGATTCTCCACTTTGTCCTCATTTGCAAGTCCTCTTGAGTTTGACAATCCATCTATCTTCCACAACCAAGTCTTCAAAAAAACGAAGGGGACAACAAAGGGAAGGCATTTGACCGTCGTGTAACATAATCAATGGTCATGGAGGAACCCTAGTCAAATTGTGGAGGATAGTTGGACTATGTGAAAGTTCTTGGTGAGATAATGATTTTTTACATTGAAAATCAAAATGATAGTGAAGGAATATGTAAATGATAATGTTATTATTGTTTCCAATATATTTTTTCATTAATATAAATCAACTTAAACCAACTATTCTGATATATAAAATTTTTAAAACATAAGTTAAAAATTTGGGTTTGTTATTTCAATGGATATATTTATTTTAAGGTTTATCCAAAAAAGTAAGTGAAACAACAATTATAAATTTATTTAAAATTATTTAAGATATTTGATAACTTTGGTAGGGAGAATAACACTTCATCCCACAACCACTTAGACGAGACTCACCGTTAACCTATTTGGAAATAGTTATTTCTTATGTCACTTGAGTTTATATTTTCTTTATATAAAAAAACATATGAACCGAATATTCACAAATGTGATCATTATCTTTTGATGATAAAGTAGGAATAGTATGAATTATCATTGTCTACCTTTTTATTTTAATTCCATCCTTATATTAACGATTAATGAATATTTGAATTATGGAAAGTTAAATTATAAACAAAGCATCATGTATTTTAGTTGAAGTTCCACTTTTATTTCAACATTGAAATTTTAATCAATAAAATGTCATAAAGTTTAGACATTTAAATATAATTTAATGTGTAATAACATTTTGTAAAGTTTAGATATTTAAATATAATTTAATGTGTAATAACATTATTTTTAAAGGTTTAAAATTTTAAATATATTGAAGCATTAAGTTAACTTTACGGTATTTGTATTATGTCAAATATAGTAGAATTTTAAATTTATATTACAGAGGTATATTATGATTTGTTTTAAAAAGTATTTATATTAAAAATGTGATTTTATGTTTTGAATTTATTATTTTGAATCTTTAAAAATGATTATCAATCTTTAAGATTGAAATTTTGAGAACCGTTATTAATAATTTAGATAGTTATTAAATTTTAAATAAAAATCTTTGTGAAAATGAATTTTATAGATTATTAATTTATTTTTATTTTGAATTTTTGCATCGAGTTTTGGTGCTCTACAATCTAGTATGGGGGAGATGTTGTAACGTTTGTTCCTAACAAAATAATTAAAAAAAATTATGTGGGTTCATAAAATAAAAAATTATGGAACGTATTTAAAAAAAAAATCCATGTTAGCTCATAAAATAAAATATTATGAAAAGTAATTAAAAAATCAATGTTCGTTTATAAAATAAAAACTTAAAACTTAAACGCAGATCTATCAATCAAGAGAGATCAAATTTCTTGAGTTTAAATTTAAAAAAATAATACACTTCAAGAAATTGGATCTCTCTCGATGCTTGATAAATACGAGTATAAGATGAATCTATGCTGATATATAAACACTAAAATGTTTCAATCCTATTAAATATTTGAAATTTTCACATCAATTATTGTTGAAGAAAGTTAAAAAACATTGAAATTATAATGTATTTTCACATTTTCAATTAAGGGCACACTTACTTACTCTTACTTAGGTTTAAAGATTAGACTATCCAAGATGTTGGAATGCCTTATGTTCTATAATTCAGGGAAGAACTGTAAGTTAGGGTACCTTTTTTAGTAGTTTTTAATGACATTTAAGGTCGAGATAATATAATTTATGAGTAAAGGAGGACAAGTGTTTGACCATAAATCATCTCATGGAGAAAGGTGGTCAAACTTTCCTTGCGTCACTCTTAGTTAGCACTCTAAGCTTTCGTACAATATATTATCATGTCCGATATTTTATAATAAGCCAAGACAAGATTTATGGAGTAACAATAAAGTTAGAGTCCTATTATAATGACAAAGATTCAAGTACAAATATAATTTTATAAGATATGCAAATATATACAAAAATCATCATTATTTATATATACTTCAACTCGCATGGTCCATTTGTTAGATTTCTAATGTTTTACATTTTGCATGGTATTGAAATGATATATGATGAGAGTAAAATGCATAACATAAGGGCACGTCTTTAGCATTAATCACCTCAAGAAGAAAGGTGTTTAACGTTCTTTGACTCATTATTAGTCCATGTGAATATAATTTTCACTTTACAGCTATAAATCGAAAATTTCTAAATAAAATAAATACTTTAGAATTTTTTCTTTTAAATTTGGTGATCTTAATTTTTTATTGGCGTATGACAAAATACTCTTGACTCAAATAATAGTTCAAACAAAAGTAAGAAGATGGTCCTGAATGGAAGTAATAATTCATCAATGTGATTTTCTTTAATTAGTAGCATATGGTGGTATGACTGTGTCAACATGATTTTACAAAATGTAATATAGTTGGAATTGTGTCATCTTTATTCTAAAATAGTTTATATTTTTTAATGAAAATTTTGAAAAAACAAATCATGATTGTATAATATTACTAGCATAGATTCGTCTTAAACTTGTATTTATTAAGTACCAAGAGAAGTCCAATTTCTTGAGTTGTATTTCTTTTTTTAAATTTAAACTCAAAAAAACTGATCTATCTTTATTGATAGATCCGGGTTTAAGTTTTAAGTTTTTATTTTATAAATGAACATCGATTTTTTAATTACTTTTCACAATATTTTATTTTGTGAGCCAACATGGATTTTTTTAAATAATTTCCATAATTTTTTATTTTATGAGCCGACATAAAAATTTTAATTATTTTGTTAGGAACAAACGTTACAACATCTCCCCCATACTGAGCTATAGAGCACCTCGCTTCTCTCAATGAAACAAGTGTATTCTTGTTTTTGAAGTTGTTAAAGTGATTTTCATTTCATTCTTAGATTTTAGTATTTCAATAATTTTGAAAATAAATTTAAATAAATATTAAATAGACTAAAATGACCAAGATTAAATAGATTAAAATAAGTTTTTTAGTAATTAAATTTGTTGGACCTATATATATGAAGACAATTTATGAAATTGTGACTAGAAAAATATCAATATATTATCAAAATAGGTTCACGACAAAATATTTTTTAGGGGCGAAATTTTATTAATTGTTTTTTTTTCAAAAAAAAATTGCTAATTGACATTTTTTACTCTAAAGAATTACCTTTATTTACATAAAGTATGTTTTTTTGTCAAACTTTACAAGTTTTGGTAATAAATTGCATGTTTCTATTTAATATTCGACTACCTATCTATATGCATAATTTTTTCAATTCAAAATAATCACCTAGAATACTATATTCAGGTATACTATTTGAATTCTCAAAAAATACCTTGGTCCAAAAACTCTAATAATTATAAAACTATAAAATCTACAATTCCATTAAATATAAGTAAATTTGTTATTCAACAAACATTGAATTGTTGAATATTAGATTCCACTCCTAACAAATTGAAAATTGTCAACATTGTTATCCTCTTCTTCTTAAGAAATATTTACAATTTATAAATCTAATAAAAATAAAAAACCAACATGAATGCATTGACTAAATAAATAATGAACTTACCAACTTAAATATTATGTAAGCTTATTGAAGCCTGATTTTGATGGAATTATGTTCTATTGTATAAAATTACACATATTATCATTAAATAAATCACATTACCTAGCACAACTAGACCATGTAAGTAGTGCATCAAAATTGGTTTGTAAAAAGAAGAACTAGATAAACATAAAGTGAAACGAGTTGTCTAATTATTCTATGATTTGGACCATTTTTTTTTTAAGTATATTGACCATTATTGTCATGATTATTGTCATGATTTAATGTATCCTAGTCATATATAGAATAGTTAAACAATTCTATAAGTGAAATAAAGGAATCAGAGCTTAAAGTTTTAAATGTATTTTATACATTGCAAGTTAAATAATTCCTCACATCTCCAAATGATGGTATTGTTCCTTAATGCACAAGTAACAAAATTTGTACTTTATATATGCTTCAAACGATCAATTTTATTGACCAACAATTTAAACGGCATGATTCTCAAGCTCTAGAGTTAGTGATATTTGAGATCTTGCAAACTAATCTTCAACCATGAAGCCCTTCATGACCTCAATGTTTGCTATAGAGAAATAAAATCAATTTCCATTTCCTAAAAATATTCTTGAAAAATAAAATGGAAATCACCTTGATCACGTAGTCTTGAGTCTCAATAAATACAAGTACCTTCGAATCAAAGAAAAAATATGTTTAAAAATCAGATTTTATAAATTAATAAAACAAAGAAATGGAAATCACCTTGATCACGTAGTCTTGATTCTCAATAAATACAAGTACCTTCGAATCAAAGAAAAAATATGTTTAAAAATCAGATTTTATAAATTAATAAAACAAGGCATGTCCAGCACAAAGCTTGGAGTGCAAAACAAATAACCTTATTCTTCAAGTGCAATGTCCCTATTTTGGTAGCACTATGGTTCACCACTATGCCCATTACATCCATTACATTCCCATGGTTTGAGTGGAAATTAATTAATCTAGGAATTAAATTGTCCTATAGTTATTATGTTAAATTGAATTAAATGTTAAAAAGATAACGGAGGTCTAAAAAAAAAATATTTAATTGTTAATTATTTGTTTCAAGACTTGGAAATGTCTAGATGGCCTAAGAGGGCACATAGGAGGTTAGGTGAACCTTATGAGTTTTCTTCCACAAAGAAATATGGAAGAAAAGTAATGAAAATCAAGAAAGCAACTGGAAAGCATGAAAGCAGCAGAAAATCAAGAGAGCACTGAAAAGCGAGAAAGCAAAAGAAAAGCAAGAAAGTATTGAAAAGTAGAAAGCAAAAAAAAAAAATACAAGGAAAAGAAGTAGTTTCCATATTTTTGCTAAAAGATGGAAAAGTAGCCTAAAGCATAAAAGATAAGAAAGTAAGGGAATAATTTCAAAAATATGCAAGTCCTAATTTTAGCCAATGAGGGCACAATGGATGAGGCAAGTGGTCCATATGCGATGTAACTTATCAAAGAATCCACCTGAATCTTATAAAAGGAGTATGAGAGCCTCGATGGAGGATATTTTACCATTTTTTTCATTTGTATTGAGAATCTCTGCACTTTTCTAGACTTTGGAGATGTGCCCCTTGTCGCTAGTTGGGAGATGTGCCCCTTATGTCCATTGTAGCTAGTTGATAAATCAACTAGTGATTGAGGAGTTGGACATCTAGTCCTTATCATTGAGCATATTGAGTAAGTACAATGGTGCTCCAATGTGTCATGACTTTTAGTTGATGTCGTGGTGTTTTAGTGCCATCAAGTTCCAGTTTCAGTGAATTTTCCTAGTTAGCTTCCAATGGTGTGTATGTGGTTTGCATGATGGAAGGTGCACTTGAGATAGTTAGAAGTTGTTCCTGAGTTATTTATTAGTTGTAACAAGTTTGTAGTAGGTGGTGTACGAAATTATGAGATCTAAGGTAGAAATCCCTTTAGGAGGGTCAATCTTTGTAATGCAGTAAATCTCTAATTTTTAAGAAAATTTGTTAATCCTTCTTTCTCCATTTTTCTTAGAATTTAAATATCATATTCTTCTATGGATTGCAACTAAAAATGCATCCATGTACCTATTGATGATGTAAATTCTACAGTAATTCCATAACAATGGGGGTTTCGCATATTATCTATTCAATTTTTTGGTGTGAAATTGTCTCATGTAAAAATCAACAATTAATGGAAAAGTAGATTTAATTTCTATGTTGTATAAACTTCATATGTGACTCCAGAAATCAGTCAGTGGTGCAGTTGGCTTAACTAGAATGTATTTGGACCCATTTGTTAGAAAAATGAGATCACGGGGAAATAACAATAAACAAGATGCAAATATAAATCACATAAACACAATACAAGAGAGACACAAATATAACGTGGTTCACCCAATACGGGCTACGTACACGGAGAATTTTCCACCCATTTTATTATTATACCATCCAACAAATGAAGGGATACAACCTGCAACACATCCGCTGCAACTTCCTCTTCAATCTCTCTCAATCTCTCTTACACAATCACAGAGAAATTTACAATGCTACAATACATTACATAGTCGTATTACAATTTCTTCCTTTTAAAGGGAATTACCATGGGAAAATACTACGGGCTACTCAATACCATGGGTCGAAAACTATTGGCCAACAAAACAACCCATAAAATTTATTTCGGGAGATTCTCCCCCGGACCCCCCAGCCGGGGTGCATGGTCCCCCCGGGACCCCCGTGGGGGCCCAATGCCCCCCTCGACCCCCTGCAGGGATGAGTGTATGGTCCACCTGCATATCATATAAAACTCGGGTACAAACACGGCTGAAACAGTTCAACATATTTGAATTAAAAATATCAAGCTCCACAACCAACACCATCCAAATCCTCAGATCTGAAAATAGTGAACCTTAGGTTCCATTATAAATTACTCATAATTCTGCAATCTCACTCTCCTAAAGTTCATTTTTTCTCCTAGTCTAGAATTTATACTTTCTGTTTATGAACTTGAGTGAGTGCCTCCACGTCTAAAATGTATGACCTTGCTATTATATAGTTACTTCCAGTATTGCACCAAAAGAGGAAGAGTTCCACATAATTCCTGCAAAATTGCCTCCGGTCATTTGGGTGTACCCAAATGGTTTTCCCAGGTGTGATGCACGTTGTAATGTGCAAGATGTCGAAGTAAATCCTTCTGTTTCGACCATATATGAGTCCTTCTAGGTTCTAAACCTATACCATTGTGTCAAGAGCATTGTTTCTAGTAGGAAACACTTTTCCTTTGTCCAAAAAGGTTTATGAATGCCTGAGTTATGACCATTTTCCTAAACTAGTACATTTCCAATGATAGTTTCAACATATTCTTGAATTTCAGGGTTCAAAGGTTCCTCCATGAAACTTAATTTCTCTAATTTTCAGATTGGGGATATCACATCGAGCACATCAATGATGTTGTATACATGCACTAATAATCAACCCCATGTGTTAGCACAATATACCAATATAGACAGATCTCATGGATCCTAGTTATCTATGATGACTTGTAGATGTTCTCTCCTTCTCCTTCATTTTTATAATAGGGGTCTTTTTTATCTACGATATTCAAATTTCTGAGTGTTTTTTGGGATACTATGGGTGATTTTTTTAAGCATGTATTTCCATGCTACTAAATACCAACTTGACATTTTTATGTGCTTCATGGAAACTCCTCTTATGGCCATTTCCATTCAAGAACATCGTTGTGATTAGCAATGACATCAGGATTTGCATGTATCTTGGAAGTTTCAAATTGTGTATTTTTGGATATATTTCCATGTACATTTCCATCGAATAATTTTAAGGAGATGATCATTACATGAATCTTGTATTGGGAAAAATGAAAAATAATTTTTCCTAGCCACGTTTATGGGAACAATCTTGATATTGTTTTTCATATTTATATAGATAGAGTTCTCATGTAGAGAAGTGTGTTTCATGGTTGGTGCATATTTAGGATATCCAATTGTCATTTATAAATCATTCAAAATTTCCATATAATAGCTTTTTTTGTAATGCCATGTTTTTAATTACCAGTTGAACCACCATTACCTAATGGTATTTCTTTATTATTGTGGAACTCAGTCAATATGCTGACACTATGGACATATGGACCTATTACTTTGTGGAAGTTATGTATATATGAGTAGTGTTAATATGATTAACGATGGTTGTGATTTAATTTTAGTCTAACATGAAAATTTAAATGAGATGCTTTGGTACATGGATACTAGTTTAAGATAAGCATTCAATAAATGAATGTGATAACAGAAGCATTGTACATTGAAAATTGTTACATTGTTGTTTATGAGTAATGAAATATGTATACATGTCAATGCTTGCACAATATTCCATGATCTTGTGTTAAAATACTAACCTAAAGGGTTAAAAGAACTAAGTGATAGTTGGGTCCTATGAATTGGAAGTACATCAGTGACATGAATTCCAAAAGAGTAATGGTATGTGAGTGAAGCATTATTGTTTATGTATGATTATTGGCTTATTATCATGATGAGTGGGAAAGAGCAGGGTTTCGGGAAACTCAATTTCCCAAACTAGTTGTTCAATGACGAAGCCCTAAGAACAACAATAGAAATGCAATATTCCTATGAAGGGTGTTGACCCTTGTTCCATGGGAGAGTATGCATTACCCACCATTTATTCTCTAAAACCTGGAGTCATGGGATGGTCGTGCTATGGTGCGCTCCCCAAGGTGTGAGATGATGACTAGTGGGTCCATGTTGGGGAATCTTGGTTGATGTAGTTGACACTTCCACTTACGGGTTCTAACTGGAGTTAGTTCATGTAGTTGATGCTCCAGGGTAGTCCAGCAGGGGAAGGATAGGATGTGGAAGGTAGTTTTGAATTAGAAGAAGAAGAAGGTAGTTAAGAATGATTGCGGAATTTAGTAAAAAAGCTTGGTTGTTTGTATGTGTGTTAAAACTCTTTCTTTACTCATGTGTGACAAAATTAGTATACCATGTAGCTGATGTTGTGTTATTGTGACTAGTTAGTAATTATTGTTAGATGATGTGATTATTGAATTGTTTCCTTGTGATAAATAGAATCTATACATTAGAGTTTCATCATGTTATTATTAGTACATGCACATGATATGTAAGTACTAGCTACACTTACATACCTTGTGTTCATATGATAGCATTACTCAAATAAAGATGTATTATTTAATGACATGATTAATTGTATTATGATTATTTGTAATGAGGTTATTGGGTTAACTATAGATTATTTTCTAAATAAAAGGTGTACTTTATTTAATATTCATTTTGCTTATTTAGATGCATTTAATTTTAATATTTATTGGGATTGAGATCGTAAGATATTATTCACAATGTTTTAACAAGGTAATGTTTTAGAAAGGTTGAAGTTATTCAATTTAATTTGATTGGATTGTTAGGTAAATGTCAATCGAAACTAAATGAAGGGATATGGTTGTATTTTCAAGGTGAATATTTTAATCCCTTTTAGTAAATGGTGCAATTGAAGTTAATGGATTTGATTACCTTATTGGGTAAAATTCAATAGGAATGGATATGGTTGTGCTTTCAAAGTGAATATTTTATTTATATATTTGAAAATGGTACTGTTGAAACTAGTATTCAACTTGACTTTACGTGTTATCTAAAAATAAAAATGTAAATGTATGGATATGATCATGACTATTTTAAAAAACAGTATAGAGTGTAGTGTAGCACTCCTCCTGAAAAAAGAGGTAGTGGGAAGTGCTTAAATAGGAGAAGAAAACATGAAGGAGACACTTTTTTATTTTTGGGGTTTCCCCTTTTTGGGGGAGAATTTTGGAAGCATGAGAAAGGAAAATTACAAAGGGTAGAGAAAGGAGGTTGAACTAGGAACCCGCAGGGGAAACCATTAGGAGATATGAACTGGAGGGGAGTTAGATCTCAATACCTATTTGCGAATATTGCATATGTTTTTGTTGTTGTTCTTGGGGACTTTAAGCATGTAGGGAAAAGAAACCTATGGGTTTCTTGGAGATAAGGAGTCAGTGAGTCTATCCCTAGCTAGCTGGGAGATAAATCCGTTTGGTGGTTGAGTTTCCTATTATAGAGGCAAAATACTATCCTATTTATCTATAGGGACAAACTGTTATCCTACTGTTGCAGGGGCAAACTACTAACCTATTTATCTATAGGGACAAGCTACTATCCTACAAGTATTCTTCCTATTTGTTCATTATCATGTTTTTGAAATTTATAGATACAAATATTTATGTGAAAAGGTTCAAAGGCTTTAAGATTGAACATGATATCACATACCTATTGAATTTAGTTGTATTTCAAAATTTGGTTGACATGACTCATAAAAAAATCTACATAATTCTTAGCTTAGAACATAATCAAATAAGAAATATATATTGAAGAAATGAGTAACTGAAAAATTTGTTAGATTGCATCAACATAAATGGAACAAGAGGTGATAAACTGTTGGTTTAGTAAATAGTTTTTAAAAACCTAGAATGGTCCCTACATATGGTATCAGATCCAAAGGATCCAAAATAAGGACCTTAGGGCCTACTTACACCTATAATTACTGTGAATTTTACCAAAATCTCCAAACAAACTACATTCTACATCCTACTACAATCTAGACAAAACTTGAGCAGAAAAATTCTGAAATTTGTTGTGTAAACATAGAATTCTAAAGCTAGGCAAAAACTTGAGCATAAAATTCTAAAGGCAAGGCAACATAGGATTCCTATGACTTGGAAGAAAGTGTGATTTAGAACCAAATTTGGGACAAGGAACCTTGCTCCATATTACAATGCATCTTGGGAGGAAGGATGAAGGATTCCTTAACCTGCAACCGCCATAGATTGAATCAATTCCTATGTGAAAAGTCATTTACCTACAATAAGGAAGAAATAAAGGAAACAACATGATCAGTATGGTTAGTAAATATAAAAAAAATAATATATATGAGATCTTAATGGCTGAAGAATAGTTTCTCGGTGCATGCGTTAAAATATATATAGTCCTCGTATATTCTATGTAAAACTAATTAGATAAAAAATGGTCAAAATTCTCTCTCTCTCTCTCTCTCTCTCTCTCTCTCTCTCTCTCTCTCTCTCTCTCTCTCTCTCTCTATATATATATATATATATATATATATATATATATATATATAGTCGTTTTCAAACATCTGAGGGGAAAAAGGAACCAAACAAATTACGCAAAAATATCAGGTTAAAACCCTATAAAAACATAGTGGCAAAGTACACCATTAAAACTCAGAAATAGACTAAAATATAAAAATAAAAATAAATAAACCACACAGGGAGAAAATTAAATTTGTCATTCATTAAGCCATAACCAGTGATAGTCATCGACTATTGAGGATAATATTTTAGAAATGTGGAAACTCCATCAGGTATCTCAAAAACACTACGAAGACCTTTTATGAAAATAATAATTGTAAATAATAAATCACAATTACTAAAAAAAAACCTCTAATTTGGAATTCAAAACAAAAATCAAGAAGATTTGGCCTACGATTGTTAAATCAGAATCAGAGCCATGGTTCCAAATCTGGAACCAGAGGGCTTACTACCCCAATACCCTGAAGAAACAAAGGGAAAATAAATTTTCCCAACAGAAACTATAGAAAAATTTAGAAGGAAGGTTATGAAATAAACAACTTTAACTCTTCTACACCTTGATCTATGGCCATAATTTACCTGCAACCCCAGGAGAAAAAAAACTGATTAGAAAACATATATATATATATATATATATATATATAGATACACATGAAAAGCGATATACAGGCGGTATACAAAACTGAAAACAACTTTGATGAAATATATATGTCTACAAGCATGCATGTGAAAGGTCTAGTGTAGAGATAAACCTATATGACTAGATGCAAATATGGAAAGAAAATTTAAGGGCAATATGAACTACTAAAAAGAGAAGCAAGTCTAATGGTAGAGACATTAAGCTATCGAGGGATAAGCTCGTAGAGTTTCTATGCTCAAGTGAACCACGTCTAATCCAACCAGGAATGGAAAAGTATAAACCTTTATTCCTTTCACTTGGGCATGTGTGGAGAATGTGACTTGATGTCATTTTTTGAGGAACTCTTGTAGGATGGATAACCCCAATAATGGATTAATTACGCTTCCCTTCTTGTGGGAAGGTATGGCTGAGTTTTTTTGGGTAATATAAATGAAAATAAATGTAATAATATTTATACAACAGAAAAAAGGACCCAACAATGGATCAATTACGCTTCCGTTCTTGTGTGAAGGTATGGCTGAGTTTTTTTTGGTAATATAAATGAAAAAAAATGTAATAATATTTATACAACAGAAAAAAAGGAGATGAAAAAAATTCAAATCTTTAGTTACAAAATAGAAACTAAATAGAACCTAGCCTCAAAAATTGATGGAATCCATGACCATAGAAAAAAGATGATCCAAATCAATGGTTGCGTAGGATGGCATGGTTGCAGAAGCCATGGTTGCGCAAGACCAAATCAATCATCCATCAAATACCACTTCCATTGGTCCACTCTCAGCAAATCTGTGACCAAAGGCCACTAGCGAATGCAAACACACAAGCCTCGATAGGTGTTTTCTCTATGTGTCGAGCTGCACTGTGAGACAACCCACTTATGAGTAGTAGGGTAACCCTGCACAACATAAGGCAGAAGCACTGAGCTAGACAGGAAGGGAAAGGGCCACGCCCTTGGGAGGCCAAAAGGAGCTATGGTTCTTCGAAATAACCCCAAAAACCCAAAGAAAAATATAATAAATAATTTTTTCTTAGCGGCTGCCTACTTAGCCGGCCGTAGGGCACAGCTAGGACGCCAGCCTAGTGCACCAAAGATACCATTGTTTCCATACTTGGAAGCTCCTTTAGTTTCGTGAGGATGAGAGTTCAGTCCCACAACAAGCATACGCAAGGGAGGTGGTAATTGGAGGATGAACCCATGGCCACAAGCCAAGTCTCTTGTAAAGATCCACAATGTAGATGTTTTGTCCTATTTATTATATTAAGGTCATTAAGGTCATTAGTCAAATAATGATTATATTCTATGTCCCATGAAAAAAATGATACTTATAGTAAGTCTTAAGGGAATGTTACCCTATGCTGGCATTTTTTAAAATGGCTAGGAACTACATTCCCTTCTATAATGGGGTCAGGTTAATTTAAATTAATATTTATATTAAAGGTTAATTTGATGTGATAATTATATGAATACTAATTTAAATTAATAAGTTAATTTAAATTTAGTTGCATGGTTATGCATTAATTTAAATTTAATTCAAATATTAAGTTAAATTAAGTACTTAGTAAGAATTAATCAACAAATCAGTTAAATTTATTATTAAATTGGTGTCTCTAAAACAAACTTATTGAGGTTTCACGTTACAAATCATCGATAGTAAGCCTACGATAGTAGATGTTTCCATAGAATACTACCTAAGCCGTGAGTGCAACACAACACCTTACGTTTTACCTAATACATAGTATCTTACCTTGCAAATCACAATGGCGATGCCAGTTGTGGGATCTCGTAGCCCATTATCCTCATACCTTCTCCATATAAAGAGATTCCTTAATTTCTATAATCGATAAAAAAGACATTTTCTATATTTGAGGATTGTTGCATTAGATGACATGTCTCTGAGGATTCTACTTAAATAGTATAGGGCAATTCTCTTGTCGTAATTAAGCTATAAAAGTAAAATAAGTGCATTAATTGGTAATAAGTGAGAATGTCATATAAAGGGGGTGATATTTGTGTCAAAGAAAAACCATATGTGGAAAGACACATCTTGATACATGTGAGTCACGGTCTTCTTGAAATTATTGAGTAATAATATGTAATTCATTGATTAATAAATGCTTGAGATGAGGAGGTAAAACTCTAGCTATCAATTAGACAAATGAATTGTAAATAAAATAAAATAATAATAAATAAATAAATTCCTATGGAACTTAGGAAGAGTGACCATTAAAGAGAGAAATGTCCATATAGGTTACCTTTATACATGAGTTTGTGTGGAAAGGAGCCTTGATGTGATGAAGGTGTAGCATTGAAACCGAAACAACTAGTGTTGTGAGTGGGATGTGTTAGTTTCATTCGGCTTGTGTAAACACACTTGCACCATATCACTAAAGTGATTGCTTATGTTTTGTACTAGGTTTTATGTGTGTGTTTTATTATGATGATGTAGGATAAGGTTACGTTCCTAAATCCCAAGTTCAAAGGATGAGAGAGATGCCATATGTTCTAATATTACGTGTGAGATAATATGCGAACTAATGAAAATATTTAGTGTGATGTGTGAGAGGAACTTTATATATTTAGTATAATATGTGAAAATATTTAGTGTAATAGGTGTTTTATTAATGTGAAATAAAATAACATACAATATTAAATTTATAAGTTGATTATGTCATTATAAAATTTCTTTAATAAATAATTGGTTATTGAGTTATAAAATGAGGATCGGCCATATTATATTATCCTGCTAAAGAAATATCACAACTCATAATAATTATGTGGACATGTCCACATGTATGGTACTAGGCAAAAAAAAGAGAGGGGGGGCTTAGATGGGAATCTCAACTACAACATTTGAAATTTTTAATCAAATAAAACTCATATATTTATCGATATGTTAGTAAAATTTTATTTTTGGATTGCTTTAGTGCCATTGATTCAATTAAAGGATCAACCATAAGCAAGTTAGGACAACACAATGAAAGATGACCTTGGTAGTAACCCCCATACAAGAGGCTTGCTCGATCATACAATCGCATGAAGAATATATATAGACGTGGTAGGTTTAAATTATTAGTGAGCATGAGTCGATCATATTCTAGGATGAAGTGGATTTGTATCAAAATTTAAAGTTTTAAATGAAATGGTATATCACAAGAATCATGGGTCAAAATTCTTCTTAAAAGTGTGTTGTGATAGTATGCAATTCATTAGTAACAAATGTTGAAAAGATGTTAATTAAATGTGTGAATTAATGAAAGAGTCATAACAATATTTTGGAAGCAAAATAAAAGTTGTATTTAAAAGACTTAGGTATTCTATGAAACACAATATGGAATAGTATGATCAAATTCAAGAATGATGTAACTATTTTGAGGATAAATATATTAATGAACTTTGAGAAGGATAAACTAGCTGTGGGTACAAGGTGTAGATTGTAATATAAGAGTCCACCCCTTGTGATAAATCAAGTATAACATAGATGGAATTGACATGTTTGATCAAGCATAATCCCGGTGGGACCGACCTAGTGAGGTATTTTGGTAGCAAGACAAAGAGATAGCAATGTAATAACATTTCCCCATGATTGGGAATGACTATAACTTAGAGACGAAGTTTCCTGAAGGGTGGGTTTATGTAATTCCTCGTTTTGACTTTACTAGTTGAACTGCAACTACCCAATGGTATTTATTTATTATTGTGGAACTCAATCAGTATGTTGACACTGTGGACATATGGACCTATTACTTTGTGGATACTAGTTTAAGATAAGCATTTAATAAATGAATGTGATAACAAGAGCATGGTACATAAAAAATTGTTATATTGTTTCTTATGAGTAATGTAATATGTATACATGTCAATGGTTGCATAATATTCCATGATATTGTGTTAGGATACTAACCTACAGGGTTAAAAGAACTAAGTGATAGTTCGGTCCTATGAAATGGAAGTACATCAGTGACATAAATCCCAAAAGAGAAATGGCATGTGAGTGAAGCATTATTGTTATGTATGATTATTGGTTTTCTATCATGGTGAGTGGGCAGGAGCAGGGTTTCAAGAAACTCAACTACCCAAATTGGTTGTTTGATGACAAAACCCTAAGAACAACAATAGCAATGCAGTATGCCTATGAAGGGTGTTGACCCTTGTTCCATAGGAGGGGTGGATGCATTCCCCACCGTTTATCCTCTAAAACCCGGAGTCATGGGAGGGATGTGTTACAGTGTGCTCCCCAAGGTGTGATATGATGACTAGTGAGTTCCTGCTGGGGAAGATAGGTCGATGCAGTCAACGCTTCCACTTACAGGTTCTAATTGGAGTTAGGTCATGTAGTTGACACTCTACGGTAGTCTAATAGAGGAAGTATAGGATGTGGAAGGTGGTTGTGAATTAGAATAAGAAGCAGGTAGCTAAGAATTATTGTGGGAGTTAGGAAAACGACTTGGTTGTTTGTATGTGTGTTAAAACTCTTGCTTTATTCATGTCTAATAAACTTAGTATACCATGCAGCTGATGTTGTGTTATTGTGACTAGTTAGTAATTATTATTAGATGATGTGATTACTGAATTGTTTCCTTGCATGATTTCTTGTGATAAATAGGAGCTATACATTAGAGGTTCATCATGTTATTATTAGTACACGCACAGGCTATGTAAGTACTAGCTACACTTACATACCTTGTGTGCATATGCTAGTATTATTCATATATAAATGTATTATTTAATGACATGATTAATTGTATTATGATTATTTGTAATGAGGTTATTGGGTTAACTATAGATTATTTTCTAAATAAAATGTGTACTTTATTTAATATTAATTTGCATATTTAGATGCATTTAATTTTAATATTTATTGGGATTGAGATCGTAAGATATTATTCACAATGTTTTAGCAAGGTAACATTTTAGCAAGGTTGAAGTTGTTCAATTTAATTTGATTGGATTGTTAGGTAGATGCCAATCGAAACTAAATGAATGGATATGGTTGTATTTTCAAGGTGAATATTTTAATCCTTTTTAGGAATTGGTGCAATTGAAGTTATTGGATTTGATTCATTATTTGCAATAGGAAACTCAACCACCAAACAGATTTCCCACCCATCTAGATAGGGACATCTTTGTCGGCTCCCTAGCTCCAAGCATCCCATAGGTTTCTTGGCCCTCCATGCCCGAAATCCCCAAGAACAACAATGACAACATATGCAATATTCACAAGTAGGTCTTGAGATCCAACTCCTCTCCATTTCAGATCTCCTTCTAGTTTCCCCCAAGGTGATTATTTTATTTATTTTTTGAAAATGGTGCAGTTTAAATTATTATTAAACTTGAATTTAAATGTTATCTAAAAAAAAAAAACTGTATGGATATGATCATAACTATTTTAAAAACAAATCTAGAGGATAGTGTAGCACTCCTCGCGAAGAAAGAGGTGGTGGGAAGTGCTTCAAAAGGAGGAGAAAAGATGAAGGAGGCACAAATTGCAAGGGAAAACTACTATTGCAAGGGAAAACTACTATCCTATTTATCTATAGGGACAAATTGCCATCTTATAGGTACTCTTACTATTTGTTCATTATCATGTTTTTGAAAGTTATAGATACAAATATTTATGTGAAAAGTTTCAATGGATTTAATATTGAACATGATATCTCATACTTGTTGAATTTATTTTTTATTTTTAAATTTGGTAGACATGACTCATAAACAAATATGAATAATTGTTAGGTTAGAACATAAATAAATAAAAGATATGTGTTGAAGAAATGAGTAACTGAATTTTTTTTTAGATTGTATTGATATAAATGGAACATGAGGTGCTAAACTGTTGGTTTAGTACGTATTTTTTAAGGACCTAGAATGGTCCCTACATGAAATAACCAAATATACGTGGACTAACTTTGATCAAATCAAGTTTTAGTAATTCTTTCATGCTTGTAGGTGTAGGTAAGCATGTGATTATTATAAGGAATAATTTAAAACATTAGACATGCTCATATAGTTTTCCTTTCATTCTAGTTATTAGACAAATTCTAGACATGTTGTTGGTGACAGGTTGAGACTAGTGTTCTCATGTAAGGGCCAATAAATGTCCAATGTAGTTTAGATGCATTGTCATTTTAATTTTTCCCAAAGAGAAGAAGGTCTCACTCTTTATTTGGAACTTTTTTTATTGGAATATGTTTCTAACCCTTTCGAAACATATCCCCAACTTCTAACTTAATAACAAACTGTAGCTAGGGTTTTACCCCTAGCTTGTGCAAATGAGCACCTACTAAGGAGAAGGGACTCCTTAGTAACAGTTCAGTAAATTGTAAATTAAAATGCTAAAACAGAAATGTAAATTACTCTAAACATGTGCATGAAACAGAAAAAACAAGATGTAAAGAATGGCTTTTGTATTAATTTTACCTCCAATGTGAAGGTTGGTGAAGCTCTTGCAATGTCCAAGAGGGTTGCTCCAAGCTCCAACTTGCTCCTTCTCTTTCTCCAAATGATGGGAATGGGCCAAAAGGGGCTCTCAAGGTGAAAGTAGCTCAAGGGTGAGCTAGGGTTTCAAGAGAGATTTTGGCAGAGTAAGGGTATACTTGATTGTGGATATGAAATAAGGGGTCTCCATCACCTATTTATAGTTTTTTGGTGGTGGAGTGTTGGCCCATGGTTTTGGAAACCATATGGTTTAGGTCAGCTGTATAGGGTTTTTTCCTCCATTTTCCTCATTATTTTATATTTTTTATTCCCTCTTTAGAGGGCTTTTGCTATTTTGGAGGAATTTTGGATATTTTTGGAAGGAAAAGGGGTTTTTTAGCCTTTTTGAGGCTTTTTTTGATGGTTTTGTGGCCTTTTGGAGGCATTTTAGGCATTTTAGGGTTTTTAAGGGAAATATGGTAGGAAAATGGACAAATTAGTCATGTAATGAGGTAGATGAGGTAGTGAACACTTTTTGGGTGTTAACAGATTGTCCCCTGATGTGTGAGGGCAGGAGCTCATCGTATGGCCGATGGACATAATAAGTCATATATGGTTTTCCTGGGGTGTGGAGAAGAGAAGAAACAAACTGAAGCCCGGAAAAACGATCCCGAACAAACTGCAAGAACTAAAAGTACATAACCTCAATAATGGATGAGGAATCATCTGATCATATGGACGAGGCAGGCATACCCATGCTCGTATCAGGATATAACATAATAATAACAAGGTGGTCCAAAAAATGGGGACCTGAAATATACATGACCTCAAATACTGAATGACAAATAATCTCAATATATGGACGAGGCGGGCATACCCATGCTCGTATCAAGATACATAAAAAGAATTGTGAGGCCCGAAAAGAGGGACCTGTAAGATACATAGAGAACCACTGTGTACATCATAAGGGTCCAGAGGGGACACAAATCTGGGACATACTGCTGGGCTGACCATGTCTGAGCTGAAGTACTGATACACTGGAATGACAACAGTGCTACTGAGTGTGGTACCAAAGGAACTGATGAGCTGCTGGATCAGAGTGACAAGGGGTCACACTCTCAATGGTACACTGAACTGGAACTGATCTGGGACGGAACTGGGTACTCAGGGAAGCATAGAACTGGATGGATTCCGAATACAATCGCCAATGAAGCCCAGACATCCACGGGAACATATAACTGGGCATTTCGAAGTGACTCACCAATGTGCTAGAGTCGGGGGAAATCCGGGGTCTTCGACACAATAATGGAAGGGATAAAACCTTGCGCGATTCTCAACGATGCGATCAAGGTGCTGAAGTCGAGCATGTGAGAAACAACCATTCGGAGAGGCAATGATGACTCCTCTCAAAATGATCCGTAGGAACTCACCACAGATGGTGATGGGTCCAAGGAGCAGGGACCTTTGGGTCTATCCTCTGGAATAGAGGGGCTGTCGTCGACAGAGGGAGACCTGCAACTAGCAAGGCAATGATGTTTCCTTGATAGGAGCATGAGGTGGAGAACCGAAATGTGATAGTATTGGTGGCAGGACTGACAAACTGGGGGGAATAACTGGGCAAGTAGAGTGGGTGGACTCAAACTTCCTTTGTTCAGAGTATGATAACGGGGACGATCAGGCAGCATATGAAACTGACTGGTGGGAAAGGGAACATAGCTGTAATGGATCAAGGATGGTGACTGGGCTGAGGGAGACTCAAGCTGGTATAAAATGGTAGGAGACTGCAGAATACTCTGAACAAAGGCGACCTGATTGGGGGTGCTGCCGAGATGATCGATCATAGTGCCAGGAGGCACGGGGGGACTTCTTCATGGGTTAGGGAACTAGAAGAAGTCCGTATAAAATGGTACTATCGTGTGGATTTAAATGAGCTCACGACAGTTCATGCTCGTGAGTGCTTTCAATTTGAAGGAGCCTGAAAGCGATAAGAAGACTCTGAAATGATGGAATGGTACTGTCGTGTGGATTTCACGAGCCCAGGACAGTTCATGCTCGTGGTTGCTTTCAATTTTAGAGAGTCTGAAAGCAAAGAAGAAGACTCCAGGGGGTTGCTTTTTCGTGTGTTAGTCTCCAAGGCCCAAAGAAGCATAAAAGCATGCAGAGAAGAACTCTTCTAGCCGGTGTGACTAGAGTATTCCTTTTTCGTAATTAGTATACCAGGTCCGGAAAAGGGGTAAACTTATACCATATAGACGCCCTTTCAGGTACTTTAACGAGCATGAAAGGAAGCAAGATTGCTCGGCGATATTTTCATTGTTTGAGGAGTCAAAAAAGAGCTTAACAGAAACTCCCTAAGTGCCTTTTTCGTAAAGGACTTGTCCGGCCCGAAAAATGGATAAAATTATACCGAACAAAAGGAATGGCCAGGCAAGGAGGAAGTGCTCAATCAAGGAACATTTATGATGACCAAGAACGAGGGTGGGGGGGAACACTGATGGGCCTCCTTGCGGGGTAATGAATGGCGGAAAAATAATGAAATATTTGCAGTATGACAGGAGTGAATGGCTCATGTAAAAATATAGAACAATCCGATGGTGGCCGATGTGGTGCGCAAACCGAGGCAGCAAGGTGTCGAGACACAATGTTGAAACTGTACCAAGTGAGAGTGAGAAATGATCTCAAGCATCATCACGAGCTCAAAAAACTGAATCCGGCGATATAAAGAGTGTCAAAAATGGATAACGGCCGATGTGGCACGTAAACCGAGGCGACGTGGGGCGTTTTGGAAAAAATACCCAAAAAATCTGGGAGTAAGAGCGAGAAATGATCTCAAGCATCATCACCGACTCGAAAAAATGAATCTGATGATATAAAATATGCGAAAAACGGAGAGCAGCCGAAGTGGCACGCAAATCGAGGTGACTAGTGGCGTCTAAAAAATGTGTAAAAAAGGACGGGGAAAAAATAATCCAACGAGGTGACCATCAGGACGGTCTCATCGTGCTGATTCTAGTGGTGGAAACGGTTCAAAAAACAAACTCCGTACGGGTTCAGAATGCCCAAAACAAGAAAAAGTCAACGGACTATAAATAGTGAGTGGGTCCAAAATGACAAGTGTCATGTGTACTATTTGACTTTGACTAGTGATCAGAGTGGACCAGAGGTGAGGTGGCATTTCTGGACGATCCGACCGGCCGATTTCAGATTCGGGAGATATAGGTATTCTGTCAAACTCATACCTGCACATTTTTTGGGTTCGGGGGGTGGGTAGTGGGTCCCAGGGGTTATTTGTACGGTCCACGTGCCGCAGGTTTTCAGGAGGGAGCCGCGGTCGGAGACCGTGGGTTCCATGGTGGATGACGCGCGTGGAGACCGCGGGTTTCGAATCGGAACACATGGTCTGTGACTGCATTTTTCGGGGCTGAACACGCAGTTTGGTACTGCGTGTTCAGGACTGACAACTGCAGTTTCTGATCGCGACTGTGGGCCAAACAACCGCGGTCAGAAACCGTGGCAAGGGGTCCTAAAGCCGCATTTTGGAGCGAGATGTTAGGACTTCCCCGGGGGGGGGGGAGGGGTAAGGTTTATTTCTCTGACATGAGTCTGATGAGTTCGCCTTGCGTGTTTGACAGGATGCCACTGGTACTATGGAGAGAGCGGGAGATCCTAGATGAGATAGTGGCTTACATCCGGGACGATGGTCCTGTGCGGGCGGTGTTGGGAATGTGCGGACTGCTGAAGTTTACGTAGGTACCCATGATGCGTTCGGCAGGGTTGTTGCTGAACTGGCTAGTTAGTTTCTGGGAGCCAGACATACAGGCTTTCATGGTGGAGGGTGAGAGGGTGAACCTCACCCTAACAGATGTATATTTCCTCACGGGGTTGCCTTGTCTGGGTAGGGTGGCGGATATGCAGCCACGAGTATCCGCCAATGTGGATATGGAGAACATGCTGGAGCGGTACTGTGCTCTAGAGGCTAGGGTGCATAGGAATGCACTCCGGGTGATAGAACTACAGGAGCCTGCGATACAGGCGATTGCAGCATGCGTGGTACGTGTGTTGGGGTCCCAGTCACCGGAGAAGGTGTCTGGGGGCCAGATACAGCTAGTGGAGCGCGTAGTGGACGGGGTCTACTATGCGTGGGGCCAGATGTTCCTCACCTGTGTATAGCGACAGCTGACAGCGGTGAAGGAATCTGGCAAGGGGTTTTTCTATGGTTCCTTCCTATGTGCGTTTTTCATGGAGAGGGTACCC
This sequence comes from Larix kaempferi, assembly GCA_027924585.1. Lineage (NCBI taxonomy): Eukaryota > Viridiplantae > Streptophyta > Pinopsida > Pinales > Pinaceae > Larix > Larix kaempferi. The sequence continues at coordinate 5,992,507 of BSBM01000792.1, forward strand.
ACCTTACGGACGCGGGTATCGATCAGGGCAGGAGGTTTGAGGGAGCCACGGTGTAATGTCCTTTGTTAGGAATTTTATTAAAATGGCAATTTTCCACTTTTTTTCCCTAGTTCGACCTTTGACTAGTTTGATCTCTAGGTCCCAAATTTGCCCCAAATGATTTCAAATCTTCTGAGAAGGTATATGAATGAGATTAGAACATAAATATGTGTTTTAAGGATGCCTTTGGACCTTTAAAATACTTCTGCAAATACTCTTTCAATTCTGGCCAATGTAGGGAACTTTACTAGTAATTTGCCTTTGACTAGTATTGGTCTCTATGTCTCGAATTGACTCCAAATGCCTTCAAATATTCAAGGAAGGTGTATGAATGATATTAAGACTTGAGTATGATGTTCAGGGATGATATATGGCCACCAAAATACCTCTGCAAACTCTCTTAAGATTCTGGACCAAGTATGCAATTTTACTAGTAATTTGGGGTTCAAATCCCCCTGGGGTAAGTATTGAAAATGGCTTCCCAAATGCCTCCAAAGCCACTCAAATTTCTGAACAGAGGTAGGGAATGTATTAAGGATGTTATTAAGGTCTCATGTGCACCATTAATTGATTATTATATCTGTTCCAACCCTCTCCCATTCAACTGCAAAAATCACCAATTCGACCCTTGGGGAAATGGCACTATCTCTTCTCCCAGTGCAATTAAACTAAGTAAAAATACTTCAAATGCTCAAGTACAGTACATGAAACTTGTAGAAGACATCCATGGAATTATATTGACCACAAATATATCAGAGAATCATCCATCCATTCGAAATCATCATCAATACATTGGCTCACAACAAGGTAGTGGGGAAATGGCATTGTTCTTCCATTAAAAATGAGATTTATACATTTCTACTTGGAATTTCGACCTGAAACTTTTTGGAGATGAAGAACAGAGTATTTACTTCATATTAAAAAATAAATGGGGCATTAAAAGCTCCCCCAAAGAGTACAATAGCTCACCAAAAACGCCCTCCCTCAAGGATCAAGAATATGCCATCAAAACCGGAAATGGTTGAAGGAGTGAGCTGCAATAGAAGAAACCATGAGCTGCCCTGTAGCTTACACCTGCAAATAAAGACTCCATTAAAGCTCCAAATGAAAGGTCTGAATGGCCTTTCCAATTACCAACTTGGATGGGAATCTTTCACCCTCGAAATTGGCTAAGGCAAGAAACTAGTCATCCACTAGCTCTCCCTCTTCACAAATGCAATTACAAATTCTACAAATGATCAAAAGCTGGTTTCATTCTTTGTTATTGACATTTATAAATTTCTAATGGCCTCCATGGGTCGAATTCCTTCCAAGAGACTCATGCCAACTCAAGTTGGGAAGAGATTCCAAAGAACGCCACTTGTACAACAATTCCTAGTCTCCCACTTCCACCAAATCACATGTGGAAGCATCTTAGCTGCCCTAACACCCTTGAGCGCCCTCTTGGAGTCTATTTTTAGCCCTGACATGTCATATATGTCATATTTCATTCTTCAGGTCTGATTTGTGTCATAGGTGTCATAGCATCTTCATCATTGTTGTCATAGAGCTAGGGAATCTAGCCCAAGTGTCTCACTAGCTCCAAATTGCCTCTTCCTCTTCCATGGGAGTTACTCTTCCTCTATATTTCGACCTTGGATGAGTTATGCCATGAATAATACCTTTTGGACTTCCCCAAGTATGTTACCATTCACCTTGAATTCGAATTGGTGAGAGAATGATGCCAAATGTAGTGGGGAAATCTAGCCATATGTGGGTCCCACTTCCTCCATGTGTCTTCATGATGAAATGCCACTTTGATTTTCACTTGTATATATTTATTTAGCTCATTTATTAAATATTTATGCCATTCTAATGTTCAAACATCATTTATTATCCCCATTATTCCAAATCCCAAAGCTTCCACCCCAAACCTAGGAAACTAGTAATTTTCCTCCTTGGCAATTATTTGACCCTTAACATCAACTTTGCAAACTCTAATGAATATGGCTAATGTGATTAGGCCATTGTGACCCAATTCCAAATTTGGGACATGACAAATCCTCCCTTCCCAATATTGCTTGTCCTCAAGCAATTTCAAACATGGGTGTTGAAGAACCTGCTTTCTGTATAATTCTTTGAAGTTGCCATTGAATTGCCAAACCTTGAGTCTTTGAGTTTCCATGAATATTTTAGAGAGGAACCAACATGCTTGCTGCTGCACTACTCTGATAAAAATCACTTTATTAAGTGGGGAAATCCATCTCCCATACTGCTTGTTTCCCCAAAAAATTTGAAACCAATGAGATAAAAATTATTCCAGGGTCCCATTGCTTGTATTGCACCCGAACAATTAAGAGTGCTCTCCAACCCATACCATCATATAAGAGGATTCCTGGATCCCATTTTCTTGTATGCATTCTTCCAAACATCATGAGTACAAAATATATATCATCAAAGTACATAACTACATAATGAAAATTAATATCAAGGAGGTGCTTCATCAAAGAATCATGAAAGTGCTTATACCTCCAAGCAAGTAGACCACCGTTTTCCAAGTGCATACAAGCTTCAAGTGACCAATCAAATCTGCTCCAATGACATAGGTGAGGATCCCATGTCCTATAAAGCTGCTCCAAAAGGATGTGATATGCATCAAAATATTCAGCCATGTATTCTTTCATCCAAGAAGTGAATGAAGAATCTCCACTAAAATCTGAACCAAATAATGAGCAGAAAAAACAAGGAGACTTCAAATGACTCAAAGAAGTCTCACCCATACATCCCTGAATGTGATTATCATAAAGATATAACAAAGTATGTGGCTTCCAACAAAAATGTTCTCCAATCATAAATCTATTCACCCAAGTGTTGGATGAAGTTCCTCCAACATCAAATGAATCAAGTGTTGAGCAAGAAAAACCATGAGTCTTCAAGTGACTCAAATGCATATCATAGGTGCATCCATGTAGATGTGCATCATCATAAAGTAATAAAGTATGCTGCTGCAAATGTGAATAAGAATGTGCTCCAACCATATCATACTCCTCATGTGGCACCATCAAAAAGAACCCTTTCACCCATACTTCATTGAGACTAATGTTGCAAAACATGGAATTGTAGGATGTAGGAGAATGAACCAAATCACCCAAATGATGAAAAAGTACAGAAGTTTCATCATGGGGAGGATCCATATGGGTAGTATCATGCAGCTCCTTCAAAAGTGTGAACTCTTTGTCATAGTTTGGTTCCAATGTAGATGAATCATGCTCTTCTTTAAAAATTGCACAACCTTCATCAAGAGGCAATTCAAATTCTTCTTCCACCACATCAAGTGTTTGGATCTCTTCAAGTTCATCTCCAAACACATCAAGAACATTCAAATTTTCACATTTCTCATGATCCACCATGTCATGAGAATCCTCCAAACAATCTACCATTTGACAATCTGAAACATAGGAGGAAAAACAAGTATCTTGCAACTTTTCAAGAAGTTGCTCATTTTGAATTGTGAGCTTATGAATATCCTCATTATTCTTCAAGTATGCATCATGTAACAATTCATTAAGCTCAAACAAATGGTTTCTATCAAAAAGCAAAGACATGAAATTACCTTTGATGTGGCACATTGCTCTTTGAATCTTCTCCATGTCTTCAAGGAAGGATGTTTCCTCCAATGAAGTAGCTCTCCAACAAGAATTTGACACCAATGCTTGAGTGTCATGGAGAATATTGAGGGACTCTTGGATATTATTTTCATTCATCTTTAAGGACCCTTCAAGAAAATGAGGCTCTTGCAAATGAACCTCCTCATCTTCTTCATTTTTTCTTGGACCAACTTCATGAAGCTCAAGTGGTGATGGGGAAGTTGATCTTGGTTCTTCTTCAACTGCTGCAAGGTCTTCATTGTCATGCTTAATGGAACTTGGGCTTGCAGCAACACTTTCAAAAGTGATCTCTATGTCACCAACATAGAGGTGTGAGCACCCATCAATAGGTACTCCTTCATAGTTTAAGCATCCATCAGTAGATGCTCTTTGGTTCATGTCTAAGCTAGAAGGTGTCTCGAAATGATCTTCCATATTTTCAATAGAATATTCTTCACTATCTTGTGATGTCTCTTCCTTTTGCTCCTTCAAGCAAGCTGTTGCATTTTGCCCCTTGGTTTCCTTAAAATCAATAATTTTTTCCACAAGTTCGATAGAAAACAATTCGAATCCTTCCTTAATTTGCTTGGTCATATCTTCAAATATTGTTTTCATAATTTTTATATGCTCCTCACCATCATATGAGGCTCCCTTTTCATCCCTAGTCATAGTTCCCTCAAAAAATTTGCTCTTCTTCTCCTACTTTTTTTTTTCCTCTTCAACAAAAGCACTTTTGGTTTCAATATATAATGGTGGTACCTAAATTCTTTTCCTCATATATATTATACCACATCAGGTGCCAAGATCATGCTCTGATACCACTGTAATGTCCTTTGTTAGGAATTTTATTAAAATGGCAATTTTCCACTTTTTTTCCCTAGTTCGACCTTTGACTAGTTTGATCTCTAGGTCCCAAATTTGCCCCAAATGATTTCAAATCTTCTGAGAAGGTATATGAATGAGATTAGAACATAAATATGTGTTTTAAGGATGCCTTTGGACCTTTAAAATACTTCTGCAAATACTCTTTCAATTCTGGCCAATGTAGGGAACTTTACTAGTAATTTGCCTTTGACTAGTATTGGTCTCTATGTCTCGAATTGACTCCAAATGCCTTCAAATATTCAAGGAAGGTGTATGAATGATATTAAGACTTGAGTATGATGTTCAGGGATGATATATGGCCACCAAAATACCTCTGCAAACTCTCTTAAGATTCTGGACCAAGTATGCAATTTTACTAGTAATTTGGGGTTCAAATCCCCCTGGGGTAAGTATTGAAAATGGCTTCCCAAATGCCTCCAAAGCCACTCAAATTTCTGAACAGAGGTAGGGAATGTATTAAGGATGTTATTAAGGTCTCATGTGCACCATTAATTGATTATTATATCTGTTCCAACCCTCTCCCATTCAACTGCAAAAATCACCAATTCGACCCTTGGGGAAATGGCACTATCTCTTCTCCCAGTGCAATTAAACTAAGTAAAAATACTTCAAATGCTCAAGTACAGTACATGAAACTTGTAGAAGACATCCATGGAATTATATTGACCACAAATATATCAGAGAATCATCCATCCATTCGAAATCATCATCAATACATTGGCTCACAACAAGGTAGTGGGGAAATGGCATTGTTCTTCCATTAAAAATGAGATTTATACATTTCTACTTGGAATTTCGACCTGAAACTTTTTGGAGATGAAGAACAGAGTATTTACTTCATATTAAAAAAATAAATGGGGCATTAAAAGCTCCCCCAAAGAGTACAATAGCTCACCAAAAACGCCCTCCCTCAAGGATCAAGAATATGCCATCAAAACCGGAAATGGTTGAAGGAGTGAGCTGCAATAGAAGAAACCATGAGCTGCCCTGTAGCTTACACCTGCAAATAAAGACTCCATTAAAGCTCCAAATGAAAGGTCTGAATGGCCTTTCCAATTACCAACTTGGATGGGAATCTTTCACCCTCGAAATTGGCTAAGGCAAGAAACTAGTCATCCACTAGCTCTCCCTCTTCACAAATGCAATTACAAATTCTACAAATGATCAAAAGCTGGTTTCATTCTTTGTTATTGACATTTATAAATTTCTAATGGCCTCCATGGGTCGAATTCCTTCCAAGAGACTCATGCCAACTCAAGTTGGGAAGAGATTCCAAAGAACGCCACTTGTACAACAATTCCTAGTCTCCCACTTCCACCAAATCACATGTGGAAGCATCTTAGCTGCCCTAACACCCTTGAGCGCCCTCTTGGAGTCTATTTTTAGCCCTGACATGTCATATATGTCATATTTCATTCTTCAGGTCTGATTTGTGTCATAGGTGTCATAGCATCTTCATCATTGTTGTCATAGAGCTAGGGAATCTAGCCCAAGTGTCTCACTAGCTCCAAATTGCCTCTTCCTCTTCCATGGGAGTTACTCTTCCTCTATATTTCGACCTTGGATGAGTTATGCCATGAATAATACCTTTTGGACTTCCCCAAGTATGTTACCATTCACCTTGAATTCGAATTGGTGAGAGAATGATGCCAAATGTAGTGGGGAAATCTAGCCATATGTGGGTCCCACTTCCTCCATGTGTCTTCATGATGAAATGCCACTTTGATTTTCACTTGTATATATTTATTTAGCTCATTTATTAAATATTTATGCCATTCTAATGTTCAAACATCATTTATTATCCCCATTATTCCAAATCCCAAAGCTTCCACCCCAAACCTAGGAAACTAGTAATTTTCCTCCTTGGCAATTATTTGACCCTTAACATCAACTTTGCAAACTCTAATGAATATGGCTAATGTGATTAGGCCATTGTGACCCAATTCCAAATTTGGGACATGACACACGGATGGTGCTGTGGGGCGAGATGATGCACCGCCGTGGTGGCAGCGAGGTTGGTAGATACTTCACGCAGGATTTATACCTGCAGTGGCTACAGATGCCACTGCCACTGGACGACTTCCTGTATAGGGATATGGACTACACGGGAGACCCAGAGGCACCGCAGGCACCAGGGCAGGCATGGGGACCAGACGGTATGCATTGATTTACTTGCATGTTATGGATGTCAAGTTTTATATATGAGGTGTGTTATGATATATACTGTTATTGACTGATGTGTGATCTACAAATGTGGGCCCGAGTCCACCGCCAAGGCATGTGGCGCGTATGGGACATGTGGCGATACCAGCCCTGCCCGATCGAGGCGAGGTGCGTCGACGGGATGCAGAGGGGACTTTGGAGTCCGTACGAGTGTTGCTGGATCGGTTACTAGTTGGAGTGACCGACGAGGGATGGCGGGATGTGGATCCCGATGTAGTTCAGGATTGTATGAGGGCACCCCGGGAGTTCCGGTCGATTGCAATCCGGGTGGCTATCTTGGCAGACAGGGCTCGGGCACAGGAGCCCACAGGGGATGAGGATTTGCCAGAGGAGGAGCGAGGGGAGGACTCAGAGGTAGCAGATGCAGGTAGTGATGCAGGTTATGACTCTCATTAGGGAGTATAGGGGACTCCCCTTGAGTTTTGTAGCGCCGGCATGTATCTTATGGGATGTATAGATATTTTTTGTGTATAGATGAGTACGGGGGTACTCAGGACATGTATAGCTGATGAACATGTATTTTTTGATATATATATATATGCACGTGGATGCACCTTTTAGCGATGATGTTTTAGTTGTACGCATGTGGATGCGCTTATGGTGTGTTGTATGTTTGTACTGCATGTGGATGAAAGTACTATAGGATGTTGGGCACATGGATGCCCCTTGTGTATGTTATGTGATGTATTGCATATGGATGCAACACTATGTATGTAGGACTAGGCATGTGGATGCCCCTGTATATGAATGTGTTTTTATTTTGTATTGCACATGGATGCAAATGTTTATGTGATGATTAGGCACGTGGATGCCCCTTGCAATCTTTTTCGGTTTTTATATATTTTTATGAGATGCTATGGGATGATGATGATGCATGATGGAGGTTTTACATGGTGTGATTGATGTTCCAATCTAGAATGTTGTTGGCCATCTGATCTGCGACACTATTTTGAGGTCTTGGGACATGGGTGAATGTTATGGATTCAAACTGTCGGCTGAGTTGTTTTGTGCGCAGGAATTTTCTAAAGAGGTAGGAATCACGCACCTGGTAGCAGTTGTTGAGCTGGGAGACAAGCAGCTGGGAGTCGAGGAACACATGAAGGTGACGCATTCCTATATGGAGGGCAACAGTCAGGAGACCGGTCACAGCATCATACTCCGCCTGGTTATTGGTAGCAGCGCCTATGCAGATTCCGTCAAGGTGAATCATGTCATGGGAAGGGGAATATAAGACCCACACTGCAGAAGCCAGGTTAGGAGACCAACGGCTTTCTCCATCGGCGAAGCCAGTGTAATAAGGTGGAAGATGGTCCATCTGTGGTCATGCAAAAATGAGGAATGTAAGATCGCGGTTAAAAAGGTGAAAAACAAAAAAGAGAGCAAACTGTACAATGCAGACCAATGGGGCCACGAGTTATTTAGGGATAAAAGCATTTAAGATACAACCCATTACGAGGGTTGCGCAAAGGGTGACCTTCGGAGTCGGCTAAAATGTATGCCCCCTTGCCGAGACAAGTTTGCACGATGTAAGGGCCTTTCCACATGGATTCGAACTTCCCTTTGCCGGTTTTGTCATGGGCTTGGTCATAGGTGAGGACAAGGTCCCCTTCGTGGAAAGTTTGAGGGTGTACGTGTTTGTCGTAACCAGCTTTGGAGCGGTTCTTGGTAGCTTCAATGGTCTGGAGAGCGGCACGACGGTCTTCATCGGCTTGTTCGAGGGATAGAAGACGTTGCTCAAGTGGGGAGGTATCGGGGAGAAGCTCAACGATGATATGTAAGGCAGGTATCTGACACTCGATGGGGAGGACAGATTCGACACCGTGAATTAAATGAAATGGGGTAAAACCAGTGGCGGTTTTAGTGGATGTACGGTAAGCCCATAAGGCGAGGAAGAGCATGTGATGCCAATTGGACTTATGCAGGTCAACAGTGCGTTGAAGGATGGTTTTTAAGATTTTGTTAATGGCCTCTACTTGGCCGTTCCCTTGGGGGTAGTAAGCAGAGGAAAATTAATGTTCAAACTTGAGGAGGGTGGATAACTCACGCCAAACGGAATCTTCGAAGTGGGAACCATGGTCTGAGACCAACTGTTTAGGAACCCTGAATCGAGTGATAACGTGGTTAAAAAAGAAACGGGCAACGGTGTCAGCGGTACAATTGAAGGTAGGTATGGCTTCAGCCCATTTGGTGAAGTAATCGACGACGACAATGATGTATTTGTGCCCGTTGGAAGACGGGGGTCTACACTCCATGAAGTCGATGGCCCACTTACAAAAGGGACCAACGATGACGACTGGGTGTAATGGAGCAGGAGGTGTCCGGGCCTTGGCAGCGAAAAGTTGGCAGTTATGGAAATGCTTGACCGCTGTGATGCAGTCAGTAAAGAGTGTGGGCCAGAAATATTCAGCGCGGACGACGTTCTGGGCGGTGGCCATTCCAGAGAAATGGCCGCTGTAGGCACCGCTATGACAGTCATTGAGGACGTGCTCAGCTTCCTCGTGTGTAAGGAAACGACGAAGAATTGTGTCAACCCCCCACCGGTAAAGGACATTGCCTAAGAGGAGATATCGAGAGGCCCGGTGACGGATACGACGACGTCCATTACGGGTGACTTTGGGTCTGAACTTCTGCATGAGCAGGTATAGCAAAATATCACCGTACCACGGGTCATCAGACGAGATGGTGAACAAATGGTTGTCGGGTAACTCATCGGAGATTTGGGGGGATGGTAGAAGGGAGGAGAGATCAGTGATGAGCTGGGCAAGTGCGAGGGCTTTGGTGCTCTTAGGGGTTTTGAAAGTAAGGTCATATTCCTTGAGGATAATGACCCATTTAGCAACACGACCTTGCAGTAGTTGTCGGTTTAGGAGATAGACCATGGGGTTGGAGTCGGCAATGACTGTGGTATGACTAAGTAAGATGTAGTGTCGCAGTTTTTGGAAGGAAAAGACCACAACTAGGGCTAGTCTCTCCTCATATGGGTAACGTAGGGGTGGACCAGACAAGGTCTGGCTAACGTAGTAAATGCCATGCTCTTGGTGAGAGGCGTCCTCTTGAACCAAGACTCTGGACACAACATGCTCGGATGTTGAGACGTAGAGGATGAAGTCTTGAGAGAAATACGGAGGGGAGATCAAGGGGGCTTGTGTGAGAGCTTTCTTGAGGGCTCCGAATGCAGCTTCTGCTTGCTCATCCCAGACAAAGGGTACGTGGGTACGGAGCAGGCGCAAGAAACCATGAACAGTGGTAGTGTAATCAGGAATGAAACGACGGAGGAAATTGGATCGCCCCTGCAAACTTTGGAGCTGTCAGAGCGTACGAGGAGAGGGAAGGTCTAAGATGGCTTGGACTTTCAGGGGGTCAAAAACAATTCCTTTTTAGGAAACAATGAAACCCAACAATCGGCCTATCGGAACGCAAAAGACACACTTGTGTGGGTTCAAGCAGATTTGATATTTGCGACAACGCAGAAAAACTTGTCGAAGGTCGTGAAGGTGATCTGATCGTTTACGGGAACGAGCCGTAAGGTCATCAAGGTAAACGAGCAAGATATGGACCAAGTCGTGAAAGCAATAGGTCATGGCCCGCTGGAAGGTGGCACCAGCATTTTTGAGGCCGAAAGGCATGACATGATAGGAAAAGGTGCCCCATGGGGTGGTAAAGGCAGTTTTGTACTCATCCTCCTTTCGGATCCGAATCTGATTGTATCCAGAAAAACCGTCCATGAAAGACAGGACTTCATGCCCCGCACAAGCATCGATGAGCTGGTCAATAAATGGCGTGGGAAAATTGTCTTTGAAACAGGCACGGTTTAAATCTTGAAAGTCAGTGCATACTCTAATGGTGCCTTGTTTTTTGTTAACGGGGATGGGGCTTGAAACCCAAGTGGTATAAGCAATGGGATAAATGAATCCTGCCTTGCGAAGTTTCTCAATCTCTGCTTTGACAGTTGGGAGCTTTGAGGAATGAATGGGACGCTGTTTCTGACAAACGAGGGGTACATCAGGCCATGTGTCAATGTGGTGCTCTATAATGGCGGGGTCCAGACCAGGCATTTCAGTATAGGACCAGGAAAAGACATCACGAAATTCCTGGAAGAGTTTTTTATATTCCTCAATCTCTTGCTCACTGCAGGATGCTCCTAAAGTTATGAGTTCAGGTGTACCTCCTGGTGCAGTGATGTCAATTTGGATGACGGGTGAAATATTGGCCATGTTACCTTCCTCAAAGGCATCCGGAGCAGGAATAGGGTCCTTAAACTAGTTGACCTTGGTAGGAAGGAAGTCTTTGGATTCAACCGCAAATTGAGTAGCAGTGTTAGAGGAAGATGCTTCTGGGAGGAAATACAAACGATGGTGCATGTCATCCCAGGGATACTCTGGGGCAGTGAGTGCCTCAAGAATCTCCTCATCAGTACGGAAAGTGTGGGCCATCAAATCGATTGATGAGGAAATGGTATTTGAAGAGATCATGTAAATGGTGTTGATCTCCCCGGATGGGGGTGAGATTGGGGGGTGAATCTCTTCAATGGTGGTTGGTGCCGTCTCAAGATCTAGATTGTTCATCTCATAGAGAGCTGCTCTGTAATCGGGGAGATCGGGACAGTGATGTGAGTAATGCTCGTAAACACCGCATATGGCACAGGGGTGGTTAGTGCACAGGGATTTATCTTTAGGCTTGGGGGTTGGATCTAGTTTGACAACCGGGATATTGGGGTCATCGTAAAGCATCTGCATGTGTTCCTGTAATGCCGGGTAACTGTGGACAATGATGAGTCGCATGGCCTAACTCATCGCACAACGAGCATTTGGGAGGAGCACGAAACACGGGGGGGGGGGTTTTGACTTTCTTGGGAGGTGGTACAGCAGTGTAAGGTTGGGGGCCTCTGCCCCCAGTGGATTTGGGAGGAGGAGGGGGATTTGTGGAGGACGAAGGGGTAGCGACACTGGGGGGGTGGCTGAGTGGTAGTAGCCATGGGTTGCACCGGTTGGAGGACGACGCTTGGTGTCGGTGGGGGAACGGGAGGTGAAAGATACCAGACGGGTAATCCCAAGGTTAACCCAGGTAGGCTAAGGGTATCCATAACCGGGGCGCTTAGTACTCCCGAGGGAGGGACTAGGAAGGGGATTGTGTGGATAGGTGTAACACCAATGTGGCTAGGTACCAATGGTGGTTTAGGCAACAAGGGTGGTTGATTGTTAGGTGTTTGGTTATCGTGGAACAGGGTACATAAGTCAGACACTTCGGGCGTAGATGATGGGGGAGGAATGGATTGGAAGGTGGATGTCATCGGCGGGTCTGAGTAAACTCCAGGTCCTAAGGAAGAAACAAACGAGGTAGCGGCACCACTAACAAGTTGTTCAACCATGGGGAGAACATTTTCGGGTGCAGCGGGGGCATTTGGATCATAGTAAGTGAGCTGGTCGATCTTGACCACGCGTCCGTCATGGGGGAACATCATGGTACGAAAGACAGAGGAAGCTACCGCCCGCATAGCATACATGTAGTTGAAACCAAGTAAGAGGTTGTAATCAAGCTGGGTGTTGATGACCTCTATGTCAATGAGGATGGTTTTACCACCTAACTGGACGGGGACATTGGCTAGGAGACCTTGGGGCTGAGCCGAACGACCGTCGTAGGTGCGTAATGCAGTGGTGGACTACTGAAGGGTAGGGGATCCCAACTTCTTCCATACGAATGTGGACATAACGCATGTGGAGGCACCTTCATCGATGATGCACCGATGGATGACAAGATTCCGAACGGAAACAGAAACTTGAAATGCTAAGGTGGAAGGCAGGCGGGGTTCGGACTGGTCCAAATCAAATGCCATCAAATTTGAATCATTTGGGTCGATAGCCCCAATGGCCGAGAGCAAAGTCTTGCGCTGGGAAGGGTAGTTTTTCAAGACTTCTAACGTAGACATGGCTGCGGGAGATTGGGCTAAGTCATCTACAATGTTGTAGTTTGACGCAGCACGCGCATTGGGGTTATTGTTGAGACGGCGAAGTGGGAAACAAGGTGCTTTGGAAGCACCATCTATTGGAGGCGGAGGCATACGTAACTCCTGATCAGTGGGATGAACGTTAGTGGTTTTATCAGTGGGAGGGGCTTCAGAGGTGGATCCATATTGGTTCCGACGAGTCTGGAGGTGAACATCAGTGGATGACATCATCAACAAGTGGTGGGTACCTGAGTCAAACATGGGTTGATCAGGGGCGGCGTAAGTGATCTGTTGTTGGGGTGGCGCATTGGCTTGAGGGGGAGCCAATGGCTGAGTGTTCACTATGCCTTGGTTTGGTAAGGGGTTTTGCAGCACTAAAGGTGATTGCTGAGGTTGTGGGGGGTTGGGCGGGGCTTGAGGAGCTGCATGCCCTTGGCGATGGGCATCATCAACCCAAAGTTGTTGAGCTCACTCCAAGTGTGGGCAAGCATGTGTGTAGTGGCCATAGACCCCGCAAATAGAACAAGGATGGTTCATTCACAAATTAGGGTTTTTAGCCTGCTTGGGCAGGCGATCAGGGTTTTGGTTAGCGGGGGCCGCATTATTGTTGTCTGGGGAATTAGGCGGTTGACAACCTTGGTCAGGAGGCTGGTTGTTTCCACGATTACGGCCCTTACCACGGTTTTGTTGGCCCTGGTTGCGTTGGTTGTTTTGGTTTTGCTGTGGCGTATACTTGCCCTTGGGCAGCAGGTGGGTTTTGAGGTTGTGTAGGTGCGGGAGCAGGCTGCGGTGGATGATATGTAGGTGGAGGCTGTGCAGGTGTGACACCTTGAGGGGGTTGATGATATGTCTGCGGAGCAGGTTGTGGGTTTGCCGCAAGGGCTTCCTGTGGCGGGTAATAAGCTGGTTGGGAGTGGGAAGGTGCAGGAGCTGGTGCAGCCTGCTGGGGGTAATAGGGTTGAGGTGCGACTGGGGGGGTGTAAGCGGGGGGCACATGACCGAAGCACTGGGGTGGACAGGTGGTTCCATGGGAATGGTGGTGATGTGTCATCGGAGCGTACGAGTTGGTTACTCCAGACTGTGATGTAGCCCGTGAAAGGTCGGGGCCAGGGTTAGGACGTGCTATGGAAAAGGGTTGGGCATGCGAAGAAACACGGCCTATGATTCCGTATGCAGCATGGGATTCCCTCGGTGCATCGTGCTGGGAGGAATCACCGCGAGGGGCGTCAGGTATAATGGTATAAAGGTAACCCGACTGGGCATAAATGAGGTCGAACTGCTGTGCCTTAAGGATGGCCTCTTCTTCAGACTGGGGTCTTTCGGAAGCTACATCCTTAGCAATGACAGGAAGAAGTGATTTGAGGAACCAATCTAAGAAGATCCGGTCATCTAATTTGATCTTGCATAAGCTACGGCGCCGACGCCACTCATGAATGTGGTCCGTGATGTGGGTAGTCGTGTTTTGTCTGCAAGACAGGAGAATCTCAATGCCCGCGTCGTAGCGGAATGGTAATTGGAAGAACTGCAGGAAGGTCGAGGCAAGGGAAGTAAAGGTGGCATGGGTCCCATGGGGTTGCTCGATATACCACTTAACTGCAGAGCCAGTGAAGGTGCGCTGTAACAGACGAAGGCAAACAAAGTCGTCCACTATGGAGTTGGAGGAACACCATAGATGGAAGGACATAATATAGTTTTGAGGGTCCTCACCTGCCTTGCCCTCGAACTTAGGGATGTCAGAGGGGAGATTGGTAGGCATGTGAGGCCATGTAGGGTCGTGTCGGAAAGGATCGTTAGTCAGTCTGGCTTGTTAGATTTTCAGAAGTTACTTCAATCTGATCTAGGATCTTAACTGAGAGAACAACATGTACAGGATATCTACAGCATATGAATCATGGAGACAATAATGCAAGCACACAAGAGACACAAAGATTTACTTGGGGAAAACCATAAAGGTGAAAAACTCCAATAACTTCCTCAGAGATAGATAGAGCAATGATACAACCAACCATAAGAGATAGACATATCCTAGAAGCAGATCCTCCTCCTCCATAAGTGCGCCACTCCTCCTTGAGTGCATGAGTGAGAAGTGAGTGAGCAAATAGAGTGCCTCCCGCACTCTATTTATACTTGACTTGACTTGCCTTTTTACCTAACTCATGTAGGCTCGAACTTAACCACATAACATAATGCTGACTGGGCCGACCCCCAATAGGGTGGTCTAATAACCCTTTGACCCACATGGCCGACCCCCTATAGGGTGGTCTAATAACCCTTTGACCCACATGACTTATACAGGGCCGACCCCAACAAGGTGGTCTAATAACCCATCAAGTATAAGTTACGACACTTGCAATATAAATAACGACACTTCCATATAGAGGAATAATAACATCTCTATAGGAATACAATATACATATATGTGAAATACATTCCGAAGTTACATATACATCAACACTCCCTCTTAACTAGGAAGGTATTTCTCAGCACAGTTCTTCTAGCACAAGTCATCTTCTCTAGATCATCGTCACTAGATAATCGTCATCGGGTCATCATCATCGTCACTGCTGCTGCTATCTCAATCAATCTCTGAATCTACTCGTCATAGGAAGTTCTACAGAGCCAGTCCTTTTTCATACTGGATGTAGGCCCACCACCTGTAGGTCTTCATCATTACTGGCCATATTGTGGAATCCTTAGGACTTATTACGTGCATCACAAAACCTTGAAAGAGCATCCTTGGATGTTACGGGTACACAACTCCGACCTGTAGGATCTCCCAGGGCGCTATTACATGTGACCCCACCATAAAACCTCGAAAGAGAATCCTAGGATGTTACGGGTAGACAACTCCAACCTGAAGGATCTCCCAGGGCACAAATTACATGTGGTCACCACAAAACCTAGCAAGAGCATCTCAAGATGTTACGGGTACACAAATCCGACCTGAAATCTCCCAGGGCACAACTTACATGTGGTCATGGCAAAACCTTGAAAGAGCATCTCAGGATGTTACGGGTACACAACTCCGACCTGAAATCTCCCGGGGCCCAAATTACATGCCATAGGAAAAAACCTCGCAAGAGCATCCCAGGATGTTACAGGTACACAACTTCGACCTGAAAGATCTCCCAGGGCACAAATTACATGTCCTCCCAGAGCAATGTCTCGAAAGAGCATCCCAGGCTGTTACGAGTACACAACTCCGACCTATAGGATCTCCCGGACATGCTCCTCTGCACAACCTGATCCACGACCACAAAGTATCATCCTGATACTCACCATACATCAACCTGATGTACACATGATCATCCTGATCATCATCACTACAACGTCCTGCTACATGTCATCTGGAGCAACATCCTGAAGCTCATCATCCATGATCATCCTGATCATCACTGCAACATCCTGCTGCATGTCATCTGGAGAAGCTCGTCATCCACGATCATCCTGATCATACAATGCATCCATATGATGCACACCAAGTATCCACCTGATATATACATAGATACATGATCCACACAATGTATCCATCAATCATACATGATATACCTGATCATACAAAGATACATGATCCACACAATGTATCCATCAGCATACATGATCTACCTGATCATACAAAGATACATGATCCACACAATGTACCCATCAACATACATGATCTACCTGATCATACAAAGATACATGATCCACACAATGTACCCATCAGCATCCAACATGATGCGTTCATACAAAATACATACACATGATCCAACCGATCATATCCATCATCCAACATGATGCGTACATATATAAATGATCCAACTGATCATATCCAGCATCCAACATGATGCATACATACATACATATAATGATCCAACTGATCATATCCAAGCAGAAACCAGAACATCATCCTGATGCTCATCATCTAGCGCTTACATCCACAGCCATGTGAAGGATCCCCCTTCCAACATGCTTGGAATGGATTCAGCAAATGTGTCCATCACTTCTTCCTCGAAGTATCCTCGATCTGAAGCATGCCAAGCCTCTCTCTGAAGTACTCGAACTTCACCCTGGCTAGTGGCTTCGTCAACACATCTGCAATCTGCTCATCCGTCGCAACATACAGGAGCTTCACAGCTCCTCTCAGCACCATATCCCTGATATAGTGATATTTTATCTCTATGTGTTTCGACCTGTCATGAAACATTGGGTTCTCAGACAGCTTCACACAACTCTGGTTATCACAGAATATACTAGTAGCATCCAACGGGAGATCAAATAACTCAGAAAGTAGCTTCCGTAGCCATACTACCTCACAACTAGCTGAACAAGCTGCAATGTGTTCACAGCAAAGCAAATGTGTGGTCTTGTGTTCGTCAAGTACATCAAGGATCCAATCATCTGACGATACATGGAGACATCAACCGGCTCAGATGAAGCATCACATAGAAGCTTCAGATTCGATGCCATAGGTGTGTCCATGGCCTTGCAGTCCATCATCCCAAACCTCTTCAGGATCTCTACTGCTTACTTCCCTTGTCCAAGGAAGATTCCATCTGCACTCTGCCACACCTCCATGCCAAAAAAAAATAGTGCATCATCCCCAAGTTCTTCATCTCGAACTTGCCAGTAAGCTTCCGCTGCATGTCGGCAATCAATCTATCTTCACCTGTAACAAACAGGTTATCCGCATACAAAAGTAGTATCACTGGATTGCCTTCCTCAACCTTGTAGTAAAGGTTGGAATCCTCTTTACTCTTGGTAAAGCCCAAATTGGATAGAAACCTGTCTATCCTACCATACCAAGTTCTGCACACATATATGACTACACCATGCTGTCTTGAAATCCATCTGGTGCATCTTCTATTTCATCACTTTTATATTTCTCAATGCTGCCATCTGCAACATGCTTGATCTGATAGTTCCATTTGGAAGTCATAACAAACTTCCCTTCACGTCTTGGGACTACATCCCAAACATCATTCTTCATGATCGACCAATCATGGCATTCCATCCCAGATCTTGGGAACTTCAATATCTTCAATAGATATCTTTGTTGCTGGAACAAATGTTGTAGTTCTTCTTTTGTAGAAGATGGCATATGATCTTTCCTACACAACAAGTTAAATTGCATGATTAGAAAACATCTCATAGTTTTCAGAACAAATTCTTACACATAAAGAAATATGTCATACAGTCATGCAATTATCTTAGCCAATGCTTCAATACAACATTTATCCATATCCCGTAACTTTCTAGATTCCTTCCAATCTCTACCAGAACATTGTTAAGAGTGTGCACAACTCCCAACATGTCAACAAAGAGGTTTCATTCTAGATAAGTAGCAATGGAATGTTGTACAGTGCCATAGGCCACTTACCCATGTATATTAGTAGTATACTGTTCATCAATGCAACCATTCTAATATGCACAATACATATCCTAAGTCTAGGAACATGAGCATATACATCGTTGAACAATTTTATTTAAACAAACAAATATGCATGAAATGATAATTAAAATACTTATCTTTGTTTGTTCGTTGGGTGGATTCCCTCCGAGTCTTTGCTTCCTTGTAGGAGCTGCCGGAGTCCTAATCTGAAGTAGCTTCTTCTACACCTTTTTGTTGTGGAATGTAGAGAGATGCTCAACTCCCTCTGAATATTTGCATCCTTGCATAAACCATTGGAGTGTACTCCCTCTTGATCTTTGCTTCCTGGATTACATGTTCTTGAACTCATATTCATCCTTGGTCCCTATGCATGCTTATTAGTATCATGATTGTGTTATCCTTGTGATCTCATATAAAATCATACATTCATTAGTATACTATTAAAACACAATAATCTCAAGCATGTATAGTCATGATCATTTCAAACAGAAATAATAACCATTAGCATTCAAGGTTTATGTAGGATTCTTATGGTTAGTCAAATCATAACATGTCTAAACCTGTAATTACTCAAACCTATGACTCTTCAGGTTAGTTGAATCATCAATCAAGATAAGAGATATAATATGCATAAAACCTGTGATTATTCAAACCTATACCTTCATGATTCTTCTGGTTAGTCATATCATCAATTATGGTAAGAAACATAATATGCATACAATCATGATTATTCAAACCTATGACTCTTCAGGAATAATCATTATCAACAACAGTATAAGATCCTAACCCAAGGTAGGATTCTATATTGATATAGGAAAAACATACCTGGATTAGCATGCTAGTTAGTTATGTCTAACATACTCACATGATGTCTTCTTGTTCTTCTTCAATGACTTGTGCTAGTAACCTGTATATCTCATAGGTTAGCCATTATAAAACCAAGTTATACATACCTCGTAAATGGATCTTCTATGAGATCCATGACAATGGATGAGTCTTTATCCTCATGTCATCATGATCATATGTTCTTGAACTGGAACATGATTTGTCTTTCTTGGTGTACCTTTCATGTTAATAGACAACATAAACCTCATACAACAGCATAATGCATTAGTACAATCATAAGTGTCAACACCCTAATCAATGAATATTTTCTATTGTGCATTCATAGTTTTATTAAGGTGATATGACAAGTCAAGATTGTACTAACCGTAATAACATGAAGACAAACATACCATAAACTTAATCATGAACAAATCTCGAAACATACCTCAATGAGTCATACTTGTTGAGATCGCTTGTAATCTTCTTATGTAAGGCCTTAGCTTCATCTCCCTCTGAAACAGGAACATCTTCACTTATGCAGGTGACCAATCCATCTTCTTCTAGGATTAACCCAATCCACTTGATTTACAAGAACTGGACCTGGAGCTGGATATTGGTTTGTTAGAGAAACCCCAAAAATTCAAACTTTGAATTTCAAACTTCCGAAAGGATAGAAATATGCGCCTTGATAAGCTGATCAAACCGGTATATTCAGAATTTGAAAACTGCAGAGTTTCACTCCTCAATTTTGCCTCTGAAACTTCCGGATTCACTGGACGTGACCTTGAACTGGGGTTTGATGAAGCCCAATCTTCTTCCCAATCAAAAGGTTTTAACCAAATTTCTAAGCTTCTATTTTTCTGAGGAGCTTCCAGCCGTGGTCACAGATTTCAAAAATTCCCATTTTTACAGAAGCCCTAATTTTCCACTTTTCTGATCAAAGTCCCAAACTAGGGTTTGATCAAGCCCGACCTTCTTCCCAACCAAAAATTCTGATCTTGGTCTCTAAATTTCTATTTTGATGAGTAGCATCCAGCCGTGTTCTCCGATTACAAAAATTCCAACTTTCTCCAAAGCCCTAAATTCCGGAAGCCATGAATGAAGGTACTCAAAAATAATTCTGTTTTGACAGAAATATGTACCTGATTGTTTCTGGTGTAACTCTAAATTTTTCAATCCAGAGGGTCTGAAAACGTTTCCTGAGATATCTTGACCTGTTATCTTTCCATCCTGACAAGGTTGCCTCAATTGGATTCTCTGAGAGAGAGTTATGCCAAATGTCGCAACGTGACCTGTTTTGGGATAATGCAGGAGAGTGAACTTCTACGGCGTGCCACGTGTCACTGTTTCGACTTCGGCCTCTAAAAACGTTTTTTGAGATATATTGTCATGTTATCTTTTCATCCTGACAGGTATGACCTCAATTTGATTCTCTGAGAGAGAGTTATGCCAAGTGTCGCAATGTGACCTTTTTATGGGATAATATAGGAGAGCGAACTTGTACGGCGTGCCACGTGTCATTGGTTCAACTTCGACCTATGCAATATTTTTCAGAGACAATACAGTCTATGTACTACCTGTCACTTTTTACGAAATTTCATTTGGAGCTTCCTAGCCCAAGTTATGACCTTTTTCCCAAGGTCACCTAATTTTGACTCAGATCTGGAAGAGGTCGAAACCCTATATTGCACAGATCATAAATCACAAAGTACAACGAATTAGAGGTTTTCCTTTGGACACAAGGTACCTGGAGATTTAATCTTCGTCCTGTAACAATTTCAGATCTGAAAAATTTTCCAAAAAGGATTTATACCGAAAGTGCTATGATGACTGGTTTTTTCTATATCAAGCCCTAGCATCGTAAGTGCAACAAGTGTCATACATGCCATATCATGCCTTCTTTCAGGCTAGCTCTGATACCATGTTAGAGTTTCAGAATTTACTTCAATCTAATCTAGTATCTTAACTGAGAGAACAACATGTACAACATATCTACAGCATATCAATCATGGAGACAATAATGCAAGCACACAAGAGACACAAAGATTTACTTGG
Source organism: Larix kaempferi (assembly GCA_027924585.1). NCBI lineage: Eukaryota > Viridiplantae > Streptophyta > Pinopsida > Pinales > Pinaceae > Larix > Larix kaempferi. Next base: position 6,013,475 of record BSBM01000792.1, read on the forward strand.
GGAAAACCATAAAGGTGAAAAATCCCAATAACTTCCTCAGAGATAGATAGAGCAATGATACAACCAACCATAAGAGATAGACATATCCTAGAAGCAGATCCTCCTCCTCCATAAGTGCGCCACTCCTCCTTGAGTGCATGAGTGAGAAGTGAGTGATCAAATAGAGTGCCTCCCGCACTCTATTTATACTTGACTTGACTTTCCTTTTTACCTAACTCATGTAGGCTCGAACTTAACCACATAACATAATGCTGACTGGGCTGACCCCCAATAGGGTGGTCTAATAACACTTCGACCCACATCGCCAACCCCCAATAGGGTGGTCTAATAACCCTTTGACCCACATGACTTATACAGGGCCGACCCCAACAAGGTGGTCTAATAACCCATCAAGTATAAGTTACGACACTTACAATATAAATAACGACACTTCCGTATAGAGGAATAATAACATCTCTATAGGAATACAATATACATATATGTAAAATACATTCCGAAGTTACATATACATCAACATGGCTAGGTCAGGCATGTTGAGGCTAGCCATGAATGGCAAACTAGAAGAAGGATGTGACACAGTAGTGGGTTGGACCAAGTTGGGGCCAATGCCCCCAAGTGGAGGGACAGGGTTTGGGATGTTGCCCCCAAGTGGGGGAACTAAGGTATAGGAGGGTCCTGCACCACCATGGGTGGTGTGAGTCACTGGTGGAGTGGTGGTAGATATGCCAGGTACTGGAATGGGTATGGTGACCGGAATGGTGGACGTGGGCCCCATCGAGGGCATACCCAAAACAGGTGTGGTAACTGGTGTAGTGGTGGATGTGCCACCAATGGTCCCTACAAGGAAAGGAGTGGAAGTCGTGCCATCCATGGGGCTAGTAGGGGCAGTGTAAATGGGGTTCTCAGACTCTTCCTCAAAATTGGAGGTAAAGTAAGGGGCGTCAAGATCGGGTGACGGAGTCCTATGCCGCTGATGAGTGGAATCAAGTGACAAGGCTCGACATCTATGATAAGTGGTATCAAGTGATGAAGATCTGTGTCTATGATGGGTGGTGTCAAGTGAACCATGCTGTGGGGTCTCTCCCCTGAGGCGCCGATAATGTCTCGGGGACTCAATGGTGACAGATGGTGTCAAATCTCTAGGGGTTGAGGTGAGTAAAAAACAGCTCAAAAACCCTAATGCAACCGAGTGTGCAGAAGGAGAGCTCAAAAAATAGGGCACTCAGGCCAACAACCAACTCAAAACACCCACTGTAATAACTGTGCTACAATAGGTGGAGTATCAACAGAAATGGTCAGAATACCAACAAGCAGCAGGTTTCCTAAAAATAAAAAATGGTGGACTCACTAGACCAAAAGGAGGTAAGGGAGCATGCAAACACCTAACTAAAAAGTATTCTGACTCGACTAGACATATCCTCTGCAAGGTGATGAAATCCAAGTCAGACAATATGAATAGGAAAGCCAAGTGGCTAAGATATCTCCCTACCGGGAGGGACACCGGGTAGTCAATCCTAGAAGAATGGCAACTAAGATACCCCGTTCATGACACGTCTAGAAAGGTGAATTTGTCGTTTGGTCCTTTTACCACAATACCCCTATATAGGGATATCCCGAGAACTGTGAAAGGTAGCCCTTCGGTTACTGAATGGAGTGCGGTATTCCACTCAGGCCTTCGGAACCAGTCTCGCGACTTCAACCCTCCTAGGGGAGAGGCCCTCTGGTAAACTGGTTGTGACCGTGCCAAAAAGTACTAGGGGATTTTGGTTCCCTAATTGGACAACAACTATGTCTCAAGTGTAAGTAACCGAGGGGTGTTATTGGAAGCCTATCCCTTCGATCCTACCTAACTACAAAGATTCTTTTGTGTTCCCCAAGTGGGGTTAGAATATTGGTTGAGTTAATTAGTTTTTAAGGCTCACTTGAATTATGCGACAGAGTGTGTGCTCGTGAGGTGTTGAACCCAAAATAGAAGTGCCACAAGGGAGACAACTTTCTAACTAGCAATAACAAGACAGCAATTAACTTTTAAAATGCACAATTTTCTTTTCTCAATTTAAAGTGCTGAAAATGTAAAAACAATTCTGTAAATGAAACAGAAATAAAACTGCAGAAAAGGATGTAAGGAAGGGTGGCTGCAGGTAGGACAGATGGCTGTGCTTGGGCAGAAAATAGTGCAGCAAAGGGCTGGGTTCAAAACAGAGAAAAAATGCAGAAAACAGACCGTGGGTTTTTGGAAAATTTGAGCCGTCGGACCGCGGAAAACAACTGAACAGTTGCAGGAGGGTTGCGGGTTTTGGGATGAAAAACGCAGTCGGGATGCAGGAAAAATGCCGAAAGGCGCTGGTGGGTTGCGGGAAAATGGCCGAAAGCCGCAGGCGAGACGCAGGAAAAATGCCGAAAGGCACCGGCGGGTTGCGGGAAACTAGCCGAAAGGCGCAGGCGGGATGCAGGAAAAACGCCGAAAGGCGCCGGCCGGTTTTGGGAAACTGGCCGAAAGCCGCAGGCGGAACGCAGAAAAAACGCCGAAAGGTGCCGGCGGGTTGCGGGAAACTGGCCGAAATCCGAAGGAAAAATGCCGAAAGGAGCTGGCGGGTTGCGGGAAACTGACTAAAAGCCGCAGGCGCGACGCAGGAAAAGGGTTAATAGCCACAGTCAAACTGTCCCAAACAGGCTAATAGCCACGGTCGGATCACAGGTAACAGACTGAAAACGGCCAGTAGGTCGCCAGAAACAGTCTGAGAGCCGTGGTCGGATCGCAGGTAAGGGCCTGAAAGACGCGGTCGGAACGCGACTGTAGGAGGAAAAGACGTGATTTACGGCGGCCGAAAGGGACAACCGATCAGAAAAAATATTTAAAAATTGTAACAAAAAATTCAAACCTAGGGGAGTCGCCAAAACTGTAGCTAGGGTTTTACCCCTAGCTTGTGCAAATGAGCACCTACTAAGGAGAAGGGACTCCTTAGTAGCAGTTCAGTAAATTGTAAATTAAAATGCTAAAACATAAATGTAAATTACTCTAAACATGTGCATGAAACAGAAAAATCAAGATGTAAAGAATGGCTTTTGTATTAATTTTACCTCAAATGTGAAGGTTGGTGAAGCTCTTGCAATGTCCAAGAGGGTTGCTCCAAGCTCCAACTTACTCCTTCTCTTTCTCCAAATGATGGGAATGGGCCAAAAGGGGCTCTCAAGGTGAAAGTAGCTCAAGGGTGAGCTAGGGTTTCAAGAGAGATTTTGGCAGAGTAAGGGTATACTTGATTGTGGATATGAAATAAGGGGTCTCCATCACCTATTTATAGTTTTTTGGTGGTGGAGTGCTGGCCCATTGTTTTGGGAACCATATGGTTTAGGTCAGCTGTATAGGGTTTTTTCCTCCATTTTCCTCATTATTTTATATTTTTTATTCCCTCTTTAGACGGTTTTTGCTATTTTGGAGGAATTTTGGATATTTTTGGATGGAAAAGGGGTTTTTTAGCGTTTTTGAGGCTTTTTTGATGGTTTTGTGGCCTTTTGGAGGCTTTTTAATGGGATTTTTAGGGTTTTTAAGGGAAATATGGTAGGAAAATGGACAAATGAGTCATGTAATGAGGTAGATGAGGTAGTGAACACTTTTTGGGTGTTAACACAAACTTTATCATACCTTCACTAGTCAAATGACGGAGGATTTCATCACCAAAGGTGGGTGTCTATTGGAAGGTCCATTGAATTTGAGAGAAGCATAAGGAAATTACATATTTTAAGTAATTTACATTGTGTTTTCATTTTATCATAAGATCACCTAACTCGTACTTAAAAAGAACCAACTTGTGGAATACTCACACAAAGACTCAAGCACTTGTCACTCACTTTGCACCATACTGCATCTATTTTGGTTGGCATATTTTTGCATTTGTTCAATGGTTTTTATTACCCTCTATCATAACTCTCACTTAATCAGGTAGACAATCACCATAGAAGAAAAAATAAATATAAGGTACTCTCTCAAACTGCAAGGAATTTCTCCTCCCCATAGAGTTGTTTTCCCTTTTCATCCATGTGGTTCAGGAGGAAGGAGCTCTAGTCTGGATCATTCTTTGTAAACATTGTTAGGCTCATATAGGTGAGGATGATCCTTGCTTAGCTCTCCTTTTTATCCCCTTGGAAATCATACAACCCCCTTGATTCTTCCTTTGGTAGAAAAGGAAACATCGCATCCCCACCCCCTGGTGGGAATACCCCCTTGTATTCTCCTCCAGCAGGAGAGAGGACTCCCCCAGCTTTTCCTTCTTCATAAGAGAGGACCACACCATTATTTCCACATAACATAATGGAGGCACCAACCCCCAACAAAAATATTCCTTTCATGGCAATCTTGAATCTCCCTGAATTAGCTAAGTTGATCAATGACCCCATCCATCGTGATCCAAGATGGCCAGATATGCCCCCTAAGCTTCCTTCACATATTCCAAAATTTGAAGGGAAATAGGGAGATGACCCAACAAAAAATTTCATGTCATTTCACCTTTGTTTCTCATCAAATAACATCGTGGAATACCTTGAGCATCTTCATCTCTTTTAGAAAACCCTCATTGAAACAACATCCAAATGGTATGTTAATCTTCCATCTACTTATACCACATTTGAGTCACACTAGTAGAATATGAGAGATAAATGACCAGGCAACCAAAAAAATTGGTCACCACATTTTTTTCAAGGTATAAATGACCAAACTTGAGTGAGCCAACTAAAAATGACTAGAGGGATGACCAATTGGGTCACGGGATAAAATATATGACCAAATAACAAGTAACTATACTAAAAATGACCACATAACAATAACATTAAGAATATGAATTGGTCATTTATTTGGTCATTATTAGTTGTGTCACTCCGACAATAGAAAATTGCAATTTTGACAATGAATTTGTAGAATTTACTAAATTCTAGGCCCCCTCATGGATTCAATGGGTTATTCCCTAATTAATGTTAGTTGTGTCACTCCGAAAAATATGGAAAATTGCAGTTTTGACAATGAATTTGTAGAATTTACTAAATTCTAACACTGCAGATGGATTTAGAGACCCCTCACCGCAAATGGATTCATAGACCCCTTTAAGGGGGTTTCTGAATCCATCTGTAGTGTTAGAATTTCGTAAATTCTAGAACCTCTCATGGATTCAATGGTTTATTCCCTCATTAATGTTTCATCAACTAGATCATTGAACAATAATATTGTTTTCAAATAATATATGACAATGTATCCTTTGTTATTATAGTTATCAAATATGGTTCTTCCTCTCCAATGAGTATACCAAAGTTGTTCGCTATCCCCTCTAGAACGTCGTCCTAGATAAAACTAGACACCAAATATTTGATCGTGATATTTCGACTAGCATCATTATACCTTGTATCAACATACATCCCCATGCAAGTTGCATCATGTGCATTATCATAGTGTGGTTGAATCGAGTCTTGGATATTTATTAATTTGTTGTCTTTCCCTCTCTGCATTTCATTCATGTTGTGAAGTTGGTGTCATTATAATTTTTGGATTGTCATACTAGTCACATTCATATTTTAATGGAACAAAACCATCGTCATTTTACCCTCTCGACAGTCTGTTAAAGTTTTGACAAGTTCATGTATTTTCCATCATCATGTTAGCTAAAAACTGTCAATTTCAAAACCTCCATTAATTATCCATATACATCCATTCATCATGGTTCTCCTTGTGCATGAGTTTGGAAAGTTATAAACTTCCCCTCGGGTCTCTCTGCTAAATAAATGTAACTGCGGAAGATATTCTAAATGTATTTTCTATTGTATTATTGTATTCCTCCTTCAAGATATGTCATTTATGTAATTGATAATATAAGAGTCATTCAAAGAGTCAATGTAAATCCTAACGGATTAAGTCAGCCTGGAAATATCTAGAAAAGAATATTTTATTGTAAAGAGTATAGGTCGTCCCAGTTAGGTGATTCAAGCTGACCTAGTTAGTGAAAAGGTTGAGTGAATTGTAAAGTGTAAATAGGAGTTTGAGTTGCTCATTTGTACCACTCATGTCACTCACTCAATCTCACATAGGAGAGAGAGAAGTTCTCAAAAGTGAAGGAGAAAAGTTGATTTTGTCTTGGGGTTTTTTTCTTGTACTTGTGAATTCTATATTGAGGAAGTTTTGTCGGGGTTTTCTCTCTTGTGGCTTCCCCAAGAGAAATATTGTTTTCTTTATGTTGTTGTGCTTGTATTTCTTTCAGTGATTAGATTGTTTAATGTTATTATTCTAAACAAGTGAAAAACTAACATGGTATCAGAGCAGGTCTGAAAGAAAACATTGTGCAGCCTCTGCAACTACAGAAACTAGGGCTTCTTATTCCAGGAATCTCTCTCCATGGATCATCTGAAAAAGACATTGCATCTAAATCACCTCACTAGGGTACATCTTTCTATTGAAGCGGAATCCAATTCCGAGAATTTTCATTTTTGCCCCCCCCACTATAGCCCAGAGAAACTACGGCATCAAGTTTTGGGATCATCTGCTCACATAATCAGGAGAATAAGTACTTTTATCAACTCTCCTTGGGGAGGTGCATATTTTCATTCAATTAGTTTTCCAAAATACCGAAGTTGGAAAATTAGGATTTCTCTAACAAAATCTAGGTCAAGGTAGAAGCAGTTTCCAGAAGGACGACTTTACTAGTAAGCCCTACATCTATTCTATCCATTTGAGGTTCTCATTTTATAAAAATTAAAAACATGTGCTAATTCTATATAGGTTGAATACCATGAAAGAATGCTAATAGCCAAGAATCTTGAAGCAAAGAAGTCATCACAAGAATTATTCAAAGATATGCAAGAAAAAGAAGAAGAAATATTGAGACAGAAACATAAGAGAAGGAACTCAATTGATGGAAATATCATCTCATGTATTATTCCTAAATATTAATACAATATATAATACATCTCAAGAGAGAAAATAGAATGCCTTAAAGGCAATGTGTAAAGCACAAAAAAGTAACGCTTACTAAAAGCATAAAAACCCCCTAGGTGTCAAAAGCACTTTCCAAAACACTCTAAAGTCTAACAAATTGGTTGAATATGGTATGGAATCCCATGAGTGATGTAAATGGAACATAACGATGAATTTAGCAGAGAATAAAGTGGTGGAGATCGAATTGGTCAAATGGAGAGAGTTTCCAAGTCAACTATCTTTACCTTATCCACTAGAAAGTAGAAAAAATAGGATAACATTGTCTAAATTAGGAAAGTGTCTTTCTAATTTAGGAATGGAATAAATCAGACATAATCCAAGGAAATATTATCCAGAATCTATCCAAATTCGTTTTTGTGACTTAGGATGGAATATGGAGGAATAAAAGACAAAACTAGGCCAACTACATATTCTACACCTAGGAAAATTAATCTAGATGACTAATAAAATTTATCCTAAGTGTGGAATGGGTTTTTAAATGTTCCAACAAAACAATACCAAACTTGATGAGAAGCTTTAAGGAGCTGAGAAAGTCAGGGCATGGAAATATAGGGTCATGATCATTCTTGGAGAACATGACCTAGAAAGTTTTATAAAAGAGGGACTTACAGAACCATAAGGAGATGAGGCCAAAGCAAGACATAGGAATAATATGATCATGGCTAAGAGGATCATAGCTGACTCTATCAAAGATCACTTGATTCCTCAAGTAGCCTCAAAGAAGACTCTGAAAGAAATGTTTGATGCTTTGGCCATCTTGTTTGAAGGAAAGAATATTAATAGGAAGATGACCTTGAGAAATCAAATCAAGGGTGTGAAGATTCAGAATTCTAAGACTATGCACTCATACTTCTCCAGAGTTTCTTAGATCAATGAAAAATTAGAAGCTATGGGAGATATGGTGGAAGATGTTGAAGTTGAGATGACCACTTTGAATGGTCTTGCTAGAGATTGGGAACCTTTTGTTCCTAGAATATGTGCTAGGAAGAAACTAATCTAATTCATACAACTATGGGAAGAGTGTGTGCAAGAGGAAGAAAGAAAAGCAGTAAGAGAGGAGAAACTAAATGACAATGAAGATCAAGATTTGGCAACTCATGCCAAAGGAGGAAGGGAAATAAAGAGCGATGTACGTACTCGTGACCACTCTCCCAGAAGATCTCAAATATATCAAAGGAGAAAGAGGTTCAAGAGAGACCTCTCCTCAATTGAATGTTACTCCTGTCACATTACATGACACATTGCAAGAAATTTTCCATCCAAATTTGGACAACCTAAGAAGCAAAAGAAAATATTTCATGCTCATGCAGCCAAAGATAGTGAATATGATGACTAATTCAACAAAGAAGATGAAGATTCTAGTGAAGAATATGTACTAATGTCATCCCTCACTGTTTCGGTATCTCATGGAAGTGATACTTGGCTAGTGGATAGTGGAGCCTCAAAACACATGACAAGATACAAGGAGTCTCTTTCACATCTTATGCGGAAATATTCTCCACACAAAGTAAAGCTTGGATATAATTATCAATACCCTATCAAATGGATGGGAGAAGCCTCCTACAAGTTGGACTCTGGAAAGTCCATGAACATGAAGGAAGTGCTATATGTTCTAGGTTTGAAAAAGAACCTTCTTTCTATTTCAGCATTAGACAAGAAAGTTCTTAGAATTGCATTTGTAGATGGCAAAGTTCTTATGTGGCCAAAAGGGAATATGATCAACGATGCAATTTTTATTGGAGTTGAAGAAGGAGGAATCTATAAACTTAAGGGTCATGCAGATTCAACACTGATGGCTAGTACCATGAGCCCCTGTGAACTATGGCATAGAATACTAGCTCATGTACATTACAAAGCCTTACCAATAGTGAGTAAGGTGGTGAGTGGATTACCATAAATCTAGGTTGATCATGAAGGAGTGTGCAAAGGATGTGCACAAGGAAAAAGTACTAAGAATCCATTTCCAAGCAGTGATAGCAAATCTAAAGGCATATTGGAAATTATTCATTTTGACATTTGTGGACCTATGTCTACCACTTCATTAAGTGGGTATGTTTACTATGCTTCTTTTATTGATGATTACTCCTGCAAAACATGGATATATTTTCTAAATAATAAGAATGAATCTTTTGAAAAGATTAAAGAGTTTAAGTGTCACATTCCCCGGTCTCCCTAGTGCCCTTCAGAGGCGATGGGAGACCCAATGTTACATTTTTTTCAACAATTAGATCTAATTTTACATCGAGCCACAATGGCCTTTGATCTGCAATCCGCAACCTCCTTCTCGCAATCCGCAGTCGGGATTTGGAAGTCGGATTTTCAAATCTGCCTCTCTGATGAAATCACGCTCCCGAATTCCGCAATACACAATGTGTAAGTCAAAAGTCAGATTCAACGCGTAGCCTCGAAAATTTACTTGTCCGACTTCTGCAGTTCTGCAATCCGCATGCGAGATTTGGAAGTCGAAATCCTCCATTTGTCATTCTGGAGAATTTACCCCTCCGCAATTCCACAATCCGCAATCGGCATTACGGATTTCATAAATTGGAAATCCCATTTTGTATCCCGGGGAAAAACCACCTTCTGACTTCCACAATCTGCAATATGCCTTGCGGATTCGGAAAGTCAGAAATCCAGTGTGCCAATCTTCGCTAAAATCGCCTTCTGATCCTTGTAGTCCACAATCCACCCTGCAGATAGGGAAATTTAGAAGGCTAACCACGCCATTTCAAAGTTTGTCCCCCGACCTCTACAATCTGCAATCCGCATTGCGGATGCAGAAGTTCAGGACCATAGACCCCTACACCAGCACCTTCAACTGCAAACTTCTGAGGGTGATAACTCCTCCATCCTTGGTCCAAATTAGACAAGGATAGTGCTGTTGGAAATCTTTTAGAGAGCTCTATCCACTGGTATGATCCCCACCACATCTGAGTACTCTAAAATTTCTATTTTTCCAATTGAAGTATTTCCTAAAACTCCCTCAATGCACCATTAACCTTATTCAAGGATCTTTGTTTGTCCTCTACCATGGCTTATCCATTCTCTGACCCACAGAGGGTCATTAAACACAGCATACGGTTTTCTAATTCCTTCCCCAAGTCCAGATGAATTCAAGCAGTCCTTTATAAAGGTCAATGTAATGCATAACTAACTAAGATCCTTGGTAAAAATTGGGGTATAAATTAGGATGAGTGAATTCCCAGGTGTAGAGTGGCTTAAGGGACAAGTAAAATAGAGCCATACCATGCCATACAGATTCACATGGATGCTCCATACTGAATCAACTTCATGGACTGGGTTTCTCAACCACCCTCTTACAACAGAATTAAATGTCAGCATGGGAGTCAAATGGGTTCACAAATTGACATGTGGTAGCATGGGCTCCAATCCCACAACCCCCTCACCTCTCCCTAGTGGATACACATGGCCCCTTCTCATTGGTTTCCTCCTTAGCCAATTTTCTCGGTATTTTATTTCAATATTTAATAATTACATCATTTACAATATCTCATGGCTTAAAAACACATGGATTATAAGAATATCAAATACTTGCCTATACAAATAAAACCTGAACATCCACTAGTGGGGCCTTGAACTTGAGCTCCACACTAGGGAAAACACACATTGCATGTATACAAGATTTACATTGAATCCAATAAACCCTAAGGGTCAAAATAGGGGTATTACAACTCCCTTCCCCCTAGAAAAACACCGTCCTCAGTTTTCTCAAAACTGAACAAAAATTGGAATGCCTCTCTCATGGCATCCTCCAGCTTCCATGTGGCCTCTTCGGGACTAAGGTGATTCCATTGCACCTTCACATGTACGATGACCCTATTCTAGAGCAAAGTGACCTTCTTTTCGAGGATGCACATATGCTCCACTTGGAACTCTCCCTCTGTTTCCACATGTATCACATTCCAATCAATTATGTGATTAGGATCATGTACATATTTCTTAAGCAAAGAGACATGGAAAACGTTATGATCTCTCATGTTAGTAGGAAATGCAATCCTATATGCAACTGGTCATATCCTATCAAGGAATTCAAATGGCCCACAATATCTTGGTTCCAACTTAGCACAACTCCCCAACTTCATGAAACTTTTCCTTGGTTTCACTCTTAAGTAAACATGATCCCCAATCTGAAATTCCTTATGCACTATTTTCATATCTGCATAACTCTTCTTCCTGTCCTGTGCTTCCTTCAAATTTTTCCTAATCTTAACAATCTCTTGCTCCATTTCCTTGATCATCTCTGGTCCAAGCACTAACCTGTTCATTGGGTTGTCCCAATTCACTAGAGTCATGCATCCTTTTTATACAATACTTCAAAAGGACTCATTCCCAATGATACATGATGTCCATTATTGTATGCAAATTATACCAAGTGTAGGTATTCTTCCCACTTGGATGGTTTATCCATCACATACATCCTCAACATGTCTTCAAGAATCTTATTCACCCTCTCATCCAGACCATCCATTTGAGGATGATATGATGTACTAAAATTCTGCTAAGTCTCTAATTCCAAGAATAATCCTTTCCAAAAATTGGATGTGAATTTTGTATCATGATACGAAATTATTTCCTTAGGAAATCCATGCAATCTGAATATCTCCTTCATGAAGATATTTGCTATGGCATTGGTCTTATGAGCGGACTTGACTAGAATGAAGTGAGCTACCTTTGATATCTTGTCCACCACTACCATGATTGAATCAAGCTTCCTCACTTTCATTGCCAAACCTGTTATAAAATCCATAGAAATTACTTCTCACTTCCATTCTAGAATGGTAAAATGATACAACAATCCTATTGGATGTTGATGTTATGCCTTGACTTGTTGGCACTTTTGACACCTAGAAATGTACTCTTCTATGTCCTTCTTCATCCCATGCAAAAATTACTGCTTTCTTGTTGCTGTTATAGTCTTCTGATATCATGGATGTCCAAAATATGGCATTTGATGCATCTCATCCATCACTGGCCTCTTCAAATATGCACAGTTTGGAATGTACAGTCTAGTACCCTGATAAATGGGAACATCACCTTCACCAAGATGATATCCTATACACGTTTCATCCACATTTCCATGTTGCAATTTTTCCTTGACTTGAAGGTAAGCTTCATCACTGATTTGACCTTCAAGAACCCTTTCCTTCAAATATGATTTACACATACTTACTGCTACAACATGGAATTTTCTACTAAGAGCATCTGCAACCTTATTCTCCTTACCTTTGACATGCTTAATTTCCAAATCAAATTCACAAAGGAATTCCATCCATCTAGTTTTCTTAGCATTCAGATTTGGTTGGTCAAACAAATATTTTAAGCTCATATGATCTGTCTTGAGCTCAAATCTTCTTCCCAAGAGATAATGTCTCCATCTCTTGAGAGCATGAACTATGGATTCTAACTCTAAATCATGCATGGAATAGTTATTTTCATTCTCTTTTAACTTTCTTGACTCATAGAAGATTAAAAATCCCTCTTGTATGAGCACTCCACCTAGCACTTCAATGAAAGAATATATGCACACTACAAAGTCTTTATTTGGATCTGTAATCTTTAAAATGGGAGCACCAGTAAGAAATTCCTACGGCAGCTGAAAGCTTCTCTCACATTTTTTAGACCATACAAACTTGATATTTTTCCTCTGCAATGATGTAATTGGATGAGCTATTTTGGAGAAACCTTCAATGACCCTTTTGTAATAGCTTGAAAGACCCATAAAAGATATAACATCTACAACATTCTTTGGAGTAGGCCAATCCATTATCACTTCAATCCTTCATGGATCCACTACAATTCCTTCCTCCGAAATGACATGACCCAAATATTGTACCTTTTGCTGATAGAATTCACACTTGCTCATCTTTGCATACATTTGGTGTTCTCTAAGGACTTGCAACACCATTCTTAAACGTTCATTATGCTCTTCTCCATTCTTTGAGTAAACAAGAATGTCATCCAAGAACACAATCACAAACTTATCCAAATACTTGATGAAGACACTATTCATGAGACACATGAAAGTAGAAGGTGCATTGGTAAGACCAAATGACACCTCTGTGAATTCATAATGGCCATATCTTGTTCTGAAATCTATCTTGTGAATGCCTTATTCCTTAATCCTCACTTGATGGTACCCATACCTCAAGTCAATCTTTGAAAACACTCTAGCTTCCTTCATTTCATCAAACAAATCATCAATTATGGGAAATGGGTACTTGTTATTAACTGTCACTTTGTGTAGCTTCCTATAATAAATACACAACCTCACTTTCCCATCTTTCTTCTTGACAAATAACACAGGTGCTCCCCAAGGAGATACACTAGGTATGATATATTTCTTGTCCATTATATCTTGCAGCCGCATCTTAAATTCTATCAATTCTGGTGTGCTCATTCTATAAGGATCTTTGGAAATTGGTGCTTCCCCTAGAACAAGATGGATGGGAAAATCAATATCTCTCTTGGGTGGCAGTCTTGGCACTTCATCTGGAAACAGATCTTGGAACTCTTGCAACAGCTGACAATCTTCTATCCTTGGTCTGTAATACACCAGGATTTAATAAATTATTATTAAATACTTTTATGAATATTTTAAATAATTTTTAAATATTTTTGACAAGAAGTCAAAATAAAACAATGTAATGGATTATTATTTTATTAATAAAAATACTTAAGGGGGGGCAGAAATGAAATAGTTGTTGCATGAGTGATTGCTGACCCATAAGAGGAAAATCCAAGTGGCTGAAGCTGCTAAGTGAGAACTCAAGGTGCAAGAGGAATCTTCCCCTAAATCAGGTCACAACTCTTAGTTGAGTGCTAAAGAGCAGGAGGCTCATAAATGAACAAGTCCTAGGCAAAATACTATATAATAGTATGTCCATAAGAAGCAGGAGGCTAGCATTGGATGGGGATTAAATATGATAATGCAAGAGATTTTGCATTAAGTGGATTTTTCTCTTGTGGTTCAACGATTAGGCTCAGGGGTTCTGGAGCAAGTGAGTCTTGGATGCTCTAGGAGTTGGTTGGGAGGAACGGCTAAATCATTTTTTTTTCCCGACAGTGGTTCTAGGTTCCTTGTTTTTGTCATATATATATTTAAAGCATTTTTAGTAGGATTTTTAATTCTGTATGTTTCGTATCTAACCCCTAGTGGGATTATTTATGCATCTAGATAGAAAATATATTTACTCCGCATCCGAATCCAATAATGATCCTTTAGTTTTTTGTTTATAATATTGACCTATCTGCATCCAAGTAGAATGTAGTTTTTCCATTCAGTAAATCCCCCTATTATATTAATTCACGTTGTTCATATAATATTAATTATCGTAACTAGATCATCTATACTATATTCTATTCATGAATGTATAACCCCAGAATTTATTATTTAAATATCTATAAATTGTTTACTGCTAAAACCATTCTCAGGAACAATTGAGGAAAGAGTTTACTATTTAAAAACTAAACATAAAATTTACCGAAAGATAGATCAGGACCCATCATGATCACTGTAATCACTCAAATCATATCTATCTATCTATCTATCTATCTATATATATATGTGTGTGTGCCTTTTTAAAACAAAGGAATCATCAGAATACAAATACACCATTAACGGATTATACTAGTCATAGTAAGTCTATTATATCAAATTGATCATTTAAAAGTTTGCAAATATTTTGTTAAAGCAAACAGTCATTAGCGAAAATTAAAGCGACCGGCGATTTGGATCTTAGATCAAATCCAGCCATGGGCTTACTTTTAAAATTAAAAACATGCGAGAGGTTTACTAATCAAACACTTGAATCTATGCAACAATTCATCCTTACGGATTAAAGAATGGAAGTAATCCCATCGAATCATGGAAACCATAGTTTATACATATACTTATTTCATTTTATAAAAACTGAATTACAGTTCGAAACACTTAAACTATAAGAATTTACCATAGCTCAATTTTACAGGGTTTTATTAATTAAGTATAGTATTCATATCAAAATAGAGTTTAAACAAAAACATATACAACTACAGCATCAATTTGGGACTATCCACAGAGATCATAAAGACCTTGCAGGTTGTAATAAGGGTTACAACCCTTACAACGACGTTGAAAATAAAACGTGATTTCAAAACCATGTGGCCATAAGACCATTTCAATGGTATCCATGATCGAAGCAACATAAAATTCCATTAACTAATTAAATTACAGGTGGGAATAAAATCCATCCACGATGGCTCCCACAAAACCCTCGTCAAATGTCAGAGCGGACTTCAAAACGCATCTAAAAGAAAATGCTGGAGAAGAGGAGTTGTAAAGCCCTCTGTCATTTGGGTGTAAACCCTCAAGAGAAAGTTTAAAATATGATGATTTATCTTAACTATGTTGGAGCCTGAACCTTTATCGTGGCCCATTTCCTGTCCTCAGTCAACAAGACACCTACGTCATACAAAAGAACAGTTAAGAATTATTTCATCTTTGAGAAATTAAATCGTGATGGTGAAAGAGAATATGAGATGGATTGCTTACCTTGGGCATATTAAGACGCGAGACTGGGAGGAGGTGACCCTGTCACTATCCTTCCAACACTCTAAACCCTGCAACCAAACAGCCGAGAGTTAGTAACATAAAAAATATGAACATATTCATTAACACAAGCATTGTAATGGCTTACCTTTCCAGGTTGCAGAGAAGGCTAGGGGTCGGCTCCTCCTAGCACCCTTATTTCTCATATTCCTGCAAAACCATTAATTCCACATAAGTATAACGTACCATTGAAAGATATAAAGCTCATCTTAAAATTTTTCTATGTAAACTGAAATTCTTACATGTTGAAGGGAAGCATAGAAGTGGAAGCTCATGGATGGGTTTGTTGAAGGCATTTAGCATGCTACATGTGGCCTTAAAATCTTGAACAACGTAGTTACACCTTGGAAACAAACAGGAAGAGTGCCATCAAAACCGTGGGGAAGTTTTACCCAGGAACCCTAAAATCACCTTTAAAGTTCAGAGTCTCTGCTCGCAGAGCTCACAGACCAACAACAATAACAATAATGAAGGCTCAGACATTCAAAATGAAGCATTAAACCTACTCCAAACCCTTCTAATCTCAATGCATTGATGGATGGTTGAGATCACATCCGGTGTGATCCATAAAGGCCTGGCTGTGCTGTCAACTCACAGCCAGGGTGGCTCATTAAAAATTTGATCAACTGGAGTACAACATTAAACCATTAATGACTAGCAAAAACATTGGCAAGAAATTCAAATCTTATTATATTGATTTGGATTAAAGTTCAACTATGGTAAACATTCCATAACCCCATTACATTAACATGTGCTTGTTGTCAAACCTTACACTTTGAACAAAGGTTAGCATGGGTCTTTAGACCTTTATCTTTGGGTTCAATACTATAGTCATAGTCTCCCCACTTTTGACACTTATAAAAAAATGTAAAGCATATAGTTAGGGAAAGGATCAAATATCCAAGTCTAGCCTTAGGGCCAAGCCAGGCCTTATACAATTAATAACAGGGGAAATAACATTAAAACATCACCTTCGATCTTGTTGGCGACACGCCACTGATTTGGAAGCATCCACCTTGTATGCAACCTGACCAAAGCAGTTATATAAAATGCATTAACAACTTTACAAGCTGGACGACCTTATCACATAATTGTTACTCGCTAAGAACGTAGATATGTTATGCATTATATTGAAATAGAAATGATGTTTTTGCAAAGTTACATGCATTAAAATAAATTATTTATGGATTTTCGAGGTACATGAAATAATGGTATTAGAGAATGGTTACAAGACTTGGCCTGAACCGACCCAACATTGTAGTTGCTTAAAACAGGAAACTAATCTAATTTTTATTTTTGGGTTTAATTCTCTTGCTAAACAGCAAGAGGTAGAAAACTTTATTTTTGCAGGAAATGATGGCAAAGTTCAGAATGCCTGAAGGAGAAGAATCACCCCCTAGAATACCGGTGAACAATGAAGGAGGTGAAATATGGGTAAACTTAAATGAGAGTAGAACCGAAAATCCATCAGAATTACAACATATTCTCAAATAATTATGATCAGAATTAAAAATGTTAGGGATGAAAACGAATGAATTATGAAATCATAAGAAGAACTAAATAACATTCTGATGGCTAAAATACACAGTAATGAAAAAGATAAAAACAAAGAATTTAAAGATTATAAGCCAAAAGCTACACCTTACAAGTGTAAGGGAAGAAAGCTATAATTTTACAGTCATAGGGATGAAACTTCCAGTGAGGAACCACCAAAACAAGAACATCAGGATTCTAGTGAAAGTAGTGGCAGTCATAAAGATAAAAATAAGTATAGACCCTATGAAGAAATTTCAAGAAAATTTAAGAAAATTAAACCTCCTATGTTTAACAGTGAAATTGAGAAAGAAGAAGAGTCTGAAGCTTGTTTGTGTGGAATGAATAAATACTTCCAAATTTATAACTATTATGATGAACTGAAGGAAAAAATGGCCATCTATAACTTAAGCAGAAAAACATATATTTGGTGGAAAGATATCAAAAAAGTAAAAGGAATAAAAGTGTTGGGTAAAATATATGCTATATCTAATTCAACACTTAAATTGTCAACCCGGGAAGGGAGCTTATGAGATGCAAATACTATATGTGCAGGATTGAAGGATTGAACTAATCTAAACTTACTTCAAGTGAACGATACTTGAAAACCTAATTACATTATTTAGAATTAATTCAAAATAAAATACTATTAACAATCCAACCTATTGACAAGAAATCTATCATACAATCTAATGACTATTTGAAACCAAAGGCATGCAAGTATCTATGCTATCCTATGAAGGTGAAGTATGAAACAATTTTAAGGAAATCTAAGCAATATGCAAATGGCTTGATAGCGATATTTTATAAGTTTGATATAGAAACAAGTAGAAGGCTTGATAAATTTAAATTAAGAAGCAAGTAGAAAACTTAATAAAGATATTTATTTTTTATCCAAATCTTATGTCATGAACATCTTTATTTTTTATATGAATGGAAAACTAATCTGATGATTAACAAGGAAACTATTAAAACTGAAATAACTTGGAAAATGAAATTATTAACTTTTTACTTAAAAATAAACTATCTAGAAACAAGACTGATAAATTCTAAAACAGTGACTAATTAGCAAATTAGATATGAAGAACTTAACTTTGGAAGAAGGTTAAAAAGAAGATTAAGGAAGATAATATGGAAGTAGGAAATAATGACATGGAAGTAGGAAATAATGACAAAACTTAATTAAAAACTCTATGTAACATGAAACAAGATTTTAAATTACATCTAAAACTATTAATTAGAAGCAAGAAGCATTACATTTTTAAAGCAGAAGAAACAGGATTTTGAAAAAGCATAAAACAATGCAGAAAGTGTAAAGGTCCGAATGACGATCCGAATGCCTATCTGAATGGAAGAAAATGATTTAAACTGAAGAAAGAAGTTTGGATGACTTTAATTACCAGCTAGCTGATGCATATGATCCTACTGTGCAAAAGAAGCAATAGGTTGATTAGTTAGAAGCTAAACTAACAAGAAAACTATTTATACTAATCATTCTCTAAAGAAGATGAACTATTTCTATGATATGCTAAAGCAAGACTGAGATGGAAGATAAATTTAACCTGCAGCTATAGGAAGAAAATCTAATGAAACTAATAATAACTTATAACAGAACTGAAGCAATGTCTAACTACAGATGATAGAAGAAGACTGAAAACAACTACAGAACACTATGCTTGGTTGACCATTCCTAATTCTGAAAAGTAAACTACGTTAGCAGCAAAATACAGTTTACAGGAAAAGCGTTAACATAATTACTTCTAACTATGAACTAAATTTGAACTATTAAAACATTAACTAGTTAACCATATCTAATTGTAAATGACAAAGATGAAAGCAAACTAAGAAGATTTAAGCATGACCAGTCATTGACAATTCTGCAAATGTGAATTATATTAGCAACGAGATAGATGTTTATAGAAAACAGAGAACTGACATCTACAGAAAAAACCAAACTAAATACATATACTAAAAATGTAAACTACTTATCTGCAGAAAATGAATACAAAAATATACTTAAAATGAAACCTCTGATTGTTGAGGGGCCCTTCCCAGCAACAGAGGTCGAAACTAGATTAACTTAGTCACCACCAACAAAACAACAAAACACAAGAGCTTCCATTCAATTAAGAAAATTATTCAGCGTAAATGTCTGGTTCTACTACTCTATCTCTCCTCCTATTTTCTTTAGAGAAAGCATCTATTTATAAGTTTACAAATGGGAGAGAAGGTCGACGTAGTCGACCTCTCTAAAAATAGCAGTCTTAATGTCTGCACAATGACCATATGGTGACTTATGACAGTGCATTGGTCGTTTTCCTACTCCACAATGTCGATTCTCCAAGGTGTGAACAACTGCGTGTTGGTTTCCTTCAACAGTGGGCAGAAGCAGGTGCTGGAAGGCTGAGCGTGGGATGACAGAACTATTGGGACGTCGATGTGGCAGGAGAATGTGCTAGCAGGCTTAGTGAACAAGGGAGCGGATCTTCTAGAGCATTGGCGTGAGTAGAGGCGTGTGCTGTCAAGCTGGGTGAGCATAGAAGTGGATCTTCTAGAATGGAGGCCCACCAACCATAACCACCATGTGGCTAATAGAACCCACGTGTCTGTTTTTTACTTTAATGGTCAGAAACATGCCAACCGTTGATTCCGCGGGCTGAACGCAAGGTTGAATGATGGGTTGGATGCGGCTGAACGTTAGCAATATAAACATGCAATATAAAAACCGCAGCCTATAAATCAAAACTAAATGCCAAGTATGCCCCGAAATGTCACATTAAACATTAATAATTCATAATATAGCAAGATTTGATCAAAATTCATGTGGTAAGTAAATATATGCATACCTCATCTGTTTGATGGTCTGAATGGCAAAGAGAATGACTTATTATAGCAAAAATGATGGAAATAACTCCACTCATAGTATATTTGATGATAAAAAATGGTGACAAAAATGGACGTCAACACTCCCCCAAACCGAAGATATGTCAGGTCCCACTAAGCAAAGAGAAAAATAAATAAGGAAGAAGTGGATGCGGCTGGATGGACTCAGAAAGGATGAGAGCGAGCAGAGTGATGGTAAGGATCAAGCAGGGGTCATTTTTAAAACAAGGTCCAATTGAATGTTTGAAAAATCATGAGACAGAAATTTGACATATTTAAACGATCACGCCATTATTCAGAATTTTTGAAACGTGTACCATAATAAAGATATGTGCGTTAATGAAATCATATGGTTTGTGAAATATTCAACCATGTTCCAAAGTAAACTTTGGATAGTTTGAAAGAAAATTTTAATCATGGGATTATAACATAGTGCATTAAAAATCATGATGATCTTTAATTAATAAAATGACGGTTCGCATGTTGATTTTTTCATATAACTTAATGAAAAGTTAAAACCATATGATAACTAGATAATAATTCTGAAAAATCGCAATAATGCATGATTAATCAATTCATTGGTTAAAGTCGAGATGAATTAAAGGAATGAGATCGTGCACAGAGATGACATTTGGTTAATCCTTGATATGGTTAGTTGATTAGATTTATCAATAGAATTTGAAAAATTAAATAGCTTAGCACACTTAATCATGATGTTATAAGCTATGGTTTCATTTGGATCATCATTCATTTGATTCATTTGACCCTTCATACAGACCATTTGTCTGTACAAGATGTGCTTGCTGTTGATTATGCAGAGAATTTCTGAGGCTGCCAGCACACGGAAGGATGATGTAAACCTGATTTTCTGAAACCTCCAGTCGCTCTCCTTTGTTCAACATGGATCCGAACATTTTTCTTCTGTTACTTGCATTATTCCTGAAACAACAGATCATTGTATATAAGCACTTTAATTGTTTTATAAGTAAGCAGAAAAATAGAAACAATTATGAATCCTAGTAAACAATAAAATTAATTTTTAATCCTCCCCCAAACCGAAGGTATGGCGCGTCCTTGGGCCATCAATAAATTACTACTGGGTTGTATCCTTCTTATGTAAACACTCTAGATCAACATCAATCAGCAGGAAATCCTAAAAAACATCATTATTCTAAAAACTAGAACTTTTTGAGAAAAAGATGTATTTATGATATGATCAAAACAATATCATACTAAGTCAGATTCTTCAATACATGCAAATTCATCAGTTTATGCTCATGAGGATCACATATAAGTTATGATAGGGGATTTTCCTCATGTCTCCCAAAATAGAAAACATGAAGTTACAGATGGTCTATAAAGCCTATAGGAGACCAGTCATCCCTGCTACTTCTCAAAGATTTATTGTTAAATTCAAGTAATTATGGACAAAGTTTGCACTTGAGTTCATTAGATTCCTAAGTTTATGGGTCCCACTTCTAGGATAGTGACATCCTAGGTATAGTATGAATTAGGAAACAGGGTCTTAAGTGCAACTTACAAACATTCTCAAATGGCAGATAGATGAAGTTCATTTACCATAACTTAACCATATATACTCCTTTCTAGCTAAACTCAAAAACAATTCCATACATTGAGGCATAAAAGAACCATATAATTTGCATAAATTATCCTCTCTAGGTAGATTTCCCTCTTTCAGCCAGGCCTGTTCAGTACCCCGTCAGGTTTACCTAGTCATACCACAGGCCAGTACCCGCTGCCAGCAAGCCTGTTCAGTACTCTGGCAAGTCAACCTCTTAAACCATTTTTGCATCAGAGGCTCTTGTCCCAGTGTTTCCACTCCTTATATATTTTCGGCAATTAAATTTGACTATCAAGGAGTGAATGGGGGAGCAGCTCTGAAAACCGTGCTACAAGATGGGATGGTATATGGGTTGGAGGATAATTTACTTAAAACTTTTTTTTTTTTTGAACCAAATAAATATATTTCTCCCAATATATTGGATACTATAAGTGATCTAACCAAATCAAAGACATAGATGGTTGAGTTTATTAATGTGATATGGATGTAGCCATAAGATAATGAATGAAAGGTGTCTCTAGTCCCAAATCTCACCTCTTTCAAATAGATTTATAGTAGTGTTCCCCACAAACTAGGAACTTCATTCACCCTTATGCTACTGTGTAGTAGAGATGCTTAAATAACAAGCCCTGATAATGAAGCTAGGATGTACTAGTGACCTCGGTTTTAGGCAGACCCTAATTTATGACAAATCCTCGTGATGTTTAAAGTTTGTCTTGAGTAACTGGTATAATAAGAAATATGCATGTATGTAAATGAATAATGATGTAAGATTGCTTTGGTTTAGTTGTTAACATGATCTTATTCTTAGTTCTTTTATTTTAAAGGAAAACATAAAGTGAATTTGTATGAATATCTAAAGCTAACTAACCACATACAACTTTTTATTTATATACATACTATCCTATGCTATCTAAAAGAAAGAAAAACTCATTATTCAAGTGTAAGAACGTTTCCAATGTAACCATGTGCGAAGCAAAATGAAAAACATACCTATATCCACATATGAAAAATTTAAAGCAGTGATTACCTGGATGTGGAGAATCAACCGACTTACTTGCTTTTGCAACAGAAGGTGTCGAATGAAGGAATGGTATTGTGGCCTCATTACCTCTTGGAACCATCTTTCGATGTAATCCTGATACTTACCTTCCTTCCTCATTCCATGCACATCCTTTTCTTCTGAATGTTCAATTGCTTGAGTACATGAAAGATATGTCGATAGATATGGGGAGAACTTTTCAACATCAGGTCTCTCTCCATCAAACGTAGTTTCCAAGTTTCCGGTTTCTTTGGTAAATTGGCAAGGAGATTTGCTTTGTAGCTCATGGAACTATGGTTCTTCTATTATTTCTAGAGAGGTAGATAAATTCTTGACTTCTATCAAGATGTATTCTTCTTGAGAAGAAGATATTGAGATCCCAGCTACTGCTAGGATTTGAGAGAGTTCTCTAATACTAATAAGCACCTTTGAATCCATGTCATTGGCTGGTAGGTTCTACCTCACACATGGGTTAGTTCTAAGGTTCTTACAACACCAATTTTTTTATTTTATTTTTATGCGTTTTTAAAATACTTTCTATTACTAAAACAAATTTGCAAACAAAACACACCACACTTGCTGAAAGAATAACACACTTGAAAAGAAGGAAGGCAAACTTTTATGAAATAAATTGTGGAAAATTAAACACTTAGATGTACAAAAAATAAATCACACTTGTGCGGAAAGGAACAACAAGGATTTGGGGCACCTCACTATAGTGGATGTGCAGGTTCTTACCTTTCGTCTTACCATTCTCCCCTCCCCCTTGTTGTGTAATGAAAAAGAAACCTATATACGTCTATATACCTAGACTCCAATCCCTTTAGCACCTCCCCGACAACGATGTCAAAATGTTGGGTAAAATATATGCTATATATAATTCAACACTTAAATTGTCAACCCAGGAAGGGAGCTTATGAGATTGAAACACTATATGTGCAGGATTGAAGGATTGAACTAATCTAAACTAACTTGAAGCTGGTAACCTACCTATAATTGAGTAAGGGTTCTAAATTATCAATTACAAGTGAACGATTCTTGAAAACCTAATTACATTACTGTTGATGCCTCGGATATCGTAGCATCAATCAGAAAGGGATTCTCCCCGAGAGACGGTCCCAATTAGACTATCTCCCGTTTGGTGTAGGGAATCCGTCCGGTTAGCGGTTCCGGCAACCGTGGTTTTGGATTTTAAATCCGATTTTACCGGTTATGGCCCGATCCACCTTTCTTTTGGATTTTATGTGTTTTATATGAGATGCACATGCCTAAATTATACTTAGTCTAAATGCAACTGAAACAGATCTAAATCTAGAAAACAGGAACACATCTATCTATCCCTGCAGGGGAACACGCTTAAGGGGGGAGCAATCAGCTGTAACAGTTATCGTAAGCAAAGAACAGTTAGCTATTATTTCTCACGGTCAAAGCTACAGTAAGATGAGTATCTTGAGAAGATAGCTTCTCATTCAAAATGGAACGCATCTATTGCTCAGAAAAACAGAGGAACGTTAAAGGATAAAGAAACAGATCTGAAATGAGACTTACAGAACGTGTCTATTGCTTATGAACAGAAGAAATCGAAATTATTTAATCTACACAACAAGAATAAAGAAACGGATCTAGATGCAACGAAACTAGAATCAAACTAAAAGATCCCTGCAAGGAGCAATTTAAAATCATGAACAATGAACCACATGGGTTACCCGGGAGAAAGAACAGTTAGCTATTCGATCCAGACAAAGAAATTCACTGCAATACACTTCATTGTTCACAAAAATAGAGAGAACGCATGCGTAGACGAGAGCAAAATCATTAATGCAAAGAAATAATTCAGCAGTCAAGAATGATCTCACATTGCAGAATTGCAGTCATTACAATAGTCCAACATAAAGCAACCCAACATTCCAAGCAAAACGTTCATCTCCCGTGGCTTCTATTAGAAAATTTCAATTTACAGAGCCGATACAAGATAGCTCATATCATTTGCCCAAAATTTTCATTCCCTGCAAAAAAGTCCTTCTTATCTCTTCTAGGCTCCTATTTATAGTTACAAAATTTTCCCTCTGGGCTGACACCTAGCATCCCCTCTCTGTCATTTACAGGGATTTCTAATATAATCGATCACCAAAATGGCCACAAAAATATTTTGACAAAAAATATGGACAGCTGTCCCACAGCTTACGCCTTACATATAACAGAAAATTTGCTAAACTCAAAGCGTTCCCTGCTGGGCACGTGTCTGGCTGAAAAGAGTGGCTCACTGAATTCAGCTTCTTCATTCCTGTGCGTGAGCTTCTCCTGGCAAAGGGTCGCCCAAGTTGATGGTCACTGATGCTGCCTGGGAAGAGGTCCTCGACTCCCCTGCTGATGCTGCTCCTAATTGGGAAGGGGGAATGGGACTGGCCAGAATTTCTGCCATTGTTGGGGAAGAGGCTGCTGGGAGAGGGGCTGCCGGGTCTACTGATGCTTCTGCTGCTGCTGCAGCTTTCCTGACCTCCTCTTCTATGTAACTGTGCCACACACCTGTATCCCTTATGATTATGTTTGCTGCAGCAGGAAACAGGATTTTCTGAGAAGTTACATTCTTCCCGAGCTCTATTTTAATGCTTTGTACTTCTGCTTCAGCAACTTGATATGTTTCCTTCAGCAGATGGTTGTGAAGTGTTGATGAACCGATGTAATGTTGGAGATCATCCATGGCAAGGACATCAATGCTTTTCACATACTCCATCTGGACGCCTAGCTCTTCTTTCAGTTGAGATAACCGCAGCTCTTTTCCCGGGAAGTCTTCTAGGGTCTGAGGGAAACTTAATGAGCAGTTATCATGGACTCCTTTGAGCTTTTGGTACAGGTTGTTGATTCTATCTGTGGTCTTCTGCACACTGGCCATCAGCTTATTGGCACAGTTCCGGCCAAACTCCAACAAGGCTATATCTTCATTAAAATCTTCCACGATCTTGAAAGGAAGATGCGGGGGGAAACCTCCTTTCCCTTCCCTCCATGCCATCTGACTTATGACATTTGCTTTGACACGGGTATTCTTAGCCTTGAGCCTGTGGGCTTCCGCATTCACCTCCTTTAGCATAACCATCATGGCCTTGAGTTTGCACACCTCATCAGTGATTAGCTCTTGAGAGCCATGCACTTGCTGTAGTATGTTGCATGACAGCTCGTGGAAGGGGGACATGTCCAAGGTTCTGCTTTCCGCTTGCTCTAAACGCTCAGCTAATGCCTGCTTGTCTGTTTCTAGCTGGGAAGCCTTTTCTTCTGCTCCACTCTTCTCTGCTTCTGCAATCATTATTTGGAGTGCTAGCTGGTCCTTTTCCTCCTCCAGGTAGCTGTACTTGTTCGCCAACTCCTTGTGCTCAGCGTACAAGCAATTATATTTGTTCACTGCCAGGTCTCTTTGAGCTTGCTCATTAGCCACGTTTTGCTGCAGGGTACGTGCTCTTTTCTTTGTCAATATATTTTCTTTGACTATAACCCCTACATTGGCAAATGATGCTTGTGCTGTCGCTATAACTGCGGAGGCCATGGCAATGGGATCCGCATCTGTGTTCTGCATGACAGCGACCTCTCGGTGGGTAACTATGTCGTCATGGAAAGGACTTTTAATCCTTTCTTCTGATTGGAGGACCATTGTTTTTCTTTTCTTGTCATAGACAAACTCATTCCATTTGGACACCGTACGCTTCCCAGATGGAGTGTACGGTACAATTGGTCGGTTTATGATGTCTATGTCTTCTTCCATAGGTGGGGTCCGGACTTCCTGAGCGGGGTCTGTCCCTTCCTTTTGGGTACTAGAGCCACCTGCCTGAGAGGTGTCTATCTCCATGTCCTGCGCACCGGACCCACCTACCTGGGCATCTTCTCTTGCCTTCAATTCTTCCTCCGCCTTCTTCCTTGCTTCAGCTTGCTCAATTTCTGCTTCTTTCTGCTTTTGGGCTTCTTCAGCCTCCTTCCGCAGTCTTTCATTCTCAGCCTCTTGTAGCTTTCTTGCCTCCTCGGCTTCCTTTTGCAACCTTGCCTCTTCTCTTAATCTGAGCTCTTCCTGAGCCCGGGCATCCTTGGCTTCTTTCTCCTTTTGCTGGATGGTCTTCTGGGCTTTGGTTGAGCTAGAGCTCGCTCCAGTACTTTGGCGACAGATCCTTAGCTCAGTCATGTTGCTGATGCCTCTGAATGCTTCCTCCTCGGCATCGGGGTAGTGGGAGTATTCGAAGTTAGCATAGTTCCCCTTGCAATGCTCGGCCACTTTACCCTTTCTGTCGTTCCTGTGGAAGATGACCTCACCGAAATGGAAGGCCCTCAACTCTTGAACAAATTCGTCGGCAGAGGCCACCCCTGAAAACTTGTAAGCACCTATGCAGAAAGGTAGGGGGGGAAAGGAAGCCTTGTGTAGCTTGTGGAGGAATGCTCCAATCCCATCCAAGAAGAGTTGTCTTACTGCTTCCTTGAGCACCACATAGTCTGTGGCATACTGCGGCAATATGTATGGGGGCTTAGTCCCTCCGAACATTCTCAAGTAGGTACCTTGTTCTGAAAAGTAGAAGTCCCCGTAATCCTCAAGGACTTCCAAAGCGTTTTGTGACAGGCAACTTGGTTCTTCCTTGAACATTTTCTCGTATAGGGGCATGATGAACCCCTCACAGATGAGTTTGTAGCTGGGCTTGTAATTCTGAGCCCACAACATCTTGAATGCAGTGTAGACCGGGGTTGTGGCCCTATCCCATATACACCCCAATCCGGGGAACTCTATCTTGGCCAAGATACAATCTATCAGGTATGAGGACATGAAGAATTCAGCCTTCTTCGAGGCCAGCCCGGGTTTAGCAGCACTTATCATTGAGGCCAGACTATCTGACAAGATAGTGGCCCAGTCAAACACTGTCCCCTGAAATGCCACATAGTGAATGATAGGGACCCACTGAATCTTGTATACTGTGCCATCCGGCATGCCGAATATTCTGCATAGCATTAAAGCGATCAATCTGTAAGGGGCCCTCAGATTCTGCACGTCATATTCGTCATTTCCCTTCTTTCTCAAATGCTTCCCTCCCCTCAATAGCTTCTTGGCCATCTCGACGTTATCCATCTGGCCCAACCATTCATCAGTCAGAGCTTGTTGGACACGGGGAAACCTGTAGGCCGCCGCAACATATGCGGGTTGAAACGAAGCAATAGCCACTTTCCTGCTGTCATTTATCACTCTCCCATCAGCATCTGCATGTTGGAGAATCCACCCGATCACTTCAGCACAGGGGAATAGCTCAGGGCGGGTAGCGGCTCTAGTTATGCCTGAGGCTCTGATATTTTGATAGATCGGTGCCTCTTCCAGCAACATATCTGGGATCTCTTGGTCCCTGATCATCCTGTATATGTCATCCCATCTGATTTCTGGGGGGACACCAGTGGTGCACCTGGTGTCCTGGAGCGAGGTTTCAATCTTAGGAGGAGCAGGTTTCTTTTCTGTCATCTTCGCCTTCTTCTTACTGGGTTTCGGCATCTTGAATTATCCCTGATAACATCCATATACAATTCATCATGAGTTTGAGCAACAGGTTGTATGGTTTTAGCCGAGAGCAACATCGTTTTAATGAGATAAATCAATGAAGCAAATATTAAGGAAGCAAAACATTATTTTAATCATAAGACACACATTGAAACATTTGAAGCTCTTAAAAGACGGGTATGGGATAAGTTATGTTGCGGAAGCTATTGGTTTTATTGGGCCGATAGGCGATTCGCGGGAGCAATTGGCTTCCGGTTCCGCCTCGCGGAAGGGGATGTAGTTCGTTATGGCTGCGGTTGGAGAGGTCGATGGCGGGGAAGACGCGGGTTGACTCGGTGAGGGCTTTGAATGCTATCGTCACACGCGGCCACTCGCCGAGTCAATACGGGATATTTTAGTCCGAGCGAAGGTAACGGCGCCGGGGATATGCTGATGGGGAGAGCTAGGGTGGCTGCGGCTTCAAGTTTTGGCTCTTGTGGCTTAAACGTTTACGGG
Organism: Larix kaempferi; assembly: GCA_027924585.1. Lineage (NCBI taxonomy): Eukaryota > Viridiplantae > Streptophyta > Pinopsida > Pinales > Pinaceae > Larix > Larix kaempferi. The sequence continues at coordinate 6,042,103 of BSBM01000792.1, forward strand.
TTTCGGCTTCACGTGTAGAGGCTGGGGCTTACTGAAAAGGGCCCAGGGTTCCAATTCCGAGTTAACGGTCCAGGACATGGAAGGCCCGTAGGGTTTCGACAACTTAACCCACGACGAGGGGCGCGGCCCGGGGTTTAAAACAAAACAGGGCATGGTTAACCGCCCGCACCCACCACTAGCAAAATAAAAAATTAACGTTTTTCATGAAGGCCTATGACAATTTTGAAAAACGAAAACTCCGTTTACTGTTCCTGACGGGCAAAACATAGCCCTTGACGGGTGTTTTGCCCGTCACAATCCCACTAAAACCCAATATTTTCCCCAAAAGGACAACTCAGTGGTGAAAATCAGGGTTAAGATCCTACCTGGCACCGTGGGGATTGCTTGAGCAAGGTGGCTGCGAGCACGGGTGCGCGAGGTGAGCTGGAGCGATTTGCACGGTATCACACGTCGCTGGCCGGTTCAAAACAATGGTGTATTTGTTGAGCCCCCCCACCGTATTTTATAAAGAAAGGGCACGTGTGAGCATTTAATTGGGTAGGTGGCGTGGTTAAAACGGGGTTTAAATTCGCCGCGCGTAGCGGTCACGTCAACGCACCTTGGTTTCCGTGCGACCGTCACTTGCGGGGCCAGTTCGCGAATTGCATCCGCCGTTGCGGAAAGGTTCAGTGAAAGCTTCCGACGTTTCGGGGCTTAATGCGGAAAGGAAACTCGAAGCCTTCCGCGAGAGACCGCCGCGTAGCGGACGGGTAACGCCAAAGCTTCCGCTCTTTCGGAACGATATAGCGAATGCTCCCGGTATTTTCGGAAGACTTTTGCGAAAGCTTCCGCGATCCAGAATTTTGAAGTCTTGTTGATTTTCGGGAAGGTTTGGCGAAGGCTCCCGCTAGTTTCGGAAAGCATTTGGGAATGGCTTCCGCCGTTTCGGAAGCAAAACTTATATTTTTTTTTTTGCACATTCGCCCGGGGTCGTTTCGGAATCCTTTTGCCGAGCGGGTTAAGCGATTGGCTTCCGCTGTTTCGGAAGGGTAGCCCGAAGGCTTCTGCGTTTCGGGAGCAAAGGCTGAAGGCCTCCGCGACAGCTTCTTGAGAAAAATCCACGTCCTTTTCATGGTTTCGGAAGGCAATCGTGAATTCCTCCGCGGGACTTATGGGGATGGCTTCCGCCGTTTCGGAAAGGTTTCATCAAACGTTTCCGCTTAGTTTCTTTGGGAAGATATCGCGGAGGCTTCCGCTGTTTCGGAAGGATTCCCTGAATTCCCCCGCCGTTGCGGAAGGATTTTACGAAAGCTCCCGCCGTTGCGGAAGGGTTCAACGAAAACTCCCGACGTTTCGGGAGGGTTCACTTAATCTCCCCGCCGTTGCGGAAGGTTGAAACTAAAAAATCTTTAAGTCCTTTGTTCCCTCATTTTCTACTCGGAAGGAAATCTAAGTCCTTTTCGGGAGACTAAAGCGAATGAGTCCCGCCGTTTCGGGAGGAAAGCCGGAACCTTTCCGCGGTTGCGGGAGGTTTGAGTGAAAGGCTCCGCCGTTTTGGGAGCTAAGTCGTTTCGGAGCTTGAACCGTTCCGCAGAAGCAACGATTGAAAATTTTCCAAGTCTTTTACTTCGGAAGCAAATGATGAATTCCCTTGTGTTATTTCGGCGAGTTTATCCGAATGGCTTCCGCCGTTTCGAGAGAACAACTCGAATTTCTCCGTGGTTGCGGAAGGTTTGGGCGAAAGCTCCCGCCGTTTCGGGTGGTCTTACCCAGTGGCTTCCGCTGCTTTCGGCAAAGAAAATCTAAGCCCTCCTTTCGGAAAGGTTGGACGTCTGACTTCCGCCGCTTCGGGACAATGTCCGGATTACCCCAAAACGTTTGGGCAAAAACTAAGTTATCTTTTGGCTCAATGGGGAGAACATGGAAGGATTGACGGCAAGCTGTTCAGCAGGGAAGCAAAATTTTATGTTGAAAACAGAGCTGACGGCTGGGATGGCTTCTCAAGCAAATTTTCTACAAAAAATATAGGAGGGGCCCCAACATGTACAAAATTTTGGGGAGGGGTGTTGCTGCAACAACAATGGCGAGTCGCTGGCGAACACAGATCTCTGAAAAAATACCCTACATGGTCCGGAACCCCATTAAAACCTCCGTCTCGGGTGCATTATTCAGCTGAGCATTTTAGACTCATGCGGGGAAAGGAGCACTTTTCCTGCTAGCCATTGGGGGAAAGGGGAGCTTTGACCGAGGCATCTTCACCACTCTCAGAGGGCCAGCATATGAGATTCATTTTAGGAGGGTCATCCCTCAAATGGTCACTACTGCCGGACTCCACAGGATTTGCAACACTTTCTCATGGACATTATTGTTCTTGTTCCTCATTCCCATGCTGCTGGCACCCTTCGGGATGCTTGTACTTTGGACAGCTTAGCTGTTTGAGCCTTCCAGGGATATTTTCTTTTGGACAGATCTTTGATTTGGACTCCTCAATCCATAGTGTCCTTTTGTGTGAGTTAGAATTTTATTGATTTGATTTTATCAAACTTCACGGACGGAGAGGAGCCCATTTTGAGCTGAGTCTTTACGGGATATTTTTTAGGTTTTGCATGTCTCTTTTGCTTTTGTCTCAGCCATGCTTTAATTGAGGCGAGAATCCCTGGAAAACAGACTCTTGGATGTAGGCCATTTTGGCTTTTAAATCAGCAGCACGGAGTCATTTCAATACCCCATGTCCTCGAGAGGTGCCACTTTCCATGGGTCCAACTTCGGTAACCTTCTTGAGATGCCTTTAAAGTGTGAGAGTGGGTGGAGCCCAATGATAGTAGTGAAGATGGCCATGGGTCTCTGCTATTGAACAGGGTTAATGTGACTAGCAGGGGAGGCTTCCCCCCTCTTGAATATTTCAGCGAGAGCACAGCAGACCGAGTTTACTGAGCAGGGTTCCAGACTCATGGGTTGCGAGTTTTCTTTGAGGGAGCTGCCTTCAGCGGGAGACTCAACAAAAGGGTGCTTCAGAAAACAAAAACCTATTGAAAAGTTCAAATAACAAAACAGGAAACAACATGGCCGAAAAAATAAAACAGCTAAAAGCGAAAGCGAACAGACAACTTTATTTATGTACAGGAAGTTCCAAGGAGACTCACGCGAAGTATTGTTTCAGGGCGAGGCCATTGAGTGGAAGGGCTACTTCCTCTCCCTCGAGATTTGCCAATTTATAAGTGGATGGGCCCAATTTTGCAGAAATTTGGTACGGGCCTACCCATAGATGTTGAAATTTCGTATGCATTCCTTTGCCTTCGTGATTATGGTCCCATTTCAGGACTAAATCCCCAACTTCAAAGTCCCTCTTGCCGGATTTCCTTTTGTCGAACCATCTCTTAACTATGTCCTGGTGTTGATGAAATCGGTCTTTAGCTTTGTGTCGGGCTTCCTCTAATCGAAGCAGGGTGTTTATCCTGGATTGTAAGGCTTGGCTACCAGAACCCTGAGAGGCTTGGGACAATTGCAAGGATGGCAGCAAGATGTTTGGGGGAAGTATGGCTTCCTTGCCATAGACAAGGGTGAAAGGGGAGACACCTAAAGCATTCTTCGGGGTTACCCTATCTGCCCATAAGGCGTTTGGGAGAGCCACATGCCAACTTCTCTGGTTTTCTATCACAGTTTTCTTAAGGATTCGAATCAGATTCTTGTTTGAGGATTCAGCTAATCCGTTTCCCTGAGGGTAGTAATTGGCTAAATAATGCAACTTAATTCCCCATTCATAAACAAATTCATTTATCTTGCAAGATGAAAAATAAGTAGCATTATCAAAAACAAGGGAAATTGGAACCCCAAACCTGGTTATGATGTTCTCTTTCAAGAAGCTGATAACTGCGTCTTCATTGATCTTGCGCAGCGGGATGGCCTCCGTCCACCTGGTGAAGTAGTCGGTAGCCGTCAGAATGTATCGGTGCTGTAATGAAGAATTTGGATTTATTTCTCCGATAACATCTATGCCCCATTGCTCAAAAGGTTTGGAGATGATGACCGGCTGCAATGGGCCTGCGGCCTTAGGTAACTTCCCAGCGCTTCTTTGACAGACATCACAGTTTCGTGCGTATGTGTGGGCATCTCGAAACAGGGTGGGCCAGTAATATCCAACTCTCAGTATCTTGTGCGCTGTCGTCTGAATAATGGCCACCTGCTGGGCCATCATGCAATTCTTTGACAACTTTGTTTGCATCCTCCTTTTCCAAACACCTCAGAAGGACTCCATCATAATTCTTTCTGAAGAGAATCCCATCAATGATCTGATAGGGTGCTGATTTCAAACGGAGTGCCCTTCTTTGTTTAGAATTCCAGTGCTCGGGTAGATATCCCTGCTGTAAATAGTGCACTAGATCTCTATACCATGACTGGGGAGCTGTGAAGATATGGCATACCTCAACCGAATTGAGCTCGGCTTCGTTCTTCCAATGTTGCTCTTCATTAGTCGAGTTTCCCGCCAGTAACTTGCACAGACCTTGTCCTTTGATGATTGTAGCAGGTTTAAATTCCAAATCATACTCCTGCAGAGCTGTGACCCAGTTCCCTCTCCTCTCTCCCAATTCCTTTTGAACGAACAGGGATCTAACAGCTGGATGGGGAACTATGACTTTAGTTCTGTTCTTCAAAATGTATGGCCTAAACTGCTTGACTGCTTTGAAGACTGCGTAGGCATGCTTGTCAACTACGGGGTAATTCAGCTCAGCCCCTTGCAGACCAGTGCTCATAAACGAAATTGGGTATTCGTCCCCCAACTCCACCTTTTGCGTGAGTACAGCTGCGAGAGAGTCATCCGAAGCGAAGGTATACAAGATGAAATCTTTATCAAATTCTAGACTTCTTAAGGAAGGAGCTTTAGCTACAACCGCCTTGATATCTCTAAATGCGTCCTTCTCCAAATCTGTCCACTTGAATTGTGTGCTTTGTTTAACCATCTGCTGCAATGGCTTAACGATTTGTGCAAAATCCGGAACAAATCTGCGGACAAAATTGATGGTGCCCATAAAAGACTGCATAGATTTTTTGTTGTGAGGCATTGGGATTTTATTAATAGCTTGGACCCTTTCTTGGTCGATTGACACTCCCCCTTTGGAGATGACATGACCCAAGAGCTTACCTTCGGGTACAGCAAACACGCTCTTCTTGGGATTCAAAGAAATACCATACTTCCGGCAACGGTCAAAGATGTGCCTCAAATGAACAACATGATCTTCCCTTTTCTTCGAAAAGACTGTCACATCATCCAAGTAGACAACAACGCATTGCCCACCCAATCCTCGGAAGGCAATATCCATCGCCCTTTGGAATGTAGCTCCAGCATTTATCAGACCAAATGGCATTCTCCTGTAAGCGAACGTCCCCCACTTAGTCCTGAAGGTAGTCTTGAGACGATCTTCTTCGGCTACTAACACTTGATTATAGCCAGAGAAACCATCGAGGAGAGAAAACAATTCAGATCCAGACACCATTTGTAGGATTTGCTCCATTGAAGGTACGGGGTAGTTGTCTTTATCTGAGGCTTTGTTTAAATTTCTGAAATCTACACATAGCCTAATCTCTCCTGATTTCTTCCTCACGGGAACCAAGTTTGCAACCCATTCGGAATGCCTAACTTTGAAGATTATCTTCGCGTCCAGGAGTTTCTTTAATTCCTTTTGGATCAGTGGTTCAAGAGTGGGATGCATCTTTCTTAACTGCTGCTGAAATGGTTTGACACCCGCTTTCATTGGTATAACATGCTGAATGATGCGGACGTCATATGTCTTCAGATCTTCATAGGTCCATGCAAAAACATCCTTGTACTGTTTAAACAACTTAATGAACCTTTCTCTTTCTCCTGGTGAACAGCATTTGCCAAGGTTGACAAATTTTGGTTCTGCCTCGGTACCCAAATTAACCGACTCATGTTGCATTGATGAGCTGTTAGTTTTGGTATTAGCTGGTCTTTTGAATTTATTTTGAAGATCGAATAGCATTTCGAGGGACCTTACCCCTTTTGGCATGAAATTTCCTTTCTCCTCTTCCTTCTTCATCAAATCAGCATCATGTTCTTCCTCATCTATTGCGGCTCCTTGAAAACTGTCTTCGTTTGTGAGGAAGCTGATAATCTGCTCATCATCATCGAAGATTCTGAAGTTTGTGATGTTATCGGGAATGGAAGGCCTGAAAATCAATTCAATCGAGCATTTATTATTTGTCGGCACCAATCTAGAAGCAGATGTTGCTAACAAATCGGCAGCAGCATTTTGCAACCTAGGAATTGATTTTATATTGAAAGCGTCAAAATACATGATTAAATCCCATACCTCAGCCTGGTAACCTTTCAAGTGCGGTGAGAGGCAATGAATGGTGTCCCTTACCTGTCTGACTACTATCTCGGAGTCACCAAAAACCTTCAGGTACTTAACATTTAAGCCAATGGCTTTCTTTAAACCATGCACCAAAGCTTCATATTCAGCGGTATTATTAGTACAATCGAATTCTAATCTACAAGACAAAAAATACTTGTTCTTCTTTGGATCCATTAGAACACAACCGGCTCCGGATCCTTCTAGAGTTTTAGAACCATCAAAGTATAACGTCCAAAAGGTATCTTTAGATTCAACTAAGTTAGTTTCTTTGTGGTCTACGTTAGCAACTAAATTGACTATGTTACAATCAACCTCATCAGTCCGAGAGAAATGAAGGAGATCGGACTGTTTGTCTGATTCATGGCAAAAAGTTTCAGCTTGATAGTTGCCCGGATCTATTTCTAAGAAGTAATTTCCCAGGACCGAGGAAGAGAAAGCCACAGCCTCATTTTTTTCTTCTAGCTGGGTTACGTTTTGTTTCATATGGGGTTCCCTAAGAACTTTAATCTGATTCTTCCTGTTCTGATAAGGCAGCCATAGATGAGACCAATCGGTAGCAAAGTAACCACTCAATTTGGTAGACCAATCCCTACTCAAAATCAGCCCATAAGCTTCAGGGATATCGACCACCATTATGTCAATAAATTGACAGACTCTAGGGTCGGCTGATAGTCTAATTAAAACATCTTTCATCTCCCCTATAACCTTGACAGCAGTCCTGTCTAATTGTATGATTTGAGCTGGAGATGGTACGGGCTGCCCATTAATTTTCCTACAAATTGAAAGTGGCATAACGTTTGAAGAAGCTCCAGAGTCTACCAGACAGTTATGAACATTGTGATTAAAAATTTCAAATGTCAACAGAAATGGCAATGTTTGGGATTTGGATTTCCCACCGATGCTAGCTTCGTTAATTTCGGGATTGTTTTGAGAATCTGTTAATGTAGTGCTGGGTTTTGGTTGTAAAACATGCAGTAGTTTGTCTCGTTGATGGGGCAAGCTACACATGTCAAATATTGATACGTTTTCTTTAACTTTCTTGATATCTTCGATAATGTCATACCCTATATCGGATTCACTCCCAATTCGACTTGGCTGATCGGTTTTGCTCATCGTGACTTTAGGTGGTTGAACTGTGTTGTCAGCGCTTGGCTGTTTGGCAGCTGTCTGGTTTACTTTGGGCTGTGGCGGGATGATTGGTATATGCCTCCTAGGCGGATCCTTCGAAATCTTAGGCTTATGGGAAGAGGTGGCTGGGACAGGATCCGCAATCGGGCCCTTGCTGCGAGTAGCAATATTTATGGTAGAGGGAGCGCTGTCTGCGTGATCTTCTTCTACTAATTCAGTCATAGGTATCCAATCCCACAATACCATGGTAGTGTCCGGGGTTGGTTCATCTAACTCAGGGCCTGACTCCTCTGGAGGAATATCCTGGTCTGGGATCTGAGAATCTAACATTTGGTTCATGACCAAGCTCATGGAATTGATCCATTGTGGGCAGCTCTTCTCCGAGTGTGGTTCTTGGTGAAAGGTGCAGAAATTTTCCATACCAATCTCATTCAAATTTAAAACAGGGGCAGTGTTCACTGGTGGATGAGACTGTTCCCCGTCTTCCCTTCTTTTGTAGAATGGCTTAAAAGGTTTCCTAGCTGTACTAGCAGCCTTGTCTTTCTCGAGATCTACGATTTTGTTAGATAATTTTTGCATCATTTTAACTATATTTTCCATATCCGTAGATGGCTCTTCCTTACCTCTCGTAAGGAGCAAAGGTTTCTTGCTAGCTGCTGGTTTTGTTTCCACATCTAAGGCGTGTTTAGTAATGCTATCAGCCTCTTCCTCTACCTTTCGAGCTTCCTCAAAATTCTCTATCAGGGTCGTTTTCTTGGATCGTTTTACAAACATTGCGATTGGACCTTCAAGAGCTGTTGTGTAGTATTCGATCAAGGATTCTTCTGTGGGTTTGTTAGTTTCACTAAAGTTATTTAACAGCGTTGTGAATCTTTGATTAAAGTCTTGAACCTTTTCCTTCTTCTCCATTCTCATGGATAGGAGTTCTTTCATAAGTGTGGCGACAGTCTTTTGGTTCCCGTACTTCTTAAGGAAACACTTTTCGAAATCTTCCCAACTAGAGATTGAGCTGGGTTGAAGGCTAAAATACCAAGATGATACCTTAGGCTCGAATGTGTACGGAAACAACCTGCAGACTACGTCTTCATGTTGTACGTTTAAAAGGTTCAGAGCTAGGTAAAAACTCTTGAGGTGATCCTCCGCCGAGATGGCTTTCCCTGGATCGTACTTAGGCAAGACCTTTTCTGGGTTTTTAGGGAGATTATGGAATGGTCCAGCTAGGTTCAGCGCTCCCCTTGCTCTCCAGGCAGGTACAACCATGTTTGGGTTTGGACGTGGAGACCCTGGTGGAGAATTGCAGGGTGAATCTTGTGGAGTACTTTTGGGAGTGGTACCTTCTTCGGGATTTTCTTGGTCTGTCTTGTTAAGAGTGCCGGAGATTTCTTCCAACGTCAGATTTACCAGTTCTTCAAAACTTTGAACAAGGATCGAATCACGGGTGTATTGCGGCTCCTTTCTGGGTGTAGTTTTCTTAGGGAGGAAGTTGACAGCGTTTAAACCACCTAGCTGTCTAACGTAGGATCTAGTATGTCTTCTCAAGTCCTCTATTTCTGCAAAAGGAACAGCGTACAAAGCTTCCTGAGGCTCAGGGTCAGAAATGAGGTGTTCTTGGTTTGTTAATCCAAGATCTGGGCTGTTTGAAAAGTTTTCTTCAAGCGGGTTTTCAGTGTTATCTATGACCGTGGAAGATTTTCCTCTATCAGCCATGCACTTCAGGCCCTCCTTCTAGCGCCAAAAACTGTTGATGCCTCGGATATCGTAGCATCAATCAGAAAGGGATTCTCCTCGAGAGACGGTCCCAATTAGACTATCTCCCGTTTGGTGTAGGGAATCCGTCCGGTTAGCGGTTCCGGCAACCGTGGTTTTGGATTTTAAATCCGATTTTACCGGTTATGGCCCGATCCACCTTTCTTTTGGATTTTATGTGTTTTATATGAGATGCACATGCCTAAATTATACTTAGTCTAAATGCAACTGAAACAGATCTAAATCTAGAAAACAGGAACACATCTATCTATCCCTGCAGGGGAACACGCTTAAGGGGGGAGCAATCAGCTGTAACAGTTATCGTAAGCAAAGAACAGTTAGCTATTATTTCTCACGGTCAAAGCTACAGTAAGATGAGTATCTTGAGAAGATAGCTTCTCATTCAAAATGGAACGCATCTATTGCTCAGAAAAACAGAGGAACGTTAAAGGATAAAGAAACAGATCTGAAATGAGACTTACAGAACGTGTCTATTGCTTATGAACAGAAGAAATCGAAATTATTTAATCTACACAACAAGAATAAAGAAACGGATCTAGATGCAACGAAACTAGAATCAAACTAAAAGATCCCTGCAAGGAGCAATTTAAAATCATGAACAATGAACCACATGGGTTACCCGGGAGAAAGAACAGTTAGCTATTCGATCCAGACAAAGAAATTCACTGCAATACACTTCATTGTTCACAAAAATAGAGAGAACGCATGCGTAGACGAGAGCAAAATCATTAATGCAAAGAAATAATTCAGCAGTCAAGAATGATCTCACATTGCAGAATTGCAGTCATTAGAATAGTCCAACATAAAGCAACCCAACATTCCAAGCAAAACGTTCATCTCCCGTGGCTTCTATTAGAAAATTTCAATTTACAGAGCCGATACAAGATAGCTCATATCATTTGCCCAAAATTTTCATTCCCTGCAAAAAAGTCCTTCTTATCTCTTCTAGGCTCCTATTTATAGTTACAAAATTTGCCCTCTGGGCCGACACCTAGCATCCCCTCTCTGTCATTTACAGGGATTTCTAATATAATCGATCACCAAAATGGCCACAAAAATATTTTGACAAAAAATATGGACAGCTGTCCCACAGCTTACGCCTTACATATAACAGAAAATTTGCTAAACTCAAAGCGTTCCCTGCTGGGCACGTGTCTGGCTGAAAAGAGTGGCTCACTGAATTCGGCTTCTTCATTCCTGTGCGTGAGCTTCTCCTGGCAAAGGGTCGCCCAAGTTGATGGTCACTGATGCTGCCTGGGAAGAGGTCCTCGACTCCCCTGCTGATGCTGCTCCTAATTGGGAAGGGGGAATGGGACTGGCCAGAATTTCTGCCATTGTTGGGGAAGAGGCTGCTGGGAGAGGGGCTGCCGGGTCTACTGATGCTTCTGCTGCTGCTGCAGCTTTCCTGACCTCCTCTTCTATGTAACTGTGCCACACACCTGTATCCCTTATGATAATGTTTGCTGCAGCAGGAAACAGGATTTTCTGAGAAGTTACATTCTTCCCGAGCTCTATTTTAATGCTTTGTACTTCTGCTTCAGCAACTTGATATGTTTCCTTCAGCAGATGGTTGTGAAGTGTTGATGAACCGATGTAATGTTGGAGATCATCCATGGCAAGGACATCAATGCTTTTCACATACTCCATCTGGACGCCTAGCTCTTCTTTCAGTTGAGATAACCGCTGCTCTTTTCCCGGGAAGTCTTCTAGGGTCTGAGGGAAACTTAATGAGCAGTTATCATGGACTCCTTCGAGCTTTTGGTAAAGGTTGTTGATTCTATCTGTGGTCTTCTGCACACTGGCCATCAGCTTATTGGCACAGTTCCGGCCAAACTCCAACAAGGCTATATCTTCATTAAAATCTTCCACGGTCTTGAAAGGAAGATGCGGGGGGAAACCTCCTTTCCCTTCCCTCCATGCCATCTGACTTATGACATTTGCTTTGACACGGGTATTCTTAGCCTTGAGCCTGTGGGCTTCCGCATTCACCTCCTTTAGCCTAACCGTCATGGCCTTGAGTTTGCACACCTCATCAGTGATTAGCTCTTGAGAGCCATGCACTTGCTGTAGTATGTTGCATGACAGCTCGTGGAAGGGGGACATGTCCAAGGTTCTGCTTTCCGCTTGCTCTAAACGCTCATCTAATGCCTGCTTGTCTGTTTCTAGCTGGGAAGCCTTTTCTTCTGCTCCACTCTTCTCTGCTTCTGCAATCATTATTTGGAGTGCTAGCTGGTCCTTTTCCTCCTCCAGGTAGCTGTACTTGTTTGCCAACTCCTTGTGCTCAGCGTACAAGCAATTATATTTGTTCACTGCCAGGTCTCTTTGAGCTTGCTCATTAGCCACGTTTTGCTGCAGGGTACGTGCTCTTTTCTTTGTCAATATATTTTCTTTGACTATAACCCCTACATTGGCAAATGATGCTTGTGCTGTCGCTATAACTGCGGAGGCCATGGCAATGGGATCCGCATCTGTGTTCTGCATGACAGCGACCTCTCGGTGGGTAACTATGTCGTCATGGAAAGGACTTTTAATCCTTTCTTCTGATTGGAGGACCATTGTTTTTCTTTTCTTGTCATAGACAAACTCATTCCATTTGGACACCATACGCTTCCCAGATGGAGTGTACGGTACAATTGGTCGGTTTATGATGTCTATGTCTTCTTCCATAGGTGGGGTCCGGACTTCCTGAGCGGGGTCTGTCCCTTCCTTTTGGGTGCTAGAGCCACCTGCCTGAGAGGTGTCTATCTCCATGTCCTGCGCACCGGACCCACCTACCTGGGCATCTTCTCTTGCCTTCAATTCTTCCTCCGCCTTCTTCCTTGCTTCAGCTTGCTCAATTTCTGCTTCTTTCTGCTTTTGGGCTTCTTCAGCCTCCTTCCGCAGTCTTTCATTCTCAGCCTCTTGTAGCTTTCTTGCCTCCTCGGCTTCCTTTTGTAACCTTGCCTCTTCTCTTAATCTGAGCTCTTCCTGAGCCCGGGCATCCTTGGCTTCTTTCTCCTTTTGCTGGATGGTCTTCTGGGCTTTGGTTAAGCTAGAGCTCGCTCCAGTACTTTGGCGACAGATCCTTAGCTCAGTCATGTTGCTGATGCCTCTGAATGCTTCCTCCTCGGCATCGGGGTAGTGGGAGTATTCGAAGTTAGCATAGTTCCCCTTGCAATGCTCGGCCACTTTACCCTTTCTGTCGTTCCTGTGGAAGATGACCTCACCGAAAGGGAAGGCCCTCAACTCTTGAACAAATTCGTCGGCAGAGGCCACCCCTGAAAACTTGTAAGCACCTATGCAGAAAGGTAGGGGGGGAAAGGAAGCCTTGTGTAGCTTGTGGAGGAATGCTCCAATCCCATCCAAGAAGAGTTGTCTTACTGCTTCCTTGAGCACCACATAGTCTGTGGCATACTGCGGCAATATGTATGGGGGCTTAGTCCCTCCGAACATTCTCAAGTAGGTACCTTGTTCTGAAAAGTAGAAGTCCCCGTAATCCTCAAGGACTTCCAAAGCGTTTTGTGACAGGCAACTTGGTTCTTCCTTGAACATTTTCTCGTATAGGGGCATGATGAACCCCTCACAGATGAGTTTGTAGCTGGGCTTGTAATTCTGAGCCCACAACATCTTGAATGCAGTGTAGACCGGGGTTGTGGCCCTATCCCATATACACCCCAATCCGGGGAACTCTATCTTGGCCAAGATACAATCTATCAGGTATGAGGACATGAAGAATTCAGCCTTCTTCGAGGCCAGCCCGGGTTTAGCAGCACTTATCATTGAGGCCAGACTATCTGACAAGATAGTGGCCCAGTCAAACACTGTCCCCTGAAATGCCACATAGTGAATGATAGGGACCCACTGAATCTTGTATACTGTGCCATCCGGCATGCCGAATATTCTGCATAGCATTAAAGCGATCAATCTGTAAGGGGCCCTCAGATTCTGCACGTCATATTCGTCATTTCCCTTCTTTCTCAAATGCTTCCCTCCCCTCAATAGCTTCTTGGCCATCTCGACGTTATCCATCTGGCCCAACCATTCATCAGTTAGAGCTTGTTGGACACGGGGAAACCTGTAGGCCGCCGCAACATATGCGGGTTGAAACGAAGCAATAGCCACTTTCCTGCTGTCATTTATCACTCTCCCATCAGCATCTGCATGTTGGAGAATCCACCCGATCACTTCAGCACAGGGGAATAGCTCAGGGCGGGTAGCGGCTCTAGTTATGCCTGAGGCTCTGATATTTTGATAGATCGGTGCCTCTTCCAGCAACATATCTGGGATCTCTTGGTCCCTGATCATCCTGTATATGTCATCCCATCTGATTTCTGGGGGGACACCAGTGGTGCACCTGGTGTCCTGGAGCGAGGTTTCAATCTTAGGAGGAGCAGGTTTCTTTTCTGTCATCTTCGCCTTCTTCTTACTGGGTTTCGGCATCTTGAATTATCCCTGATAACATCCATATACAATTCATCATGAGTTTGAGCAACAGGTTGTATGGTTTTAGCCGAGAGCAACATCGTTTTAATGAGATAAATCAATGAAGCAAATATTAAGGAAGCAAAACATTATTTTAATCATAAGACACACATTGAAACATTTGAAGCTCTTAAAAGACGGGTATGGGATAAGTTATGTTGCGGAAGCTATTGGTTTTATTGGGCCGATAGGCGATTCGCGGGAGCAATTGGCTTCCGGTTCCGCCTCGCGGAAGGGGATGTAGTTCGTTATGGCTGCGGTTGGAGAGGTCGATGGCGGGGAAGACGCGGGTTGACTCGGTGAGGGCTTTGAATGCTATCGTCACGCGCGGCCACTCGCCGAGTCAATACGGGATATTTTAGTCCGAGCGAAGGTAACGGCGCCGGGGATATGCTGATGGGGAGAGCTAGGGTGGTTGCGGCTTCAAGTTTTGGCTCTTGTGGCTTAAACGTTTACGGGTTTCGGCTTCGCGTGTAGAGGCTGGGGCTTACTGAAAAGGGCCCAGGGTTCCAATTCCGAGTTAATGGTCCAGGACATGGAAGGCCCGTAGGGTTTCGACAACTTAACCCACGACGAGGGGCACGGCCCGGGGTTTAAAACAAAACAGGGCATGGTTAACCGCCCGCACCCACCACTAGCAAAATAAAAAATTAACGTTTTTCATGAAGGCCTATGACAATTTTGAAAAACGAAAACTCCGTTTACTGTTCCTGACGGGCAAAACATAGCCCTTGACGGGTGTTTTGCCCGTCACAATCCCACTAAAACCCAATATTTTCCCCAAAAGGACAACTCAGTGGTGAAAATCAGGGTTAAGATCCTACCTGGCACCGTGGGGATTGCTTGAGCAAGGTGGCTGCGAGCACGGGTGCGCGAGGTGAGCTGGAGCGATTTGCACGGTATCACACGTCGCTGGCCGGTTCAAAACAATGGTGTATTGGTCGAGCCCCCCCACCGTATTTTATAAAGAAAGGGCACGTGTGAGCATTTAATTGGGTAGGTGGCGTGGTTAAAACGGGGTTTAAATTCGCCGCGCGTAGCGGTCACGTCAACGCACCTTGGTTTCTGTGTGACCGTCACTTGCGGGGCCAGTTCGCGAATTGCATCCGCCGTTGCGGAAAGGTTCAGTGAAAGCTTCCGACGTTTCGGGGCTTAATGCGGAAAGGAAACTCGAAGCCTTCCGCGAGAGACCGCCGCGTAGCGGACGGGTAACGCCAAAGCTTCCGCTCTTTCGGAACGATATAGCAAATGCTCCCGGTATTTTCGGAAGACTTTTGCGAAAGCTTCCGCGATCCAGAATTTTGAAGTCTTGTTGATTTTCGGGAAGGTTTGGCGAAGGCTCCCGCTAGTTTCGGAAAGCATTTGGGAATGGCTTCCGCCGTTTCGGAAGCAAAACTTATATTTTTTTTTTTGCACATTCGCCCGGGGTCATTTCGGAATCCTTTTGCCGAGCGGGTTAAGCGATTGGCTTCCGCTGTTTCGGAAGGGTAGCCCGAAGGCTTCCGCGTTTCGGGAGCAAAGGCTGAAGGCCTCCGCGACAGCTTCTTGAGAAAAATCCACCTCCTTTTCATGGTTTCGGAAGGCAATCGTGAATTCCTCCGTGGGACTTATGGGGATGGCTTCCGCCGTTTCAGAAAGGTTTCATCAAACGTTTCCGCTTAGTTTCTTTGGGAAGATATCGCGGAGGCTTCCGCTGTTTCGGAAGGATTCCCTGAATTCCCCCGCCGTTGCGGAAGGATTTTACGAAAGCTCCCGCCGTTGCGGAAGGGTTCAACGAAAACTCCCGACGTTTCGGGAGGGTTCACTTAATCTCCCCGCCATTGCGGAAGGTTGAAACTAAAAAATCTTTAAGTGCTTTGTTCCCTCATTTTCTACTCGGAAGGAAATCTAAGTCCTTTTTGGGAGACTAAAGCGAATGAGTCCCGCCGTTTCGGGAGGAAAGCTGGAACCTTTCCGCGGTTGCGGGAGGTTTGAGTGAAAGGCTCCGCCGTTTCGGGAGCTAAGTCGTTTCGGAGCTTGAACCGTTCCGCAGAAGCAACGATTGAAAATTTTCCAAGTCTTTTACTTCGGAAGCAAATGATGAATTCCCTTGTGTTATTTCGGCGAGTTTATCCGAATGGCTTCCGCCGTTTCAGGTGGCTTTGTTGAGTCGTTCCGCCGTTTTGAGAGAACAACTCGAATTTCTCCGTGGTTGCGGAAGGTTTGGGCGAAAGCTCCCGCCGTTTCGGGTGGTCTTACCCAGTGGCTTCCGCTGCTTTCGGCAAAGAAAATCTAAGCCCTCCTTTCGGAAAGGTTGGACGTCTGACTTCCGCCGCTTCGGGACAATGTCCGGATTACCCCAAAACGTTTGGGCAAAAACTAAGTTATCTTTTGGCTCAATGGGGAGAACATGGAAGGATTGACGGCAAGCTGTTCAGCAGGGAAGCAAAATTTTATGTTGAAAACAGAGCTGACGGCTGGGATGGCTTCTCAAGCAAATTTTCTACAAAAAATATAGGAGGGGCCCCAACATGTACAAAATTTTGGGGAGGGGTGTTGCTGCAACAACAATTACTTAGAATTAATTCAAAATAAAATACTATTAACAATCCAACCTATTGACAAGAAATTTATCATACAATCTAATGACTATTCTGAAACCAAATGCATGCAAGTATCTATGCTATCCTACGAAGGTGAAGCATGAAACAATTTAAAGGAAATCTATGCAATATGCAAATGACTTGATAAAGATATTTTATAAGTTTGATATAGAAACAAGTAGAAGACTTGATAAATTTAAATTAAGAAGCAAGTAGAAAACTTAATAAAGATATTTAATTGAACTTGATTTGATTTGGAAGCAAGTAGAAAAGTTAATAAAGATATTAATTTCTGATCCAAATCTTATGTCATGAACATATTCATTTTTTATGTGAATGGAAAACTAATTTGATGATTAACAAGGAAACTATCAAAACTGAAATAACTTGGAAAATGAAATTATTAACCTTTTACTTAAAAATAAACTATCTAGAAACAAGACTGATAAATTCTGAAACAGTGAGTAATTAGCAAATCAGATATGAAGAACTTAACTTTGGAAGAAGGTTAAAAAGAAGATTAAGGAAGATAATATGGAAGTAGGAAATAATGACAAAACTTAATTAAAAACTCTATGTAACATGAAAGAAGATTTAAATTAAATCTAAAACTGTTAATTAGAAGCAAGAAGCATTACATTTAAAAAGCAGAAGAAACTGGATTCTAAAAAAGCATAAAACAATGTAGAAAGTGTAAAGGTTCGAATGACGATCCGAATGCCTGTTCGAATGACAGTCTGAATGCCAATCTGAATGGAAGAAAATGATTTAAACTAAAGAAAAGAATAATTTTGGATGACTTTAATTACCAGCTGGATGATGCATATGATCTTACTGTGCAAAAGAAGAAATAGATTGATTAATTAGAAGCTAAACTAACAAGAAAACTATTTATACTAATAATTCTCTAAAGAAGATGAACTATTTCTATGATATGCTAAAGCAAAACTGAGATGGAAGATAAAGTTAACCTACAGCTATAAGAAGAAAAGCTAATAGAGAGAGAGAAGCTAATGCTAACTTATAATAGAACTGAAGCAATGTCTAACTACAAATGATAGAAGAAGACTGAAAACAACTACAGAACACTATGCTTGGTTGACCAATCTTAATTATGAAAATTAAACTACGTTAGCAGCAAAATACAGTTTACAGGAAAAGCATTAACATAATTACTTCTAACTATGAACTGAATTTGAACTATTGAAACATTAACTAGTTAAACCTATCTAATTGTAAATGACAAAGCTGAAAGCAATCTAAGAAGATTTAAGCATGACCGGTCATTGACAATTCTGCAAATGTGAATTATATTAGTAGCGAGACAGATGTTTACATAAAACAGAGAAATAAAATCTACAGGAAAAACCAAACTAAATACATATACTAAAAATGTAAACTACTTATCTGCAGAAAAGGAATAACAAAATATACATAAATGGAACCTCTGATTGTTGAGGGGCCCTTCCCAGCAACAGAGGTAGAAATTAGATTAACTTAGAGTAAATGTCTGGTTCTACTACTCTATTTATCATCCTATTTTCTTCAGAGAAAGCATCTATTTATAAGTTTACAAATGGGAGAGAAGGTCGACATAGTCAACCTCTCTAAAAATAGCAGTCTTAATGTCTGCACAACGGCCGTATGGTGACTTATGACAATGCACAGGCCGTTTTCCTACTCCACAACGTCGATTCTCCAAGGTGCAAACAGATGGGTGTTGGTTTCCTTCAACGGTGGGCAGAAGCAGGTGCTGGCAGGCTGAGCATGGGATGACAGAACTGTTGGGATGTCGATGTGGCAGGAGTATGTGCTGGCAGGCTGAGCGAACAAGGAAGCGGATCTTCTAGAGTGTTGGCGTGAACAGAGGCATGTGCTGTCAAGCTGGGAAAGCATAGAAGCAGATCTTCTAGAATGGAGGCTCACCAACCATAACCACCACGTGGCTAACAGAACCCACGTGTTTGTTTTTTACTTTAATGGCCAGAAATATGCCAACCGTTGATTCCGCGGGCTGAACGCAAGGTTGAATGACGGGCTGGACGTGGCTGATTGTTAGCAATATAAACACGCAGTCTGAATGAAGGGTCGTTTGAAAAACCGCAGCCTGTAAATCAAAACTAAATGCCGAGTATGCCACAAAATGTCACATTAAACATCAATAATTCATAATATAGCAAGATTTGATAAAAATTCATGTGGTAAGTAAATATATGCATACCTGATCTATTTGATGGTCCGAATGGAAAAGATAATGACTTATTATAGCAAAAATGATGGAAATAACGCCACTCATAGTATATTTGATGATAAAAAATGGTGAGAAAAATGGACGTCAACAAAAAGAGCGACACATAACCTAGAAAACCTTTAAAAATTTGTTTAAACAAAAGTATCTTTCAAAACAGTACTATGAGGAAAAAGAAAAATAATTCTACGAGTTAAGGTTAGGTGTTTTGACCATGAAAGAAATCTGTAGTAAATTCCTAAGTCTGCTTCGTTATGTACCTTACATAATAGATGAAAAAACAAAAATATAACGCTTTCTCAATTGCTTGCCTACTATGTTTAAAGAGCGGATTGAGTATGACAATCCAAAGACGCTAGAAGAAGCAATGAGGAAAGCGAATTACTGTTATGAACAGAATAAAAATAAAAGAGAAAATGTACCTAATTGGAACACTAAAAGACGGGATAAATTTGACCCAAGAAGAAAGAATAATAATAATAAATTTCACATAAATTTTGCAAATAACTACAGAGGGTATCAGTGTAACAATTATAAAAGTTTTAAAACACAGCACCCTGCAGCAAAGGAAAGAGAACGTTCCACTAATTTTAATACAAAAACAACATAGAGGGAACCCTTAAAATGTTGGGAATGTAGTGACCCGCATTACTTTAAAGACTGTCCTGTAAGAAATACATTTTTTAATAAAGTCCACTCCATTCAGGAAGCTGTTACAGTTGTAGATATGGCGAGAAGTATGCCCAGAATTAGTGCTGCATTGGAGAATCGACAGGCAAACCATCAAGCTTCAATGGTCGAGATCGAAGGTATGATAAAAAGTCAACCTATTTCCATACTAATTGATCCAGGTGCAAGTTTAAGTTATGTATCACCTAGAATTGTTGAGTTATGTAAATTAGTACCAGAAAATTTGAAAAATATTGGCTGGTATATGTGAAAATCCTCACATTGGATCCAAAGAGATGATGTAAACCTCACAATGAAAGAATTTAAGAAAATAGAAGAAGAATAGAGCAACAGAACATAGATCCAATGGAACTCAGATAGGAGTAGAATATTCACACATGTTTCATTAATCTGAATAGTAATACAATAATGATACAATGCACAGGATTCGAATACCAAGGGTGTAATTCGAATTAGCCTACACGGAGAGATAAAAAAAAACACTGGAGTGTCATCAAAGCATAACTAGGAGTCCTCATCATCATGAGTGGATTCATAAATGCACAAGTAACTGTCAACCAAAGGTCAAACTGAGTCTAACTGAGTGTGGTAGGTGTAACTAGCACATGGAGGCACTAACTGAATGAAGGAGGCTCAGTGGAGGGTGCATGAGGAACTAAATTGAGTTAGAATTGGAAGTCTTGTCTCACTGAAGGTCCATCAGAGTGATACAGTCAGTCGAGAGTCAATCTAGCCTTAAATCAAGGAAAGAACTAAAAACTCAACTAACTGAAGTACAACTGAGTGGTAGGTGAGAGAGGGCATCCGGGATGCATGCAGGGTGCACTAAGCACCAGGAGGGATAAAACTGATCAGTGAGAAGCTCTCGGGGCTAGCTAACTGAGGGCTAGGTGCTGGGACTGATGACTGGGATGCATGCAAAATCATGACTACATGCAGAATGCATGCATGACTGAAAACGCAAAAATGGATAATGCTGGTAGGACTAGGATGGAGTATAGGAAAATCTCAATAGTATAGTTAGCCACAGGTACTAAATGTAAGGTCACTAGTTATGTGAAAAATTATGAAGTATTGATGAATGAATTTAATATGCATGCTGATCTGAATATTTTACCATTAGGTTCCTATGATATGATGGTAGGAATGGATTGGTTGGAAAAACATAGAGTCATGTTAAATTGTTATGACAAAAATTTTACATGCTTAGATACACTGGAAACACAATTAAAGTAACAGTAATTCCCAAAAAACCACAATTATAGAGATCTCAACCTTAGAAATGAAGAGATCTGTACGTAAAGGATGCAAAGTTTTTGTTGTTTATGTAATAGATGATAAAGATCAAGATAAAAAACTTAAAGTGGAATACATACCTATCTTAAAATATTTTAAAGACATCTTTCTGGAATAAGTCCCTGGACTACCTCCGAAAAGAGACATAGATTTTACAATCGATCTGATACTGGAAGCGGTACTAGCATCAAAATATCTATATTGGATGAATATAATAGACCTTACAGAACTTAAATCATAGCTACAAGAATTAATTGACAAGAAGTACATTTGAACTAGTGTTTCCCCTTGGGGAGAACCGATCTTATTCGTAGAGAAGAAAGACGGAACCTTAAGTTTATGCATAGACTATCAACAATTAAATAAAATGACTATTAAAAATCGATATCCTTTACCCCGGATAGATGATCTATTCGATCAGTTCCAAGGGGAAACAATCTTTTCCAAAATAGATTTAAGGTCTGGCTACCGTCAGGTACGGATCAAGGATGAAGACATCTTTAAAACTACTTTTAGAACTCGTTATGGACATTACGAGTTTTTCGTAATACCAATTGGGTTAACAAACGCACCTGCAACTTTTATGTGTTTAATGAATAGTATTTTTAGCAACTACTTAGATAAATTCGTAGTCATTTTCATCGATGACATACTGATTTATTCAAAGAATGAACATGAACATGAAGAACACTTAAAAATAGTTCTACAAATTTTAAGAGAACAAGTGCGATTTCTATAAAGACATAATTCAATATCTAGGACACATAGTGCCTAGGGATGGAATATCTGTCAACCCCGACATGATTAAGGCTATCACTGAATGGCCAGTTCCTAAAAATGTCACTAACATAAGATCATTTATGGGGATTATGGTTTATTATCGAAAGTTTATTGAATGGTTTTCTAAGATATCCTACCCAATAACCTCACTACAAAAGAAATGTAAAAAGTTTGATTGGAATGAAAAATGTATGGAAAGTTTTAATAAATTAAAACATATGTTAACCATCGCCCCTATTTTAAAAATTGCTGATCATTTTAAGGATTTCATCATATGCATCGATGCATGTAATGAAGGATTAAGCAGGGTACTATTTCAAGGAAATCATGTCGTGGCCTACGAATCCTGAAAATTAAAAGAACATGAAAAAAATTACTCTACACGCAATCTAGAATTTGTTGCAATTATACATGCGTTAAAGATGTGGAGACACTACCTCATCGGAAGAAAATTTGTGTTAATGTCAGATAACATAAGTCTAAAATACTTTTTTGATCAATAGAATTTAAACGCTAGACAAGCAAGGTTGTTGTCATTTTTAAGCGAATATGACTTCGAAATAAAACATATAAAAGGTAAATAAAACAAAGTTGCAGATGCTTTAAGTCATGCAAATTTATTATTTGCGAGCAGCAGCTACAAATCTAATTTAGAAAATCAGATTTTAAATGCAAAAAATTATGATAAAGAGTACCAAAATTTAAAGGAAAAGGATGTTGAAAATGAAAAGAATCAGATAAAAAAAAATTTCAATCTAAATTAAAGAGGGTTAGTGCTGCATAAAAACAGATTGTACATACTTAATACAACAGAATTCAAATTAACTGTTATGAATGAGTTACATAAACGACCCTATTCAAGGCACCCAGGGTACCAAAAGATGATCACCATGATCAGAAAGGATTTCTTTTGGCTAAACATGAAAAAAGAGGTAGCAGAATACTTAGCTCGCTACATAGAATGCCATCAAGTCAAGGCAAAACACCAAAATTCAACTGGGCTATTGCAACCACTACCAATTCCAGAATGGAAGTGGGAAATCATTAGCATGGATTTTATAACCAGCCTACCTGAAATTTTTAGGCAACATGACTTAATCATGGTCGTAGTCGATAAATTGAGAAAGGCATATGACTTTATTCCAGTAAAATATACGTATAAGGCTATTAACATCGTAGATATATTTATGAAAGAAATTTTCAGGTTACATGGCGTACCAAAGGTAATAATCTCAGAGAGAGATACAGAATTTACAGGAAATTTATGGAAAGCTTTGTTTAAAGGGTTAGGCACTCAGTTGAATTTCAGTACTGCGTATCATCCACAAACAGATGGGCAGACTGAAAGGGTAAACCAAGTCCTATAGGACATGCTAAGAAGGTATGTAATGTACAAACCAGGTAAGTGGGAAGACTACCTACACTTAGTAGAATTTGCTTACAATAATCATTTTCAAGTATCAGCTGATATGAGTCCCTTTGAAAGTATGTATGGATGTAAATGTAATACTCCCATTTCATGGAGTAGTCCGGTGGATCGATTAATGTTAGGACCTGAATTGTTAAAATATATTGAACTAACCATGAAGTAGGTACAACAAAATTTGAAGGTTTCCCAAGACAAGCAAAAAAGCTATGCTGACCTAAAAAGAACTCATCGAGAGCTCCAGGTAGGAAAGCATGTGTTTATAAAGGTAAAACTCAAGAAAATCTCCTTACGGTTGGGCAGGTATTCAAAATTGGCACCCAGGTATTGTGGGCCATTTCAAATTTTGGCTAAAGTAGGGCCGGTAGCATACCAATTATCCCTACTTCCTACTGTTAAAGTACATGATGTTTTCCATGTTTCCATTTTAAATAAGTATGTTCATGACACTACTCATGTCATTGATTGGGATGTTATACAGGTGGAACCCGAGGGAGAGTTCCAAGTGGGACCGGAGCGTATCCTCAACATAAGAGAACTATTAATCTGGAACCGTACCATTAGACAAGTCAATGTTCAATGGAAGCACTTTAGTTCAGAAGACTTCACTTGGGAATTGGAAAGTGATATGCGAGAGGCATATCCAATCCTATTCCAGGATGAGGAAATGGACGAATAAAGACAGAAAAATAATAACACTGGAAGGACAATGTTATCCTGTAAGAGGAGGTGTATGTAATACACCAGGATTTAATAAATTATTATTAAATACTTTTCTGAATATTTTAAATAAATTTTAAATATTTTTTACAAGAAGTCAAAAATAAAACAATGTAATGGATTATTCTTTTATTAATAAAATTACTAAAGGGGGGACATAAATGAAATAGATGTTGCATTAGTGATTGTTGACCCACAAGAGGAAAATCCAAGTGGCTAAAGCTGCTGAGTGAGAACTCAAGGTGCAAGAGGCATCTTCCCCTAAATCAAGCCACAACTCTTAGTTGAGTGCTAAAGAGCGGGAGGCTCATAAATGACCAAGTCCTAGGAAAAATACTATATATTAGTATTTCCATAAGCAGCAGGAGGCTAGCATTGGACGGGGATTGAATATGATAATGCAAGAGATGGTGCATTAAGTGTATTTTTCTCTTATGGTTCAGCGATCAGGATCGGGGGTTCTAGAGCAAGTGAGTCTTGGCTTCTCTAGGAGTTGGTTGGGAGGAACGGCTAAATCATTTTTTTTCCCGACAATGGTGCTAGGTTCCTTGTTTTTTTCATATATATATTTAAAGTATTTTCAGTAGGATTTTTAATTTTGTGTATTTCATATCCAACCCCTAGAAGGATTATTTATGCATCTAGATAGAAAATATCTTTACTCTGCATCCGAATCCAATAATGATCCTTTAGTTTTCTATTTATAATATTGACCTATCTTGCATCCAAGTAGAATGTAGTTTTTTCGATGAGTAAATCCCCCTATTATATTAATTCTTGTTGTTCATAGAATATTAAGTATCATAACTAGATCATATATACTATATTCTATTCATGACTGTATGGGGTTAACCCCATAATTTATTATTTAAATATATGTAAATTGTTTACTACTAAAACCATTCTCAGGCACAATCGAGGAAAGAGTTTACTGTTTAAAAACTAAACATAAAATTTATAGAAAGATAGATCAAGACCCATCGTGATCACTCTAATCACTCGAATCATATATATATATATATATATATATATATATATATATGCCTTTTTAAAACAAAGGAATCATTAGAATACATATACACCATCAACGGATTATACCAGTCATGGTAAGTCTATTATATCAAATTAATCATTTAAAAGTTTGCAAATCTTTTGTTAAATAAAATAGTCATTATCCAAAATTAAAGCGACCGACGATTTGGATCTCGGATCAAATCCATCTGTGGGCTTATTTTTAAAATTAAAACCATACGACAAGTTTACTAATCAAACACTTGAATCTATGCAACAATGAATCCTTGTAGATTTAAGAATGGCAGTAAGCCCATCAAAGCATGGCAACCAGAGTTTATACATATACTTATTTCATTTTATTAAAACTGAATTACAGTTCGAAACAATAAAATTATAAGCATTTACCATAGCTCAATTTTACAGGGTTTTATTAATTAAGTATAGTATTCAGATCAAAATAGAGTTTAAACAAAAACATATACAACTACAACATCAATTCGGGACTATCCACGGAGATCGCAAAGACCCCGTGGGTCGTAATAAGGGTTACAACCCTTTCAACGACAATGAAAATAAAACATGATTTCACAACCATGTGGCCAGCAGACCAGTTAAATGGTATCCACGACCGAAGCAACATGAAATTCCATTAACTAATTAAGTTACCGGAGGGAATAAAATCCATCCATGATGGCTCCCACAAAACCCTCGTCAAATCTCAGAGAAGACTTCAAAATGAATATAAAAGACAATGCTGGAGAAGAGGAGCTATAAATATCTCTATCAGTTGGGTGTAAACCCTCAAGAGAAAGTTTAAAATATGATGACTTATCTTTAACTAAGCTGGAGCCTGAACCTTTATCGCGGCCCATTTCTTGTCCTCAGTCAACAAGCCACCTATGTAATAAAAAAGAACAGTTAACAATTATTTCATCTTTGAGAAATTAAATCCTGATGTTGAGAAAGAACATTAAACTGGATTCCCTACCTTGGGCGTCTTAAGACGCGGGCTTGGGAGCTCGGAGGAGGTGACCTTGTCACTATCCTTCTAGCGCTCTAAACCCTGCAACCAACCAGTCGAGAGTTAGTAATGTAAATAATATGAACATATTCATTAAAAAAATCATTGTAATGGGTTACCTTGCCAGGTTGCAGAGAAGGCCAGGGGTCGGCTCCTCCTGGCACCGTTATTTCTCCTCTTCCTGCAAAACCAGTAATTACACATCAGTATAACATAGCATTGAAAGATATAAAACTCATCTTAAACTTTTGTTGTGTAAACTGAAATTCTTACCTGTTGAAGGGAAGCATCGAAGTGGAAACTCATGTATGGGTCTTTTGAAGACGTTACAGCATGCTACAGGTGGCCTTAAAATCTTGAACAATGCAATTACACATTGGAAATATCCAAGCAGAGTGCCATCAAAACTGTGGGAAATTGTTACCCAGGAACCCTAAAATCACCTTGAAAGTTTAGAGTCTCTTCTCACAAAGCTTGTGGACCAACAACTATAACAATAATGAAGGCTCGGACATTCAAAACGAAGCATTAAACCCTACTCAAAACCCTTGTAATCCCAATGCATTGATGGAAGATCGCGATCACATCCGGCCTGAGCCATATAGGCCTAGCTGTGCTGTCAAATCACAGCTAGGGTGGCTCATTAAAAATTTCATCAACCGGATTACAACATTAAACCATTAACGACCAACAAACACATTGGCAAGAAATTCAAATCTTATTATATTGCTTTGGATCATAGTTCGACTATGGTAAACATTCCACAGCCCCCTTACATTAACATATGCGTGTTTTCAAACCTTACATTTTGAACAAAGGTGGTTCACAAACTCCAAAATATCTCATGTATTCGTTCATAGACTTAAAATGGCCAAATGTTATAAGCGAGACTCAGCAGCCGCTAGATCTGATGATCGACGACATTGATTGACTTTGGCAATGGGATTTATCCCACAGTGTCCGGGAGAAAGAGTTTGTTGGTGTTTATAATAACCTTACACACTATATCTAATCGACGCGTAGGGAAAAGATAGTGTGGGGGCTCTAAGTGCTTGCTTCTCCAAGAGAAGAACACCAGCCTGGAGCTCGAGACGTCTATGTGCCCCCCTATCTTTTGTTGTGCATGGAAAACACTCATCGATGAGTTAGCAAATGACTTGATAGCGTCGCCAAGCCTATGTGGACATAGACATGGTAGAGAAATGTGCAAACAATGAGATGGCACACAACAAAGGGATGGTGTCAGAGGTGGAGTGTCATGATGGCAGAAGATGTGACGTGGCAGTGCACAAGTGTCTAGAAGAGCTGAAGCTTGTATAGTGTTAAGATCCTGTGTTAAAATGTCTGTATGAAGACGGTCGTATGGTGTATGAAAATGCCAAAGGTATAAAAGAAATGAAAATTATATAAAAGTCCTAAGGTCATAAAAATGTATAAGATGCTAAAATGAATTATTTTTATAAAATATTATTATAACTATAAAAATATAAAAATACTTTATATTTTATGAAAAGACACTTCTTATAATAAAAGGGTGTGAGTCTATAAAGACTCATATTTTCATGGAAGGGTACATGAAAAGGCACACTTGTTCATGAAAAGGTGTAATGCAAGTATATAAGTTTGAAGACATCATTTGAAGAATGGTGACTGCTAGCAATATGTTGAAGATCAAGAACATAAGCACAGGAGCATCAATCCAAAATATTAATGAAGTAATCTAATTAAAGGGTGGAAGGGTGGAGCAAGGGAAGGTTGGTGCCTGCAAGTGGGAGTAGGTTCTCCCATCAGTTGTAGCTGATAAAACCTAGGGTGGCAGGGTGGATCTAGGGCAGGTTGGTGCCTGCAGAAGGGAAGTTGGTGCTTTCCTTGTCAGTTGTAGCTGACTAAACAAGGGGGTTGTAGCCTCCTACTAGTTGGTGCTAGTGAATTAAGGGTGTGGGTGCATCCTGATTGGTTGGTGCCGATCAAATTCTATTGTAACGTGTAAAAGCAATTTTGCAGACTAATAGACATGACTTTGTGGTTTTTCCTTTAGGGTTCCACGATAAAATGTTGTGTCCATTTGAGTTTATTGTTTAATGAAATGTTTAATATGTGTGCTTAAAATAATTGGAATTAAAAGAAAAAGTTTACAATACTGATTCACCCCCCCCTCTCAGTATTGCTAATATTCCATCAATTGGTATCAGAGTCGGTCCCTTTAAGGATCAGTCTAACAAACTGAAAGGGAGATCAAATTAAGCACACATGGATGGACTAGAGAGTGACTCTGAGAATGAAACTCCATTACTAGAAAAAAGAGATTACATATTTTGGAAAACAAGAATGGAATGTCATCTAAAGGAATTAGGATATGATTTTTGGAATGCAGTTATCAATGGTTACCTTCCACCAAACAAAATAAGGACTCCAGCCCAAAAGAAATCCAAGCAAAGTAACTCAAAGGCCATGGATGCAATCCTTAAAGGATTACCTGATGATGTCAAAGAGGAGATAGGTAAATATGACTCTGCAAAGGAACTTTGGAACAGAATAAAGGACCTCTACACAAATAAGAAGTTAGACGAAGCATGCCAATCAGAACAAAGTTCAATCTGCAACAATTCTAGTGAAGATCCTTTTGAAGAAGACTCAAACTGTGAAGCAGAAGTCAATCTTGAAGCTGAGCTTGTGAGTGCTTTGGATGATCTGAGAAGATATAAACAAAGGTGTAAACATTTAAAGCATATCATGTTAGAGCAAAGGATAAAAGAAGGATCAAAGAAGAAAGAAATTGAGCAACTCATAGTTGACTTTAAAATGCAAGTCCAAATGGAGCAAGAGAGATTGGAATCCTTGAAACAATCTCTTAACAAGGAGCAACAAAAGGTTGAAGAGCTCAAACAAAAGTTACTTGCAATTGAGGAAGAAAAGGCGACTTTAAAAAGACAATTAATGTCCTCAAAAGAAGAGCTACAAAGTTCAAGAAAACAAGCAGCCATCAGCATGGAAGAAGCCAAGAAGGAAGTTGTTGAACTCGAGCATCACTTGAAGATTGTTGAAAAATTCAAGAAAGGAACTAAAGCCCTTGATAAAGTTCTCAGTCTACAGAGATATCCCTCAAATAGATCTGTACTTGGATATAACTAGATACACATGATTGAAGGATCAAGATCTATTGCCCAGATTAATGATAAGGGTTGTGATGATACCTCCAAAGAAACAACCATGCAGCAGAAGAACCACATGAAGGAAAACTTATGTGATAAAAAAATTTCTCATTCTCATTTGAAGGACTTCAGAAGGAATGACAATGTAAAAAACTATCACAAGCAAAGGAATCCTAACAACAAGACCGGTTTCAGAAGATACTTACAGATGTTCAGGGGTTACTGTTACTCATGTAATAACTATGGACATAAAGCATCAAGTTGTCAAGCATATGGAAGACTTAACAAAATTAGGATAAATCATGAGCCCTGTGGCCCCTCTCCAAATTATCCAGTTGAATGCTATAATTGTCATAATTATGGTCACATTGCTAGAAAATGCACAACAAGACCACCTAGACCAAGATACACAAAGGTATGGAAAAGAAAGACTGAAGTACAAAACAAAGAAGATGATGAAAATCCCATCCTTGAAGTTGATGGAGTGTCAACAAAAGAGAAACATCATTCAAATGAAATCCTTACAGTAAAAGAAGCCCTAGAGCATGGAAGATCATCTTGCAGCAAGCCTATCATAGAATGGATCAACTGGTGATCACTAAAAGATCTTGAAAATATCTTGAAGGAAGAGTGATGATACTTTAAAGGAACAAAAGGTGCAGATGTTCAATTGGTTGTACAGAGATGACAAATACAGAGCAGTAGTGGAGTTCTGACTTGTGGACATCAAAAAACTATGTGTTTTGCAATATGACAAAATGAGCAAGATTATGGAGCACAATGGCTTGTTACTGTAGGTACAGACAGCAAGGTTAGGAGTCATTCCTCCATGTTTTGGATAATGTTGATGTTGATAAAAATTATCAGTGTTTATGAGAATAGTCAATTTTCCATTGCATTAGCAGATCTTGGAATTATGGAAACATGGTTTAAGAGGATGTCTTAGGAAGACATATCTAAAATGAATGAGTGAAGCTGTGGCAGAGTGTAGCATATGCTCTGAAGCTTGCTGAGAGGATAGATCTTTTGAAGGAAAGGATGTTCAGATGTTCAGATGGAATGTTTCTTACCCATGAAGCAGGAATCACAGTGGCAGTTCTACAACAAAAGTTTAATGCACTGTTTCCTCACATTACTGTTTTAAAAGTGAAATACTGCTGTGAGCAAGACTCCTATTTTAGCTGTGGTGCTGTTATGATGGTGACTTTTCTGTTCATGAAATAGGAAGAAGAAGAATGTTGTTTGTTTAGAGATTGATATTGATGAGTTTCATCCTTAGAACATTGTGCAGCCTTTAAGGAAGAACATAGGGTGTGCATAAGCTACTATGTCTTTACAAAATAATTGAGGACACAGTTATTTATGGTGGAATCCATAGTGATTCAAAGGGGGAAAAAGAAAGGATCTACAATTGATATCAGAATCTACAATTGGTATCAATTAGTATCAGTAATCCATTCTCCTCTTCAGATTGAAGAAGATGAGATTGTAGCACAATCTCATGGAGCAGATCCATCAATTGGTTCTATCAAACACTACATGAAGCTTCACAGCTTGTCATAGTGTTAGTTTGAGATGACATGGCAGTAAAAGACACTCAATGGATAATTATAAAGCATTGAACAAAAGAGTTAAAGACAATTCCTTTAGCAGACTTGAAGATAAGGGAGATGTCACTAGAAGAGGTAAAACAACTATAACAACAAGAATGGGACATTAATGAAAGGGGCACCATTCTAAAGAATGAGAAGAGTGCATGTGTACAAATGGCACATATGAAATGATTCTTCAATGCATGTCCAATATTTGGTATCATATTTGCAATCATCCAGGGTTACTGCAAATAACCAAAGAAGATAGAGAATTCAAACAAAGTGATGATACAATTGAGAATTTCATGGATGGTAGATTCAGAGTTGATGATATGGATCAAGACTTCTCCAAGAGAGTGAAGATGGAAGACTTCCCAAAGAAGAGTAGGATATGGCATGGGAAAACCTTTAAAAGGTTCTTGGAATTAGAAAATTTCAAGCATTCCATGGAAATCACTCATGCTGAGGTGGTCCTGTTAAAAAATCACCCTATTGAACAAAACAATTGGGATAACAGAGCTAGGGTTTTTTCTATTAAAGACAGGAAAAGGTTAGGGGTGATATCATCTCCAAGTTAAACCTCTCATGAAACTTATGCATCAAAAGTAGCATCAAGTCAGGGGGAGAGTTGTGATCTAAATTGAAGGAAATTTGTGGTCATATTTGAGGTAAATATGTGATTAAGTATGTGGATAAGGTTGAGGAAATACATCCCAATTAAAGAAAAAAATGTTACAGGGATAGTTGGAACAAACAAAATCTTCACTTCAGCAGTGGAAGTCACAGACAGAAGCATCGGCTCAGGGGAAGTTAGAAATCAAAGACAGAGGGAGTTATTCAACCCTTTTCCCTTGATGTCAAAGGGGGAGAAATAGAATTGGTATTTCCATCAATGCAAAAGGGGGAGATTGTTGGCAATATGGCCAAGGTTGAAGATTGTCATTGATGGCAATCAATATGGAAAAGGTTGAAGATGCAAGTAACTAGTTGATGACAGAGCATCATCGAACATATGACATGCAAAGCACATGTTGTCAGACAGATAACAACAAAGGCATAATGGCAGATGTTTAGGTTGGAATTGATGTCAATATATAAGTCAGATAGGTTGTCATTGATGGAAAATAAGATGAGATGACAGAGCAGCAAGAAGGGTGAGGACAGAGCTCAAAAGATGCATGCCAGAAATGATAGAATAATGCACTCCAGGGTTCAAAGAATGCATGCTAATACTGTGAAAACAAAGCCAGAGGTTAATATGCACAGTATAGGACAACTCTTGATGTTCAAAGTTGATTAACATGATCATATGAATGGTCGAGAACTTAAAAGTATATTTTTCTATTTTTATACCATGGGAAGCCGCACTCTATTGCAATTTCCCTTCTATCACTTGTTCGTTGGAATCTGTACTACGCCTGGTCACACAATTGCTCCTGCTTGCATTGTCAAGACTTAACTCGGAAGAATCTCTGGAGAAGGACCACCTGCAACAATAAATCAAGAAGAATTACTTTCCCAAAGTATTTTACAACGTCTTCAGCCATGTGTGGGGAAATAGCTTCTGCAAATTCCGATCAAGGAGGAAACTACAATACTGTTGTTGGAAATGGGAGCGTTAGACAGTAGTTATCAAAACTATTAAAGGAGTCACTAAACACAATAGTACCCGATGAGTCAAAATTGGAGTCCTTAATTTCTATTTGCATTGCCAAATTTGGTGACTATCAGTGCAATAATGCAATGAGCATATGGTCAAGGATCAAAGGCAATCAACCAACTTCAAGAATCCAAACTCTGTTGGGAAAGCAATAATGAAGAACTTGCCCCAATCTGACGTGATAGAAAGGAGCTCTGTTGCGAGTCCTGGTTTTGTAAATCTTGTTTTGTCAAAACTCGTGTAAATGATGCCCGTGTGAAGAAAGTAGAATTCTGGCGAATTGTTGATGGAATTGACATGTATGCAATGTTACCCTTGGAAAAGTAATGTGCTTTTGAAGAGCCCAGATTACATTGATATAGGGACGGTTCACAAACTACAAAATATCTCATGTATCTGTTCATAGACATAAAATGGCCAAATGTTATAAGAGAGACTCAGCAGCCGCTAGATCTGATGATTGATGACATCGATTGACTTTGGCAATGGGATTTATCCCACAGTGGTCAGGAGAAAGAGTTTATTGGTATTTATAATAACCTTGCACACTATATCTAATCGACGCGTTGGGAAAAGATAGTGTGGGGGCTTTGGGTGCTTGGTTCTCCAAGAGAAGAACACCAGCCTAGAGCTCGAGACGTCTATGTGGCCTCTTATCTTTTGTTGCGCATGGAAAACGCTCATCGATAAGTTAGCAAATGACTTGACAACCTTGTCGAGCCTATGTGGACGTACACATGGTAGAGAAATGTGTAGACAACAAAGGGATGGTGTCAGAGGTGGAGTGTCATGATGGCAGAAGATGTGACGTGGCAGTGCACAAGTGTCTAGAAGAGTTGAAGCTTGTACAGAGTTAAGAGCCTGTGTTAAAACACCTGTATGAAGACAGTCGTATGGTGTATGAAAATCCCAAAGATATAAAAGAAATGAAAATTATATAAAAGTCCAAAGGTCATAAAAATGTATAAGATGCTAAAGTGAATTATTTTTATAAAATATTGTTATAACTATAAAAATATAAAAATAGTTTATATTTTATGAAAAGACACTTCTTATAATAAAAGGGTGTGAGTCTATAAAGACTCATTTTTTCATGGAAGGGTACATGAAAATGCACACTTGTTCATGAAAAGGTGTAATGCAAGTATATAAGTTTGAAGACATCATTTGAAGAATGGTGACTGCTAACAATATGTTGGAGATCCAGAACAGAAGCACAAGAGAATCAATCCAAAATATTAATGAAGTAATCTACTTCAAGGGTGTAAGGGTGGAGCAAGGCAAGTTTGGTGCCTATAAGTGGGAGTAGGTTCTCCCATCAGTTGTTGTTGATAAAACCTAGGGTGGCAAGGTGGAGCTAAGGAAGGTTGGTGCCTGCAGAAGGGAAGTTGTTGCTTTCCTTGTCAGTTGTAGCTGGCTAAACAAGGGGGTTGTAGCCTCCTACCAGTTGGTGCTAGTGAATTAAGCGTGTGGGTGTATCCTGATTGGTTGGTGCCGATCAAATTCTATTGTAACGTGTAAAAGCAATTACAGCAAATAGCTTATGCAATTAAAAGAGACCTCATTCATGAATATATATTAACCTTCTAACAAGCTTAACATAGCATATTCATGGCTTACATTTATTTACACATAAATTCATTCCACAGATTGAACAAATAGTACATGTATGTTCCATGAGGTTACTTGACTCACTAGAGAGCCGAAGTAAACCAGATATTGTCAAAAAGATTTCCTGGAAAATTACAATAATTTCTCAAAAACAGTTTGAGAATTTCATCCTTCTGCCAGAAAAATAAAAAACTTTCAGCTATTTAGAAACTTATCCCTTCTAGGTCAAAAAGCAGTCCAAAATATGGCTTAGTCAAGAACTTTACTGATCCCTTATCAAAACATAAGTGATCAATAATTTCCTCCCAAAACAAATAACCAACTTCTTTTTTCATTGCATCTTTTGAAAGCTTATCTACATCAATGTTGTGCTGCCTATATATATGATCAATAATTTTCTCCCAAAACAAATAATCCAAATTTTGTTGGCGCATGCTATATGTTATTTCGTTACAGATGTAATAATTGCATTTCTTAGACCGAAAGGTTCTAAGCAATTGCCTGGCAATTCATTACAGTTAATCATTATGGGATCTTTAATGCTCTTCTTAAACACAAAGACCAATATGGGCAATTTGTTAGTCGTCATATTCCATAGAAAAAGTTTTGCTATTCAATTTCCATAGGGTAATCTTGCTATGAGTGAATTTTCATTTCCTGGTTGTGTTGTGGTTAAACCTGCATTAGTAACCTCGCTATACTCAACGTGCCAAATCAAATATGCCACATGTCACAATATCATCGTTCCACTAGTCACCCTAGGATATCATTGTTACAATTCCCTCCTAAATGAAAGGTCAGCTGATCCTTCTTGTATTATCCATTATGGCTATAGCTGAATTGATGGATAAAGGTTTTGATAATTAACTATGGAAACAAGGGGCGACAGATCCTTCTTGCCGTAAAACGGAAGTCGGGAAAAACCATTTTTATATGATATAACTTCCAAGGTGTTCTACTTTTACAATTTCCTTGTAATTGAAGGGTCGGCCGACCCTTCCTATTCCCCGTATTATTTTGAGATTAGTTTAACACTGGAAGAAGGGTCGATTGACCCTTCTGATTACCAATATTCTTTTCATAATATTTCGATACTACAAATAGGGTCGGTCGATCCTTCTTGTGTTCTCCATTATGGATATAGCTGAATTGTTCTATTTGACATCCATGAATTTACATTTCCCCTCAGAAATTTTAATGCTTTTTATACTATACCCTATACCTTGTACTTCTTAGTAATTAATCTTGGCCATTATGTTGTGCCGCTCTTGCACTGCTACTAGGTTCCTTCACCAGCTAGCTAGCTGCAACTCTAGTACCTTGGCCCTCTACGCATTCAAAGCAGCCCCATTCTCTCTGCTCCGTCAGTAACTGGGGAGCTTCCCCATTCTCTCTGCTCCATCTGTAACTGGGGAGCTTCCCCATTCTCTCTGCTCCGTCTATAACTGGGGAGCTACCCAATTCTCGAAGAGTAATTCCTCCCAACTCATTTATGAGGGAATTGTGCAAATATTCAACCTACGAAGTATGATGGAATATCAACAATACTGATAAGGGGGGGGGTGAATCAATATTGTAAACATTTTCTTTTAATTCCAATTATTTTAAGCACACATATTAAACATTTCATTAAACAATAAAATCAAATGGACACAGCATTTTATCGTGAAACCCTAAAGGGAAAACCACAAAGTCATGTCTATTAATCTGCAAAATTAGCTTTGTATGTGAATGATGAATGGCTAAACTCCATTTATGTAATACATGTATTCTTATGCTGTCACAACCTCATTGATGGATGGATGCCTCCTGTATGTTCTTAGAATGATAGGCATAATCCTAGTTATGAAGCTGTTAATTAGATACTTAATAACTTGACTTAGCAAATTAACTTAATATGATGATATTAATGACTATTATGTAATTGCAGTATGTGAAACAATATGAATCAAGTAAAGAAATTTACTGGTGCATAACCTGCATATAAATCATATGAATGATAAATCAAGCACACATATTTATATTTTTTATGATTTAACAATACAAATTAAATAGAGTTACATTTTCGGAAACCAAACTCGACACTTTACAAGAATTATAATCACAGTGAAATTGGACATACTAGTACAAACAAACATTCAAGTGTATTATTTAACAAAATACTTCCATTTTTATTTTATTCACAATCGGCCTCACATCGCTCATGACATCCAGGTGCAGCAAGCAAGGCCATAATTTATCTAACAAAAATGTGTCATTGACATCGTTGGAATAATTATAAGTTTTTGTTATAATACAGTTTCCTTCATCGTTAGAAACATGTTTTTCTCCGGAGTCATCGACAATCACAGTATTTGTCCAATCCCAACCATGGTTCAAAGTGTACCAAACTATACTTAAAGGCTTGCGATATACATTAAGATTTCCAACACCTTGAAAACCCTCTCTGGGTATGGAAGAACAATTTTCCTGTGTTAAAATTAATCTAAATTGTTCCCTTTTCAATCCTGTTCTT
The DNA here is from genome assembly GCA_027924585.1 of Larix kaempferi. NCBI lineage: Eukaryota > Viridiplantae > Streptophyta > Pinopsida > Pinales > Pinaceae > Larix > Larix kaempferi. The sequence goes on from BSBM01000792.1 coordinate 6,078,119, forward strand.
TGTAATAATCTAGGAAAAAACTCGTCAATGTTTTTTCGTTGAGAAGATGTCCATACCCCAACCTAAAAAATACGAAAGCATTTTTCAAAAAATTTCTTTAATCCTGGGCGTATAAAATAATACTTTGTTGATGTTTCGATGTCCGGTGGTCGTCGTAATCTGAGTTTCTGTTTACTATGTATTGCATGTAACAAAATGCCATTGAAATAAAAAATGATCAATGGTTTACTGGAAACAAATCTTCTAGTACTATCTGCAAACAAAAAACACACACACACAAACCAATCAATAAAATATTATGGTTAAATGTTTCTAAGTATATTGCTTTCATGTTCAACAATTTTTTAAACACATTACTAGATACATGGTACGATGTCCATACATAAGATGAGAACTGTGCAATAAAACTTACATCAATTAAATGTAGGAGTAACTGTAAAAAATATGCAAATCACTAAATGAATTTGTTTTGTACAATATGACGGTCATCTCAAATTCAATGTGTTTAACCAACGCCCCATTTTTGAATGAGGCCCGAGATAATTGAACAGAGCACACAACATTGTTTTTATAGTTATATCACTCTCTTGTGAACCGTCAAATTTCCAACTAGTTGTCATTTTCAAGCAGTTTTCCTTGCTATTATCTACTGATTGATATTGCCCTTCATCTATAAAAAACATGTCCGTTTGTTTATATATATCTCCATATTGGATAAGTACATCCTTGAAGGACTTTTTGTATATGTTCGGTACTTCACCAACATTATAGTATGAAGACATTGAGTGATTATAAATAGTACTAGGTTCGTATTGCTCTCGACCCCAAATAAATACAATTTGTTCATTTTTCAACCATTCAAATACACCTAGGAAATTTTTAATTTCCATGTTGTCGAGCCTGGAAAACCATAGAGCAACGTAGAAATGCTCTCTGGCAACACTGATAATTTTGCGGTTGAACATGCGTGTATAATAATGATAGCATTTATGGACAAAATGAGGTTGTTTGGAAGAATCTTCAATGTTGGATAACATCTGAACTCCAAAGAGAAATCCCTCTACTCCCAGGACCAATAGTTTCTTTTGCGGTGATATCCTCACTGCATATAAGAACAATGACTATATATATAACAACAACAACAACACTTTGTTCATGAAGTTAATGATCACAACAGATTCAATTGATTTAATAAAAGCATCACACTGAACTAATAATATGTTACATTCAGACAAAAATATCAACGTCTCCGAAAAAAACAGAAAACACATTGAATGGTTTAAAATAGGCAATGATAGATTACATCTAGAAAATTTAGTCAATGATAGGTTACATTTGATAGTTTATGATATCAACTGATTCTTGCATTTTATTCAAATGCTGCCAAAGTCCATGTACCAATTCAGTATCTGTCCGAAGGGACGATCCAATAAAGGGCTTACACAAAATATAGTTTTGAAATGGAACTGCTTTCTCAACATCACCCTCCAAAACAATCATTGATGTATTAATTTCCGAAGTTTGCGTTGGGAACTCCTTCCACACACTCTCCATATTTTTTTGTGTATTTCCTTCTTGATCGGAGGTACATCTGTCTCGAAACCAAATAAGTAAGAAATTTTGCTCATATGATTTATCTTTACCAGATGCCAACAAAAATTTTGTAAGCAGTAGCTTCCCCTCAGTGACACCACATTTAGATGACCAAATCCCAACATTGAATTTGGAAAAACGTAAATCCAAAAATCGAATGGCATTTGTTCGTGACTCATATGAAGTTTTTCTATATTTAAATTCACCATTTATTAGAGTAGTCTCTTCCCTCTTTTTTACTCTTTCATCTTTTTTATCTCTTTTGGAGTCATTTTCTGTGACTTTCTTGTGATATAGAAAGCCTTCCATTTCTAATATCAATAACATTTTTGTATGGGGAGCTGCACAGAAATATTGTTTGTCATTATATATACTTTGGAATAAATTTGTTTTATCAATTTAAGTAGAAAATATTTTCTCTTACCTGTCAATGGCATGCCAACATTTGACTGGTGAGTAACATCGCTGGAGACACCGCATTTTGACACCAAGGCGGCCTCTCCAGGTTCAATACTAGCCAAGTCCTCTTCTTGTGCTGCATTGTTCAAGCTCTCGCCTTGTTCATTATTGTCCAAGATCCCGCCTGGTCCCTTATTCTCCAATGTGACTTGCTGGCCAATCTTCAGGGACATCGTCGATGCCTGCTCTGGTTGTGGATGATCCACATGTTGACCTGGAAATGTGCAGGTATACATTTTATATAATTTTTTGCAGGTCACTATCCCCTTTCATAATTTACTTAATTTAACCACGATCTGTGCAAAAATAATTTTTTACCTTCTTGTCATGTTTTGTATTTCTTTGTAGATTGTCTATCACCTTCAGTTTCATCATCAGATATTGTAATTCGATTGGAGGATACCTGGGTATGCTCTTTATTTGAAGCTGTAGTAGAATAGGAATTTAAAGAAGTTATTGAACATAACCTACCGATAAAAGTAAAATAAAATCAAAGACATCTGAAAATGTTAATAGAAATACCTTGTTTTATACCCAATTCATGATAGAAGCTGTTCATGAACAACTCTTGTTGTACTGTCTCCACAATAGAAATAACTATTCTATCTGGAGACTTGGTCAACGAACAAAGAAGCCTACCTCCTGCGTACAGCGAAAGAATTGTGCCTTTAGAAGAGACCTGTATGGAAACTATGTGATCCCATAATTCCTGTGTGCTTTCTTTTGGAAACACATGGCTCCTCGCACTATCGTTGTTAACATTGGGCCGAGGTAAATCAAGCATCGGTAGGCCCTCGTCTTTCCAATCCATATCAGTTTCAGAGGTAGATAAAATATCCTCATCATTTCCAATGCGCCAACATTGTATAATAGAGAATCCTATAAACAAGTCCTCGGAGAATTCTCTATATACTCCCATTGTAGGATTCGCCGTAACATGTTTTTTTGATTTCTTGCTCCAACTTGTGAAAGATTTAGAAATCATACAAGATTCTCCATATCAGCTAGAAAAATACAAGTACATTCCTCTTGATTTGTTTCTAAGTAGTACAAAAACGCCAGCATGTCTTCTTCTGTCCATGGAATAACACAATTACACATATCCACAACAACAAATTCACAGCTGACTGTTGCACCAAAAAATGGAATTGCTCTGAGTGTGGTGACCAAAGAATCAGGATAACAACATTGAAAAACAAACTATGAACTATTTTCGACGTCTTCAATGGACATCCTCTCTTTATTGATATATAAATTCAATATTTTCTGAGCATCAATTGGTATTTTGGTACCAATATCCACTTCAAATTTATTCTTTCTCTTTTTACTCATAGAATTTGGTTGCTTTCCCGAGCATAAAACACTGCACAGTTGCTTGAGATGGTTTGGTGCAATTTTATATATTTCAATGATGTTATGGTCAGTGGCATTCTGTGATCGTTCAGTTTGAACATCATTAACTTTGAAATATTCAACGATTGAATGCCTAGTTGACCTCTCGTCCTCTATTCGTTTGCAATATTGACTTAAAGTTTCTGTGCAAAACTTTTTTATCGACTAATGTGCTCAACTAAACTGATCCATTGATTATATTGTCTGCCACAACGGTCAATTCATCTTCATCAAGATCACGCAATGGTCTGAAAAAATTAGAGCCATAACTCTTTATTTTATTTAGAGAAAAATCATCCTGAGCGATGCTCTTTGGTGAGCAATCCAAGGCGCCACTTTTGTAAAGCTCGAATACAGACTGCCATTTGATCCACAGTCGTTCCAATGTCAAAACAAGAGTTAGCTTGTCTTTAAGGCTCTCCCGGTTAACAAGAAAGATATCCATACATTGAGTTTGGAAAGACTGCAAACATATAAAATTGAATATTCTAGTTAATTTCCTAATTTCATAACACAGGCAGCAATCGAAATAATTTGATTGATAAGAAGAAAAATTCTATACCATCCAAACATCACTGGAAGCTTTTCCCTTTCCTGGGTGAGATGGAGAACTGCACAATAACCATCTCTCCCTCGCTTTTTCAATTGAAGAAATTAATGTAGTGTTCACAAATTCCTTGTTTGACAAATTTTGTTGTTTGCATAATTTGCTGATGATGTCTTGAGGAACGTCTCTATGTAGAATACGAGCTGTTCGATGCCGATACCTTTTATGGAGCTATTTATATTGATCATCTACAATGATTATTTTCTGCGCAGAAATAGTATGTTTCCCATCCAATATATAAAAATTTACTGATGGCAGATCAATTTCTTTTTCATTTTCAGGAAGAAAGGGCAATCTGGTCTCCTTATTGAAAGGCAATAGAATAACATCTATCAATGTTGTTGTAAATGTATGTACAAGTGATACCACCATCTTTTGCATGACCTCCTCAGATATTGTAAGTGCGGAGGCGCAACAACACATCTTGTTATGTCAATGGAAAAAAATTTCTCATCGAACAAAAAGTATTTGATCTGATATTGTTGAACTTCTTTTGAAGTTTCGAAGCTCTTAGTCGCTTTCCGTAGCATCGCTTTAGAAGGACATCCTTTGAGTTGTTTCAAGGTAGATTTCCCCACATCTTTTACAAGATTTTCGAGAAATGCTCTTCTGTTGTACGTTAGAATCTTTTCATGGCATACTGTTATCGGTCCCTTATTAATATTCATATAATGTAAAACAGAGGAATTTTTCCTAGCCAACATTTTTTTCCTCCATACCAACAAAATTCATTTCTTCAAGGATGTTGCGGTATCAATTCCGGAACAATTAGAAACAACATATGAGGGAAAAACCCACCCTTGCTTCGCGCAGGAAATCGGATCTGGATTGGGACCATTTTTCATTAGATCTGGTCAATAATCAGAAACCATAAGATCACACTATAGGCCATACATTTCACCAATGATCGCTTCATCTTGAACTCACAATTTTTTATCAGAATCAACAGGTTCTGCATATGTCAATATCCCAGCTCTAATCGGTTTTCCCTCGAAATCCAAGTAGAATAGATATATATCCGGGTACAAATTATCTGGTTCTTCCATCTCAACATACCATCCATTTGTGAATGGCAGAAGGTAGTGATCTTTTGTCAATTCAAAGCAAGGTATTTCCTGGTAGTTACTGAGCCTCAACAAATCAGCCATGCTTTATCTGCAAAACAATCAATATTAAGTAGTTAATATAAGAATGCATACAATGTCTATAATTATAAATTGGTGTTTTAATATTAGATGTATACTTGCAAATGTTCATGCTAATGATCGATGGTTAGGGAACGACCCCTCATTTTCAAAATCAATTGATTGATTAAGATCAAATATGCTAGCATTATCCATGATAGATAGAATGCACATTTTATAGAGTCGTTTGGGATAAGGATCAATCATAGAATGAGCGATAATCATATAAGGGGCGTCTGATCCTTCTTGTTTATGTGTATGAGTTTATCACATGTTTTTTATTCGAGTTTATGTGAGTTTTTGTGCTTAATTTATATGTATGTGAATCGTAATTGGACATTGATTAATTGGAATACAAGTGCGTGATTGTGAAGAAGAAGCACATAGTTTGACGAATTCGTAGCAAACTAGTGAATACATTAGAGATTCAGCGTAGTTCTATATACTGTGATAGCTGCCAAGTGCGAAGTCATCTGGTGTTCTAGTTGATGTTAAATAGAATGTTATGCGAAGATGGTCATGACATCTGTGCATCGCCATGGTTAAGAGAATCTTGATTATGCAACCCCCATATTCGCTTCAGGTTAGACTTCAACCTGTTTACAAGGTGATGCCAAAAGGTTGGCCGACCCTTATCTCAGTCTTCTTCCAGTGTTCACCATCCTTCATATACATGAATTGACACCCTCACCTTCGAAGGTTGAATATTTTTACAATTCCCTCGTAAATGAAGGCTAGGCCGAAACTTCTTGTACCCAGGACTCCTTTCGTAATAGTTCAATACAACAAGAAGGGTCGGTCAATCCTTCTTCTGTTCACCATTTTGGATACGGGTGAATTCACAATTCTCTACAAAAGGAAGGGGTGGCCGATCCTTCTTTCCAGATGTTAGGATTCAGGATGTGGACAGGGACTAGATCGACAATTGATAATAACTACACAAATCCAAGGTGCGAGGAAGGCAGCGTTTGAGAGATTGAAGACTGTGGAAGGCCGTGGGGCTAAGCCTGGAAGGAGATCAATGGTACCAGATCGATCATGCAAGATGGATGGCTCAGAGAAATTCCTTTATCCCTAGAGGTGCAAGAATGATAGGAAAGGATAGATAATATAAAAAATGGAATGCACGGGGATTTGAGTACTGTTTTATTCGGTTTCCCCCTTCCTCCCTTGGTTGATGTCAAGGGGAAATTTAATTTAGATAGACTCAAGTAGACTCTAGCACCTTGGTGAATGCACATTCTATCTGGGACCAAGTCCAACAAAACTGATGCAATAGCTAAACAACTAGCTCAAAGAAAAATTCAAAGACTTAGGTAAGAGAGCTACAATGGAATGTCACATTACACATATGGAACAAAGTTATATTCATTTTGAATCTTTTATATAATATAAGCAAAATTAATCTAGGGGTTTAATCTTTCTCCCATGCATATTGTAAGAAAATTTCCCACTTCCATAGGTATGTTCTTCCTCCATGAGATCAAATGTGCTAATCCTTAAAATTGGACAAAAGTATTTGCAGGCCACCCGATAATTTGAAAATATTTATGGTATTAATAATGGAATTTAGCTGCATTGAATAGATGGAAACCTTAATTAAGCTTGGACAATTATTGGACAACAAGCTCTACAAATCATACAAAGATAACAAATAAAAATTATTAAAGAGTATTGATTGGATTGTTTCTTATCTCTTCTTTCCCACTAGACCAAATCATGTTGACAGTAACTAAATGGCTACCTTACCTTTGTTAAAAATTGCCATGCAATGAATGGGTGGCCGTCCCTTCTTCTACCAAGTATTCTTTTCATAATAGTTCTAGACTACAAGAAGGGTCGGCCAATCTTTCTTGTCTTCAACATTCTGGATATAGGTGAACTCTTGGATATAGGTGTTCACAATTTTATACTAAACAAAGGGGTGGTTGATCCTTCTTGTAGCCAATCTATGTTCCCCACTATTTACAGTGGATGTAGGGAGTCAGGAATTGTTGTCCCATCCCTCAATCTGCATTATGGGTTGCGAGATAGTGGTACTGATGGAACGTTTTAAGAAATCTAAGTATCCACAATCTGCAACATATTTGTGTCTTCGATAAAGGCGATGAAATCCTCATGCGGGGTGCAAGAAGGGTTGGTCGACCTTTCTTGTGTCGAGTATTCTGTTCAAAATAGTTCTAGGCTACAAGAAGGGTCGGTCGATCTTTCTTGTGTTCACCATTCCGGATACAGGTGAATTGTAACCTATAGGTGTCTACAGTTCTGTACTAAACGAAGGGGCGACCGATTCTTCTTGTCCCATGTTGGGACAAATATTGTTGATATGTTATAACTTAACCAATATACCGATCCCAACTGTAATTTCATTGCGGACGTTGGAAGTCTGGAATTGTTGTCCCATCCTAGGCGGGTTGAATATTTTTACAATTCACTCATAAATGAAGTGTCAGCCGACCTTTCTTCTGCCGAGTATTCTGTTCAAAATAGTTCTATACTGCAAGAAGGGTCGGTCGATCCTTCTAGTTTTCACCATTCTGGATACAGGTGAATGGTTGGATATAGTTGTTCACAATTTTTTAATAAACGGAGGGGCAGCCGATCTTTCGTGTCAGGGGTCGAAAGTCGGGATAAATATTGTTTATATGTTATAACTTAGCCAATCTCAGTTCTAGGATGAAATCTGCATTAATTTGGAAGAAAGAACATTGACAATATTTAAATGTGTGGATCAGAGCATATAAAATGAATTATAATACAGTCAACTATGAGGCAAAGCGATAAGATGGTGTAACACGAAATACATCCACAAAAGAGAAATTAAAAGACCGAAGAAAGTTAAAACATATGAATCTCTGTTTCAGATATACGTTTACTTCTGTTCTTCATTAAAGTCTTCAAAAAATATTACGTCACTGTATTTTTTGCTCTAGGATCCAACCCCTATTACTCTATAAAATCAAAATTTATACAAAACGATCTTTGAAATCATCACTAAAAAAATAAATTTCAAAGAAATCTCTCTGATCCAACCCCTATTATCTTGTTCAAATTTGAATAAATTTTCCATTTATTTCAATCCTTCTACTGTTTGATGATCAAAAGCCTTGTTTCCATTTAGATGTCTCCTTTGCGATATAATTTGATGAGGATCATAATTCATCCTTTCATCCCCCTAGAAATCCATAATCTTCAGTAATTTTTCTACTACAGAGAGGGCTACCTCACTCTTAATGATGAATGGACCAACTTTAAGGGGGAATTTCACATCAGATGCTTTTTTGAAATCACATAAATGTTATTATGAATGTAACCTTTGTCTATTAAATTCCAGGGCAAAAACCCTCGCTGTTAAAAAGGCTAGCTCTAGATATGGTGCTCCAGTAAAACCATACACCCTAATTACAAGATGTTCTCTATACAAGAACCAATCACCTATTTGGCCTTCTGGTGTGGGATGCAAAGTTTTTTTTTCTTCTAACACTCGGGGCATTTTAGCATTAAAAATAATTCTGTAAATTTCTGCCATGATTTTATGGGTGAACTCAAACATATTGACATGTTTATTAAGGTCATGAGAAAAGATGGTACCAAGAAACTTGGATTTTGAAATGTTTGAACAATATGACTGATACCTGAAATGGTTCAACTGGTTGAAATTCACCAACTGGACATGAATCGCTTCAGCTAGGAATTCATCAAAATTAAAACAACACACCGAACTTGACTCTGACTCTGGTGAAATTACTTGAAGAAGGAAGCCTAACATAACTTCCGTGATTCGACTTATCACTATCTAGACCTAAAATTTGACTCAACAAGGACAAAACTAACTGGGTATCTCGCTGAAAGACATCACTACTCAATGGGAACGATAGGTTTTCATGCAACTGGCCATCTTTCAAGACTTGTAATAAAAACTTGTCTTTTTCTGCAGGACTGTTGTTTCTATAAAATTTTCCAAATTTTCTTCATTAAACGACTCAGGGCTTTTGGGAAATGTTTCAGGTAAACTTAGAACCTCATGGATAGTCTGTGCATTTACTGGGCATAGAATTTTGGTTGTTTTTACATTAATGATTACCCTTTCGCCCTGCGAATAATTCGCCACACACCAAAAAATAAATTCGGGGAAGTGTAGGGTTTGTTCGACACAAAAATAGTACATAAAAGAACTAAAAACATTAAATACATCCTTTCCCTGCAACTTAAACTCCATTAATTTCTCCTTAGACTACAAAATACTACACATAGACAAAATAAGGTCGAAAACAAGGTCAAATACAAGCTTCTCTTTTTCATCTAAACTTTCATTGAAGGGAAGAAGGTCTTGGGTTTTTGCCATTTGGGACACAAAATCTAAACACTGAGGGTTTCAAGTTACCTGTGAACTGTGAAGTGAGCTTCTTGGGTGTTGTTCCAGTTGATGAAGACAATGACATGTTTCACACAGACCGTTCTTTTCTTCCAGGTTATAAGCGACAAAAACATTTTTTAAAACTTCGAACAAACCTTTTATAGAACATATGCTTAGGTGGTTTCCGAACTTGCGATGAGCGGTTTAAATTTAACCGATTTTCATAGCGGGCTCCACCAATGCTTGCCACGTGGTAAGCGATTTAATTTCTGCTCTACCTTTTCCAAGTTTAACCACCGTGCACTTTCAAGCGCGGGAACCCATTTCCACCATTGATTATCTGGGTGTGTTTGCCACGTTGCTACACATTTGCAACTTTTGGTGTGAGTTGTCCAATTTTTTAGCGCCTTTTCCACCTTCGCCCTTGGAGTGAGAAACCTTATGTAGACACCTTAGAACAGTGACAATATTTGCATTGTTCCTCTCTATAAACATTAATAACCCAATATTCCAAATAGAATAAATTTAAAAAACATAAAGACAAAAATGCTAACAATATGAAGAAATCACTTGTTTGATGAATAATACCAATTCTAGACATTGTTTGTAGATGGGTTTGTAGAAGATCTAGTGTAACATGGGAAGAAGTCGGTGAAGAAGAGGGAGAGACAACCATAAGAGATAAGAGAAGTATAAACAACAAGATCAATCTTCCAATATGGCATTGATGGCATTGAGATGAAACATTAAAATTAGGAAAAGAAGGAGAGATCACATGTCATAGCAATAACATCTAAGGTTGTGTTGTTTTTTTAAACAACCCATTTCATATTAGCTCCATAATTATATTGTTCATGCTTGACTATTAATAACTCAAATGCTTCCAAATGGCTCCAAATGCTTCTGATTTGGGTCTCAAGGTGTTTGAAAGGTATTAGGACATAAAAAGTGACAAAATTTGCATTGTTCCTCTCTACGGCTTTTAATAAGCAATGTCTAACTGAGATAAACCAAGAACCCATATAGAGGAAATCTTAGAAACATAAAAAATACTTAACAATTTGAAAAAAACATTTGAAAAATATTCATAACCGTTGAGATTGAATTGACAAGTAATCAAACTTCTAATAGAAAAACCAAGGTTGGATGCAAATGGAATACAATCTATGCAATTTCCAATGAATATAGAGATCGATAAACATAAAAGAGGGAGTGAATCTAAAAAATTGTTCATGAATACAAAAACTATTATCTTGAATCACTTCATTAAAAAACGCCACTCCTTTGAAGCCCTTTGGCAACTTGAAAGTGGACGAAAAAGTGTGAAGGTAACATTAACCAAAGCTAAAGCTATAACCAATTCGTGAGTCTTTAGATAGTTTTAGAAAGTGCTTTTGACAACTATGGGGTTTTATGCTTTTAGTAAGCCTTACTTTCTTGTGTTTTTCAACTGGCCTGTAAGGCATAATTTCTTTACGTTAAATTCTTGTGTAATGTCCCCAACTTGGAACTTTTCCCAATTCGGTCAATTTCCAAAACTTGGACTAGTGAAGCCTCAAAATGTCCCAAATGATCCTAAATGCTTTCGAGCTATGTCTAGAGTGGATTGAGGTGTAATATGACACATTTATGCAGCTATTATAGGCATGGTAAATTCCAATAGACTTCAATCACTTGCATTTACAATTAGAGAATGAAAGGAAGAATCACTAGGAAAATCTATGTTGAAGCCCCGAAGGGTAGATGGCTCCAAAAGACTCTTTAAAGGATTTCGAATTGGTTCTGAAGGTATATGGAGGGTATTAAGAAATAAAAAGGAACCTCATCGGTGATTATATACTAATATCATAATACTTCTGTAACATCCATTTAACTTCGGGAGAAGTTGGGGAATTTTACTAGTCAAATCGAGGTTCAAAACCCCCAAGGGTAGGGGATGAACATGGATTGTGATAGTGACATCAATACAATGATACATGGATAATGACATATAGGTATAAGGACATAGATACACGTATAGGTTTATGGAAACCGTGATACAATGGCAGTGAAGTATTGTTCTTCTTATTCATATTAGGGTGGCAAGATCGAGCAAGGATAGCAGATTGAAGTCTCCTTTGGTTTGGTGCTTGTGATATCAGGGGGTTGGCGATTCCATCCAGTTGGTGCTAGTAAAACTATTGAGTTGGAATTTACTGAGGTCTAGAGTCCTATCTATAGGTTGTAAATTATGAAAACCAAGGGGTTGTAGCCTCGTTTTGTTAGCTTTTTATCATTTAATTCAATATGATCTAGGATCTTAACTGAGAGAACAACATGTACAGCATGTAAAACACAAGAGACAAGAGAAACAAAGCATTTCACCAGGGAAAACCATAAAGGTGAAAAACCCCACAACTTCCTCAGAGATAGAATAAGCACCAATACAAAGATCACAAAGATGAAAGCCCAAAAGATAGATGTCTCCAGCAGTTCTTCCTCCAGGCACCTCCACTTGTGCACACTCCTCTCTCTCAACTATGCGAGTTGGATGTGTGAGTGAATGAGAAAATATAGTGGTGGAACCACTATATTTATACTTTAAATTAACTTGACCTTCCTTTTATCCTAACTGGGTCGAACCCCCAGGGGATTCTAATAACCCTTCCACTTAACACATACTGGGACGACCCCTCTAAGGAGGTCTAATAACCCATCAAATATAAGCTACGACACTTACAATAAAACTTGTGACACTTGCAAATACAAATGACGAAACCTCTGAATGGAGGAATAAGAACATCTCTGTCGGGGATACAATAAAGTACAAATGTAATACATACAAAACAAAAGTGAATAATATTTTCTGAAGTTACAAATAGTACATTAAGACTCCCTCTTAACTAGGAAGGTATTCTCTTGACACAGGAGTCAATACATATAGGCACAAGTCTTCAATACTAGAGCTGGATCATCAACACTGGATCACTGGAGCATCATCGTAGGTCTTCATCCATGTAGGTCTTCATCATCTCTGCGAGCAAGCCATAAAGTAGGTACATCTCAGGACTGATTACACTATCTCTGCAAAATTTTGTGTACCCTAATGTCACCCCATAATCTCTCAGGACTAATTACACTGTCTCTGCAAAATTTTGTGTACCCTAATGTCACCCCATAATCTTCAGATCGTACAAGGATTTCTTCAGTTTGCACACATGAGTCTCCTTGTCGGGTGTCTCAAACCCGAGTGGTTGCTCCACATATACTTCCTCTTCCACTACACCATTCAAGAATCCTGTCTTGACATCCATTTGGTGTATGATCTTCCTTTTCACGATCTTCATTATCTTTTGGTTTTACTTCATTCATTGTTGCATATCGATTCCTGAGTACTTCTGGTTCTTCAAAGTCTACTTCTTGACTTCATCAATATTCTTGCTGAATCATCGTCACTTGTTCTTCAAAAAAAGTCTCTTTTGTAGGTGATGGTACAAGGTCTTTCCTACGAGACAAGTTCAATTGCATGATTAGAAACATCTCATAGTATTCAGAACAAATTCTTACACATAAAGACATATGTCATACAGTCATGCAATTATCTTAGCCAATAATGCTTCAATACAACATTTATCCATATCCTGTAACTTTCTAGATGCCTTCCATCTCTACCAGAACATTGTTAAGAGTGTGCAAGTCTACTCCAACATGCCAGCAAAGAGGTTTCATTCTAGATAAGTAGCAATGGAATGTTGTACAATACCATCGACCACTTACCAATTACTTGCATATAAGTAGTATCTTGTTCATTAATTCAATTTTTTTCTACCATCCTAATATACTCAGGGCCGACCCCACTAGGGAGTCTGATAACCATATTGCATACAATGATGACCTTTCCGATCGGAGGAATGAAACCTCTCCATCGGAAGTACAATGCCATATGAATACAATATAAAATATACAAGTGAAATACATTCCGAAGTTACAAATACATCAACACTCCCTCTTAACTAGGAAGGTATTTCTCAACACAGTTCTTTAGCACAAGTCTTCATCGTCGACTACACCATTCAAGAAAGCTTTATTGACATCCATCTGGTGTAATTCTTCCACTTCATCACTGCAGCCAGAGCAAGTACCGTTATGATGGAAGTGTATCTGGCTATGGTTGCAAAAGTTTCTTCATAATCTACCCCTTCTTTTTGGGAGAATCCACGAGCCACAAACCTTTCCTTGTATTTCTCCTCCTCCACTTGTGCACACTACTCACTTGAGAGAATGAGTGAGTGAATGAATGAATAAATAGAGAGTCTAATAACCCTACCTACTCCACTTATTTTTACTTGTCTTCCACTTTCCTTACCCTACATGGGCCGACCTCTCTACAAGGGCTACAGGTGAAATATGATGAATTAATAAAGTAGGTTACAGGTGAGACCTCCCTGCAAGAAGCAAAGCAAGTCATTTGGGATGACATTATTGCGGAGGCAGAGAAATTGAGGCCATATCTCGATTTCATTCTGGACAAAGAGGGTGTAATAAAGTTACCTGGGCAAAGCCTAACTGTAGTCAAGGAAAATTTCAACAAGAAGCCCATGGACTGTGCAAAAAAGGCCATAGAATTTCTGAATGGGCTGACGGAGGATGAGGTGAAAACAACTAGCATAAACTTAGGATAGAGTGTCTAGTATTATTTGGGAAAAGAAGGTGGTGAATAAGTATCACCAGATGAACATGATTCAGGCAAGGATAGACATTTTATCACATCAAGTAAAACTCTTCAAAGAAATGTTTGATCCATTATTCAAGAAGGGACTTCCTATATTTTGGGAGGAGGATGGCACCACGAGTACACATGAAGAAGATTATCAGGGCAAGTTGTGGGGATGTCGATTCAATTTGGATTATGTATAATTTAGGTAAACTTATTCTAATGTTTATGTATTGATTCATTGTAATTTTTTTGCATAATTAATGAAATTTAGTTGGTTTCTCTTGGCCATCTTTTTTGGATAATATTAATTTGTCAAATTTCTTTGAACTATGTTTTATGTTCCCAATTTAATGAATACATCTATCTGTAGGTTGCATTTCTATTAATATATGATTCATCTGTTATTATGTGTTAAATGAATTTCTTCGTTTAACTCATTTTATCTATAATTTTCTGCAACTGATAAACAACCACACATTTATATTGATGCTAGTAAGTGGAAAAGCACTCTTACAAAGCCAGTTGCTTGGATCTAGGTTGGATAAAGATAAGTAATCTTATGCATTTGATTTTGTTGTGTTTTTATTTCATTCTTGCATGTTGTGATGGTGTAATTGAAAGGTTTTTAATTATGTTGTGATTGTGTAATTAAAAGGTGTTTTCCACTGTGCATGTGCAGTTTGACGTGGAGAAGCCACGTGGGTATGAATTCTGGTGCGAAGGAGACACATTGGCAGAAGCCCTGACGTGGAGGAGTTGCGTGGGAAAAAGGTGTGATGTGGACTGGCCACATCATATCCACACGTTTCAGCGACCATGAAGGATGGGCAAATGTGGTTTCACAAATGGAGGATGGTGGTTTTCCTTACCGCCCTTCCAACTTGTGAAATCATGTGGTGCTACCACGTGGAGAGCGGTTTCAGATTCCACAACCACCCATCCCCTTGTCCTAGCATGCATGTTGGGGATGCGGAACGAAAGTAGGACCCTTGATCTTTGGTCGCCCGATTGATCTTTTTCGTCATTTAAAATGGTTTGTACGCTGGCATGGAGGTGATCTTTTCCTTCATTTAAAATGGTTTGTACATTGGCATGGAGGTGATCTTTTTCGCCATTTAAAATGGTTTGTACGTTCACACGAAGGTGATCTTTTCCGCCATTTAAAATTGTTTGTACGTTCGCATGGAGGTGATCTTTTCGAACATTTAAAATGGTTTGTACGTTGGGATGGAGACGATCTTTTCCGCCATTTAAAATGGTTTCTACAAAACTAATGGTAAATGATGGATTGTATCACTTGTGTGAATAATCTCATCACGTTTATGAGGCACTCGTTTATGATGGATTGTGTTTATGTGTCACGACGTAAAGATGATATCCCTCCACATTGTGATAATAAATGTCACAAACTTTTCTACATTGATATCCCGCCACACTGCTCTTCCCACCCACACTACTCTTCCCGCCCACTTCCTACATTGAAACTTATCTCGCCACACTGCTCTTCCCGCCCATTGCCTACATTGAAACTTAAAGTTAAAACTCTCTCTGTTTTCTAGTTTGGAGCTTTGTTTTCTCTGAGGACCGAGGTTTGATTTTGCTGAGGTGGAACCGAGAAGAGTGTTGGGCAGGTAGAGCAGTAAGATTGGTTTGAAGAATCGACTGCTAGTTTTTCAATTGGTAAGTATTTATATTATTCAAACCATAAATCTAAATTTGTAACAGAGCATGCTTATTCAGCCTCCAGGCTAAAAATACATATCTTCCATGGTTGTCAAAAATCAATGCAATGACAGTTTGAAGTTCACAGTAATTTAAAGTCGTTGAACATTTTAGATTCTTCAGATTTCTAGAATTTATTTCCTTCAATATCGGGTAGTTATCTTCTTACAGTCCATTAATATGAATTCACAACGTTATATTTGCAAAATCGAGCATTACTCATTAATGTCAATTCCCGCCATCTTGCATACGTTTTCTTGTCTGGTGATGTAGCATATTATTTTCATATATTCCATATTGTTTTATGCAAATCCTCTAGCATTAATTTTGGCTAGGTTTGTTGGAAAAAGATAACTACAAATGAACTCGTAAAATTGAAACATGTTTTTTCTTTTTAATATCATTTTGCAGTTAATATTCACTATAGTATACTGATCTATGTAAACGTTAATACTTTATTTGAAATAATATTTGAAATTGATAATTTATGTCTTAATTTATATAATATTGATTACATTTCTTTTCATATAAGTATATATAAATTAAGTATTTAATTTAATTGAATAAAATTAAGCAATCAAATAGCTTTAAACAATATTAAGGTATAATTGTTTTCCAATACAATATCTTGGCTAGAAATGTCACATGTATTGCGTAGTTGGACGCGGTGTATTACTCAAATGGTTAGATGCAATGAGAACACATGTGAGTCTTGCATACGATACCAAGGCATTTAGTTTCAGAGATAAAGCTGATAAAAATTTTCTTAAAATTTAGGCAGGATACTGTGTTGGAAAATGAATTTAACAGTGACGACAATGCAAATAGTGATGCCATTAGTTGGAAAGATTTCGACTGCGATTAACCAGATAGAAACATTCTTTCATACTTTTGGGCCGAGACTGCGGTGAATGATATAGAAGATTCTACTTTGCCGAGTGTAGCATAAATCAATTCTAGAATAATCAAAGCCATGTGGCACAATCTGAATGTTCCATGTGTCACCTTGGAGACTAGATTTCAACATTTGAACCAAACAATTTACACACATTTTTCTATGAAGAGTTTGCCATCAAGTCAAAATTTTGTCAATGAAAGTGAGGTCTCTCTATCGTAAGGTTGTTCCATTTCGGGGTGTTGGAAGTAGATGCTGAGGAGCAAGAGCATCCACTCCTTCCTCCAGGGATGAGTTTTTCAGAGTGGCTAAAGTAGATATCGGCACTCTAAAACACATATTTCATAGGAACATTGCTTTGCACATTTTGCTGGAGAGTGAAAATATCCAAAGAGAAAGATCGACCACTCTTTCTCCAAGTTCTATTTTTAGAATTCCCTCGTAAAAGAAGGGGTGGATGATCCTTCTTCTTCCCAATATTCTTTTAATTATAGCTTGAGACTGCAAGAAGGGTCAGTCGATCCTTCTTCGTCTTCACCATTCTGGATATCATTCAATTTCTAGATAAAGGTTTTGACAATTATCTACTAAACGAAGGGGCATCTGATCCTTCTTCTCGAAAAATAGAAGTTGGGGCAAACAATTTTATATGTTATAACTTAGTCGTGCTCAGTATTGTTCCGGTGTTCACCATTTTAGATATAGATGAATTGACGTACTGGCCTTCGTAGGTTGAATAATGTTACAATTCCCTCATAAATGAACACGCAAACGACCCTTCTTCTACCCAGTATTGTAGTCATAATAGTTCTAGAATGCAAGAAGGGTCGGTCGATCCTTCCTTCTTTCACCATTATGGATATAGGTGAATTGCTGGATATAGGTGTTCACAATTATCTCCCAAACGAAGGGGTGATTGATCCTTCTCTTCAGAAAACGGAAGCCGGGACAAACATTTTTAAATGTTAGAACTTAGATGATGTCCGAGTCCCTACTATTTACAGCGGAAGTTGAAAGCCAAGAATTGTCGACATAGCCTTCTTAGATTAAATATATTTAAATTTATTTCATAAATGAAGTGTCGGCCAACCCTTGTTGTGCTCAATATTCTTCCCTTGTTCACAATTTTGGAAATACATGTATTGACAGCCTAGCATTTGTAGGTTGAACATTTTTAATATTCCGTCATAAATGAATGGGCGGGAGACACTTCTTCTACCCAGAATTCTTTTCGTAATATTTCTAGACTACAAGAAGGGTCATTCGATCCTTCTTGTGTTCACTTCTTCTACAAGAAGGGGCGACCGATCCTACCTTTCGGAAAATTGGAAGTCTGGATAGCCATTTTTTATATATTATAATTCGTGTTATATCTTTGTTTAAAATAAATATGATTGTTAATGTGCTCCTCTTATTTTATATTTCATAAAACACTTCTGAACTAGATTTTGGTTCTGAACAATGTGTGCTATTATTTTATATTTCAGATATTGTTTATGAAATGGATTTTGGTACTCAACAATGTGTGGACCTACTTTTGAATGGATTGAAAGTTGCTGAAGGAATCTCGTTTCCAGAATTTTTTTTTTGTTGCATAATATCAGCATTAATGAAGGATGTATCATTGTAAATGTTACCAAGTCTTTGAATGCAAGTCCTCCATTGCCCTATTGATCAGAAGGTGCAGATACATTGTTAGAGGCTATTGGTGGTTATATTCAATGGCTTGTATTTGAGATCGTTAACCAGATTGGGTCTGCTCTTCACGAGAGCGAGGTGAATGATATACCAGCTTCTTCTTCGATGAGTGTAGCACATATCATAACAACTGAAAATGAGGTGAATGATATACCAACTTCTACTTCGATGAGTGTAGCACATATCACAACAACTGAGAATAAATCTTCTTTTATTATGAGAAAATTTAAGTTGTTACATAAGTGTTCAGAAAGAAAGGATTGCATTTCCATAGGTTTTGTAACAAATGTTAGTGAGACTAATTTTGTTGGGGGAACATTTTTGGGTGACTTTTTCTTTGGTATTCTGGTCGATGAAGTGGTGTTTTCTTGTATGGAATGTTGTCCAGGGGTTAGCAGTGGATCTTTTTTTGTATGGCCGATTAAAAGAATCATCGATTTTAATACAGAAACATTGCTTTCTATTCCAAGCGCTTTCAACAATAATCAATCTGAATCTACTAGTTAATTTGATACATCAATGTTCTTTAAAGCCACAATATGTTGCTCGGGGATTAGTGTCAATTGTTTTTAAGGGAGACATTGTACAATTCAAAGTACTAGATGCTGTTGAGTTTGGTATTTTAGTTCATAAAGTCTTCCGCAATTGCGAGGATTGTGTTGTATTTGAAGGCTCTATTATAAGATGGCCTGCAAACACTCTGCTTGACCTTGATAATGTTCCTTTGGATGTTATACATTTGGAATGTTTTTGAAAAATGTCCTTTACAGATGGTCCTTCGAGGTACTCCCCATTGTGAATATACACATGTTAAAGGTAATCGAACAAGGCCATACAATTCCATAAATGAGGTAGCACATATCATAACAACTGAGAATGAGGTGAATGATATACTGGCTTCTACTTCGATGAGTGTAGCACATATCACAACAACTGAGAATAAATCTTCTTTTATTATGAGAAAATTTAAGTTGTTACATAAGTGTTCAGAAAGAAAGGATTGCATTTCCATATGTTTTGTAACAAATGTGAGTGAGACTGATTTTGTTGGGAGAACATTTCTTTCGTATTATGGTCAATGAAGTGGTGTTTTCTTGTATGGCATGTTGTCCAGGGGTGAGCAGTGGATATACCAGGTTCTTCTAAAATTTCTGAATGAAATTCAAGATCGTTACCTTACAGGCCTGCAGTAAATCAGGGTGCACACCTTTCAAACATTCGCTCAAATTTTTGTATATCAAAAATTCCACTTCGATCAATAGTTGAATGTGCTAAGAAATTTGATAGTTGAATGTTATAAATTCTATGGGATCAAATGCTCCTGTGGCCAAAGAAGGAGATGACAGAAAAAGAAGCTTGTTTACAATGAGATTAGACACAATAGACGTCTGTCAAAATGCATGGTATAAATGCCATCAGATAAAAAAGAGCACTTTGGGTAAGGAAATTGGTGATATTTATCAGGAGTCAGATGCTATTACTGTCATATTGGAACTGTCTTGTTAAATTGTCACATTTTTTTCCAAAACTTATTTTTGATGGGATGTTTATTCTTTAAACAGTCATTAATTTTTGTGGGTCACTCTTAACAGAATTTGGACTTACATTTTACAGCTAACCTTTCTAATTTATTTTAATTTATTTTCCATGATCATTAATTTTTTTGGCAAGTTAACATAAACAAATTGGGATTAAAATAGAAAATTCCAAATTGTTAACTTGACATGTAACTATTGGACCTTTCTATGCATATCATACCTAGAAATAAATGTACACATTGAAAATATTTTCAGCCATGAGCATTTGCTATATAGTTAAAACTTTTATTTTCTATGTAAATGTGAAATTTTAATCAATTTTAAAATATATATTAATCAAAAATTTACTATGGACGGGTAATTATTTTATCTGCTGAAGGGAAAAATCTAAACCAGACTATTTTTGGACAGGGAATATATATACTTAAAAAATGATTAGATAGACAACAACAATGGGTTGTTGGTGCAGAAGAAAACATGAAGATCAATGTAAATAGCATCTTATGGGCATGGTTACCAAGAAGGGCCTTGCAGTAGAAAAAATTAGAATAAACGAGAAGGGCCTTGCAGTAGTCAAGGCACAACGAGAAAATATGGGGAATAGTGTTTAGAGTGGTGGATGTTCTCAAGGGTTGATAGTAGAAAAAATTGGTTTCTAAATTTCTCTATGTGGCAGTTTTAAGCAACAAAATTGTTGTGTTTCTAAATTTCCACTTGGTCAACAAAAAGTTGTATTTTCTCATTTTCATTAAAGTTTTATAAAAGGAAAGATACAAATTATAGCCATTGGGACTGATAATGGATGGTTATTTGTTACAAAATTGCATTTGTGATAAGTGTCGTAATTTGCGCACTAAATGTCGTTAAGTGTTGTAATTGTGCTTAAGAATAATTGGCCTTTAGAAGTGCTTTATCCGCTGCACTTAAAATCAAGTAATTATCCTCAGAGTAACTACCTAAATACTAAAATATGATCCACTATACTCAAACTGTCAAATTCAGTGGTGCTCATAGGAAAACATATTCTATACGAGACAATATTCTATGTGAGCCAACTATATTCTAATACTGAATGTGCCAAATCAAATATGCCATGTGTCACAATATGATCATTCCGCGTGTCACTCTGAGATATTAGATATCAACATTTAAAAAGCAAAATTTATAGAATAGACGTTTTTCTTCAAAGACTATGCTGGCAAGTGGAAGTATTCTCAGAGAAAGCGCGGCCGCTCTTTCCCAAAGGTGTTCTATTGTTACGATTCCCTCGTAAATGAAGGGTCTGCCTACCCTTCTTATTCCAAATATTCTTTTCATATTAGTTTGATACTACAAGAAGGGTCGGTCCATCCTTCTTGCGTTCTCTATTATGGATATAGCCGAATTGTTGGATAAAGGTTTTCACAATTAACTATGAAAAGAAGGGGCGGCCAATCCTTTTTGTCGGAAAACGGAAGTCAGGAGAAACCATTTTTTATAGGTTAAAACATCCAAGGTGTTCTATTTTTGAAATTCTCTCGTAATTGAAAGGTTGGCTGACCCTTCGTATTCCCAATATTATTTTCATAATAGTTCGATACTGCAAGAAGGGCCACTCGACCCTTCTGATTCCAAATATTCTTTTCATAATAATTCGCCACTATAGAATGGGACGGTCGATCCTTCTTGTGTATTCCATTATGGGTATAGCTGAATTGTTGGATAAATGTTTTCACAATTCACTATGAAAAGAAGGAGCGGCTGATCTTTGTTGTCAGAAAACAGAAGTCGAGACAAACGATTTTTATATGCTATAACTTAGCCGATTGACTGGTCATTCGGAAAACAGAAGTCAGGACAAATGATTTTTATATGTTATAACTTAGCCGATTGCGGAATCTTAGTTTTTGGTTTTGATATATTTTCTTTCCACAACCTGCAACCCGCAATTGCAGAAAGAATGTATATATTTATGAAATAAAACCCCGCAACCCTTCTTTTCCTTTCGGCATGTTTACGTTTTAACCGTCGAATTGTCTTGATCCTACGGATGAGATTACACTGGGTGATTAAAATGATGTTTATGTTTCCCGTTTAGCTTGTCAGTGTTAGCACTAGCGTTGTTCTAGATGAAACTGGGAGGCTCAATTTCTAAAAAGAATGGAGAAAGCCTCGATGGTCTGAGAAAAATAGAATCATCTGGGTAGGTATTGACGGCCTCAATGGTGAACTGATCAAATCCCAAGCCCAAAAATTTGAAAGGAGAATTAAATTGTTGAGGTACGCCTACAGTTACATATCTATGCAAATAAACGGTCTAGATCGGCGGTGGTGAAGATCTATAGTCATGAGCATGCTTCATGCAAAAAGGGTGAGGTGTTATAGAAGGAGGTGGAAGGTTTAGAGCAGATCACCGGCCAATGGAGCAGATCAACGATCGATAACTACTTCTCCGATACGACATGAGCAGACCAAACAAACTTTCGGATCTGTGAACTTTTGGTAGAGGCCCGCGGGTTTGGATGGCGCAGATCTAAGGAGGCTGAGATCTATGGCCGAGGTTTTCTTCGCGAATCTAACTTGCATGAAACATCAACGCAAGCCAAATCCACAAAGTTGGTAAAATTCATATCGCTTGAAGGCCAGGATTCGAGGCGACATGTGGCGGGATTCGAGGCCACCATGGATCAGGAAAATGGACGGCCAGGGAAGCTTCCACGCCGCAGGAGATGCAGGGGTGATAGAAAAGGATAAATAATATAAAAAAATCGCCTACACGGAGAGCTAGATTCCTATTTTGTATCCAAAAGCGACAGGAGCAAGCTGTGAAGAAACAGACAGGTCAACCAGGGGCCCAAGCATAGCTCAAAAAAATAGGTAGGTTATCTGGTCTACAGTAAACTATTTAATGGCTGAATTGAGTGATAGAGAACCCATAGAAACACTGTTTATAGATAGAGATGCATAGGTCTATGACACTATGATGACCGATGACCCCATGGAAACTGTAAAAAACAAACTGAAACTGGTTAGGGAGTGCGGTATAGATGTGCACCAGGTCCACTAGTCCTCTTTCCATCTATTTACAATCGGCCAAACCCCTGGTTTTCCCAAATTTGTTGAATGGTGTGCCTCTAACTACTCTTCTACAGAGAGGGAAATCATGGACACTTCCAAGTCCAATATCCTTTGCGAAATCGATACCGAAACCCTTAGAAAATCCCTGTCAATCCCAAAAGAGTTTTTCCAGAAAGCTATAGGGTATACCGAGGAAGCCCTAATCCTATTTTTTAGACAATCCCCTATTGAAGTAAAAAAAAAATTCTACAGCTCCTATCTGAATCCTATCGTCCAAATACAAGAGCAGGATTTCCTAGCTAAATCCAGACTATTCACGGGAGAATCCAGAGGTGTTATCGCCATGATGAGCCAATTCCTAGGTCTAGACTCTGATATGTATGTCACAGAACCTCTAATAAGTTTTCTTTTTGTCCTAGGCACCTTCCCCCTAGAATTTGATGACCCAATCCAATCTACCCAATGTGCATGCCTCAGGTTTGATGAAGTTTTGGTTGAAAGTATACACTCCCAGCTAAAGAATTTCCAGGAAACAAGGATTTTCATATTTCAGTCCTACTTACTAAAAATGTTCCTGGCATCGAATGAGGAAAACTTGCAAATGCCTGAGGTACTACTTACTCAGGCTATGTACGCTGATTACACCAAGTTCCATGATGAGCTCATGTCTGAGGTTTATCAGGTCATTTTCCAAAAGAAGCTACCTAAAGTATTACCAAAAATGCAGGAGTTACTACAGCTTTCTCCTGAGAAGAGGGTCGGAGATTGGTTCCTTTCAGAGCATGGCACAATCATCAGGGTTTATGGGTTTGCCTATGCACCCTACATGCTACTAGTTTTCCTGACCCCCAGAATGTTTGCATTAGAATTCATCAGACAAAAATTGAAGGCAGAACTAAGCACTTTCTAGATCATAGAAAGGGCTATGATATTGTGTTTCCATGGGCTGCAGGTCCATTCTTAATAAAAAACAAAGGAGCTCTTACAACCATCGAATGCAAGATAAAGGAGATGGGTTTCAAAACAGAAGCAGCCTTAAAATATGATCCCCACCACATCATTTCCAACAGGAGGAAGGAAAGCAAAAGGAAGGATTTTGTGCATTTCAAAATTCTAGGCATGGAAGAAGCTGCAAATTTATTGGAATGTCCTAGAAGGGGCCAAATGGAAATAGACACACCTAAGAGCTCCTCCTTGCTGACACAAGGGAACACACCCACAGTGCCTGGCTCTTCTATCCTGGTCCTATCAGTGCCAGCAACCATGCCTATGGCCATCAACTTAATAAACTCCAGCAAGGAAGCTGACAGTGTCCCTATGGACACAGAAGGGGAAGCTGAGAGAGCCCCAAAGAGGCAGAAAACTGACAAATTTGAGCAGCAGCTAGTACCAGTGGGGACTCGTAAAGGAAAAAAGAAACAAGTGGATAAGCTACCAACATTTGAGATCAAATAGTATGTGTTTAACCCAGCAGCCACTCATCCTGCTCCCTTAAGCAAGACTAGAGATGAGTTGATAGATGAATACAACGTGGACTCACGGGCAGCCTCAGAGGAGTCCAAGTTATATACTGAATTAAGGAAAATTTCAAGCAAAGAAGTGTCTCTAGTGACTAGCAGGATCCTCGCTCAGAACAACCTGAGTTTGGCCTTGGCCACCAAGAGCAAGGCCACTGAGCTAAGGATGAATTTAGAGGACATCCCTGTCCCAGATGTAATAAAATTGCACAAAGAAACCAGGGATGTTATTTATACTAAACTATTGAGGACAACTTTGGAGATATCAAAGGTATAGGTTAGTAAGAGTAAGGTTTCTAGCCAGCTCAAGCAGGAAAAGATGCAAAACAAATCTCATAAGGAAAAGATCAAGAATTTGTAGGGTGACATAGTGGGCACTGAGGGCCGGCCTGATAAAAGAGCCATTATTCAAAACCTACTCAACGAAAAAGACAACATCATCCAATCTCTAAAAAAGGGGCTGAAAATCCCCTCTACCCAGTTAGTAGCGGTCTCTGAGCTAACATAACTAGAGGAAAAGAAGGAGAAGTCGCAGATTGTAGGGCCAAGCTATTGAAGCTTGAAGCGAAGGAAAAAAAATGGCAGATAGATATAGCCACTATGGTGGCAAGTGAGAAAATCTCAAAGGCCAGAGTCGAAGAGCTTGAGAAGAGACTACAGCAGAAAGAGAAAGAAGTAGAAAGCATGGCCACACCATCCATAGAGGCTGGCGATTTCTCCCTAGTAGGGGCTATAGCTGAAGCTAGTCTAGAAGACATGGAAATAACAAGATTAAAAAAGCAGAATGTGAATCTAAAAACCCTGATGGATAATGCAAAAAGAGAAAAGGAGGCTTGGGAACCCAAGCACCAGGAGTTGCAGGGTAAATATGATGAGTTGGCAAGACAAGCTATAGGGCAGAATTCCTTGCTAGAGGCCAGGTAGGTCATTTGGGATGGCATTATTGAAGAAGCAGGAAAATTTAGGCCCTTCCTCAATTTTGTCTTGGACAAGGAAACAATGATAAAATTAGCCAAGAGTAGTGTGACAGCAACAAATGAGAAATTGAACAAAAAACCTGTCGAGTATACTGAGAATGCCATCGAATTCCTCAATGGCTTATCTGAGGAGAAGGTCAAGATAACTGGTGTAACAAATAGGGTTTCCATCATCATTGGAGCCAAAAAAGTGATGCACAAGCACCAGCAGGTAAAGGCTATTCAAGCTAAAATAGATGTCATGGCACAACAGATCAAGTATTCAAAGACATGTTTGACCCTTTGTTCAAGAAAGGGTTACCTCTCTTTTGGGAGGAGGATGGAACAATGCTCACTGAAGAAGAATATCATAAGAAATTGGCAGGATGTAAAGTGCATTTCAACGATTTTGCAGGTATGGATCAGTTGCTATCAGGGAAGATAACGGTGGAGAAAATGGCAAAGGATTTTGAGTTAAGCATGATGTTCAAGGAGGCTAGTGCATATCTGTGAAGCTACTCTTATAGGGACCACATTGAGATCCAAGTCTTAATGAAGGAGTTGGCCACCTTAGAGCTGCCAGCTACCGAGCTATGGAAGCTCGTTGAGAAATATGGGAAGGGAAAGATGATATTGAACCTTGAAGATTCGATGATCGTGGGATAGCAACATGGAGGAAATATTCGCTGAAGCATTTTGTTTATTTTGTTAGAGTCTATTGTCTTTCGGTAAAAATGTTCAGTAATTTTGTAAAAGGCAATTGATCCAGTTTTACCAGCATTTTCATTTTGTTGTAACTAATTCCTGAGGGTGGCGAACCTGTTTGAATAGGTGTCACCTACATTGTAACAACTTCCTGTTGAGGCAGCTCGAGCCGGAAGGCTCTGAGCATCTATGTAAGCAATGTAATAGAAGGAGAAAGGGTTGGAAAATTTTGTTGGACTCATGAATTCCCTATGTTATTAAGCACTCTAAGATATATTTTAATAAAATATGGCTAGGCCAAGCAAGGTTTTCTATCAGAGATTCCTGTGTTATTCGTCTTACAGTCTATTTAATTCTTCTCTTATGTGAATGTTTCTCTCACTGTTTAATTCATACTGTTATGCTTTTTCATGCTTGGATAAGTGTTGTATCGGGATAGAAGTCATAAATATTATGCTCTGTTTCTTTCTTTTCAAGCATCCACTACCATATTCTACTGAAGTAGGTATAGAATTCATTATCATAAGCTCTATATTGATGGGTTGTTCATATCTTCTTCTTTAATCACCAAACAAAAGCTCTTTGACTGTGAGCGGGTGGCTATCCTGCCTCTGATTAGTTTTCTTTGCAAAGCACTATCATGTTTAATCATATCCTGCCTCCTACCTCTGATTAGTTTGATCTATAGTTTGGATTTGTCTTTACTCATGATCTGTGTGTGTTTTAGGTTTTAAGTGAATTTATTTAATTAAAACATTTATCTATTTCTGCAAATGATTAACATAAATTAATAAATTCATGTTAATTTTTGAATTAGCATTCTAGTTACAGGGTAATATTGCATGTGCCTAATCCTTAAAACTACTATCAGTGAATTTTCATTTCTTGATTGTGTTGTGGTTAAACCCGCATTAGTAACTTCGCTATAGTCAATGTGCCAAATCAAATAAAAAATAGTAACCTCCCTATACTCAGTGTGCCAAATCAAATATGACACGTGTCAATATATGATCATTCCACATGTCACCCTAAGATACTAGATATCAAAATTTTACCAACGAAATATGATTATTTGTAATGACCCTTTTTCAAAATTTTATTAAAATGCCAATTTTTCCACTTTTTCCCCAATTTCGACCTTTGACTAGTTTTACTGTTTTGACCTCCAAATCAACCCAAATGCTCCCAAATATTCTGTAGGAGTGTATGAATGGTATTTAGACTTGAATATTAGGTTCAGGTATGTTTTATGGCCCTCCAAATACTGCTGCAAACTTGATTTGTATTCTGATCAATATATGTAATTTTGACTAGTAATTTGTGCATCAAATCCCCCCGGGGTAACACTGCAAATGGCCTTCCAAATGCCTCCAAACTCCCAAAAATTTATGAACAGAGGTATGTAATGTGTTAATTATGTGATTAAGGTCTCATATGCACCATTAATTGATTTATACTACTGTTCTAACTCTCTCACATTCAACAGCAAAAACCCCCAATTCGACCCTTGGGGAAATGGCACTATTTCACCTCTCAATACAAACAAACTGAGTAAAAATGATTCAAATGCTCAAGTACAGTACATGAAACTTGTATAATATATCCGTGGAAGTATATGAATCACAAATATATCAGATAATCATCCATCCATTCGAAATAATAAACCTTATAGTGTCATACATCAAAGCATTGGGGAAATGGACATTGTTTGCTCATTAATCAATAATTTTGCATAAATTCAATGGGTATTTCGATCTGAGAGTTTCTGAATATGAATAAAAGATGATATGAAGCTATTACAATCAGAAAAATATCATATGAATCTCTCCCAATGAGTGCAAGATCTCACCCAAAGCGCAATCCCTCAAGGAGCTCGAATATGCCTTCAAAATTGGAAATGGTGGAGAGAAAGTGATGCACTAAACCAAACCATGAAACTTCCTGTAGCTGCTACCTGCAAATACAACTCCATTAAAGAACCATGAAAGACCTGAGTGGCCTCTCCAAACAGCAACTTGGA
This sequence comes from Larix kaempferi, assembly GCA_027924585.1. Lineage (NCBI taxonomy): Eukaryota > Viridiplantae > Streptophyta > Pinopsida > Pinales > Pinaceae > Larix > Larix kaempferi. The sequence goes on from BSBM01000792.1 coordinate 6,106,515, forward strand.
TTGGAATCTTTCACCCTCGAAATTGGCTAAGGCAAGAAACTAGTCATCCACTAGTTCTCTCTTCACAAATGCAATTTTTCTCAAATCATCAAAATCCATTCTCATACTTGATTTCTACATTTTATAACCAAAATTAGACTTCAAGGGGTCGAAACCCTCTCAATATATTTAATAAATTTCCATTTAGAAAATATTCCTCATTTGCCACTTGTCTCCTAGTTCCAACCTTCCATCTTCTCCCAAATTTGAATTTGAGTCTCTTTAGCTTCCCCCAACTCCATGAGCGCCTTCCTTGAGCCTATTTTTGGGGCAGACATGTCATAATGGTCAGGTGTAAGAATTAAGGTCTGAATTTTGTCATAAATGTCATAGATGCTTCATTATTGTTGTCATAAAACTAGGGAATCTAGCCCAAGTGTCCACTAGTCTCCAATTTGACTCTTCCTCTCCCATGGAGGTTACTATTCCATCCCATTTCGACCTGAGATGCTAAATGCCATGTGTTATGACTTACCAACTCACCCAAGAGTGTTCACCTTCCCATGAATTCGAATTGGCAAGAGAGATCTGCCATGTGTCATTGAAAAATCAAGCTAGTGTGGGTCCCACCACCTCCATATGTCTCCAAAACCACTTGCCACTTAGAATTTATCTTGAATTTATTTATTCACCATATTTATTAAATGATTGAACCCCTCTAATGTCTAAATATCATTTATTAGCTTCCTTATTACCATCCCACATGTGCCTATCCAACCTAGGAAACTAGTAGGATTGATGAGATTGTCTTACTATGCACTTATTTGAATGGGGACATTACATCATTCCACGTGTCACAATATGATCATGTCATGTGTCACCCTTCTTATTCCAAATATTCTTTTCATAATAGTTCGACACTCCAAGAAGGGTCGGCCCTACTATACTCAATGTTCCAAATCAAATATGCCACGTGGCACAATATGATTGTTCCACGTGTCACCCTAGGATACTATTTTACCAACGAAATTTATAGATGTTTTACTTTAACTTGCTGGAAAATGGAAATATTCTCAAAGAAAGAGCGGTCACTCTTTCTCCAATGTGTTCTATTGTTACAATTCCCTCCTAATTGAAGGGTCGGCCAACCCTTCTTATTCCCCACATTATTTTCATAATAGTTCCACACTGCAAGAAGGGTCAGTCGACCCTTCTTATTACCAATATTCTTTACATAATATTTTGACACTACAAGAAGGGTCAGTCGATCCTTCTTGTGTTCTCCATTATGGATATAGCTGAATTGTTGGATAAAGTTCTCACCATTAAGTACGAAAACAAGGGGCGGCCGATCCTTCATGTCGGAAAACGGGTGTCGGGACAAACGATTTTTATATCTTTTAACTTAGCCGATTGACTTGTTATTCTAACAATGACTTGAATATTTTATACATTCATTTTTTCACATTAAAATGTAGAACATTTATGAAATAAAACCCCGCACCCTTTCTTTTCCTTCCTGCATGTTTAAGTTTTAACCGTCGATTTGTCTTGATCCCACGGATGAGATTACACTGGGTGATTTAAATGAAGTTTAGTTTGTCCGTTTTTTGACTGTTTTTCTGAAGTTGCATGAAGCTTTGAGTTTTTCCACCAAATCGTTTTCATCCCGCAATCCCGCTTATTGCTTATTGCAGGAAGACTTTGTAAATAGCTTTTGAACTTTTCGTTCTGCAACCCTTAATTGTGGATTGAAAAAAAGTGGTTCGAGTAATAAGGTGTGTTGTGTGGCCTCGTAACCCGCAACCCGCAATTGCAGATTGCGAACGATTATTTGAATTATAAAAGGTTTTTTGTGCTCTTGCATTCCGCAACCAACATTTGCGGATTATGTATTGCAGGAACCTTTTTATTGTTGGTTTTTAGGTTGCGATCCCATAGCCCTTGACCCGCAATTGCAGATTGCGGATTGGGGGAACAATGTACATAGTTCCAAAATAAAACTCCCTCAACTTGACCCTGCATCCCGCAAGGTTTAATCTCAGTCGTTGATTCATTTTCATCCTACGGTCTAGATTTGGCCCATCGAAATGCAATAAATATGTGATTTTCCCTATTTTTCCATGTGATTTTTACTTTCGGAAATTACCTTCCTACTTGAATTTTACTATGAAGTTTTTATCGTGTCTGTTACCCGTTACTTTCAGCTGAAACAGGTTGGTTTTGCTCATTTCTCTTATTCAGTTATCTACTGTTTCGAGATTTTGAATTGTTTTTTATTTTTGTTCATTCATTTATCAGAAACCCTCCAGTTTCAAACATGTCAAGCAATACACATTGTAAAAGTACTCAGAAGGATTTACTGAACAAAGACCCAAATTTCGCTATTTTCTTGGACACTAGTAATAAAATCACTGAAACCTATCCGCTAGACTGGTCCAGAATCTATTCAATTTTTGACAATGATGACCTATAAGACATTCAGAATGACCAGCTGGCATATGAGAAAATTAGGGATTCCCAGCTTCATGCCATTGCTGCCAGACCCGCTATCATTCCTTATACTAATGCGGATAAATGGATTGTGGACCACGCTAACCCTAAAGACCAGTCATTTAGTGACAGTGCATGGTCACAATGGGATACCTTCCTCCCTAAGGATTTCATCAGAGCTTATGCTCTTAAACCATCTATGCAACCCCTTAACGCTGAGTTCATGGAATATTCTAAGACCAGTTACAATTTCAATGAAATGTTGAAGTCATGGATGAATAAACCTAACAGTTTCATTCGTAGGGCTGATAACTTGTACCCGGTTTCCTGGTTTAGAGAACCTTATTCCCTAATGACTGCCACGGTATGCAGACTCTATGGTCTCCCAAACTATTCTATATTTAAAGCTGAGTGGGATTCTGTATCCCATCATGTTCTAACGACTGGTGAGTCATTCCCTTGGGCGTCAATCTTGTCTTTTGAACTCAAAACAACCCTTCAAGCATATCAGAAGGCACCGACTGTGAAGAATCAACATTTCTTCTTTTCATCTTTTGTCATTGATATATTTTGTGCAAAATTCCAATATCCCAACATGGGATGGAATTGAACTCCATCAAATCCTCCTGTCCATATTTATCATTCAGCATTATGGGAGAACAATTATATGCCTTTGATATATGACATTTGTGATCACTTGTTTGGAAGTATTTACTTCAAAATATTCAGAGAAATTGCTCCTTCTTTCTCAGTTGATGCTAGAACCTTCATTGCCACAATTGGTGACTGGTATGTGTGTGAATCCTTCTCATATGTCAGAGTTTGGGGAGGCAGTACTGTTCATCTGCTACCCAGGATAGTTCCTGATAGATTGGTCATTGAAGAGGTTTCCTATCAAACTGTTACCAATGGTGTGTATTTAAAGCTAAGTGGTCCTAAGAGGAAGGCATGGCCTAAGTTCCCCTTGAACCTTGGGCCATTGGCCATCCCAAATTCAAATTGGGCTATAGTGTTGGTTGAAAAAATTGTTGCTTTAAAATTGGGTTCTATGACCAAAAGAAGACATGATCCTAAAGGTGTTCCAGATGCCCATTTCAAGCAAAACCATGTGAGGGGTGGATTTGTTCATGAAGAACTTCTCGATGACTCCATCTATTAGGGAGTAAATACCTTTGATGAAGTCTTGGAAAGGGCTAAGAGTAAACATGAACATAACCATATCATGCAGTATCAACATGGCCTTAAGACTACGGTTTTGAGCTGCAGAGCAACGGCACTAAACCTCATTGAGCAAGCAAGAAAGGATAGAGAGGAGAAAGAAGGTCAGAAAGTACCTGCTCCACTAATGTTGACCTACAGTAAAGGGGATAAAGGAAAAGGTCTCATGGAAGATGCTCGAGAGGTAAAGACTGCTGAACAATCAAAGGTATTGATGCAAGCATCACAACAATCAAAGCAGAAGTTAGCTCAGATGACTTCAATGCTAGACACTCAAGTAGTTGCAGCTCCTAAGCTTACTGCTGATATTCAAGTGAGTGTTGCAGTTACTCAAACTGTCACCAAGCTAGCCAAAAGGTAGAAAACTCAGAATTCTGCATCTCAAATCCCTACCTTCAATATTAGTGACAATGATGTTGAAGATGAGGTACATTCTTTTGTGCCTATGATTGAGGAAGTAACTGAAACTTCACAAAGAATTACAGCTTTATTGAATGCTATTGAAGTGGATGATTCTGTCCCAGACCATCAGCTTCTTGAAACTACCCCTGCTGCTGACACCACAACCTCAACACTTCTACTTCCATCTATTCAAATTCTTTCAACTTTGTCATCTGGGGTAGGACCTCCATTCCCCATATCCCAGCTTTTCCATACTATAACTACCATCACTGCTCCATTCCCAGCCATCTCAGCTCCACTTCCTATTTTTCCATCTACTATTGCAGAGATCCAGTCTTTGACTGTCCCTTTGCAATCACCTCCATTCATTTTATCACCACCAACTACTGATGAGCAGACTCCAGTTCCTCCTTCTTCATTACTAGCTGATGATATCCAAGTTCCACTTTTTGAAGCCTTCACTTCAATTCATCCCCAACTTCTATACCAGCAGTTATTCAAAATATCCCTTTCACCCCAACTACTTCCCAAGTAACTATGTCTATACCTGCTCCTTCTACTACTTAGACATCTTCATTGGTTTCAACAGTAAATGTGACTTCATCATTTACTGAATCGGTAGCTGAGTTTGAAGAAGACATTGTAGTCCCTCTTGGGGATTACTTCTACAACAGAGCTTCCAAGTCAGTGGTAAGAAAAGATAAGAAGAGAAGCAGGGATCAAGGTGGATTGGAGGCACCTACACCTAATCAAATAATTTGGACCAAGCAGCCTGATGACATACAACGAGAAGCATTGGATGCTGCTGCAGCCATGGGTGCTTTTGCAGGTGCAAACTATGATTCAATGACAACACTGAATAGGGAGATTGATTTAAAGAAAGAAGAGCTAAAGAATCTTGAAGAGAAATTGGCCAAAACCAATGAGGAACATGAATCTTATGTTACTCATCTTAGGAAGGTATTTGAAGATATGTTTCAAGATTTGCAGTTGAAAAATACCTCTCTCCATGTTAAATTACATGATGCAGAAGTTGTAAATGTTGCCAATACACAAAGGATAGCTGTGGTAGAAAAACAATGTGAGGATGCAAATGCAAGTGCATCCTCCTCTGCATTCTCTAGGTTTTCCTAGCTGGAGTTTAAGGATTTGGCCATTCAAGTCAATGATGAACACTGTAAGCTGCTAGCTGAATTGTTTCACATATTGAATGATATCCATGAGACTCACATTGTTTTTGGGAAGATGTTTGTTACTCTTGATCAGTAGGTAGCCAAAAGATAGAAGACCTTTAAGGCCAATGAAGATATTGTGGAATGGAAGAGGTCCATTAAGGAGAGACCTGAGAATATTCCTACTCTCACTAGTTTCCAACTGAAGAAAATCAGAACTGCATTGCGTGCTTGGCATGATCTAAATGATAAGGTTGGAGATACTATCCAGAAAGCACAAGGTGTTTGCGAAAGGAGATGGTACACTGTGGATAGCATCATGGAGAAGTTGCAGTTCCCTACCATAGACCTCATTGAAAGCGCTTGTTCACTAAAGTTGATGCTAGAACAGGTTGAATGTCAATGCGAGGAATCTAAAGAGAAGATCTAGCACCTCTAGCATATCAAGATTGATGACGTGGATCAGTTATTCAGACAACCTATTGCTATTGAAGGAATGATCCACATTTTTATTGGTATTTGGGATAATTTGGCTAAAAATGAGCTGGAAACTTTTACGTGTAATGCCTAGCTAGGGCTTGAGTCGGTCAATTATCCAAATATAGATGAATTGTTAGAAATTGCAGCCAAGTGGCAAGATTTTCTTGGCCATTAGCCTAGTTCGATTTTTGAAATCCCTGTTTTTTTGTGAATTTATCCTTTGTAACAAAATTGTAATTATTATTTAAAGGGTAGATCTCTCATAGGCTAGGGATCATGATGGAATTTGGAGGAGAAAATCAGCATAAGAGACTAGACATACTCTGGTTAATGCAGGGCTTGTAATTTCTTGCAAACTTTCAGTAATACAGTTATGTTATTCTCTTGCATACTCTTTTGTCTATTAATCAAATTTCTTTGATCAATATTGATTTTCACTTTCAGGTTGTTTATCAATACCGTTTAATCTTTTGCAATCTATAATTACATTGATCTACAGTTTTGATTTTTCTCTGCTTATGATCTGTGTATCCTTAATGTTTTAAAAGAATTTATTCAATTAAAACTTCTAGCTATTTATGCAAATGGTTTTTACAGAAAATTATAAATGATGTTAATTTTTCAATTGACATATCAGTTACAGGTCAATCTTGAATGCGCTTGAACCCTTAATTTTCCATCAGTTAACTTTAATTGGTTGATAGTAATTTGAGCAGATAAGTAATTAATCTCCTTTATAGTGTTCATGAATGTTGATTTTCACTTCAGATTCTTTATGAACACTATTTAATTTTTGCAATCAATAATCCATACATTGATCTACAATTTGGATTTGTCTTTACTAATGACATGTGTGTCTTTTATGTTTTAAGTGAATTTATTTAATTAAAACATTTATCTATTTCTGCAAATGATTAACATAAATTAATAAATTCATGTTAATTTTTCAATTAGCATTTCCAACTACATGGTAATCTTGCATGTGCCTAATGCTTAAAACTACTATCAGTGAATTTTCATTTCTTGATTGTGTTGTAGTTAAACCAACATTAGTAACCTGTAGTGCTCTGGTTTTTACAACAGAGCACTAAGTAAGATTTCTGAGTTTAATTTTCTATGTATTAAACTTTATTCAGGTGTATGGGAGTAAATTTCTAAAAATTTCTATGCTTCTAAATGAAATTTAGTATACTGTCTTGTATTTATCAACCATACATTCGTATTTTAAAATAAACGAACATATCAATATTTTATTTTCAACAATTTGTTCCAGCATAAGAATATGTTTCCCAGTAGTAAATCAGTGAATAACAAGTTATATGCATGTTTAAAGTACGTTTTAGCATAATAATCAAATAACGTAATTAACAAGGAAATTACTTGATGTTGATGCTAGTAGACCGTAGGTTGTAGCAGGTTATGTTTTTATTCTCTTAGTCAGCCAAGATGATGTGTCCACCCTACCGACCATCTATTATCTTGCTGGCCCTTGGAAATCAAAGGATTTCCAAGCCCCCGAGCTCACAATCTGATAATCCCTAGAGCAGCGTTTACTTAGGTTCTCAAAACCTTTCTCTGTTCTCAAACTCTTTTTTGTTCTCCAACATTTCTTCCCGCTTCAAGCTATCCCCCTTACCTTCAACTTTCTCCCCCTCTATATACATTTGCTTCCTAGAGAAGACCTTGGGCTTACTCCACCGCCCCAAACTCCCCCTCTCGAGACCCTCAAACATTTACTCCTTTCACTAGTTCATTCATACACGTTTCATTATAAAAATGTATTCTTCACACTCAATGTACCGAATAATTAATTACACTCACGGTAAATTTATTTGATTTTGATTGACGGTCGTAAGTATTTATTACGGTGGGAATCATTACCCAAAGGTTATCCATTCGGGACAAGGTTTATTAATTACAAGTCTATTCACCACCTTTGTAGTTAATGTTATTAATGTAATTAATAAAATATTATATAAATAGTTGACCCTTTTCAACTTGGACATGGTGTGTCTCAATGGTCTACCACATCCGTCAAGATAACTTATCTTGAGATTTAAATTCCAAGATTCGTATTGAATAATTAAATAGTAATAAACCATTTTCCATCACATCACATCCATTCCAAAATTGTTATCCTATTATGTTTAACTTAGTAATGGAAATAATCATACTGTAATCATTTATTAATCAATATTTACATTTTTACCTATATTGCAATTGTTATGACATGGGTAGCAATATTATTAAAATAACATTAATTAAGTAATAATATTAATTAAATCACCACAAAGTAATAGTAAGTGGTGAATTTAATAAAAAGTCTTTTAAATCATTTGTTTATCACATGAGTACCCTAACATCTACATAGTATCATCGTTCTTCTAAACAAAACACCCTTAAGTGCTTAAACAATCTTACTAATTAATTAGACAGTACCATTACCTTATTTACAACAATTCTCAAATGACAATGTGAACTGACGACACTTGTCTCAATTGTTTATCACAATGTTTACCAACAAGTAATACATAGCTTAATTGACTTGTTTTACACATCTTAAATAACTTTATATTCATTATCTGAATTCGATCAATGCATGATTAACATAATTACTTATGACAACTTATACATTTATTCAATATGTTAAGTGTTTGTATATCGATACTAGTGTACATGTGCAAGGTGTGCATGCGTGGCCAGTGTATGCGCAGATCACAAATGTACTATAGACAAACCCCATCCCGCCTATGCATACCTGCTAACTAATAGTAGTATTTACCCCCATGTAGAAGAACAAGCATAATATATATAGTACAATTACTTTAACATCCTTAGTTATTTAACAGTTAGTTCTTTACGATTTCACATCATTATCTTTATCTTTACATTAGTTTAATCAATCATGTACAAGGAAGGGTACCTACTACCACTAAATCAGAATCAAGGAATACCCAACCCTCAACAGTACTAACTACACATCCTCCCATCACAACCTACGTCCTGCATCCTCCCTATCCTTCCTCTGCTAGTACAAAAGTGGATGTCAGACTCATCGATTTGACCACATAGAACTTGAGAGCGATAGCGTCGGCTGAACAGCGGACCTATCCTCCCCTAGCAGGCATCCGACCATCGTCGTCACAACAACATGGGGAGCGTGTCTTAGCACGGCCCTCCCATGACCTCGGGTCTCATGGAAACATAGGGTGGGAAACACATCCATCCCTCTCAACATACTAGGCCTACGCCCTTATCGACTCATACTTTATTGCTATCGGGATTATCAGTTTGTGTTATCGTATCATCATTTTGGCTACAAAGGTTTACTGTACGAACAAGTTTTTTTTGTGTCCCATATATAAGATCAAGTAACTGGCTATCCCATAGCCCTTGTGTCATGTAGGTTAGTATTTCGCAAAGTACAAATTTATAGAAGCATTTCCCATTGATCGCCAATTGATCCATATTATCAAAAATCATTTTATTCCATGTAACTTTTTTAGTTCATCATAGATGCGTATGACATATAACACTTCAATAATTCATATAAGAAGATGGTATCCACGTACCGAATCATATATTTCACATCTTATTAATGAAAACATATAAACATATACTGTAATAGTAAAATAAAGAAATCATATGATAATCATGACATCGTAACCGCATAACATAGTAACATCATAATCATGGTGAAATCATTAAACAAAGTAACATCATATAATGAGGTCCATCATATCGAAATATAGTTTACTCAGTCGAGCTGAGTTCAACAGAATATATAAGAAAATAAAGTATGGTGTGTCTAACTGATAAATATGCCTAATCAAAATATGGGCGTTACATACACCCACCCTTCGGGAAACTTCGTCCCGAAGTCATGGTCAAAATAGTGAGGGAAAATCTCAACGCATGGTCTCTGCATCCTCCCAGGTAGCAGACCCTGGGATATACTTGTCCCATTGTACCTTAACTTGGTCCACATGGCGACTACGGAGCTGTCGAACCCTACGATCAAGTATATGTAATGGTTCGACCCTGAAGGTTCCCCGTCCGAGACCTGCAATTCCTTCCAATGAATTTTGTGAGTCTCATCAACTATGTAATGTCGTAGTACAGAAACATAAAATACATTATGAGTTTTATGCAAGTGGGGTGGCAGCGGAAGACGATAAGCAACTGGTCCGATTTTCTCAAGAATCTCAAATGGACCTATAAAGCGAGGTGACAACTTGGTACCCTTCCCAAACCGAATGGTACATTTATTTGGTCTTATGCGAATAAATACACGATCCCCTACTCCATAACTTCTATCTGATCTGTGTGCATCAACGTAACTCTTTTTCCTATCCTGCGCTTCCTTCAACTGATGCCTAATCTGTAACACTTGTTCCTCCATTTCCTAAATCAATTCAGGCCCAATTAAAACTCGATCCTCTAACCTGTCCCAACTGAGTGGCGTCCTGCACGGCCTCCCATACAATGCTTGATATGGCCGCATACCAATGGAGTTGTGATGACTATTGTTGTATGCAAACTCCACTAAAGGAAGATATTTCTCCCACTGTGTTTGTTGATCCATAACATACATCCTAAGCATGTCCTCCATCGCTTGATTCACCCTCTCTGTCTATCCATCTGTCTCGAGGTGATAAGCTGAGCTTAAGTTCAACTGTGTCCCTAATGCTGACAGCATGCTTGTCTAAAATCTGGAGGTGAACTTAGGGTCTCTGTCAGAGATTTTTTTTTAGGAACTCCATGAAGACGTACAATCTCATTTATGAATACCCTTGCCACATCTGTCACATCATAGGTGTCTCTGACTGGAATGAAGTGAGCGCTTTTGGTCAGTTTGTCGAATACTACCAAAATAGCATTATGTCTCATAGATGTGAGTGGTAATCCTACAATGAAGTCCATGGAAATGACTTCCCATTTAGTCATAGGAATATCATGCGGTTGTAGGAGACCGGCCAGGTCACGATGATCTGCCTTAACTTGTTGACACTCAAGGCACTTTGAAACAAAATCCACTACATCCATCTTCATACCTGGCCAGAAGAAGAGTTTCTTCATGTTAGTATACATCTTCTTCACCCCTAGGTGTGCACAGTAATGTGATCTATGGGCCTCTCTAAGGATTGTTTCCCTGATATCACCTTCCTTAGGAACATACATCCTACCCTGATACCGCAACAATCCATCTTCCTCAAGATGGTACCCATCATACTTCAATTCCTGTTCCTTTCCATTCTGAATAGCTGAGGTTACTTTTAGGTACCAACTATCGCCCAATAGTTGTCCTAGTACTCTTTCCCTCAAGTCAACCTTTAAGGGAATTAAGGAGAAAAGTCTCGGTCTTCGGCTTAGAGCGTCTTCCACCACATTCTCCTTTCCTTTGATGTAAGAGATACCAAAGTCATACTCACTCATGAACTCACTCCATTGCCTTTGCCTAGCATTCAAATCCCTTTGGGTAAAGATGTACTGCAAGCTTTGATGGTCTGTTTTAAGGGTGAAGCTTCTACCAACTAGGTAGTGCCAACATTACTGCTGCCAATTCTAGATCATGCGTGGCATACTGCTCCTCATGAGGTTTCAACTTTCGAGATGCATAAGCTATTACCCCACCTTCCTGCATCAACACCGCTCCTACTCCTTGCTTCGAGGCATCGGTGCATACCATGAAATATTTATCCATGTTCGGTACCCGCAAGATCTGTGCACTTGTCAACAATCTCTTTAACTCTGTAAAAGCGGCATGGCATTCATCGGTCCATTCATATCGGATTCCCTTGCGTTGCAAGGTGGTAATAGGTTTTTCAATTTTAGAAAATCCTTCCACAAACCTCAGGTAATAGCCTGCTAACCCCATGAAGCTGCGCACTTCATGAGCATTCCTTGGAATTGGCCAATCTTCAATGGCCTTTACCTTTTCCGGGTCTACAAAGATCCCTTCACCTGAGATGATGTGCCCCAAGTAGTGAATCTCTTTTTGGAAGAAGGAACACTTTGATAATTTACCATAAAGTTTATGTTCCCTTAAGCATGTCAAGACTAACCGTAAGTGTTCCTCATGCTCCTTCTCATTCTTAGAATAGATAAGAATATCATCTAAGAAGACCTGAACAAAGCGGTCCAAGTATTATCGGAAGACACCATTCATGAGGCTCATGAATACAACTAGAGCATTGGGCAAACCGAATGGTAGCACTAAAAACTCGTAATGCCCAAATCGAGTTCGAAAGGCAGTCTTAGGAATGTTTCCTTCCTTGATCCTCAACTGGTGATACCCTGATCGTAAATCAATCTTTGAGAAGACTGACGCACCTTTCATTTGATCAAAGAGGTCATCAATTCTTGGTATGGGATACCTGTTCTTCAATGTGGCTTTGTTCAAATCTCTGTAATCTATGCACAGTCACAGAGATCCATACTTCTTCTTAACGAAGATCACTGGTGCTCCCCACGGTGAGATACTAGGTCTAATCAGTCCCAAATCTAGCAACTCTTTTAACTGGATCTGTAACTCACGGAGCTCTGGAGTTGTCATTCTATAAGGAGTTTTTGAGATAGGCTCCGCACTAGGTTTTAGTTCGATTGTGAAATCGAGCTCTCTTTCTGGAGGTAGTCCTGGCAATTCCTTCGGAAAGATATCCTTGAACTCGGAAAGTACTGGGTAAGAATTCAAGGAAGGTCCTTTACTATCACTCACGGCCTCCACTATGAACAACTAGCATCCTTGTCTTAGGCACCGCTTAGCTTTCACCATAGAGATGAAACGGAGGGATACCTTCCTCTTCAAGCCTTGGATTTGAATTGTCCTTCCCTCGTCATCGAGGCACAACACCTTCTTCACATAGCAGTCTATGAAAGCTCTATGGTCTTCTAACCAATCCATGCCAATAATGAGGTCATAAGTCCCCAAATTGGTGACATAAGCATCCAACTTAGTGGTGCACACTCCTAAGTCAACCTTACAACTCCTCACTTTAAGACCTATTGTTTGCTTAGCTCCTGAAGCCATTTCAACCAGTTTAAAATCATCGTGCTCATAGGATGCCAACCGACATTTATCTAATGCAAATGGTGAAATAAAACTATCAGTTTCTCCCGGATCAAACAAAATTTTAAGTTTGACATTGTTTACTTTACCAGTGGATTCTACTACGGTAGACTGATGTTCTGCTTGGTGGTTATGAACCGCTGCATGAATCCGATGGTTGTTACCCGAACTATCCATGGGTGCCTTTCCTTCCTTGTGCCTGCTGCTTGACTGACCCTTGGGACAGTCTCGCTAGAAATGAGGACTTCCGCATCCCCAACAAGAGAGATTGGGAGGGGCTTGCATATTTCTCGGAGGAATCCTCTGAGATGAGTTCCTTCCCCTGGGTCTTGTGAAACCCCTTGATCCTCTATAGGAACTTCCTTGTGTACGTCCCTGAATTTGGTGGGTTGCGGACGATGCCTGCGAGATTGAGTTAACTGAAGTATTACCCCTCGGTGTGAACCTATTACCGTAAGGAGGAGGTCTAGATTAACCTCCCCTGAAGTAAGGACGTGACGCCTTCCCTGAAACATATTGATTGGTTCCTGTCAACTTACTACCCCGTTTTCCATCTGACATATCAACTGCATAACGAGCATACTTAACTAAATGGCAACTGAAGTTGGCTTCCACATCTGCACAGCAGCCCTAATCTTGTAGTTAAGTCCATACAAAAAACGCTCTACCTGACAATCATCTACATCTAGGTAAGGAACATATTTTACTAGTTCCATAAACTGAGATTCATACTCCTCCACCATCTTGTCTCCCTGTACTAAGCCATGGAGTGCGCCTGCCTATTCTTCCTTGTAATAATTTGGCAAATACTTCTTGTGGAACCTCTCCTCGAACAGTTCCCAAGAAGTTGTAAGAGGAGTAAGGTGCAACTACTTCTCGAGATTTGACCACCAATTCAAAGCATCACCTTTAAGCTGAAAGACGGCCATCCTAGCCTTGTAACTAGATGTGTATGCATTCAATGCGAAGCATCTCTTCATGCCTTCCAGCCATGCTTTGGCATGCTTACCGGGTCGTCCTCCTGAAAACTCTGGAACCTTTATCTTTTGCAACTCCCTCGATATGTCCTGAAGCGGTTCCTGTCCTGGGCCATGTGCCCTTTCAGAGTTATCTCGACTCACTTGAGTGGTTTCCACCTCGACGGCCCTTTCCGACTGCCTGTTCATCGTGGTCATAATAGCCTCCAAATACCTCATTATGATTTGCATTTCAGGCGTTGAGGTTGATCGTGAAGGAGTTGGCGGCAATGACGGTGGCGCTGGTCGACCTTGACCCCGACCTCGACCTCTGCGTGTTGTTACCATGATTGATCCTGAATTATGGAAATAAAACGTCATATTACTAGTTTGTTAGTTGATTATGAAGAGATGCATTTCCGAAAGAGTGCTATAGTTCGGTGCATTTTGATGGGGCCATCTTGTACTAAATGTACTGAATAAATCTACAAAAATTTATGCATTGGATTCCATCTAAGGTTCATATCTAAATTGACATTTGAAATAAAAAATTTATTGGTGCTAGAATTTATTTAAGTTTAAAGGTTTAGGTTTTAATCTAATTAAATCTCATAATTATCATATTTTATTTTATTTTTACTTTTAATGTAATCAAGATTAACCTTGTAATTAAAATTTATGATTAATTTTTTCAATAAAAACTTTATGATAAATTTTATACTTTTAATATTAAAATATTATATATATATATTGAAAAAAGAAAATTGTTTTAAATTTTATTTAAATTAATAGTATAATAAATAAAATCCAATAACCAGGATAAGGGAAACCTATACTATAGGGTATTTATAGCAATTATTATTTATTATTATTATTACTATTTTTTGTTTTAAATATCATTTATGCTTTAAACCCTATCACCCTAGGTCGCCTCTCCGCGGGTCCAGCTCTATGCACGAGGTATACGTGTGAGGCCCACGGTGCCTCTCACCGCCATGAGAGGGAGTAAGCACGGGCACGTGGTCTCTCCAAGCACCCCACCGCCATGCGAAAGTGGGGAACCCTAAATAGGGTCAATCCCCAAGGTGCGGCCATTTCCACCCTCTCTCTCTTGGAGTTTTAGCTATGCAACTCTATGCAAGTTCGCTTAGGGTTTTATACAGGAAGGAGCTTTTGATCCAGCTTCTATGGTAGAAGCACTGGCACAACCTGCGGAGGCTGTTACAAGTATTTCCCATTTCCTAATCTACCTAGTATTTACGCTAGCTGCATGTTTTTCATTGTAAAATGTATAAAACCCCATCGAGGCTCCAAAAGGAAGATTTAGTTAGTTCGTGGGTTAAATTGTTCGATGTTTGATGAGTTTTTAGGTAGATGCTGGCTAGGGTTGTATTGTGGTGATAAGTTACCTGTTCAAACCCGGTCGGGCCCTCAGGTGATTAAGAAATGAAATTTTCTGCGATTTGATGTTGAATCTGCTTTACCAAAAGTGGTGACGGATAACGCTGTATCTGTTCTCTTCATTTTTCTACTACAGAACACTATTGTCAGACCTGCTATTATAAAGAATGGATGAGATCTACCCTTTCATTTTTGGTGTTTATGGCTATTGTAGTGTGTTATCTTATTACTGTTTCCTGTTATGTTTCCTTTCTGTGAGTATTTCATATTCTTAGTGCCTTATTCTATTTATAGTTTTATTTTTAAAGGACGTCAAAGGACATCACCGAAGGACTGTAGAGCTAATCAGCTCACATCAACACTTCGATTCCCGTTGGTGCCTCCATTCTGCGCAGAGATCTTCTGAAAAAATGTCCATCCCCCCCGTCTTTCTTTCGTAGGATCGCCCGAGAATCGAAACCTCTCCACCACTAATTCACCCAGTCTCGAGTTCGAGCCTTTTCAAGCTCCGTGGAACAAAGTGCTAAATCAACCACTCCTGCGTTGTCATTCCTACGAGAGAGGTTGGCCAATGGCGGTCCAACTCTATCGTATTTCCTCACACAGAACCTCAAGGAGGAGCCCTACTCTGTGGATGTTGGCACCAAGAAAAACCCCCTCCCCAAGCCTAAGTGGATGAAATCCGCGGTTCTAGGAGGGGACAAGTATACGGCCATCAAAGCCAAATTAAGGGAATTGAATTTGCACACGGTCTGCGAGGAGGCCAAGTGTCCTAATTTGGGAGAGTGCTGGTCGGATGGGGAAACGGGGACTGCCACTACCACTATTATGATACTTGGAGATACCTGCACACGAGGTTGCAGATTTTGTGCGGTGAAAACATCTCGTACCCCACCTCCACCCGATCCTAATAAGCCTACTAATATGGCAGAGGCAATTGTCTCATGGGGGCTTGATTACGTTGTCTTGACAAGTGTCGATAGAGACGACTTGCCTGACCAAGGAAGTGGTCATTTTGCCGAGACTGTACAGAAATTGAATCATTTGAAACCTAAAATGCTCGTGGAGGCTCTTGTGCCAGACTTCCAAGGGAATTCAGAATGTGTGTAGAAAGTTGCAACTTCAGGGCTAGACATTTTTTCCCACAACATGGAGACTGTAGAAGAGCTTCAACGCGTAGTGCGAGACCATCGGGCCAATTTCAATCAATCAATTGAAGTGTTGAAAATGGCGAAAATTTATGCTCCTCCTGGTGTCCTAACAAAAACATCAGTAATGCTAGGTTGTGGGGAAACCCCAACTCAAGTAATTGAGACAATGAAGAAGGTTAGAGAAGCAGGTGTTGATGTAATAACGTTTGGCCAATACATGCACCCCACAAAGAGGCACATGGCCGTATCAGAGTATGTAACACCAGAGGCCTTTGAAAAGTACCAAAAGCTGGGTATGCAAATGGTAAGCCACCAATTTATTCTTGGTTTTTGTTGAAAGTTTATGTTTGTAATTGAGAATTTGCTTAATATTGCACATTGCTTATTATAGACGTGAGCAGGATTTCAATGCTTTAAGATTATTTCAGGCTCTCATCAATTGGATCATAATGAATACAGTGTTTTGATTTGGATGTGGGTACACACTAACATAGTTAGAACATTTGGGGCTTTATAAATGTTTGCTAGATTTGTTTACCATGAAAACCAACATACTTGAATTTACTAGGACACTAATTTTTTTTTTGGATCTGATCAAACCATTGACCAGAGCTGTATATCCTGGACTTTATTTAAAATTCCATAAATTTTATTAACTATCAGGAATAGATGATAGTTCTGTATTTTATCCTTCAAGTATATATAACAAGTCCTAGTTCACATTTAATAGAATAGGTAACACAAAGATTATATTCTATTAGACATGGAACAACATGAGAATAATTTTAGTTTATCACTGAGAAATAAATGAACTGGAAATGGTAGGGGAATTCTGTATTTGATAAGATATATAAATTTAAGTCGAATATACATGCACATTCAAATTGACTGAGTTTGCATAAGTACAGTCTATAGCTTGGATATCAATATGGAAATTGTAAGAAGGTCATAATTTAAATAATAAACTAAAATCTGTAACCCTGAAAATTTGCATATGTTTGGTAGATTAGCGTAGAAATTCCATTGTCTAGGTGAAGGTTTTTTTTTCACATAGAAGGCAGGGAGATCCTCAGTTTTTTTTTTTTTTTTTTCGTTTTCATAATATATATATATATATAACTGTTTTATTTATTTTGGCCAAATCATACTAGTCTTTCGCGTGTGCAGCAATAGTTATAAAAGAATGAAAATATAATTATATGTATATATATTCTTTCATTTTCTAATGTTATTCCTATTGTCCTTTTGCAGGTGTACCTTGGAAGCTTACTATGGCTGGAGGTCAAGTAGGTAAACTATCAAGTAGATTTTCTAGGTGAAGCATGAATAGGACTGTAGGTTCAAGAGTCTGAACAAAAGCTCTGATACCATCTGTAGTGCTCTGGTTTTTACAACAGAGCACTAAGTAAGATTTCTGAGTTTAATCTTCTATGTATTAAACTTTATTCAGGTGTATGGGAGTAAATTTCTAAAAATTTCTATGCTTCTAAATGAAATTTAGTATACTGTCTTGTCTTTATCAACCATACATTCGTATTTTAAAATAAACTAACATATCAATATTTTCTTTTCAACAATTTGTTCCAGCATAAGAATATGTTTCCCAGTAGTAAATCAGTAAATAGCAAGTTATATGCATGTTTAAAGTACGTTTTAGCATAATAATCAAATAACGTAATTAACAAGGAACTTACCTGATGTTGATGCTAGTAGACCGTAGGTTGTATCAGGTTATGTTTTTATTCTCTTAGTCAGCCAAGATGATGTGTCCACCCTACCGACCAGCTATTATCTTGCTGGCCCTTGGAAATCAAAGGATTTCCAAGCCCCCGAGCTCACAATCTGATAATCCCGAGAGCAGGGTTTACTTAGGTTCTCAAAACCTTTCTCTGTTCTCAAACTCTTTTCTGTTCTCCAATCTTTCTCCCCGCTTCAAGCTATCCCCCTTACCTTCAACTTTCTCCCCCTCTATATACATTTCCTTCCTTGAGAAGACCTTGGGCTGACTCCACCGCCCCAAACTCCCCCTCTCGAGCCCCTCAAACATTTACTCCTTTCACTAGTTCATTCATACACGTTTCATTATAAAAATGTATTTTTCACACTCAATGTACCGAATAATTAATTACACTCACGGTAAATTTATTTGATTTTGATTGACGGTCGTAAGTATTTATTACGGTGGGAATCATTACCCAAAGGTTATCCATTCGGGACAAGGTTTATTAATTACAAGTCTATTCACCACCTTTGTAGTTAATGTTATTAATGTAATTAATAAAATATTATATAAATAGTTGACCCTTTTCAACTTGGACATGGTGTGTCTGAACGGTCTACCACATCCGTCAAGATAACTTATCTTGAGATTTAAATTCCAAGATTCGTATTGAATAATTAAATAGTAATAAACCAGTTTCCATCACATCACATCCATTCCAAAATTGTTATCCTATTATGTTTGACTTAGTAATGGAAATAATCATACTCTAATCATTTATTCATCAATATTTACATTTTTACCTATATTGCAATTGTTATGACATGGGTAGTAATATTATTAAAATAACATTAATTAAGTAATAATATTAATTAAATCACCACAAAGTAATAATAAGTGGTGAATTTAATAAAAAGTCTTTTAAATCATTTATTTATCACACGAGTACCCTAACATCTACATAGTATCGTCGTTCTTCTAAACAAAGCACCCTTAAGTGCTTAAACAATCTTACTAATTAATTAGACAGTACCATTACCTTATTTACAACAATTCTCAGATGACAATGTGAACTGACGACACTTGTCTCAATTGTTTATCACAATGTTTACCAACAAGTAATACATAGCTTAATTGACTTGTTTTACACATCTTAAATAACTTTATATTCATTATCTGGATTCGATCAATGCATGATTAACATAATTACTTATGCCGACTTATACATTTATTCATTATGTTAAGTGTATGTATATCGATACTAGTGTACATGTGCAAGGTGTGCATGCGTGGCCAGTGTATGCACAGATCACAAATGTACTATAGAAAAACCCCATCCCGCCTATGCATACCTGCTAACTAATAGTAGTATTTACCCCCACGTAGAAGAACAAGCATAATATATATAGTACAATTACTTTAACATCCTCAGTTATTTAACAGCTAGTTCTTTACGATTTCACATCATTATCTTTATCTTTACATTAGTTTAATCAATCATGTACAAGGAAGGGTACCTACTACCACTAACTCAGAATCAAGGAATACCCAACCCTCAATAGTACTAACTACACATCCTCCCATCATAACCTACGTCATGCATGCTCCCTATCCTTCCTCTGCTAGTACAAAAGTGGATGTCAGACTCATCGATCTGACCACATAGAACTTGAGAGCGATAGCGTCGGCTGAACAACGGACCTATCCTCCCCTAGCAGGCATCCGACCATCGTCATCACAACAACATGGGGAGCGTGTCTTAGCACGGCCCTCCCACGACCTCGGGTCTCATGGAAACATAGGGTGGGAAACACATCCATCCCTCTCAACATACTGGGCCTAGGCCCTTATCGACTCATACTTTGCTGCTATCGGGATTATCAGTTTGTGTTATCGTATCATCATTTTGGCTACAAAGGTTTACTGTACGAACAAGTTTTCTTTGTGTCCCATATATCAGATCAAGTAACTGGCTATCCCATAGCCCTTATGTCCTGTAGGTTAGTATTTCGCAAAATACAAATTTATAGAAGCATTTCCCATTGATCGCCAATTGATCCATGTTATCAAAAATCATTTTATTCCGTGTAACCTTTTTAGTTCATCATAGATGCGTATGACATATAACACTTCAATAATTCATATAAGAAGATGGTATTTATGTACCGAATCATATATTTCAAATCTTATTAATGAAAACATATAAACATATATTGTAATCGTAAAATAAAGTAATCATATGATAATAATGACATCGTAACCGCATAACATAGTAACATCATAATCATGGTGAAATCATTAAACAGAGTAACATCATATAATGAGGTCCATCATATCGAAATATAGTTTACTCAGTCGAGCTGAGTTCAACAAAATATATAAGAAAATAAAGTATGGTGTGTCTAACCGATAAATATGCCTAATCAAAATATGGGCGTTACATAACCTCGTTATACTCAATGTGCCAAATCAAATATGCTTCGTGTCTCAATAAGATCATTCCACATGTCACCCTAGGATAGAAGATATCAACATTTTAACAACAAAATTTATACAGTTTTTGCTTTAAAGACTTTGCTGGCAAGTAGAAATATTCTCAGAGAAAGAGCGACCGCTCTTTCTCTAAGGATTTCTATGGTTACAATTCCCTCCTAAACGAATGGTCGGCCAATCCTTCTTATTCACAATATTCATTTCATAATAGTTCGACACTGCAAGAAGGGTCGGTCTATCCTTCTTGCATTATCCATTATGGCTATAGCTGAATTGTTGGATAAAGGTTTTCACAATTAAATACGAAAAGTAGTGGAAGCTGATCCTTCTTGGTGTAAAACGGAAGTCGGGACAAACCATTTTTATATGATATAAATTCCAAGGTGTTCTATTTTTACAATCCCCTCGTAATTGAAGGGTCGACCGACCCTTCTTGTTCCCAATATTATTTTCACAATAGTTCGACACTGCAAGAAGGGTCGGTCGACCCTTCTTATTCCTAATATTATTTCCATAATATTTTGACACTACAAGAAGGGTTGGTCAATCCTTCTTGTGTTCTCCATTATCGATATAGCTGAATTGCTGGATAAATTTTTTCACAATTAACTACAAAAAGAAGGGGCGGCCAATCCTTGTTGTCAGAAAACGGAAGTCGGGACAAACAATTTTATATGTTATAACTTCCAAGGTGTTCTATTTTTACAATTTCCTCGAAATTGAATGCTCATACGACCCTTTTTATTCCCAATATTGTTTTCATAATAGTTCAACACTGCAAGAAGGGTCGGTCGATCCTTCTTGTGTTGTCCATTATGGATATAGTTGAATTGCTGGATAGAGGTTTTCACAATTAACTATGAAAAGAAGGGGTGGCCGATCCTTCTTGTCGAAAAACAAGGATCGAAGACAAAAGTCGTCAGAAACCATTTTTATATGTTATAACTTACAAGGTGTTCTATTTTTACAATTCCCTCGTAATTGAAGGGTCGACCACCCCATCTTATTCCCAATATTATTTTTATAATAGTTCGACGTTCTCAAAAGGGTCGGCCGACCCTTCTTATTCCCAATATTATTTTCATATTAGTTCGACACTGCAAGAAGGGTCGCTTGATCCTTCTTGTGTTATCCATTATGGATATAGCTGCATTGCAAGATAAATGTTTTCAAAACTAACTACGAAAAGAAGGGGCGACCGATCATTTTTGTCGGAAAACGGAAGTTGGGACAACCATTTTTATAACTTTTCGCCTTACATTTTGAACATTTACAAATGCAAATTGCAATTTTCAAATAAAAATTTGAATTTTCTGATTTGAAATCCACACATTTCAAATCAGAAATTGCATTTTTTAATTTTAAATTCACAGTTTCCAAATGAAAATTGTCATTTTTTTATTTGAAATTCACCCTTTTCAAATCAAATTTTGCATTTTTTTATTTGAAATTCACACTTTTCAAATAAAAATTTGCATTTTTTGATTTGAAATTGACACTTTCTAAATTGAAATTCATACTTTTATAACAAAAAACTGCAATTTTAAGGTTCATAGGTAGTAAAAAAACACACTATTTGAAT
Organism: Larix kaempferi; assembly: GCA_027924585.1. Lineage (NCBI taxonomy): Eukaryota > Viridiplantae > Streptophyta > Pinopsida > Pinales > Pinaceae > Larix > Larix kaempferi. The sequence goes on from BSBM01000792.1 coordinate 6,128,631, forward strand.
TGAAAAACACACTTTTCAAAGACTATATTGCCACTTTCAGAACCTGTTTTTGCACTTTAGAAAGGTTGATATTGACACTTTCAAATGCTAAAGTTGCTCAACGTTTTAGATTGTCCTTGTCAGTCATTGAACGTTAGCGGCATCTTTTATTCAGACAGATGTAGGCTCATTTGAAGGGACGGTAGTGGAGCTACCACATTTAATACTCTACAGCTCAATGCTTAGCTTTCGCCGTCTACACCTCTATCAACCATCATGACAATACTATTCGTACAAATGCAGGCTGGTTTGAAGGGACGGTAGTGGAGGATGACACGAGGCAGGGGTCAGTCAGACGCCTTGTAACGTCATGCCTCCAATAAATTACGCCCTCAATCATTATGCTAATGCCGGTTTACACAATTCGTTTCTATCATTGCTTCCTTACGCATAACTGCCTCCGTGCTGAAGGTCGTAATTCTAGTTGTACCGTGCTACCGAGCAAGTACTGAAAATTGATTTTCAATTGTACGAGATGGCCTTTTACATGGATTTTGAGTCATTCAATCTCTACAAAACCATTAATGGCAAACCTCTCGAATGTGTGGGCTTCTATGAAAATCTCTGGGAGTCAAGTCGGCTCTCCGCCCTGCTTTCCATAGAAATTTTTATAAATATTTTCAATGTGGTAGGCGACCTCCATTCGAGAGACCTGCAATTTAAAGCTTGGATGAACTTCTGGGTGGATTTCTGGTGGTTCAGTTTTTTTAATTGGTATATAATGGCTGCCCATATGAGGGCGTGTAGATGTAGGGGATCCAGCAAGGGTGTAGGGTCTTCATGACCTGGGGGGGAATTTTATCTCAGGGAGAAGGCTCGTCTCAACAACACACCATGGGGATGGAATATTCTGCCCTGCAGACCTTCAATTAGGGGGCTCAATATCTAATAGAGACACCTGCTCCAATAGAGTCACAGATAGCACACCACGAATTATCCCTTCTCCGGGAATACAAATCCCACTTGGGCCGAAAATTAATCTCCAACCCCTACTGGGCGGTGAGGATCTTGTTCGCTCACGAAATTCAAGAGAGGAACTAGCTAGCTCACGGCCTTTGTGAAGCCCTCCAAATTATAAAAGGTGGCCAACAAACTCATTCGGCCGGTGTTCGCTTGCTCAAGTATGCTCTGAAAGATTACATGGATACCTTGAGGGACTTCACTCATGAAGAACCAGTTTCCCCACGGGGGGAGCACCCTGCTCCCTGATTGGTCTTCCCAGTCTACGTTTGTGACGGTCTTGGTGGTCAGCATCTGGCTCGTTGTTTTTTCTATGGATTTTTCATTGGTGGATCGCTATTTTTTCTATGTATTTTTCCATGTCTTTGGAAGTTCAGTCTCGGTGCAGACTCGGGATGTTAGCATGGTTTTTTTATGGGGGATGCTCGGTCAATATTCAATTGCTAGAATCAGTCAATATGGACCATTGAATAGCATATAAATAGAAGTGAACTATAATCCTAAGGGCAGATTAGAAGAGAGAGAGATAGTGGATAAATCCTCTTTTTGGTCTAATTTGGATCCACAACATTATGTTTTGACTGTTCCTGTGACGGGTTTACCGCAGAGTTTAATGAATGCATGAAGATGTTCGATTATTGTTCTAATTCTGTCTCTGTCTCTGTCTCTGTGTGGTGGTGAATGTTGCATTATGTCTATTATGCTGTGGATTGAATGATAATGGTTCATGTGATTAACTAGAATGGATATGTTATTGTGAATGTTTACTTTATGTTGAATCTGCAAATTTCTTACATAATATGCGAATGATTAGTAAATAGTAGGTTGTCAAGTTGATGATATCTGGTTAACTTTTTGCGATAAGATATTTGTGGGTAAAGCATATTCTCAACGCCACTGCGGAAACTTGGTTCCTGCAGCACCCTCCGCAGGTGTTGCTGGGAAGGGTAACTCCTTTCCGGGCCGGTGTATAAGTGATTGTTGGTGCTTGTTGATGACAGTGAGAACCCCTGTCGAAAAGAGTTGAGTCAACACGGGTTTTATCTGCAGTTATCCTGGTTATATGCTCCTCGGTTTGATCTACTCTGGATTTTTGACCATACTCAGTATGGCACGAGCTGTTGGGCGCTCATTTGTAATTGTATTCAGTAATTGTGTCTTCCATTTTGATTCTTTCCAACTTGATGGATGCACCAACTTTTTTTTTTTAATAGAAACATTTTACTTTTTAAAGAGAAACATTCTTTATTTTTGTTTTTTTTAAATAGAAACATTTTACTTTTTCTTTTTTCTTTTTTAAATAGAAATATTTTAGCTTTTAAAGAGAAACATTCTTTCCATTTTGTTTTTTTTAAATAGAAACATTTTACTTTTTATTGCAATGGTGTAGATACAAAATCGGTGACAATTATATTCAACACTGATTCCATGTATAATTTCAAAAACAAGTAACACATGCATGCATTCCCAGACACACCATAAAGCTAATTAAAATTTAAGCAGGATACTATGTTGGAAAAGAACATTCCCAGACGACAATGCAGATAGTGATGCCATTAGTTGGAATGATTCTGACCGCGATTAACTAGACAGAAACATTCTTTCTTTTTTTTCTTTTTTTTAAAATAGAAACAATATACTTTTGGGTCTACTCAAAGTTCCAAATCAAATATGCCACATGTCGCAATATGATAGTTCCATGTGTCACCCTAGTATACCAGATATAAAAAATTTAACAACAAAATTTATATAAGTTTTTCTTTAAAGACTTTGCTAGCAAGTGGAAATATTCTCAGAGAAAGAGCGGCCGCTCTTTCTCCAAGGTTTTCTATTTTTACAATTCCCTCCTAAATGAAGGGTTGGACGATCCTTCTTGTATTCTCCGTTATGGCTATAGCTGAATTGTTGTATAAATCTTTTCACAATTAACTACGAAAGAAGGGGCGACTGATCCTTCTTGTCGATAAATGGAAGTCAGGACAAAATTTTTTTATATGTTATAACTTTTCACCTTAAAACTTTGAACATTTAGGAATGGAAATTGCAATTTACAAATAAAAAATTCCCCGTATTATTTTCATAATATTTTGACACTGCAAGAAGGGTTAGTCGACCCTTCTTATTACCAATATTCTTTTCATAATATTTCAACATTGTAAGAAGGGTCGGTCGATCCTTCTTGTATTCTCCATTATGGATATAATTGAATTGTTGGATAAAGGTTTCCACAGTTAAATACAAAAAGAAGGGTCGGTCGATCCTTCTTGTCGAAAAATGGAAGCCGGGACAAACTATTTTTATATGTTCGACTGACTCTAGTTATTCCCAGTATTGTTTTCATAATAGTTGAACACGACAAGAAGGGTCGGTCGATCCTTCTTGTGTTCTCCATTAATATTGGGCATTGGTCATAAATGAATCCAATATCAATTTTAGCATAAAATTGTTGAATACTTAGATGCGGTAAACCAATGCATAAACATATGAATTTTGATTTAATATTACTTTCATCCAAGCATGAAGAATAACACAATGGAAAATATCTACTAGAAATAACAATTAACAGAGAAAGGAAGGAAATTTACAGACACACATAATTTACTGCAAATAACAATTAACAAAGAAAGAAAGGAAATTTACAGAATGTCATTGTGGGAAATAAAAATTAACAGAAAAACGAAGGAAATTTACAGACTGTCATTACTGAATAATTTTTTCATCAGTGGTACAATTATATTCAACACATTCCATGTATAATTTCAAAAACAAGCAACTCATGCATGCCTTCCCAGACACACTATAATGCTAATTACAATTTAACATTGATCGACACGACGGTTTGACATGCTCTCTGAAGTGGTCGAATGGAGGACCTAGTTGGGTGGCCGACCTAAGATCCTCCAATATATCCCCCACGAACAATCCGTTTCTTCATTCTGAAGAAATCAAAAAATAACTGGAGTTGAATGAACAGAACGTTGCTGACTATGAAAGCACAGTCCTTCTACCTTCTACTTGGCGCAGTAAGAAGAAGTTGACAGCATGGTCTAGTACTAAAAAAACATTCAATGACTGCTACAACTGTTGATGACCACATGTGACAATGGTTCCATCCCATCCTTACATCCATCTATCGCAGATCTATCTCACTAGTCATGGTTTCAGGTCGAATTATTGCACGTCGTCACATGTATTGTTCCATAGTTGCATATTCTTGTTGGATTTCAGTGATTATAAGTTTTGCAAGGCAAATTCAGATCCCCTGTTAGAAAACGATGGCTCCATTCCATCCATATATCCATCAATGGTAGACCTACAAATATCTTCCGATCATGTTGTCAGATGCCTAGCATTCCAAGATCATCATTTCTGTGTACAAATGATGGTTCTTAACAGTCGAGATGAAATGGGTTGCTTCACAACTACGTTAAGCTTTTCGTTTAATAAAATAAATGAAAAGCTTAACATAGTTGTGAAGCAACCCTATGCATCTCTGTTAGGAACCATCATTTGTACACAAAAATGCTCATCATGGAATGTTAGGCATCTGACAACATGACCGGAAGATATTGGTAGGTCTGTCATTGATTGGATGGGCAATAATTAAATGAAATGCTCCATCGTTCGTGGGAAAAAGTTATAATCAACTACGGGCAATAAGAACAATACATGTGACCAATACATGTGACGACGTGCAATAATTCGACCTGACAATGTGACCGTTGAGATAGATCTGTGATAGATGGATGTAAGGATGGGATGGAGCCATCGTCACATGCGGTGATCAATAGTTGCAACAATCGTCGAGATAGATAATTAAACGAAATGCTCCATCGTTCACGGGAAAAATTTATAATCAACTATGGGCAATAATTAAATGAAAAGGTTCGAAAAAAATTATAATCAACTACGGGCAATAATTAAACGAAAAGGTTCACGGAAAAAACTCATATATCATGAGGAGAATTGGGGAGCGATCATAAGACTCAAGAATTTCTCATAAAACAACAGAGGAAGTAAAAGAAAATTCCATGGCTTCCCAGACGATTTCAGTTTGCTGTGATATGGGGCATGGTTAGCCTATATATAGTGAGTGACCACTCTGTTGATGGATTAAAAATATTTTGTTGGATTAATCATACACATATCAATCCAATCGATTCCTTAAAAATCCAACGGCCAACATGCCTGCTGCCAGCACATTAAATGGCCTACAGCAGGCTCCTGCAGCAGGCTGAATAATACTCGTCATAAGTTTCATCCTATGTGAATCAAGTCTACCATATATTAAATTATGCAGTTAGTTCCCATGATATTTTTTAAGAAACAAAATTGCTTATGTGAATCAAGTATACCATATATTAACCTTGGATGAGGGCATCACCATTATACAAGGGGCCACGTGTTGGACACGATGAGGGCATGTGGAGGAGGAGCCTCGACCCAGGCGCCTGTAACATGGCACGCATTCCCCATGCAATATACCACTTCCCTTGCTTCCACTTGCTTGCCCTCACGTGTGTGGCTTTATGGCTCCTTCTCGATTCTTTGTTCGCAAGTCCCTTCACTGGCTAGCTGGCTACAACTCTGGTACCTCGGCCCTCTACGCATTCAAAGCAGCCCTCACCTTGGGGAAGCTCCATGTCTACTGGGGAGATGCCCCATTCTCTCTGCTCTATCTACTAGGAAGCTGACCCATTCTCTCTACTCTGTCTACTGGGTAGTTGCCCCATTCTCGAGGAATAATGGGGCAGCTCAATGATTATCAGTTTAAAACTGATTTGGAGTGTATCATTTTTAAACTTCATTAAGGAAATTCTACTCAACAACTCAACCATAAATTCCTTACACCATCTTCATCTCCAACTACTTCTCATTTCTCCACAAACTGTAAGCTATACGTCTCATTTGGACCTCGATCATATAACATCCTCGTTGCTAGTTCAGAAAATGAAGGAGCTTAAAACAGTCCCCAAACGTTAAATGGTATCATTAATTTCCTTAATATTCATTTAGACAATCTTTAAACTAATTTTAAAAATCAAATATGCCACGTCACAATATAAGTGTTCCACGTGACGCAAAATTTATAGAATTTTTTATTTAAAGACTTTGCTGGCAAGTAGAAATATTCTCAGAGAAAGAGCGACTGCTCTTTCTCCCAGGTGATCTATTGCTACAATTCCCTCCTAAATGAAAGGTCGACCGACCCTTCTTATTCCTAATATTTTTTTCATAATAGTTCGACATTGCAAGAAGGGTCGGTCGATCCTTCTTGTATTATCCATTATGGCTATATTTGAATTAATGGATAAATGTTTTGACAATTAACTACGAAAATAAGGGGCGACCGATCCTTCTTGTCGTAAAACGGAAGTCAGGACAAACCAATTTTATATGATATAACTTCCGAGGTGTTCTATTTTTACAATTCCCTCGTAATTGAAGGGTCGGTTGACCCTTCTTATTCCCCATATTATTTTCATAATAGTTCGACACTGAAATAAGGGTCAGCCGACCCTTCTTATTATCAATATTCTTTTCATAATATTTCGACACTACAAGAAGGGTCGGCCAATCGTTCTTGTGTTCTCCATTACGGATATAGTTGAATTCTTGGATAAAGGTTTTCACAGTTAACTACGAAAAGAAGGGGCGACTGATCCTTCTTGTCGGAAAACGGAAGTCGGGACAAACTATTTTTATATGTTATAAATTCCAAGGTGTTCTAGTTTAACAATTCCCTCGAAATTGAAGGCTTGACTGACCCTTCTTATTCCCAATATGATTTTCATAATATCTCAACACTGGAAGAAGGGTCGTTCGACCCTTCTTGTGTTCTCCATTATGGATATAGCTGAATTGTTGGATAAATGTTTTTACAATTAACTACGAAAAGAAGGGGCGGACGATCCTTCTTGTCAGAAAATAGAAGTCGGGACAAACCATTTTATATGTTATAACTTAGCAGATTGACTTGTTATTGTAACAATGACTGGATATTTTAAACATTGAAGTTTTCACATTAAAATTTTGAACATTTAAAAATGAAAATTGCAATTTTCAAATAAAAAATAGCAGTTTTTTTATTTTAAATTCACACTTTTCAAATCCGAAATTGCATTTTTTGATTTTAAATTCACACTTTTCAAATCAAATTGGCATTTTTTGATTTGAAATTCACACTTTTCAAATCAAAATTTCCATTTTTATATTTTAAATTCACACTTTTCAAATCAAAATTTCCATTTTTTTATTTGAAATTCACGTATTTTGAATTGAAATTCATAGTTTCATAACAAACAAAAAATGCAATTTTAAGGTTCATAAGTAGTCAAAAAACACACTATTCGAATGGAAAAACACACTTTTCAAATCCAATATTACCACTTTCAAAACCCATTTTTTCACTTTAGAAAGGTTGATATTGACACTTTCAGAGTCTAAATTCACACTTTCTTAGTCCAAAATTTGCCTAATTTGTCCAAATTTAATGACATAAGCGTTTTAGGTATCTATCCATCCTATACTCTTTCAGCTGAAAGACCACCCCCGAAATGGTTTGTGTATCTTCTAAGGAGGGATAAATAGGCTCTCTCACAGTTAAGGTTCCATCCCAATGCTAATCCAACCTACAATTGGTTTTATCAAACATACAAGGGAACAGGGAGGATGCTGCTAAGCCAGTGATCTCAACCAAAGAGCTACAGGAATCTCAGACTACTCAACAGACATGGAACCCACATTACCTACCTCACCCAACACAAGGAAGGCCCTCTTCTATGTTGCATAGTCCCTTAAGGCCCCTTCCCTACAGTTCTCTTCAGGGTGGGAAACCTCCTTCCTTTAATCCGTAGTTGGGATTCAGAAGTTGGATTTCCAAATCCTCCTCTTCGACGAAATCATGCTCCCAGCTTCCACAATCCACAACACAGAAGTCGGAAGTTGGAGTCAACGTGTGGCCTCAAAAATTTACTCATATGACTTTCGCAATTTCGCAATCCACGTGCGGGACTCAGAAGTCGGAATCCTCCATTCGTCGTTCTGGAGAATTTACCCCTCCGCAATCCGTAACCGGTGTTGCGGATGTCGAAAATTGGAAATCCCATTTCATATCCCGAGGAAAAACCACCTTCCGACTTCCATAATTTGCAATCTTCCTTGCGGATACGGAAATTCAGAAATCCAGCGCATGAATCCCCGCGGAAATCGCCTTTCGATTCCCGCAATATTCCCCCCGGATGCGGAAAGTCAGAAGGCTAACCATGCCATTCCAAAGGTTGACCCCCGACCTCCTCAATCCACAATCCGCATTGCAGATGCAGAATTTTTGGACCATAGACCCCTGCACCAACAACTTCACCTGGAAAATTTTGAGAGCGATAACTCCTCCATCCTTGGTCCAAATTGGACAAGGATGGTACCGTTGGAAATCTCTTGGAGAGATCTATCCACTTATATGATCCCCACCACATACTAACACTCTAACCTTGTCAGTTTTCCAATGGAAGTCTTTCCTAGAACTCCCTCAATGCACCATTAACCTTCTGCAAGGAGATTTGTTTGTCCTCCTCATGGATTCTCCATTCTCCTGACCCACAAAGGGTCATTAAACATAGTAGGGGGTTTTCTACTTCCTTCCCCAAGTCCATATGAATTCAATAAGTCCTTCATAAAGGTGAACGCAATTCATAACTAAACACATATCACAAACAAGGATAATTTTAGGGGCGAAATTTATCCCATGGGCTATTTTTCCATGTTTTTTTCCAAAAAACGATTCGCCAATTTGCATTTTTTGAAGCCCCATTTTGCCCAATTTTGATGGGGTGAAATGTTTTCACTCTAAAAATCACCAAAATGTTATATAAACTATATAAAATCCTTAGAAATTGAAATAATTTTAGAAAAATATTGCCAAACATTTTATAGTTGACATTTTGATAAATGGTAAGATTAGCCAAGGTTTATACACTTTTAAATAATACTCATGGACATCTAGTCAACACAAAACTAGAACTAGTCAACACATCTACAACCTGCAAGGTTAGCAGTACATTATACTCATGCAAATGATGCATCATTCAAACATGAACTCAGTCTCAGACTCGGGATTATACATAGCTCCCTATTGATCAATTTCATGTAACCATTCATTCAATAACTTGAGCATAACAAGCATAACATAACATAGGGAAAATAACATCATTTTTACACCACAGAAGCACTTATCTTTGGAATGAATCTACCTAAGCAACTAGCTAAGTGAGAGAAACGTTCCACCCAACCTTAGGTCTCTGTCCATCCTATACTCTTTCAGCTGAGAGACCAGACCCGAGATGGTTTGTGTATCTTCTAAGGAGGGATAAATAGGCTCTCTCACAGTCAAGGTTCCATCCCAATGCTAATCCAACCTACAGTTGGTTTTATCAAGCATACAAGGGAACAGAGAGGATGCTACTAAGCCAGTGAGCTCAACCAAAGAGCTACAGGAATCTAATACTACTCAACAGACATGGCACCCACATTACCTACCTCACCCAACACAAGGAAGGCCCTCTTCTATCCTGCACAGTCCCTCAAGGCCCCTTCCCACCAGTTCTCTTCAGGGTGGGAAACCTCACTCCCGCAATTTGTAGTCGAGATTCGGAAGTCGAATTTCCAAATCCTCCTCTTCGACAAAATCATGCTCCCAGATTCCGCAATCCGCAACACAGAAGTCAGAATCTAGAGTCAACATGCTACCTCAAAAATTTACTTGTCTGACTTCCACATTTTTGCAAGCTGCATGCGGGACTCAGAAGTTGGAATCCTCCATTCATTGTTCTGGAGAATTTACCCCTCCACAATCCATAACCTACATTGCGGATATTGGAAATCAAAAATTTCATTTCCTATCCCGGGAAAAAACCACCTTCTGACTTTCGCAATCTGTAATCTGCCTTACGGACACAGAAAGTCAGAAATCCAATGCACGAATCCCCATGGAAATCACCTTTTGATTCCTGCAATCTTCCCTACAGATGCGGAAAGTCAAAAGGCTAACCATGCCATTGCAAAGGTCAGCCCCCAACCTCCTCAATTTGTAATCCACATTATAGATGTGGAATTTTGGGACCACATGCCCTTGCACCAGCAACTTCACCTTCAAAATTCTGAGAGTGGTAACTCCTCCATCCTTCGTCCAAATTGGACAAGGATGGTACCATTGGAAATATCTTGGAGATCTCTATCCACTGGTATGATCCCCACCACATATTAGTACTCTAACCTTGTCATTTTTCCAATTGAAGTCTTTCCTCAAACTCCCTCAATCCACCACTAACCTTCTGCAAGGAGATTTGTTTGTCCTCTTCATGGCTTCTCCCTTCTCCTGACCCACAAAGGGTCATTAAACACAGTAGGGGGTTTTCTACTTCCTTCCCCAATTCCATATGAAGTCAAGAAGTCCTTCATAAAGGTGAATGAAATTCATAACTAAACACATATCATGAAACTAGAACTAGTCAATACATCTACAACTTGGAAGGTTAGTAGTACATTATACTCATGCAAATGATGAAGCATTCAAACATGAATTCAGTATCATACTTGGGCTTAGACATAGCTCCCTATTAATCAATTTCATGTAACCATTCATTCAATAACTTTAGCATAACAAGCATAACATAACTTAGGGAAAATAACATCATTTTTACACAATATAAGCACTTATCTTTGGAATGAATCTACCCAAGCAACTGGATAAGTGAGAGAAATGTTCCACCCAACCTTACGTCTCTGTCCATCCTATACTCTTTCAGCTGAGAGACTGTTATTTTTTCAATAATTTCATTCCAGCATTATCTAGGATCCTACTAAGAGATTAGCATGCAAAACATAGCAATCATAAACATAAGAGACACAAAGTTTCCTCGGAGAAAACCAAGAAGGTGAAAAACCCACAACTTCCTCAAAGATAGAATAAGCCCCAATACAAATATCACAAAGATCAATCCCCAAAATATATATGAATCCAATAGCTACTCCTCCTCCACTTGTGCGCACTCCTCTCTCAACTAATGTGAGTTGGGTGAGTGAGTGAATGAATAGAATGAGACACACTCAATCTCTATTTATACACAACTTAACTTGCCTTTAATTCTAACAGGGCTGACTTCCTAAGGAATCCTAATAACCCAACCACATGATTCATACAGGGCCGACCCCACACTGGTGACCTAATAACCCATCAAATATAAGTTGCGACACTTACAATAATACTTGCGACACTTACAAATACAAATGATGGCACTTATGATTGGAGGAATAATACATCTCCATCATGATTATAATAAAGTACATGTGTAATACATAGAAGAATATCTTCCGAAGTTACAAATACATCAACACTCCCTCTTAAATAGGAAGGTATTCTCTAGACACAATTCATAAACACATATCGCCACAAGTCTTCAGTTCTGGAGCTGGATCATCGTCACTGATGTTGTACTCGTCATCTCGATCACTGGGCTATCTCTCAATTCTTTTCCTCATAGGAAGTTCTCCAAAGACAACCCTTTTTCATGCTGGTTGTAGGCCTAGACTCCTATAGGTATTCATCATCTCTGCGAGTTGTCCATCCTGTGGAATCGTTAGGACTGATTATATGTCACAACAAAACCTCGAAAGAGCATCCCAGGACTGATTATGAGCTTACTACTCAACCTATCGGATCTCCTAGGGAGCTATTACGTGTGACCACCAAAAAACCTTAAAAGAGTATCCCAGGAACATTTATGTGCATAGCACAACCGACAAGAACTCTAAAGAGCATCCCAAGAATTTTACCTTTCTAGCACAACCTATCGAATCTCCAAGACTTATTACACGTGGTCTGGAAAAACCTTGAAAGAGCATCAAAGGACTAATTATGAGCTTACTACTCAACCTATCAGATCTCCCAGGGAAATATTATATGCCACAAGACAAAACCTTGAAAGAGCATTTGCCAAATCTTCCAGGGAGCTATTATATGCCATAGGAAAAACCTCGCAAGAGTATCTGCAAATCTCCCAGGGAAGTATTATATGTCCTCCCAAGAAAAACCTTGAAAGAGAATTTTCCAAATCTCCCAAGGAGCTATTATATGCCATAGGCAAAACCTCACAAGAGTATCTCCAAATCTCCCAGGGAAATATTATATGCTTATCACACAACCTGTCCACGTCCACAGAGTATCATCCTGATACTCATGATCCACCTGATCACCCTCGCATGAAGCATCATCCTAATGCTCACTATCATACTGATCATGATCATATAGTACATCATCCTGATGTACATCATCATCACATGATCAGCCTGATCATCATCACAGCATCGTCCTAATTCATATCATCATTGCATGATCATCCTAATCATCGTCACATCACCGTCCTGATGCATATCATCATTGCATGATCATCGTCACAGCATCGTCCTAATTCATATCATCATCGCATGATCATCCTGATCATCATCACAGCATCGTCCTGATGCATATCATCATCACATGATCATCCTGATCATCGTCACAGCATCGTCCTAATGCATATCATCATACATGATCACCTTGATCATCATCATGTAGAACATCATCCGGAGCATCGTCCTGATGCTCATCACACAGTGCTTACATCCACATCCATGGGAAGGATCCTCCTACCACCATGCTTGGAATGGCTCTAACAAATGTGTCCCATCACTTATTCATTGAAGTATCTTCTATCTGAAGAACATCAAGCCTCTCCTCGAAGTACTCAAACTTCACTCTCGTTGGTGGTTTGGTCAACACATATGCAATCTACTCATCTGTCGCAACATACTACAGCTTCACTGCTCCTCTCTGCACCATATCCCTGATATAGTGATATTTGATCTCAATGTGCTTCGACCTGTCATGGAACACTAGGTTCTCTGAAAACTTCACACAACTCTGGTTCTCACAATATATACAGGTAGCATCCAACTAGAGATCAAATAAACCATACAGTAGCTTCCTTAGCCATACTACCTCACAACTAACCGAACAAGCTGCGACATACTCTGCTTCAGCTGTACTCAGTGCTACATAGGATTGCTTCCTGCTAAACCAGGAGATCACTCCCCATCCCATACTAAAGCAGCACCCCGAAGTGTTGTTCCTATATGTACCACTGCCTTTCCAATATGAATCAACATAACCCTCCAGGTTAAACTTTTGATTCACATCATACTTGAGCCCATAATCAATTGTACCCTTCATGTACCTCAGAATATGCTTTACAGCAATAAGATGAAAATGTCTAGGATCTGTCAAAAACTGGCTCACGGTGTTCACCGCAAAGCAAATATATGGTCTTATGTTCGTCAGGTACATCAACGACCCAATCATTTGACGATACATCATGGCATTGACCGACTCTGATGAAGCATCACTCAATAGCTTTAGGTTCGATTCCATAGGTGTGGCCATGGCCTTGTAGTCCATCATCCTGAATCGCTTCAGGATCTCTACTGCATACTTCCCTTGTCCAAGGAAGATTCCATTTGCACTCCACCACACCTCCATACCTAGAAAGTAATGCATCATATTCAAGTCTTTCATCTCGAACTCGGAATCAAGATTCCTCTTTGTATCAGCAATCAACTTATCCTCTCCTGTCACAAACAGGTCATCCACATACAATAGGAGTATCACTAGATTTCCTTCCTCAACCTTGGAGTAAAGGTTGGAATCCGCTTTACTCTTGGTAAAGCCCAAACTAGACAGGAATTTGTCTATCATGTCGTACCATGTCCTAGGTGCTTGCTTCAAGCCATACAAGGATTTTTTCAATCTGCACACATATGACTCCTTGTCATGTGTCTCAAAACCGAGTGGCTGCTGCACATACACTTCCTCTTCTACTACACCATTCAAGAAAGTTGTCTTGACATCCATCTGGTGTATCTTGTATTTCTCTATGCTTCCATCTGCAACATGCTTGATCTTGTAGATCCACTTGGAAGTCGCAACAGACTTCCCTTCTGGTCTTGTGACCACATCCCAAACATCATTCTTCATGATCAACTAGTATTCCTTGACCATGGCATCATTCCATTCTTTCTTTTCCGCTTCTTCTTCATAACTAGAAGGTTTTTTGTTCATAATGTCACAGAGTAAGGAAACATAGTTGGTGTGTGATCTTGTCCTCTTTCTTTCTTTGTGTTCCTCCTCTGGAATACCATACCTTTCTGCATCTTGGATGAGCTCTCTAGCCCATGCAGGTTTCCTCTTGTGAGAGTTCTTCTCATGGGGTGGATCTACAGGTTCTTGTGGATCTTCTATTTTACAATCCACTTCTAGTATTGCTTCATTCATGGTGATGTCTTTTGTTCCGAGTACCCTTGGTTCTTCATAGTCTACAACAAGTATCTTCCTTCATTTGATGTATGCTAAATTTTCATCAAAAGTCACATCCCTGCTAATGTCAATCTTCTTGAACCTTGGAAAGTAGATTCAGTTTGCCTTCGAGCTTTCACTGTACCCCACAAATATAGCCTTCTTTCCTAAAGGATCTAACTTTGTCCTCTTTTCTTTTGGAACATGTGTATATACTAGACAGCCAAATATTCTAAGAGGGATAACTTCTAGTCTCTTACCAGAGAAAACTTCTTCTGGTGTCTTGTTGTCAAGTATCTTGTGTAGTGTTTTGTTTTGTACATATACAGTTGTCCTTGCTTGTTCTACCCATAGGTGCATGGGAATATCTTGGTCATGCAACATTTCTCGTGTTGCTTCCATGATTGTTCTATTCTTCCTTTCTGCAAGCCCATTCTGTTGTGGATTGTAGGGAGTGGTCAACTCCCTCTTAATCCCTAAATCACTGCATAGCTTCTTGAAGTCCCCTGAAGTGAATTCTCCGCCATTGTCGGATCTAAATGTCTTGATCTTCTTATTAGTTTGATTTTCTATCAAGGCTTTGAATTCCTTGAACTTATCAAACACTTCATCTTTGTTCTTCAAGAAATAAACCCAAATCATCCTAGAAAAATCATCAATGAAAGAAACATAATATACATACCCACTCAGAGAACTGGATGACATTGGTCTGCATACATCGGAGTGGACAATCTACAAGATTCCTTTTTCTTTGCTTTCACTACTTGGAAATTCCTTCTTTGTGTTCTTTCCTTTTGCACATCCTTTGCAAACACCTTCATTCTTTGACTGGATTTTAGGAAGACCACCTACTGCTTTGCTTGCAATTGGTAGTTCCCTAGAGTGCACATGAGCAAGCCTTCTATGCCAAAGTTCACTTGGTTCCATGGATTCATGTACCATGGCATGTTCAGGTTGTCCCTTCAATTTGTACAATCCTCCCTCTTGTTCTCCAATCACTACTGCATCATCTATGGTCTCACCTTTTGGCCACATAAGTACTTGGCCATCCACAAATGCAACTCTCATCCCTTTTGCATCCAAAGATGATATGGAGAGAAGATTCTTCTTGAGTCCAGGTACATATAGAACATCTTGCATCTTTAAAGACTTCCCAGAGTCTAACTTGTAGGAGGCTTCACCACTTCTTTTTATAGGGTATTGATAGTCATCCCCAAGTTTCACCTTATAAGGTGACTCATGTTCAGATAGGTCCATAAGATATTCTTTGAATACCATCATATCTTTAGAAGCCCCACTATCAATAAGCCAATCATTACACCCATGTGTAACAGTACCTGTGAGAGCATATATTAGAACATATTCATCGTCACTTGAAGAGTCTTCACTTTCTACCTTAGTCTTCTTCCTGGGAGGTTCATCATCCTCAGCAGCATGAGCATGATATCTCTTCTTGTTGCTCTTCTTCTTCTTCTTCTTGGAGTTCCTTTTGTTCTTGGGACATTCTGAGGCAAAGTGTCCCTTCTCATTACAAGTGAAGCATCTCAGATCTTTCTTATCTCTTTGATGATGGTGGTGTGAAGATCTCTTGTGAAAATATTGCTCCCTCTTGGGCTTACCTTTCTTGGTGTGTGTTGTGAGAGATTTATCTTCATTTCCCATCTTTTCTTCTCGGGCCACAAGCCTAGCTTCTTCTTGTGAACATTCCTCCCATAGTCTATTGAAGGAGATCACCTTCTTTCTTGCATAGATACCTTGGATGGAGGAGTATCATGACCTAGGTAGGCCATTCAATGTGGTCATGAAAATTTCTCCATTCTCCACTACTTCATCCACAGCTTCAATTTGTTCTTTTATTTGAGAGACCTTAGTAAAGTAGGATTGGATGGTCTCTCCATTCTAGAACTTAACCCCTTTAAATTGATTCCTTAGAGTCATCATCGGATTTATATTCTTTCCTTCAGACAACTTAGTCAAGGAGTCAAACATCTCCTTAGGATTATTTAGAGAAGACACATGGGGTATGAGATAGTCTTTTATATAATCAACAATGATTATCTTGGCTTTGACCAAGTTCTTCTTGTGCAAGGCCTTAGCCTCATCTCCCTCTGGAACTGGAACCTCTTCTTTTATGTAGTTGTCCAATTCATTCTCTTCTAGGATTAACCCAATCCTATACTTCCATGCTTGGAAGTTGTCAGCTCCTTCAAGCTTATCCTCAAGCTTGGTGTGGTGAGACATCTTAATGAGAAACTCAAATGGAAATAAAAGATTTAGGTCTTACCACTTGATTTGTTGAAAAACTTGATCTGGAGCTGGATTAGGGTTTGTCAGAGAAACCCTAAAAATTCAAACTTTGAATTCCAAACTTCTAAATGGATAGAAATATGATCCTTGCTGAGCTCATCAAGCAGGTATACTTCAAATTTGAAATCTGCAAAATTTGACCCCTCAAAATTGCCTTTGAAACTTTCAGATCTGCAATTTCTGGTTTTCTGGTCAAAATACCGAACTAGTGTTTGATAATGCCCGAGGTTTTTCCCAGCCAAAAAGTTTGATGTTGTGCTCTAAACTTCTATTTTTCTGAGGAGCATCCATTCATAGTCTCAGATTCCAAAAATTCCAACTTTTTCAAAAACCTTAATTTTCCACCTTTCCGATCAAAATCCCGAACTAGGATTTGATGATGCTTGGGGTTCTTCCCAACCAAAAAATTTGATCTTGGTCTCTAAAATTCGATTTTCTTGAGGATCATCCAATCCTTGTCTCGGATTCAAAAAATTCCAACTTTCTCCGAAACCCTAATTTCCTGTAGCAATGACGGGCCAAAAACTGAAAGTCCTCATAATTGAATTTTGTCTCGACATAAAGATGCACCCTTGCAAGGAGAGTCATCCTAGCCTCCTGCCTTTGATTATCTGAGGAGAGAAACCCAAATATTAAGAATCCCTAGCTTCCGTAGCTGCACAGTGTCTTCTTCTTAGCACCGCTCTGATACCATGTTCATTTTTTGATAATTTCATTCAAGCATTATCTAGGATACTACTAAGAGAATAACATGCACAACATAGCAATCATAAACACAAGAGACACAGAGTTTCCTCGGGGAAAACCAAGAAGGTGAAAAACCCCACAACTTCCTCGTAGATAGAATAAGCCCCAATACAAAGATCACAAAGATCAATCCCCAAAAGATAGATGACTCCAGCAGCTACTCCTCCTCCACTTGTGCACACTCCTCTCTCAACTAATGCGAGTTGGATGAGTGAGTGAATGAATAGAATGAGACACACTCACTCTCTATTTATACACAATGTAACCTTTATTTAATTCTAACAGGGCTAACTTCCTAAGGAATCCTAATAACCCAACCACATGACTCATACAGGGCCACCCCACACTAGTGGTCTAATAACCCATCAAATATAAGTTACGACACTTGCAACACTTACAAATACAAATGATGACACTTCTGATTGGAGGAATAATACATATCCATCATGAATATAATAAAGTACAAGTGTAATACATAGAAGAATATCTTTTGAAGTTACAAATACATCAACAGAGACCACCCCCGAGATGGTTTGTGTATCTTCTAAGGAGGGCTAAATAGTCTCTCTCATAGTCAAGGTTCCATCCCAATGCTAATCCAACCTACAATTGGTTTTATCAAGCATACAAGGGAACAGGTAGGATGCTGCTAAGCTAGTGAGCTCAACCAAAGAGCTACAAGAATCTCAAACTACTCAACAGACATGGCACCCACATTACCTACCTCACCCAACACAATGAAGGCCCTCTTCTATGCCGCACAGTCCCTCAAGGCCCCTTCCCTCCAGTTCTCTTTAGGGTGGGCATAGAAAGGTCCAAACTGTTGATTTCATGAGATTTCATCCTTCATTGGGTTTATCAAGTAGATCCAACCCTATGTTTGACCTTATTCTCTACTATTCAATTTGGGCTCTTCTCAGGGTTTCGGCCTAAGCTCTGCCCTGCAAATCAGTCTTCTACAATAGATATGAGTGTTCTCAAGGCTTCACTAAGCTTCACACACTTTGTAATTCATCTCAGGGTCTGATATAAGGGTATTCCCAAATAGCTTCACTTCCTACACAGGATTTCTTTGTGTCCTCGGATCTACCAATTCGGATTACACAGAATCACAATTTTTCTCTCTTTGCTTCATGACTCGGCTCTGCAATGCATGAATGATTGAGATACTTGGTAAACAATGGGGTATGGATCAAGATGAGCGAATTCCCAGGTGTAGAGTGTCTTTAAGGACAAGTAAAACAGAGCCATACCCTGCCATACGGATTCGCAGGGCTGCTCCATACTCAATCGACTTCATGGACTGAATTTCTCAACCACCCTCTTACAATAGAATTAAATTTCAGCACGGGAGTCAAATGGGTTCACAAATTGACATGTGGCAGCATGGGATCCAATCCAACAACACCCTCACCTATCCCTAGTGGATACACATGGCCCCTTCTGATTGGTTTCCTCCTTTTCCATTTTTATTGGTATTTTATTGCAATATTTAATAATTACATCATTTACAATATCTCATGTATTAAAATCACATGGATTATGAGAATATCAAATACTTTCCTATGCAAATAAAACCTAAACATCCTCTAGTGGGGCCTTGACCTTGAGCTTCAGACTAGGAAAAACACACATTGCATGTATACAATATTTATATTTAAGCATGCAATAAAACCTAAGGGTCAAAATAGGGGTATTACATCAAGGCTCTTGTGGAAAACCTCTCTGAAAAGAGGATCAAGACACTAAGGACAGATAATGGACGAGAATACACTTTAGGCAATTTTAAATATTTATGTAAACAAGATTGGATTAAGAGGGAGCTTACTATTCCCTATAATCCACAGTAGAATGGTGTAGCTGAAAGGAAGAACAGAAATATCATGGAATCATTAAAATCCATGATCCATGATCAAGACCTACCCATGCATCTATGGGCTGAAGTAGCTAGGGCCACAGTCTATGTTCAGAATAGAATCTCTCACAATGATATTGGCAACAAGACCCTAGAAGAGATGTTTACCAGTACAAATCTTGAAGTCATTCATCTAAAGATATTTGGATGTGCAGTATTTATTCACATTCCAAAAGGGAAGAGATCGAAGTTGGAGCCTTCTGGAAAGAAGGGAATATTTGTGGGTTGCCGTGAGCAATCAAAGTCTTACCGTATCTACATCCCAGGTAACCGCCAGATTGAGCTTAGAAGGGATGTTACATTTGATGAAAACACAGACTTCAACAATTCTAAGAATACTCGTAAGGATGAAGATGAGCATGAAGCTCCTACAACTACATAAACTAATGATGCACCAGAAATAAATATTGAAGGGGAACCTATTCCAAAGGATCATGACATGACATAACCTCAAAGACCTAAGGAGACACCTCATGAGGAAAATCCAGATAAGAGAATGCTATCTTGGGACAAGAAATAATACAAGATGCAGGAAAATATGGTGCCCCAGATGGAAGCAATAGACCAATGCTATATTACAGTTATGTATCCTTGATGTGTAACCTTGTTGAAGAAGAACCTACATGTTTTGAAGATGTAGTGAAGAAGAAGGATTGGATGGATGCTATGAATGAAGAATACCAATCCATCATTAAGAATGATTTTTGGGATGTGGTACAAAGATTGAAGGACAACTCTATTGTTTCGTTAAAATGGATCTTCAAAAAAAAACACTCAGCAGACGAAAGCATTAAAAAGTACAAGGCAAGGTTTGTATCCCATGGGTTCTCTCAGAAGGAAGGAATTGATTATGAGGAGACCTTTGCTCATGTGGCTAGATATACCTCAATTAGAACCATCCCTGCCTTGAAAGATAAAATAAAATGGAAGTTGCATCAGATGGATGTAAAGACATCTTTCCTGAATGGGAAGATATAAGAAGAGGTATACATTGAGCAACCAGAAGGATTTTAAACAAAAGATAGAAAAACACGTGTATGTAAATTGAAGAAACCATTATATGGGTTGAAGCAAGCACCCCGATCATGGTATGGAAGAATCGATGGTTTCCTGATTAGATTTGGTTTTAACAAGAGTAAAGAAGATCCTAATCTTTATTATAAGGTCATAGATGATGAACCTATGATATTTCTATTGTATGTGGATGATTTGTTCCTGACAATGGAAGACAATCCCATCATTGAATGTAAGAAGAAGCTTGCTGCAGAATTTCAGATGAAAGACCTTGCAATGATGCACTATTTTCTAGGTCTTGAAGTATGGCAATTCCCAGATGATATTTTCTTGAGTCAAGGAAAATATACTGTTGAGATCCTAAAAATATTTGGGATGTTGGATTGTAAGTCCATGACTACTCCGATGGTGACAAACTTGAAGCTCCTGAATGATGCCTCATCAGAGATAGTAGATGTCATATTGTACAGACATATTATTGGGTCATTGATGTATTTGACCAATACTAGACTAGATATATGTTTTGTTGTGAACACCTTGAGCCAGTATATGGTGGAGCCCATACATGTTCACCAGATTGTAGAAAAAACATGTGATAAGGTACCTAAAAGGTACATTGTACTATGGAATCAAATATGCTTCAGATAGTGAGTTCAGATTGTACGGATACACAGACTCAGATTGGGCTGGAAGTGCCGAAGCTAGAAAAAGCACTACATGATGTTGCTTTAGTTTGGTATCAAGTATGATCTCATGGACCAGTACAAAGAAGCCCTGTGTTTCTCTTAGTACAATAGAAGTTGAATATGTAGCAGCATGTTTAGCTTGTATCGAAGCAGTATGGATTCGCAAGATGCTAATAGGATTATTCGATGGAGAGATAGATGTGACTGATATTCTCTATGGAAACTAGAGTTGTATCAAGATGATAGAGAATCCTGTGTTCCATGATAGATAAAAGCACATTGATATGAAGTTTCACTATATCCGGGATATGGTGCAGAAGGGAGATGTGAATCTCAAGTATGCTCCTACAGAGGAACAAGTTGCTAATGTGTTGACTAAGAATCTATCTTGCATAAAGTCTAAATACTTTCAAGACAAGCTTGATGTGGTTCGGAAGGTCCTCCCTCGAAAGAGGGAGTGCCGAATGATAGAGATGTCAGTCCTTTCCAACTGATAGAGATGATAGTCCTTTCTGATTGAAGATCAGTACTTTTCGACTAATAGAGATGCTAGTCCTTGTCGAATGAAGATCAATACTTTCCAACTGATAGAGATGCCAGCCCCTACTGATTGAAGATTAGTACGTGCTAACTGATAGAGATGCTAGTCCTTTCTGACTAAATATCAGTACTTGCTGATTGATAGAGATGCTAGTACTTGTCGACTGATAGAGATTCTAGTCCTTGCCGACTGAAGATCAATACTTTCCAACTGATAGATATGCTAGTCCTTTTCGAGTAAATATCAGTACTTGTTGATTGATAGACATGCAAGTCCTTGTCGACTGAATAGGAGTACTTTCCAACTAATAGAGATGCCAATCCTTGCTGACTAAATATCAGTAATTGTTGACTAATAGAGATGCTAGTCCTTCGTGACTGAAGATTAGTACTTTTCGACTAATAGAGATGCTAGTCCTTTTCGACTACAGATCAATGCTTTCTGACTCATAGTGATTCCATTCCTTGTTGATTGAAGACCATTACTTTTCGACTGATAGATATGTCAGTCCTTAACAAATGAAAATAAATACTTATCGACTGATAGAGATGCTAGTCCTTGGCGACTCAATATCAGTATTTTCTGACTGATAGAGATTCCAGTCATTATCGAATTAAGATAAGTACTTTTTGACTGATAGAGATGACAATCCTTGCCGACTAAAGATCAGTACTTGCCGATTGATAGAGATGTCATCCCTTGTCAACTGAATATCAATACTTGCCGACTGATAGTGTTCCAGTATTTGTTTATCGATGATTGTTGTTGTTGTTCTAGTATATTTTATTGATGATTGTTGTTGTTGTTCTAGCATTTACTTACTGATGATTGTTGTTCCAATACTTGTCGACTGGTGATTGATGTTGTTCCAGTATTCATATACTGATGATGATGCTAATGGATATATTCCAACAGATGATGATGATTATGATGTTCCAGCATACGATGGTGATGATGCTCATGGTGATGTTCTAGCAGACGATGATGATGATGTTGATGGTGATGTTACAACATACAATGATGATGATGTTGATGGTGATGTTCCAGTAGACGATGATGTTGATGTTTATGGTGATGTTCCAGCATACGATGATGATGATGTTGATGATGATGTTCTAATAGATGATGTTGATACCCCAGACATATGATGATGTTCCAAAAAAATCCTACGACATATAGAGATTCACAAGTCAGTTGGATAGTTGTTGATGTTTCCTGCAGAATACCTTCCTAGTTAAGAGGGAGTGTTAAAGAAATGTAACTACAGAAGATATTCTAAATCTATTTATCTATTGTATTATTGTATTCCCCCTTCAAGATATTTCATTGATGTAATTGATAATGTAAGAGTCATTGAAAGAGTCAATGTAAACCCTAATTGATTAGGTCGGCCTGGAAATATCTAGAAAGGAAATTTTATTGTAAAGAGTACAGATAAGCCCAGTTAGGTGATTCAAGCCAACCTATTTAGTGAAAATGTCAATTCAATTGTAAAGTATAAATAGGAGATTGAGTTGCTCATTTTTAACACTCATCTCACTCACTCAAGCGCACATAGCAAAGAGAGAAGTTCGCACAAGTGAAGGAGATAAGATGATTTTTTCTTGGGGTTTATCTTGTACTTGTGAATTCTATATTGAGGAAGTTTTGTCGGGGTTTTCTCCCTTGTGGTTTCCCCAAGAGAAATATTGCATTCTTTCTGTTGGTGTGATTTTCTTTCTTTCAGTGATTAGATTGTTTAATTTTATTATTCTAAACAAGTGAAAAACTATCACTCTCCACTGCAAAAATTCCCCAATATCCTCCATTTTGAAAAGAAAAAAAATCCTCCCTTTTTGTAATTAAAAAACAAAAAAAAAGAGTTACCATGATTCTAATTTTGACTACTCTAATTCACAGAAATATTAAGGTATATCGAGACTTGTAAATGTTGTAAACCTAAGTTCATAACCAATATGAGATAACACATAAGAAAAGAGTATATTTTATAGTCATAAAAGCAATTTTGAGTTTATTTCTCTCGCACATACACCTAGCAAAATTGCATACTTGTTATCGGTCAAATTAGCACTTCTCCATCCACGATCACATCGCCTTGTCGATCACACAAAAGGATACTATGGATGGAAGAGCTCACTTGACCTTGGGTGATTTGGAGATGAATCCTTACTCCTTCAGCTTAAAACCTTATTTTTCTAACACCTTCAACATAAATCTGTGACCCTTATAATTGGCACATCATGAGTCACTCATGTGTCTCTATGTTGACAACCCGTGGGTATAAATTAAAATCTACACTCACGAGTTGTTGAGCCCTTATGTTGCGAGTCACTCATAAGTTCCTAGATGTCATAGTCACGCGTCTTAAGGAAAGTTTGACAAATATATTAAAAACATGAATTGGTATTAGTTGAGTTAGGTATTCTAAATTCCAAATTCAACTTCCTTTCGAAACCAAACCTCATTTCCTTGCCATAAATGCAAGAGGAGGCCATGAGAAAGGGACCAATTGATGAGAGCTATTTTTATGTTGAAGAAATTCCAAGTCTAGAGAGAGGAGCAGGAGCCTAGGGCCTAGTTACGAAGGTGCTTGATGTAGAGTCAAGTATAACATTTGTACTTACTGCATTCTTTTAACAATAAAAGATTGAGATACTCTTCCTTTCCCAATAAAGTGTTAATATCTATTGTGTTTTGATTATAATTTAATGTTATTGTATTCATTAATATCAATATATATTTATAGTCAAACTGGTTTGAGGAAGTTCTGTGTGTTTTGCAAGTTTGTTGCTATGGATATCTAGAGAAAAGCTTGGACCGACCATCATAAACAAGGTACATTTTCTCTAAAACTTGATCTTATTTTTCTACAGTAATGTATGCAGAACCCTATGTATCTA
Organism: Larix kaempferi; assembly: GCA_027924585.1. Lineage (NCBI taxonomy): Eukaryota > Viridiplantae > Streptophyta > Pinopsida > Pinales > Pinaceae > Larix > Larix kaempferi. The sequence continues at coordinate 6,153,124 of BSBM01000792.1, forward strand.
TCTGTCAACCCCTTGTATGTTGGTAGTATCTATCCCATACTATAAGGTAAATTCCCTAACAACAGAACTGGCGTCTCCAATGGGGACACCTTTCTTGTTTTTCCTGCTTTGGGGATCTTTGGTTTCTTCAGTTTCATAACTTTTCCAGTATTTTTCATGTCTTTAGGGTTACTTTTCCAGTCTGTTTTGAAAAGTTGATTTTTTTTCTTTTATTAGTACCTACCTGCATGTTTCCTGTAGATACATGCGCACACTTTCAGTTGTACCCCTGAGTTGCACACTCTGCTACCCACGAACATTCAGTTGCACTGGCGAGTTGTTTGCTTATACAGTCATGAGTTTGAATTAATAGATTTGAACTTCTACTTTCGGGTTTGATCTTGGGTTTTTGGTCTAATTTTTTATTTTTCTTTGCTTTCTGGCATTTTCTAGACACTCCTGTGTCTCTTATGGGTCTATTCATAGCCTTTTAGAGGCCCTTTGATGTTCTTGTTTTGATTTAGTTGCTTCCTAGTTTTCAGTCTTTCTTTTTATTGTAAAGTATATATGGAAAGGTACCTGACTATTATATGATATATTCCTGAGTAAAGTCCATTTTTAAGTTCTTTCTTTGGTGTCTACATATTGTTCCAAAAATAGAAAAATTCTTTCATGCAATTATTGGCAGAACATGTATGTTATTCTCTAGCACCACAAGCATATATATTATGATTAGATAGATAAGATCAACCAAATTATTATTCATTGTATAAATTAAGTAAACATATTTAATGATGGAATATGTTACCTAGATAAAATATGCACATATAATTAATACTCTAAGTAAGTTAACAAGCATTCAAAATCAAATCTTCATATAATCTCATGTCCATCGTATAGATCAAATGGAACTAAATTCTATGTACACAAGTGATATTATCCGTGTGCATGTATCATTTATTTAACAACCATAGGTTAGCAAAGTTCCAAAAAAATCATGGATCATATTCATATGAATTGTTCACCCCACCACAAATCCACTAATGGATCAACCCATTTAATGGATTCAATTACGATAATTTATTTAAATAATTACGAAAATATAAATATTATCCATTTTTATGGATAGTTAATTATTCAAGCAACAAATGAATAAGATCTCATCTCCACATTGGGCACTACCCCCACAAGAATAAAAATAATAGTAGGATTTAACCAAGAGAGGCAATAAAGTTTTCGTACTACATACAAGATCAAGAATAATAAGTTCATTCATAATACAATTAGTATTCTAGAATTCTCTATTAATAATACATTAGAGAAACATAAAATGGATTCATCACAATCCAAATCTTTTCATGAAATTACACATTAAAGACCACACATATTACCCTAAAATCCTTCAAATTCAATCAAGGTCAAATGGTTTCAACTATTCAACCACATACCAAAATTGATAAGGATTCCAACTTAGGATTTCCTTCACATACTTAAATACCATCTCCCCCAATATAATGGACTCAATTAGCTTAATCTAATAGAGGTAATAATAGACAATCAACTTGTTATAGAGAATTCTCCATCATTTTCAAACATTTCGTACACAATTTAATCCTACATCAATAAGTCATACACCACATGTCCATATTTCAATATGACATAACATAATTACTCAATCATGTCCAAGAATCTTTAAGCAATCATTCTTAACAATTAACAATTTTTTTACGAGCATCGTCAAAATCCTTTACAACAGTGGATGGTTGAGCCACTTCTAATTGTGGCTGACTAGTCTTTAGGATAAAATGATGCCATGGGTCTCCTATAGTTCTCTTAACCATGATCAATTCTTTTCCGATATAGTTAAAAACATCGCAATGGAATGTCGTCCTCAATTATTCATTCATGGTCATATTTGGACATTTTCCATTTTCTAGTTTTTAATTTTTTTCCGATGAAAATTGTACTAATTTTATTCGAGATGCACATACTAAATGACTATATTGACAACATATAACATTAGGTTCATAATATTGAAAGTAAACATAATTTTTGGTCAATGGGTTTGTTGAAAAAAATAACCTTTTAAAATGATGGATCCTCTCTCATATGTAAATACTTTGTCATCGTAGTCCTCCAATAACTTCATCTTTCCTTCAGTGCATCGCATCAAATAACATTTCACCTTTTCTTTGTTGTCTAAAGGTGCAATCACAGCAAAAACATCCCCTGTGCAAATTACAATTGACGTCAGGGTTTTTAAATCAATTAATTTGACTATACACATAAGGTGATGGACAACAATGAACAATCAACAAAGAATTTTTAAGTTATATATATATATATATACATAATTTATATGAAATGAGCAATCATTGTTTTTAGTTTATCTCATTACCTTCTCTAACAAGATCTGAAATTCTATCGCCATCAGATGATATTGCTATTTATTCTGATTCTAATTCTTCTAAGCTTGCTAGTGGCATTTTCCCCTTTGGATTAATCTCTGTGTGTTTCCAATGTTTTACATAGTTGTTGGTTATGTTTTCACAAACTTTTTTAGATTCAACATTTTCAGTGCAAATATGACAAAAGGATGATTGCTTTCTACTGTGAAATGCAAACACGTTTTGGAAGGATTTTGTTTGAATAGAGTAAAAATATCTAGTCCCATGTATGGTGCCAGCCTCGTATGGGATTGATCTATCTATATATTGGATTCCAATAAGCCAAAATAACCTACACAATATATGACAAATCACAAAGAACAACTTTTAATGTTAGTGTACATATACTTAAATGATAGACTTGCAAATAACATTTTTTTAAATTGACAATTAATATAAATTAAAAAAAACTCTGTACATACCTGTGCACATATTTTGATTGTTGATTATACTCATGGCTTAGATGTAATTGACACCATTGGAAAACTTCTGCAGTTGAATGAAATAACGTGAAAGAATGGTTCATTTTCCATCTTTGAAGTGCTCTTTTTACACATGCCCTGCACCATCATGTTCACATTTTCCATGTCCAGTTTCAAATAAATTACAACGATGTTTAATGATTGATGCTTTATGAAGTCGACATAACCAGAAAAATGATTGTGAATATTTAAATTGCCCCGCACATCCATCCGACCATATCCAATGTTCATTGAATTTAACTTCACGTCTTTTCAATGATTCATAGAAAATATTTTCAATACAACGCTAAACAAAATGTGTATCGTGTGTACGATCATCACTGATATAAAAATGATATTCTTTAATCACATCTCGATTGTCACACGTGATTTCAATTCCATCAACATCGTGTTGAGAATATCTATATAGAACATGGACAAATATTGAAACTTGGTCAGAATGATAATATTCACTTTGTATCTCCTTTTGTGCAGCAAATGTGTAGTTTTCTGCAAAATGAACCACAGACAAAATTATTCTGGGTGGAAAAATTTAACGAGAATATTTGAATTGAAGGTCTTTCCATCGTGCTCTATGTGAATGCTTGGTGTATTTATAAATTTCACTTTCAAATTTCTTCAGAAAAAATTTGTCACACATATTTTATCTTCTCGCAAATCAATTCGTTTGGAATGTGCATCACTAGAAATTGTAGCATAATTGATGTATTCATATTTTCTCCAATCAAAGGTTACATTTGATAGAAACTGATCACTATCAATAGGATATTTATTGCAGAATTGTTGTGGGGAAAAATGCACCTATAGTTCAGGGGAGAAACTACCAACTTACGGTGATAAAGATAGACTTACAAGCATTCTGCAATTACAACAAATAAATGAAGAGATTAGGGTTTAGAGATGTAGGCACCTTATTCAGAAGGTTGATCCTAGCTTTTCCTCCCTCGCTCTTCAATGCTTATCCAGTGTCGCAATGCCCAGACCTGCAAAACAACTTGATACCTTTCTCAAACACATTTGACTACATATATAAGACTGATATCCATAATATAAAGAGACATCAAACTACAATCAAACTGTAATCAAATCTAAGACACATTAATAGGTCATATTTGGAAAGAGAAGAACGTCTGATCTTTATTAATGAATGAAAGCAAGTACATAAAGTTATACCTTCTTTCAAGCTTAGCACTTCACAAAACCTAGATTCAAGGTCTCATGCTTCTGTTCTCGAAGGATCCCAACCTCTAAGCAACTGTACTAGGGTTTACCAAAACTGAAGCACAAGAGAGGGGGATGAGGGTCTCCATTCCTCCAGCTTAACTTTGTAATTGGGCTTGGTCCTTTCACATGACCCTTCTACCCTCCTTATATAGTCAGTGATGAAGAGGAAAAGAAGTTATAACCGCTCAAGAGGTTTCCCAACCAACTTAACTTACTTGAATTTCAATATTTTGACCAAAACAGGGGTGTACGCTACTCTACAGTAGACAAAGTCGTGTACACACACAACTATTTCAACAGTGGAGTCGCGCTCAGAAGGTTTTGAGCGCTACTATTTCAACAGTGGAGTCACGCTCATGTTAAAAAATGGCCAAAAACAGGCTTTTCTGCTCATTTTCAGGAGATGGTTTGGTCTGAAAAAATGTTCCTAAGGGTCATATACATCAAATGGGTCAAGAATGAGGTAATTTCAACCATTTTTAGTGTCCCAAATGACTCCTCCATCCACAAATGTCCTGTTGTGTGACTGAACTTGATCTCAAAAAGTGTCGTCATGCGACCAAGGGAAGCAAGTGTCGTCACGGACGGAGAGGCGTCATTTCAAGCTATAACAGAAATGTCATTTCAAGCTAAAACTAGATTTCCACAAAGATGACAATGTTTTCCATTGACACATTTCTTATTGTAAAATACTTCATCGTGCTCTCTCTCACATAGAATTTGAGATATGAATTCACGCATCGTGGGCAGAGGTGGTGAGTTTGTCCAAAACATTTTACCAAATTCAAGAAAAGTGTAGTAATATAATTCAAATTGCACATGATAACGACAACAACATGTGTCACGTATAGTAATAGGTCTAACATACCATGTCTTTTGTTGCGGAAATGTAGTGATTGACATATTAATTCCACGATGATCCTCCTTGAATTTATTGAACAATTGTACTTATGTCATTTTCATTATATGTTTTGCATTAATTTCGTATTCATTTCATGATACTGTTTGTCGTATCACATCCCTTGAATTTTGTGAAACGCGAGCATGTGCCAGCCAATATTTATATACAATATCTTTAACACCTTCTCTCATTCTATCTTTGTAAGGTTGTCTACAAATAATTTCCCAACAAGCAAGTTCATCATTTTCATCTATTTTCATTTTGAATTTTTTATGTTTGTATAATGTCTTTCTTGAGGTTCCTATTGTTTTCGTTAGTTGTGTTGTCAAACGATTTTGTCTAGTACTAGCTGAAATAATTGTCGTATGAATTGCTCTACGTGCAACTTTGGTATCTTTCTTCCTGGATTTTTCAAAAAAAACGTATTGCATCACTTATATTTTCTATCACATTATGTTTCAATTTTGACTCTTTTGTCGCCTTGTGAATACCCAATAATGACGTAGCACCTCTTAAATTCTTAGACACTAATAAACATCTCAAACTTTGCGCTTGTCCTACTATTGAATATTGTTTGAGAATATCATCATAAATTTGCATAGCACAATATCGTGCAACATGTGTAGCTATTTTTTCTCCATATTTGTCGCAATCAATGTATTCTAACATTTCATCAGCGATGGTGAAAGAACCTATACATTAAGTTAAATTTAATTTAACATATATCCAAAAATAAAATTCATTATAAAAAATGAATTTGGAAAATACATGATATATACATACCAGGTCCAATTTCTTGTTCTTGAACTTGATCTTCAATATTGACTTCATCAACATTAGCATGTAAATCCCTATTTGCATCTTCAACAATGGTCTCTCCAGCTTCAATTTGTTCTTCTTGTACTCTATTTTCAATATCCATTTCATTAACATTATAACGTAAATTTGTATTTATATCTTCAATAATTATCTCTTTTGTTTGTGCAACCGTTGACTTTTTGGCATGATATCTGAGTCTTTCTTTTTCCCTTGAGCATCATCATCATGTTTACGATCACTTTTGCTCTGGCGGTTTCTCTTACTTCCCATGATTGTTTAACCTGTAGAGGTTAAATTAAAGAATCATCACTTTATAGTAAAAAAATATAAAAAATTAAGATTTAAAAATACTTACTGAATTTAATTGTTTGAGTCTTTCAACCATTTATAAAAACATGAACTGAAATTCACTTCACCTTATAAAAATCTTGCAAGAGTCCTTTGAAGAAAAAATCCTTGGAAAGAAATTTCCTTTGAAAAAACCCCTTGAAAAGAAATAAGAAATCTTCTTGGCAAGAAATAAAAAAAATCCTTGGAAAGAAATCTACTTTGAAGAAAAAATCTATGGAAATAAATAAGAAATCATTGGCAATAAATCTTCTTTGAAAAAAACCATTGGAAAGAAATAAGAACTCCTTGGAAAGAAATAAGAACTCCTTGGAAAGAAATATCCTTTGAAAAAAACCCTTGGAAAGAAATAAGAACTCCTTGGAAATAAATATCCTTTGAAAAAACCCCTTGGAAAGAAATAAGAACTCATTGGAAAGAAATATCCTTTGAAAAAACCCCTTCAAAAATATTTTATACAAACCTCTACGAAAAAAAGAGATGTGAAATAATGACTCATTTAGATTTATTTATACAATTTTAAATAATTTAATTTCTTCTTTCTTTTCCAGCCAACGGAATATTTTTTGTGTTTTGTTTTTTGGCCGAACAACCGTTGTTAATTTTAACAGTTTGCTAACGGAAAATAATTATTCGGCCGAATAATATCTGAGACTTGAAAAACTTCATTGTTTTCAGGCTTCTATATTTTCGGAAGGGAAAAACCATCTGTTACAATGCAAATCGACTATCGGACTTGATACCATTAGTTTATTCATTGAATCTACTCTCCATTGGTATAGATTTTGTTGTGTTTAGGTGAGATCTGATAATTGTAATTATTTGTTTTGCTAACATGTGTCTAGTTTGGTTTCATCGCTTTCAAAATGTGGTGAAATGAAAAATCCATAACTTTCAAAATACACCATAAACAAAAATGAAAAAAATATGGTGTAGTTAATTGGAGTGTCTACTTCGAAAGGGTATTCTTAGATGTTTTAGTTTTAGGGTAAATTGAGAGAAATGTCTTGTCAAAAAACACGTTGAAAATCGACAAGATTTCCACATTTATCGAATTCAAAAAAATATAATAATTAGTATATATATTCATTGGTTACAAAATTATAGTCATGTAGTAGTACATTTTGTTTAGATTGTCGTAGCATATTTTGGTTTTACAAAACACAAGTTTAACAAAGATTTCAGGCCCATAAAAAAACATGATTATTTTTTAGTCCTTTCATTTTATAAGAACATACCATCAAACATTTTCCAAATTGACATATCAAATATCAATAAAAAAATTTTAAAAAATAATGAATAGAAAGCTAACATAATTCTCTAAAAGGTTTCTTTTTACTGAAAAGTGAAATTCTAAACAAAAATATCACTTTTGTTCACTCAAAGTTGAAAAACATGAAAAAATCAGATTTATTTTCTCATAAGACCCCCCAAAATAGACACACATCTTCATGGATTCACCCATTAGGGGGAATCTATTAACAATAAAATTAACACCCTTAACAAAGTGAAAGGTATAAGCACATTTCACTATCCACCTACATCATGAGGACAAAAGACAAGTACATAAGAGAACAGTGCTCTCGTATCTAATCACCAGTTCCATAATTGGAAGGATTGAGTGAAGAAAGAGGTAGCCTAAAGAGGCAAGGTTCAGTGATTGAACTTCTCGCTTGAAGGCTCGTATCTAGTCTCCACCAGTCAACAGTGAGAAGAAATGCACAAAAATTGCATTAATTGTGCCTAAGATTTCTAAATTTGAGACAAAAGCCTGAAAATACTATAGAAAGTGGGTTTTTGAGTAAAAATAATCAAAAATCAAGAAAAGGTATTATCCCACATTGAAAGTTGAATCATGAATTACCATTTTCCAATTATATAAAATAAAGGCATTTGGGGCATGGTAAGATTTAGAAAGTGGGAGTAAAGGAATGCTAGAAGGATTTCAAGGCTGGAAAGGTCATCTTCAACAAAGCTCTTGAAGGAACAAGTCAAGGATGGATAAGCTTGGCTCAAAGCAAAGGAGGAAGGATTCACCTTAATAAAGGTTGTAAGTAAGCATATTTTCTTCTTTGATATTATATGAGACAATTCAATTTTCCTTCCATTAATGAGTTTAATTTTTTCCCTCCAAGTTTAGTTTGAATTCAAAATGGTTAAAGATATTATGAAAGTTTAGATAATTGTTCATTTATGTCATTGAATCTCACCAAATTCATAGTAAGATAGCTAATTAGAGTAGACACATTCCTACTACTATTGCTATTAACAGGATTACTTTGAATTCATCCAGGACGAGCTGGAGATGGCCACATCAACCAACGCAAAAGTGAAGTGAATGGAAAAACAGCTAGGAAATATGCCTAAATAGGAAACTGAAGTGATAGACTATTTGAATAGCAGAACCAAGAAGAAATTGGCTCACAAAAGAATTGATAATAGGACACAAATTATCAAAATAGCCAGATCTATGATAATGAAGTAAACTTATGTGCATAGAATGAAAGATAACATTAAGTGGTTGACATATGAAATAAGCATCTTTAAACTTTATTTAGGGATGTGATAAGTCTGGGAATGCCTTCTCCGTGGAATGGTAACATATATTCTTTCCCTAAAGATTCTTATAGAGAACATCTGGATCAGAAGAGGGATGAGATATCCCTGGAACTTTTGGAAGTAGAAATTGATGGAGAGTAGGTTGTAGACATACTTAGATGTTGTTTTGAAGTCTGGGTTGGACTTAAAAATATTTCCAAAATATTGGGACCAATCTCTTATGAAAACAACCAATGCATAAATCTCTTGGAGTCTCTAAAACAACAGAAACACCCATTGGGAAAGTAGTGGAAGATGGTAATACAATATCACAAATATATTTCCACCTAAGGTACCAACACGGAAACATTTAGGCCAATATTCCATCCAACATCATACTCAAGTAGTAGGTGAATCATCAACACAGGTACTAGCATAGTTTGCAAATCAAAAATCCACAATATATTTTATGCCACCCTCGAGACCTGCCAATGTCCAAATGATGTATACAATGAATCAGGAAGGCATACCACATGTAATTCCAATGGGGAAGTCTCATAATCAGCCAAACATCTACATGAGAGGAATGAAGAAGACCAATAGCAAAAGGAATTGAAGTTACTATACTACATGAGGAAATTTCAAAGAAGGTAAACGTCAAAATGTAAAAAAGTAAATGAGACTTTGTTACAAATTGGTTAGAATGTGAAACTAAATTTAATTACACAAAAAGCCTATATAATGTAGCTTGTATTTAGTTCTCAAGGCTAGAAATTTTAGAATAGAGGTACTCTATCTACTTTTGTAGAGTCAATGGTCAAATTTTTCCCTGTAATATTCTTCATATGAGATTAAAGATACATATGTGTTTCAGAAAAGTTGATCCTCTGTTATGAAATTCCATTGTTACACCATATTTGTGTGTATGTGAGGATTCATGAGATAAAAATAAATTGGATGCAACAGTTTTGGTTCCAATCCATTGTTGATGATGTTTGTTGTGGCTAAAAGTTAAAGGTTATAACAGAGATTCTTAAATTGTGTTTCTATCTGCTATTATCTTTAGATATTTTGTGTTGATTCATTAGTACAAGGAATTTCCTGTGTGTATTGTATACATAAATGTCTTCTTGCACTCTCTTTATATTCATGTTTTCCTTCTAGCTGTGTAAGAATTGTTGAATTCCTTGATCTGTGTCTCGGTATATTCATGTGAGATTTGATTTGAGATGTTTTCATGTGCAGGAATTTCATGAATAACCCTAAGCACTCCATTTGTTAAATTCGCTATCATTTTTTCCATATATTATGTGACAAGTTGTAAATTTCCTTTGCAAATTTATGTTTACATTTGCAAAAAGTTGTTTATAACCTTTTTCATTGAAATATTTTTCAAAGAATGAAATCAAACTACATTTTATATCAGATATAGCTCTAATATCTATAAACTTTGAGCTTCTATCATCCTTGGGTGTACGCTATTTCAACCTAGTCTACCTCTGGGACTAACAATTAGCTTGGGCATTTACAAATATTTCAATTTGGTGAGGGAGTACTCAAACCCTCCACCTAAGATCTTGGTATATACATATGGTCTCATGTGTACTATATTCACCTTTGAAGATAAGTTGCAAGCCCCCTCCACTTTAGCATCAATACTCCCCACTATTTGTGGCATCAAGTAGAGCTTGAACCCATCAGTGCAACCGGTTTTTAAGATCCCTTTCTTGTATCCCCCCACAGGAGTACAAGGAAGGCTAGTAATGGAACAACTTACACTACCCATCATCAATTTGGGAATCCATATATGGTATATTACACCACCATATCCTAACATGGATTTTAATCCATTATCCCATTATGAGTTTGTACCCATTTCCGCCACAAGCCCACCTCTGAGACCTCTTGCCGAAATAAAATCACTCGTGACTCAACCACCAACAACAATCACTAAGCCTAATATCGTGGGCACAAAACAACCCAAGTTGAAATCCCAAGTAGTCAGAAGTACTACTCCCACTCCTAGAGTTACTCCATCATGTGTTCTATGTAGGAAACCAAGCCATGCAACTAACATATGCCCTACCTTACTAGAGCTCAAAAATTCACTCAACACCCTGGTTTTTGTAACTCATGCCATGAACACTCGAGTAGGGGGAATGAAAATCACATCATATGGTCCCAATAATAATACCAAAACCTATTCATTTCGCACTAACCATGTATGCACATTTGTGCTACAGAATTCTTCCTATGGATAGTTAAACCCTCTCATAAATGAAACTAGACTCCTAGATGTTCAATTTATGACAGAAACAAAACAAATAGACACTAGATTATTCCTAAATCTGATTCATGCATAAACTAACGAGTTGCGGAAAAGAGAAACAGATAAGTGACATACCTTAAACTCGATGGTTGTCCTTGCTTCTCTCGGATTGCTCTAATTCTAGCCCTTGATCATGGACTTGAGAACCTGTTAAAGAATAGAAGACAATACCTTCTCCAAAGCAATATATATATAAACCAATATCTAACAATGAAACATAAACAATTTCATACATTCACCATTAAAGACATTAAATGGGAAGAATAGGCTAAGTTATCTTATTAGAGAAACCAAAGAAGATAATTACAAGTGTTTTAACCTTGATGTCCAAAGCAATGGTAATTCCTTCCAAGCTTCTCCTCTTGTTATCTCTGCAAAACCCCTAAGACCATAGGTTTGATGCCTCCAATTGTTCTCCCCTTAGATCATGGATGGCCTCCTTCTTATAGGATTTTGGAGGCCAACCACTAAGAGAGGAAGGTGGATCTAGGTGAGTAAATAGTGGATCAATGAGTTGAAACAAGCTAAAGAGGGAGGATAAGGTGAGATTCGAAGGGAATCCCAATCCCAATAAAATATCCCTGGAGCTAAGATCCACAATCCAAGTAAAGAGGTTGTTAAGGTATTTTTGCGCCCTCAACACTGAGCATAGCGTGAAAATGTTGATATTTTCACGCCCTTGTAGGCCACGGGGGGTTCACTTAGTGAACTTGTTACATAGCACGATCGTTCGCATGATATTAAAGAATACCCCTAATTTCACTAAATATTGGAAAATGCATACTAAAATTGTTTTGTTGAACCCCCCTCCCAATATGCCTTTCCAATTAAGAAAACCCCTAGTTTCACCAGATATTGTAGGTATCCATTTTTATCAACCCATTTTAAACACCCCTTTATATCATATTATCAAGCTGTAACAAACAGGATCCCTGCCACATCTTAGTATAAGCAAGCAAGATGCTAAATAAAATAATAGTATAATGCTAATAATGATCCTACTAGGATTGCATGGGCGACTGATCAGTTTGTAGCATTGGAGAGTGGAAAACCCAAATAAATAGTATCGGGGAAGGAAAAATCCATAAAACGCAACCTAGTCAAGAGATCAATGACAACAAAGAATGTAAAAGACGGATAGTCCAATTATTAGTGCAATGCTTAGAAAATATGATAATTGAAAATGTTTCACACCACAACCTGCCAATCTATCAATTTTATATCATGTAAATACAAATATAGCCATAGAGAACTCATGTTTTCTATAAGCTTAATAAATTAATCTCCATAAAAATTCAAAATTGAAACCCTTTTTTGGAAGGACGCCCCTACCTTCCTATCAGAACAAACATCATTAATGTTTGAACCCAAATGAACATAGAACAATTCCTTTTACTTTTCAATAACACCATATGATCATGTGCATAGCTTGGATTTGGGTCATTCACAAGATCCAATCAATTGCCTCCACTTCCTCTACATTTATTCTTGCAATCATGAGAATTAACAACATTTAGTTACCTTATCTTGGGTTATATCTAGTTTTTTTTTTTTATCTTTAAAGGATAGGGGAAAATATCCATTGTTAGGCTTCAAGCATGCAATAGTTATAAATATGCACAGATAGTGAAACTTATATGATACTATTTCATGGTAACGATAACACATAGGGTATGTAAATAAGGATTTAGAGTTTCACCTATGTTCATGTTAATTCCAATATAATATTAAGACAGATGCCTTGCATATAAGAATTGAAATTACAATTATGAATGTGCCAAATATAACTCAATCTAACAATTATTCCTAACTGGCAATGTGAAAATATTAAAGAAGAATATAAAAAGTTGAAATAAATAATTAGTCAAGAGACATTGATCTAACTTTTCTTGGTTCCAGTGAATCAAGAAAGTTTGATCTTGCTTTTCTTGGTTGTCGTGGAGCAAGGTTTAATTGAATCTCAATTCCCACCTTAACCCTAACCTAAAAAATGAAGAGTTTAATCGTTTACTTGAATTCCTACAAAAATACAATACAATTGTTCAAGTCAAGAACTCCCATTTAACTACATCTCTTAACTTAAAGATGAAAAACAATATAACATCAATTCAAACCAAGCCTAAATGAGTTATTAAATGAGGATTTCTCAAGGACAATAATCCAAAGAGAATTCCATCAATATTATCATTGGTACACTATTATCAAATTTAAGCAAAACTTAGGATCATAAGCAATATCAAATAAAAATGGAAGGTCCTTAAGTTTTAGGTGGGTATGAATCGATCTTGTGATTTGGACGTATGAATCCATCACATGATTTCGAGGTTATTCCTCAACACTCCCAAATAAAATAACCCCCAATATTTATATTACTATGTCAAATTAAAAACCCCCCTTGACCCCTTAATACGGGGCAATATATTTTTGAGGTTTTTAAGAGTATTCAACCCCCCAATATGAATGGACGTGATATGATATTGCCTCACTAGTGAACCCCCCGTGTTGTAGGCATGCAGGATGCGAAAAATGTAGTATTTTTGTGCCTTGCACCATTAGCAGGGCACGAAAATATGGGTAAAGTAGGCTCAATGAGGTGGCATTCGGCTATCATCAGTTGGATTTGTCTCCAAGGAAGGCCAGGGAGGGGACCAACAAGGTGGAAATGAGTCTCAACACTTGCTAGGAGGTGGGATCATTAGGTTTAGCATGGTGATATGACATGAAGACTCGAAATGGCACTCAAATTGAGAATTTGAGGTATAACAGATGCCCCCTAAAGTGTGTGGTCAAAAGGAAGTTTATGGCCGAAACACTTTACAAATAAATGAGTTTGCAAAGATAGCTGAAAGGAGGTTGGAGAGGAGATGCAAGGAAACATAAAAAACATCCCAAATAAATCCGAGGCAGGAATACCCATGCTCGGGACAATAGACACAAAGCATGGCTTCTGAATAATACAATACAGATCCATGATGGTACCGACTCTATAATGACTGAAGAAAGATCATGGATAATGGACGACAAGCATAGATTGATGATAAAACAATGACACAGCCACGACCAATACAAAATTGGATCTATGTGACGGTACATCAATTAGGTCACCAACATAATGTCTATGTGGGGACCTACTCAACAATCGCTATCGCAACCTGGACATGAAAGAAACATCAAAATCATCCAGGGTATTCTACCCGATCCTGGAGTGATATGAATCGGACCATGTGATTAAAAGGTGGTGAAGTCAAACATGGAAGAGACTACTTGATTATCGGCCAATAATGTGATTCGTTAACAAGTACAAGGGTAATCACCAATGATGACAATTGTTGTTGAGGAATTCCACCCTATAGCGAGGAGAGGGACACTACCAACTTCTGGGGTGACAGGTAAATACATTAATCATATCACATCGGCTTCTACAAAAGGAAAGAGATCAAGGTTCTTGAAGGCATACCTTATTAACGAAGTTCGATCCTAGCTTTTGCTTGCTCCTTCGATCGATACTCCACTTGATCTTCCGTTTGACGAACCTACAATACAAAGATACCTTCCTCAGCATATCTTGACTGATATAACAATGATGAAATCGAAATACAATTTAGACATCAAATACAATCAATCATTTAATCCAAACAAATATGCAATCCATTGGACATTTGATTGGGACGGGAAGGGAATTTCAACCTTTATTGTCAAAAGCAAATAATTAGTACATTTTGTTGTTGAAGCAACATCCCCCCCAAAATTTTGTACATATTGGGGCCCCTCCTTTAAACTTTTTTAGAAAGGCTGCCTTAAGGGGCCATTCCCAGCTTTTATCTTTGTTTTCAACAGAAAAATCTTGTTGTGAACCTCTCCAAGTCTTCCTTCCTCTAAAAAGTTAAATTCATGAAGTATTCCTGAAAATCGCGGAACGATTTTTATAAAGCCCCCGTAGTTGCGGAAGAATTCAAGAATTCCGCCCGAAACTTGCGGAAGCCACTCGCATAAGCTTCCCGAAAAGGGACTTAAATTTTGCTCATAAGTGGCGGGAGCCATTGGCAAATTCTTTCCGAAACCGCGGAAGAATTCAAAAATTCCTTCCGAAACGGCGGGCACCATTCGCCAAACCTCTCCGAAGCTCAGAAGAGACTTAGAAACTTTCTTTTGAAATATTGCAGAGCCTTTGGACTTTCCATCCCGAAACTGCAGAACCGTTCAAACTATCTTTCCGAAACTATGGAAACGTTCGTCTTATTCTCCCGAAAAGCTACCAGAGGACTTCCTTTAAAAAAATCTTAAGTATTTTCTCGACTGCCGCGGAACCGTTCGAGTTTTCTTTCCGCAATTGCGGAAGCCGCTTGCGGAGACATTCAGATTATCTTTCCGAAACCCCGCGGAGACTTAGAAATTTTGGTTTGAGTTGCGGACGTCTTCACTTTATCTCACCGAAACAGCGGAGCCATTCACCGATTCCTTCTGAAACGACGGAAGCAAATTGCGAGAGCTTTCCGCAACGTCGGAAGCAAGCCCGACCGAAACTTAGAAAATTTCTCGAATTCGCGAGAAACTTTCGCGGAAGCATTGGCGGAAGTCTTCCGAAACTGCGGAAGCCATTTGCGAAAGCTTCCCGCAGTTTCAGAAGCTTTCACGTTTTCATCCCGAAAAGGCCGCCAAAAGACTTAATCGTTCGCATTCCATTTTGCGGAAGTCTTTCACCAACCTCTCCCGAAACGGCGAAGGAATTCAGCGTAACCTTCCGCAACGGCGGGTGAAGGTCGCGAGTTCATCCCGCGGGTGGCAGTCGTGCGCGTATCGAGATCACTTGACGTGACCACGGCGTACGATATATTTAAGCCGCGTTTTAAATGCGCTAACTACCACATTAAACCTCGCGCGTGCCTAGTTTATTTAAATAAGCGGTGGAGTTTCGAGTCAAAACATTGTTATTTTTCGATTGGAAAAACTGTTAGACGCCACGCGACCGCTCCAGCTTAGCTCGTTCGTCCACGATTCACGGCCACCTCAGTCAGCTATCTTCACGGTGCCAGGTAGGAGGTTTTAACCATTAAATTTGTTTCTTCCACGCATCAAATTACTGTTGGGATTGTTCTTTTAGAAGACGATAGGCATTGGATGGATTTTGACAGGAAAAAGGCCCGTCATGGGCTATTTTTCCCATCAAATACGGTCTAAATTTCATATAAATAAAGAATTTGTGAAACGTTTGTATATTGTGTAAAGACCGTCAGTTTCGATGGGTGAAATGTTTCCAAACTCCTACCCTGATCGCATACTGCACATTTAAAATCACCAAGCCCGTGAATGTCTTGTTTCCTATCGGCTGAAACCATAGAGTGGCAGCCCAAGTATTTAAACTATCCACCACCCTATTCAGATTCTAAGCCAGTCATAGGGCGACTCTTCAAAATTTATAAATAACGATAGCTATTAGGCTGAAACCCCTTTCCTGTTCATCAACGCGGAGGACCATCCCTGGTTTCGTCTTAAATTTGGTTCAACCTTAGACTCACTCGCCCCTAACCATCAAAAGGAACCATGGCGAAGGATACCATCCCTCCTAGAGCTGGACTGAAAGCAGGATGCCTCCGCAACATGCTTATCCTCTCAGGAGCGTTCCAAACCCGCCCCTTTAAAAGAATTAGGATGTTTAAATCTAGATTTCTTGTTTGGAATGGTGTATTTACTTCCTAACATACAACTTCACATTGTATTTATCTCATTGACATGTTAAAATGGTGATGCTCTATGTTAAAATCTCACAGTATGTTGCTCAATTTTTTAATGACTTATATTTGGTTGCTATCAGGGATAAGTCAAGATGCCAAAAGGTAGTAGGAAGAAGGCTAAAATGACAGAAAAATAGCCTACACCACTTAAAACTGAGACCACACTCCAGGACACTAGGTGCACCACCGGTATTCCTCCTGAAATCCGATGGGGTGATATCTATAGGATGATCCAAGACCAAACGATCCCGGATATGTTGCTAGAAGAGGAGAAGATCTATATTAATATCAGGACTTCACGCATATCCAGGGCTGCTACCCGCCCTGAACTGTTCCCATGTGCTGAGGTAATCAGGTGAATACTCCAACATCCCGATGCGGAAGGGAGAGTAATTCAGGACAACGGGAAGATAGCCATTTCCTCATTTCACCTAGCATACCTGGTCGCGGCCTACAAATTTTTCCGCGCCGAGCAATCTCTAACTGATGAATGGCTGGGCCAGATGAACAACGTTGAGATGGCCAAAAAGCCACTAGTCGCAGGCAAGCATTTGAGAAAGAAAGGTAATGACGAATACGACGTCCAGAATATGAGACCTCCTTTCAGGTTGATCGCCTTGATGTTATGCAGAATCTTCGGCATGCCCGATGGCACTGTCTACAAGATTCAGTGGGTCCCTATCATCCACTTCGTGGAATTTAAAGGAACTATGTTTGATTGGGCCACTCTCCTGTCAGACAGCTTAGCCTCAATGATAGTTGCCGCAAGAGAAGGACTGGCCTTAAAGAAGGCAGAATTTTACATGTCATCATAAATTGTTGATTGCATTTTGGCCAGGTTATCTTTCCCCAAATTGGGCTGCACATGGGATAAGGCCACCACCCCGGTTTATACCGCTTTCAGGATGTTGTGGGCTTAGAATTACAAACCCAGCTATAAGCTCATCTATGAGGGGTTCATCATGCCCCTATATGAGCATCTATTCAAGGAAGAGCCCAACTGTCTATTGGAGAATGCCATGGAAGTCCTCGAAAATTATGGAGATTTTTATTTCTCGGATCAAGGCACCTATCTCAGAATGTTTGGAGGAACTAAAGCTCCATATATTTTGCCAATATATGCTACAGATTATGTAGTCCTTAAAGAGGCAGTGAGATAGATTTTCCTAGATGGGATTGGAGTCGTACTCAACAAGCAGCATAAGGCCTCCTTTCCCCCTCTACCTTTCTGCATAGGAGCTTACAAGTTCTCGGGGGTCACCTCAGCTGAAGAATTTGTTCAGGAGTTGAAAGCCTTCCACTCCAGTGAGGTAATCTTCCACAGGAATGACAGGAAGGGAAAAGTTGTTGAGCACTGTAAGGAGATTTATGCTCATTTCGAGTACTCTCATTATCATGATGCCGAGGAGGAGGTATTCAGAGGCATCAGCAACATGGCTGAGCTGCGAACCTTTCTCCAAGGCAGTGGAGTAAGCTCTAGCTCCACCAAGACCCAGGATACTAGCCAGCATAAGGAGAAAGAAGCTGATGATGCCCGAGCCCAAGAAGAACAAAGGTTGAGAGAGGAAGAAAGGGCATAGCAAGAATTTGAGGAAGCAAGGTTACTGCAAGAGGCGGAAGTTGCCAGATTGCAGCAAGAAGCAGAAGAACAAAGGCTACAGAAAGAGGCTGAGGAAGCCCAGCAGCAGAAAGAAGCGGAAGATGAAAGGCAACGGAAAGAGAATGAAGATCAGCTACAAGCTGAACAAGCTGAGATAGGAAGAAAAGCGGAAGAAGAGCTGAAAGAAGGAAAAGATGGCCAAGCAAGTGGATCCGATGTCCAAGACATGGAAATAGACGCACCTCAAGCAGGTGGCTCTGGTACCCAAAATGTGGGAACAGATCCAGCTCAGGGATTCCGAACTCCACCAGCTGAAGAAGAAATAGACATTATGGCCTTCCCAATTGTCCCATACACGCCATTAGGAAAACATACGGTGTCCAGGTGGAATGAATTTGTCTATGATAAGAAAAGGAAAGCAATGGTCCTTAAATCGGAAGAGAGGATCAAAAGACTCTTCCAGGAGGATATCATTACCCACCGGGAGATCACTGTAATGCGGAATACAGATAAGGATCCCTTAGCTATGGCATCCGCAGTTGTAGAAACAGCAAAAGCATCACTGGACAATGTAGGTGATATAGTTAGACAAAATGAATTGACAAAGAGGAGAGCTCGTACGCTACAACAGACTGTGGCTAATCAGCAAGCCTACAGGGATCTTGTGGTAAACAAGTATAATTGCCTATATGTCGAGCATAAAGAGCTATAAGGAAAGTATAACCAACTGGAGGAGTAAAAGGACCAACTAACACTCCAGATGATGATTGTGGAAGCAGAGAAGAATGAAGCGGAAGATAAAGCATCCCAGCTAGAAGCAGACAAGCGGGCATTAGCTGATCAATTAGAGCAAGCTGAGAGCAGAACGATGGACATGTCTCCCTTCCATGAGCTGTCCTGCAGCATCCTGAAGCAAATATATGACACTCAGGAGCTAATCACTAATGAAGTTAGCAAGATCAAGGCCATGGTGGTCAGACTAAAAGAAGTTAATGCAGAGGCCCATAGGCTTAAATCCAAGCACACTCGGGTTAAGGCAAATATCTTGAGCGAGATAGAATGGCGAGAAGGAAAGGTGGATTTCCCTGCGCATCTCCCATTCAAGTCTGTAGAGGGTTTTAATGAAGATATAGCCCTTTTGGACTTCTGCATAAACTGTGGCAGTAAGCTAATGGCCAGTGTGCAAGTGACAAGGGATAGGATCAACGGTTTGTATCAAAGGATCCAGGGAGTGCATGACAGGTGCAAATTGAATTTCCCGCAATCTCTCGATGACTTCCTGGATGAAGAACAACGCTTGGCTGAACTAGAGGAAGAACTGGGCATCCAAACTGAATATGTGAAGAAAATCGATGTCCTAGCAATTGACGACCTCCAACATTATATTGGAATGTCATCAGTCCACAGCCACTTGCTTAAAGAAGTACATCAAGCTACAGTGATGGAAGTTCAAGGCATTGGAGCAGAGCTTAGGAAAAATGTGACTTCTCAGAAAATCCTGCTCCCTGCTTCCGCAAACATAGTCATAAGGGACACCGGTATTTGGTATAGTTATATTGCAGTGGTGGAGAAAAAAGCAGAAGCAACAGCTGTGACAGAGAGCCCGGAATCTTCTCTCCAGAAAACAATAGCTATAGCAGCTAGCTCATTTTCCTCTCTCCCTTCAGCAGTAGAAATGCCAGTAGGCTCAACTCCTCCTTACCAAAGCATCCCAGCAGCAGTAGTGATCTCGATCCCCTCTTTCCCAGCAGTGACAAAAACTCCAGCTGGCTCGAGTGCCTCTCCTAAGGAAGCAGCAGAAACACCAGTAGGTTCGAGTGCCTCCCCTAAGGCAACAGCAGCAGCAACTGATGGATCGAGTGCTCCTCTTCAAGCACAAGTTCACGCAAAGGAGTGAAGGCGTTGAGTTGGAGCGTTAATTTTGATTTTCTGTTTTTTGGGGCTTTTCATATGTGAAACGTGGAAGCAATGGGACAGCTATCCCTATTTTCTTTTAAATAATTTCTGAAAAAGAAAGGGAATCACAATTTTGTCTGTTATAGAAGAAAATTGCTGTAGATGACAAGTGGAAAAGGCCAGGTGGCAGCCCAAAGGGCAATTTTGTAACTATAAATAGAAGTTAGCAAGGAATAGACAAGACTTTTGGCAGGGAATCAATTGTCAGACCTGTACGAGCTATCTTGTATTGGTTCTAAGAAAATAGAATTTTTCTAATAAAATCCTGGAGAGGACGTTTTGCATGGGAATAAAGAATGGATGTGGATTGGATTATTCTGGTGGCTTCCGTACTTTAATGTGAGATCTTTCTTGTTATCTGAATTATTTCTTTACAGCAAATGATTTTACTCCTGTCTGTGCCAAACGAATTCTCTGTTTCATGAACAATAAATGTGTTTACATTAAATAAGAAGCTACCTTCTGATATCTCTCTTCTCGGCTGTAGCATTCTCTTTCATATTTAATGGCTAGTTGTTCTTTCTTTAAGATAACTGTTACAGCTCATTGCTCATGCGTTAATTTCGCTCCTTGCAGGGACAGTTATATTTATTTCATGTGTTCTTTTTAGACTTAGATCTGTTCTTTCAGTTTTTCATCTAGATTAAATAGTCTTGCTTCTCTCTTTGATGTGTAATGAAAATGTGTTATTTGTAATTAGAAGTTATCTTCTGAGATCTTTTATCTTGCTGTAGCTTTCTCTTTAAGATTTAATGGCTTCCTGTAAATTCTTTAAAGATAACTCTTACATCTCATTGCTCATGCTTTAAATGTGCTCCTTGCGAGGATAGTAAGGTGTATTTCAGTTTTATACTTAGATCTATTTTCTCAGTCTTGCATCTAGATTAAATATAGACTAGGCACTTGCATATCATTACAAAACATAAAATCCAAAAGAAAGGTGGATCGGGCCATAACCGATATAATTGGAATTAAACTCCAAACCCACGGTTTTCGGAGCCGCTAACCGGACGGATTCCCTATACCAAACGGTAGATAATCTAATTGGGATCATCTATCGGGGAGAATCCCTTTCTGATTGATGCTACGATATTCGAGGCATCAACACATTTATACCTGATCATTCAGAGTGCTTGTGCAACCAGATCCTGGGCTCCTGCTCTTCACACTAACTTTGGAATTCTTCTAGCGTAACAACCATTAATGCATAGTTTCTCCTCTCCTCTCTCATCTATCCCCCCTTGTATTTATGGGACAAGGTAGGCAGTTTGGATCGAGAGGTAGTTTGATTGGGAGGTTGGGGAAGTTGCAAAACCAACTTCATCTAATCCCAATTCATCAAATTAATATATTTTTGATTACTTTTGTAAGGTGTACACTAGTTTTCTTAAGTGGAGTAGCGTTCAATATGCAACTTTCCTGCTTTTACAACCAGCGTTTGCAAGAGTTTTTGAGTTGTACGCTAGTCTACTAAAGCAAAGTAGAGTATTTTAGTAGGTAAAGGCTAGTCTATTGAAGTAGAGTAGAGTATTTCAGTAACTGAACACTACTATCATGCTTATAGGGTAGCGTTTTTCTCAAAACGTAGGTAGAATGAGTGTTTTGTCAGCTACAAAGGGGTAAGTCTATTCCATACATCATCTAGGGAAATCATGCTCTTCAATCCAAGTTGTCCTTTTGTTTGATCGATAGCAAGATGTGATCACAGACGGAGAAGTGCAGATTTGACCTATAACAGATGCCCTCTAATGTGTGAGGTCAGAGGGAAACAATGGCCGAAATACATTATAATTCCAAGTCAGCGGAGGAGCAAGAAACCACAGAACCAAGTCACAATAGTACCTGAAACAACAATCAAGGTCAATGAGCAATTACAATCTTGACATCATATATATGTGTAGTATGATACAACATGATCTCCGATACATAACTAGGAGATGTATATATAGCATGGCCACTAAAATACAAGCGTGGATCCATGCCAAAATGAGAGATCATGGCCATAACAAAAAACTGGATCTATGTCTCATGGAGAGCCGAAATGAGTGAGGATCAGTCTTGCGCAGCTTGGGTGATAACATAATGAGGTAATGCTATCAAAATCCCAAGGTCTTCATCCAAACAACCCGAGGTACAAACCCTAACCATGTGAATAAATGAGCTGAAGTTGAACATGGGGGGTATCGTTTGATTACTGGTCATTGATGTATACCGTTAACAAACACGAGGGCTTCCACCGATAATGATAATGGGGCCCAAGGTACCTAGTATGATCCAACAAGTGTGAATAAGTGGACTTGACGTCGAACACTTGAGGAACCTGTCAAGTAAGAGACATTGATGTATTCTCATAATTCAACAGCGAGATAGATTGCCACTGGTGACTGCAATCCTCCAGGTCTAACCGAAAACTCTAAACTTCATTCCCAGAGCAAAATGAGTTGATGTCAATGGAAAGAAGCCCATTGGAAGGGAGGCCTTAAGGCATCCTCCATCATCCAACATGAGGAACACTCAAATGGTATGAGCTGATGTGGAGTAGTACAAGTAACAAGACTGACACTAGGAAGGCCAACACATGAGGTCAAGATAAACTACAGAATGGTCGACATAGGCTGTATCCTCGAACAGTAAGCATGAAAAAAGTGACTTAGGTAGTTTTCAACATGATGGGAAAGTGATATCAGCCTGCAATGTAGGAGACATTAGCAGACCCTCCATATGGTTGGAAGAATAACCAACCAAGGGAGTAAACAACTCAGAGATCAGGTTCACCCTAAGGTCAAAAACTAAACCCAACTGAAATGATAGACTCAAATAGGTGTTGTGTTCAAGGATAGGACTGACTGAACTGCCTTTGAAACTGCAAGATGTGATATACTCTTCTTATCCCTTATTCTTTTTAGATAAAATAATACCTTTCTTTTTGTTTTAATGAGTCCAAGAAAGAATGAAAACTCAATAGATCCAACCATGTAAAGAGTTTAACGAGCCCATGGGAGGAAGACTCGGGACCTTCTTCATTGTTTACAGAGTTCGAAGAAGAGATAGAAGATTACTCTGTAATACTGATCTCTTGATTTGAATATCAAGCTGAGATCTGTTCTTGCTCGCCAGTGTTTTCAATTTTAAGGAGTCTGAAAAACTTAAAAAATAACTCCATACACGTACTTGTGGATTTTAAGATCGAGCCCAAGTAGGTTAATGCTCGCCGATGTTTTCTTGTTTATAGAGTCTGAAAAACTTAAACAATCCTCTTTTTACCCTCTCGTGGATTTCACACCGAGCCTAAGTAGGTGAGTGCTCACTTGGTGTTTCCATGTTTCGAGAGCCTGAAAACCCTAAAGAAGGCTCCAAAAGGTATTTTTCGTAAAGTTAGTCTCCTCCCCCGAAAAAGTGTAAAACAATGGAAGAAGAACTCTTCTAGCCATGGATGACTAGAGTATTCCTTTTTCGTAAAATCCGCAAAAGTCCGTAAAAGGGTTAAAGTTATACTTAAGCATATGGGCCTTCAATTCCTTTAACGAGCTTGAAGAGGACAAGTCTGCTTGGCAATCTTGTCATATTTAAAGAGTCTAACAAGAGCTTAAGAGAGAACTCTATAAAAATCTTTTTCGTAAAATTTTAACGAGCCCGAAAAAGTAAACTCGTGACCTCCTTACTGTTTTTAACGAGTTCAAAGGAGATAAAGAAGAATTCTCATAGCCTCCTTACTGTTTTTAACGAGCTCGAAGGAAAGGTAGAAGAATGCTCGTAACTTCCTTACTGTTTTTAATGAGCTCGAAGAAAAGGTGAAAGAATGCTCGTACCTTCCTTACTGTTTTTAACGAGCTGGAAGAAAAGGTGGGAGACAGCTCGTTGGTAGATCAATGTCCAGATGAATGGCAGACTGCATTATAGAGTCTAGGAAAACTTCACCAGATGGAAGTATCATCCCAAATAGAACGCATGTCTAAACATTCAGATGGAGGAATCCAAACGGTTCACTACATATTTTATCGAAAGTCAACGGCCAATTAACAGCTGGAATAAGGTTAGGAAAACCTAAATCTCTCCAAGCATAAGGGGATAAGATACTAATAGAGGCTCCTTCATCTACAACACATCGGTGAACCACATGGTTGTCGATATCAACCTTTATCTGGAAAGGTGTAGTAGAAGGAAGGCGAGGCCCAGTTAGACTATTCCAATCAAAGGAAATGATCCCAGAGCTATCCACTCAAAGGGGTTCACTCGGCACAGATGCAGTGCCCCCATTTTCAGAGATATCTGAACTGGTAATGCAAAAGACTTCAGGGACAAGTGCATCAGTCTCTGAAGGATTGATGGGATTGATCAAATATTGCATCGATTCGATCGCTTCACTCTCCAAAGGATGAGTGGGGTTGACCAAAGATTGTATTGGTTCAACCACTTCATCAACCAAAGGTTGATCAGGTTGTTGGGAATCTATAGACAGTTCAAGAGCAGAGGATCCTTTAGACATGGACCACACTCTCCGCACCTCTGGAATAGTAGGGCACCAGTGAGTAAGGTGATCTCCCTTGCAAAGTTTACAAGGGAACTTTGGCTTGCGTCCTATAAGCTTAGACTCTGTAACAAAAACAATACTCTCAGCATGACTAGCATTGGCTGACAACTTACCCCCAGCATGACTTTCATTGACTGGTTGCTCAGAAGCAGAAGACTTTTGAACTATGGACCACACTCTTTGCATCTCTGGAAGTATAGGGCACAAATAGGTCAGGTGGTCTCCCTCGCAAAACTTACAAGGGAACTTAAGCTTCTATTTATTAGGTTTGTCGACAATGTCAACTTTCTCAGCATGACTTGCAGTGGCTGATTCAGTGTCTCCAGTATGACTCATAAGAACTGGTGACTTGTCATTAATATGACCAGCAGTGATCAATGAGGCGTCCTCAACATGAGAAACAGTGGTTGAAGACATACTTTCAGTATGATTTGCAGTGACTGGCAGTTTACTCCCAGCATGACCTCCAGAGGCTGGGTAGTTTCCCCCAGCATGAACTTCAAAGGATGGGTTTTTTTCCTAGCATGACCTCCAGAGGCTGGGTAAGTGCCCCCGGCATGACCTCCAGAGGCTGGGTGGCTTCCCCCTTGCTTTGGAATCTTCTTCCTACTCTTCCTCTGTCTATTCCTTTTAGACTGTTGGTTACTAGTATTACTACTTTCACCACATGAGGTAGAAGGAGGAGGATAAGATGCTACTGGCAAAGTGGGCATAGGGTTCTGCTACTCTTGATGTGAAGTGCTTACTTGAGAAGCATCAGGAGCATGCAAGGCATTCAAAGTGGAAAACAACAAAACTGGTAGCCCTATAGTGAATCCCGGAAGATTCAAAGTAGCCATTAAGGGAGTACCAATGTTCCCAATGAATGGAAAAGCACATGGAGCCCCTTCAACATAGGTTCCTTGATTAGTTCTCACCGTGATGCTATCCATAGCTTTCGACTCAACAAACCAAAAAACTCTAAGGCCAACTAAAAACAAGCAGCACAAAAAGCACACCACTACAAAATCCTAAGTATCCAAAACCAGGCAAACAAGGATGGTGAATACTCTCAATAGAAAGTCTGGGATGATCAGGGCCCAAAACAAGCTAATAGAGCATTGAAGAATAGTTATACGGCATCCAGTCCAGGTCCTCTGGGTGCAAGCATTTGAATCACCAAACCACCCTCCCGGGATTACTAAAAAGGGTTACCTTCCGTATCTGTCCTAGGTACAATGAAAATAGCCTTTCACTGCCACCTGTGTAAGAAGCCCTAAAGTCAAGATACTAAGGCTACCATTAACAAGAAAGAAGCTCTGGGCAACAGTCGTAGGTCCGACTAGAACGCATGGGTAGGGTAGTTAAGCCCGAAATCCAAAAGGATCCCCATACGTGAACCAGCCTTTGTGTATGCTCCAAATGAAAAGTGAAGGGGTATCCTCACTATTTCACCTTCGCAAGACCTCGTGCTTAACTCCGGTTTCAGTGGAGCTTCCAAAACAACTTTGATGTCAATGGGTTTACGTAAAAACAGTCTCACTACGATTATTGAGTAATGAAAATGGTTTTGCATAGTTAAAGTGTTTTCTAATCCAGAACCCTAGCCTAAGCTAGTTGGTGTAGTGACATCCCTAGAAAGAAAAGTTGCTAATAAACTTTATTAATTATTCTTTGTAAGGGTTGTTCTTTACTCAAAGGTTGCAGTGCATTGTGTGGCATGGTTGTGACATAAATGGAAAATACATAAAAGTAAAGAACTTTCACTAAACTTTCTCATTCATTGTTTTCCAAAACTAAAGATAAGAAAACCTAAAACAAGTCTCTTTTTTTCTTTTCTTTTCAAATTCAAAACACAGTAAACTACACTACTTCGAAATGATCGTAAGCCTTACTACTTTAAACTACCAAACTCATTTTTTTCTTTTTCTGATATATGTAAAAGAAAAAGAACTCGAAAATGGAGGCAAGTAAGACCTAAAAGAGCAATGTAAGTAAGGAAAATAAACTCTAAGGCTCACAACAATCAAATTGATGATTTGACAAAGACTTGTCCTACAATTTTTTTCAAAGGAAAACGCTTTGGGCTTGGAAAACAAAGTGAAAAGAAAAGAAGGATAAGAGACGCTTAAAATGGAAAGTAAAACCTCAAAGGTTACTCCAAAGCATCAAGAACCCTAAAAAGAACTAAGCCAAGCAAACGGTAGGCAAGCGAACCAAATATGGCCTTACAATCACAAAGACTCAAATGGAAGCAAACTGAAATACTTCAACTTACTTGGACTGAAACCGACAAAGCAATCATGAAGTGTCTAGACTCAAAAAGCTTTTGAAAACACCCTAACGACTCCAACTAGGGGGTCAAACCCTAAATCAAAGGCCAAGACACCGTCAAAGTGTACTTGTGTTGCCACAAACAGCAAATGTTACAAAACAAAGGTTTGTATACCTGCAACCAGCATCTAGGGTACAGAAGTGCAGCTATATCCAACTAGGAACAAAGCACGATCTTCAAAAAGAGTCACAAACAAACAAGACACCTCAAAAGTACTCAAGCAATCAAAAGATGACCTAAGGGACTTAGGAGAGGCAAACAAGACTCAACAAGGGCATAAAGACCTCAAGGATCAGTTAAGAAGACAAGGCAAGAGGCTGGAAATCAAACCAAACAAGGGGAAATCAAATCCCAAAAGCGAACAGAGACTTACAGGAAAAAACTCTACAGTGTAGTGTATAAACCTGCACGCATTGGGAGGTGTACCCTACTGTGCAGTAGGGAAAGTAGCATTTTTCAGAAGGTGTACTCTACTGTGCAATAGGTAAAGCAGTGTTTTTCAGCAGGTGTACGCTACTGTGTGCAAGGGATACTAGCGTTCATGCCAGATAAGGCTTGAAGAAAGCCCTAAAACTTCAAACTGGAAAGATTCAAGCAATGTAAACAGGATACAGTAACCTACAGAAGCTCTCAGAGGATCAAAAAGTACTAGAAGGAAAGCTAACTATGTGTCCTCAAGCAAAAAAAATCGGTCCCCAGCGGATTCTCCAGTCTGTTGTTCGGGAATTCTACCCTATAGTGAGGAGAGGGACACTACCAACTTCTGGGGTGACAGGTAAATATATTGATCATATCACATAGGCTTCTACAAAAGGAAAGGGATCAAGGTTCTTCAAGGCATACCTTATTAACGAAGTTCGATCCTAGCTTTCACTTGCTCCTTCGATCGATCCTCCACTTGATCTTCCGTTTGACGAACTTGCAATACAAAGATACATTCCTCAGCGTATCTTGACTGATATAACAATGATAAAATTGAAATACAATTTAGACATCAAATACAATCAAGCATTTAATCCAAACAAATATGCAATCCATTAGACATTTGATTGGGACGGGAAGGGCATTTCAACCTTTATTGTCAAAAGAAAATAATTAGTACAATTATACATGATCATTCAGAGTGCTTGTGCAACCGGATCCTGGGCTCCTGATCTTCACACTAACTTTGGAATTCCTCCAGCGTAACAACCCTTAATGCATAGTTTCTCCTCTCCTCTCTCATCTATCCCCCTTGTATTTATGGGACAAGGTAGGCAATTTGGATCGAGAGGTAGTTTGATTGGGAGGTTGGGGAAGTTGCAAAACCAACTTCAACTAATCCCAATTCATCAAATTAATATATTTTTGATTAATTTTTAAGGTGTACGCTAGTTTTCTTAAGTGGAGTAGCGTTCAATATGCAACTTTCCTGCTTTACAACTAGCGTTTGCAAGAGTTTTTGAGCTGTACGCTAGTCTACTGAAGCAAAGTAGAGTATTTCAGTAGGTAAGTGCTAGTCTATTGAAGTAAAGTAGAGTATTTCAGTAAGTGAACGCTACTATCATGCTTATAGGGTAGCGTTTTTCTCAAAAATTAGGTAGAATTTATGTTTTGTCAATTGCAAAGGGGTAAGTCTAGTTCATACATCATCTAGGGAAATCATGCTCTTCAATCCAAGTTGTCCTTTTGTGTGATCGACAACTAGATGTGATCACTAAAGGAGAAGTGTAGATTTGACCTATAACAACAATGATTCCCAAGGTATCTCTAGTACAACCCAACGAAAGTGAATAAATATTTTTTGAGGTCGAACATTCAAGAGATTATTCGATCAGAGGTCAATAATGAAAACCTACTATTGACTACGAGGAAACCTTCCATTGAGGTATGCAGGAACCAAGGTACTATGGTTGGTTCCTAAGCCTAATTCCTGGATAATGAGTTGACGTTGATAGGAATAGACTCGTCGAAGGAGGGACATAATGAATCCCACGTCTTCGACACAAAACCAACATAGGAAAGAGGTGTGGAGTAATGGATCAAGTAAGCATGGACTGACACAAGGTGGAGGTTGACAATATTATAGAAGGTTGAATCAGGTTAACACTGATCCTTTGAACATATAACGACATGAGATATGACTTGGAAGCAGGGATTAACAGAGGTAACAACCAAAAGGAAAGATGACTCAAGTTAATAGATTGATTAAAAGACAACTCACGATTGTAGTTATGAATCGGATGTATACTGAATACCCAAAGAAGACAAGGTGTGGATGCATTCCATGTTCAAAGGTAACGACTCATAGGCTACCAAAAATATAAACTCACCATATTCCCCCATTTTCCCCCATCATGGTTGACGAGTACCTTTTTTTTTTTAACAATCTTGAGGAGGATAACAAATGCTCAATATAGCTCACTTTTGAGTGAGTCCAACCTTGTACATTTCACAAACCCAAGGAAGGAGAGGTTCAGTTCCATAAGGATCCTTCGATGTTTAATTTCACGAGTCCAAGGAAAGAAAAATCGGCGATTTTTTATGTTTAGAGAGTCTGAAATAATCTAAAGAAGACTCCAAAATTTGACTTTTTCGTAAAAGTTAGTTCCTAGACCCGAAAAAGTATAAAATGATGTCTAGAATAACTCTCCTAGTCATAAACTAACTAAGGTAAACCTTTATTGTAAATAGTCTAAATGGTCCGAAAAAGGGATAACCTACCACTGAATAGACGACCTTTCAAATAATTTTACAAGTGTGATAGAGACAAGTGCACTTGGCAATATTTTCTTGTTCAGGGAGTCTGAAAAGAGCTTAGAGAAAACTCCAGTGGTTCCGTTTTCGTGAGTTAATCACCTTAGTCTGAAAAAGGGAGAAAATAATACTAAGTTGATATTTTCCTCATTGTTTTACAAGCACGAGTAAACCAGACTAATATCAACACCATTTCACTTGGGTTTTACAAGAACAACTCAAGTGTGAAAAGCACTTGGAATCTCTTTCATGGTTCAAATCCACAGCACAAAAGAGAGAAAGTAAGCTCGAAGAAGGTCAAATACACAACTCCACCAGTGTGAACAACTTGAATGAACTTGTTAAAAAGTGGTCAAAACCATATAAAAGGGTATTAGGACATAATAAATGTGAAGAATAGACTCTAAACAAAGGTTATTAATGTAAAAATAGGAAAAAATGACTAAGTGTAATATATAAAAGAGGGTAAAATGGAGAATTACCCATTGTTATTTGGTCATGTTCACTCCAAAGAGAATTTTTACCTTGGTTGGGAGCAAAACTTCATATGACAATATCAAGAGATCTAGGTGTCACGTCCCCTTCCATCAATCCGGTGCAAGGGAGGGAAACATGACTGACATACCGGGCTTATTTCACAATCTCAGCCCCATACATTACTCATAAATTCATAACAATTAAAATCTTTGTGTGCAGACTCATACTCAATATAAACACAACGGAAATAAACATATTTGCAAACACACAAATAGTAATACATCATC
Organism: Larix kaempferi; assembly: GCA_027924585.1. Taxonomy (NCBI): domain Eukaryota; kingdom Viridiplantae; phylum Streptophyta; class Pinopsida; order Pinales; family Pinaceae; genus Larix; species Larix kaempferi. The sequence goes on from BSBM01000792.1 coordinate 6,183,824, forward strand.
ATATCTAACACGGGTATATGATGGTTCGTTATGTAGAGAATTCAATCTCGTACTCATGCTATGCACAGACTGCATGTCAATTTCATTAACATGAAGAATTACCATTCCGAATTAACACATTATAGAACACAAAATGCATATAATTTAAATCACAGAGAACACTTATCTTGAAGATGAAGTTGTCCAAACAAATGGCTATGTGAGAGCAACATTCCACCGAACCATAGATCTCTGTCCAACTTGTATTCTTTTAGTTAAGAGATCACCCCCGAGCTGGGTTGTGTATCCACTAAGGAGGAACTAGCTGGACTCACTCACAGCCATGATTTCACTCAACAATTATGCTAAGCCAACACACAGTTGGTTTATCAAGCATATGAAAGACAAAAGAGGGAAATGTTAATCCAGTGAGCTCAACCACAGAGCTACAGGCATCTCAAATGAATTCAACAGTCAAGGCACCCACATTACCTAACACACCCAACACAAGGAAGGTCCTCTTCTCTGCTGCACAGTACCTTAGGCGTCCCTTCCCTACAATGCTTTTCAGGATGGGTATAGAAAGGTCCAGCTGCTAATTCTTGAAATTCTAGCCTTCACTGGTTTTATCATGCAAACCCAACCTTTGCTCAATCATTCACAATTGGATTTCTCACAATTCTGTTAATCCAATAACTCAATCCCGTCACTGGTTTTCTGGGCTATAAAAACTGGGTTTTCCAATGGATTTTGGGGTATCTAATCCTATCAAATTCACCCCAAGGTTCATATCTATGGATCCCCCATTGGATTTCACTGTCAAATACCAAATCTAGGTATTTTTGGCTCTTCAAAACATGGGTTCTTGCAAAGTTGCGGTTTTTGGTTTTGCTCCCTGCTGGGAATTCGTTTTTGGATGGAAAATGATGTTGGGTTCTTCCACACTGGAATGGGAATGAGGAAGAAGCAACTCCCATGAGGTAAAGTGACTTGTGGTACAAAAAAACAGAACCCATACCTGCAAATACGAATTTCTAGGTTACCCATGCTCCATTGAAGCCATGGACTGAAATCTTCAACTACTTCCTTACAACAGAAATAAATGTCATCAAGGAAAGTCAAATGGGTTCTCACAATGACATTTGGCAGCATATGGTTCATCCCCACAGCCCCCTCACCACTCCCTAGTGGATACACATGGCCCCTTATCATTCGTTGCTCCCATAGCCAGTTTTTGGTATTTTATTGCAATATTAAATATTTATATCAATTTACAATATTCCATGGCTTAATAGCAAATGGGAAACAAAATGTCAAATGCTTGTCCATTTAAAATAAAATACAAACATATACTAGCGGGGGCCTTGGCCTTGAGCTCCACGCTAGGGAAACATACATCGCATGTATACAATATTTACATAAAAGCCAATAAATCACAAGGGTCAAAATTGGGGTATTACAGTAGGGCACCATTTCAACCACCATCTGAAGCAGGTAAGTCCCCTCATCCTCCTATTTCATTCCATTCATTAGGTTTTTGATTCCATGCAAGATTGGTGTTTTGAAAGTGCCTTAGGGAATAAAAACTTGCACCCAGGAATTTATCTGCCCTCCCTATGTCGAGGGACTAAAAAATTATGATAATTTCACACTATGGGTAGTAGCAGGGGCACGAAAATTATCAGTTTTTGCACTCCCTACAACACCCAGGGTGCGAAAAATCCACATTTTTAAAAAATAAAAACTTGCTCCCATCTCATGGCATAAAAATTGGCTTCAATCTTTTAACTGGAGGTTCTCTTGATGATTTACAAGAGATTCCAAGTGAGAAAAGAAAGGATGGTTGACTGGAAGGAAAGAGAACATAAAGGAGAGGATAGAGATTCCATAAATGATGACAACACTCTATCCACACTGAGACTGTGTGGTTTATTGAATTTTTTCAAAACAAGAGGCATTCGAAAGCAAGGGAATTTATTAAATCACATCATACAAATGTGGGATGTTTATATACAACATTTCCACATAGCAGAGCATATCCTTGAAATAGAGCTCAAGCATATTTAATTTTTGACTGGTCTCTCCAAAATCGGGGCACGAGTTAAATGAATAGGACCCCATGCCACTGAAGAAACCACAAATACCTAAATTGCTCAATACTGTAGACAAGGATCTTGCAAGAAAAGTGGGAAAGTGCTCATTGTTGATGTGACAGATCTTCCGTTGAGGATGATATTATACACTATTGCTAGAGTAGTAGGGAATGTGGCGGATCACCATGTGACCAAGGCCCAGATGACTTATTCCTTGGAATTCCTTGAACCCAAATTATTCAACTGCTGTGAAGGAATCTTGGCCAACATCAAAGATCAAGTCACTAAATGTAGCAAGGGGAGCATCAGCCTGTTCAGATATGGGAGTATCTTGGTCACCTTATTTTTAGAGAGGGTTCCTCTGCTACGTCCAAAGATAGAGATGCCTCTCCGTCCCGCATCCGAGCCATGGATGGGGAGATGGAGCGATTATGCTGGGCGGCTTGGTGAGCCACAAGTCTTAGCATTCGGTGAGGATTTTTTCTCTTGGATCAAGGAGCATACTGTGATGATAGAATATTATCCTTATTCTAGGGTAGTTTTTCGTGGCGATATTGACTTAGCATTACCAGAGGATGATGACTAGTACGAGTCAGGTATATGACCTTCCAACATGTTTTTGGATTTTTTAAGTTTTAAGTTTTTTTTTTTGTTTTTTTTTAATAATGCATAGAAGATCTAATATATGTCTATGTAATGTTGCAGACCGAGGATCAGTGAGAGCAGTAGGATATTCACTAGTATAACAGCGAGGAGAAGAGTATCAGGTTAAGGAGGATTCCGCGATGTGGAGCGGAACCTACAAGGATTGACCATGGGTATCCCTCCAATGAGGATTCTCGAGGTTCCTTATCATCTCTAGAGGCATATTGTGGGTGTGTCGGAGCGGATTGGAAGGTTGCTTCGTCATGTTTCTAGGGAAGTGGTGTGCTATCATGAGCATCGTTCACCTTGCGACTAGATTTTAGCAGTAGTTTTTTTAGAGGAATTTACACGATATGTAGGCCAGAGTGCCAAGTTTTGTATGGGTTATGATCCCAATATTTGTCTTTTAATGCATTACACTCTTATATGTGGCATAAAAAACACTTTTTACATGATATACATATGGATATATTTCTATCGTGTACCTATGATGACTTGTATGTTACATTTTTTACATGTGTTCTTATGATGTATTGATTATGTGTGGGCTAGATGCCAATACAACATATAGTTAGGTAACGAATCAGCCACTGCGTTGAATTCCCTTTGTACATGTTGATATAAAATATAATCAAATAATTGTTCAAGGAGGCATACCATTCTGTATAAACTAAGTAATGTAGGATCACGGATTGTGTAAATGTGGTTTAGTTGAGATACGACAAGATGAGAGTCTAGGTAGACTATAAAATGATGGGAAACTTCAATCAGAATTCCAATGACTGCATGATACTTTATGATGTTATTTTTTGCAGGGCCTAAGAAGATGCCACCGGAGGATATCAATGTTGAATATTGTAACTTCAAAGAATATTATATTTCTACTTTATTATTCCGGAGATGTTTCATCCCTCCGAAGTAATCCTATTATGTATCCGGAGATGTTTATTCCTCCGGGAGTTTGTATTAACTAGGGTTATTAGACCCACCATGTGGGGGTCGGCCCTGTGTTTATATTTTTGGGGTTATTAGACTTCTCTAGGAGAGGTCGGCCCCATTAGGTCTTTTAGTCAGTTAGGAGTCAGTATAAATAAGAGAGGTGAACTCCTCATTAGATCATTCACTCACTTTTGGAAGAGTGCGCACTTGTCTGGGAGATCTACTAAGGAGACAAAGAAGGAAGGAGCACATCTTGTATTTTGGTTGATCATCTTATTGAGGAAAGCTTTGCTGGGTTTTCTACCCCATGAGGGTTTCCTAGGGTATATTATGTGTCTATCTTGTGATTGTGTTTCTTTCAGTGATCTTGCTTGTCTATTTGGTTTAAACTTAACATGGTATCAGAGCTAGACTGAATAGGACATCTTTCACAAGGTAAGAATACCTCTCTCTCTCTCTTTGGTGAAGTTAGGGTTTCAGCCCAAAGTTGGTATTATTGATTTTTGGTTGCATGGCTGGATAGGTCTTTTCAATACCTTTCTTTTGAGCTATAGATCGAACTTTTTGGTTTGGTAGAACTCCGGGAAATCCAAACCCTAATTCTACCAAAAGTGCGATACGTCAAAATTTGGTTTTAGAAAAAAGTTGGAATTTTTGAATTCTGATTATATGGCTGGATATCCCTTCTCAAGAGCATTCTTTTGAGCTATAGATCGAACTTTTTGGTTGGGTATAACTCTGGGAAAGTCAAACCCTAATTCTACCAAAAGTGCGATAAAATTCTGTTCCAGATTCCGGAAAAGTGAAAAGTAACTTTCCAGGTAAGTCTACTCTGTCTCTTGGACTCCCCCAAGAGAAGATGGCTCCAAACACTAAGCTTGAGGACAAGCTAGAAGGTATAGAAAATTTCCGGGCATGGAAATACAGAATTGGTCTCATTCTTGAGGAGAATGATCTTGCTCATTATATCAAGGAGGAAGTTGCAGAACCAGAAGAAGATGGAGCCAAAGAAAAACACAAGAAGGATCTGGTTAGGGCAAAGAGAATCATAGCTGATTCTATTAAAGACCACTTGATCCCCCAAGTGGCTTCCAAGAAGACTCCAAAGGAAATGTATGATGCCCTAGGGAGAATGTATGAAGGAAAGAACATCAATAGGAAGATGAATCTAAGGACTCAATTGAAGAGTACCAATATGCACAAAGGAGAATCCATTCAAGACTACTTCTTTAGAGTCTCTCTAATCAAGGATCAACTAGATGCCATTGGTGATACTCTTGATGAAGATGAACTTGTGATGACAGCTCTAAATGGTCTCACTAGATCATGGGAATCTTTCATCCAAACCATGTGTGCCAGAAAAGAAAGCATGAAGTTTGATATAGTATGGGAGGATTGTGTTCAAGAAGAATCTAGGGTTGCCAATAGAGAAGCATTTCTCAAGGAAGATGACCAAGCCTTGGCCACCCATACCAAGAGAAGAAAGAATCGATCCTACCTTAAGAAGGATAGTCAAAAGGAGTCCCATCCTCCACAGAGATTTCAAAAGAAAAGGGGATCCTTCCAAGGAAGAGACTACTCTTCATTCCAATGTTTCATTTGTCACAAATTAGGACACATTGCCAAAGACTGTCCTAACAAAAAAAAAAAGGGTACTTACCACAGAAGACATCATGCACATCTTGCAGAAGATGAGAGTGAAGAAGAAGTTGAAGATGAAGAAAGGACCTTCTCCAAAAGAAGACCTAGAAGAAATGAAGAAGAAGATGCAGAAGAGTATGTTCTTTTCTCCGCACTCTCTGGATCTATAACACCTGGAGAAGGCACATGGGTCATTGATAGTGGTGCCTCAAAGCACATGACAGGACAAAAGAAGACCTTATCAAATCTTGAAGAAAAGACCTCTCCACTAAAGGTATCTCTTGGAGATAACTATCAGTATCCCATTAAGGGAATTGGTGAAGCAAACTACAAACTTGATTCTGGAACCCCCATGAAGATGAAGGAAGTTTTGTATGTTCCAGGATTGAAGAAGAATTTGCTTTCAATCTCAGCATTGGACAAGAAAGGCTATAGAGTTGCATTCATTGATGGACAAGTGTTAATGTGGTCCAAAGGAAAATCTATTAAGGATGCAATTGTCATTGGTGAAGAGGAAGGAGATTTGTATAAACTCAAAGGTCATCCAGAAGCTTCCCTTGTTCATGAAACATCTAGTCCCAGTGAGCTATGGCATAGAAGACTAGCTCACATTAACTACAAAGCCTTACCCTATGTAAGCAAGGTGGTCATAGGACTACCAGATTTGAAGGTTGATCATGATGGCTCATGTAAAGGATGTAAGAAAGGGAAGAATGTCAAGAACCCCTTTCCAAAGAGTGAAACAAAGACTAAGAGTATCTTGGAGCTAATACACTCAGATGTATGTGGTCCAATGCCCACCACCTCTCTAAGTGGATTTGAATACTATCTTTCATTCATTGATGATCATTCAAGGAAAACTTGGATATACTTTCTAAAAGGTAAGAATGAAGTCTTTGGAAAGTTCAAAAAATTCAAGGCTCTAATAGAAAATCTCTTAGAAAAGAAAATCAAGATTCTCAAAACAGACAATGGTGGAGAATATACTTCAAAAGAGTTTGAAGAATTTTGTAAAGAAGCTGGAATCAAGAGAGAACTAACCACTCCCTACAATCCCCAACAAAATGGGGTTGCAGAAAGGAAAAATAGAACCATCATGGGTGAAGACTATGATACATGACCAGGATCTTCCCATGTATCTATGGGCTGAAGCAGCCAAGACAGCAGTATATGTACAAAATAGACTATCTCATAGTGCTCTTGATTTCAAAACTCCAGAAGAAGTCTTTACAGGAAAGAAGCCTGAGGTAAGTCATCTCAAAATATTTGGGTGTCCTGTGTACATCCACATTCCAAAAGAAAAGAGATCCAAGTTGGATCCCTCAGGTAAGAAGGGAATGTTTGTTGGTTATTGTGAAACTTCCAAAGCCTTCAGAATCTACATACCAGGTTTCCATCATATAGAAATAAGTAGAGATGTAACCTTTGATGAGGAAGCAGCTCTCAAGAAATCCAGAAAGTGTCAACTTGAAGAAGTCTATGAAGAAGATTCATCTCCTAGAATCTCAGAGACTGTTCATGTCCCTGAAGAGGATACACCAGAGGATCATGACATGCTGGAACCACAAGAACCCCCTATAGCAGAATTATCTAGGAAAAGAAGACCAAAATGGGCTAGAGATATTATTCAAGGAGCTAAAAGATATGGTGCTCCTGAAGGCTCCACTAGAGAAAGGAAGAAACCAAAACTAGTGTCCAACTATATGGCCTTGATGTGTGATCTTGTGGATCAACTACCTACCAGCTATGAAGAGGTAGCTCAGAAGAAAGAATGGGTAGAAGCAATGACAGAAGAATATCAGTCAATAATGAAAAATTATGTTTGGGATATAGTTCCCAAACCAAAAGATAAAAGTGTGGTTTCTTCCAAATGGATTTTCAAGATAAAGCATGCTGCAGATGGTAGCATTGAAAAATACAAGGCAAGATTTGTAGCCAGAGGATTCTCTCAGAAGGAGGGAATTGACTATGAAGAAACATTTGCACCTGCTGCTAGGTATACTTCAATTAGAACTATCATGGCACTTGCATCCATGATGAAATGGAAATTGCATCAAATGGATGTTAAGACAGCTTTTCTGAATGGTGTAATTGAAGAAGAAGTATACATAGAACAACCTCAAGGTTTTGAGGTCAAAGACGGAAGGACCCATGTATGCAAACTGAAAAAGGCATTATATGGATTGAAGCAAGCTCCCAGAGCTTGGTACGGAAGGATTGACAGTTTCTTAATAAGCATGGGCTTTACCAAAAGTAAAGCTGACCCCAATCTCTATCTTAAAGTGATGAATGATGAACCTGTTATATTGCTATTATATGTAGATGATCTATTTCTAACAGGAAATGAGAAACAAATTATTGAAAGCAAGAAGAAGCTTTCTTCAGAATTCGAAATGAAAGATCTCGGATTAATGCACTACTTCTTAGGCCTAGAAGTGTGGCAAGAGCCAAAAGGAATCTTTCTAAATCAAGGTAAGTATACTGTGGAGATTCTCAAAAGATTTGATATGTTGGAGTGTAAAGCCATGGCCACTCCCATGGACTCCAACCTGAAACTACTAGTTAATGATTCATCAGAACTAGTGGACATAACCCTATATAGACAAATCATTGGATCATTGATGTACTTTACAAATACTAGGCCTGATATATGCTTTGCTGTAAATACCCTATGTTAGTATCTAGTAGAACCTAGAAAGGTTCACCTTATAGCTGCAAAGCATATAATGAGGTACCTGAAAGGTACAGTGGACTTTGGCCTATACTATCTTGGAGGCAATGAACTCAAGTTACATGGTTACTCAGATTCTGACTGGGCAGGTAGTGTCTCAGACAGAAAAAGTACTTTAGGTGGATGTTATGGTCTTGGATCTGCCATGATCTCCTGGTTCAGCAAGAAACAATCTAGTGTGGCCCTCAGTACTGCTGAAGCAGAATATATAGCCGCTTGCTCTGCCAGCTGTGAAGCAGTGTGGCTTCGGAGACTCTTATCTGGAATTTTTGACTTAGAAATGGATCCCACTGTGATTATGTGTGATAATCAAAGCTGCATTAAGATGACTGAAAATCCTGTGTTCCATGATAAGTCAAAACACATTGAGATCCGTTACTTCTATATATGAGACATGGTGCAGAGAGGAGCCATCAAGCTCGAGTATATAAGCACTGAGGATCAGATTGCCGATATCCTGACTAAACCTTTGTCTCGAGTAAAGTTTGAATACTTCCGAGACAAGCTTGGTATAGTCCAGAAGGACCCTCCTCGAAAGGGGGAGTAGTATAGTATTTGATAACAATTCTATCGCTTAAATTTTTGTTTTGTTGCACTTAGCTACTTACAATTATTTAGATTTAGAACTCTTACATATCTTTTATTTTAGATGTATACATGTTTTGATGTGATGTATACATGTTTTTATTAGTGATGTATACATGTTTTGATGTACACATGTTTTGATGTGATGTATACATGTTTTGATTAGTGATGTATACATGTTTTGATGTACACATGTTTTGATGTGATGTATACATGTTTTGATTAGTGATGTGTACATGTTTTGATGTACACATGTTTTGGTGTGATGAATACATGTTTTGATTAGTGATGTATACATGTTTTGATGTGATACATGCTCTTGGATATTTGTACCTGTATAGATGAGAATACAGTTGAGGGGATTGGATCGTCCCTGGACTTTCAGTCCTAAAGAGAGCTGTAGACGTGAGGTCTCCGAGAATGAAGTCCTTGGTGGACTTGAGGGGATTGGATCGTCCCTGGACTTTCAGTCCTAAAGAGAGCCGTAGACGTGAGGTCTTCGAGAATGAAGTCCTTGGTGGACTTGAGGGGATTGGATCGTCCCTGGACTTTCAGTCCTAAAGAGAGCCGTAGACGTGAGGTCTCCGAGAATGAAGTCCTTGGTGGACTTGAGGGGATTGGATCGTCCCTGGACTTTCGGTCCTAAAGAGAGCCATAGATGTGAGGTCTTCGAGAATGAAGTCCTTGGTGGACTTGAGGGGATTGGATCATCCCTGGACTTTCAGTCCTAAAGAGAGTCGTAGACGTGAGGTCTTCGAGAATGAAGTCCTTGGTGGACTTGAGGGGATTGGATCATCCCTGGACTTTCAGTTCTAAAGTGAGCCGTAGACAGGTGTCTCCGAGAATAGAGGATAGGACTGCATCGTCGCTGGACCTTGGTTCAAAATGCATGTGATTGGATTAATCATCCTTAGACAGTAAATCCAGGAAGGATAGTCTTAAATGTGATTGTGATTGGATTAATCATCCTTAGACAGTAAATCCAGGAAGGATAGCCTTAAATGTGATTGTGGTTGGATTAATCATCCTTAGACAGTAAATCCAGGAAGGATAGTCTTAAATGTGATTATGATTGGATTAATCATCCTTAGACAGTAAATCCAGGAAGGATAGTCTTAAATGTGATTGTGGTTGGATTAATCATCCTTAGACAGTAAATCCAGGGAGGATAGTCTTAAATGTGATTGTGATTGGATTAATCATCCTTAGACAGTAAATCCAGGAAGGATAGTCTTAAATGTGATTGTGGTTGGATTAATCATCGATAGACAGTAAATCCAGGAAGGATAGTCTTAAATGTGATTGTGATTGGACTAATCATCCTTAGACAGTAAATCCAGTAATTCCGAAAGAAAGGATAGTCTTAAATATGATTGTGATGAAATTGATCCAGTAAATTTGAAAGGAAGGATCATGTGTATTGATGACGATGCTGTTGATCGTGTGATGACGATGCTGTTGATCGTGTGATGACGATGCTGCTGACCGTGTGATGACGATGCTACTGATCGTGTGATGATGATGTTGTTGATCGTGTGATGACGATGCTGCTGACCGTGTGATGACGATGCTACTGATCGTGTGATGACGATGTTGCTGATCGTGTGATGACGATGCTGCTGATCGTGTGATGACGATGTTGCTGATCGTGTGATGACGATGCTGCTGATTGTGTGATGACGATGTTGATCGTGTGATGACGATGCTGCTGACCATGCGATGACGATGCTACTGATCGTGTGATGACGATGCTGTTGATCGTGTGATGACGATGTTGTTGATCGTGTGATGACGATGCTGTTGATCGTGTGATGACGATGCTGATCGTGTGATGACGATGCTGCTGATCGTGTGACAACGATGCTACTAATCGTGTGATGACGATGCTGATGATCGTGTGATGACGATGCCAATGATCGTGATGATGTTGACATTGATATACCAGTAACTGTTTGAGTTACTGATGAAGACAAATTGAAGAAAGCTTCCGACGATTTATAGATGTATCATGTATAGTGACTCCTTGCTCCTGCAGATGCTGTTATAATATCCTTCTCGTTAAGGGGGAGTGTTGAATATTGTAACTTCAAAGAATATTATATTTGTACTTTATGATTCCGGAGATGTTTCATCCCTCCGAAGTAATCCTATTATGTATCCGGAGATGTTTATTCCTCCGGGAGTTTGTATTAACTAGGGTTATTAGACCCACCATGTGGGGGTCGGCCATGTGGTTATATTTTTGGGGTTATTAGACTTCTCCAGGAGAGGTCGGCCCCATTAGGTCTTTTAGTCAGTTAGGATTCAGTATAAATAAGAGAGGTGAACTCCTCATTAGATCATTCACTCACTTGTGGAAGAGTGCGCACTTGTCTGGGAGATCTGCTAAGGAGACAAAGAAGGAAGGAGCACATCTTGTATTTTGGTTGATCATCTTATTGAGGAAAGCTTTGCTGGGTTTTCTACCCCATGAGGGTTTCCCAGGGTATATTCTGTGTCTATCTTGTGATTGTGTTTCTTTCAGTGATCTTGCTTGTCTATTTGGTTTAAACTTAACAATCAATTCACTGACAGGGGAATACAGTACCCATGCTGCATAAGCAAGGTTCTAGGTATGTCAACTAGAACCATCCCTGAATCCAAAGTACGCCAACATGTGTGCATAAAAGCACAAGTAGATATAAATGGTTGTGTATCAAATAGAACCCTAACATGTAAAAATTGAATGAAAATCACACTATAGATACACTATATACAAAGTTTTTTACGGAGGATGATCCTACACATAAATCTCTTTAAATCCCATTACGGGGCTCTCCCAAAGGTATACCATCGCAATCCACAAGATTGTAAGCTCCCTTCTCTAACACTCATTTTCTATTGTAGGGGCCATACCACATGGATTCTAATTTTCCTTTACCTAATTTGTCGTGCATTTGGTCATAGGTTAAGACTAGGTTTCCTTCATTGAAAACGTGAGGTTGAATGGATATATCATATTCTGCCTTAATGCACTTTTTATGAGCCTCGTTGGCAAGCGAAATGTCATGACGAGTTTCATCAAGCTTAGTTAGGTATAGAAATTGTTCTTATTCCATTGTCGTGTTAGGTGAGAGCTCCACGGCTAATTTCAGAGATGGTATTTCACATTCAATCGGAAGGATTACTTCCAGGCCATAGACCAATTGGAATGGTGTAAACCCAGTCATGTTTTTTACTGAAGTCATGTAGAACCAAAGGGATGAGAATAGAGCTAAGTGCCATTTGATTTTTTGGTTCCCACCATGTGTTGGATAATTATTTTCAATACTTTATTAATTTCCTCTACTTGTCTGTTTACCTGGAGGTAATAAGGAGTTGAGTTTTCATGACGAAAACCTAGTTTGGAACTTAGTTCATCCATAATATGATTCTTAAAATGGGAACCATGGTCGGTTATGATGGCTTGAGGGACTCCAAATATTGAAATGATATGATTGAATATGAAGAGTGTTGTTGTTTTGTTGTCTGCTTCATATGTAAGCATGGCTTCAACCTATTTTGTAAAATAGTCAACAGCGACGATGACATAACTATGCCCACTGCCTGAAGTAGGTTTACAGTGCATGAAATCAATACCTCATTTTGCAAAGAGGCCAATGGAAATAACAGGATGAAGTGGAGCTGGGTGAGAATGCTTCTTAGAATGGAAGAATTGACATGGAGGGGACTTCTTGACCGCTGCAACACAATCTTTGAAGATGGAAGGCCAGAAGTAGCCTACACATAAAATTTTATGGGTTGTATCCATCCCAGAAAGATGACCACCACAAGCTCCAGAGTGGAATTCATTAAGGACGTGTTCAGCTTCATCAATATTTATGCAATGACGCAACACGAAACCGATACCACGATAGTACAAAGTATCACTGATGATAAGATAGTATTTGTTGTGGTGTCTTTTGTGACGGCATTCATCATGGTTGAGATCTGGCCAAAAACGTTGGGTTTGGACATATAAGATCATGTCTCCATACCAGGGATCAGTCATGCCAATGAGGAACAAAGACTCATCTGGAAGAGAATCAATGGGCTCAGATTGGTCATTGACACGGGAAAATGCACAAATAAGCTCAGCAAAGACCAAGGTTTTTTTTGGATTTCGCTTTGGAAAAATTCAAATCGAATACTTGGAGAACTATAATCCAACAGGAGTACTTGGCCCCTAGCACTTGATGTGTTAACATATAATACATTGGATTGAAGTTAGCAATAACGATGGTTTTGCAGAGTAAAATATAGTTTCGAAATCTCTGGACCGCAAAAACAGTGGCCAGATCCAGTTTCTCCACATGCGAGTAACGTGTTTCAGAGTCAATAAGACTCTTACTGAGATAGTAGACAACATGTTCTTTACCACTGTTGTCTTCCTGTACGAGCACCATGAAAATGGTGGTGGTAGAGGCAATGAGATATAAAATGTAGTCCCATGTATAATTGTGGGGTTGTAACATGGTAGCATTGGTAAGGGCCCTTTTCAAATTGTCAAAATACTGTTGGGCTTCGTCATCCAAAATTAAAGGAACTTCTTTCTTGAGAAGCCTCATGTAGCCCCAAGTGATCTCGATAAAATTACGAACAAAGAAGCGTAAAAAGTTCGCATGCCCTTGCAAACTTTGGAGTTCTAGAATGTTGGTTGGGGAAGGTAAAGCTAAAATAGCCTCCACCTTCAATGGATCAAGGTGAATGCCATCCTTGGATATTATGAATCCTAACAATCTACCAGATTCAACACAAAATACACATTTGTGAGGATTCAAGTGAATGTTGTAATGGTGGCATCGTGAGAATATGGCACTCAAATGATATATTGGATGGTCCTCTCATGCAGAAGAGTGAGTAGGTAGGTCATCCAGATAAGGTTCCAGAACATGCTTGATATCGTGAAATTCGTATGACATGGCTTGTTGAAAAGTGGCCCTAGTGTTCTTGAGACCAAAGGGTATTTTGCGGTATGAAAAGGTCCCCCATGGGAAAATGAAAGCAGTCTTGTGTTGGTCTGATGGGAGTATCTCAATCTAATTATAGCTACAGAAGCCATCCATAAATGAAAATATGATGCTTGTTGATGTATATGTAACTTCAGAATGTGTTTCACCTATGTATATTGTATTCCTATAGAGATGTTATTATTCCTCCAGACGGAAGTGTCGTCATTTGTATTGACAAGTGTCACGAGTGTCACAACTTGCATGTGATGGGTTATTAGACCACCAAGTGTGGGGTCGGCCCTGATTAGTAAACCATGGGTTATTAGACTGAGTTAGACAAGTCGGCCCTACTAGTTTATTAGGCAGATCCATTCATGTATAAATAGAGTGTGGGAGGCACTCTATTTGTTCATCTCATTATTCACTTCTACACTACTCGGAAAGTGGCGCACTAGTGGAGGAGGAGCTTCAGCTGCTAGGAGGACTATCTTTGTGTACTTGGGTTGTATCATTGCTCTTTCTATCTCTGAGGAAGTTGTGGGGTTTTTCACCTTTATGGTTTTCCCCAGTGAAACTACGTGTGTCTATTGTCTCATGTGATTTCTTGGTGTGATTGATATGAATTGTTATACTTGATATGTTGTACATGTTATTCTCTCAGTAAAGATCCTAGAGTATGTTGAATTAATGCTAAAAAATTAACATGGTATCAGAGCTAACCTGAGAAGAAGACACCCACGGGGGGTTCACTAGAGAGGAAATATCATATCACGTCCATTCATATTGGGGGTTTAAATACTCTTAAAAACCTCAAAAATATATTGCCCTGTATTAAGGGGTCAAGGGGGGTTTCTAATTTGACATAGTAATATAAATATTGGGGTTTTTTTTATTTGGGTGGGATGAGGAATAACCTCCAAATCGTGGGATGGATTCATACCTCCAAATCATGGGCTCAATTCATACCCATCTAAAACTTAAGGACCCTCCATTTTTATTTGATATTGCTTATGATATTAAGTTTTGTATAAATCTTATAATAGTGTACCAATGATAATATCGATGGAATTCTCATTGGCTTACTAGCCTTGAGAAATACTCATTTAATAGCTTATTTAGGCTTGGTTTGAATTGATGTTATATTGTTTTGAATCTTTAAGTTAAGAGATGTAGCTAATTGGGAGTTCCAGAGTTGAACAATTGTATTGTATCTTTTGTAGGCATTCGAGTAAAAGATCTAACTCTTCATTTTTTAGGTTGGGGTTTAGGTGGGTATTGAGATTCAATCAAACCTGGCTCCATGACAACCAATAAAAGTGAGATCAATCTTTCTTGGCTCACTGGAACCAAGAAAATTTAGATCAATCTTTCTTGACAAATTATTTCTTTCAACTTTTTGTATTCTTCTTTTACATTTTCACATTTCCAGTTAGGAATAGTTGTTAGATTGAGTTATATTTGGCATATTCATAATTGTAATTTCAATTTTTATATGCAAGGCATCGGTCTTAATATTGTATTGGAACTTACCTGAACATAGGTGAAAATCTAAATCCTTATTTACATACCCTATGTGTTATCGTTACCATGAAATGTTATCATATAAGTTTCACCATATGTGAATCTTTATAACTAGTGCATGCTTGAAACCTAACAATGGATATTTTTCCCTCGTAAAGATATAAAAAAAACTAGATATAACCCAAGAAAAGGTAACTAAATGTTGTTAATTCCCTTGTTTGCAAGAATAAATGTAGAGGAAGTGGAGGAAATGCATTGCATATTGTGAATGACCCAAATCCAAGCTATGCACATGATCATACGGTGTTATTGGAAAGTAAGAGGAATTTTGCTATGTTCATTTGGGTTCAAACATCAATGATGTTTGCTTTGATAGGAAGGTAGGGGATTCCATCCACGAAAGGGTTTCAATTTTGTATTTTTATGGAGTTTAATTTATTAATATTATAGAAAACATGAGCTCTCTATGGCTATACTTATATTTACATGACATAAAATTGGTAGATTGGCATGTTGTGGTGTGAAATACATGCAATTATCATATTTTCTAAGCATTGCACTAACTATTGGACTATCAACCTTTTACATTCTTGATTATGTTGATCTCTTGACTGGGTTTCCTTTTACGCATTTTCCCTTCCCAGTACCATTTTGCTAGGTCTTCCACTATCCAACGCTACAAATTAATTAGTCACCCATGCAATCTTGGTGGGATCATTATTAGCATCATTCTATTATATTATTTAGCATCATGTTTGCTTAGACTAAGATGTGTTAGGGATCTTGCTTGTTACAACTTGATAATGTGATATAAAGGGGGTATTGAAAATGGGTTGATAAAAATGGATACATACAATATCAGGTGAAAATTGAGGTTTTCTTAATTGGAAAGGCATATTGGGAGGGGGGTTCAACAATAAAATTTTAGCAGGAATTTTCCAATATTTAGTGAAATTAGGGATATTCTTTAATACCTTGTGAATGATCGTGCTATGTAACAAGTTCACTGAGTGAACCCCCCGTGAAGACACCGTGCAGTCGTAGAAACTACGGTTTCTTGTTTATTGGGTTTCTATCCACAGATCTTGAAATGCAGTAGGGTATTTTTACTATCCTCATCAAGGCGCATCTTTTTGTCCAATCAGAATTCAATTCTGGGCACTTTCATTTTTGGCCCTAAAATTTAGGGTTTCCACAAAAATAGAAATTTCTTAAATCTGAGGACATAGCTGGAAGCTCCTTGGAAAAATCGAAGTTTAGAGCTTTGGATCAAACTTTTTGGTTGGGTGAAGCTCCGGGAAACTCAAACCCTAATTCAGGGTCCTCCTAGTGAATCCGGGAAGACTAAAAGGCATTTTTGAAGGGTGAAACTTTGTAGATTTAAAATTCTGAATATACCAGGCTGATCAGCTTATCAAGGCACATATTTCTATCCTTTCAGAAAGTTAAAATTCACATTTTGAATTTTTAGGGTTTCTCTAACAAACCTTAATCCAGCACCAGATCCATATTTCTGCAAATCAAGTGGTAAGACCTAAATATTTTCTATTTCCATTTGAATTACTCTTTAAGATGTCTCACCACACCAAGCTTGAGGATAATCTTGAAGGGGTTGACAACTTCCGAGCATGGAAGTATGGGATTGGGTTAATCTTGGAAGAAAATGAATTGGATACTTACATAAGTTCTGAGGTCCCTGTCCCAGAGGAAGAAGAGGTTAAGGCCTTGCATAAGAAGAACTTGGTCAAGGGAAAGAGGATCATTGCTGATTCTATCAAAGACCATCTCATACCACATGTGTCATCTCTAAAGACACCCAAGGAGATGTTTGATTCCCTGACCAAGCTATTTGAAGGGAAGAACATAAATCGGAAGATGACTCTACATAATCAATTAAAAGGGGTAAAGCTTCAGAATGGAGAGACCATTCAATCCTATTTCTCTAAGGTCTCTCAGATCAAGGAACAACTTGAAGCTGTGGATGAAGTGGTAGAGAATGGTGAAATTGTTATGACCACTTTAAATGGCCTACCTAGGTCATGGGATTCCTTTATCCAAGGAATTTGTGCAAGAAGAAAATTGATCTCCTTCAGTAGGCTATGGGAGGAATGCTCTCAAGAAGAAGCTAGGCTTGTGGCCTAAGAAGAAAAGATTGGGAATGAAGATCAAGCTCTCACGGCACACACCAAGAAAGGAAAGTTCAATGGGGAGCCATCCCACTCCAGGAAATCTTCACACCACCATTATCATAAGGATAAGAAAGATCTCAGATGCTTCACATGCAATGAGAAGGGACACTTTGTTGCAGATTGTCCCAAGGAGAAGAAAGACAACAACAACAACTTCAACAAGAAGAAGAAGAAGAACAAGAAGAGATATCATGCTCATGCTGTTGAGGATGATGAACCTCCCATGAAGAAGGCTAGAGCAGAAAGTGATGATTCATCAAGTGAAGATGAATATGTCCTAATATCTTCTCTCACAGGTACTATTTCGCATGAATGTAATGATTGGCTCATTGACAGTGGGGCTTCCAAACACATGACTAGGTTTAAAGAATCTTTTGCAAATCTATCTGAACATGAGTCACCCCGTAAGGTGAAACTTGGGGATGACTATCAATATCCTATGAAAGGAAGTGGTGAAGCCTCTTACAACCTAGAATCTGGGAAGTCTTTGAAGATGAAATATGTTCTATATGTACCTGGGCTCAAGAAGAACCTACTCTCCATATCTGCATTAGATGCAAAAGGTATGAGGGTTTCATTTGTAGTTGGCCAAGTCCTAATGTGGCCAAAGGGTAAAACTATAGATGATGCAGTAGTGATTGGAAAGCAAGAGAGAGGATTGTACAAATTGAAGGGACAACCTGAACATGCCATGGTGCATGAATCCATGGAGCCAAGTGAACTTTGGCATAGAATGCTTGCACATGTGCACTATAGAGCACTACCAATTGCAAGCAAAGTTGTAGAAGGTCTTCCTGAAATCAAGACAAAGCATGAAGGTGTTTGCAAAGGATGTGCAAAAGGAAAGAACATTAAGAAGGCATTTCCAAGCAGTGAAAGCAAAGCTAAAGGAATCTTGGAAATTATCCACTCCGATGTATGTGGTCTGATGTCATCCAGTTCTCTGAGTGGGTATGTATACTATGTCTCTTTCATTGATGATTTCTCTAGGAAGACTTGGGTTTACTTCTTGAAGAACAACGATGAAGTGTTGGATAAGTTCAAGGAATTCAAAGCCTTGATGGAAAATCAAACTGATAAGAAGATCAAGACATTCAGATCCGACAATGGTAGAGAATTCACTTCAGGTGATTTCAAGAAGCTATGTAGTGAATCAGGGATTAAGAGGGAGTTGACTGCTCCCTACAATCCACAACAGAATGGAGTTGCAGAAAGGAAGAATATAACAATCATAGAAGCAGCACGGGAAATGTTGCATGACCAGGATCTTCCTATGCATCTATGGGTATAAGAAGAAGGTAGGACAACTGTATATGTGTAGAACAGAACACCTCACAATATTTTGGACAACAAGACACCAGAAGAGGTATTTGTTATTTTTTGAGCATTAATTCAACATACTAGGATCTTTACTGAGAGAATAACATGTACAGCATATCAAGTATAACAATGCATATCAATCACACCAAGCAATCACATGAGACAATAGACACACAGAGTTTCACTGGGGAAAACCATAAAGGTGAAAAACACCAAAACTTCCTCATAGATAGAAAGAGCAATGATACAACCAAGGTACACAGAGATAGTCCTCCTAGCAGCTGAACCTCCTCCTCCACTAGTGCGCCACTTTCTGAGTAGTGTAGAAGTGAATAATGAGATGATCAAATAGAGTGCCTCCCGCACTCTATTTATACATGACCTGACCTGCCTAATAACCTAGTAGGGCTGACTTGTCTAACTCAATCTAATAACCCATGGTTATACTAATCGGGGCCGACCCCACACTCGATGGTCTAATAACCCATCACAACAAGTTACGACACTTGCGATACTTGTCAATACAAATGAAGACACTTCCGTATAAATAAATAATAACATCTCTTTAGGAGTACAATATACATAGGTGAAATACATTCTGAAGTTACATATACATCAACACTCCCTCTTAACTAGGAAGGTATTTATCGACACAAATTTGCTAGCACAAGTCTTCCTCTCTGGATCATCGTCACTGGATCATCGTCATCGAATCATCGTCATTGAATCAGCATCATCATCACTGCTGCTACTATCTCAATCAATCTTTGATCTACTCATCATAGGAAGTTCTGCAGAGCGAGTCCTTTTTCATACTAGATGTAGGCCTGCCACCTGCAGGTCTTCATCATGTACAGATCCAGCCCTTTTTCATGTTGGATGTATCACAGAGCCAACTATTTTTCATGTTGGATGTGACCTAGAACAAATATAGGATTTCTACCATAGATCCAGTCCTTTTTCATACTGAATGGGACCTAGCATGCATCTAGTATTTCTGCCAGAGAGCCAATCCTTTTTCATACTGGATGGGACCTAGAATGCATCTAGGATTTCTGCCACAGAGCCAGTCCTTTTTCATACTGGATGGGACCTAGAATGCATCTAGGATTTCCACCACAGAGCCAGTCCTTTTTCATACTGGATGGGACCTAGAATGCATCTAGGATTTCCGCCACAGAGCCAGTCCTTTTTCATACTGGATGGGACCTAGAACGCATCTAGGATTTTCACCACAGAACCAGTCCTTTTTTATAGTGGATGGGAACTAGAATGCATCTAGGATTTCCACCACAGAGCCAGTCCTTTTTCATACTAGATGGGACCTAGAACGCATCTAGGATTTTCCACCACAAAACCTAAAAAGAGCATCCCAGGATTTATTATGGGCACATAGCCCAACCTATCGGATCTCGCAGGGCTACATTACATGTGTTCATGGTAAAACCTCGGAAGAGCATCCCAGGACTTATTACGAGCACATAGCCCAAACTATCGGATCTCCCAGAGCTACATTACATGCCATAGGACAAAACCTAAAAGAGAATCCTAGGACTTATTATGGGCAGACATCCCAACCTATTGGATCTCTCAGGGATATATTACATGTCCTCCCAGAGCAATGCCTCGAAAGAGCATCTTAGGACTGATTACAGGCACACAACCCAACCTATCGGATCTCCCAGGTCAACTTACATGCTCATCTGCACAACCTGTCCATGGCCACGGAGCATCAACCTGATACTCATCATACATCATCCTGATGTACATCATCACAAGATCATCTTAATCATCATCCTGATGCATATCATCTGGAGCAAAATCCTGAAGCTCGTCATCCATGATCATCCTGATCATACAATGTATCCACCTGATACATATCATCTGGAGCAACATCTTGAAGCTCATCATCTATGATCATCCTGATCATACAATGTATCCACCTGATACATATACAAATACATGATCGACCTGATCATAACAAGCATCCAACATGATGCATAAAGAGCAGTAACTTGAGCATCATCCTGATTCTCATCATCCAGCACTTACATCCATAGCCATGGGAAGGATCCTCCTCTCACCATGCCAGGAATGGCTCCTGCAAATGTGTCCATCACTTCTTCCTCGAAGTGTTATCAATATGAAGAACACCAAGCCTCTCTCTTAAGTACTCAAAATTCACTTTGGCTAGTGGTTTCATCAACACATCTGCAACTTGCTCATCTGTCGCAACATACAAGAGCTTCACTTCTCCTCTCTGCACCATATACCTGATATAGTGATATTTGATCTCAATGTTCTTCGACCTGTCATGGAACACCGGGTTCTCAGACAGATTCACACAACTCTGGTTGTCACAAAATATACCAGTAGCATCCAATGGGAGATCAAATAACTCAGACAGTAGCTTCCTCACCCATACTGCATCACAACTAGCCGAACAAGATGCAACATACTCTGCTTCGGCTGTACTCAGTGTTACACAGGATTGCTTCCTGCTAAACCAAGAGATCACACCTGATCCCATACTGAAGCAACACCCAGATTTGCTCTTCCTATCTGCAGCACTTCCTTCCCAGTCTGAATCAACATAACCCTGCAGTTTAAACTTTTGATTTGCATCATACTTGATCCCATAATCAATTGTACCCTTCAGGTACCTCAGAATATGCTTTACCGAAACCAAGTGAACACCTCTGGGATCCGTCAGGAACTGGATCAATGTGTTCACCGCAAAGCAATTAAAAGGTCTCATGTTTTTCAGGTACATCAAGGACCCAATCATCAGATGATGAACAGTGACATCAATCGGATTAGATGAATCATCACACTGAAGCTTCAGGTTCGATGCCATAGGTGTGGCCATGGCCTTACAGTCCATCATCCCAAACCTCTTCAGGATTTCTACTACATACTTCCCTTGTCCAAGGAAGATTCCATCTGCACTCTGCCACACCTCCATACGTAGAAAGTAGTGCATCATCCCCAAGTCCTTCAGCTCGAACTCAACAGCAAGCTTCCTCTTCATGTCGGAAATCAGTCTATCCTCACCCGTAACAAATAGGTCATACACATACAAGAGTAGAATCACAGGATTTCCTTCCTCAACCTTTTAGTAAAGGTTAGAATCCGCTTTACTCTTGGTAAAGCCCAAATTGGATAAAAAACTGTCCATCCTACCATACCAAGTCCTAGGAGCTTGCTTCAAGCCATACAAGGCTTTCTTCAACCTGCACACATATGAATTTGTGTCATGTGTTTCAAAACCAAGTGGCTGCTCCACATACACTTCCTCTTCGACTACACCATTCAATAAATTTGTCTTGACATCCATCTGGTGTATCTTCCATTTCATCACTGTAGCCAAAGCAAGTACTATTCTAATGGAAGTGTATCTGGCTACAGGAGCAAAGGTCTCTTCATAGTCTATTCCCTCTTTCTAAGAGAAGCCATGAGATACAAATATTGCCTTGTATTTCTCTATGCTACCATCTGCAGCATGCTTGATCTTATAGATCCACTTGGAAGTCACAACAGACTTCCCTTCTGGTTTTGGGACCACATCCCAAACATCATTCTTCATGATCGATTGGTATTCCTAAACCATGGCATCCTTCCATTCTTTCTTTTCCGCTGCCTCTTCATAATAGGAAGGTTCTTTGTTCATAATGTCATAGAGCAAGGCAACATAGCTAGTGTGTGACCTTGTCCTCTTCCTTTCTCTGTGTTCCTCTTCTGGAATACCATATCTTTCTGCATCTTGGATGAGCTCTCTAGCCCATGCAAGTTTCCTCTTGTGAGAGATATTCTCACAGGGTGGATCTATAGGTGTTTGTGGATCTTCAATTTCACTGTACCCCACAAAGATGCCCTTCTTTCGTGAGGGATCTAGCTTAGTTCTCTTTTCCTTTGGAACATGAGTATATATTGGACAACTAGATATTCTGAGATGGCTGACTTCAGGCTTCTTACCAGAAAATACCTCTTATGGTGTCTTGTTGTCCAATATCTTGTGAGGTGTTCTATTATGCACATATACAATTGTCCTAGCTGCTTCTGCCCATAGATGCATAGGAAGATCTTGGTCATGAAGCATTGCCCGTGTTGCTTCCATGATAGTTATATTCTTCCTTTCAGCAACTCCATTTTGTTGTGGATTGTAAGGAGCAGTCAACTCCCTCTTAATACCTGAATCACTACATAGCTTCTTGAAATCACCAGAAGTGAATTCTCCGCCATTATCGGATGTGAAGGTCTTGATCTTCTTATCAGTTTGATTTTCCATCAATGCTTTGAATTCCTTGAATTTATCAAATACTTCATCTTTTTGTCTTTAAGAAGTAAACCCAAGTCTTCCTAGAGAAATCATCAATGAAAGAGACATAGTATACATACCCACTCAGAGAACTTGATGACATTGGACCGCATACATCGGAGTGGATAATTTCCAAGATTTCTTTTGCTTTACTTTCACTGCTTGGAAATGCCTTCTTAATGTTCTTTCCTTTTGCACATCCTTTGCAAACACCTTCATGCTTTGTCTTGATTTCAGGAAGACCCTCTACTGCTTTACTTGCAATTGGTAGTGCACATGTGCAAGCCTTCTATGCCAAAGTTTACTTGGCTCCATGGATTCATGTACCATGGCTTGTTTAGGTTGTCCCTTCAATTTGTACAATCCTCCCTCTTGCTCTCCAATCACCACTGCATCATCTATAGTTTTACCCTTTGGCCACATTAGGACTTGGCCATCTATAAATGCAACCCTCATGCCTTTTTCATCCAACGCAGATATGGATAGTAGGTTCTTCTTGAGCCCAGGTACATATTGTACATATTTCATCTTCAAAGACTTCCCAGAGTCTAGGTTGCGGGAGGCTTCACCACTTCCCTTGATGGGATATTGATATTCATCTCCAAGTTTTACTTTATGGGGTGGCTCATGTTCATATAGATTTACAAAAGATTCTTTAAACCCAGTCATGTGTTTAGAAGCCCCACTATCAATAAGCCAATCATTACATCCATGAGAGATAGTACCTGTGAGAGCAGAGATCAGAACATATTCATCTTTCCTTGATGAAGCATCACTTTCTGCCCTAGCCTTCTTCTTGGGGGTTCATCATCCTCAGCAACATGAGCATGGTACCTCCTTTTGGTCCCCTTCTTCTTCTTGTTGAATTTTTTGTCCTTTTTGTCCTTGGGACAATTTATAGCAATATGTCCCTTCTCATTACATGTAAAACATATTCTCTTCTCTTTATGTTGATGGTGGTGAGAATATTTCTTGAAATGAGATGGCTCTCTCTTGGGCTTTCATTTCTTGGTGTGTGCTGTGAGAGCTTGATCTTCATTCCCCATCTTTTCTTCTCGAGCCACCACCCCTGCTTCTTCTTGGGAGCATTCCTCCCACAGTCTACTGAAGGAGATCAGTTTTCTTCTTGCATAGATTCCTTGGATAAAGGAATCCCATGACCTAGGTAGGCCCTTCAAAGTGGTCATAACAATTTCACCATTCTCCACCACTTCATCCACAGCTTCAAGTTGTACCTTGATCTGAGAGACCTTAGAGAAGTAGGATTGAATGGTCTCTCCATTCTGAAGCTTTACCCCTTTCAATTGGTTCCGCAGAGTCATCTTTTGATTTATGTTCTTCCCTTCAAACAATTTGGTCAAAGAGTCAAACATCTCCTTGGGTGTCTTTAGAGATGACACATGTGGTATGAGATCGTATTTGATAGAATCAACAATGATCCTCTTTTCCTTGACCAAGTTCTTCTTATGTAAGTCCTTAGCCTCTTCTTCCTCTGGGACAAGGACCTCACAACTTATGTAAGTATCCAATTCATTTTCTTCCAGGATTAACCCAATCCTATACTTCCATGCTCGAAAGTTATCATCCCCTTCAAGCTTATCCTCAAGCTTGGTCTGGTGAGACATCTTAAAGAGTACTTCAAATGGAAATAGAAAATATTTAGGTCTTACCACTTGATTTGCATAAATCTGGATCTGGTGTCGGATTAGGGTTTGTTAGAGAAACCCTAAAAATTCAAAATGTGAATTTCAACTTTCTGAAAGGATAGAAAGATGCACTGTGATGAGCTGATAAGCCTAATATATTCATAGTTTGAAATATGCAAAGTTTCACCCTTCAGAAATGCCTTTTAGTCTTCTCGGATTCACTAGGGAGGACCCTGAATTAGGGTTTGCATTTCCCGGAGCTTCACCCAACCAAAAATATCGATCCAAATATCTAAACTTCGATTTTTCCAAGGAGCTTCCATGTATGTCAGATTTCATAAATTCCTATTTTTGTGGAAACCCTAATTTTTAGGGAAAAAAATGAAAGTGCCCAGAATTGAATTATGATTGGACAGAAAGATGCGCCTTGCTGAGGAGAGTCAAAATACCCTGTTTCCTTTCAAGATATGTGGAGAGAAACCCAATAAACAAGAAACCCTAATTTCTGCAACTGCATAGTGTCTTCTTCTCAGGTTAGCTCTAATACCATGTTAATTTTTTAGCATTAATTCAACATACTCTAGGATCTTTACTGAGAGAATAACATGTACAGCATATCAAGTATAACAATGCATATCAATCACACCAAGCAATCACATGAGACAATAGACACATAGAGTTTCACTAGGGAAAACCATAAAGGTGAAAAACCCCACAACTTCCTCAAAGATAGAAAGAGCAATGATACAACCAAGGTACACAAAGATAGTCCTCCTAGCAGCTAAACCTCCTCCTCCACTATTGCACCACTTTTCGAGTAGTGTAGAAGTGAATAATAAGATGGTCAAATAGAGTGCCTCCCACACTCTATTTATACATGACCTGACCTGCCTAATAACCAAGCAGAGCCGACTTGTCTAACTCAGTCTAATAACCCATGGTTATACTAATCAGGGCCAACCCCAAACTCGGTGGTCTAATAACCCATCACAACAAGTTACGACACTTGCGACACTTGTCAATACAAATGACGACACTTCCGTATATAGGAATAATAACATCTCTATAGGAGTACAATATACATAGGTCAAATACATTCTGAAGTTACATATACATAAACAATATTCTCTGGTAAGAAACCTGAAGTCACCCATCTCATAATATTTGGTTGTCCATTATACACTCATGTTTCAAAGGAAAAGAGGACAAAGCTAGATCCTTTAGGAAAGAAGGGCATCTTTGTGGGGTACAGTGAAAGCTCAAAGGCTTACAGAATATACTTTCCAGGGTTGAAGAAGATTGATGTTAGCAGGGATGTAACATTTGATGAAGACTCAACTTTCATCAATTCAAGGAAGGCACCTGTTGAAGATCATGAAGAACCAAAGGAAACCATATTTCAAGACACCACCATGAATGAAGCAATTCCAGAAGCAGATCCTGAAGTTGAAGATCCACAAGAACCTGTAGATCCACCCCGTGATAAGAACTCTCACAAGAGGAAACCTGCATGGGCTAGAGAGCTCATTCAAGATGCAGAAAGGTATAGCATTACAGAAGAAGAACACAGAGCAAGGAAGAGGACTAGATCTCATACCAGTTATGCTACCTTACTCTATGACATTATGAACAAAGAACCTTCCAATTATGAAGAAGCAGCAGAAAAGAAAGAATGGAAGGATGCCATGGTCGAGGAATACCAGTCGATCATGAAGAATGATGTTTGGGATGTCGTCCAAAGACCTAAAGGGAAGTCTGTTGTGACTTCCAAGTGGATCTACAAGATGAAGCATGCTGCAGATGGCAGCATAGAAAAGTACAAAGCAATATTTGTAGCTCATGGCTTCTCGTAGAAAGAGGGAATAGACTATGAAGAAACTTTTGCTCCTATAGCCAAGTACACTTCCATCAGATCGGTACTTTCCCTGGCTGCAGTGATGAAATGGAAGATACACCAGATGGATGTCAAGACAGCTTTCTTGAATGGTGTAGTCGACGAGGGAGCGTATGTGGAGCAGCCACTTGGTTTTGAGACACATGACAAGGAGTCATATTTGTGCAGCTTGAAGAAAGCCTTGTATGGCTTGAAGAAAGCTCCTAGAACTTGGTATGGTAGGATAGACAACTTTCTATCCAGTTTGGGCTTTACAAAGAGTAAAGCAGATTCCAACCTTTACTACAAGGTTGAGGAAGGCAATCCTGTGATACTACTTTTCTATGTGGATGACCTATTTGTTACAGGTGAGGATGGATTGATTGTCGATACCAAGAGGAAGCTTGCTGCCAAGTTCGAGATGAAGGACTTGGGGATGATGCACTGTTTTCTAGGCAGGGAGGTATGGCAGAGTGCAGATAGGATATTCCTTGGACAAGGGAAGTATGCAGTAGAGATACTGAAGAGGTTCGAGATGATGGATTGCAAGACCATGTCCACATCTATGGCATCGAACCTGAAGCTTCTATGTGATGCTTCATCTGATCCGGTTGATGTCACTATGTATCATTAGATGATTGGGTTCTTGATGTACCTGATGAACACTAGACAAGATATTTGCTTTGCGGTGAACACATTGAGCCAGTTCCTAACGGATCCCAGAGGTGTTCACCTGGTTGTTGTAAAGCATATTCTGAGGTACCTGAAAGTTACAATTGATTATGGGCTCAAGTATGATGCGAATCAAAAGTTTAACCTGCAGGGTTATGCTGATTCAGACTGGGCAGGCAATACTGCAGATAGGAAGAGCAAATTTGGGTGTTTCTTCAGTATGGGATCAGGTGTGATCTCTTGGTTTAGAAGGAAGCAATCCTGCGTAACACTGAGTATAGCCGAAGTAGAGTATGTTGCATCTTGTTTGGCTAGTTGTGAGGCAGTATGGGTGAGGAAGCTACTGTCTGAGTTATTTGATCTCCCGTTGGATGCTACTAATATCTTTTGTGACAACCAGAGTTGTGTGAATCTGTCTGAGAACCCGGTGTTCCACGATAGGTCGAAGAACATTGAGATCAAATATCACTATATCAAGTATATGGTGCAGAGAGGAAAAGTGAAGCTCCTGTATATTGCAACGGATGAGTAGATTGTAGATGTGTTGACGAAGCCACAAGCCAGAGTGAAGTTTGAGTACTTCATAGAGAGGCTTGGTGTTCTTCAGATTGATGACACTTCAAGGAAGAATTGATGGACACATTTGCTGGAGCCATTCCAAGCATGGTGAGAGGAGAATCCTTCCCATGTTTGTGGATGTAAGCGTTGGATGATGAGCATCAAGACGATGCTCTAGTTACTGCTCTGTATATGCATCTATTTAATGCTTGTTATGATCAGTTGGATCATGTATATGTATATGCATCATGTTGGATGATGGATATGATCAGTTGGATCATGTATATGTATATGCATCATTTTGGATGCTTGATATGATCAGTTGTATCATGGATTTGTATATGTATCAGGTGGATACATTATATGATCAGGTGGATCATGTATTTATATATGTATCAGGTAGTGTCACCTACCCAATTTATGAGAATAATTATTTTCTACTATTATCCTTTTTGCAAAAATACATTGTGTTAAATTATAATTACAAGTTTTTTAATTATGACCAAGTAGGTCAAAAATGAATGTAATGACTCATTATTATTATTTAATAAATAAAAATGGGAGACAAACACTCAAGAAAGCTATTACAAGAGTGTCCACTAGCCCACTATGAGGAATGGAAGCTGTTGGAAGGATTGGGACAGATGGCAACATTTGCACTCTACCATTAGCTGTTGGTATGGGACAACTCCCCCTAATTTTGTG
Source organism: Larix kaempferi (assembly GCA_027924585.1). NCBI lineage: Eukaryota > Viridiplantae > Streptophyta > Pinopsida > Pinales > Pinaceae > Larix > Larix kaempferi. The sequence continues at coordinate 6,212,209 of BSBM01000792.1, forward strand.
GCATTTCCCCCTCCAGGTGGAGGGAGGTGAGCAGGTAGCTCAGCAATGACCAGTTAATTACAAAAAGACCTAGGTAGCCTATAAAGGGGCAATTCGAATTGATTAGGGGGATCTTACAATGTTTTCTGTAGAAAAATTCCTCATGCTCATTAGGTGATGGCTGAGAGTTTCGAATAGGGGAGGCTTTGGAGAGTGCAAGTATAAGTCTACAAATGTTATGAGAAGGATGTGAAAATCCTCACAGCATATCTAAGAGATGATGTATAAGTCACAAGAGTAATTATGATTAAGCAGGAAAATAGAAGAAGAGTGAACAATATAGTATAATGAGCAACAGAATAATATGGTACAGTAGAACTCAGACAGAAGCAATAATACTTCACACACACTAGATTATTAATCACAAACGGACATATAAATAATACAATGAATGAGGAATTCGAATGCCTAAGGTGGCAATTCAAATTAGCCTTCATGGAGTGATCAAAGGATCACTGGAGTGTCATCGGAACACAACTAGGTGTCCTCATGATCATCGGAGCGCAACTGGAAGTCTTCATCATCATCAGTGGAGTCATCAATGCTCAAGTAACTGTCAACCATCAGTCAAACTAACTCTGGTAGGTGTAACTGAGTGTAACTCAATGTAACTGAGTGTAACTGAATGTAACTGAATGTAACTGAGTGTAACTGACTATAACTGAGTGTAACTGAGTGTAACTAAGTGTAACTGAGTGTAACTAAGTGTAACTGAGTGTAACTGACTGTAACTGACTGTAACTGAGTGAAAACTAGACAGGTAGGTGAAGGAGGGTGAGTTGCTCCCTAAAATCAAGGAAGAAGGGCGCATTAAGAAACTGGAGGGCTAAAACTGAATAGTGAGAAGCTCCTGGGGACTGGATAACCGAGGGATAGGTGTTGGACTGATGACTGGGATGCATGCAAAATGCATGCAAACCCTAGAATGCATGCAAACCCTAAAAGGTGCATGCATGACCGAAAATGTAAATGATCAAAATACTGGTGGGACTAGGATGGAGTATAGGAATATCCTAACAAAGGATAGACCAGAGGTGCTGGTGCTGGTCCCATTGATTACTAAGCCTATAAGGCTGGATATATATATTTTCTTGCTACTGCAAGCAGAGACCCTAAGCTTCAGAACTTTCTTCCTCCTAGTGGATCAGTGGATAGGCTCGGGGGTCCTAAGGCAGACATCTTGGCTTCTTAGGAGTAGGTTGGGTGGAACAGGCTTCTTGAGTGATTTGTTCCTCCCATTACACTTAGGTTCTATTCTTTTTTGTTTCTTTTTCAATCATATAAATTCTCTCAGAAAATGGCTTAGTAATGTTATTTATTGATCAATTGCAGTAAAATGTTAGATCCTAATTAATTTAGATTTGCTGAACTGATAAAATGACTCCTCTACATTTTTCCCCATGCGTAGAGCTGCATCATACTCCAATAGAGAGAGGTAGCATTAAATCTGTCCAATTAAAAGTGAAACCTATCATGCATCTAAATATCTAAACCAAAAGACCACCCATGCACAGACTTATGTTCCTCATGCATCTTATATTTTAGCAGCTGTAGATTAGATCCTTGCATGCAATGTTTTTACCGTTCAAATCTATATGCTGAACAACCTACCAAAAACTAGTCATAGTAATAGGTTCTTTTCTTATTCTAAAGGTGAACATTGTGTTAACAACTAGGGATTTCTGGTCTTTAATTATATCTTCAAAGAAAACAATACCATGAATTTTGTTTAACCATATTCCCACTTTTCTATTTTCTTATTGTTTTTAGAATCTGATCGATCTTATAGAAAATATTATCTTCATTGTATTATCTTGTATAGAAAGAAAGAAAGATACTGTGTTATTCTATCCTTTCATCAGAGGTCCAAATTGGACGAATCTAGGAATATATAATTAGAATAGAAAAAAAACTGTTATATTCATAAGCAATCAAATTAACTGACGAATGCACTGTCATTTTCTTGTTTTCTGAATTATCAATTGCATGTGATAGAATTTACATCACAGAATACCATGTTATTAAAAGCAAGGACAAACATAGAATTATTGAATTGACAGAGTAAATTATAGTATCCTACACATAAACTGGGGTTAACCTGTTCTCATTACATTATTATTTACAAGCATTTAAACAGCTGCTAAATCAAATGTTTCATTACCATAGATGATCTAACTGTAGAATGAAGAGTTATTATTCTTGTTCCTTTAAACATCATTCTAGACGAGCAGACTTCATTAACATCGACAGCTAGGGTTTAGCATTATCACTTATGTTTTCAAACAAAACCAATTCCTTTCTATTCTCGGCTTAATCCATGCATGCACAGACGCAATGTAATCCAAGTAGATCGCTCTCAGCTTATAGCAACTATTTAAAGAAACAACTTAAAATAGGCTTCCATTTACAAATTCGAAAATGAGAGTTTGAAAACACCATACATAGCCATTAAACCCTAAATAATTATCATTTCCATTTAAATTAACAATGGTTGCACCCTACAGTTGGCCGCATTCTTTTGCTAAAGGTTCCATTCGAAACCCCATGCTATTTACACACACAGCTAATGCCGAAACAAAATTACAGTTAACGTATCTCTTCTTTCATCAACCCAAAAGTACCAAAATGACAGACAAAAAAAAAGGTTAAAGCTGTAAGACTCCTTGCAAACACGAGGGTTCAACCCTACTACGCTCACCGAGCCCAGGAATGGCCAGCCATACATTTTAAACATTTAAATCATCAACACTATCAACAAAACTTAAAACTGTAGCGTTTCCCAAATGTTGTAGGAAGGACAAAAGCCACTGCCGTGAAGGCATGCTACCAGCACTCTGCTCATTAAGTCCGATTCTAGGAGAACCACTACGGATGGATACCACCGAATCTTACCAGTGGGTTCACTTTAGTTCTTCTCCCCATCAACTATTGCGGCACCCTGTTGTTCACCAAGAGTTACCTGCCAACAACCATACACTGAGTTAAATATCGAATCATGAGATAGTAATGCATGCAACAAAGAATAATTTGAAAACCCTTGCAACGTTACAATACCTAAGTCGTGACAAAGGCTTGACGAAGCCAGCATCCATCCACTGCGAAGGAGAAGCACCTAGCTCGAAGGCCACTCTGTGTGATACATTTGAAACTTGCAACCCGATTGGAACCCCAAAACTTGCAAGCTACTACAACGCCAAACTGACACACTCATCCAACCCGTGGATGGCCACACCATTTAACTCCAAACTCGGCCTCCATTGATGGATTTCACCTACAGTTTGAGGACTAATATCAGTCTCAGGATCGAGCCCGAGGAAGGCTAGAAAAACAAAAAAACCCTAGGTTCCTCTCGGCCGGTTGGCCTCACCACCCTAACCCTACCACCGAAACAATGACCAAGAAAATGTTACAAGAATCCATAAGTTACATTAGGGTTCATCACAATCCTAACACACAACAATCAACGACGAAGATCCACTTTCATCAAGACACGATGGAGGGTGGTAGATGCGGTATTAACTCACCTATCTACCTCCCAAGCCATGAAGTTTCCATTTCGGTTGACACCAGGGCAAGAGTACCGTTATAACTCAACTTGCCAAACCTCATCACACGCCGAATCATCCATCACAACTTACATGTAACAATATCCTTAACACGGTGGCCAGGCAATTTAGTTGCAAACTCAATCATTTACTACACTCTCGACTTCGTACGCAGGCTTTTGCAGTGCCATCATTCCACTTGCTATCCATACGGATCAACATTAATAGCATCGACATATAAATTGTATCAAGGTATAACATCCATCGGTAGCACATAATAAAGGTCTTATATGATTCCATTTAATCAATTTCAAGCACACTCATAGCATATGAATATCCACCAAGGTCGCGATCAATCATAGGGCATGGATTGACTCCGCCCCAACATATAAAGTTACTATAAAGTTCATCATAAGAATCATTGTAAAGCTTTTAAAGCTTTGTTCACACCATAAGTTATATGAATACACCCTTAGGGTATGGCTTCCACCAAAGGACCCATCGCATACATTGCATGGTAGGGTATTAATGCTTAATACATCACCATTTTAATTTCCCGGGTAATAGAGACCAAAACCACCTTATCACTCATTCTATTTTATGCTTAGGACCATGTGCCCTTGTCCTAAACTTGTCACCATCAAAAATTATAAAAGAATTATTTTAACAGCCGCAATTCATTTATGGAATGAACACACGTAAAGTCATCAACACTTAACGGAAACATTTATAACAAACACACCCCGAGATTGAAGATATCTGCAATCTTTGAGATAGCCTAGTTCATCTTACAATTGGAAGGAAACCATACATGTAGCGTCGAAATTCATAAGCAGTTTTTACTGGTATCACGGTTATTAAACACTCTGAATTTTATCGCTATCTCTTACCTATGAATCTGTGCATGGAGGACGAGTACAATGCTTTATCTGAGTAGCTAAGTAAGCCTCGGGGCACCTCATGGGACCCCTTTCATCATCATCCAGGAGAATTTAAACTGTCAGTACTTGTCGAGAATAATTATGTTTCCAAATGCATCAAATTTTTCAATCATTTCAGCATATAAATAAAGAACATAATCAATAATTGGATTCTTGACGTGTCGCCGACACGACACGCCATCAGAAGACAAAAAAACCAACAGTTAAATTGTTTCCTACCAAGCGTCGTATTTTTAATTACTGCTTTATTAATTATTATTATTTCCTCAATTTACAAATATTAGCTTTTTATGGCAATTTAAAAATTTTTAAATTTTAATCGGGATGTTGCATGTGGTATCAGAGCTCATGTTTGAACTCTAGGACTAAAGACGGTCCAAGAAACACGCAAACAGACAGATAAAAAAAAAAAAATAATAATAATTATGACTGTGAAATTTTTGCTAACTCAAGTTTAAATTATTTTGTCGTATACAGAAAATTTTCTTTGATTTACAAATATGGAAGGATCAGCTGAACACATAAGGAGCATATTTCCGCCAAACAATCCAAGTATGGAACAACAATTCCAGGGAAATCAGTGTAATGATTCATCAAAATTGTTGCGTGATTTTCATGAATTAAAAGCGGAGATCCAGTCAGTAAAACAGGACAATGAAAGAATCCTGAGGACACAGGAAGAGTTGAAGCAAGCACTATTCAACCAATATCCAAAATATGAACAGAACCTGGAACATACTTCTAAAACTAAAGGGCTATCCCATGAAGGCAAGAATAAACAAACAGAAACAGTTGAAGAAAACAACAACTCAACGTCATCAAGAGCTACCAAACATCCACGTAAAAAGAAGAATAACTACTCTGGTGACAGCAGTGAAGGAAACTTTAAGCCAAAAAGAAAAAGGAATAAACAGTACAAACGGATATCTGGTGAATTAAAAAAAATCAAACCCCCAACTTTCAATGGCGAGATAGAAAAAGGAGAGACAGCGGAAGCATGGTTGTCTGGCATGAAAAAGTATTTTCAGATCTACAACTATTCAGAATCCTTAAAGGTGAAGATGGCAATTTATAATTTGACCGTGAAGGCAGATATTAGGTGGCAAGACCTTAAAAGGGTAAAAGCTATAAAAGACCGAGATGTGAGTTGGATTACTTTTAAAAGACACTTCAAGAAGAAATTCTTATCTGAGCAGTATTATGAAGAAAAATCCAAACAATTTTATGATCTGAAACTGGGAATGATGAACATGAAAGAACTGAACAGCAAGTTTTTAATTTTGCTAAGATATGTGTTGTATATGGTGGAAGAAAAATCAAAGGTCCAGAGGTACTTAAGTTGTCTACCTTTCCACATCAAGGAAGGGATAGAGTACGACAACCCTAAGACACTAGAGGAAGCCATGAGGAAAGTCACTTTTTACTTTGACCAGAGTAAGAAAACAGAAGGGGGTACCTAGCTGGAAAAACCCAAAACCTAGTAACTTTGAACATAAGAAGAAGATTTTTAGATATGGTGGCAATTCCAGTTTCCAGAAGAGAAATTTTCAGAATCAAAAATTTCAGCAGAACAAAAATAATCAGCAACAGAAATTTATAGCACCCAAAAATGTCCCCAATGTTGCCAGGACCAATGAACAGAATCCACCTATAAAATGCTTTGAGTTCCAAGGGCCCCATTATGCCTCAGACTGTCCCCTCAAGAAACAGGCGGCCAACCATATTCACTCCATACAGTCTGAAGCTACTATAGGAGATGTGACAAGAGAAGTACCCATAATTAGTGCAGCATTAGACAACCGGCAAGCAGAACACCAAGTCTCAATGGTGGAGGTCGAAGGTGGAACAAGGCGGTGATTTTCCAGTGGAACCGGACTGTATTCTCCCAAGGAAAGAAACTCTACTCCAGAACCGCACGGTTTCCAAATAAAAGTGCAATGGAAGCACTATAGCCCAGCAAAGGCTACCTGGGAGTTGGAGAGTAGTATGTGGGCTGCATACCCAACTCTATTCCAGGAACACTCAAGGAGTGAATAAAGCAACATCGAGGACTATGTTGAGGCTTAAGGGGGGTGTATGTGACCTACCCAATTTTTGAGAATAATTATTTTCTACTATTATCCTTTTTGCAAAAATACTTTGTGTTAAATTATAATTACAACTTTTGTAATTATGACCAAGTAGGTCAAAAATGAATGTCATGACTCATTATTATTATTTAATAAATATAAATGGGAGACAAACACTCAAGAAAGCTGTTACAAGAGTGTCCACCGTCCCACTAGGAGGAATGGAAGCTGCTGGAAGGATTGGGACAGATGGCAACATTTGCACTCTACCATTAGCTTTTGGTATGGGACAACTCCCCCTAATTTTGTGGCATTTCCCCCTCTAGGTGGAGGCAGGTGAGCAGATAGCTCACTAATGACCAGTTAATTACAAAAAGACCTAGGCAGCCTATAAAGGGGCAATTCGAATTGAGTAGGGGGCTCTTACAATGTTTTCTGCGGAAACATTCCTCATGCTCATCAAATGATGGCTGAGAGATTCGAATAGGGGAGGCTGTGGAGAGTGCAAGTATAAGTCTGCAAATGTTATGAGAAGGACAGACCAAAGGTACTGGTCCCATTGATTACTAATCCTGTAAGGCTGGATATATATATTTTCTTGCTGCTGCAAGCAGAGACCCTAAGCTTTAGAACTTTCTTCCTCCTGGTGGATCAGTGGATAGTCTCGGGGGTCCTAAGGAAGACAGCTTGGCTGCTTAGGAGTAGGTTGGATGGAACAGGCTTCTTGAGTGATTTGTTCCTACCATTACACTCAGGTTCTATTCTTTTGTGTTTCTTTTTCAATCATATGAATGCTCTCAGAAAATGGCCTAGTAATGTTATTTAATGATCAATAGCAGTAAAATGTTAGATCCTAATTAATTTAGATTTGTTGAATTGGTAAAATGACTGCTCTGCATTTTTTCCCATGCGTGGAGCTGCATCGTACTCCAGTACAGAGAGGTAGCATTAAATCTATTCAGTTAAAAGTGAAACCTATCATGCATCTAAATATCTAAACCAAAAGACCATCCATGCACAGACTTATGTTCCTCATGCATCTTATATTTTAGCAATTGTAGATTAGATCCTTACATGCAATGTTTTTACTGTTCAAATCTGTATGCTGAACAACCTACCAGAAACTAGTCATAGTAATAGGTTCTTTTCTTATTTTAAAGGTGAACATTGTGTTAACAACTAGGGATTTCTGATGTTTAATTATATCTTCAAAGAAAACAATACCATGCATTTTGTTTAACCGTATTACCACTTTTCTATTTTCTTATTGTTTTTAGAATCTAATTGATCTTATAGAAAATATTGTCTTCACTGTATTATCTTGTACAGAAAGAAAGAAAGATACTGTGTTATTCTATCCTTTCATTAGAGGTCCAAATTGGACGAATCCAGGAATATATAATTAGAATAGAAAAAAACTGTTATATTCATAAGCAATCAAATTAACTGACAAATGCATTGTCATTTTCTTGTTTTCTGAATTATCAACTGCATGTGATAGAATTTACATCACAGAATACCATGTTATTAAAAGCAAGGACAAACATAGCATTATTGAATTGACAGAGTAAATTACAGTATCCTACACCCAAACTGGGGTTAACCTATTCTCATTACATTATTATTTACAAACATTTAAACAGCTTCCAAATCAAATTTTTCATTACCATAGATGATCTAACTATAGAATCAAGATTTATTATTCTTGTTCCTTTAAACATCATTATAGACGAGCAGACTTCATTAACATCGACAGCTAGGGTTTAGCATTATCACTTATGTTTTCAAACAAAACCAATTCCTTTCTATTCTTGGCTTAATCCATGCATGCACAGACGCAATGTAAGCCAAGTAGATCGCTCTCGGCTTATAGCCACTATTTAAATAAACAACTTAAAACAGGCTTCCATTTACAGATTCGAAAATGAGAGCTTGAAAACACCATACATAGCCATTAAACCCTAAATAATTATCATTTCCATTTAAATTAACAATGGTTGCACCCTAAGGGGAGGCGGGAGGGGGAGGGGTGCTTTTTGACCCCGCTGGAGACTTGGTTTTCACATACTCCTGGAATTTGGGTATTGAATCCAACAATATAGCTGAAGCATTGGATCTTTGGCAAGGATTAAATCAAGCCCTTCTTCATGGCGCCCAGGTCCTCACCGTTGTTGGGGACTCTAGGATGATCATCCAGTGCATCAACTCTAAGAAATTTTTCGCTTCCAATCGCCTTCGTCAAGTTCTCAGAAGAATTTCCTTGCTCATCCCTATCTTCCGAGATATCGAGTTCTACCATGTCTTGAGAGAGCACAATGGCCATGCGGACAAAGCAGCAAACGAGGCAATATCCCTGGGTAAAGGGGCTCTTAAGATTAATAATGTATTTAGCTGGGCTCCCATTCCTTAATTCTCTGCAGTCGGATATGCATACAAGAGTATGGGACACTTGGAGAATGGATCATATGCCAGTTGTCACGTCCTCCCGCTGTCGGATGGTGTCCCTTTTCAAGCGCGGCGTGGCTCCTATTGTCCTGTTTTTAAACACCTCTCAGCTCGTACGTCCTCCCATCTCCAAAATGATGCCATTTTTGTTCATGCTGATGAGGGAGTGTACCAGCATTTGTACTTCCGGGCAAGGGAATTTAACGGGAAAGATTTCATATAAGCCGAGGAGCTCTTGAAACCATGGCAGGTCCCTTCACTGGGTTGAGTCACTTGCGGTTAATCCCCCCGCTGACATTAATTTTGGGACGGATGGTACCTTGTCTGGCTATGATGACGCTAACTCTCCAGTTCCACACAAGGCCTCATTAAACAGCACTAAGAGCTGGTATGTAAGGGGAAGTACGGGCCTGGTAATCGACAACCCTCGCAATCTGATGATGGGCCCTGAAGCATGCCCCAGGATTAAGGCAAGTACGCTCCCTATTTATCATATGGAATCCCAGCGGGATAATATACGAAAACTCCATTGCACTGCGTCAAGAAGCTCAACCCATTCCTCCCTATTTGAGTTATCTCCCGGGTGGCAGATGTCCTGGGCTCCTCGCCTCGATCTTTTTGCTGTTCATCCCTTCGTTTCAGTGCAGACGGTTGGAATGGTGAACTCAGGGGAATCGGAAACCTCATCCCCTGATCCTTTGCAGGAACTGGAAGCAGAAGTCCGTGTCTTGCGGCGAAGGGTTCGTCGCCAAGGGAATTTCATGCAGCAGCTAGACCATCAGGGAGGATGATGCCTGGAAAAAATTGAGGACGACTTAGCTCTCATTCGCTCGGACTTCAAGACAGCCTTCGAGGCTTTGGAAGAAAAAGTTATGGTTACTGCGGAAAATCTGGACCTCAGGCTGCAACGTGCGGAGGCCGCCCTGGCAACTCTGCGAATCATCGAGAATGCAGGACAGGACAAGAATCAACCGACCACTAAGCCAGCTTATGGGGCTCATCATCGTTGATATCAGTCTAGCATCTGTCCTTTTCTTCTCTTTTACTGCTACTTCTCTCTAAAAGTCCTGATTTTGTTATTTACAGGCATTTGAATGTAAAGCTTGAAATACCATGTGGCTTTCCTTGTTTTGAAACTGTAAATTCTCTGGTGGCTCTGTCACTGTTTTATTAATATAAAACCTACCCGCTTTTGTCAAAAAAAAATCAATGGTTGCACCCTACAGTTGGCCACATTATTTTGCTGAAGGTTCCATTCGAAACCCCATGCTATTTACACACACAGCTAATGCCGAAACAAAATTACAGTCAACGTATCTCTTCTTTCATCAACCCAGAAGTACCAAAATGACAGACAAAAAAAAAGGTTAAAGCTATAAGACTCCTTGCAAACACGAGGGTTCAACCCTACTAAGCTCGCCGAGCCTAGGAATGGCCAACCATACATTTTAAACATTTACATCATCTACACTATCAACAAACTTAAAACTGTAGCGTTTCCCAAATGCTGCAGGCGGGTCAAAAGCCACTGCCGTGAAGGCATGCTACCAACACTTTGCTCATCAAGTCCGATTCCAGGAGAACCACTAGGGAGGGATACCACTGAAGCTTACCTGTGGGTTCACTTTAGTTCTTCTCACCATCAACTATTCCGGCACCCTGTTGTTCGCCGAGAGTTACCTGCCAACAACCATACACTGAGTTAAATGTCGAATCATGAGATAGTAATGCATGCAACAAAGAATAATTTGAAAACCCTTGCAACATTACGATACCTAAGTCGTGATAGAGGCTTGACGAAGACAGCATCCATCAACTATGAAGGGAAGCACCTAGCTCGAAGTCCACTCTGTGTGATACATTTGAAACTTGCAACCCGATTGAAACCCCAAAACTTGCAAGCTACTACAACGCCAAACTGACGCACTCATCCAACCCATGGATGGCCACACCATTTAACTCCAAGCTCGGCCTCCATTGATGGATTTCACCTACAGTTTGAGGACTGATACCGGTCTCAGGATCGAGTCCGAGGAAGGCTAGAAAAATAGCAAAACCCTAGGTGCCTCTCGGCCGGTTGGCCTCACCTCCCTAACCCTACCACCGAAACAATGACCAAGAAAACGTTACAAGAATCCATAAGTTACATTAGGGTTCATCACAATCCCAATGTACAATGATCAACGACAGAGATCCACTTTCATCAAGCCATGATGGATGGTGGTAGATGCGGTATTAACTCACCCATCTACCTCCCAAGCCATGAAGTTGCCATTTCGGTTGACACCAGGGAAAGAGGCCCATTACAACTCAGCTTGCCAAGCCTCATCACACGCCGAATCATCCATCACAACTTACACGTAACAATATCCTTAACACGGTGGCCAAGCAATTTAGTTGCAAACTCAATCATTTACTACACTCTCGACTTCGTACGCAGGCTTTTGTAGTGCCGTCATTCCACCTGCCATCCATATGGATCGACATTAATAGCATCAACATATAAATTGTATCAAGGTATAACGTCCATCAGTAGCACATAATAAAGGTCTTATATGATTCCATTTAATCAATTTCGAGCACACTCATAGCATATGAATATCCACCAAGGTCGCGATCAATCATAGGGCATGGATTGACTCTGCCCCAACATATAAAGTTACTATAAAATTCATCATAAGAATCATTGTAAAGCTTTTAAAGATTTGTTCACAACATAAGTTATATGAATACACCCTTAGGGTATGGTTGCCACCCAAGGACCCATCGCATACCTCGCATGGTAGTGTATTAATGCTTAATACATCATCATTTTAATTGCCCGGGTAATAGAGACCAGAACCACCTTATCACTCATTCTATAGTATGCTTAGGACCATGTGCCCTTGTCCTAAACTTGTCACCGTCAAAAATTATAAAAGAATTATTTTAATAGCCACAAGTCATTTATGGAATGACCACACGTAAAGTCATCAACACTTAACGGAAACATTCATAACAAACACACCCCAAGATTGAAGATATCTGCAGCCTTTGGGATAGCCTAGTTCATCTTACAATTGGAAGGAAACCATACCTGTAGCGTCAAAATTCATAAGCAGTTTTTACGGGTATCACAGTTATTAAACACTTTGAATTTTATCGCTATCTCTTACCTGCGAATCTGCGCATGGAGGAAAAGTACAAGGCTTTAGCTGAGTAGCTAAGTAAGCCTCAGGGCACCTCGTGGGACCCCTTTCATCATCATCCAGGAGAATTTAAACTGTCAGTACTTGTCGAGAAGAATTCTGTTTCCAAATGCATCAAAATTTTCAATCATTTCAGCATATAAATAAAGAACATAATCAGTAATTGGATTCTTGACGTGTCGCCGACACGATACACCATCAGAAGACAAAAAGACCAGCAGTTAAATTGTTTCCTACCAAGCGTCATATTTTTAAATACTGCTTTATTAATTATTATTATTTCCGCAATTTACAAATATTAGCTTTTTATGGCAATTTAAAAAATTTTAAATTTTTTCGAAAATATCAGGATGTTACAGGTAGATACTTGGTATGCATCAGGTGGATGCATTATATGATCAGGATGATCATGGATGATGAGATTCAAGATGTTGCTCCAGATGATATGCATCAGGACGATGCAGTGACGATGATCAGGATGATCATGTGTGATGAGTATCAGGACGATGCTCTGGATGATATGCATCAGGACGATGCAGTGATGATGATCAGGATGATCATGTGTGATGAGTATCAGGACGATGCTCTGGATGATATGCATTAGGGCGATGCAGTGACAATGATCAGGATGATCATGTGTGATGAGTATCAGGACGATGCTCTGGATGATATGCATCGGGATGATGCTATGATGATGATCAGGATGATCATGTACATCAGGATGATGTATGGTGAGTATCAGGTTGATACTCTGTGGCCGTGGACAGGTTGTGCTTGAGAGGACTTGTAAGACCTGGGAGATCCGAGAGGTTGGGATGTTTGCCCGTAATAAGTCCTGGGATTCTCTTTCAAGGGTTTGTCCTATGACCACATGTAGGACCTGGGAGATTCGAGAGATTGGGCTATGTGCCCGTAATAAGTCCTAGGATGCTCTTTCAAGGTTTTGTGGTGGTGACTACATGTAAGACCTGGGAGATCCAAAGGTTGGGGTATGTGCCCGTAATAAGTCCTGGGATTCTCTTTCGAGGGTTTGTAGTGTAGATCACATGTAATACCTAGGAGATCCAATAGGTTGGGCTGTGTGCACGTAATAAGTCCTGGGATGCTCTTTCGAAAGTTTGTGATGGAGATCACATGTAAGACCTGGGAAATCCGATAGGTTGGGTTGTGTTCCCATAATAAGTCCTGGGATGCTCTTTCGAGGGTTTGTGATGAGGATCACATATAAGACCTGGGAGATCCAATAGGTTGGGCTATGTGCCCGTAATAAGTCTTGGGATGTTCTTGCGAGGATTTGTGATGCACATAATAAGTCCTAAGGATTCCACAGTATGGCAAGTGATGATGAAGACCTGCAAGTGGTGGGCCTACATCCAATATGAAAAAAGACTGGCTCTGTAGAACTTCCTATGATGAGTAGATCGGATATTGATTGAGATAGCAGCAACAATGACGATGATGATGATTCGATGATGATGATACAGTGACGATGATCCAGAGAAGAAGAATTGTGCTAGCAGATCTATCTCGAGAAATACCTTCCTAGTTAAGAGGGATTTTTGTTGTATATGTAACTTCGGAATGTATTTCACCTATGTATATTGTACTCCTATAGAGATGTTATTATTCCTCTATATGGAAGTGTCGTCATTTGTATTGACAAGTGTTGCAAGTGTCGCACCTTGCATGTGATGGGTTATTAGACCACCAAGTGTGGGGTCGGCCCTGATTAGTAAACCATGGGTTATTAGACTGAGTTAGACAAGTCGGCCCTGCTAGTTTATTACGTAGGTCAGTTCATGTATAAATAGAGTGCGGGAGGCACTCTATTTGTTCATCTCATTATTGACTTCTACACTACTCTGAAAGTGGCGCACTAGTGAAGGAAGAGGTTCAACTGCTAGGAGGACTATCTCTATGTACTTGGGTTGTATCATTGCTCTTTCTATCTCTGAGGAAGTTGTGGGGTTTTTCACCTTTATGGTTTTCCCTAGTGAAACTATGTGTGTCTATTGTCTCATGTGATTGCTTGGTGTGATTGATATCCTATACATGTTATTCTCTAAGTAAAGATCCTAGAGTATGTTGAATTAATGCTCAAAAATTAACAACGCTCTCGCCACAGTTATTGATAATTTGGTCAATAAAGTGATTTGGATAGTTGTATTTAGGATAGGTTTTGTTCAAATCCCTATAATCAACAAAAACTCTAATCATTCCATGTTTCTTAGCTACAAGGACGATATTGGAAAACCAGTCTATCAATGGGATAGGATAAAGGAAACCAAAGTGAAGAATCTTTTCAACTTATGCCTTAATGGCTACAGTATTGCGGGGGTGAACAGGTCAAAGTTTCTTCCGAATAGGTTGGGCACCGGGATAAACTTGAATTTCATGGACCACTATAGAGGGGTCAATCCCCGTCATTTCTTCATAACTCCAGGAAAAAACATCGCGGAACTCCTTAAATAAGGCAGTATAAAATTCCACCTCAGTAGGTGTACAAGTTTTTCCTAAATGGATATGTTTCACGATACCAGGTTTCATGGAGATGTCAATTGGAATATTTCCATGATGCTTGCTATATTTACTTCAGAAAACACATCATGTGTAAGGATGGGAATCTTAGTTTGGACAATATATGGTGAAATGGTGGATTTTGTGTCAGGTTCTACCACATGGATCGTAGGAAAGGATGACCGATGATGGTGATATTTCCATGGTGGTTCTTCAATGCTCAGGATCTCCATAATAGATTCATCAGAAGGAAAATTCTGTGAGAGGGAGTAAATGGAAAGGATGAATCGATATAAGACGAGAGAGGTTCCACCATATGGTTTTTGATAGTATCAATCCAATCGGAAGCAGATTGAATCGCGTGGTATGTTGCTTGATTGAGTTTCAGAGGCATGTAGTCACTAATGATTTCACACTCAGCAAGACTCGGTATAACCCAATAATAGTTAGATGTGTGGTATTGAAAAGTACTCAAAGAGATCATGTTGATTGAAAATATTGGGGGTGGGAGTTCCGAGAATACTCTAATGATGGGTAATCTTTCAGAAGTCCAACACCAATGTATTCATAGTGATGTTGAGATTGCGTCAACAACAGGACATTGTTGGTAGTGTTGGAATGAATATCCGGAGTGAAAAATTCTAACTAATCAATGGTGACAATTTTCCCTTGATGAGTAAATTGAACCAAAAGGAAAACGGAAGATGCTACTGTAGTCATGGTGTAAAACCAATTACGACCTAGTAGGTTGTTGTAATCCAATGGAGCATCTACGATTTCGACATGGATAGATACGGTTTTTCCCCCTAGTTCTACAATGAGTGATGGGATGAGTCTGTACAGTTGGAAACCACGACCGTCAAAAGATTTCAAAGTAGTAGGAGACTGAGTTACATCCGGAGAGCCGATAGGTCTCTAGCAAGACAAAGACATGATATAAGTGGAAGCACTTTGTCTAAAATGGTACGATGAATTTTTTTTCCACAAGTCTTGGTATGAATCTGAAAATCCAATTGATGAGAGAGTCGCGACTTAAAATATTCCAAATTGAACGTAATCATGTTGGAAGAGTCTGAGTCAAGAACTCTGAGTGTTGACAATAAGGTTCTACGCTGAGTAGGTAAATGTTGTAGGACTTCGAGAGTGGATGTTGTACAAGGTGCTTGAGCTAAATCCTCAATAATATTGTAATTTTGGGAAGCTTGCGCATTTGGATTGAATGTCGCTTTCCGAATGGTGGCCTTTGGTGGGCACAAAACACTGTCAATAATAGGCCTTTCGATATGAAGAGATCTTGTAGAAGGAGGAGTAGAAGGAATATATTCCATGGGCATTTTATCTTTGGAATTCCCATTCTTGTTTGAATTTGGAATAGAGTCATATGTCTTTGATCGAGTGGATATATGGACAGTCTCATAACTCATCATGAGGATGTCATAGTTTGAGGATGTCTCTGGTTGGGTGGGATCATCTTGGTTTCCCCCTTGCAGGGGGGTGTGTGTGATCATTTTTTGTTGGTGGTGTGGGAAAGGTTCAGTTAAGACTACCGGACGGGAAGATCCTTTCACAAATTTATTAACTTCCTCTTTATAAGGACAATATTTTGTATAGTGGTCTTCCTGACATCTAATTTCTTGTTGGCGTGGCCTTTAGTGCTTCTTCTAACGCTAGCAGTCATTATTGTTATGATGCCTTCTCTTCGAATTCAGGGATGAACATGGCCAAGTTAGGTAATCTTTCATATGTTGGTAGATCATATACCTCCGTCGCTACCCATCTCAATGACTAAGTGATTCGCATGCACCTTCTGAAAGATACTTCATGTAATCTATTCATCCAATTTTCCAGCACCTCATCGAAGTCTGTTGATGTTGAACTAACACTTGATGTTGAACTAACACTTTTCCACCCCAATTTCCCGTCGACTATGGTATTGATGTAATCCTCTGAAATGTTGTAGAAATTGTCCCATCCTTCTATAAATTCATGCTTTGTTGGTTCATTATACCTCTAGCCTTTCGATGGATCAAGTGGGGCGACTACCCTCATGTCGTGGTTTTCAAAATACATTGTCCTCTTCTTAAAATTTATGAGAGCTTGATTCTCCATTTCCCAGTCTATTCCTAGAAACAACGGATAGGGGCTTGTGTTTTCAATTATCTCTATAACATCGAAGTCTCCATAGGTATTCAATCCCTCTATTTTGACAGGAAGATGAAATAATCGACCAATTGGTGTGACCATGCTCCGATTTTCCAATCAAAGTTGTATAGGGGACCATGCCAATTGTGGTCTCCCCATCAACTCCCATGTTTGATTAGTCAGGATTTTTACATCTGATCCTAGGTCCAAAATGATAGAATCGACATCAAATGCACCAATCTGCGCATTCATCCTCATTTCTCTCCCCATTTTCTTTCTATGCAATCAGTTCACTATTTGATCCTGTCGATCCAATAAACTAGCTATCTCTGCCAGTGCATCCTGGTCCTTTTCCAACATCGAACAACTTTCCAGGAAATTCCTTAGGGTGTTGAGCTCTGTGAATTTGTCATATCAAATATTGGTGGCATCTCATAAACAGGTTCCTTCTGGATTACAGGTGGCAACTTAGTCTTTCTCATCACATCTCGCACTTCCAAAAATGTGTCCTTCTCTGCTTCTGCATCAAATAAAACATGTTTCCTTGTTGTAGGCTGAATGCTAGGAAGTGGTCTATCTTCTCCTATCGCAACTCCTCCCCTGGTCACTACTGCAAAATTCAAGGGTCGAGTTCTTATCTCTGCTGAGATCTTCTGCACATTAGGATTAGGATTTTGATTCTGATTTACATTCAGATTCGGTTGGGGTTGTGGCGGATTCTTAGTTTTCCACTTCGCAATCAACTGGGGACACTCCTCGATACTATGGTCCGCTACACTACAATAAATACACTGTGGATTTGGATTCAGATAGTCCCTCTGATAATGTCCAATCTTGCCACAATTATAGCACATAACCGTCCCTCGAACTCGGCCAAAATTTCCTCCACGACCAAATCCTCCACCATGACCTCCGCAGAATCCTCCTCTCAATCCTCCTCATGGCTGATTGTACTGCTTCTGATTATATTTCGGCAGCTGATACTGTGGTTCATTGTACTGCGGTGGTGGTTGGTTATATTGAGGCTGATGTTGATTATAATGTGGATGTGGCTGGTTATACTATGGCGGTGGTTGATTGTAATGTGGTTGTTGTTGATTATACTATTGTTTCTATTGTACAGGACGTTGCTCCTCTGCCTTCATAAAAACTGTATCCGCAGTTCTCTCTTGGAGAAAATCATATGCTCTACAATCCTTCTCCTCCTGATCGATCGATCGATAGAAATTGAAAAAAAGGTTAGACAGATTCGACACAATTTTCAATAAGTATACACATTCTTTTGATTGATGTCCCCTTGTTTGAAAAATCTGACATCAGGGCATTCCTCCCTGACTGAGTGGGTTTAATGCGCCAGACTGTAAGTATTCACGGAATTACGGGAACTGATCCTTATGGTGTCCTTAATATTTACATCAACTGCACCATATTTCTTCGTGAACTTCTTTCCCCTTCTTGATATCATGTAGTTGGATCGTTAATTTCTCTAACTTCACTTGGATCTGGTTCATACCAATCCCTGTTTCGCGAACTGGTGAAGCCTCTAGCTTCATCGCAATTTCCAGTGCCTCTGCCTAGGATACAATCTTCTGCTACACTAGTGGCATCTAAATGTGCAGTACCAATCATGCAATGAACCATTATTTATGCTGCATGTCTCTCAATCCAATACTTACTTTGGCCATCATATTTTTGTACCTTTGATTGAATTCCCCTACTGATTCATTAGGAAATTTCTTTATTTCCTTCAACTCTGTGATATATTGTGACTCTGATTTTGGTTTCCTAAATTCGTTGATCAATCCTGCTCTGATTTGTGCCAAGGTTTTCTCTGGATTCCCTATAGGTACTTGTACAAACTTCATAAACCAATCCAGCGCACGACCCCTAAAGGTCATCGCTAATTGTCCCTTCTTAATATCACCATCTTGGACTTGTTTCACCATCCACATGGCTTCACATAAAAACCAGTATTGCTCGTGATCCTCGGTCTCGTTACCCTGAAAAATAGGCATCTTTACATCGTCGCCTACCATCCTTGGTTTTCTACCGGTGTTCATAGACCCACTACTCTTACCATTGTTCTGACATGCATGAAAACCCTACAAAGAGCTTATATTTATTCCTCTGAAGTTTGGCATAGTGCTTAGGGTTTTGGGTAAGTTGTAACTTTGGGTCTGTCCTTCCTCAGGTTCAGGGGTAGTCTGGCTATTCTCTTCATCACAGTAAGGTCACTTAGTCCCTTGTGGTCCTGTTTTGCAGTTCTCTATTCCTGTCGCACTAGGAGACTCTCTCTCTCTATCTCATTCCTCCTCTTCTTCTCTGGATGGAACCTCACCCCACTTCACAGGGTACCACAACCTTCCACAGCTTCCCTCAAGATTTCTTCGTAACTCA
Source organism: Larix kaempferi (assembly GCA_027924585.1). Taxonomy (NCBI): domain Eukaryota; kingdom Viridiplantae; phylum Streptophyta; class Pinopsida; order Pinales; family Pinaceae; genus Larix; species Larix kaempferi. The sequence continues at coordinate 6,231,492 of BSBM01000792.1, forward strand.
TATCCATCTACCCTGCATCACTCTCCCAAACCCACATTTGGGCAGTACCCACATCCTACGCACATCCGAGCTTTACTCGTCGGAGTTCATCTTTAAGATGCCCTTTTCACAAATGAGCATCTTAATCCACAGTTTTAGCAACAATACATACCTTCCTCTGGGTCCCTTGAAAAAATTCCTGTTGATAATGGTTAATAGGTTGATAATGGTTAATTTTCCTGTTGACAATACATACCTTCCTTTGAGCATCTTAATCCATGGTTTTAGAAACAATACATACCTTCCTCTGGGTCTCATAGTTAACGAATTAAATAGATTATCAAAGCATGTTCAGGGAATCTGCGATACATAACATAACTCCGAAAACATCAACTGTGATCTCAATGAAACATCAAACACTGCGAAATACAAAGAGACGAAGACAAAGACATATATCAACTGTTCCCATTATTTATCATACATCTCAGAACCATTACAAACTCAGAACAATCGCTACAATCGAACAGACCAAAACTGGATAGATGCTCCAATAGATCGATCCAAAATATTAGAACAAAGATAGATGAAAAAAGATTCCCTTAGGCTTACAATCGTACTTCTATTTATAGGCTCACTTGATCGTTACAAAATGTTCCAAATGACCCATTTCTAACTAACTAAACCAAATACTTCCACATATATAGGCTCTTGTATACTTCACGACTGGTCCTTTGTTCATGTCAAGGACCCTTTCGTTGCTTGGGGGTTCCGCACTTGTGTGCTCTGGACCTATGCCAACAGGCACCAATGAACAGTTTTCCTCCAATAGGTGGGATTTTTGGTCCCCACAGAGCAGGTGGTCCTGGCGGAGGAGGTTGGTTACGCGTTTAGCTTGGGGTACCAATAAACAGTTTTCCTCTAGATATAGTGTAGATTGTGGCTAAATATTGACTTTCAGTCACAACAGGTGTTCTAATAGTAGGAATAGATGGCCTTCCAATGGAAAAATTGGAAGAGATTGATTGTGCAGGTTGGTTGGATGCATTATTAGTACCGATTTGTGAATATGAGTGTGCACTAATTCCAGATGATATGAGTAGCGGCGGGAAAGTATAGTTTGTGCCCTGACCGGAAATTTTTCCTGAAGGAGAACCAAATATTTAATTTGGTAGTAGATGAGGGGAAGGTTGAAGGGGAATTTCCGGTGTTAATTGCATAGGTACTAGAAAACAGTGGAAATCATTGAGGGCTTGGCCCAGAGTTGTGTTCCATAATGATGAATATGGATGAAAGACGTCTCCTGTCCCCGATTCATCGGGTAAAGGTTCGGAATAGATCCAATCTATGGGTCCATATCGACCTACGAAGGAAGTTCCATAGGTAGTATAATAGGAGGTAGATTGGAGGGATCTGGAATCACGAGGATTTACCACTTCATATGTGGATTTTGGTGGTAACTGTGATCTCTAAGCCATTATTTATGCAGCTTCATGTCTAAATTTGTCTGTCATCACACGTTCGTGGGCTAAACTAACAAGTTCTACTCATATGGATTCCATAATTTCATGGTCCGTAGGAAGATCAGGAGAAGGTATTCCGAATGATCTATTACTAGAAGATACAAATTCGTAGCTAGGCATAACCGAGGTAGTAGGAATGACAGGTGGGGTTACCAACTGTACTAAAGGATGGTTAAATTTTGTAGTGAACTGGATCGTCGTAGAAGGGAAAAGGATCAGATTCCTCAATAACCTCAATATATCCTTTGGGGAGATCAGTTTGTGATGGAATTACCGGAGTGATGCTAGTTTTTGGAGTGATAATAACTTCTGACACGACGTCGGCTTATGGTGGGATAGTGCTATAGTGGTTTCCAATGTCATACTAACTTTTGGTACTACATTGGTTTCTGGTACTGCACTAGTTTATGGGATTGTGCTAGGAGTTTGGGGTACCGTAGAAACTAGTGGTGTCATACTGGTTGATTCTAGCACAGTCCCTCGACTGGATGGTCAGCTAGTGGGGAGAGTGGGTATGCGTGAAGATGGCATGTGACTAGCTCTAGGCACGGATTCTGGAGTCTTTCCTTTTTGTCTTCATGATTTCCTTCAGTTTTCCATTGAACGAGACTAAATGATCTGGAGGAATTCTCGTTTCAAAATGAAGTAGAAAACCATCAAGAAATCGAGTGTGCAAAAGGGGATCTAGAAGAAATAAGAGGCGCACAAGAAAAAAAGAAAGCTCAAAAAACTACATTGAGACCAATGTCACAGTAAGTGAGATACAACAAAAAAGCCATAAATCCACCAAGCAGCACTAAAGAATAAACCACTCTCTATAAGGTATAATAGGAAGCAATCTCCTATCTAAGGTCTGGAGACCTCAATAGATCATATCCTCTACAAGGTGATGAAATCCAAGTCAGACAATATGAAGTGAGAAACCAAAAGATGAAGGGATATCCCTCTACCGAAATGGGTCCCGGTTAAAAGATCCCTAGAAGGAAGGCCACTAGGATACCTCGTTAATGACACGTCTGGGAAGGTTTACTTGAATTTCTGCCTTTGATCCCTTGTAAAACTAGTATGTAAGGACGAAAAATACAAGGAAGACAATGGATTGATGTCCTTAGGTGCTAAGTGGAGTGCGGTATTCCACAAATTCCGTCTGGAAACAGTCCTCACTACTTACCCTCATAGAACGGGAGGCCCCCCAACAAATTGGTGTATAACCATGTCAAAAAGTACCATAAGATTTGAGCACCCTAAAGCAAAACAACTATGTCTCAAATGTAAAGTGACAAGGGGGAGTTATTTGGATTCCTATCCCCGATGTCCTACCTAACTACACAATTCTTGTATGTCCTCAAATGAGGTTAATGTGTGTTTAGTTAGGGTATAAATTTTAAGGGTTTGTTGTCCTAGTCAAAAGGTGGCGGAAGTGAAACTTGATGGTGTTAATACTTGACTCAAATCATGCATATACGAATGAATCAAATGCAACTCTTTGTTTCAATGAATATATAGCTATGGGAAGGAGAGTTCCTTTCTTATTCCCAAATGAGAGAAACACAAAATGCAAAAAATAAAAATGCTCACTTTTGTTTTTTCTTTTCAATTTTATATGCCAAGTCTAAAAATGAACTACTCTTTCGCAACAATATATCCTTGAAAAACAAACTTTTGTTTTCTTTCTACTTCAAATGAGCTTAAAGACGACAAGTAAATGAAAAAATGTTCTAAAATTGCAAAATTATTTTACTCATTAAGTGAAGAGGAAAATAGATCTTGAAAAGTTTCTAAACAAGTTTGATGAACAAAAATGCAAAGACTCTTTAACAAGCAATAAGAGTTTTCCAAAAAAAAAATTCAAGAATGCAAAGGAATGTGTAACAATGCTCTTCAATTTTAACAAAATGATCACTTTTGCAAGATAAAACTAAAAATTATAAGTAAAAAATTAACTCTTGTCACTTCAATCTCGAGAAATCAAAACCATAAATGAACAAACAAGAAAAACAAGCCAAGCTTCTAGACTTGCAAATCAACAGCAGAGTGAGTAATCAGACCAAATGCAGAGGTAAAATAAGTTCATGGGAATGGTGTAAATGACTATGACAATCTTCTAATTTCCAATCCGCTAATAACTTCTTATAAGTTCACTCTACAATCCAAGCAGATGTCCAAAAGAAAATTTGGAAACGTCACAATCAGGATGGGAACATAGAAATATGATGAAGATTATAGAGATGAGGTCAAGACAAAAACCAAAAACAAGCATCAACCAAGCAAAAACCAATTTTTTTGATGCAACACACAAGGAATTTTGACTCCCTGATAGACCACCCAGGCATGAAATATGGATATTTTTGCGCTCTAGCACACTGTAGAGGTGGGAAAATATGAGGATTTTCGCTCTGTGGTATATAGGAGGGGCACAAAATTTCTCTGTAATGAGCTAGGGTTGAAGGTCTGAGAAGAAAATTTGAAATTTCTAAAGGTTGCAGACCCAGAGAACTCAACTATGAGGATCATATTGATGAATAAAGGTCAAGTACTGATAAAACACAGAGATAATAGATCAAATAGATCAAAAAATGAATATTTTATAACCAAATGAAAACTAGGATGTCCCCAGTGGAGTCGCCAATTTCCGTGCTAGAGAATTCTTCCTACGGATAGTTAAACCCTCTCATAAATCAAACTAGAATCCTAGATGTTCAATTTATGACAGAGAAAAAACAAATAGACACTAGATTCTTCCTAAATTTAATTCATACATAAACTAACGAGTTGTGGAAAAGAGAAACATATAAGTGACATACCTTAAACTCGATGGTTGTCCTTGCTTCTCTCGGATTTATCCAATTTCGATCCTTTATCATGGACTTGAGAACCTGTTAAAGAATAGAAGACAATACCTTCACCAAAGCAGTATATATATAAACCAAGATCTAACTATGAAACAAAAACAATTTCATTCATTCACCATTAAAGACATGAAATGGGAAGAATAGGCTAAGTTATCTTATTAGAGAAACCAAAGAACATAATTAGAAGTGTTTTAACCTTGATGTCCAAAGCAACGGCACTTCCTTCCAAGCTTCTCCTCTTGTTATCTCTACAAAACCCCTAAGACCATAAGTTTGATGCCTCCAATTGTTCTCCCCTTAGCTCATGGATGGCTTCCTTCTTATAGGATTTGGGAGGCCAACCACTAAGAGAGGAAGGTGGATCTAGGTGAGTAAATTGTGGATCAAGGAGTTGAACCAGGATAAAGAGGGAGGATAAGGTGAGATTCAAAGGGAATCCCAATCCCAATAATATCTCCTAGGAGCTAAGATACACAATCCAAGTAAATAGGTTTTTAAGGCATTTTTGCACCCCCAACATTGAGCATAGCACGAAAATGTTGATATTTTTTGCACCCCTGTAGAAAAGCGGGACGCGAAAATGTAGTATTTATGCGCCTTGAACCATTAGTAGGGCGCAAAAATATGGGTAAAGTAGGTTCAATGAGGTGGAATTTGGCTCAATGAGGTGGCATTTGGCTATCATCAGTTGGATCTGTCTCCAAGGAAGGCCATGGAGGGTACCAACAAGGTGGAAATGAGTCTCAACACTTGCTAGGAGGTAGGACCATTAGGTTCTGCATGGTGATATGACATGAAGACTCGAAATGTCGCTCAAATCGACAATTTGAGGTATAACAACAATATGTTCTCAATTTGGGAATTATACCCATCACTGTCCCAATCTCCCTCGATTTCGGGATGCATCGACAACCATTTTCCTCACACATTCTATGAACATAATACCACCTCTTGAAGCATCCTCTATCAATGTTGTTACTACATCAATACCAATGCAAGGGGAACCACCACGAGAGGTAAAAACACTCACAGTCTTTCCACCAAAGACAATAGTACCACCGACATCACTGCCGATAGTGCAACTCCATGGGTGTTTTTCATGTGGGAGCCATACCCTTATGATACCAAGCAGAACTGGAACCATCCTAACTAACCATGCCACCCAACCTCTAATTCCAGCACATGAGCTCAACCATGCACAAGCTACCCATCCATGTAGATCATGTTGAAAATTAACACATTACTCCTTTTAGTGCCCCATTCTAAGTATCAAGCGGGGTGTCCATCTCGAATAGATGAGGGTCGAAGACCATCCCCCTACCCTCAAGTCTTATGCAACCAGGATATCCATTTTGGAAGTAATCCTCCTAGCAACAAAGGCTAGTAATCAAGGTGAGGTTATCAACATGTCATTGTTATCTGACTTACTCAGAAAGCAATGATAAATCATCATCTGCATTAGAGGAAAATCAACCTTCACCACCGATCGTAGAAGATAACCATGATCCACCAAATAATTTCTAGACTTCAAGATATCTCTGGTGGGATCCTTGGTAGATGCAATAATCTTCCCCACATGTCAACAAATTTGGGATGCCACTTGGTTGCATATACAGTCATACCCTGCAGATAACTTGCACCTATTACTAGCACTAGAGGTTTCTAATGTCACATTTGTGATGCCATTGTTCACCTCCTGTGTTTTCCCTTTCATTATAATATTGTTAGAATTTTTATACTTCTAGAATGGTTATGTTATATCTTCAAATAATTTATATATATTATCAAAATAACCATATGCAATAGGACCACTGAAAGATAGACAAGCACAACATACAAAAGAGACACAAAGATTTACCCTGGGAAAACCCTCTCACGCCGGGAAAAACCCAACAAAACTTCTTCAGTATAGATTCATCAGAAAGTGCAATGTCAATCTCATACAATAACCCAAGAACAATATACAATAGAAACCCCAAGAAAAGGTGTCTACAATGCAGCTACTCTTTCTCTCAAGCAAACTTGTCCTTTTTCTACTACTCATACGAACTTGCTTGAGTGAGTGATGCACTAAATGAGGTAGGTGCTACTCTATTTATACTAGTTACAAACTGGCCCTTTTACCTAATTGGGACGACCTGACTTTCCCTAACTGGGCCAACCTAAAAGGGGTAGTTTAGCCCATTGTTTGGGGTAGACTTCCCATTATTTGGGGTAGTTAACTGACTAAGACGACTTGTCTATTTTACATTATTTATTTAATGGTTTTTACATCATCAAATACAATATGAATATTTCTAGAAGGAAGTACAATAAAAATACAATAAGAATATCTTATGAAGTTACATTCCTCAACACTCCCTCTTAACAAGGAAGGTATTCTTCCGACATTGTCATCATCATCATAATCCTGTTGCTACAACTCTATGCTCTAACCATTGACTTCTGACCTCTCTCAAATCTATACTTCATTAGAAGTTTTGAACCATCTGATGGGTCCATCTTAGTAGCGTACATTATGCTGTACACAACAATGATCTGGGATATCCTTCAAGATACCATTAAATCATTAGATCTCAGCAATTTAATGTTAATGAAGAATTCTCACATTTCCAAGATCTTTTATTGGTAGTGCCTTAAACTTGCAATGTTATGTGGTTCTCTTTAATTAACTCTTAAGATCATAAACAACTTACTTAAGCAAAATGCATGAAGACAAAATCATAAGAGACATAAACACAACATTACCAAAACTCAAGAACGTTGATAACGGAGTTCACCCACGTAGGGCTACGTCTCTAGGTCTGAAAATTCGCCGAACCGATTCTTCAGATCTCCCAGTTGAGGCTAAATCCCTCCTTTACAAAGAGAAACGATTTCTCACATTAAGAGATAAACTTACCCAACATGGGGCTACAAAGCACAAGAAATACCTCTCTGCTTCCTCTCCATGAAGCTATCCTAGCATCAATGACTCCCAATGAGCTTACTTAACTTCAATGACTCTCTTAGGCTCTCCACAAGCTCTCAAATGGCCCCCAACAATGTTTGAATACATTAGCTTATATCGCTTTCATATCCCTCCTTGGGCATGATTCACATGAGCCATGGTTAGCCCATTCATTGGCCCCAACTAATCTTGGTTAAAACAACATGTTTTTATTGTTGGCATTGGTTATAATCAACATCCCACAAATATATGTGGGCTCTCCATATAGTTGCAACCACCTCTTGTTTTACATGCAACCATAATATGTGGCGTATAACTTGGAATACATAACTTTGTGGCAATTCTTGGTAAAACAAACTTTTAACCAAATTTTGTTATGTAATGGGATATTTAATATATGCGAATCATATATAATATGGTTATAACCTCCATGGTGGAGCCCCCTTTTAGCATAACGTAAAAAATTAAAACCACCAAACAACTTTATAAATGTGCCATGGTTTGTTGGAATACATATTAACATATTCCAAATGTGGTATGTTTTTAAACCATCACCCATCAAGATATTAAAATTTTGTTGTGGAGTTCCAAGGGGTTGTAACGACCCCCCTCATATGGAGTATATAATATATAACGTGTGTTTTTTGGTGCGGGAGACCAGTGGTCAAACCCGTGTGTTATAGGTCAAATCTGCACTTCTCCGTCCATGATCACATTGCTCTGTCGATCACATAAAAGGGCACCATGGATTGAAGAGCTAGGTTGACCTAGATGACTTATTGCTAGAACTACACTCTTCAGCTGAGAATATTACCTTATCTACTGATTTCACAACATGTGCGCCACTCTTCGCATAGTAAAACAACATTCTTCACCAATATATGTGCTGCTTTACTAAAGGACAGCCAGCGCACACCTTAAAAAATGTTGCAAACGCTTATTGCAAAGTACAAGAGTTGCATATTGTGCGCTACTAAAGTTGTATGAAACCCGCGCACATCTTAATATGAAGTCAAAAAATATATTAAGATTACGAATTGGGATTAGTTGAAGTTGGTTCTGCAACTTCCCCAACCTCCCAATTCAACCACCTCTTGATTCCAACTGCCTACCTTGTCCCATAAATACAAGGAGGATCCATGAGAGAGGGGCCTAGAAGGAATACTTTAAGTGTTTTTACATTGGAGGAATTCCCAAGTCATTGTGAAGAGTAGGAGCCCAGGACTCGGTCACAGAAGCATCTTGACCGATCAAGAGCCCAGGACTCGGTCACAGAAGCATCTTTGACGATAAAAAGGTGGAAATACCCTTCCTGTCCCAAATCGAATGTCTATTGGATTGTATGTTCATTTGGTTTAATATCTGATTGTAGTTGATGTTTAATTGCTTTCAATTTCATCATATTTAATGCAGTCAAGAAATGCTTAGGAAGGTTTCCTTTGTGTTGCAGGTTCATCATACCAGAAGATCAAGCGGAAAACCAAGCGAAAGCTAGGACCAGCCATCGATAAAAGGTACATCTTTCGATATCTTGATCTCTTTCATTTGTAGGAAATAAATGAAATGCAATGAATGTATTTACCTATCACCCCACCCAAGTTGGTAGTGTTGTCTCGTCACTATAAGATATTTTTCCTACACAACAGACTGGTGACTCTGGCGGGGAGTAATCGGTTGTTTTTCTGCTCTAGGAGACCTTGTTAGGTTTTTCTTCCAGTCTATTTCAGTCTATTTGTTCTCTGAGAGGTCTTATAGGTCATTATTTCCTGTTCTTACTGTCTAGACTCATCTCATTCCACCGCTGCAAATCTTTTTTGTTTGCTTCTGAGCCTTGTGCACTAGTTTACCCTACTTACAGGTGCGCATTTTAGTTGATGAACGCTGCTTTGTCCACTGCATAGTAGCGGATCTTTCCTAGTGTGCGTTGGTTTCTGTACTACACAGTATTGCATTTTCCTATAACTTTCAATTCTCTGTTAGGGTTTGATTTCCAGTTGTTTGGGTTCACTTCCAGCCTTTTGCTTTGCTTCCCTGATTGACCCCTGAGACTTTTATGTCCCTTTTGAGTCTTGTTCGCCTCTCTGAAGTCCTTTAGTTTTCCTTTACTTGCTTGAGTACTTGTTTAAGGTGTCTTTACTATTTTAAACCATTTTGAAGGTTGTGCACTGTTCTTTGTTAGACATAGCTGCACTTTTTGTTTCCCTAGATGTTTGTTGCAGTCATACAGACTTGCGTTCTTAACGTTTGTTGTCTGTGGAAAATTTAGCACGCTTTTATTGTGTCTTGTCCTTTTTATTAGGGTTTGATTCCAGTTTGAGTCCTTAGGGTGGCTTTGAAAGGTTGTTTGGTTTAGATACTTTCTGATTGTCTTTTCAGTTCAGTCCAAGCAAGTTAAAGCTTTCTAGTTTAGCTTTTCTTTTGAGTCTATGTGTTGGTAGGGTCACTTTTTGGTTCGCTTACCTACTCATTTGCTTGGCTTAGTGTTTTCTTAGGGTTTTGGTGCTTAGGAGCATCCTTTTTGGTCTGTCTTTCCGTTACGAGCATCTATTTTCCTTGCTTCTTTTACACTTTGTTTCCAAGACTAGAGTTTTTTTTTCTTTTGAAACAACTTGGTAGGTTGAGTCTTTCTCAAGTCTTTTTATTTGATTGCTTTGAGACATTAGGTTGTTTGTCTTACTCACACTTTGTGTTAGGTCTTACTTGCTCCTTTCCAAGTTCTTTTTCTTTTACAATTATCAGAAAAGACAAAAACTGGATTCGGTAGCTTAGTAGTAGGATTTATCATTGTTTTGAAGTAGCATAGTTTGCTTTGCTTTGAAATTTAAAATAAAAATACAAAAAGAAATTTGATTTAGGATTTCCTAGTTTCAGTTTTTGAAAGAATATAAATGAAAATAAAAGAGTATTTTGCGAATATGAATGCATTATTTCTTTACACACTTTGCTTTCTGTTGAAACCATTCCACACACTGCACTGCCCTTATTGAGTAAAAAGTAGCCCTTAAAAAGAAATCTTAATAAAATTAACTAGGAACATTTTTCTTTTTAGGTATACACATCATCAACTAGCTTAGGCTAGGATTTCGGGTTTAAATCACCTTAAACCACCCGAAATTGGATTCATTACTCAACAATCGTAGTACGACTATATATTAGGCAAATCCATCTCTATCAAATAGTCCTGGGATGATCTACTTAAACCAGATTTAAGCACGAGGCCGTGGGATATTGGAATTGTTGAGCATACCCCCTCACTTTCCCATCAACCATAAACCAGAGTTGACTCACGTACGGGGGTCCACTAGTGCTTTTTAAAATGCTTTTGGATTTCGAGCTTTGCTACCCTTCCCATGCGTTTCAACTAGGTTGACAAATGTCCCCCCAAGTTATTTCGTATTGGTGGTAGCCTTAGTATCATAACCTTTAGGGATCTACACAGGTAGAGTGGAAAGATATTCCCACTCCACCTCGAACATACGTGGAAGGTAACCCTTTGGAAGTAATCCCGGGAGGGCAGTTTTGTGATTCAAATGCTTGCACCCAGAGGACCTCCATTGGACGCCACGTAACTGACTGTCGGTACTCTATTAGTCTATTCTAGGCCCTAATCATTGCAGACTTAATTTTGAGATTATTTTCCTTGTATTGCTTGGTTTGATCACTTAGGAAATTTTTTGGTGGTATGTTGTTTGCTCCTTACTTGTAGTGGCCACTAGGTTTTTTTACTTAATTTATTTTTTATAGTTGTGGGGGACCAATATCTTCATCGATCTCGAAGGTTGCAAAACCTTCCCCCACTCATTGTGGAGCCTCCACCGCCACCATGACGCTGGAGGACAGATTCTCTTCGTTCTTTCGAACTTACGGTCGAAATAGAAGTTCTTGGAGAACCACAACCCAGAACCCCGGATCGACAAGTCTTTGATACTTTCGAGGTTGACGACCTGACTTCTAGAGTGTTCAGTACTCCTTTCAACCCTCCTCTTACTGGACCCAACGATCCACTTTTGGTACCTGTAGGATTTCAACAATCTGAGTACAGTGCGTACTTTTTTACACCTGGTTACACCATGACTAACCCAGAAGATGAGCAGGGAGTTCCTCAAACTCCCACAACTTCTATGGCTACAAGGATTTTCAATCCTTCTTTCACAAACACTGCCACACCGAGTTTGTCGCAGGCTGCTTCTGCTTCGAATCCGTCCTTTAGTTTTAATGCTGGTACTCTAAGCATGTCGAGCTCAGTAGCTTCAACATCTGCCTTTGTTTCTACCCCTACTTTTGGACCAAATAATGTCCCGTTGACAGGGATACCTGCAGTGAATTTCACTTAGCCTCCTGTTACACAACAGTTCCAGGGTGTGACTCAAGCTATTGCTTCCACTTCCATTGTAGAATCAATCCCTTCTGCATCTATACATGTTATGGGTACGATGACGGCACCGTCTGTTACTACTACGCCTGGATTTTGTTGAAATATTGTAACTTCTAAGAATATTATATTTGTACTTTATTATTTTGGAGATGTTTCATTCCTCCGTGAAGACCTTATTGTATATTCGGAGATGTTTTATTCCTCTGTGGATAATGTGGTAACTTGGGTTATTAGACTTCCCTAGTGGGGGTCGGCCCTGTATGAGTCATGTGGGTTAAAGGGTTATTAGACCACCCTAGTGGGGTCGGCCCAGTCAACTTTATGTTAAGTGGTTAAGTTGGGGCCGACCTAGTTAGTGTAAAAGTCAAGTCGGAGTTGTGTATAAATAAAGGAGGTGTGTTCCTCATTTGACACACATCCACTCACTTGTGATTAGCACATAGGTGAGAGCGATCTGCTATGGAGGAGAAGGAGCTCATGTTTAGGGTTTACATCTTTGTATTTGCTGGTCATCTATATTGAGGAATCTTTGCTGGGTTTTCTACCCCATGAGGGTTTCCCAAGATAAATCTGTGTCTCTTGTGTTTATGTTGTGCTTATTGTTCATTCAATGATCCTGTATATGCTATTGTTATGAAATGGAATGTAATATTGATATTTTCTATCTTATCATATTGAATCTTAACATGGTATCATAGCTATCCTGAAGCAAGGAAATGTATGACACTTACGACACTTGTCTCACTTGTGACAATTTGAAAGTTAGGGTTTCATAGATCAAAAACCACTCATTGTGGAAATTTCGCTATAAATCCATTTTGAAAAACTTTCAGGATCCGAAACTTCTACAGGTCGTAGATAACATCCCCATGTACCTTGTGTCCAAAGGAGAGCCTCATATTTGTTGTACTTTGTGAGATATGATCAGTACAAGTTAGGGTTTCTGCCTCTTCTAGATCTCAGTCATAAACAGGTGACCTAGAAAAAGAGGTCATATCTCGGGCTAGGAAGCTCAAAATGAAATTTTGTAAAAACTGATAGGTAGGGAACGGACTGTAGTTTCATAGGTCCGTGTTTTAGAGGCCGAAGTTGAAAGAGTGACACGTGACACTCTGTACAAGTTTGCTCTCCTGTTTCATCCCATAAACAAATCACATTGCAACACTTGGCATAAATCTCTCTCAGAGAATCCATTTGAGGTCAGAACTTGGGGTTGGAAAGATAACAGGCCTGTCTACCACAGGCCAAAGTTTTAGACCCTGTGGATTAGTAATTTCTAAGTTACACCAAAAACAATAAGGAACATATTTCTGTGAAATAGAATTAGATTTTGAGCATTCTCATTTTTGGCTTATCACTGTTGCGGGAAATTAGGGTTTCGAAGAAAGTTGGAATTTTTGGAATCTGATACCATGGCTGGATGATACTCATCAAAATCAAAATTTAGAGACCAACATAGAATTTTTTGGGTAGAAGGTCAGGCTTGAGCAAACCCCAATTCGGGATTTTGATCAAAAAGGTGGAAAATTAGGGTTTCTGCAAAATTGGAATTTTTGGAATCTAAGACCACAGCTGAAAGCTCCTCAAAAAAATCAAAGTTTAGAGCACAAGATCGAACCTTTTGGTTGGGAAGAAGACCGGGATTTATCAAACCCTAGTTCGGGATCCTGTCTAGAAGATCCGGAAGTTTCAAAGGCAATTTTGAGGGGTCAAATTTTGGAGATTTCAAAAATGAAGTATGCCAGCTTGATCAGCTCAGCAAGGCACATCTTTCCATCCTTTCAGAAGTTTGAAATTCAAAGTTTGAATTTTTAGGGTTTCTCTGACAAACCCCAATCCATCTCCAAATCTAGTTTCAGCAAATCAAATTGGATTAGGTTAATCCTAGAAGAGAATGAATTGGACACCTGCATAAGTCAAGAAGTTCTAGTTCCTGAGGAAGATGAGGCTAAGGCCTTACATAAGAAGACTACAAGCAATCTTGACAGGTATGACTTGAGGAAATACAGGTATGTGTTGAAAATATGATTCTTGATTAAGTTCATAATATGTTTGTCTTGATGTTAGTACAATTATGATTGTTTGATAATGAATGCATGTGAATGATAGAAGACATTCATTGATTAGGGTTATGACACTTAAGATTGTACTAATGCACTTGTGGTGTTGTATGAGGATGATGTTGTCCGCTAACAAGATACATGTACATCAAGAAAGACAAATAAAGTTCTATGACCATCATGACATAAATACAAAGACTTATCCATAGTCTTTGACCACATAGAAGCTCTACTTACAAGGTATGTATGACTTTGTTCTACTATGCTTAGCTTATGAGATATGCAGGTTCTAGCACAAGGTCTCTAAATCATTGAAGAGAACAAAGAAGATATTGTTTGGGTATGTTAAGACATAAGCAAGCATGATAATCCAAGTATGTTTTCCTATATCAAGTTAGAATCCTACCTTGTGTTACGATCTTAGGTAAGTATACATGTGCATGAAATGACCATGACCATACATAATGTTTTGATAGTATTGATATTATACTAATGAATGTATGTTTATGTATGAGATCATGAGGATGACCCTAGTGCACACTTAAGCATGCATAGTGGTACAGAATGAATAGAAGTTCAAAGACATATAGAGATCAAGTGGGAGGCAACCACACAAACATAAAAGATAAGTATATGAGTCTTTATTTGAATCTATGAAATAGTAAATGATATTGCTTGTAACAGTTGTATGCATGTTTGTATTCCTAGAATATATCATGCACAGTGTAAGCATTCATGTAGCATTGAACAATATACTACTAATATGCATATGATGGGTAAGTTGGACAAACATTCCATTGTTGTTTATCTAGAATGAAACCTCTTTTCTGACATCCTGAGAGCTGCGCACGCTCTTGACAGTATGTTTTGGTAGAGATGGAAGGCATCTAGATAGCCATTGTATGCATACAAGATATGCAAAAGTGGTGTGCCAAAGTATTGTTCAAGATAGTTGCATAACTATGTCAATCATATCTGTATGCATAATAGGTTATCATGTAAACATGATTTGATGATTATGAAGTATTACTAATCATGTAATTAACTTTGATTTGTAGGAAAGATCATGAAGAATGATGAACACCGAACAAGTGATGGATGTTCAACAAGAAGACTTACAAATCAAACATACTATAGAAGGCTCGTGGCTAGAAGATTCTCTTAGAAAGAGGAATAGGATCACGACGAGATGTTTGCTCCAAGTGGCTAGATAAGACCATTCTCTTAATAGTGTAATTGAATAAAGCTTTGTACGGGCAACCAGGATCGATATTCATTTGATGAGCTTAATGATCACCATCCGTGATGCAGATTTCAACCTTTGCTACAAGGTTGAAGATGGTGTCTATATACAGATGACATTCTTCTCTTAGATGGATGCATGAAGGAACTCACCACAGAGTTTGAATGATCTTGAGGCTCATAGCAGTAGACCCATCTGACGAGATATGGCACAGATAGAAATGCAGAAGATCACTCAATGCAGAGTGTGAATGATGTTCAGTCACAGAGGGAGAATTGATAGCTTCTTGACAAGCTTATCCTAACCTTTACCTTAAAGGTTATGGATGATGAACCTGTCATACTATTATTGTATATGGATGATATCTTTCTGACAGGGAATGAGAAACAGATAATGGAAATCAAGAAGAAGCTAGCTACAGAATTTGAGATGAAAGATCTCGGATTGATTCATTACTTCCTAGGTCTGGAAATATGGAAAGGCCCAGAAGGAATCTTTCTCAACAAGGGAAAGTATGTTGCGGAAATCTTCAAAATATTTGATATGTTGGAATGCAAGGCCATGGCCGCTCCCATGGATTCTAACTTTAAGCTATTAGCTGATGACTCATCAGAGTTAGTGCATATGACTCCGTACATACAGATTATTGGGTCATTGATGCATTTGACAAATACCAGACCAGATATATGCTTTGCTGTGAACACCTTGAGTCAGTATCTAGTGGAGCCTAGGTGTGTTCACCTCATAGCTGCAAAGCATGTGATGAGATACCTAAAGCGTATGATAGAACTTGGTCTATGTTATCTTGGAGATCATGACTTCAGCTTGTATGGCTACACAGATGTTGATTGGGAAGGAAGTATATCATACAAGAAAAGCACATCGAATGGATGTTATTGTCTAGGATCTTCCATGATCTCGTGGTTTAGCAGGAAGCAGTCTAGTTTGGCTCTCAGCATAGTTGAAGTGGAATATATTGTTGCTTGCTCTACTAGTTTTGAAGTGATATGGCTTCAAAAATTGTTATCAAGACTGTTTGAATTGGAGATGGACCCCACTGTGATCTTGTGTGACAACCAGAGTTGTATCAAGATGAATAAGAATCTAGTGGTCCATGATAAGTCAAAGCACATAGAGATCCGATATTTTTATATACGAGATATGGTGCAGAAAATAGCTATCAAACTTGAGTATGTGAGCACTGACGAACAAGTTGCTGATATATTGACCAAACCTTTGTCTCGAGTAAAGTCTGAGTATTTTCGAGACAAGCTTGGTGTAGTTCAGAAGGACCCTCCTAAAAAGGGGGAGTGATGTGGTCGTTGATGATGAGATTTCCTGCATCGACAGTGAGGTCGATGATGTGGATACCTACATTGGTGATACCGATGATAAGGTCGATGAGTGGTCCTTAGACTTGGTCTAAGTTGACGAGTGGATTGTATTATCCCTGGACACATGTCCTAAAAGAGATCCGTAGACATATGTCTCCGAGAAAGTAGTCCCTAGTGGACGTGATAGGACTGCATCGTCCTTGGACCCTTGGTCCAAAATGACATGATAGGACTGCATCGTCCCTGGACCCTTGGTCCAAAATGTACGTGATAGGACTGCATCATCCCTGAACATTCAATCCAAAATGTACGTGATACGACTGCATCGTCTCTGAACATTCAATTCAAAATATACGTGATAGGACTGCATCGTCCCTGGACCCTTGGTCCAAAATGCATGTGAGAGGACTGCATCGTCCCTGAACATTCGGTTCAAAATGTACGTTATAGGACTGCATCGTCCATGAACATTCAATTCAAAATGTACATGATAGGACTGCATTGTTCCAGAATATTCAGTTCAATATGTACGTGATAGGACTGCATCGTCACTAAACATTCAGTTCAAAATGAAAGTGATAGGACTACATCGTCCCTGAACATTCAGTTCAAAATGTACGTGATAGGACTACATCGTCCCTAAACATTCAATTCAAAATGTACGTGATAGAACTGCATCATCCCTGAACATTCATTTCAAAATGTACGTGATGGGGATTGCATCATCCCAAAACCCTTGGTTCAAAATGTACATGATGGGGATTGCATCATCCCAGAACCCTTGGTTCAAAATGTATGTGATGGGGATTGCATCATCCCAGAACCCTTGATTCAAAATGTACGTGATCGGGATTGCATCATCCAGGAACCCTTGGTTCAAAATGTACGTGATGGGGATTGCATCATCCCAGAACCCTTGGTTCAAAATCTACGTGATGGGTATTGCATCATCCCGGAACCCTTGGTTCAAAATGTACGTGATGGGGATTGCATCATCCCGAAACCCTTGGTTGAAAATGTACATGATGGGGATTGCATCATCCTGGAACCCTTGGTTCAAAATGTACGTGATAGGATTGCATCATCCTTGGACTTATGTCCTAAATTGAGAGGGATTGACCATCCCATAATTGGATCATGTGTGTTGCAGGGTATGCTGCTATGATGTTGTTGATCGGTAGATCCAGATATTGATGCTGTCAATCGAGAGGCTCCAAATGTTGATGTTGTTGATCGAGAGGATCAAGATGTTGATGCTGTTGATCGAGAGGATCCAGGTGTTGATGTTGTTGATCGAGGATCCAGATGTTGATGTCGTTGATCGAGAGGATCCAGATGTTGATACTATTGATCGAGAGATCCAGATGATGATGTTGATCGAGAGATCCAAATGATGTTACTGTGGTTGTTCAAGTGCTGCAGAAGATGAAGACTCAGTACTGAAGATGTTGATGTTCTAGTATTGAAGATCTTGAAGATGTTCCAATAACTGTTTCAGTTACTGATGATGTATTAAGAAAGCTTCCAATGATTTATAGATGTATCATGTAGTTGATGACTCCTTTCTCCTGCAGATGTTTTTATAATATCCTTCTTGTCAATGGGGAGTGTTGAAATATTGTAACTTCTAAGAATATTATATTTGTACTTTATTATTCCGGAGATGTTTCATTCCTCCGTGAAGACCTTATTGTATATTTGGAGATGTTTTATTCCTCCGTTGATAATGTGGTAACTTGGGTTATTAGACTTCCCTAGTGGGGGTCGGCCCTGTATGAGTCATGTGGGTTAAAGGGTTGTTAGACCACCCTAGTGGGGTCGGCCCAGTCAACTTTATGTTAAGTGGTTAAGTTGGGGCTGACCTAGTTAGTGTAAAAGTGAAGTCGGAGTTGTGTATAAATAAAGGAGGTGTGTTCCTCATTTAACACACATTCACTCACTTGTGATTGGCGCATAGGTGAGAGAGAGATCTGCTATGGAGGAGAAGGAGCTCATGTTTAGGGTTTACATCTTTGTATTTGCTTTTCATCTATATTGAGAAAGATTTGTTGGGTTTTCTACCCCATGAGGGTTTCCCGGGATAAATCTGTGTCTCTTGTGTTTATGTTGTTCTTGTTGTTCTTGTTGTTCTTTCACTGATCCTGTATATGCTATTGTTGTGAAATGGAATGTAATACTGATATTTTTTGTCTTAGCATATTGAATCTTAACAAACCCCTGTGCAGGTTACAATGTTAATCCATCAAATATATGTGCAGGGAGTATCCCTTTCTCTTTGTTTGATGGAGGAGGGGGTAATTTTATTAATCCACAATATGGTGGGCTTAACACCCAACCGCAATGGACCACTGCCCCGGGAAGTAATCCGCTTTATTTTGGGTTGAGCAATTTTAATCCATTAATTTCACAACCGATGGTTGGGGCAACCCCAACCAACAGTACACGAATCAAGTAGTGGGAAATACCCAATACCAGGTTTCGGTCTATCAAATGCCATCGGCATGACTGCGTTTACCATTAATGGCAACTTTGAACTTGCCAGATCTTTCAAAACTCACAAACGATCCCGTGCGCCATGATCTTGCATGGCCACCTGTTCCCACTAAGTTTTCCTCAGACATCCCTAAGTTTGAAGGAAATACTGGTGAGGACCCCAGTGACCATGTCACAACTTTTCATCTCTGGTGCTCCTCGAATTTGCTAAATGATGACTCCATTAGGTTAAGGCTCTTTCAAAGAACCTTGACAAGTGTTGCATCCAAATGGTATATTGAACTGTTGGCAGCTGCTTATGGCACCTTTTGGGATCTAGCCAATGTTTTCTTGAACTACTTTAACCTTCCTGTCCAGTACGATGTCGGCACAGACCTTCTGTCGACCTTTCGGCAGAACAAAGCCACTTATCTATCTGATCACATTCAGGAGTGGCGAAGGAGAAAGAGGCTCATTAAAGCCGACATCCCTCCTGCATTTTTATTAGAATGGTATCTTAAATCACTCCTTCCTTATATTTCTAAGGAAGTTGCAACTTCAGGAGTGTCCTCCGAAGAGGAATCCATTTTGAGAACCCAACAGCTTGACTTGGTATATGCTTAGTCTGGGATCTTATACGAGATTATTCCTGATGCATCGAGGTCTAACATTGACTTAGGTAAACCTAAACCTTAACCACATGTTGATGGCATTGTAGGTTCAGTAGACTCTGTAGCATTTTATGACTTAACAAAGCAGGTTCATACCTTGTCAGTTAAACAATCTGCTACAGAAGCAACTTCGATTTGCATCCTCCCCTTCCACAAATGAATCTCTACAACAGGTACAAACAAAACAAAAGGGTCCTCGGCATCCAAACAACAAAATAAAGGGAAAGAAAGGGGATGGAAACCAACAAAAGCCCAAGAACACACAAAATTCCAAGGAGGGTAAAAAGGAAAAAAGGAAGGTCCACTTCCCTTGCAAGTTATTTCAAGAGGACCACCTTACCCATCAATGCCCTCTAATGGAAGAATCCAAGAAGCTGATTCATGAAAAGAAACCTATGGTCTTAAAAGACCCTTTCCCTCACGGATAGAGTTCATCTTCTGGCAGCTCTGGTGCTAGGGGCACTACTCGTGCCAACTCAGCTGATCAGTCATTCATTAATATGGTTAATTCAAATGCTCTTTTGCAAAATCGAGCTAGAAATTATACCCCGGACCTGTAGTAGAAGGATGTTCCTGAGTCATCTACCCCTCTCCACATCAAGAGACCGATGGATCCACTGCTGAATATTATGAAAGGTGTCTTCAAACGGGCTGTGCACAACCCCAACACGAGGGCTGCCTCCAACTACAATGTAGTGGAGGATTTAACCCAAACCCCCTATGCCATGTCCACTTTGGAGGTACTGCAAAGTTTTCCATTACAACGCAGTGCACTCCTCGCAGCGATTGGAAGTGTAGATTCATCCAACATGATTTTATGTTTTGATATGAAAGATATCAAGTTATGGTTTTCGTACCATGTCGTTGTACAGATAGAGGTCGTCCATGGTCCCATGACCATTAGATGAGCTATTGTAAATGAGGGCGCGTCCACATGCGTAATGTCCATTTCTTGCTGGAAGGCTTTAGGTGAACCTGCGTTAGCCCCCTCGAATACGGTACTCACCACCTTTGATGCAAGATCTTTCCGTCCACACGGAGTATTACCATCATTTGATGTTGAACTTGCGGGCAAACTAGTATCGGTAGAGGTTGAAGCTATGGATGCTCCACTCGATTATAAATTGCTAGTGGGTAGGAGTTGGACATATGCCATGCAGGAAGTGTCGTCAGCTATTTTTCGGATATTAATTTTCCCTCATGAAGGCAAGATCGTCACAGTCGATCAACTTTTGTTTTCCCAGAAGACCAACCGGACTTCTTCGGATTCAACTATCCCGTTGGTTGATCAGTCCTGCCCAGTTACTGAGGGTTTGGGAGTAGGTATTTATGGGTCATTAATAGGCACATTTGACCTACCTGATCTCGTTCATTTTATTGGTTCTGGAGAATGTTATTCATCTGAGATTTCCACGATCATTTCAACGACTGATCCCTGGATTCTCCCAACTGAATCAGAACCAGTTGTGCCTTTATTTGTTGCAGAGGTGGCTTACTTAGATTCACAACATGCTGCAATAGAACATATCGTGACTCCGTTGGTCTCTACTGGGTCAGATATGGACTATGCTCCTGCATGGTCAGTGGACTCTATCCACTCTTTTTATTGTCTAGACATTGTTTTACCCTCTAATGAGGCGATTTTGGAAGCTATGATAGGCCTAGACAACCCTTGGGAACACATGAACCAGAGGTCCAATTTTCTTTCTGAACTAGACAGGATAGAGAGAGGTGAGTTTTCTTCGAGACCTGGTGAGAGTGTTGATTTGTCCTCTATCCCTTCTACTTCATAAGCTGTTTATGCCGAAGGGAATATGGTGAATATATCGGGAACCATCCCGATCAATATTTCCACCAAAACTAGGATCACGAAAAATATTTTTATTCGAGCAGATTGTTTTCTTGATGAGATTGTTCTGTATACCAATATTTTTAACAAATTTCGTGACGTCTTTTCCCAATCTCATGAGGAGGTTCCAGCCACTGATCCTACCTGAAGAAGTACTATGCTTAGGCATCTGTGCTTTTTCATGTATTATAGTTATACATCTGTGTAGAGTTAGTTTTTGTTTACAATTGTAGTTACGTCTTATGCATCCATTGCTTTGTGTTTTAGATGTCAACTGAACACTTTATAGGCTTTGTTGATGGCGTTAGCCGCCACACCCGTCAGTTGACCACGGTGCTTGGGCTATTTACTCACCAACTGGCCAACTGGTTTCTTCAGGAGCGGATTTTCTAGGTCCCACAAAGAACAATGTGGCTAAATACAGTGCAGTCATAGAGCTACTCCGAGATGCTCTGTTCCATGGCATTTCACATTTGGAGGTATAGCTCAACTCTTAGTTAGTTTTTTATCAGTTAATGGGTGTTTATCAGGTTAGAGATCCTACTTTTCTACGTCAGTTTTTGCGCGTTAAGCTACTTGAGAAATAGTTTGATTATATCACATATCAACATATTCCAAGGAACTTGAATACATTAGCTGATTCATTTGCAAACTACATTTTAGATTGGCATTTGCATCATACACTGTTAGGAACCCATGTCTTTACTTTGTTAGTATGTTGTTGTTGGACGCATATGCTTTGTAAGTCATCCCGTAGTATTTGTTGATCAATAGTTTGTGTTATTGTTGTTGGCGCATATGCTTTGTAAATCGCCCGTAGTATTGTTGATCCATAGTTTGTAGTGGCCCATGGTTTTGACCCATAGTATTGGCGCCTAGACTTAGTATATAAGTGTGTGTTGAGACCTATGAAGGCATCGTGAAGTTATTTGTATTGAGCTTGCTCATAGGAGGTTGCCCCCTCGAAGTGGCCTGTGATCAATATAAAAGTGATTCTGAGTTCTGTCATTTCTGCTATTTCGCATATTCATATTAATTAATTGTTGCAGGTGCATCACATCTGGTATCAGAGCACTTTCTTGGGCTCGCTGGGTGAAATTTTTGCCAATTTTTTTTCGCATCTGTTGCAGGTTCGGATTTGGGAATAATCTCTATCCGCTTAACTGTGGGAAGTACTTGGGCCTAAGCCCTAAAACTCATTGTGAGGAGTACCACAGGAACCCCGAAGTAGCTGGCCCATTGAGAGGACCTGTCAGCGAAAAGGGCAACGACCCCTACCTGATTGACTAGTTCCCACCCGTGAGGTAAACCAAGAGCTGTCGTTTGTGGCAAAGCGGTTATCAGTTTTACCTGAGCCATGGAGTGAGGGGTACGACCCCAATACGCAAGCCATCAGACAGCATTGGTGGCTGAGTGAAACCCCTGAACTGTTAGGAAGCCGCACATACCTGGGGTCCATATCTACTTTCAGCTGAACTATTGTCGATCACTACTGCGCCGTTTCAGATCCATTTTGCAAGCCGTTCCAGATCCAGCCATTTTCAATCCATTCGGCGTTGTTTCAGATCCCTTCCGGGCCAAGTTAAAAAAAAAAATTGTCCATATCTCCCTTGTTTTCACTCTGTTTCCCTTGAAATTTTTGGGGAACCCCTGTCATCCCATTCTGCATATTTCATTCCTGAGGACCCTATCCCCAATTCCCCTTCCCAAAGCCCGAAATCCCACATTTGTCTATTTTTAGGGCTTGCCATAACTTCCTCAGATTTCACCCAATCACCTTCAAATTTTACCACAGAGTTCCTTTCTGAATTCTGCTTCTTTGTCCCCTCTGCCAAATTTTCTCATTCTTTCACCCCTCTTCTGAAATCCTCATTTTTGCTTCCCTGTCTAGTCGACAGTGTCCAACACCTAGTCAAACCCCAATTACCCTTCAGATTTTTTCCCAAGTCCAGATTTTCCCTTACTGAAGTAGTTTCTGTTTTTGTTTTCCTACCCAGTAAAAAAAAAAAAAAAACTCCTGGTTATGGTTGTCACCCGTGCAGGAGAAAAAACCATGGAAGAAGCACTTGCAGCCATTTAAGCCAAACTCCAGGATCTGGATGAAAAATTTCTCGGCCTCCATCTTGAACATTCAACTATGAACAACAAACGGCAGTCCGAGTCTTCATCAGATAATGGGTTCTCTTCTTCCAGCAATTTTCGTGGTCTGAAGCTTGATTTTCCTCGCTTCAATGGTACTGATCCAACTGGATGGATCTATCGTGCAAAACAGTATTTAAGTCTGCATAATACTTTTGATGTCAACAAAGTTCCGCTGGCATCCTTTCACTTGGAACAGGAAGCTCTTCAATGGTACCATTGGTACATCAAGGCTCATCCAGAGCCCAAATGGTCAGACTTTTGCCAGCTCCTTTTGCAACGATTTGGTCCTAGTGCTTTTGATGACTTCACCGGAGCCCTCACTAAACTTCGCCAAACTGGCACTGTGAGAGAGTATCAAACCGAATTTGAAAACCTAGCCAACCACACCGAAGGATTGTCTGATGAATTTTACTGGAGTTGTTTTATCAGTGGTCTAAAGGATGCCATCCGCTCTGAGGTCAAAATTTTCTGTCCCACCACAATGATGGAAGCCCTAGGGTTGGCTAATTTGGCAGAAGACAAGATTGCAGCCCAACAACGCTCCAAGCCCACTTTTGTTCCCTTCCGGAATATGGGTTCTCAGCGACCACCTATACCGCAGGCTCCTCAACCGACTCCTATCAATCCTTTGTCTGAAACAGAGATGCAAGCACGCAGAGAAAAGGGGCTTTGCTATAATTGTGATGAGAAATTCACTCGGGGACATAGATGTGTTCAGCAAAAGCTCTATCTCTTGGATGTTGACTCTCCACCTGCCTCTGAAATTGGTGACGAAGATCCAGAAACACTAGATGCTCCGGTCGACATTCAGGAACCACCTATTGACCCTCCATCTCAGGATGACCAGCCAGAGATATCTCTCCATGCTTTAGCTGGAATCACCACCCCCCAAACAATGCAGGTCAGGGGTTACTTCAAGAAGCTTCCTCTTACAATACTCATTGATTCTGGTAGCACTCATAATTTCATTGACCCTCAGATCGCCAAACAAGCTAATTGTTTTATCCATCCTTGCTCCAAATTTGAAGTCATGGTTGCCAATGGGGGCAACTTACCTTGCAAAGGGAAGTGTCGAAATGTGCGTATCTCTATGGGAGATTATACCTTGCGCTCTGACATGTTTTCCTTGCCCTTAGGTGGATGTGATGTGGTTTTGGGCGCTCAATGGCTACGCACACTTGGCCCTATCTTATGGGATTTTGCTGAAATATGGATGCAGGTTTCCCTCAATGGACAAAAACACACATTGACAGGATTACAACCAGGTTCTCTCAGCATCATCAGTTCACATCGCATGGCAAAACTCCTCAAGAAGAATTCACATGGTGTCATCTCTCATATCCATTCCATTCAGATGCAACCATCAGCGGTCTCCACTACTCCTTTGGATCTACAACAAATTATGGATCGATATACAGGTGTCTTTGCTGAACCAGTGGGATTGCCACCTTCCAGGCCAGAAGACCATCATATTCAGCTCCTTCCTGGCAGCGTTCCTCCCAACATCAGGCCCTATCGCTACCCATTTCACCAAAAAATGGAGATTGAAATACTCGTTCGGGACTTATTGAAGCAAGGTATTATTCGCCCAAGCACTAGTTCCTTTTCTTCTCCAAATATTCTTGTCCGCAAAAAAGATGGGTCATGGTGCCTCTGCATTGACTTCCGAGCACTTAATCACCTCACCATCAAGGATAAGTTTCCAATTCCTATTGTTGATGAGCTTCTTGATGAGCTTCATGGGGCTAACTTTTTCTCCAAGTTGGATCTTCGTTCTGGGTATCATCAAATTCGGGTTCATGAGGATGATATCCCTAAAACAGCTTTCCGCACACATGATGGCCATTATGATTTTTTGGTCATGCCCTTTGGCCTCACTAATGCTCCTTCCACATTCCAGGCCTTAATGAATAAAATATTTCGACCCTACTTGCGGAAATTCATTCTGGTATTCTTTGATGATATCCTCATCTACAGTAAAACATGGGATGAACATCTCCAGCATCTGGATCTTGTCATGCAACTTTTCTCTGACCATCATCTCCATGCCAAGCAATCTAAATGTGTTTTTGGACAGAAGGAAGTTGAGTTTCTCGGGCACATTATCTCAGCACAAGGGGTTCGTGTGGATCCTGCCAAAATCGATGCCATGAACAATTGGCCGCATCCTCAGACACTCAAGAGCCTTCGTGGTTTTTTGGGGTTGACTGGCTACTACCGCAAGTTTGTCAAGGATTATGGAAATATTGCATCTCCATTAACTGCTCTATTGAAAAAGGATGCTTTTACATGGACACCTGCTGCTCAGTGTGCATTTGACAAACTAAAACAAGCTATGTGTACTACACCTGTGCTAGCTATGCCCGATTTTTCCAAGCCCTTCACTATTGAGAGTGATGCTTGCGGCAATGGACTTGGTGTTGTTCTCCTTCAAGATGAACACCCCATTGCGTTCACCAGCAAAGCCCTTTCAGGTAAGAATTTAGCTGCCTCTACCTATGACAAGGAAATGATGGCTATTTTGCATGCAGTACAGAAGTGGCGCCCATACCTATTAGGGAATCATTTCTGCATCAAGACTGATCACCAGAGTCTGAAATATTTCTTGGACCAGCATGTCTCCTCCCCGGCACAACAGAAATGGGTTAGAAAACTCATGGGTTATGACTATGAGATCACTTACAAGAAGGGTAAAGACAATATTGTGGCAGATGCTCTTTCTCGCACATTTTATTCCCAAGGTTCTCTTTCATCTATTTCTATGCCTATTCCAAATTGGTTGCAATCTGTTCAACGGGGTTATGTCAATGACTCTTCCTTATCTCAAATCATCCAACGCTTGAACAACAACCCTTCTGCTGTACCACATTACTCTTGGGATGGTGCTTCTCTGCGATACAAGGGTTGTCTAGTGCTTCCCCAGAGCACAGATCTTCAATAGGCTGTCTTCTATGAACTCCATGCTTCTCCATCGGCAGGGCACTCTGGGTTCCTCAAAACGTATGAACGAGCACGGCGTAACTTCTTTTGGCAGGGCATGAAAAGGACAATTCAACAGAGGGTGGCCGAATGTGATACCTGCCAGTGCAATAAGGGTGAAACAACACTCCTTCCAGGATTGCTTGAACCCTTGCCCATACCTACACGGATTTGGACAGATATTTCTATGGATTTCATTGAAGGGATCCCTAAATCTGGCGGGAAAACAGTGATTCTCGTTGTGGTTGATCGCCTCTCCAAATATAGTCATTTTTGTGCTCTCATCCATCCCTATATAGCCTCCTCTGTTGCTTAAATTTTCCTGAACCAGATCTTTCATCTTCATGGCATCCCTTCTTCCATTGTCTCGGATCGTGATGTGACTTTCACCAGTCATTTTTGGACAGAACTATTTCTCCACACTGGCACCAAACTGAATATGAGTTCAGCGTATCACCCACAAACAGATGGTCAGACTGAAATTATCAATAAATGCTTGGAAACTTATCTTCGTTGCTTCACCTCAGAACAACAACATCAGTGGGCAAAGTGGCTTCCTCTCGCTGAATGGTGGTACAATACCTCTTACCACACCGCCTCTAAAATGACCCCATATGAAGCAGTCTATGGTCAGGCACCTCCAGCTCTTCTTCCATACACCCCCACCAGTTCACCAGTTCAGGAAGTTGACATGGTCCTTTGAAACCGCGATCAGATTCTTCGCATTTTGCGGGACAATCTTCACATGGCAAGAAATCGGATGAAGCAACAAGCTAATCAGCACCATTCTGAGCATACTTTTCAAGTCGGCGATATGGTTTTTCTTCGTCTCCAGCTGTACAAACAATCCTCCTTGAAACTCAAAGGGCATCATAAGCTCGCTCCAAAGTTCTATGGGCCATATCAGATTCTTCAAAAGATTGGGTCCATTGCTTATAAATTGGAACTTCCTCCTTCTTCCCGCATTCATCCAGTCTTTCATGTCTCTTGTCTGAAGAAATTTCTTGGCACCAACATCAGTGGACAAACGATTTTACCCGAACTGGATAATGAAGGATCCATCCTTTTGGAGCCAGAGGCCATCCTCAATCGGCGCATGCGTCATCTTCGCTCTCGCTCTATCACAGAGGTCTTAATTCAGTGGCACGGCATGCAACCAAAGGATGCTACATGGGAACCACTCCTTCAGATTCAACAACAATTTCCACATCTAAATCTTTGAGGACAAAGCTTTTTTTAAGGGGGAGGGGATGTTAGGAACCCATGTCTTTACTTTGTTAGTATGTTGTTTTTGAACGCATATGCTTTGTAAGTCGTCCCGTAGTATTTGTTGATCAATAGTTTGTGTTATTATTGTTGGCGCATATGCTTTGTAAGTCGCTCGTAGTATTGTTGATCCATAGTTTGTAGTGGCTCATGGTTTTGACCCATAGTATTGGCGCCTAGACTTAGTATATAAGTGTGTGTTGAGACCTATGAAGGCACCGTGAAGTTATTTGTATTCAGCTTTCTCATAGGAGGTTGCCCCCTCAAAGTGGCCTGTGATCAATATAAAAGTGATTCTGAGTTCTGTCATTTCTGCTATTTCACATATTCGTATTAATTAATTGTTGCAGGTGCATCACATACACACACATAATAATTCATGCATAAAACACAATAACACACATGTAAATAACCGATACTGTATATATATATATATATATATCAAAAAATAGTATGCGTTTGGATCATAATTTTGTCACAGATTCATGTCAGAAGAGACAAAATTGGGCTCGATGGCCTCAAAAATATACATAGAATATCCTTCTCCTATGGAGAATGTGGGGCCTCATCTACCTCTGCTACCTCTCGATAGCATATGACCAGCCTAGCTACTTTCCACAGTAGCCTAATCCAGGCTAGGGGCACACCAACCACATCCTCCTATATGTCGAGCGGCATCCGCTCAATCCTATAAGTCGGAATGTCATGAGTCAACTAACTCATCTTCCTCTCTATGTTTCCAAACATGGCATTAGCTCCACCCACTACCACTACTCTCACAAAAGTACGAGGGTGTCCATCGGGATGTACTGGTCCAACATCTGCATATGACACTTTATTTCAGTACCTCAAACTCATCATAAAAATCATATATGTAAAATATAAATAATTAAATAATTTTTTCAAAAACATAAACATACCTATATCTCCCCAGGATGCTCCTGGAGAAAGTATTAGCTCAGGATCGTGGCGGAATTTTATCCCCGCATATGGAAACTACTCAAGAGATGGCACTTGTCATTCCCACCAACCCCAGAAGTCATCCTCATGGTAACAGAAGTTGCTCTCGCCACCACCCTAGCGAAGGAAGATCTCACCCCAACGAGACAACATTGGCTCACGAGGGTTGACTGGGGGAAAAGGCATGCCCAAAATGATAGCAGGCACCCTTTCAAAGAAAAAGGTGCAAAGTATGCTTCCGTACTCAAAATTCTTCATCCTCTTGGTCTTACACCCCGAGAGTTGAAGCTTCATGTTCGCCAAAAGACTTGAACACCAGCCATATACTTTGTCGTGCAAGCATTCAGTTCCTATATGCATGTAATGTCTTGAAGCAAGATGTTGCGTAGCACTCCCTCCCATCCAGTTAAGAATACTCACGATGACTTTGAGGGGCAATATTGCAATGGTCGAGATAAGAATATGACTACCGGATTTCTCAGTTCCCAGTACACAGTAGGCATTAACATACTCTTGCACGAACAAGGCACCCACATTGCGTGAGGACCCTTTCAAGTTCACAAAGTCTCCCCTCCGAGAGAGACTCGTGATAAATTAGATGTCGTCTACGGTGAGTTCCAGTATTTCACCTTGGATATCAAACACCAAGGCCTCAGCATCACAGTATTGGATAATCCTCTCAAGCAAGCAGATTTGTGCCCACATGTTGACCGTTCTATAAAATTTCAACAATCCACATCTTTGAATCACATGGAGAGTCACTGGATCCTATAATGCTATTCGATCCATGTCCTCATGCTCCCTTTCATGCCATACAAGAACCATCCTACCAAGCAACAAGTCAAATTTTAGTCATTTTCACTTTTTACCCTACTTTCAGGGGTGTGCGCTACTATGTGCACTAGACAGTCACGCTCAAACGCTGCTTTACTTGAACTAAACCAGCACACTTGGCTAGTATGTGCTACTTTTTCTCAAACACAGTAGCGCACACGCAGAAACATGTTGTGAACATTGCTAGAAAGTGATTTTAACCATGAAAATTGACAAACAATGCATGAAATTGCAAGTGTGGGAGAAAATAACTTACTTGGTGGAAGTAGAAGATTGATTCGTGGTCCGGTTTGATCGCAATGAATGGAGGAAGATCAAGGTTTAGCTCCACTTTTTCCCTAAAAACTCCAATTGTGATATTTGATTTTTCAATTTGAAATTATTTATATAAAATTAACTTTGATTTTTACCCACTTTTTTCAAAAGTGTATAGTTTCATGTTGTCCCTAAAAGGTTCTATTTAATCACTAATACCTACAAATTTCGGTGAGTTAAATTTAACCTAGGTATTTCAAATTTTCACTAGAAGTTGAAAGTATTAAACCGGAAATGACTTGTTTTCTTTATTGATAGACTATATTGTCATTATTATGTCATTGAGAAAATTTGTCGATAGTTACTAACTCGATTGTTGAGATCCTATTCTTTGGCAGGTCATGAACTTACAATCCTAGAAGCTATCTTTTAAGTCATTTTAAGCTCTTGTTTGTACTATTTAAAAACTAAACAAGATTGTCGAGCATACTTGTTCTCTTCAAGCTCACTAAAGGAATTGAAGGTACATCCGCTTAGGTATAAGTTTAACCCTTTTCCGGACTTTTGTGGATTACTTACAAAAAAAGAATACTCTAGTCATACGTGGCTAGAAGAGTTCTTCTCTCATCATTTTAGACTTTTTTGAGGGAGGAGACTAACTGTATGAAAAAGGACTTTTGGAGCCTTCTTTAGGGTTTTCAGGCTCTCGAAACATGAAAACACCAAGCGAGCATATACCAACCCGGGCTCAATATTAAAATCCATAGGTAGGTGTATGGAGTTATTGTTTAAGTTTTTCAGACTCCTTAAAATTGAAAACATTGGCGAGCAAGAACAGACATCGGCTCGATATTAAAATCCAGAGATCAGTATTATAGAGTATTCTTCTATCTCTTCTTCGAACTCTGTAAACAATGGAGAAGGTCATGAGTCTTCCTCCCATGGGCTCGTTAAACTTTTACATGGTTGGACTTATTGAGTTTTCTTTCTTGGACTCATTAAAACAACAAGAAGGGTATTCTTTTACCAAAACGAATAAGGGATGAGAAGGGCATATCACATCTTTTCCGTTTCAAAGGCGGTTAAGTCAGTCATGTACTTGAACATAGCACCTACTTGAGTCTTTCATGTCAATTGGGATTTTAGTTTTTGACCTTAGGGTGAACCTGATCTCTGAGTTTTTACTCCCCCAGTTGGTTATTATTCCAACCATATGGAGGGTCTGTTAATGTCTCCTACATTGTAGACTTATATCATTTCCCCTTCATGTTGAAAAATTCCTAAGTCACTTTATGTCGTGCTCACTGTTCAAGGATACATCCTGTGTCGGCCATTCTGCAGTTTACCTTGACTTCATGTGTCGGGTGTCCTCGTGTCAGTTTGTTTCATCTTGTTACTTGTCCTACTCCACATCAGCTCATACCTTGTGAGTGTTCCTCGTGTTGGATGATGGAGGAAGCATTAAGGCCTCCCTTCCAACGGAATTCTTCCCATCGACTTCATCTCATTATGCTCTGGGAACGAAGTTTATAGTTTCGGTTAGTACCTTGGGGATTACAATCATCAATGGCAGTTTCCCTCGTTGTTGAATAATGGGAATACATCAATGTCCCTTATTCGATAGGTTCCTCAGGTGTTCGACTTCAAGTCCATTTATTCACACTTGTTGGAATGTACTAGGTACCTTGGACCCCATTATCATTATTTATGGACGTCCTCACATTTGTTAACAGTATACATCAATGATCGGTAATCAAATGATACCCCCCATGTTCGACCTCGAATCATTTATTCACATGGTTAGGGTTTGTACCTTGAATTGTTTGAATGAAGACTTTGGGACTCTGATAGCATCACCATATTTATGTTATCTCCCAAGCTACACAAGATTGAGCCTCACTCTTTTTTGGCTCTTCATGAGACATATATCCAGTTTGACATGGATCCACACTTTTATTTTAGTGGCCATGCTATATATACATCTCCTAGTTATGTATCCAAGATCATGTTGTATCATGCTACACATCTATATGATGTCAAGATTGTAATTTCTCGCTGACCTTGATCGTTGTTTCAGGTACTTTTGTGACTTGGTTCTGCAGTTTCTTGCTCCTACTCTGACTTGGAATTATAATGTATTTCGGCCATCGTTTCCCTATGACCTCACACATTATGGAGCATCTATTATAGGTCAAATCTGCACTTCTCCATCCGTGATCACATTGCTCTGTCGATCACACAAAAGGACCTAAAAGGAATACTTTAAGTGCTGTTACGCTAGAGGAATTCCCAAGTCATTGTGAAGAGCAGGATCCCAGGACTCGGTCGCAGAATCATCTTGACCGATCAGGTATATTTGTACTGATTCATGTTTCTTTGACGATAAAAAGGTGGAAATACCCTTCCTGTCCCAAATCGAATGTCTATTGGATTGTATGTTCAATTGCTTTAATATCTTATTGTAGTTGATGTTTAATTGCTTTCAATTTCATCATATTTATTGCAGACAAGATACGCTGAGGAAGGTTTCCTTTGTGTTGCAGGTTCATCATAGCGGAATATCAAGAGGAAGACCAAGCGAAAGCTAGGACCAACCATTGATTAAAGGTACATCTTTCGATATCTTGATCTATTTCAATTGTAGGGACTAAATGCAATGCAATGAATGTATTTACCTGTCACCCTGCCCAAGTTGGTAGTGTCTTCTCCTCACTATAAGGTATTTTTCTTGCACAACACCGCGGGCTCCTGCCCCCTTTCTTTGGTTAAATACCACCTTCACAAAGATAAAACATGTTTGCCAATGGTTATTAAAATTCTTATGTTGAAAGCATTGTGGTAGAGAAAGGTCACAGGATCAATCCCCAATTGTCTTAACCCAAATTTTATAGTTAAAAAAGACTTGCCACATGTCACAATTAGATTGGGCCACATTTATGCTAACTGGGATGACAACTATGCTACCAACTATGTGTACAAAGTGCCAAGTGTAAAGATTCCATTGGTCCACATCATCAACTATGGGACACACCTACCACATCAGCTTGTTGACTAGGCTATCACGTGGCAGCCTGCAACCTTTCTTTGGTTTTTTTCTTACAAACTTCAGACTACAATATATTTGTCATCCGAACTTCGTTTCATGCGTCGTTTGCGTCGTTGGAAAACTCTTGTTGAGCTCTTCGACATGGACCTGTTTCCAAAGGAAGGCATAAGCCTCTCTATATTATGTAAAATGAGTCACATGCATCATAGAGTAAACTTATCCTATTACTATTCATTATATAAGGAGATGGAAAATCATTTATCCCACATGTATTATGGGATGTTATTCTTCCATACCTCTAGCTATATAATAGAGGCGAATAAGACATTTTGGGTACATTGATGAATGTTATTGTGAACAATATTGTATAGTTGTGATGAGCATATGTGGGTGGTGCTAAAGTGTAAGAGTGGATTTTTTTAAGAATAAAAAAGATCATACCTTCATGTGGATGTTTTCTCCATTTGGGGTTTTACCATGTACATCTGGTGTATAATGTATTTCCCCTTTTCCTCTCTTATTATTTAATCATTTGGTGCTTATATTGATAAGAGACTAAACTAGTTAGATTATGGTTATTGATTCACATATTAGTAAATTTATTGTTGTATGTTTAAGCATATTTATCAATAATCTAACATGGTATCAGCTATTTATGCATATTTAGCGACTTAGGCCATGACTTAATGACTCTAGTGGGACAAACCCCATTCAATTTGACCACATGAGTCACCCTGGAGCTTCTTCCAAGTTACCAAGGGCCTAACCTATTATTTGCAGAACTATTGAAGTTTATTTTGGCATATGAGGGTGAATTCCTTCAATTAGGGCTTATTTTCCTTAATTTTGGGGTCCCATATTGCAAGTTAGAGTTCTGGAGCTGAGGAGTTTACTCCATTGTTTAGGGAATCCATGAGCCTTTTTTTTAGCTATTATGAGACAATAGCACCCTCCTTGAGTGTTTTTAGGGATTTTCTCCCCATGCATGTGCATTCACTCAATTGAATGTGGCTTATTTAGTTAGAACTAGTGACTTGGAAGTCTTGAGCTAGTGTAACTCAGTTTGGAGAGTGTGCATGACTAACTAATGGTCTTTGGCTCTAGTTAAGCCTCACTAACACCTCTTGCACTACATGAGAAACTCAAATTTCCACCTAGCTAATTTGGATTTACTTTCTTGTTTATTGTAATTCTCTTCATTCATTGAAGCTTAATTCAATACAACATTCTCTTTCTCTCATGTTATTATCCTCTCTCTTTTGTGTGATGATTAATGTTTAGCACATTTATTGCATGAATTTGTAGATTGTTGATATCTTTCATAGTATTGATGTCTTATTTAGTATCTATATCTATATGTTCAAAATTTACATGGTATCATAGCTATAGGGGTGTTGAATATCCGGTATACTAGTTGTACAAGATCCATTCTTATTGAAGGTTGGAGCAAGCCCCAGAAGCTTCGCAACATATTCCCTACAAATACATATTTACATCCATTGAGAGGATGAAAGAGGCCCTAAAAGCTTCACAAATATGGACTACAAGTGTTACCACCTAACTTTTGTCCACCTACCTTTTCATTATCCCCATCACACCTATACATCATTACCACATTCCATTTCCATTATTTTTACCTTGGTAAAACCAAAAAACCAAAGTCCCGCATAAAAGGGCAATTACAAAATTAATTTGCTCAATTATCTCAAAAATCAACAACTTATGCCCTAACATGTTTTTTGGATGTTTCTTCTTTTTATCACGCAACAAAAAGAAGAAACCTGGCATGACACCTATGATAGCTCAATTTGGAAAAGATTAAAAAAGTGAAAGGCACAAAATCAAAGGCAAAAGTGAAAAATTAAAAACCAAAAGCTAAAAATAAAAAAATAAAAATCAAAGCCTTATCCTTATCCTAGATCTATCCGTCATGCCTATAAATGAACCATCGAGTTCCATCACTCAACACCAATTCTCCATGCATTACTCAAGCCGTTACTTTATGACTCTATGAGACCAGAACTCCCTTTTTGTTCCATTCTCAACCTTATGGAGATTGTGTATGTGGCTCGTGTCCAGAGAATCATGGATGGAAAGGAGACCAAGCAAACCCTCCCTTGGACAGATGCAAGGGCCTCTCCTACTGTAACTTAGAGGTGATATTAAATCCTTGTAAATGCCATTTTTGACATAATGAAAGAGCATTCTTTATTTTTTGTTTCTATCTATTTGCTTAATAAAAAGTGAAAAAAAATATTAATTTAGATTTATTTTAACGCAGTTTGCATGTTTGATTAGTTTAGTTGTTAAATTTATGTTTTGTTTATTTATTTTTCCATTGAGACTCTACTAATTTTAGCACAACCCTATTGGCCCCCCAACAAATTCCCCTTGATTTTACAAAATAAAGGGGCCCCCATGTAAATTTTGTAAATATGTTGTTTTTTATTTTCTTTTAGTTTGTTCGTTTGGTTTGTGAGTGTAATTTCTTGGTTTCTTTCACTACATATTTTATCATTTTGCACTTCCATTTCCTTCTCATGACTGTCTTGATATCGGGATTCACTGGTTTGACATATATGTGGTATTTTGTTCTTCTCACTTATTGAATGATCATTAACATTTTCAGGCCTTTTATTTGAGCTCATTTGAGTCAATTTCCTGCTTAGGTTTGCAAAAATTTGATCAACATATGTTCTCGACAATTTTGTCAAGTTTCAGTTATATAAGTGAATTAATGGACATCTTGGAAGTTCTTGATAAATTGATTGATTGCCTATTTTTGCCAATTCAAATCTACATTTGGAAAGAATGCATGTTGATGAATGAAATCTTATCCTTAGTTCTCAATTTCAAATGGTCTAACTAATTTTATGAGACTTAAAATTTACTATTAAATTTTGACTCGGTGTAGAATTTGATAATTTTAGATAAATTTAAATTATTCAATTAAGGCTCATATATAATTTGATTCACATCTCAATGAACATATTTAAGCATGGAGGAGGTTTTAAACATTATTTTTTTCATAAGGCTTTATTGTCTTTTCTCTAAGATAAATGAATTTATTTATTTAGACGAGGTATTGATGGATTATTAAATATTTACATATATGGAAATTTTAAACTTTATGGTATTTAGGTTCTTTTTTTTTCCATTTAATTATTTTTGATAAATTATTTAAGTCATATTATCCTAATCTAAACATAACATAATTTCATTTGTGAAAATGCTAAATTTCATTTTTTCTCATTATTTAGTGGTATACTTTAAAGACAATGACTAATTTATAGTTAGCTTTGATACAATAGCTGAAATGTCAAAAGTTCATATATTAAAATTAAAATAAATAAATTTGTCTCCATGCAGTAGAACTCATCACCAAATTTTATTTATTTATCTAAAAAGTGATAAGCCAAATTTGCATTTGAAATCTTGAAATCTCCATAATATTTCAAAAGAACCTATTGTCGTTTGATTAAAAATATTATTGTTGATTCTAAGTCAATCATTTAACTTTTTCCTAATAAATGTTTTTTCCCTAAACATATGATACCTAAAGCACTCATAATATGTAAATATAAGTAAACTAGCATTTGCCCCTTGAGGGGCAAAAATGAATGCCGGTAGGAAAAGAGGAAAGTTCGACATTAAAAACGTAGGCACAGGAAGCGAGTACATGTTCACCATAATTTATAATGAACTTCGACCAAAAAGTATTACAACTTGTACATATTGAACTTCGACTAAAAAGCATTTACACTTGTACATGTCGAACTTCGACCAAAAACATATTGACTTGTTTCTCCAAAATATTGACATGTACTTTTACGCAACTTGTTCAGAAACTTTGAACTCCGACTAAAAAAATAATCTTTGGATACTTTGTCGAGCCTGATGATCATTGTAAACAATTTAATACAATTTGAACCATTTTGACAATACATTTTCAATAGCGCACAACAATGATGTAGTAAAAAACAAACGAAGGGGAAATGTAAGAGACAATCGAAGAGGAAATAATTCATTCACGAATAAAGTATCAAATAAGTGTAGCACCAAATTGAAAATAGATATACCAAGTAGATATGTAAATATTATTCATTAAATATCAGCAACTGGCTTCGCTATTCAATAATTTACCCTTTTGCATCATTTGTTATGACCCAGTTCAAGCAGGTGAAGTAAATACTGGAAACCATCAATTTTTACCATTCAAGTTAAGCACTCGACACTTCATGAAAATTGTCTATGTCAATTTTAACCTACAACAATAATGTCAAGTCTGTATGCAATTAGACACAATAAAATCATACTTCAGTTTGATTTAGCATAGAATCTTCAAAAAAGAATCTTTAAAACCAAAGAGAAATAACTCACGATCTTGCAAATCGAATGTATGAAATATTATTGGTCACATTCAATTATATAACGATATGGTCGGCTTAATAGACCAACATATCCCGATTGGTGAGACAGCTTTTCGACTTACATTGCAAATGGTTGGGCATGGGGCCTAGTCGACGGGATGACATAGGCTCCTCGAATAAATGAGGAGATGTGAAATAACTGAACAAAAAAAGGATAATTGTGCAAACTTGATAGATGTAGCCGGTACTGTTTATTTATGACTAGAATTGGTTGTTGCTTGTTGTTGTTCACAGACCTGAACAATTGCTTCATCCGAGACAACTAGATGGTGTTGGAAGTCCTCCCAATGGTGCAACGAGTTTTGGATGTCAATGGTAAGTGTTGTCAGCCCTGATAAATCAATAATCTTTTCCTCTGTTGTCTTTCCTTGCAGATGAATTAAGTTGGGACCAAATAGCTCAATTTTCTGATTGGCAGTTGTAAGTAGGGTTTGGAGATGTGGTTGAAGTTGTTCCACTTTCAAGAGGTTGTTCCGGGCTTGGCTCAACCACTGGTCTTCACTTTTTTCTAATTTCTCCAATTTCCTTTTTTCTATCACAATTTGATCTTCAATGGTTCTGATGATGATGTCGTTAGCTACTCGGTGTTGTTGATGAAGCTTATCAATCAAGTCACGTGTCATCCGCATTTCTGTGAATACATTGCCATAGTGTTTGTACCAATTACGGAGAACATCAATGATAGTATTTGCTTGGTCATTATACTGGTTGAGTTGATCACATGCTGAATTAAATGCTTCATATTGTGCAGACATCAAGGATGTTGTTACTGTGGCATGTTCCTGTAGGTCCCTGATGAGTTCCCTGTGCAATGTCGACACAACTATTTGGAATAACTGAAGAGATTTATCAAGTGTGCTAGTCATGTTTGAACTGGCTGGCAGAGGGATGACTTGTTGCAGTAAGTCCTGACACTTAGACAAAAATACATTTTGGTCCTCCTGTAACCAGTGTATGCAGTCTTCAGCTTCTAGTCGTTGGTGCCGCTGCTCTCGATTAATTGCATTAGCCAGTAAGTCGAGATCTGCTTGTGTTGCTTCTTGTGGCTTGTATGTCGAGATGGGCCTGAATTGTTCGAGATGTATAGATAATCGACCCAGCTCAGAAATATGATCCAAATGTTGTTGTTGTTGCTAGAGCTCTCTATCATGGCGCCGTTTGTCTTTATGTTGCTTTTTCTTGGACTTCCCTTGAGATTTTGGAGGGTCTATTTCCTGTTTTGAGTCTTTAGGTGTCTTGGCTGCTTCGGCTGAGTGTTGTGCTTCGGCAGTGTTTTGTTCTTCTTGTATTGAGCTACTTGGTAGGGTTGTTGTATTTGTCGGGAGTGATTCTGTGATGACTGCTTGATTGTATTGTTTTGCTGCTTTGATGGTTGCTTTAGTGATTTGTGTTGTTGGTTCTGCGGTTGCTTCCAATATTTCTTGAGTTAGTTCTTCTTGTTCTTGAATTGCTTCAAATGGAGTAGTGGTTCCATCAGCAGGGGTACGGAACGACACATTAATACTTGGTGTGTCTTCGACTTAGGAAGGAGGAATGGAAAGGGAGTTTCCAGATGGTTCCTGACTGACAACAAGAGACAAGACTTGTGGTATGAATAGTTCAATTGAATCCAAAACTTCAAGGTCTGGGGGTTGTTTTAGTGGATTGACGATAGGTCGGAGAGGTGAATGGGATTCCACCAACGGATTAACTGGAAAAGGGATAAACTGTGAAGTTTCTTCGGCAAAAATGGGACTGCAGGGGTCCAGATTATGCTTAAGATGAGTATGCCGCATACCAAGTGCTTGTGGTGCTGAAGTATTCGGAGGGTTCAATAGTTTAGTTGGCTCAACACCAAGAGGAGCAGAATCAGTTGATGGGTTATTGTCGATGAAGACAAGTTTCTTAGCTACTAAATAACGCCAGTCTGGGAACATAGTGGGAAGATTGGTTATGAACTGCGTCAGGTCTTGTTCAGTTTGAAACATTTGACGAAGAGGGAGAGGAAGGGATTGTACAAGATTTGAAAATTGAGGTAATGCTAAAGGTGCAAGTGGAGTACTTACAGGTGTAGAGAAAACAGTGTCTTCTGTCACAATAGTCGTAGACATTGGGGGTGAACTTATAGTCAAGTCAATAGAATCCTCGATCATAAGCTGAACTTTCTTTCTAGGTTGTGGTCGGCTATGAGCTTGCTCAGCTTCCAAAAATCTCTTAAACTGCATGTCGACTGGTACTTTATTTTTAGCTGCATCCTCAAGTATTTTTGTTGCACTATCAAACAGTTCTATCTGGTCTTCCTCAGTCGGCTCCTCTATGATCATTTTTCTTTTTCCCTTCCCATTAAATTGTACATTTTGTGCTTGTTGAGCTTCTGCTAACTCATTGACCACCTATTCAATGTTATCGCTCGTCAAAGCATATTCTGGGTTGTTGAAGTGAGTTTCTTCATCCGAATTTTTGGCTGTATCCGGAGAGTTTTCATGTGGTGTAGGAGTAAGTGCTAGAGGTTACGGCGTGATCGTAGGTTCAGCTTCAAATGCAAAGGTGTTCATATATATCCATCCTACATACTCTTCCTCTTTTTCTGCATCTGTTAGAGGTTCAACTGTGGGGACGCCGACCTCTCGTGCCTTAGTAGGAATTGTTAGTTTTGTATTGGATTGTCTACTTATCTCATTGAAGATTTTGTTGAATGAAGGGTAAAATTCGAGAGGTTCTGTGGTGCCAGCTATGCCCTGCAGGTGCCAGATCGATGTGTGATCCAGCTCAAGTTGGATGTGGGCCGATGGAGGTAGAATTCGTCGAACATTCTGAGGTACTCTCCATTTGGTCGACACAGTGTTTAGGTTTTGAAACCAGAGTTCTAGCCAGATTTTCATTGTTGTGGGGCCTAGCCGATTTTGCTCCAAATGTAAAACACCGGAAGTTTTGCATTAACATGGGTCTTTGCAAAGTCAAGTCTTTATTTCCTGATGGTCTCAAATGCGTCATGGCAATCCAGATAATTAGAGATGGGTACTGAATGGTCGCTCCATCATGTTGACATTTGAAGAATATCGTCTGGATAATGTCAGCTAAGTAGTCCGCCCAGTTATATGTTTTTCCACTCAGTGCCATGTTCAATACTGCTTCTAGCATTTCAATTTTTAGATCCGAACCGTGACCGGAAGTTGATAAAGCGGCTGAAATGATTAGGGAAGCCATTTTAAAAAATTTCATATTTCATTTGACTTACTACTAACCCTCTAGAATTTTTTCCAGCTGGGTGCTCTGTAAATTCTTTAATCAACTCTGGCTTATGTCGAATGGGTACCTCTTTGCCTTTATTTGACAACCCTGTAATCTTCTAAATAAGTGCACCATTTATTTCAACCGAGGTATCAAAATGAAATTTCCCATTATGAAATCTGCTAACGATGATTTGAGCAATAATATCCTTAAGTCTTCCAAATGATTCAAGCAGAGGTGCTTGGATGTACTGCAGAATTGTAGCAGCCTGCAATTTTTGAGCTTCTTCTCTCCATCGGCCTTGTGAATCTTTTCCCCAAATCATAATGTATTTCCAAGTTCTTCGCCAATGTGACTCCTGTACCTTAGCATTTCAAACCTGTTCCAAGCGGTTTTCCAAAGGTGTTTGGGATTTCTCTAACTCACGGACTTTAGCTGTGACTGAACGAGTGGTTGTCTGAATATTCTTGGGTGCCATGGCTTGTATGCAATTCTCACGATCATAGAGGTTTTCTGGTATTTCTGAAGTCTTTTTTTCTAGTTCTTGACAAAAAGAGTATCTAGGAATCCTCGAGGTCAGGATTTAAAGAAGACGAGCTTGGCACGTGTGACTGCGAAGTAGATAGATGTAATAAAGACTGATTTGATGACAGAGTTAATTTTGATTGATAGGGTATCCATGCCTCATCAAGTGCATGCCGGTTCCGCTCATTTACTCATTGGTTTTATCGACTACTTTTTCATTTATGTCTAAAGGTTGTCGCCTTGTATCTTTTGTCTGATCATGTCGGCTATGGCCAAGCTGTCGATTCTGAGGAATATGCTCATTTATTCTTATTCGAATGTCTCTATACTCATGGTGTCTATCATGTCGGCATACGTGCACTTGTCTTCTTTCCTGTTGATCCTTGATCTTATCAGCTTTACTCGGCCAGTCCTTAGTCATTGTGGATGTGATCTGAATTGTTGTCTATGAATATGACTTATAATGCTTCGACTAGACCTTTACAAACACACTTGACCCACAAATATAGAATATAGTAGTGACACAACCCACATTGACCATATAAATCATATCAAGTGAAATTAGTAATCGACCATAAATTGTCATAGATACTTAATATCGAGTTTTGAGTCCAACCATGATACTTATATCAACCAGTAACATATATTAAGACACTTACATCGATTACAAAACAAAATGTATATAAAAAAAAGTAATTTGTCACCATCCACTTTGTAGAAAACTTCAAACTTGATGATCGCAGTATATATGGTGGAAAAAAATAGGGCGTAACTATCCCTTTATTTGGAATAACTATTCAAGTCGACAAACTAAATATCAAAGCACCAGTCGGTTAAATAGCAAGTGTCGGAATAGCAAGTCGACAAGCAATTTTGATGGTCATTTTGCATCAATGGTGTTTAACCAATGGTTCCATTATTCTTCTACGTTGAGCAGCAACCCCAACTTCAACAAAGTAAAATGAGGTCGACCAAATGTGTAACTCGTCGGAGCTCGACCAATTGTGTAACTCATCGGAGGTCGACCAAATTTTAAATCAACCCTATGTGTCGACCATACTAAGGATTTCAAGATGGGGGTTTCCAAGTCGCCACCCGTCGACCTATTTTTCTCGACACCCATGGACGGACTTCATTACATTTGGTCAACTACCTATCGATTGCTTTCAATAAAAAAAATGAGATTCATTGCTCGTCCTGCTCCTAGTTGCTCGACATGTGGGTTTTTTAATTAATTGCTT
Source organism: Larix kaempferi (assembly GCA_027924585.1). Taxonomy (NCBI): domain Eukaryota; kingdom Viridiplantae; phylum Streptophyta; class Pinopsida; order Pinales; family Pinaceae; genus Larix; species Larix kaempferi. The sequence continues at coordinate 6,273,685 of BSBM01000792.1, forward strand.
TAGCTATGAGTGGGCGTAGCAGACGGTAGGAGAGATTACAACCATGATACTTATATCAACCAGTAATATATATTAAGACACTTTACTGGTTGATATAAGTATCATGGTCGTAATCTCTCCTACCGTTTGCTACGTCCACTCATAGCTGAAGCAATTAATTAAAAAACCCACATGTCGAGCAACTAGGAGTAGGACGAGTAGTGAATCTCATTTTTTTTGTTGAAAGCAATCGACAGGTAATCGACCAAATATAATGAAGGCCGTCCATGGGTGTCGAGCAAAATAGGTCGATGGGTGGTGACTTGGAAACCCCCATCTTGAAAGCCTTGGTATGGTCGACGCATAGGGTTTATTTAAAATTTGGTCGACCTCCGACGAGTTACACATTTGGTCAACCTCATTTTACTTCTGTTGAATCTGGGGTTGCTGCTCAATGTAGGAGAATAATGGAACCATTGGTTAAACACCACCGACGCCAAATGACCATCAAAATTGCTTGTCGACTTGCTATTCCGGCACTTGCTATTTAACCGACTGGTGCTTTGATAGTTTGTTCGTCGACCTAAATAGTTATTCCAAATAAAGGGATAGTTTTGCCCTATTTTTTTCCAACATATATATTGCGATCATCAAGTTTGAAGTTGTCTGATGAGTGGATGGTGACAAATTACTGTTTTTTATATACATTTTGTTATCGATGTAAGTGTCTTAATATATGTTACTGGTTGATATAAGTATCATGGTCGGACTCAAAACTTGATATCAAGTATCGACGACAATTTATGGTCGATGACTAATTTCACTTGATATGATTTATATGGTCGATGTGGGTTGTGTCACTATGCTTTTCTATATTTGTGGGCCAAGTGTGTTTGTAAAGGTCTAGTCGATGTTGTAATTGGTCGAGTCACTAAAAGTAGTGAATACTAATTTTGGTCAAATAAAAGTTGTGGTCGGGTTCGACTAGTTGTTATTTGTCGAGGTCCGACCATATATGGAGAGTAAAAGTGGTCATTTTCTTGTAAAAGAAGTCGCGTGTTTAAAATTAGTCGAACTTGTAAAATTTTATAAAGGGTTGTTCAAAGTCTATTTGAATCATGAATATTCATAAGTTGTAAATCAAGTCAACATCTAGCCGAGTTAGTAAGTCGATTCGAGCCAAGTCAGCCATGACCAAGACCATTATAGCAATCGGTATCGAACACAAGAAGCAAGCCATTCATTAACTTGCAATAAGCCTCATGACGGAAGCTGTCAATGAATCTATCGACCATTTCGATCATATTACTTCATCAACCAGAAAATTCATCATCGACGGTCGCCAGATTATGGAGACATTTTCTGGGCAGATTCTCGACAGTCTTTATGGGCATATGGTGCATATTAGTTAAAGGGACATAACATATTTTTCAAGCCATTTCAACAAAGCATTACAGGAAAACCATTGAGCACAATAAAAAGGCTTCAAAAGGTTCTACGCATGTCGAGCAAAATAGGCCAACGCGTGGAGACTTGGAAACCTCCATCGTAAAAGCCTTGGTATGGTCGACGTATAGGGTTGTTTAAAATTTGGTCGACCTCGGATGATTTACACATTTGGTCGACCTCCGACGAGTTACACATTTGGTTGACATGCCTACAAAAAAAATGTTTGGTGGTTATGAACTTTATGGTTCCTTTGGTGCAAGAGAAACATACAGATGCTCTTGAACAATGTTTAATCATTGAAAGAGTGTTTATGGATAATTTATGCAAACTTGCTTCAAGAAAGAAATACAGACGCTCTTGAACAGTGTTTAAAAAGAAAATAAGTATAAAGTTGACAAAGCAATGTTAATTCTAAGTACAAATTTGAAAGTGGCAACACAAGATGAAAAAAATATGTAATTTAACACAATGTTACAACAAAACTAATTAATAAAATATTCAAGACTTCTCATTCCTAGTTACAAGTACCACTGACACAGTAGTTTGTATACAAAAATGTGTAGTTTCTAAGTATGAGATAGAAAGTACAGAAAGGAGGAATTGAAAAGTAGTATTTTTGTGGCGAAAGTGTTTTCGAAGGTAGAGTTCAAAGCTTGCAAGCAATTGGACGTTTATTTACCACAATGTGTTCGCTTTCACCAAGTGAATCAACAGGTGTCGATGATTGTGAAACCTCGTCTGACATGACCAGAAGCACCTTCAAACGATCTTTTGAATTAAAATTCTCTATCTTTACTGATAATGTCATAAGGTACTGTCAAGAACAAACACATTGAACAATTTCCAACAGAGATGTTGGATCATTTGATAGAAGGCAAAAAACTTTTGCAGAAACCCCCAAGAGTTGTTGCACAAGATCATCAAAATCTATAATACCATATAGTTGTCCAGTAACATCCATCAAGTCAACTTTGAGTATGTATCGGTAAGCACACTCTATAAACTCCCCATCACATTTGGCACAATGCCAAACATTACCAACTTTGTGGGAAAAAAATTTCATGCATTGTATTCCATCAACAAATAGAGCAAGGAAGTGAAAGTCATCGATGTTAATATGGGTGATTGTAGCAATAATTGAATACCAATTTTCCTTCTCAGAGGGTTGGAGAGATTGTAGCGCGGAGATGGAAATGCGTTTGCAGGAGCTAGAAGAAGAGGAGTTGAATTTTATGCTCAAATATGGTGAGGCGGAACAGAATCCATTGTCAACAAACCATGATTGCAGACATTGAGATTCCTCGATATCTGGGTTTATAAGGAGGTTGGTGTTGGAGATGGTTCCAATGGTTTTTCCATTGAACTTTGTAAGATGCCCGGATTTTATTGCAAGGATAGGGGGAGTATCCAATCCTCTAAGATTTCCAAGTTGGGCACCCTCAATTGTGCAATGCTCCCCCCAAAGAGTTATGTCTATGCTATACTCGGACATGTCCCTCAACCCAATTGTTTGGCGAATGGTTTCAGAGCCATCCATTTTGTGTATAGTTGATGCAGAAGAAACAGAAATGACAATTCCAATTAGGTCAACCATGGAATTGAGGGATGTATTTTTGATGTCATGGATAGATTTAAAGTGGAAGCAATGAAAAGGAATCAGTGGGCACTCTTCGAAGCATCGTTCAATTGTTGAGGAGGGGTTAAGGAAAATCTCAAAAGCACTTTTGAAATGGTTGTATGTTGAGTTGACCAGTTTGATTGTGCCATTTGAGATTGTGTAGACTATGCCAACTTGTATTTGGTCATATAATGAGGTAGCTAGTTCATTGAAAGCAGAGATATGAATCTCATCTCTGGTAACACTAACAAGGTCAAACCCAAAGAGTTGTCTAGGGGCGTTTTGGTTGTTGTAGGCATTCATACTTGTCTTTGCAGTAACTTCCCCTTGAATGGTCCAAGTCTTTTTGGAAGGGTTGAGCGATGTGAATTGAAGAGTAAGTGAAACAGGGTCTGGGGTTGCATTTTGCGAGGAAGGTATGGCAATTGATGGGTTTTGGGGATCAAGGATGTTGTTTTCTGAAATAGATGAACTGCTACGGGAGGTAAAGCTAGGGGTGAAGTTGAAAGGGGATGGGTCTCTAACAATTGTTGTTTCCAATGTGACAATTTCAAATGTGCCCAATGCAATAGTCCTGGAAAGAAGAATTAAGGTAAGTAAGTATAATTAAAAAATATGTTACAATTATTGGGAGTGCAAAATAAAATAAGTTAAAAATCAGATGCGGAAAGCAAACCATACGTGGCATCGTGTATAGTGTTGCATGTACAGTTGATGACTTTGATGATCGAACCTGCTTGGAGTTGGTGGTTTTCCATAACGCTATTGTAGGTAGTTAGAAGAAATGTATCATGCTTATGAATTCCATCAGAGATAGAGATTCGAAAGCGGGCAGTTGTTGAGTTAAGACAACTTACTCGATTGAGAGCAACAACTTGTACAAGTGGGCATAGGTCGACAAAACCATGCATCAGAAGTGAAACTGTGAAGAACCTACAACAATTAATTAATGAAAATACATGAGATAGCAGAAATAATAGAACTTAGAATCGCTTTTATTGATCGCAGGCCACTTCGAGGGGGCAACCTCCTTTGAGCAATCTCAATACAAATAACTTCACGGTACCTTCATTGGTCTCAACACAAACTTATATAATAAGTCTAGGTGCCAATACCATGGGTCAATACCATGTGTCAATACAAACCATGGGCCAATAAAAACTATGGATCAACAATTACAAGAAGATGACTTACAAATCATATGCGTCCAACAACAATAAGACAAACTATGGATCAACAAATACTACGGGACGACTTACAAAGCATATGCATCAAACAACAATATACTAACACAGTAAATAGAATGGTTGACATGGGTTCCTAAAATACCCTCTCCCTTAGAAAAAGCTTTGTCCTCAAAGCTTTAGATGTGGAAATTGATGCAGAATCTGAAGGAGTGGTTCCCCTGTAGCATCCTCGGGTTGCATTCCGGGCCACTGACACCTTTTCAGTTGCAGGGAGGGTTTCTTGGAAGGCTGTAGACAAAGAAGAACCATATCAGCTACGTGAAAAGTGTGCTTAGAACGGTGCCGATCGGCTTGTTGTTTCAGTCGAATTCTTGCCATGTGAAGATTGTCCTACAGAATGAGAAGAATCTGATTGCGGTGTCGAAGAACCGAGTCAATTTCCTGAACTGGGGAGCTGCTGAGGGTGTATGGAAGAGGAACTGGTGGTGCATGTCCATAGATTGCTTCATATGGTGTCCTTTTAGATGTGGTATTGTACCACTGGAGCGCTTCTAGGAAATCCATAGAAATAGTTGTCCAAATCTCTGTAGGGATGGGCAAGGGTTCGAGTAGTCCTGAAAGGAGTGTTGTTTCACCCTTGTTGACCTGGCAAGTATCACAGTCAGCCACCATCTGTTGAATTTTCATGTTCAGTCCCTTCCAAAATAAGTTACATTCTTCCCGGTCATACATTTTTAGGAACCCAGAGTGCCCTGCTGATGAAGAAGCATGGATTTCATAGAAGAGATAGACCTGTTGAACAAATTGCAAACAAATTGGAACAAGCAGAGAAATAGCTATAAGAGAAACTGAGTCATCAAATGTGCGAGAAGGAGCATATGCCACCATATTGTCCTTACCCTCCTTGTAAGTGATCGCATAGGCATAACCCATGATTTGGATAACCCATTTCAGGTGTGCTAGGGAGGAGATCCATTGTCCTAAGAAATTTGCCAAACTATGGAGATCAGTCTTAATGCAGAAATAATTCCCTAATAGGTATGGATGCAACTTTTGTACTGCATGCAAAATAGCCATCATTTCCTGCTGAGATGTAGATGTGGCTAAATTCTTACAGGAAAGGTCTCTTGAAGGCGACAAACCCACTGGTTCAGCAAGGACACCTGCATATCTATCCAAGGATGTAGGGGAGACCGTTGATGGGTGCATCTGAATGGAATGGAGTTGAGCGATGACACCATGGGAATTCTTCTTAAGGATCTTTTCCAAGTGATGTGAACTGATGATGCGGGGAGACCTTTGTTGTAAGCCCTTAAATTTTTGTTGTTTCCCATTGATTGAAAACTACATCCAAAGTTCAGCAAAATCCCATAAGATGGGGCCAAGTGTGCGTAACCATTGAATGCCCAAAACCACATCACATCAGCCTAGGGATAAGGAAAACACGTCAGAGCGCAAGTTATAATCTTCCAAAGAGATACGCACATTGTGACACTTCCCCTTGCAAGGTAAGGTGCCCCCATTGGCAACCATGACTTCAAAGTTGGAACAAGGATGGACAAAACAATCAGCATGTTTGGCAATCTGAGGGTCAATGAAGTTATGAGTGCTACCAAAACCAATGAGTATTGTAAGAGGAAGCTTCTTGAAGCAACCCCTGACCTGCATTGTTTAGGGGGTGGTGACGCCGGATAAAGCATGGAGAGATATCTACGGTTATTCATCCTGAGATGGGGAGTCAATAGGAAACTTCTGAATGTCAACCTGATCATCCATTGTATCTGGAGCTTCTTCACCAATTTTAGAGGCAGACGGAGAATCCATATCCAAGAGATAGAGATTTTGTTGAACACATGTATGTCCCCGAGTGAATTTCTCATCACAATTATAACAAAGCCCTTTTTCTCTACGTGCCTGCATCTCTGTTTCACACAAATGCTTGATAGGACTTGGTCGAGGAGTTGGCAAGATGGGAGGTCGTTGAGAACCCATATTTCGGAAGGGAACAAAAGTGGGTTTGGAGCATTGTTGAGTTGCAATCTTGTCTTCTTCCAACTTATCCAACCCTAGGACTTCCATCATTGTGTTGGGACAGAACATTTTAACCTCTGACCGGATTTCATCCTTAAGACCACTGATAAAACAACTCCTCTAGAATTCATCAGACAATCCTTCTGTGTGATTGGCTAGTTTCTCAAATTATGTCTAATACTCTCTCACAGTGCCACTTTGACGATGTTTAGTGAGTGCTCTGGTGAAGTCATCAAAATCACTAGGACCAAATCGTTGCAAAAGGAGTTGGCAAAAATCTGTCCATTTTGGCTCATCATGAGCCTTGATGTACCAAAGATACCATTGAAGGGATTCCTGTTCCAAATGAAAGGATGCAAGTGGAAATTTTTGGACATCAAAAGTATTATGCAGACTGAAATATTGTTCTGCATGATAGATCCATCCAGTCGGATCAGTACCATTGAAGCAAGGAAATTCAAGCTTCGGACCACGGAAATTGCTGGAAGAAGAGAACCCATTGGCTGCAGAAGATTTTTGCTGTCGATTATTGTTCATGGCTGAATGCTGACGATGGAGGATGAGAAATTTTTCATCCAGATCTTGGAGTTTGGTTTGGATGGCTGCAAGTGCTTCCTCCATAGTTTTTTCTCCTGCGCGGGTGACAATCATAACGAGGAGGGTTTTTTTTTTTTTTTTTTGGAATGGATACAAAAACACAAACAAAAGCTTATTTAGTCAAGGGAAATTTGGATTTGGGAAAAACTTGGATGTGTAATTGGGGTTTGAGTAGGTTTTGGACACTTTATGATGGACAGGGAAGCAAAAAATGGGGGATTTCAGAAGCAGGGTGAAAGAATGAGAAAATTGGTCAAAGAGGGACAAAGAAGCAGAAATAGGGAATGAACACAGTGGCAAAATTTGGAGGCGAGTGGGTGAAAATTGAAAAAGTTATGGAAAACCCTAAAAATAGACAAATGTGAGATTTCTGGCTTTAGGAAGTAGAATTTTGGATAGGGTCCTCAGAAATTAAATATGCAAAATGAGATTGCAGGGGTGTCCAGGAAGTTTTAAGGGAAACGGAGTTAAAACAAGGGAGATATGGCCAAAAAACGACGTGGAGGTGATCGGCAACAAATGGATTTGAAAATATGCGAAATGGATCGAAAACGGCTGGATCTGAAACGGATTTCAGAATAGATCTGAAACGGCTGGATCTATAACAGCTTTCAAAATGGATCTGAAACAGCTGGATCTGAAATGGCACGGAAGTGATCGGCAACAATTCAGCTGAAAATAGATATGGACCCCGGGTATGTCTAGCTTCCTAACAGTTCAGGGGTTTCACTCGGCCACCAATGTTGTTTGATGGCTTGTGTATTGGGGCAGTACACCTCACTCCATGGCTCATGTAAAACTGATAACCGCTTTGCCACAAACAACAACTCTTGGTTTACCTCACGGGTGAGAACTAATCAATCAGGTAGGGGTCGTTGCCCTTTTCGTTGGAAGGTCCTCTCAATGTGCCAACTACTTCGTGGTTCATGTGGTACAAATCACAATGATTTTTAGGGTTTATGCCCAAGTAGTTCCCACAGTTAAGCGGATAGGGAGTATTCCTGTGAAAATCCTCACAGCAGATCTAAGAGATGATGTATACCTCACAAGAGTAATTATGATTAAGCAGGAAAATAGAAGAAGAGTGAACAATACAGTATAATGAGCAACAAAATAATATGGTACAGTAGAACTCAGATAGAAGCAATAATACTTCACACACACTAATTAATTAATCACAGTATGGAAAAATAAATAGTACAATGGTAGAGAGGATTCGAATGCCTAAGGTGGCAATTCGAATTAGCCTCTCAGAGTGATCATAAGATCAATAGAGTGTCATCGGAGCACAACTAGGTGTCCTCATGATAATCGAAGCACAACTGAAAGTCTTCATCATCATCAGTGGAGTCATCAATGCTCAAGTAACTGTCAACCATCAGTCAAACTAACTCTGGTAGGTGTAACTGAGTATAACTCAATGTAACTGACTGTAACTGAGTGACAACTGGACTGGTAGGTGAAGAAGGGTGAGTTGCTCCCTAAAATCAAGGAAGAAGGGCGCATTAAGCAAATGGAAGGCTATAACTAAATAGTGAGAATCTCCTAGGGGCTGGCTAACTGAGAGCTAGGTGTTGGACTGATGACTGGGATGCATGCAAACCCTAAAGGTGCATGCATGACTGAAAATGTAAATGATCAAAATACTGGTGGGACTAGGATGGAGTATAGGAATATCCTAACACCCCCCCTTAATCCATCCTGGGCCCTGGTAACTAAGACCAAAGGTCACCCAATACAATGAATAATAACAATCAATAAACCAGGGAAGTAGGAAAATTTCATGGGAAACATACCCCCTCCTCAAAAAATAGACTATAATACACACATAAAAATAAATGCTCCAAACTCAAGCATGTGTGATGCTTGGTCATATGTCTGGAGGTATCTTCTTCTTGGGAAGAGGTGGATCATGCTCAAAAAGCATGTGCTTGTACTTGCTCTTCATATCGAATGTGATGGAAACAAATCCAACAATATGAGAATGATCCTTGAACCTGTGATTCGAATCAGTTGAGGTAGGATCAAATCTGTGAAAGTGCATATAGTCTTTTGTCTTCTCCTTCGAACCACCATGGGTGAGATTATGCCAAAAATAACTATTACATGTTTGCTTGAAATCAAAATCAGATTTAAGACTTAAAAAACAATTTCTTGACATCTCCTTTGAACCAGCAGAGGTGAGATCAAAACTATCATATGCATGAGAAATTATCCCAAGCAGTAATTGCTTAGAATCCAAATTAGATCCAAGACTTGAATCATGGTTTCTTGAGATCTCCTTTGAACCATGAGAGGTGAGATCAAAACCAGTAGATGCATGAGAAATTATCCCAAGCGAATGGCAATGGCCATATTCTTCAATGACCTTCTAAAAGCATGGAATTATGATCATATAGTAGTATAAAAGAGGAGTTAGCTGGAGAGGAGCAAATGCATTACCTTCAAAAGCTGTTTTGACCTCCGAAATAATCATGTGATCATGATGCAAACCAACAGACTCTGGTGCAAGAGAGGATTTAGGACCTTCTGCAATATCTAGAGTGTGAGCTGGCACAGAAAAAGAAGAAAGTTTGAGCATGAGTGTAGAATCTGCAAGTTCTTTGTCAACAACTTCAATATGAGATGATACCGGTGCATGATCTGAGAGACCATCGAGAGGAGCGAATGCATCACTTTGTTTTCTTTCGAATGGGTTGGGACCAAGTCCTTCATTCTCTCTGACAAATTTTCCATCCAAGTGAGCCCATATCTCTTTTGGAGTCCATAACTCCTTTGGAGTTTCAACACCATTACGGTATTTGAATTGGAATCTCTGGCGTGCAAACAAAGAAAACATTATTGCTTGAAAGTGCATGTCACTTTTATTTATGAAGTCAATCTTCTCTTCACGGGATTCGAACTCTCTTTCAAAACAACAATCAAAAAGATCATGGATCTTCAAGTCTGCTATCATTCTTGGTTTCCATTCATCATAGTTGAGTGGATCAAGAGGAGTAATTCCTGATGAATACATAGAAGCTGTAGAGGACCTACAAAAACAATATAGAATAACTACAACTTCTACTGCTGTAAAAATGCAGAAACTGCTGCACTCAAAATATTGGTAATAACCTGCAAAAAACTCTCAAGAATGGAGACAAACAATACTCTCAACATGCTTTGATACCATGTGAAAATCCTCACAGCAGATCTAAGAGATGATGTATACCTCGCAAGAGTAATTATGATTAAGCAGGAAAATAGAAGAAGAGTGAACAATACAGTATAATGAGCAACAGACTAATATGGTACAGTAGAACTCAGATAGAAGTAATAATACTTCACACACACTAATTAATTAATCACAGTATGGACAAATAAATAGTACAATGGTAGAGAGGATTCGAATTCCTAAGGTGGAAATTCGAATTAGCCTCTCAGAGTGATCATAAGATCAATAGAGTGTCACCGGAGCACAACTAGGTGTCCTCATGATCATCGGAGCGCAATTGGAAGTCTTCATCATCATCAGTGGAGTCATCAATGCTCAAGTAATTGTCAACCATCAGTCAAACTAACTCTGGTAGGTGTAACTGAGTGTAACTCAATGTAACTAAGTGTAACCGAGTGTAACTGAGTGTAACCGACTATAACTGACTGTAACTAAGTGTAACTGAGTGACAAATGGACTGGTAGGTGAAGAAGGGTGAGTTGCTCCCTAAAATCAAGGAAGAAGGTTGCATTAAGCAACTGGAGGGCTAAAACTGAATAGTGAGAATATCTTGGGGGATAGCTAACTGAGGGCTAAGCGCTGGACTGATGACTGGGATGCATGCAAAATGCATGCAAACCCTAGAATGCATGCAAACCCTAAAGGTGCATGCATGACTGAAAATGTAAATGATCAAAATACTGGTGAGACTAGGATGGAGTATAGGAATATCCTAACAATTCCCAGATCCGAAGCTGCAACAGATGCGAAAAAAAAATTTGGCATAAAATTCACCCAACGAGCCCAAGAAAGTGCTCTAATACTAGATGTGAAGAACCTGCAACAATTAATTAATGAAAATACACGAGATAGCATAAATAATAGAACTCAGAATCGCTTTTATTGATCGTAGGCCACTTCGAGGGGGCAACCTCCTTTGAGCAAGTTCAATACAAATAACTTCACGGTACCTTCATTGGTCTCAATACAAACTTATATACTAAGTCTATGCACCAATACCATGGGTCAATACCATGTGTCAATACAAACCATGGGCCAATACAAATTATGGATCAACAATTACTACGGGACGACTTACAAAGCATATGCGTCCAAGAACAATAAGACAAACTATGGATCAACAAATACTACTGGACGACTTACAAAGCATATGCATCCAACAACAATATACTAACACAGTAAATAGAAGGGTTGACATGGGTTCCTAACAGAAACAACATTTTCGGTCAAAAGAGTGTCCATAGCATGGTAGTGAGAATAGTTGGACTACAAAAGTAAGCTGGAAAAACGGGAAATATTGATATTAAGTGTAAAAATAAAAGATGTAGGAGAACATGCATATTATAGTAATAAGGAAACATGTAGAAACAACCTCATAGATACTTTATTTTATTTTGAAATTTATATCATATGTTATTGAAAGAGTTAAGATGTGACAAAAGGTTGCAAAAGTATGTTATAAATATTTCAAGTTGACACTAATGGTATGAGGAAGAAATACTCCCTTCTATTAGACAAAGCTTCTAGGACTTCATAAAGAAGATCAATCACGAGTAGAAATGGTAAGAAAAGCTTTTGATAAGCCAATCTGAATAAATTTAGGTATAGGGATATTGTCAAAATGATAACATTCATGGTTTATTAGGTCTGGCTTGGCATTTCATAATAAGAGGTTCCTTTTACATTAGGCTGCTAATCATCTGCTCAAGCCTAAAAATGATGGTTAAAACAACGTGGTACATGACCAAAGGATGGTTCTTCCACTTAACATAGTGGCAACTCCAATATTTATGAGAACAAGATAGCATTGTTCATATACAAGATTCCTAAATAAAAATTTTAATTGCATCGAAAAGAGTTACAAACATCTCTCGAATCTCTCTCACACACTATCACAATGCACAGTGTACTAACAGAAATAGATTCTAGTTTCCAACAAAAAACACTAAAAAAGGCATCCCAAGTTAGTAGGAAAGATATATTGGTAAACAAAAGGAAATGAATATATACCAGTGAAGCACCCTTTCATCTGAAACCAACAAATAAATCACATCCATGATCAAATACTAGTGTTAAAGATTGAACATACAAGTAATACGAGTAAATAATTGACAGTGCACTGACAGAAATAGACTATATTGTCCAACAAAAAACACCCAAAAAGACAGCAGAACCTTGTTTGTAAATATTAAACAGGAACAGGGTAATTATAACAAGAAATATGACAGAGTTTATGACAGAAACAGACTCTAGTTTCCAAGAAAAAACACTAAAAAAGGCAGCACAATTCTGGGTAAATTTCCTTTGAGAACCTTTTTTTTAAATATTAAATAGGAATAGTTAGAACAAGATAGGATTGTTCATATACCAGATGCCTAAATTAAAGATTAATTTTCTCGAAGGCCTAACTTTTATAGGAGACAAAAACTGTTGCGGTGCAAATTATATGCCCAAGTTAGTAGGAAAGATATATTAGTAAACACAAGGAAATGAATATATACCAGTCAAGCACCCTTTCATCTGAAACCAGTAAATAAATCACATACCTGATAAAATACTAACGTTAAAGATTGAACAGACAAGTAATACGAGTAAATAAATAACAGTGCACTGACAGAAAATCACTATAGCGTCCAACAAAAAACACCCAAAAAGACAGCAGAACCTTGTTTGTAAATATTAAACAGGAACAAGGTAATTATAACAATAAATATGAGTTTGGTTTGAGAGGAGAACCTTGTTTTTTAATAGAAAACAAGAACCTTTGGCTCCTCAACAGGGTCGTTTCTCTATAAAAGAGGAACAAATTGATGGTGATTCGCATGCTGAGAAAAAAATTGAGATGATGTCACAATAACAGTAGCAAACAACAAAACAATCACAGAGCCTTTACCCGTCGAATTTTATAAACAATTAAGAGTGAAGGAGGTGCATCAGTGTCTCAGCACATTTAACCATTGTTGCATTGAAATTTGTTCTACTATCTCCACAGTATAAAATGTACAGGAGGTCCAATCCGTCAAATCTAGATATACATCGATAGGCAGAAGTCGGTACTACTGAACCAAATTTCATAAATTCGTGATGGATTAAACCCAAAGAAATGAATGTTCACATGGGTGATGTTCACATGGGTGACCTTATGGAAGGTGGTTCAATGTCCAATCCGTCATTGAATGCTCAAGTTTCTAATAAAAAATGTAGATCTCATAAGATTTTTCCATGCAGAGCTACACCGCCTGCTTAGACTGCATCAACCCAAATGCTGGCAAGTTTGGTTGTATTTGTGCGCCGAGACGTATTGGTAGCGACTGTTTCGAAGTGGATGTCATGTTGTACCCAAAACCTGTCGGGTTGAATTGTCAAAGTCGAGCCACAACTGGTCGAAGAGGAACCTGTCGAGTTTGTTGGATTGTCAAAGTTTAATGGAGACTTGTCGAAGGTGAACCTGTCAAGTTTGCAGGTTCTGATTCAACAACTTTCAACTCGACCAAACCCGACAGGTTCCGGTTTGAAACACATACAACAATTCGACGAATTCGGCAACCTTCGACATTTTCATGACATCGACCTTGTGCGTCAAATGTTGTTGGGATGTCTGAGTTAGAAGAGTTGCATGATGTGAACGTGGAAGAGCTGCGCGACCAACCGCGACAAGTTGTTGGCTTCAAGTAGTTGATATAGTAAGATCAGTTGATCAATGATTACAGTCGGTCGATTAAGAGTGTCTTCGAAATTCAATTAACGAAAGTAAGCAACACAAGGTCGACCTGGTAAAAAAACATTTCGTACCCAGAACCTGTCGAGTTGAGTTGTCAAAGTTGAGCCGCGACTGGTCCAAGAGGAACCTGTCGAGTTTGTTGGATTGTCAAATTTTAATCGAGACTTGTCAAAGGTGAACCTGTCAAGTTTGCAGGTTCTTTTGTTTCGAATCGGAACCTGTCGGGTTTGTTGGATTGTCAAAGTTTAATCGAGACTTGTCGAAGGTGAACCTGTCGAGTTTGCAGGTTCCATTTCGACAACTTTTAACTCGACCAAACCGAACAGGTTTCGGTTCGAAACACATACAACACTTCGACGAAACCGGCAACCTTCGACATTTTCATGACATCGACCTTGTGCGTCAAATGTTGTTGGGATGTCCGAATTAGAATTGTGCCCGATATGAACATGGAAGAGCTGCGCGACCAACCGCGACAAGTTCCTGGTTTCAAGCGGTTGATATAGTAAGATTAGTCGATCAATGATTACAGTCGGTCAATTAAGAGTGTCTTCGAAATTCAATTGACAAAAGTAAGCAACACAAGGTCGACCTGGTAAAATCTTTGCATGGCAAAAGGTCGAGTCGATAAAAGAATAGCCCGTAGGAAATTGTTGTTGGCAAATTCTTATGCAAAAAATTAGCAACATCCTCAACTTGAACAGGGCGTGCAAGCGATCTTGCAGGATTCAACATACAAGTTTTTCAATTATGTGGCCTTGGTTTTAGTATATTCTTCAAATCCTTCGTCATGGTCAGCTAATTCGTCAGCAACAGGAACCTCTCCAACGATTTCGAACAAGTTTCTTCTTTAATGTCCTTTTGTACCTACTGCAAGTAATTTCTCAGAGGTCTATGCTATAACTACGGGCTAGGAGCATCCACGCGACACGATTCCATTCGCTCTATAAGCGAGGAATCTAATGACGTGGAAGGTTACGCTTCTCCGTGGTGAAACGCCTATGACGTAAATATTTACATCACTTACTTATTAAATACTAAACTTAAATATAACTTGGGTAGTTGGAAGGAATGATTGTTATCCTCACATTAAATTCTTGTAAGATTATATAATTAAAATATTTAATTTTTTATACAATTAAAATATTTACATCTCTTACTTATCAAATACTCAACATAATTGCTATTAAATAAATGTGTCATCGTATTGTTAAAAAAAAAAATTATATATCTTTTAATTTTTCTTTACAACAATATTTCTTTTAAAATGTACTTGTCGTTCAACTAAAAATATTACTTTTGATTGTTTAGTCAAATATTCAAATTTTAATAATTAATCTAAATTATAAATTATAAATTAAAAAAATTTCGAAAACAAACTGACTTGGCGTCTTTACAATGATTGCAGTGAGTTGGCGTCTTTTCTCAAAATCCGTTGTATGAAGACCATTCATGCACGTTTCCCTCTTTTTCTTTCCTTAATTGAATCCAATTAATGGATTTTCTTTGGCTTTGTTTTAGTCTATGCAAGAACTAAATGCATTTCACCATCTAATGATCATAAAGGGACAAACTAAATGCATTTCACCATCTAATGATAGTAAAGGGACATTTTCCCTTGGCGTAATTTAAATTACTTTTTCATCCTCCCTACAAAATACTTAGGTGAGAAATTTAAATTACTTTTTCATCCTCCCTACAAAGTTAGGTGAGAAAAATGACAATGGAGATGACAACTCTTGCTCATTTTTGTATCAATATTAGTGTCACACTTGCTCATTTTTGTATGGCAGGATCATGTCTACAATCGATGGGATGAAATAGCCTTATACCTTAGGTGTCACCATATGATGATTCATTATTTAGTGATTACTACTTTTCAAAAATTTAGCTTAAGAATATTTTTCCTTCAACAAAGAATCTACTACATGACTATGCTTCAAAGAAACCCTATATTAGAAGGAAACATATTCATAATCTAGTAGTTGTGTTCAATTATGGTTCACGCTCTCTTAACACTTTTATTTTGAATACTTTTGGTTAAATCATCCTATATGTATATTGAATCGAAATGGTTCATTATATAATTTGTCATTTATTTTGGTAATTTTTTGGGTGGAAAAATTAGAAGTATTGGATTATAGGTCTTACTTTGATGATTTCGAGTCCAGAAACTTTTGAAACTCATTTGATGCCTTAAATAGTCATTTTGGGGATCAAAACTTTCAATATTAGCTCAAAGCTCCTTAACATTGTTCTACACATCGAGACTTTCCAATGGTGAAAAAATTACCTCAATTGGAGTTTGAAATTTGTATGTGGAATGTAGGCCTCTTGCAAGTTGGCCTATCCTATTGACTATCATGATACTGAATGGATGCCATGTCAAATTCCATTACTCACACATGTGGAGCTAGTCATGTGTGAACTTTCAAGAATATTCTAGAGGGTCCAAACCCTAACACTAATTGGGGGCCAAGGCATGCAAAAGCCTAATCATAACCCTATATGGCTACCAAACTATGTTAAATACTAGGCCACCAGAAAAGGAAGAGATTTCATTCTCATTGTATTGTTTATTGTTCCATAATTGAGCTGAGCACCTAGGAGTGGAATATTAAGCATAACGGAAGAAGTAGAAGATCTTTTAATCTTCATTCCGGCTATAGTTCCATGGAAACTCTTGAGTGAGTGCATTTTCTTTGTACTTTCATTTCATGACTAAAAAGAAGAGACTAAGAGTATATGATCTAGAATTATGTGAAAACGAAATGAAAGAGCATATATAGAACTGCATACATAGATATATTGTAGGAAACACAGTGATACAGTAAACTCGAATTGTATTAACTGAATGAAATAGAACATACTGTAAAATAAAAGCAGCTAGAATGCTAGTAACTTTATCTCTAAGGAGAGATGTGGCGGCTACACTCGTTTGTGACAAGTTAATTACAAAAGAATCCTAAAGGGCCTTTTTACCATAAGCATGAAGGAAAAAACCCTAAAAATACAAGAACCTAACCATCAAAAGATTTTCGAGCCCCGAGGTGGTTAGTTGATACATCAAATTCCCGAGGGCATAACTTTTGCATAGTATCTCTCACTTGGTAGCCTGTTGGAAAGGTATAACTGAGAAGTGCACATTTCACTATCCAAACCTGCCTTTGAAAATGACTAGACTGTATCATTGCCAAAAAACGGTGTTTAGGACCTCAAAATGGACCTGGAATTTTAGGACCTAAAAACCATAAAAACTACCAAACTGGAAAAAAATGTTTTGAGCTATGGAATAGCTGGGCAGCCACCAATATCCATATGGATCAGTATAGGCCTCACCTTCTAGCTAGGATTTTCCCATGTTGGGTTTTCCTAGGGTCCATATTGTGTTCATTGTGTTGATGTTGTGTTATTTGCTTTCATTCTTTCAAGCAGATTCATTTTATTCAATATTTCATGTATTAAGCTAGTGACAATTAATATGAAGATCTAAAACAATATACAACATAAATAAGATATTTTAATAATATTGTAAGATTTATTGTGATGAACTATTGTGGACCAAATTCCCCCAAAAAAACATAAAAATAGAAAGAAGAAATCCATGCATTAGAGTGAAATAAAGATAATGAATAAGAAGCCTCTTCAAGGGGGGACCTCCTTATACAATATATCAAATGCATAAGATCATATGATATCTAAAACTAGGTATACTTGGCATAATGACCTTTATGTGTTCTAACGGTTGTTTTCAGAATGTCCTCTTACCTCATTATGATTTGATGATATCTAGAATGGAGATCCAACTTGGTAAATAAAATTTATCCTTGCAATTAATCAATTATAGAAATAGAAAACTTATATTCAATGGCAATCCCATTGAGCTCTCTATAATATGGACACATACACCATGAACCTTAATTTTAAAAACCATCACCACCAGTGTAGAGAATAATTTAGCTAGGATTAATGATGCCAACATCTAAATTTTCTCAAACCATAATCTCAATTCACTCTTGTGTGCATATGGATACCTGCATGTTGATGTATATGTAACTTTGAAATATATTTCACCTATGTATTTCATATATGTATATTGTACTCCTATAGAGATGGTATTATTCCTCTATACGGAAGTGTTTGTATTCCTATAGAGATGTTATTATTCCTCTATACGGAAGTGTCATCATTTATATTGTAAGTGTTGTAACTTATACTTGATGGGTTATTAGACCACCCTGTTGGGGGTCAACCATGTGGGTCAAAGGGTTATTAGACCACCCTATTGGGTGTCAGCCCAGTCAGTATTGTGTTATGTGGTTAAGTTGAGGCCGACCTAGTAAAGGTTATTAGGCAAGTCAAGTCAAATATAAATAGAGTGCGGGAGGCACTCTATTTCATCATTCTATTCTCACACACACTCTTGGAGAGTGGCGCACTTGTGGAGGAGGAGAAGCTGTTGCTAGGAGATGTCTATCTCTTATGCTTGGGATTTATCATTTCTCTATCTATCTCTGAGGAAGTTATTGGGGTTTTTCACCTTTATGGTTTTCCCCAAGTAAACTCTGTCTCTTGTGTGCTTGCATTATTGTGTCCATGATTGATATGCTGTAGATATGCTGTACATGTTGTTCTCTCAGTTAAGATTCTAGATCAAATTGAAGTAAATTCTGAAAAACTAACATGGTATCAGAGCTAGCCTGAAAGAAGGCATGGTATGACATGTATGACACTTGTTGCACTTGCGATGCTAGGGCTTGATATAGCAAAAACCAGTCATCGTAGAAATTTCGTTATAAATCCATTTTGGAGAATGTTTCGGATCTGAAACTTTTATAGGTCGAAGACCAGATCCCCATGTACCCTTTTTCCAAAGGAAAACTTCTAATTCGTTGTACTTTGTGTTTTATGATATGTACAATATAGGGTTTCTGCCTCTTCCAGATCTGAGTCATAAACAGGTGACCTACGAAAAAAGGTCATAACTTGGGCTAGGAAGCTCCAAATGAAATTTCGTAAAACGTGATAGGTAGTGCACAAACTGTACTTTCTCAGGTAACATTTTCAGAGACCGAAATGGAATCAGTGGCACGTGGAATTCCGTACAAGTTCGATCTCCTGTTTTATCCCATAAACAGGTCACATTGCGACACTTAGCATAACTCTCTCTCAGAGAATCCATTTGAAGTCAAACCTATGGGGTTGGAAAGATGACAGGTCAGGATACCACAGAAAAAATGTTTAGACCCTTTGGATTGGAATGTTCATAGTTACACCAGAAACAATCAGGTGCATATTTCTGTCAAAACAGAATTATTTTTTGAGCACCTACATTCATGGCTCCGAGAATTAGGGTTTCGGAGAAAATTGGAATTTTTGTAATCAGAGACAACGGCTGAATGCTACTCATCAAAATAGAAATTTAGAGACCAATATCAAATTTTTTGGTTGGGCAGAAGGCCGGGCTTGATCAAACCCAAGTTCGGGACTTTGATCGGAAAAGTGGAAAATTAGGGCTTCTGCAAAAGTTGGAATTTTTGAAGTATGTGACCACGGCTGGAAGCTCCCCAGAAAAATCGAAGTTTAGAGCTTTGGATCGAACCTTTTGGTTGGGAAGAAGGGTGGGATTTGTCAAACCCTAGTTCGGGATCCTGTCTAGAAGATCCGGAAGTTTCAAAGGAAATTTTGAGGGGTGAAACTTTGCAGTTTTCAAATTCTGAGTATACCGGTTTGATCAGCTCATCAAGGCGCATCTTTCTATCCTTTCATAAGTTTGAAATTCAAAGTTTAAATTTTTAGGGTTTCTCTGACAAACCCTAATCCAGCTCCAGATCTAGTTCCTGCAAATCAAGTGGATTGGGTTAATCCTAGAAGAGAATGGATTGGTCACCTGCATAAGTGAAGAAGTTTCAGAGGGATATGAGGCTAAGGCCTTACATAAGAAGATTACAAGCAATCTCGACAGGTATGACTTATCCAGGTATGTTTCAAGATTTGTTCATGATTAATTTTATGTAATGTTTGTCTTCATATTATTACAGTTAGTACAATCTTGATTAAATTTAGACTTGTATCACCTTAATAAAATTGTGAATGCATGATAGAAGATATTCATTGATTAGGGTGTTGACACTTATGATTGTACTAATGCATTATGGTGTTGTATGAGGTTTATGTTGTCCGCCAACATGAAAGGTACACCAAGAAAGGAAAATCATGTTCTAGCTCAAGAACATATGATCATGGTGACATGAAGACAAAGATTCATCCATTGTCATGGATCACTTAGAATATCTATTAATTACGAGGTATGTATAACTTGGTTCTATAATGGTTAACCTATGAGATATGCAGGTTACTAGCACAAGTCATTGAAGAGAACAAGAAGACATCATGTGGGTATGTTAGACATAACTAGCTAACATACTAATCCAGGTATGTTTTTCCTATATCAAGTTAGAATCCTACCTTGTGATAGGATCTCTTATAGAAGTATACATGGCATGATTGATAATGATTATTCATAGGTTTGAATAAACATGGGTGTATGCATATTATGTTTCTTACCTTAATTGATGATATGACTAACCAAAAGAGTCATGAAAGTATAGGTTTGAGTAATCACGGGTTTAGGCATATTATGTTTCTTACTTTAATTTATGATATGACTAACCATAAGAGTCCTTGAATACTAATGCTTATTATTTCTGTTTGAAATGATCATAACTATACATGCTTAAGATTATTGTGTTTTGATAGTATTGAGAATATACTAATAAATATATGATTATGTATGAGATATCGAGGATATCACAATAATGATACTTGTAAGCATGCATAGTGATCGAGGATGGATATAAGTTCAAGGACAAGTAATCCAGGAAGCAAAGATCAAGAGGGAGCACACTCTAGTAGTTTCTGCAAGGATGCAGATATTCAGAGGGATTCGACCACTTCTCACAATCTACATCAGAATGGAGTTGTAGAAAGGGAGTCCACCCTACAACCAAACAAAGATAAGTATTTGAATTGTCATTTCTTGCATATTTGTTTGTTTAAATAATATTGTTCAATGATGTCTATGCTTATGTTCCTAGACTTAGGGTGTGTATTATGCATATTAGAATAATTGCATTAATGAACAGTATACTACTAATATGCATGTGATGGGTAAATGGCCTATGGCACTGTACAACATTCCATTGCTACTTATCTAGAATGAAACCTCTTTGCTGACATGTTGGGAGTAGTGCAAACTCTTAACAATGTTCTAGTAGAGATTGGAAGGCATCTAGAAAGTTACAGGATATGGATAAATGTTGTATTGAAGCATTGGCTAAAGATAATTGCATGACTGCATGACATATTTCTTCAGATGTAAGAATTTGTTCTGAAAACTATGAGATGTTTCTAATCATGCAATTTAACTTGTTTTGTAGGAAAGATCGTATACCATCACTTACAAAAGAAGGACTACAACATTTGTTCAACAACAAAGTTATCTATTGAAAATATTGAAGATATTGAAGTTCCCAGGATCTGGGAAGAATACCATGATCGAGGAGTACCAGTCGATCATGAAGATATTTGGGATGCAGTCCGAAGACCTGAAGAGAAGTCTGTAGTGACTTCCAAGTGGATCTACAAGATCAAGCATGCTGCAGGTGGAAGCATAGAGACTTTTTCTCCTGTAGCCAGATCCACTTCCATCAGATCAGTACTTGCTCTGGCTGTAGTGATGAAATGGAAGATACACCAGATGGATGTCAAGACATCTTTCTTGAATAGTGTAGTCGAAGACGAAGTGTATGTGGAGCATCCACTCTGGTTTGAGACACATGACCGAGAGTCACATGTGTACAAACTGAAGAAAACCCTGTATGGTTTGAAACAGGAAGCCAGGACCTGGTATGGCAAGATAGATGGCTTTCTATCCAGTTTGGGCTTTACCAAGAGTAAAGCGGATTCCAACCTTTACTACAAGGTTGAGGAGGGAAATCAAGTGATACTACTATTGTATGTGGATGACCTGTTTGTAACAGGTGAGGATAGATTGATTGCCGACACGAAGAGGAAGCTTGCTGCCGAGTTCGAGATGAAGGACTTGGGTGTGATGCACTACTTTCTTTGTATGGAGGTGTGGCAGAGTATAGATGGAATCTTCCTTGGACAAGGGAAGTATGCTGTGGAGATCCTGAAGAGGTTCGGGATGATGAACTGCAAGGCCATGGCCACACCTATGGAATCGAACCTGAAGCTTCTGTGTGATGCTTCATCTGATCCGGTTATTGTGACTGTGTATCGTCAGATGATTGGGTCCTTGATGTAGCTGATGAACACGAGACCAGATATCTGCTTTGTGGTGAACACATTGAGCCAGTTCCTGACAGATCCCAGAGGTTCACCTGGTTGTTGTAAAGCATATTCTGAGGTACCTCAAGGGTATGGTTGACTATGGGCTCAAGTATGATGCGAATCAAAAGTTTAACCTGCAGAGTTATGTTGATTCAGATTGGGCAGGCAGTGCTACAGATAGGAAGAGCACTTCTGGGTGCTGCTTCAGTATGGAATCAGGTGTGATCTCTTGGTTTTGCAGGAAGCAGTCCTGCGTAGCACTGAGTATAGCCGAAGCAGAGTATGTTGCAGCTTGTTCGGCTAGTTGTGAGGCAGTATGGCTCTGGAAGTTACTGTCTGAGTTATTTGATCTCCCACTGGAGGCTACTGGTATCTTTTGTGACAACCAAAGTTGTGTGAAGCTATCTAAGAACCCGGTGTTCCACAACAGATTGAAACACATTGAGATCAAATATCACTATATCAGGGATATGGTGTAGAGAGGAGCAGTGAAGCTCCTGTATGTTGCGACGGAAGAGCAGGTTGCAGATATGTTGACGAAACCACTAGCTATAGTGAAGTTTGAGTACTTCAGATAGAGGCTTGGTGTTCTTCATATTGACGACACTTCGAGGAAGAAGTGATGGACACATTTGCAGGATCCATTCCAAGCATGGTGAGAGGAGGATCCTTCCCATGGCTGTGGATATAAGCACTGTGTGATGAGTATCAGGACGATGCTCCAGTTACTGCTCTGTATGCAACATGTTGGATGCTTGTTATGATCAGTTGGATCATGTATATGTATATGCATCATGTTGGATGTTTTTTATGATCAGTTGGATCATGTATATGTATATGCATCATGTTGGATGCTTGATATGATCAGGTGGATCATGTATTTGTATATGTATCAGGTGGATACATTGTGTGATCAAGTGGATCATGTATTTGTGTATGTATCAAGTGGATGCATTGTATGATCAGGTAGATCATGTACTTATGTATGATAAGGTAGATCATGTACTTATGTTGTATCAGGTGGATGCATTATGTGATCAAGTAGATCATGTGCTTATGTATGTATCAGGTGGATGCATTGTATGATCAAGTAGATCATGTACATATGTATGTTTCAGGTGGATGCATTGTATGATCAGGTAGATCATGTACGTATGTATGATCAGGTAGATCATGTATTGATGTATGTATCAGGAGGATGCACTATATGATCAGGTAGATCATGTATGATGATATGTATCAGGTAGATACTTCGTATGCATCAGATAGTGAACAGGATGATCACAGATGATGAGCTTCAAGATGTTGCTCCAGATGATACACATCAGGTTGATGTTATGATGATGATCAGGTTGATCATGTGATGATGTACATTAGGATGATGTATGGTGAGTATCGGTTTGATACTCTATGGCCGTGGGCAGGTTGTGCAGGTAGCATAGAAAAGGTCCTTTAAAATCCAAACAGGTAGAGTGGTGTGCTCGTAACATCCTAGGATGCTCTATCGAGATCCAAACAGGTAGAGCGGTGTGCTCGTAACATCCTGGGATGCTCTGAGTATGTTTTGCTACAGTTTCGCATAGAAAAGATCCTTTAAAATCCGGACAGGTAGAGCAGTGTGCTTGTAACATCCTGGGATGCTCTATCGAGATCCAGACAGGTAGAGCGGTTTGCTTGTAACATCCTGGGATGCTCTGAGTAGGTTTTGCAAAATTTCACATAGAAAAGATCCTTTCAAATCCAGACAGGTAGAGCGGTGTGCTCGTAACAGCATGGGATTCTCTATCGAGATCCAGACAGGTAGAGCGGTTTGCTCGTAACATCTTGGGATGCTCTGAGTAGGTTTTGTGAAGGTCAACATGTAACAAATCCTGGGGGATCCGATAGGTTGAGCAGTGTGCTTGTAATCAGTCCTAGGATGCTCTTTTGAGGTTTTGTTGAGGCACATAATCAGTCCCGAGTATTCCACAGTATGGCTAGTAATGACGAAGACCTACAGGTGGTGGGCCTACATCCAGTTTGAAAAAGGATTGGCTCTGTAGTACTTCCTATGACGAGTAGATTCAAAGATTGATTGAGATAGTAGCAGCAGTGATGATGACGATGATTCGTTGATTATGATCCAAAGAAGAAGACTTGTGCTAGCAGATCTGTATCAAGAAATACCTTCCTAGTTAAGAGGGAGTGTAGATGTATATGTAACTTTGGAATGTATTTCACCTATGTATTTCATATATGTATATTGTACTCCTATAGAGATGGTATTATTCCTCTATACGGAAGTGTTTGTATTCCTATAGAGATGTTATTATTCCTCTATACGGAAGTGTCGTCATTTATATTGTAAGTGTCGTAACTTATACTTGATAGGTTATTAGACCACCCTATTGAGGGTCGGCCATGTGGGTCAAAGGGTTATTAGACCACCCTATTGGGTGTCGGCCCAGTCATCATTGTGTTATGTGGTTAAGTTGAGGCCAACCTAGTAAAGGTTATTAGGCAAGTCAAGTCAAGTATAAATAGAGTGCGGGAGGCACTCTATTTCATCATTCTATTCTCACACACACTCTTGGAGAGTGGCGCACTTGTGGAGGAGGAGAAGCTACAGATAGGAGATGTCTATCTCTTATGCTTGTGTTGTATCATTTCTCTATCTATCTCTGAGGAAGTTATTGGGTTTTTTCACCTTTATGGTTTTCCCCAAGTAAACTCTATGTCTCTTGTGTGCTTGCATTATTGTGTTCATGATTGATATGTTGTAGATATGTTGTACATGTTGTTCTCTCAGTTAAGATCCTAGATCAGATTGAAGTAAATTCTGAAAAACTAACACTGCAAGATCTAATGTTGGGTGGTACACTTCCTAATTGCAAGTGAATAGCATCATTATGATCTCAAGCAGGTAGAATACCTTTAGGCATCTCTTCAAATACCTTGAAATGATTGTGGACAACTCTTTGGAGATCCACGAGAGTAGAGGCTCTAGATGTTTGAACATCTAGTGACCACAATTGTGTAATTACACCATGTTGTCCCATTTTTAGCAATCTTGTCATGATGTTAGAGATTATCACTTTAGAGGGTTTCCTAGGATACCTTTGAGTTCAATGTCCTTATATTCAAAGGAGAATCTCATGAAAGGTAATTGAAAAGTAAGAACCATGGTTCCCAATGATTGTAACCATTGGACCCCCAATACAACATCAGCAACACCCATTTGGATTGCTTTCATTGGACTATCTAATAAATAATCCCACATAGTAAGCTTAATACTATGTCATCATTTACAATCATTACTTGAAACTTTAGTGCTCGATATATAAAGCAATTGTGAAGTTTGGCTAATTTTAAATTAATGAAGTTATGGGTAATACCAAAATCAATCAACATTGTTACATTTTACTTTTTGATATATCCTTCTACATTGAGAGTTTGAAGAGTAATAATTCCAACCAATGCATGACAATA
This sequence comes from Larix kaempferi, assembly GCA_027924585.1. NCBI lineage: Eukaryota > Viridiplantae > Streptophyta > Pinopsida > Pinales > Pinaceae > Larix > Larix kaempferi. Next base: position 6,299,304 of record BSBM01000792.1, read on the forward strand.
TATGGTTGGAGTAGTATCTTCTAGTTCTATATCTTGATATTGTTCCAGTTCTTGATCCTCTTCCTCTTCACAATCTATGAAGAATAATTTCTTCTCACTACACTTATGCCGTTTGTTGTACTTACTATCACAATTGAAATATAGTCATTTTTCTCTTCTTTCATCCAATTGTTGATGTGTCAACCTTGTAGGTTGAGTGAGGTTAGAAATGAGAACATTTCTCTCTCTATAGGTACTAGTGGCATCTCTTCTAGTATCCATATTTTGACTTTCAAATTTTCTTGCCGAACTAAAAGCATGTTCCAATGACTTGGGTTTAAAGAGATGTACATCATGTTTATGCTCTCCTTTAAGGTTCCCATAAAGAGATCCAACAAATTATCCTGTAGTATGTTCTTCACTCTAAGAATTCACTTCTGAAAGTGCTTAATGTGATTTGTAACTAGACCTCTTTTTTTGGGATTTATCAAGTCACTAAAGAAGGTGTTTCTCTTAATATCCCCATAATGTGCTATCAATTCATCCATCCATACAAACCAAGAGACAATATAGTTAGTTATACATTCACAAAGACATTGGTACGACACAAATTTGTCACGTCCCCTCCCACAAAACCGATCGGCGGAAGGAACATGATCGATATGCTGGGTGCTAAGATTCACCTCTAAGGTCATATTATCAAATTCATGAACATTTAAATGTGTGTGCAATGAATATTAAAAATACACAGCGAAATTAAAATCAATTACACATACACGGCATGCATGTATCAGCATGTTCATCATAGGAATAACAATAAATGCATGCACATAAATATACTCATCTTATGTTATTCACAGGCATTAAATTGCAACAATTCAAATTGGCTCATTCATTCAATTTAACATAAGAAAACAGTCACTCATAATACATAAATGTTGGCATAATTAAAAAAACATTGAACACTTATCTTTTAACTGAAAATTGTCCCAACAACTAATCATAAAAGAGCAACGTTCAACCCAACCATAGGTCTCTGTCCATCCTATATTACTTCAGCTAAGTGACCACCCCCGAGCTGGTATATGCATCCACTAAGGAGGAACTACTCAGGTTCACTCACAGCCACAGGCATAATCACTCATGCTAAGCCAGCACACAGTTGGGTTTTTCAAGCATGCAGGGAGATAGGGAAGAAGAATGCTAAGCCAATGAACTCAACCACAAAGCTACAGGCATCTCAGTTGATATCAAATAGCCTTGGAACTCACAATACCTATTACACACAACACAAGGAAGGTCCCCTTCTCTACTACACATACCCTCAAACACCCCTTCCCTCTAGTGCTCTTCAGGGTGGGGATAGAAAGGTCTTGCTTCTAGATCCACATAGATTATTTCCCTCACTGGGTTTATCAATCAATTTCGGCCTCTAATCTCTTTCCCAATTTGTTTCGTTCTTGGATTTATCCAAATTCTGACCATGTGACTCCCAAAAAATGGAATTAAATTTCCCGGCTCCCAAATCTGAGGTTTTCTATCGATTTTTTTGGAATTTGGCATTCTCAAATTCGCCCCAGGGTTTATATCTATGGATTTCGCTGCTCACAACAAATTCTGGGCATTTTTTACACTCGAAATCGTGGCTTCTTTCCTGGTTACAATTTTTGAAATTCTTCACTGCTGGGAATGCATAATGGTTGAGAATTGATGTCTGGTTCCTCAACAATGGAATGGGGATGATGGAAAAATGAATTTCTATGAGGAAGTTAACTTTTGGGCCAACTAAACTGAGCCCATAACCTTCCCTACAAATTTATGAGCTTTCCCATGCTTCATTAATTGCATGAGTTGATTTCTCAATTGCCTCTTCCTAACATAATTAAATTTCAGCATACTAGTCAAGATGGGTTCTCAAAATGACACTTGGAAACAAAGGATTGAACCCCCAACCCCTCATCTCTCCCTAGTGGATACATTCAACCCCTTCATTTTTAGTTGATTCCATAGCCAGTTCTTGGAATTTTATTTACATCATAAATATTTACATGATTTTATAATTCCCATGGTTTACCAACACATGGTTCACAAAATATAAAATACTTTCCTTTACAAGTTGTTCGTTCTCTAGCAGGGCTTTGGCCTTTAGCATGGATAATTTTAAGGACCCATGCTTATTCAAAAGTGTATAAACCTTGGCGAATCTTACCAATTCTTAATATGTCAACTATAAAATATTTGGCGATATTTTTCTAAAAATATTTCAATTTCCAAGGATTTTATATAGTTTATATAATAATTTGGCAATTTTTAGAGTGAAAAAAATTTACCCCATCAAAATTGGGCGAAATGGGGCTTCAAAAAATGCAAATTGGAGAATCGTTTTTTGGAAAAATAGCCCATGGGTAAATTTCGCCCCTAAAATTATCCTTGGCCTTAAGATCCACGCTATGAACCATAGATTGCATATTTACAATATTTACACATTAATCCAATCATTCCAAAGGTCAAAATGGGGGTATTACATTCCCCTACCCCTTAAAACAACACCATCATTCGTGTTTCGAAAATTGAACAAAAATGGGTATGCCTCTTTCATGGAATCCTCCAACTCCCATATAGCCTCATCGAGACCAAGGTGTTTCCATTGCACCTTTACCTATCTGATGGATCGATTCCAAAGGAATGTTACTTTCTTATCAAGGATGTGAATGGGTTCCACTTGGAACTCTCCCTTGGTTTCCACATATATCACATTCCAATCGATTATGTGATTATGATCATGTACATACTTCTTAAGCAAATAAACATGAAAAACATTGTGAGCTCTCATGTTAGAAGGAAATGCAATCCTATATGCAACTGGTCCTATCCTATCAAGGAATTTGAAGGGTCAACAATATCTCGGTGCCAACTTAACACAACTTCCCAAATTTAGGGAACTTCTTCTTGGCTTTACTCTTAAATAAACATAATCCCCAATTTTAAATTCCTTGTGCACTCTTTTTAAATATGCATAACTCTTATACATGTATTGAGATGCCTTTAAATTTTTCCTAATCTTAACAATTTCTTGTTCCATTTCCTTGAGAATTTCTAGTCCAAGCACTACCGTGTTCATTGGGTTATCCCAATTCACTGGAGTTATGTATCCATTTCCATAAAATGCCTCAAATGCACTCATTCCTAATTATGTTTGATGTCCATTTGTATGCAAATTTTACCAAGTGTAGGTAATCCTCCCATTTGGATGGTTTGTCCATCACATACAGTCTCAACATATCATCAAGAACTTGATTCACCCTCTCGGTTTGACCATCTGTTGAGGATGATACGCTTTACTAAAATTCAATTCAATTCCCAACTCGTAAAATAATCCTTTCCAAAAATTGGATGTGAACTTTGCATCTCGATCGAAAACTATTGCTTTGGGTAATCCATGCAATTTGAATAATTCCTTCAAGAAGATGTTCTCTATTTCACTTGTTTCATAAGTGGAATTGATTGGAATAAAATGAGCTTCCTTAGAAAGCTTGTCCACCAGAACCATAATTGAATCATGCTTCCTCACTATCATTAGAAAACCTGTTATAAATTCCCTAGAAATTATTTCCCACTTCCATTCTGGAATGGGAAAAGGTTGCAACAGTCCCGCTGGATGTTGATGCTCTACCTTGACTTGTTGGCAATTTTGACACCGAGCAATGTATTCTTCTATAACTTTCTTCATTCCATGCCAAAATTATTGCTTCCTTGTTGTTTTTATTGTCTTTTGATATCCTGGATTTCCAAAGTATGACATTTGGTGAATTTCATCCATTACCACCTTCTTCAAGTCTCTTTTCTAAAGAAGAATATCATCTTCTCCGAGCTGGTACCCTTCACATTTTTCATCTAATTTTCCCTGCTGCAATTTCTCTTTTACGTGAAGATAAGTTTCATCGTTATTTTGGGCTTCAAGAACCCTTGTTCTCAAATCTAATTTGCAAATGCTTAATGCTGTTAAATGGAATTTTCTGCTAAGAGCGTCGGCAACTTTATTTTATTTCTCTTTTACATGTTTGATTTCAAAATAAAACTCACATAGTAATTCCATCCATCTTACTTGCTTGGCATTTAATCTTGGTTGATCAAACAAATATTTTGAGCTCATGTGATCGGTTCTAAGCTCAAACCTTATTCCCAACAAATAATGTCTCCACATTTTGGGAGTATGTACTATAGTTGCTAATTCTAAATCACGAGTTGCATAATTCTTTTCATGCTCTTTTAATCTTGACTCATAACAAATCACAAATTCTTCTTGCATAAGCACTCTACATAATCCTTCAATGCAAGCATCTGTGAACACTACAAAATATTTCTTTGGGTCTACAATCTTCAAAACAGGAGCACTAGTGAGTAACTTCTTCAGCTATTGAAATATTTCTTCACATTTGTATACCATACATGTTAGATTTTGAGCATTAATTCAACATACTCTAGGATCTTTACTAAGAGAATAACATGTACAGCATATCAAGCATGTATCAAGCATATCAAGCAATCACATAAGACAATGGACACACAGAGTTTCAATGGGGAAAACCATAAAGGTGAAAAACCCCACAACTTCCTCAGATATAGAAAGAGAAATGATACAACCAAAGTACAAGAGATAGTCTTCTCCTAGCAGCTACTCCTCCTCCTCAACTAGTGTGCCACTTTCCGAGTGATGTAAGAGTGAATAATGAGATGATCAAATAGAGAGCTCCTGCTCTCTATTTATACTTGTCCTGTCCTACCCAATAAACTAACAGGGCCGATTTGTCTAACTCAGTCTAATAACCCATGGTTACATTAATCTGGGCCAACCCCTCACTAGGTGGTCTAATAACCCATCACAACAAGTTACGACACTTGCAGCACTTGTCAATACAAATGACGACACTTCCATATAGAGGAATAATACCATCTCTATAGGAGTAGAATATACATAGGTGAAATCCATTCCGAAGTTGCATATACATCAACACTCCCTCTTAACTAGGAAGGTATTTCTCGACACAGATCTGCTAGCACAAGTATTCTTCTCTGGATCATCATCACTGGATCATCATCATCAAATCATCACCATCGAATCATCGCCATCATCACTGCTGCTGCTATCTCAATCAATCTCCAATCTACTCATCAGAGGAATTTCTACAGAGCCAGTCCTTTTTCATACTGGATGTAGGCCCACCACCTGTAGGTCTTCATCATCTACAGAGCCAACCCTTTTTCATGCTGGATGAACATCATCAACATCTCTACGAGCAAGCCATCAAGTAGGTACACCTTAGGACTGATTACACTGCCTCTGCAAAACCTGCAAGATCTCTCAGGACTAATTATACTGCCTCTGCAAAACCTGTAAGAGCATCTCAGGATTGATCATATGCCTCTGCAAAACCTGTGTACCATACTGTCACATCATCGTCTTCAGATCATCGTCATCGTCCATAGAGCATAAGCCAGATGCACACACACAGCACTTACATCAACGACCATGGGAGGACCAGCCTGGAGGACCAACCTACCACCATGTCGGAATGGCCCATCACTTATATCAACGACCATGGGAGGACCAACCTACCACCATGTCAGAATGGCTCCAGCCCTTACATCTTACCATGGGAGGACCAACCTACCACCATGTAAGAATGGCTCCAACCCTTACATCTTACAATGGGAGGACAAACCTACCACCATGTAAGAATTGCTCCAGCCCTTACATCTACACCATAGGAGGACCAACCTACCACTATGTGAGAATGGATCCAACCCTTACATCTACACCATAGGAGGACCAACCTACCACTATGTGAGAATGGCTCATGTGCATCTATGTATCCAGACTCATCACTTCCCCTTGGAAGGTATCGCGATCTGAAGTACACCAAGTCTCCCTCTGAAGTATTCAAACTTCACTCTGGCAAGTGGCTTGGTCAACACATCGGCTATTTACTCGTCCGTCGCAACATACAGGAGCTTCACTGCTCCTCTCTGCACCATATCCCTGATATAGTGATACTTGATCTCAATGTGCTTCGACTTGTCATGGAACAATGGGTTCTTCGACAACTTCACACAACTCTGGTTTTCGCAATATATACAAGTAGCACTCGGTTGGAGATCAAACAAATCAGACAGTAGCTTCCTAAGCCATACTGCCTCACAAATAGTCGAACAAGCTGCGACATACCATTAGAGAGATTTTGAGGTCAAAAAAGGGCCTCCTAAGAGATGTACTACAAAAATATGAGATATATTAAAATATTATGAATTGGGGGTTTTATGGGGTAGGTATATATGACAAGTCACCTCCCACACTATTTTCTATGCACAATATAAATAACCATGGTTGAGTTACTTTTCAAAATTCACTAGAAATAAAATTAATAAAATAAGACTACATTGATGTGACTAAGATTCATTGAAAATTCCCAAAAATGTATTGTCCTTTAACATTTATTTGTCTTGAACTTGCAAATGAAATTAAATAATAAAAAACATTTTTTAAAGCTTTTTTTTTAATTTTATGTTGACTTTTTATATTTAGTACTTTTCTCATGAATTTAATAATATAATTTAATTGAGAATTTATTTACATGTAAAATGTCAATAATATTATTATAATCCACATTGCATTATTATTATTATTATTATTATTATTTATTAAATCTATTATTATTCTTTATTAGTTTGACATTATGTTATTAAATAGAATGGAATGAATATATAATTTAAAATTAAAAACATAAAAATGATAATATATTATTTTATAAAAAAATGTGAAAGGACTTTCTTTATGAATTAAGAGTACTTCATTTGAAAATGACAATAATATTATTTTATGTGAAAGTGTGAAAAGACATTCATTATGAGTACTTTACTTGAAAATGACAATAATATTATTTTATGAAAAGACTATCATTATGAGTACTTTACTTTATGACTTAAAAGTACTTACACCACTACCTTGGTTAACTATGTGTTTTCATCCACCATAGAAAATTTGACAAATAAGCATTCTTAACTCATGCAATGCCACCTCACCAAGGGGGATGATGTCATCTACTAGAATGTGATTGGTTGTATTTTATAGTACATTTTCTTTGTTTTGAGGCCCTTTTTTGACCTCAAAATTTCTCTAATGTCTGCTTCGGCTGTACTCAGTGCCACACAAGACTGCTTCCTTCTAAACCAAGAGATCATACTAGATCCCATGCTGAAGCAACACCCCAAAGTGCTCTTCCAATCAATGGAACTTCCTTCCCAATCAGAATCAACATAACCCTCCAGGTTAAACTTTTGATTCGCCTCATACTTGAGCCCATAGTCAACTGTACCCTTTAGCTACCTCAGAATATGCTTTGCAGCTATCAAGTGAACATGTCTCGAATCTGTCAAGTACTGGATCAAGGTGTTCACCGCAAAGTAGATATATGGTCTTCTATTCGTCGGGTACATTAAGGACCCAATCATCTGACGATACATCGTAGCATCAACCGGCTCAGATGAAGCATCACAGAGAAGCTTCAAGTTTGATGCCATAGGTGTGGCCATGGCCTTGCAGTCCATCATCCCGAACCTCTTCAGGATCTCTACTACATACTTCCCTTGTCCAAGGAAGATTCCATTTGTACTCTGCCACACCTCCATACCAAGAAAGTAGTGCATCATACCCAAGTCCTTCATCTCGAACTTGGCAGCAAGCTTCCTCTTCGTGTCGGCAATCAATCTATCCTCACCTGTTATAAACAGGTCATCGACATACAATAGTAGTATCACTGGATTTCCTTACTCAACCTTGTAGTAAAGGTTGGAATCCACTTTACTCTTGGTAAATCCCAAAGTGGATAGGAAGCCATCTATCCTACCATACCAGGTCCTGGGTGCCTGTTTCAAAACATACAGGGCTTTCTTCAATTTGCACACATGTGACTCTCGGTCATGTGTCTCAAACCCGAGTGGCTGCTCCACATACACTTCCTCTTCAACTACACCATTCAAGAAAGCAGTCTTGACATCCATCTGGTGTACCTTCCATTTCATCATTGCAGCTAGAGCAAGTATTGATCTAATGGAAGTGTATCTGGCCATAGGAGCAAAGGTCTCTTCATAATCAATCCCTTCTTTCTGGGAGAAGCCACAAGCTACAAACCTTGCCTTATATTTCTCTATGCTTCCATCTGCAGCATGCTTGATCTTATAGATCCACTTGGAAATCACCACAGACTTCCCATCTGGTCTTGGGACCACATCCCAACCATAATTCTTCATGATCGACGGATCATGGAATTCTTCCATTACTTCATCCCAGATCCTGGGAACTTCAATATCTTCAATAGATAGCTTTGTTACTGGAACAAATGTTGTAGTCCTTCTTTTGTAGTTGATGGTATACGATCTTTCCTACAAGACAAATTAAATTGCATGATTAGAAACATCTCATAGTTTTTCAAAACAATTTCTTACACATAAAGAAATATGTCACACAGTCATGCAATTATTTTAGCCAATGCTTGAATACAACATTTATCCATATCCCATAACTTTCTAGATGCATTCCAATCTCTACTAGAACATTGTTAAGAGTGTGCACAACTCCCAACATGTCAGCAAAAAGGTTTCATTCTAGATAAGTAACAATGGAATGTTTGTATAGTACCATAGGCCACTTACTCATTACTTGCATATTAGTAGTATACTGTTCATTAATGCAATTATTCTAATATGCATAATACACAACCTAAGTCTAGGAACATAAGTATATACATCTTTGTAAAACATTATTTAAAGAATCGGAATATACAAGAAATGACAATTCAAATACTTATCTTTGTTTGTTTGTTGGATGGACTCTCTCTGAATCTTTGCTTCCTTGCATGAGTTGCTGGAGTCCGACTTTGAAGTAGCTTCTTCTACTGCTTTCTGTTGTGGATTGTCAGGAGTGGTCAACTCCCTCTTAATCCTTGAATTACTACATAGCTTCTTGAAGTCTTCTGAAGTGAATTCTCCGCCATTGTTGGATCTAAAGGTCTTGAACTTCTTTTTAGTGTGGTTTTCTATCAAGGCCTTGAATTCCTTGAATTTGCTGAATACTTCATCGTTATTCTTCAAGAAATAAATCCCAAGTCTTCCTTGAGAAATCATCAATGAAGGAAACATAGTATACATACCCACTCAAAGAACTGGATGACATCGAATTGATACATCATAGTGGACGATTTCCAAGATTCTTTTTGCCTTGCTTTCACTGCTTGGAAATTTCTTCTTTGTGTTCTTTCCCTTTGCACAACCTTTTCAAATGCCTTCATGCTTCGACTGGATTTCAGAAAGACCTTCCACTGCTTTTCTTGCAATTGGTAATGCCCTATAGTATATGTGTGCAAGCCTTCTATGCCAAAGTTCACTTGGCTCTACTTAATCATGGACCATGGCTTGTTCTGGTTGGCCCTTCAATTTTTATAATTCTCCCTCTTGCTCTCCAATCACCTTTACATCATCTATAGTCTTACCCTTTGGCCACATTAGGACTTGGCCATCTACAAATGAAACCCTCATGCCTTTTGCATCCAATGCAGATATGGAGAGTAGATTCTTTTTGAGACCTGGAACATATAGTACATCTTTCATGTTCATAGACTTTCCAGAGTCTATTTTATAGGAGGATTCACCACTCCCTTTTATTGGATACTGGTAGTCATCCTCAAGTTTCACCTTGTGGGGTGATTCATGTTCAGATAGGTTCATAAAGGATTCCTTGAATCCTGTCATGTGTTTAGAAGCCCCATTATCTATAATCCAATCATTACTTCCATGAGTAATGGTTCCAGTGAGAGCAGAGATCAAAACATATTCTTCATCACTTGAAGAATCTTCACTATCTTCTCTAGCCCTCTTCCTGGGAGGTTTATCATCCTCTGCAGCATGAGCATGGTGTATTTTTTTGATGTTCTTCTTCTTGTGAGAACCATCTTTCTTATTTCTGGGACAGTGTCTGGAATAGTTTCCCTAATCATAACATGTATAGCAACGGGCATGGGACATGTTTCTTCAAATTTTGGGACTACCCCTCTGATTCTGATGGTGATGTCTCTCTTTTTTGCCATGATGATGAGTCTTTTTGTCACCATGACTTTTAGAGTGTGCTGTGAGAACTTGGTCTTCATTCCCCATCTTTTCTTCTCGAGCTATAATTCGAGCTTCCTTCTGTGAGCATTCTTCCCACAGCCTACTGAATGTGACAAGTTTCTTCCTAGCACAAATTCCTTGGATGAAGGAATCACATGACCTAGGAAGGCCATTAAGAGTGGTCATTACCACTTCTCCATTTTCTATGTCTTCTCCCACAGCTTCAAGTTGTTGTTTTATCTGGGAGACCCTTGAGAAATAAGACTGCATAGTCTCTACATTCTAGATCTTGACATTCTTCAATTGATTCCTCAAGGTCATCTTCTGATTTATGTTCTTCCCTTCAAATAACTTGGTCAGGGAATCAAACATCTCCTTTGGTGTCTTTAGGGATGAAACATGGGGTATGAGATGATCTTTGATAGAATCGGCAATGATACTCTTTGCCTTGAACAAGTTCTTCTTGTGAAGAGCCTTAGCCTCTTCTTCCTCTGGGACAGGGACCACTTCACTTATATAAGTGTCCAACTCATTTTCTTCCAAGATTAACCCAATCCTATACTTCCATGCTCGGAAGTTATCAGCCCCTTCAAGCTTATCCTCAAGCTTGGTGTGGTGAGACATCTTAAAGAGTACTTCAAATGGAAATAGAAAATATTTAGGTCTTACCACTTGATTTGCAGAAATATGGATCTGGTGCTGGATTAGGGTTTGTCAGAGAAACCCTAAAAATTCAAAATGTGAATTTCAACTTTCTGAAAGGATAGAAAGATGTGCCTTGATGAGCTGATCAGCCTGGTATATTCAGAATTTGAAATCTACAAATTTTCACCCTTCATAAATGCTTTTTAATCTTTCGGATTCACTAGGGAGGACCCTGAATTAGGGTTTGAGTTTCCCGGAGCTTCACCCAACCAAAAATCTCGATCCAAAGCTATAAACTTCGATTTTTACAAGGACCTTCCAGCTATGTCTTCAAATTTTAGAAATTCCTATTTTTTTGGAAACCCTAATTTTGAGGGCCAAAACTGAAAGTGCTCAGAATTGAATTCTGATTGGACACAAAGATTCTCCTTAATGATTAGAGTCAATCTACCTTACTGCTTTTCCAAAATCTATGGAGAGAAACCCAATAAACAAGAAACCCTAGTTTCTGCCATTGCACAATGTCTTCTTCTTAGGTTAGCTCTGATACCATGTTAGATTTTGAGCATTAATTCAACATACTCTAGGATCTTTACTAAGAGAATAACATGTACATCATATCAATCATATCAAGCATGTATCAAGCATATCAAGCAATCACATAAGACAATGGACACACAGAGTTTCACTGGGGAAAACCATAAAGGTGAAAAACCTCACAACTTCCTCACAGATAGAAAGAGCAATGATACAACCAAAGTACAAGAGATAGTATTCTCCTAGCAGCTACTCCTCCTCCTCAACTAGTGCACCACTTTCCGAATGATGTAAGAGTGAATAATGAGATGATCAAATCAAGAGCTCTTGCTCTCTATTTATACTTGTCCTGTCCTGCCCAATAAACTAACAAGGCCAACTTGTCTAACTCAGTCTAATAACCCATGGTTACATTAATCCGGGCCGACCCCTCACTAGGTGGTCTAATAACCCATCATAGCAAGTTACGACACTTGCGACACTTGTCAATACAAATGACGACACTTCCATATAGAGGAATAATACCATCTCTATAGGAGTACAATATACATAGGTGAAATACATTCCGAAGTTACATATACATCAACAATACAAACTTTACATTTTTCCTTTTTAGTGATGTGATTGGATGAGCGATCTTGGAGAACCTCTCAATGAACTTTAAGTGAAGAGATTGAGGTTAGAAAGGTGAATACCTTATTAAGAAGGTTGATCCAAGCTTTCCCTTCCTTGCTCTTCAATGATATCCAGTATCGCAATGCCCACACTTGCAAAACAACTTGATACCTTTCTCAAATACATTTGACTACATATATAAGACTGATATCCATGACATAATAAGACATCAAACTATAATCAAACAGTAATCAAATCTAAGACACACATAAATGGGTCATCTTTGGAAAGGAAAGAACGTCTGATCTTTATTAATGAATGAAGCAAGTACATCAAATTATACCTTCCTTCAAGCTTGGCACTTCACGAAACCTAGATTCAAGGTCTCCTGCTTCTGTTCTCCAAGGATCCCAACCTCTAATCAGTTGTACTAGGGTTTATCAGAAACTGAGGCACAAGAGAGGGGGATGAGGGTCTCCATTCCTCCAGCATAACATTGTTATAGGCTTGGTCCCCTCACATGGCCCTTCTACCTTCTTTATATAGTCAATGAAGGAAAGGAAAAACAGTTACAACTGACTAGGAAGTTCCCAAACCAACTTAACTTACCCAAAATTCAAGATTTTGACTAGTACAGGAAAGTGCCCTACTATGCAATAGACAAACTAGCGCATTTCTGAAGGTGTGCGCTACTTTAATGAAGCAGAGTAGCGCATTTCTGAGGTGTGTGCTAATTTATTGAAGTGGAGTTGCATATTTTCCAAGGTGTGCACTACTCTATATGCATAAGAGTCACGCACACATCCTAGTATGCCCTACTCTATGCATAGGAAACCAGCGTTTTTGGAGAAAAATTGCCAAAAACAGGGTTTTCTGATTATTTTCAGGAGATGGTTTGGTCTGGAAAAATGTTCCTAAGGGTTGTAACCATCAAATGGGCCAAGAGTGAGGTAATTTAAACCATTTTTAGTGACCCAAATGACCCTTCAATCCACAAGTGTCATGTTGTGTGACTAAACTTGATCTCAAGAAGTGTCGTCATGCGACCAAGCGATACAAGTGTCGTCACGGACGGAGAAGTGTCATTTTAAGCTATAACATATAGTATCTCACAAGACCCATAAAAAAGATAACATCTGTAACATTATTTGGAGTAGACCAATTCATTATGGATTCAACCTTTTCTGAATCCACTGCAATTCCTTCCTCTGAAATAATATGACCCAAATATTATAACTTTCTTTGATAGAATTCATACTTGCTAAGCTTTGCATACAATTTGTGCCCTCTAAGAACTTACAACACCATTCTTAAGTGTTCCTCATGCTCTTCCTCATTCCTTGAATAAACAAGAATGTCATCCAAGAACAATAACACGAAATTGTCCAAATATTTGCTAAAAACACTATTCATGAGGCACATGAAGGTGTGGGTGCATTGGTAAGTCCAAAATGCACAACCGTGAACTCAAAGTGGCCATATCTTGTTCGGAAATTTGTCTTGTGAATGTCTTCTTCTTTTATTCTCACTTGATGATATCCATATCTGAAGCCAATTTTTTAAAACACTTTGGCTTCCTTCATTTGATCTAACAAATCATCAATTCTGGGAAATGAGTACTTATTCTTGACTATCACTTTGTTTAACTGCCTATAATCGATACACAGCCTTAAAGTCCCATCTTTCTTCTTAACAAATAACACTGGTGCTCCTCAAGGAGACACACTTGGACTTATATACTTCTTGTCCATTAATTCTTGTAGTTGCATATTTAATTCTTCCAATTCTGGCATGCCCATTCTATAAGGAGCTTTGGAAACTAGTGTTGCCCTAGGAACAAGATTGATTGTAAAACAATGTCCCTTTTTGCTAGAAATCCCGACACTTCATCTAGAAACACATCTTTGAACTCTTGTAGCAACAAATAATCTTCTACTCTTGGGCCTTTGTTCTCTAAGGAATCCAATATGTAAGATGCAAATAATTGACAACCCTTCTTGTAAAACTTTCTTAGTTGTAGGGCAGAAATATCCCTTATCGAAACTTGCTTGGGAATTCCTTTTACCAATCTCTGTCTTCCCTCTTCATCAATGCATTCAATAATTTTTTCATAGCAATCCATCTTGACTCTATGATTTTCCAACCATCCATACCAAGAAGAGCATCATAAGATCCTAATGGCGGGACATTTAAATTTACTTTGGTGATAAATCCATTCAACTCTAGGGGGCATTACATCACTACTTCACTCACTTTTATTTTTGTTCCTGTGGATAATTGAACTAACCACGACTTATTATGCTTCATTTTTCCAAGAGAACAACTTTCAACCACTTTTAGAGAAACATAACTATGAGTAGATCCTATATCAATCAAAACAGAAATAGATTGTTTAGCAATCTTACCTTCAACTTCCACTATTGTTGATTGATGGTATGCTTGATGATTATCCAACGCTACATAAATTTGGGGAGTTTCTCTTGACAACTCCTCCACTGTAACTATTGCTTTCAAGTTATGCAAACTTCGAGGGTTCTCTCTTCGACATGGATAGTCCTTAAGAATGTGGTTCTCTCCACATCCCCAACATTGAAGAAGATTTTTTGGCCCTTTTTCCACTACTACTGTTGGCTTAGTTCCACTTCGTGTTTGGTGACCTTGTTGGAAATTCCTTGGCTGATTTTTAAATGGAGATTTAAATCCACTTCTCCTTTGGTTAAATATTCCTTTTGGATTTCCCTTCCATGGTAGATGAACCTATGATTTTCCTTTTCTCTACTCATAACAATGCATCACCATCCTAATGGCTTCATCAAGAGTTGGTGGATTTACAAACTCGGTCCTATCTCTGAAATTTTGGGGAAAACTTCCAAGAAAACATTGGATTTTTACTCTTTCATCTTTGATGTAATCCACATACCTCAACAATTCCAAAAAATTATGGACATGTTCTTCCATAGATTTATGTCCCAATTTTAGTTCATTTAACTCATTCCTCTTGTTATCATAGTACCTAGCAGAAAGGTATTTATCCTTGAAATATTTCTTAAATCGCTCCCAATTGATCCTTCTTTCCTTGATTCCTTTCACTTGCATGAGGTTCTCCCACCAAATTGAAGCTCAGTCATTTAGATTGTAAATATAAATTCAAGCCTTCTCATTTCCTATGTAATCATGAATTCTAAAATACTTCTTCATCCCAAGAAGCCATGCTTCTGCTTCTTGACTGGTCTTACTTTCTCCATCAAATGTGAGAGGCCTTTCCTTCCTAAATTCACCCTGTGGAATCCCTTTAGAATCCCTCCTTCTTTCAAACCTACTAGAATTACATATTGGAATGCTTTGGTAACTTTGGGAGTCACATGACCTTCTATAAGAAGGTCTTGGCGAAGATGTCTCACATTTACTTCTCAAGGAGCAACTTCTTGGACTTGGAGTCCTCTTTCTATTGCGACTTCTCGAGCGACTCTCCACACTTATTTTTCTTGCCCAAAATTGCTTGGTTTAGATCCAAGATGAGCTCTCTCCTGAATATCAGTGAGGCTTTGAACGATTGCAACATTAATTTGGTTCTGCTCTTCTTGAGCTTTGATTAATCTCTCATTGAAACTTTTCATTGTTTCAACGAAATTTTGAGGAGCGATATGCTCCCCTCTCTCATTTAACTATGTTTCAGCATTGTTCTCTTGCATATTCTCTCCCAAGACATCCTCATCATGTTCATAGGGGTCTTTTGCATCATTCATGGTTACCATTTTCTCTCGAAAATTCAGTTCCCTTTGCCTACTGCCCTCTATTGCAATTATTCAAAGCTTATCAACCGCAAACACTGTGAATTATAGATATATTTATTAGACATATTAGAAATGCATGAAATAGAACATAAAACATTATGATTCAGTAGAATTAATCTCATGGAATAATTCACAGGATTCTTAGGTCTTCTTTTCTTTTGTTTCATTTATGCATTTCTGGAAATTGTCTTTATTGGCAATTTTTTTGTCAAAACAAGGTTACAAACACTTTTCTATTATGATCTATGAAACATTGGAGTCACTTAGTCAAATTTTTATTATGCACCATTGTTCTCTTCTAGATAATATTTCTAATGCCTATCCTCCTACTCCATTCCTATTTCTCATATGGAATTTACACTCTTCCAAAAGTGTCAATTTTGCCCAATTCTGCACTTTTTCCACAAGTGAAATTAGCCTCGGCAGCCAACTTCAACAACTTGTAGAAGTAAATATAAAGAGAACTAGAAAAAAAATAATACTGAAAAAAGTTGGACCATATAACAAGAATCACTCAGCAACTTTCATATATCTAATCCGATGCACCAGTCATCCTCTATAAAATTTTGGGTTTGACTACTTTTGACTTTTGCAACTTTTTCAAAATCTTGAAATTTATGGCAAAAATGGCTATCTCCCAAACTAAGATTTTATGGAAAAACTTCATCTAACGGAATTTATTTTTTTAATGAATAGATAAAATTTTGAGTTCAAAAATTTTCTTGATTTCGACATCTAAGGTCACTTTGCCTTCTGCAAGCTTTTCAAAATCCCCAAAAAGTGCTCTGGAATAATGCATTTTGGTCTTCTTTCACACCCCGACTTCACACCTTTTTTAATTTGGACAAAATATTCCAAATTTAGCTGTGTTCCTGGTCCATGAATGGCAATTTTGGCCCGAATCGAGCTTCCATGTGGTCTCGGGACACCGATCTTTGAAAGTGCCTAATTCAAAATTTCCGCCAAATCAGAGCAAAAATGGCTCGAGCCTCTCACTGTTGTTTTCATGACCTTGTTAAATGGATTCCCAATGTTGCAAGTCTCATCCAATTCTGAGTTAAACTGCTCTTGTTATGGCCGAAACAATTTTCAGGCTCTACACTTTTGTTTTAATCCCGACGTCCTAACCCCAACTATTACCGTTCATACGTCGAGAGTCAGAAGTTGGCACTACCAACCGACCTCTGCAACCACCATCGATCTCTTGACTCCAAATACGGTCTTTCGTAAGTCGGGAGTCGGAAGTCGGCACTGAAAACTCAACTTGAAAACCAATCCCGACTTCCCAACTCCGACTTCCATCTCCCACACATCGGGAGTCAGAAGTCAGCACCGCACAATGTCGTTCAACAACTGCCCCAAATTCCCGAATCCGACTTCCGTACGTCAAGAGTCGGAAGGAGGCACCACAAATCCAACTCTATCAAAATACCCTCAAATTCCCAACTTAGACTGCTACCCTCTGCACATCGGGAGTAGGGAATCGACACCGCAACTCCAACTCCGACCAGTCAGCCCCCCTGACTTTTCGACTCCGACTGCTACCCCCTCGCACGTTGGGATTTGGAAGTCAGCACAAACAACACCGGCCTTGACAACCACCCCGACATCTTGACTCTGACTACCATCTTCCATACGTCGGGAATCAGAAGTCGAGACCACTAACTTCAACTTCCGGCAACCGCACCGATGCCCATATCTTTCACCTTCGAAGTCCATTTTTTATGAAATTGGTATCATCGAAAATCTCTCGACGAGATCTACATGGTGGTGTGATCCAATGCAACAGTTGAAGACTTTTATTTTTGACCATAGTTGATCCCACAATTTTACCAAACACTCACCAACACCTCGTGTGTATTTCTAGTTTTCTTCCTGTAGGTGTAGGTTCCGGGCCAAACAGCCCAAGTGCTGCAACCATTAGCTCTAATACTACTCTGTCACATCTCCTCCCACATAAATGAACGACAGAGGGAACATGATTGATATGTGGGGTGCTAAGATTCACCTCTAAGGTCGTATTATCAAATTCATGAACATTTAAATGTGTGTGCAATGCATATTAAAAATAGACAATGGAATTAAAATCAATTACACACACAACATGCATGTATGAGCATGTTCATCATAGGAATAACAATAAACTCATGCACATAAATTTACTCATCTTATGTTATTCACAGGCATTCAATTGAAACAATTCAAATTAACTTATTCATTCAATTTAACATAAGCAAACATTCACTCATAATACAGAAATTTTGGCATAATTAAAAAGAACATTGAACACTTATCTTTTAACTGAAAATTGTCCCAACAACTGGCTATGGAAGAGCAGCGTTCCACCCAACCATAGGTATTTATCCATCCTATATTAATTTAGCTGAGATACCACCCCCTATCCAAACTATGCATCCACTGAGAAGGAACTGCTCAGGCTCACTCATAGCCACAGTAACAATCACTCATGCTAAGCCATCACACATGTGGTTTTTTCAAGCATGCAGGGAGATATGGAAGAAGAATGCTAAGCTAGTGAGCTCAACCACGGAGCTACAGGAATATCAACTGATCTCAGACAGCCTTGGCACCCACAATACCTACCATACCCAACACAAAGAAGGTCCCCTTCTCTGCTACACAGTCCCTCAGGAACCCCTTCCCTCTAGTGATTTTCAGGGCGGGCATAGAAAGGTCCTGCTACTAGATCCACGGATATTCTTTCCTTCATTGGGTTTATCAAGCAATTCAACCTCTGATCTCTCTCTCAATTCGTTTCAGTCTTGGATTTCTCCAAATTATGGCCATGTGGCTCCCAAAAACAGAATTGAATTATCCAGCTTCCAAATATGAGTTTTCCTATGGATTTCTAGACATTTGGAACTGTCAAATTCGCCCTAGGGTTTATGTCTATGGATTCCCCATTGGATTACACTTCTCACAACAATGGAATTCTGCAATTCTTCACTGATGGGAATGCATAATGGTTGATAATTAATGTCTGGTTCCTCAACAATGGAATCAGGATGATGGAAAAATGAATTTCCATGAGGAAGTTAACTTTTGGGCCAAGTAAACTAAGCCCATAACCTGCCATACGAATTTCTGAGCTTGCCCATGCTCCATTAATTTCATTAGTTGATTTATCAGTTGCATCGTCCTAACTCAATTAAATGTCAGCATACTAGTCAAGATGGGTTCTCAAAATGACATTTGGAAACAAAGGATTGAACCCCCCAACCCCTCACCTCTCCCTAGTGAATACATTCATCCCCCTCATTTTTAGTTGCTTCCATAGCCAGTTCTTGGAATTTTATTTACATCATAAATATTTACATGATTTTACAATTCCCATGGTTTACCAACACATGGTTCACGGAATATAAAATACTTTCCTTTACAAGCAGTGCATTCGCTAGCGGGTTCTTGGCCTTGAGCTCCACGCTAGGAACCATATATCACATATTTACAACATTTACACATTAAGCCAAACATTCCAAAGGTTAAAATGGGGGTATTACAAAATTGATCAGGTTCTAAATAAAAATATGCAATAGTTAATTTTTGTGAAGTCGACATTTAGTGTAGATCAAAGAATTTCTCCATCTAGAATATCCATGTTATCATATCATTACCATCAAAATTTTCATATCAATCTTGAGAATAAAGTAGTTTCTTGCTCCCAAGTTGAACCCCCAATGATGTGGACCTTGGAATGGAACAATCATGTGCCAGGGACTCAACCTCTAATTCCCTAATTGTGTTTCATATTTCTCAATATGTGATTGGGAATCAACCCTCTTGTTCTCCTTATCCTCTTATTGAGGACATGAATTAGGGGAAAGGAAGAGTCTTAGCTCCTTAAAAATTTCCTTCATACCTTTGAGATCATCTTTGCTGGCCATATTTTATTTGAATGTTTAGAATTCATCCTTAGTTACCATATTCAAGATGTTCACCTTTATTAGCATTGTAGTTTCAAGTTGATACTCTTTTGGTAAGCTTGGACAACCTAAATTCCACCTCATTATGCTCTTCTTGTGTAATGGATCAACCTTTAAGAGGTTTGGCAAGTGTAGAAATTTCTCCACCATCTCTTGCCATATGATCCCACTAACATTTACTAGAGTTCTTCTCTATTTTTTATCTATAAAAAATTTTGAACCACCCTAAACAAATATTCCAACCAAAATTTATGCAAATTTTAAGTTAGCATACCTTTAAAAATCAAGGTTTGTAGATTGTCTTGCTAAAAAACCATTCTCCCAATATATCTTAACGTACCCTTATATTACACTAAAATTAAACCATGCTATAATATATATATATATATATATATATATATATATATATAATAACTTATATGCATAATTGTGTTTGGAAGCATAAGCCTTTTTTCACAAAACACATGAACAAAACATATACATTTGCACAATAAACCACTTATACTATGAAACGAGAACTCGACACAGTTCTCGTTTTTCTCTCTCCTAATTTTAGTAGCTATTTTTACCTCCGTTTCAAAAAGGGTTGATACCAGTATCACACATTTTCATTTTGAGGCATTTTTTGGGGCCTTTGACACATCTTTATTGTAAAGTATTTTTAATTTCTATTTTCAAGTGTGTTTTTTAGAAATTTAACAAAAAACATACATTTAGAAGCTAGCTATAATGAAAAACACATACATTTTCGACATTTATCTTTAAAATTTAATCATAAATAATATATTTTTATGGAAAAAAAGGTAAACAAATCGAGAAAAAAAAAGACATTTAAACCCATTTTTAACAGATTTTTAGTCATTTTGTATAAAAATGATACTATTTCACATTATTTTTCATAATATTTAACCACCTAACCAATTATTATTAAAATTTAAAAAGAAAATATTTAAAAAAATTACATTGCCCCCTTCTACCCTAACCCTATCCCTACTCCCCCACAAACTATTACAAAAGTTAAAAAAATAATTATAATGCGTCCCTTCTACCCTAACCCCCTAACAAACTATTAATAATTTTTTTTTAAAATTACATTTAAAAAAAAATTACATATCCTACCCTAACCCCTCAACCAACCATTAATAAACATTTAAAAAAACAAAGTACATTTTCTCATGCCCTAGCCCCCTACATTACCCCCTACCTTAGCCCCCCGAAAATTACATTTCCTAATGCCCTACCCACTACGTTAACCCCCTCATGTTACCCCATTACCCCTCACACATCGTTTTAACTAAAAAAATTTAAAACCCAGCTTAAAAAAATTAATTTGTTTGTTTTTTGTTATTTTCTTTTGTAAAGTTTAGGTTTTATTTTTTATTTTTTAAGTTTAGGTTTTTATTTTAATTTTTTAATTTTTTTAAGCTGGGTTTTAAATTTTTTTAGTTAAAACGATGTGTGAGGGGTAATGGGGTAACATCAGGGGGTTAACGTAGTGGGTAGGGCATTAGGAAATGTAATTTTTGGGCGGTTAAGGTAGGGGGTAATGTAGGGGGCTAGGGAATTAGGAAATGTACTTTGTTTTTTAAAATGTAATTTTTTCAAACATTTATTAATGATTCGTTGGGGGGTTAGGGTCAGATATGTAATTATTTTTTTAAATGTAAATTTTTTAAAAAATTATTAATAGTTTGTTAGGGGGGTTAAGGTAGGAGGGGCGCATTATAATTTTTTTTTTAACTTTTGTAATAGTTTGTTGGGGGTTAGGGTTAGGAATTTATTTGTTGAAAATAGAAAATTTCAATTTAGGGGTTGATTTTAAGGCTTTCGTAAACAACAGTATGAGATTTTTAAGCCATGGCTATATTTTTAACCCAGAGAAAAAAAAACGTTGATACTAGTATCAACACTTTTCGATTTGGGGGTTGTTTTTGGTGTTTTTTATGAAAACATGATACTGGCATCAACACTTTTTGATTTTGGAATTGTTTTTGGTGTTTTTTATGCAAAAATATGAGTTTTTATGGCTAGAGTTCTCGTTCTTAGTATATAGTTCTCGTTTCATAGTATAAGTGGTTAATATAGTTTCTGATGTTGTTAAAAGCTTATTGAATACAAGCTTAAGGATGAATCCCACTATTTTAACTTAGCCAACAAAACTTCCTCTAAGAAGTTGGCAATTCCAACTTTATACATAAATCTCCTCAAGAATCAGCATAATCGTGGACCCATTAGTAAATGGCACTTTAAGACAGATTTCAATGCATTTTGAAATCCAAGTGTTTTAATGTATTAAATGGCTGATTTAAGCTCTTACCTACGACTTAATGTTTACAAACATTCTGCCATAAAACATTTCTGCAATTTTGGGAATGCAATTATCATACTACAACCATAATTATTTTAACTTTTAACCATTACTAACAACCAATTAGAAATTCTTAGTAACTGCTCATTATATTTCACAATCAAATTCACAATGCACAAAGATGATTTTCAGACATTAAATTCCAGCAACAGAATTTGCCTAACCCAATACACCACTTAAACTCCCAAACAAGTTTACCAAAACTTAACAACAAACAAGCTGCTACAGGAATTGCTGAAAACTGCTACAGCCATGATAAACAAGGTATATCTCCTAAAATACGTACTGGGTATTTGAGATATTTACTAGGATTCTCCATCTATATGTCTAGAAGCTTCCTACCAAAAGTCACACCAACCCACATCGTAGATTTGGAGAAAAGAATGGATCTCTAAGGCTATTTACACAATTTCTGAATATGGCAGTTTCAAAACTGCTCTGCTAAACATTTCATATATCCAAAAGTATGGTCTGGGATCTTGATATTTTAGTGATTACTAACATGTTCATGCCCTAATTCTCTACACCAAAAATCATCATGACCCAGATCATAAATTTTGAGATAAAACCATTATTGTCTTATCTACGCATGCATACCCAAAACCAACATGGAAACACATTCTACAAAATTGTAACTTTCAGCATTGAATATGTAGTGACAGGAAATTCACTTCCAACAAATTCATTAATTCATGGCACATAACAAGCCCTTCCAAATCCTAAGAATGTTTTAAACTCATTAAGTTGTTAAATTATGCCCAACATTAAAGAATTTTAATTATTTACTTACTCAAATTATTGGCATGATAACTAGCCCAATAATATTTTTTCTCAAAGAACCCATTCAAACCTAATTAATTAGACTCGTATCAAGTAAACGAATGTATGATATAATAGAACAACCCACTCGCTTCAAATCTGGGCAAAGAAATATAAGATTGCTTTGGTTATGCAGTGAAATCTCTTTGAATGTTTTTGTCAAACACTTTGCATGTAAAACCCATAATTTTGAAGGGTCAAGAGGCTCATAACTCATGGAAATGCTTAACAAATGGGAATACTATGCAATTTAACCAGCAATTGAAGCATCTAAATCATTAAACATGTAAATCGGTCTAATTCATGATATGAATTCTTCCTTGCCTAGCTATGAATTATAATACTAAAGTTTAGTCATATGAATTCTAAGCATGAGAACACAAACACTATCTATACATAGCCATACAAGCTATGTAAATTTAGGAATAGCTACCCAAAATTTAGACAACCATACCTAAAACAAATAGCCATTCATATTTTATAGAATTCGTATTATTTATTTTCTATACATTTACATAGTTCATTCTAACCATAGAACACGGTACTTATCTGCAATATTCAATTTTCCTGGGCAACTGGCTGCATGTGAGGCACTCTCCTCCCAGCCATAGGAAACCTTACTCATTAATATCTCAACAAGGTTCCACCCCTGTGATGGAACCGAGAATTCACTAGGAGAATTCATTCAAGTTTTCACAAGAAATTTAAATTAGGCACTCGCCCAACCCACACTAACAACATGGATTTAGTTCACCATTTCCACTGGTAATTTGTTTACATGTAATACTAACCAGTCCTCTCCAACTGAGCTCATAGACTACAAAATCTCTCCAGTATTCCTGCTTCAAATCCAACCAACAATTCATGTTCTTCCTCCTAGTTGGGCCATATACTCTGCATAATGGATAGACCCCTCGACCATAACCTAGCAAGATGGGTGAATTTCTTTGCATGCATAGTTTTTTAATGCATGGATAGATTGGAACACGTGGGCTCTTCATGAGACCCATGCACCTATTTTAATTTTCAATAATTTCATTTAACCTTTTACTTAAGGCATAATCAAGGTTTAAATAAATAAAAATGATTTATTTCACCTATTCACCCTTTTAATGCATGAACAAAATGTAGGCTAATTAAAGAGGTTTAAGGATTTAATGGATATAAAGGGTACTTTTGGCTCATGCTTAGACCAAGTTCACATCATTAATCCCCTTGGCTTCTCGTCACCCCCTTTTCTCTCTCATTGGTGAATTCTTGGTTCCCCACAGTCTTTTCAACGTTCTGCTTCATAAGCAGCCAATTGTATTTTTTAAATACAAATTGTTCATGTACACATGATTATGTCTCGGCCTCCAGACCATTTAATTTTAATAATTGCATCATGTACAAATAAAACCGGGGGTGTTATAGTATCTCTAAACATTTGGTCCCTCTAAGTCTAAAATTTAGGTCTATAGTAGCCTAATATGACTTCTATACAATTCCATAGTTTTAACCAACTTTTGATGTGCCAAGAGAAAGTTATGGAAACTTTCCCAAAGCCTATTGTTTTTGTCCCTTTTAGGAGAGCGAACTTGTACAATATTCCACTTGTCTGATGTTTTTTATTTGATTTTGAAACGTTTACTAGAAATACTAGGGTATGTCTTATTTTTTATGTAACAGGTGGAACTCAATTTGGAGTTTGTATGCTTCACATAAACCATTTTACCTAGAACATATGTTTCAGGGTAGTTTTTGGATTAGTAAAAAACCCTAAGGTCCACATATTGTAACTCCAAACATATAGCAAACCATGATCTGAAATTTTACCATAGGTACTTTGCTATGTAAGACTCATCAAATTTTTGTTGTCTAAAACATCCCCCAAAAAATAAAAATATAGTGAAGATGACTCTAACATCAAATGTTATGGACTAACTTCCTAAAAACGGCATAAAAATAGAAAGAATATGTAACTTTGTGCTTTGAGAATGAATAAGAAGCCTCTTCGAGGGGGTAACCTCCTTTTACAATATATCAAATGCACAAGATGAGATTATCTCTGAAACTAGGTCTCGTTGATATATATAGGAGACAAAGGGTACAATTACAATTACAATTAAGGTCCTAACTAATCAATAAACATAATACTAATATAATAATAGAAATGCAATGTCACAATATATAGGGCTTAACATGAATTGTTCCAATGAATATCCATGGCAGTTTAATGATCATATATCTGGGCATTAGTTGAGGTTATGCTAGTGTATGTCTCTTACTCTAGTTCAATCAATTTACCCAATGTATTTCCAAAGGACAAAAGAGACCCATAAGTTCAATATTCAAGAGGGAGATTAGACATTCTTATCCATAACAAAACCTTTTATAATGATTTTGAATGTTATGATTAAAACTACACACTGCTGGCTTGATAAATACTCCATCTTTCTCCCTAATTTGAACTCTATTATCGGTGAACCATTCACGACGATCCTTAGCGAAGTAGTCCAAAGCAAAGAAAAACTTAGCACACATACAGATTGAAACCAAATTCTCCAATAGAAAACTTGAGGAATTTCAAATCCCTTTCCAAATATTTTATAGTAGTGACCATAAACCACTAAATCTACAATCATGATTCCCATGTTTCATAAGATTATCATTTTTCTTCTTGATTCAAATGGGATCAAGCTTCAAAATCCTAATTGATGCTTCTGTTACACATAAATTTTGTATTCATCATGATTATGAACCATGTACACTTTATCCTTGCCTAAATACCTAAAGTACTTGACCAAAATCCTTGGAAGATGAGTCATGAGGATTTTTCCCTCTTAAAACCCTGTTTAGAGAGGCCGACGCACCTTTCTTTATAGAAGAGTGTGTCTTTCCTAATCAACGCACCTTGCTCCACTACATAGCGCGTCGTTGGCACATATTGTAAGTATCCAAAGTGCGTCGATGCCTGTACGGAGGGAAAAAATAAAAGTTTTGAGGAGTTTCTCGAAGGAGACCCTCGTGGAGGCTTATCCCTTCCAAATAGGGTGGATCTTACTCGCCTCCCATCTTAGTGGGATCCCACCTCCTCCTTCTCCCTAATCCTATCCTCTCCTCCTCATCTCTTTTGGCCTATAAATAAATCTCCTTTTCATGGGATAGGAAGGTTGAAATGGGGGCATCCAAATGATGGAGAAATTAAATCAGGAATCCATTCTTCCATGATTGGAAAATTGAGGCAAGGTTCCATTGGAAAGGATATTAAACACAAAGGCTTCATTGGTTGTAATTCTGTCCTCTATTTTCATTAATACATCAATGTCTTCTTTTCCCATAAATGATGTGTAATTTCATTTATAGTATTTCTCCTTGGTCAATTTCTTAGCTGAATCATGTTATCTTGTAGTATTTTTCTTTGTCCTTTTGAGTCTTTTGCAGGGAATCTCTTCATCAACAAGCAAGATTGCAAAAGCTTCAAGACACGAGGATGACCTTCATAAATAAGGTATGGACTTGACTCTTTGTATTCAAGTAATTCGATAGATCTAGGGAAAGGTTTTCATTCTTGTTTTTCTTTGTTCTAGATCCGAACCATTCAGACTAGGGAGACCGTTTGTTGTCTACACCGATGGATTGTCCATAAACAAAATTGGAAACTCCACTGGGGAGCGAGTTATTTAAGTTGTATATTTCCTTGTTTGCCTTATTTTTTATTAGATATAGATTAATTTTCAATTGGTAGATCACATCCAATTGGTAGATCTGACTATTTATATGCCACTGTATAATTCTCTTTAGGTCTCACACCCTGAAGTTTGTTGATTGACTTGAAAATCCTTCTTTTTTCAATTTTTTGGGTCGTTGACGCACTTTAACTTCATGTAGAGTGTGTCATTGTCATCCTGAAGCACTTTTCCTTCGGACAGAGTGCGTCACCCCGCCACGCTTTGCTCTTTAGAAGACCGCGTCGATCCCCCACTGACACTCTGTAACGTCCCCTCCCATCAGACCAAGCAAGGGAGAGAAAATCACTCTAATTCCAAACATCTAGCCCCATACTTAGTAGACAAACATTCATATAAAATGAAGATGGACATATGCAAATGCATAAATATTTGAAAACACAGCAGAATTAAATTCTATTACACATCCATCATACACTCAAGATATTCATGTCATTCATCATTTAAAACAATACAGAATTAGCACATGAGAGTACTTATCTTGAAACAAAGTAGTCCCTGAGCAACCAGCTATGCATCTACAACGTTCCACCCAACCATAGGCCAGTTGTGCCTATCAATCTCTTGATACAACTGCCACCCCCTGAGCTGGGCATGATTTCTACAAGGAATAAGGGAACAAAAGACTCACACATAGCCAAAATACACCAAAATCAGCCAAGCCAATCAACAATTGGGTTTATCAGGCTGCTAGGAGATGGAAAAGGAAGAATTGCTAAGCTAGTGAGCTCAACCATAGAGCTATGGATACCTCTACCAGATTGATCTAGCTTGGTTCCCCACAATGCCTACACACATGATTCAAGGAAGTATTCCCTTCACCACTACACAATCCCTCAGGCCATACCTTCCAATTCAGTGTTGTTCAAGGTGTGCATAGAAGAGTAGCCAACCCTTTTGATCTTCTTGAGAGGTTATTTTCCCCACTAGGTTTATCAAGCTAATTCTGTCCACTACCACTCCAAAATTCTTGCTCATAGGTTCAAACCAAAACAGGGACTCACATAATAGCAAAATCACAAGTGTTGGGCATGTAGAAAAACGTTTTCACAGTGGGATGCCCAAAATGGGGTTTCTACCAATTTCATAAAATCATGGGCAGCCAAAAACATAATGGGAGAAGGGGAAAACAACCCTGGGAGAGCAAATTGTTTTCAAAAAAACGTTTATGGGCATTCAAGGGACAAAAACGACCTCCATAAACCCCAAAATCGTGGCTCCCTTCCTCCCAGCCATTGTGCAATACAAAAACAAGTTCCCAGGCATGGAAAATGCAAGAAAATGGTGAAAAATGTGATGGGGAAAGTCCCAGTTAGCTCAAACAGCGTGAGAGGGAAAAGGCCATGGGTGAAAGATGGCTTTGGGCACCATTTCGTGGGTGTTTTCTTTCCCAAGAAACAAAAATACGAATTCCTAGGTTGATGGCTTGCCCATGCATGAAATTGGCTACCATACCTCTCCACTCCCAAGGCATTAATTGCCTCAACCAAGTCTTGGAAGAATTTAATGATTGGGTGCATAAGCCACAATGGGTAGTTGAGGGTTTATGGGTTTTCTCATTGACACATGGGTTAGCACCATTGGCTCAAGGGTTTGAATAATTTCCCTCCCTATTCCTTATAAAAAAATCATGCCCCATCTCTTTAATGCATTGCATAGCTAGTTGTGGGTATTTCATTAAAATTCCTATTTACATGATGTCTTAATTTACATTGTGTCCGTCCAACACAAGAACCATAGGCATATATTTTTAATTGCCGATACATAAAAACGCTAAATCAATGGCGGGGCCTTGGCCTTGATCTCCTCACCATGATTAAATTGCAATATTTACATCATTTACGATTTAATGCAATGGTGGTCAAAATGGGGACGTTACACGCTCTGGTGTATACCTACAGCCCGCGTCGACCTATCTCTTTTTAGATTGATTTTCTGCCCAAACCTTTCAGTGACCTGTTGCTTGGTTTGTGACTGGGTTGGTACAGTGTTTTCTGCTTTCTACAATTGAAGAGAAGAAAATATTTTTTCCATATTAGTTTAAGGAAAGAACTTTATTTTCTCTTTATTTCTTAGATTTGAAATATTTATGAAAATTCCAAAAAGAGTTATGTTTTTAGCTAGTCTTGTTTTGGTTCAGATCTGAGTTTTATTACAAAAGAAAACTATTTTTAGCTTTTGCATAGTTAGGGGTTAGAAATGTTCTTTCTTGTTTGGAAACAATGATTAGATCCTGTATTCTTTTCATTAAATATATGCTCTCTCATTATTTGTTAAAGAAAAAGGATTTGTCCCTTTTCTTGGGTCTTCTTGAGATTTAGAGCCATGTTTAGCCCCTTTGGTCAAAACTAGTATTTTGCTTGCATTTTTAAGCAAAATGATTAATCATGTATCCTACAGTCTCTTTGACCCATATTAAGGTTTCCAAATAATTTTTTCTTTGGTGTGGATTGGCTTGTTTCTACCATTTTTGAAAAAGTTCAAATGGCATTTGCATAGGGTTGTTCACTTGGGAAAAATAACCTCTTACTCTCTCTTTAAGTAGGAATACATCGAAAAATCGAAAGACTTGCACTTCATTTAGCTTAGTTGTGCATTCTTTTTTATTTTACAAGTCTACACTTCATGCATCCACTTAACCGCATAAGTTAAAGCATAGGAGCTGTCGTTATTTGTCTGCGTTGCATTCCGGGTTATGTGTGGTTTTTCCACGTACTCGTTGGTATATCGAACATACTTTTATGGTATATCGAAAGGTTCTTTTACGTACTCGAAGGAATATAGGAATTCCCATTTCGTACAGTTGTGCATTAGACGACACTACTACAGATTTGAGCTTCCACATACCTTGCGTATATCGAGAGACCCCTTTAGCATCCTGGAACTATATGAGTAAACATATTGGTTGTTTTATTGTTGCAAGACACCGAGAACAACACTGGGGGATATTAATACGCATGTACTGCTAGGAAGTTGGGTAATACGGTCAGGGGTACGGTCCCAATCCTTCATGGTCAGTGCTCTGAAATATTGGGTCGAGTATAACTATTGGAACCTACAGTATATCACGAATTGAAACAATTTGACAATCCTGTGACAATCCAGCTTATTTTTCCATCCCTTTCACAGACTGCTTGTTGCTTTTAGATTTGAGTAGTGTTTGATTTGTGTGGTAATTTAGAGGTTCTTAGAGAGATATGGAAAAATCTTCTGGGACTACCAACCAAGAGATCCTTTTTCAGGGTACGTCTTTTTTTTTCCTTCATACGGAAGTGTTGGTCCTCCCTTCATGGCCACATTGAGCCTTCCCAGATTGACTATAGGATTACCAGTATGGTTATTCTCCAATCCAGCTATCCCAAGTGCATCGTTTTGGATCACATTCCTCCCCCACAAGAGCATCAACCTCATGTTGATCCTTTGCCTTCTTCATCAAATGTTGAGTCAACTTCCCTTTCTTCCTCCACCTACTGAAAACTATGATGTTAGTATGCAAGTGGATAAGAAGAAGAAGAAAAGGACGGCGAAGAAGAATAACTCTAAGAAGAAGGTCAAAGCTCCAACCTCTTCCCATCATGTTGGAAACCCACCAGGCACCAATCATCATTTTGGGAGTATTGATGTATCTATTTCGAATCTTCGTAAACCTAAGTTCCCTTGCAGGCTTTGCAAGGGGCCCATTTTCTTAAGGATTTCCCTGGTATTCCCACGGCATTAGAAACATGGTCACAATGTTCAGAACAACCTGTATCGTCAACCTATGGACATCATACTAATGATACCTTATCAACCAATGACTCTTTGGTTAAGAGTTAGGAAAGCAAAGTCAATAATCCATGATTATTATGTAGAGACATGCATTGTACTTACCTTTGTCCCCACATGGATGAAGCTTCCCAATTATTGGAAGGTATTTATGTGTCTCAATCACAGCCTCCAATGAGTTGTAGTAAATTTCCTCTTCATTTGTTGTCGGTTGATCAAGTGGTCGATCTAGTTTAATCCTTGGTCGATCCCTCTCTTCCCTTGAAGAGTGAAACCCAAGTAGTCGATCTGGTTTCATTTTCGATCGATATCACTCTTCCCTTGAAGAGTGATAACCCAAGTAGTCGATCTAGTTTTTTCCTCAGTCGACCCCTCTCTCTTGTTAGAGAGTGAATCTAATACCTCCCAAGTTCTTCTTATTAATATAGATTCTACTATGCAGGGGGGAATTTATCCTTCTATTACAGGACCCCCCCAAGTAATTAGGCTTACTGTATTCCACCTTTGGTTCTAAATCAGTCGATTTTTATTGATTGGAACAGACTCTCTCCACCTCGCCTTCCTTCTTATCTACCTTTCGAAATCGTTGTGCAGGTTGGTCATATAGATGTACCTCATACTATATTTGATGAAGGTGTCGTAGTTATCATTTTGTCCTCAAATTCATGGCAATCTATGGGATCCCAGCAACTTGTGCCCATTACTCAGAATTTGTTAGATTTTAATAGAGGAATAAGTCAATCTCTAGGGGTTATTTCTCAGTTTCCTATTTCGTTAGGTGTAAAAACAATATTTATTGATGTTTTAGTAGTTCCAAGTCTTTTGGATTTTAATTTGCTCCTTGGACGAGATTATGTATATGTGATGAAAACTCTCGTTTCCACACTCTTACGAGTGTTGTCTTTCCCTCTTGATGGATGCATTGTGACTATCAACCAGCCTTCATTTGTTGACTCTCATCCGACTACCGATCATTCGACCTATGTCCACACGGTATCTTACCTACCACTAGTCAATTATGTGGCGTTATATCCCATGCTTCCAACTTCCGTTGAACAAAGGATTCTCTTTGATTGCTCATCTTATTTAATCTTGGATTCGAAATTTGACATGGTTTATCTTCCTTCCAATGAAGACCTCCTAGAATCCATGATTGGGGCTTATCCCTCGACATGTATTCCTTCTGGAGCATCGTCCTCTTGGAAGCCATGAAGTGGTACGAGCATAGTTCCCTTTCTATGTCAAGCTCATTAAAAAATGAAACAGTTCATCATGAGCATATTTTTCGTTTATTTTTAAGCTCATTAAAAAAATGAAATGGGTCCCTTCAAGCATAGTTTACCTTTAGTTTCTAGCTTGTGTAAAAATGAAACCATTCCCAAGCATATTTTACCTTTGGTTTCGGGCGTGTGTAAAAATGAAACCATTCCCAAGCATAGTTCACCTTTGGTTTTGAGCTTGTGTAAAAATGAAACCACTCCCAAGCATAGTTTACATTTAGTTTCAAGCTTGCATAAAAAAGAAACCAGCTTCATGAGCATAGTTCTATTTCTGTGAGCTCGTTAAAAAATGAAACACATGACCATGATCATAGTTCCATTCCTATGTCAATATCGTTAAAAAAGTAAACAAATGACCACGAGCAAATTTCTATTCCTGTGTCAATCTCGTTAAAAAATGAAATAGATGACCATGAGCATAGTTCTATTCCTATGTCAAGCTCATTAAAAATGAAACAATACCCCACGAGCATAGTTCTATTCCTGTGTCAAGCTTGTTAAAAAATGAAACAATACCCCATGAGCATAGTTCTATTCATGTGTGAAGCTTGTTAAAAAATGAAACAATACCCCACAAGCATAGTTCTATTCCTATGTCGAGCTCGTTAAAAGAATGAAACAAATCCCCTCCCCTTGAGTCAATTTTTTCGCCATATTTAATATCAAAACCTTCATTTCATTCCCCTATGCTATTTAATCCACTTTTTATTCCTCTACCGGTGAAGGTATTCCTACTAATTGGCTGACGAAAAGAGTAGGCGAACGAAACGAAGTTTGGGGGGCATGTCTCCAGCCTCTAGACATCATACCGGAGGTACGCCGTCAGCTTCTTATGTTGGGGGAAACTTCCAACCTATGGATATCATGTTGGGAATAAACTTGCCAATGGGCATTATTCCGAGCATAGTTTATTTTCTATTACAAACTCGTTAAAAAATGAAGCAGGCATCATGAGCATTCTTTTCACCTGTCTTCGAGCTCGTTAAAAATAGTAAGTTAGCATAAGCTTACTTTTCACTTTTTTCGTGCTCTGGTTGAAACATGAAAAGTGCTTTGAGCTTACTTTTTACGTTTTCATGCTCTGGTTCAAACATGAAAAAGATTCCGAGTTTTTTTATTCCATTGTTGTACTCGTTAAAAAATTGAGTAAAAAGGTGTGTCTGACGAGTATAGGTTTATCACTTTATCCGGCCTCAATAGACTACTTACGAAAAAGGAACTGTGCCAAGTTTACTTTTCTTTGTCGTACTCGGTCATCAACCATGAAAAAGTTGTACATGGATTCCTCTTTAAAGCTCTTTTCAGACTCCCAAAATAGGAAAATATTGTGGAGCGAACTTATTTCTTTCACGCTCGTAAAAATATTTGAAAGGACATATATCTGCTGATGGTTTATCCCTTTTTTGGACCATTTAGACTATTTACAAAAAAGGAATACTCTAGTCAACCATGATTAGAAGAGTTCTCTCTCACGTTGTTTTATCCTTTTTTGAGTGAGGAAACTAACTTTTACCAAAAAGAACCATTAGGAGTCTTCTTTTGACTGTTTCAGACTCTCTAAATGTGAAACGTCACCGATTTTACCTTCTTTTAACTCATAAAATTATACATGGAAGGACCCTTTTTGGGACCAAACCCCTCCTTTCTCAGTTTCGTAAAACATGTGAGATTGGACTCGTCATATGATGAGCTACATTGAGCATTTGTTACCCTCTTCTAGCTTGTTAAAAAGAAAAGAGGCACTCATCCATCATGATGGGGAAATTAAGGGAATAGGAAGATGTATTTGAGTCTATTTTAATGGTATCTTAAAGTAACCTTTGAACATGGCACATGTCTACATTCTAGTCAAACAGTTGGTATTCAGCTTGTCTTTGAGTCGTACCAATTCCATGAGCCATTCTACTCCTTTGGGTACTCCAAAGAATGCTTCAATCATTTGTTGAATTATGTCTTAGTCTCTGCTATGTTCAGACAATGATTCCAAGTCACTTTTTGTTCCGTTAAATTTTCAAAGGAAGCCTTTGGCCGGAATCAACCTTCGCAATCATTAAACATGTAGTTGTGTCAGTCATCCCTGTCTACCATTACACCTTTGTGTCACTTCACACTCATTTGATCTACCATCTTATATCACTTCCTGTGTTAGTTTCGTGTCGATGATGTGGGATACATTATGGACCTCCTTCGACGATTCTATTCTTGTCGACATTAGCTCATAATCCAGGAATTAGACTTAGAAACTAGTCACTATCTTGGAGCCTGGATTCCTCAATGGCAGGTTTCCTCACTTTCGACAATAGGTTTGCATCATTGACCTCTGATCGAATGGTTCCGTGTATGTTCGAATCCAACTCATTCATTTGCATTCGTCGGGATGTACTAGTGATACATTGGGAATCATTGTCATCATTGGTGATTTCCCTCGCACTTGTTAACGGTTCACATCATTGACCACTAATCGAGTGGTTTCTACCATGTTCAACTTCAACACTTTGTAATCACATGGTTAGATTCGTATCATTTCGGGAACGGATAGAAGACCCTAGGTTGTTATGATGTCTTATTATCACACCCAAGTTGCGATGGAAATTTTTTAGTAGGTTCCCACATATATGTTATGATGGAAAACTCATCGATGTACTATCACATAGATCCACTCTTGTATTGATCGTGGATGTGTTATTATCTCATCATGGATCTGTGCTTCTATTTAGTAGCCATGATTGTGTTTAGTCATTTAGATATGGATCCACATTGTATTTTGGTGGCCATATCATCGATCAGTATCAACATGGATCTACAATGTATTGGTCGGCAGCCATGTTGTGGGTCGTTGGGATTATAAAACTATTGTACTGCAAAATATCCTTGGTTATTGTTGACAGATTTCCATCTGATGGTTCATTTCCTTGATCCTTCATACTTTATCCATCAAAGTATTTCACTTATCCTGTTACTCTAGCTTCATACTTTGGGGGGCATTTTGTTACATAGAAATTTTGTACTCATCTAGATTATGAACCATGTACACTTTATCCTTGCATAAATACTTAAAGTACTTGACTAAAATCCTTGGAAGATGAGTCATGAGGTTTTTCCCTCTAAAAACCTTGTTTAGATAGGTTGATGCACCTTGCTTTATAGCAAAGTGTGTATTTCCTGATCAACGCACCTTGATCCACTACAGAACGCGTCGCTGACGCATATTTCTAGTATCCAAAATGCGTCGATGCCTGTACAGAGGGAAAAAAAGAGAAGTTTCGAGAAGTCTCTCGAAGGATACCCTCGTGGAGGATTATACCTTTCATATAGGGTGGATCTTACTTGCCTCCCAACTTAGTAGGATCCCACCTCCTCCTTATCCCTAATCCTCTCCTCTCCTCCTCATCTCTTTTGGCCTATAAATGAAGCTCCTCTTCATGGGATAGGGGGGTTTAAATGGGGGCAGCCAAATGCTGGAGAAATTAAGCCAGGAATCCCTTCTTCCATGATTGGAAAATTGAGGAAAGGTTCCATTAGAAAGGATCTGCAACACCAAGGCTTCATTGGTTGTAATTCTTTCCTCTATTTTCATTAATACATCAATGTATTTTTTCCCATAAATGATGTGTAATTTCATTTATAGTAGTTCTCCTTGGTCAATTGCTTAGATGTATCATGTTATATTGTAGTCTTTTGTCTTTGTTCTTTTGAATCTTTTGTAGGGAATCTCTTTATCAGCAAGAAGGATTGTGAAAGCTTCAAGCCACGAGGACGACCTTCATAAATAAGGTATGGACTGGACTCTTTGTATTCAAGTAATTTGATAGATCCAAGGAAATGTTTTCATTCTTGTTTTGATTTTTTCTAGATCCGAACCATTCGGACTAGGGAGATCAATTGGTGTCCGCACCGATGGATTTTCCATAAACAACTTCCTTTCCCATAGAAAAGAATAGGATATGAATCATTGTTGATCCCGAGGGAGAATTACTATGAACTAAACCAACAACATCCTTAACAAGTCTACTACAAATTGCTCCATATCATAAAATACAATATGTTAGTGCATAGTAATTCACTATGGATAGCAATTTTGTTTTGGGATCAATGAATTGTGTTATTCATAAAATTCTTAGTCTTTAGAGTCTAAGGTCATGTTTTTTATTTGGTTAAGGCTTGGGTTAGATCATATGTCAAGTTTGGCTCCGTAGCTCACTTAGGGTTCTGTTATAGTATTTGGTCTCATATTAGCCATATTGTGGTCCATCCTTTTGCTAATTAGTATATGCCATGTACGTCACATGTTTTTAAAGTGAGACTAAAGGTTCATTAATAATAATGATGACAAAAGTTACTTCATGCTCCAAAAAGTTGTAGTTTTCATAGCACAAGTCTTATCTTGTCACACTAGTACAAAATGAGAGATGAGTGACCAGGTGACAAAAACTTTGGTCACCATATTTTTTTCAAGGGATAAGTGACCAAAATTGAGAAATTTTAAGTGAGCTAACTAAAAATGACCAAGATAAATGACCAATTTGGTCACGAGATAAGAACTAAACTAAAAGTGACCAAGATAAATGACCAAATTGGTCACGAGATAAGAACTAAACTAAAAATTACCACATAAAAATTGGTCATTTTAGGTGTGTCACTCCGACAATGGAAAACTATAATTTTGACAATGAATTTGTACAATTTACTAAATTTTAACACTGCAGATGGATTCAGAAACCCAAGGGGTCTTGAATCCATCTGCAGTGTTAAAATTTAGTAAATTGTAACATTGTAGATGGATTCAGAGACATGAGCTAGTGTTGAAACATGACACCATAGGAGAACCTACAGAAATTTTTTGCAAGATCATTTCATTTGTATTGTCACATCCAGTTTGATGTGCTTTTAATTTCCATATCTTATTTCACCATTTTTTTTCATATTATCCCTTCGACGACAGATCTTCCAAGTT
Organism: Larix kaempferi; assembly: GCA_027924585.1. NCBI lineage: Eukaryota > Viridiplantae > Streptophyta > Pinopsida > Pinales > Pinaceae > Larix > Larix kaempferi. The sequence continues at coordinate 6,335,893 of BSBM01000792.1, forward strand.
GCATCATGTGGCGCATCAAGCTTGGATATTTGTTGTGTCTTTCCCTCTCGTCATTGTCATGTCATGAAGTTTCAAGTTTCATTATGTTTGGCTCATCATACTGGTCATATTCATATTTTTTTTGAACAAAACCATCGTCGTTTGACCCTCTCGACAGTCTATTAAAGTTGTTTCGACAAGTTCATGTATTTTGCATCATTATGATGTTATCTAAGAATTGTCAATTCACAAACTCCAATATAATTAATTCTCCATTTGCATCCATTCATCAATATGGTTCTCCTCACGCCTGAGTTTGGAAATTTATAAAGTTCTCCTCGGGTCTCTTCCCTGCAAAAAATTGCCAATATCCTCCATTTTGAAAAGAAAAAAATCCTCCATTATTGTAAAATTATTTTAATTAAAAATTAAGAGTTACCATGATTCTAATATTTAAGTCATTTAAGTTATGACCATTAGTAAAATTGTTTGGGTTACACTATATATTTAATTGACACCAAATTATAAGTTCATGTGTATACTGATGATGATGATGTCCTAGCTTCGAGACACCAAATTGATCATCATGATGTACCGTAGAATAATGTCATTATACCCATTGACATACCCTGCATAGACATAATTTTTTAACCATGCATGTTTTATATAAATCAAGGTCATTTCACCCTAGCTCCAAGAACACTTACCGTCGAGTGAAGTCAAAAAGGTCTACTGCGTTTAGGCTTTGCTACGGATGCTCATGAACCAATGGGATAAACTGTAGGATCTTCATATGGATAGGGGCCTACACCCAAAGGTTTTGAGTCAACATAATTAATTGGTAGCGGTGTCCTTTATCTAGTTCTCGATGTCCCTCTCTTTGGGTGTGCATTATAATTGTGTGTGGGACCAATCAAAAGGCGTGCCTTGTCAGTTCGTCCCCTCAATTATGTTCACTCAACTCTCCACAATTTGTATATATTTCTTCATCAACCATGTTGGTTTCATGCTATGTAGTCAACATTACTTCTCTTTTCACACTAGCTTCAATATTTTATTTTTGGAGTGCTTGTGGGAGATGCTTCTGGTGTGTATGGAAGGCATAATGGTGTTAAATGGTGGATAGAAGATTGGAGGATTTCCTCCAACCAGACCCACATTATCATTTATAGCAGTTGATTAGTTGCACAACTCAAAAGCACATTGTAGATATATGATTTTATGTGTTTGGATCATACGTTTGTAAGCCAGAACAAGATTTCGAGAAGGTGTTAAATTTGAAATACTATAATGGCCATATATTAATGCTTAAATTGCACAAAACTTAGAAACCTGTACAAGTTTTTGAAATGTAATATATACATGTATATGTATATGTATATATGTATATATGTATATATGTATATAATCCCAAAGGGTTAAATCACTTGTCACAAATGAGCCTAGGCATTCAGCTAGTTACATGCCACCATGTTCCCATTTTGAATCCCCATGGGCTAGGTGCACAAGTACCCAATCCCACAAATTGATGACCTTATAGACACACTTAAGGTAGCTATATTCTTTACCATAATAAACTTTAGGTAGCTATATTATTTACTGAGTCATCTTCATGTTCTATTGTGGGAGTATGCAGCAGTCCGGGGGCATTTTAGTAGAGTATTGTGGAACTTTTAAGGAGTTAGTGGAGAGACCGATCTCCTTTTATCAAAACCATAAGGTTAAGGAGGAGCCGAGAGGGAAATTTGGGTTTGATTCAGCCACTAGCAGATTGCTAGGATTTTGGAGAGGCCACGAAGTCTATTTTGGAGGGTCATGGAAACATGAGACACTTTGAGGGTTGAGTAAAGGGATCAATCATTCATTTGGTGGCATCATCATCTAAAAAGAGGACCCGTGAGAAATGTTTGGACCCCAATTTCCCTTTCATGTAGAATTCGTGAGGCTAGGAGGTCCACGGGAGCATATTGAGGGCCAGTTTGTAGCTTCATGGTTCTTGGTGGAGTTGTGGAGGTCCTTTGAGAGGCCGAGCCACCTATTGCAGGGTCACAAGAAATGTTAGAAGGGGCCATGACCTTTTCAGAAGTCCATGGGACTAGGAAGAGCAGCGAAGGGGTTTTAAGGGCCGACCCTTTTATTGGGTAGACCCATGATATTTTGGAGGGTGCAACTCCCCTCTAGAGTGGGACAGCACCACAGTTGGACAAGGTTTGAGGTTGAGGTAATATTCAAGAGAAGATACATCATTTTAGAGGAGATTATGGTACCAGTTCAACTTTTTTTGGATTTCTTATTGTGTGTTTCATTAAAGTACTATAGCTTCTTGGAATCCATTAGAGATTTGTGTTATGGTTATCAAAGTTTCCACTCATAATACAAATACTTATTTTCTCTTTCTAATCTCCTATCTATTTGAGATACCTACATTGTGTTTGATGAAATTTATGTATGCAAATTGTTGGTTAAAGACATAATTAAATTCGCATGCAAACTGTCTAACAAAATTGCACAACGAAACCACAATTTTCGCCCAATTCACATTGGGGATATTACACTTTGAGGGGACCAATGGATATTTCCTCAGGTAAACTAGTGGAGAAAGAACCAAGAATATAATAATTGTGCTTTAAATTTTTATATAGTGAAACAAGAATCATGATCTAAACCTAAAAATCATAAGTGACTTGGATTGGCTCTCAAAAATCCAATTCAAACATTTCCTATTCAAACTTACATTGACTGGGTTTGACTTGATCAACCAATTCATACATCTGATTTGAAATCAGATTTGAAGTCAAACTTGTGATTTGAATTGATTTTGACTTGATCAACCAACAACATCAACAGTTAGTCAAATTGGACACATATTTCTTCACGTTTCTTTTAAAATGCTTCATCTATGAGATTTCATACATGTAAATCACGTTCACTTTAAGAAGTAGGGTATTTGTTGAATGTGCTGCAAAGAAAGGTTTCCAAGAGGAGTTTTGGGTTGGACTCTGTGTTTGTTGTATGCAAACCTAGTCCAAATGTGCATGAACTGTTATACCTTCTATGGTACAATACCAACTGATCCAAGAACCAATGTGTAGGATCTAGGGCTGACCACAACTTCAAGGGAATACCAAGATTATAAGTGGTTATAGCTAAGAAAGGGAAAAAATAATGAAAAAGAAGATATGACATACTTAATTAGCAGGTTAGAATTATCACTAAATGATAGCATCCACAAACCAATAGTAATTCTTCCTCGAGGAACTGGTTAAGACTATGTCCTTAAAGGAGCAGCCAACAAAATAAGCATACTAATGAAGAAGCATAATAAGCATACTAAGCTCAACCGACAATTGAATCCACAAAGCTATGAACATGATGAAAAAGAAGCACCATTTCAAAAATGGATTCAATCCTAGAAGGGTGGGCCACAATATTAGAATGGATAATGGCCCTGGGCAGACTTATGGAAAAGGGTTTTCGATATTTTAGATGAAATGAAGACCATTTTCCATAAGTATCCCCAGGGCTTGCATCTTGTCAAAAATTTACACTTCTTCCCTAGCTCTATGCAATATTTCAAAATTTATCATTCCTATTATCTTCAATTACCCAGGAGTTCTGTTTTGGTCTTTCAACTGTACATTGCAAACTCAAGACCAAAACCCAACTACATGTTGGATATGGGTTCTTAATCAAAATTCCAAACCTTGAGGGTATTTGGAAAATTTGGAGCTATGCACACTCAAGACCAAAAGCTAACTACATTTGGATATGGCGCTTAAACAAAAATACCAAACCCCTGGGAATTTGGAAAATTTTGAATTGTGGACTATGAAACGCATAATCCAAATACCTTTTTGGAGCAGGTTATGTATACCCTTATTGACCTGCAATCCAAATCTGCAAATGAATTTGGTCCGCAAGGTTGACTATTCATACATCATCATCATTTAATTTTTTTTTGTGGACTTGGTCAATCCATGATTTGTGTTTGCAGGACCCTTCGGCCTGTAGTCAGACTTTGCAGGGCATCCTAGCCTATTCCTTGTGTAACATACCTCTAGGCAAATACATTTTTTAGCTGGTTTGCTCACATTGGTCTCTCCAACATTTTTTTTCTATTCAGCCATGGATGTATCCATTTTATTTTGGTCAGCACCAAAGGCACATGATCCACTTCAAAAGTGGATGGCCCATCCATTCCATTTGTCCTCATTCACCCTCCCTATTCACCATGCAATAGTTCAGAACACTGCAAAATTTTCTTAGTATGGAACTGATTGGTGCAAAGTTGCAAAGTAGGGGCAATAGACTATAATGAGTATAACATGCTCATGATGAAGATGCTAACGGTAGCTTCCATGGTTTTGATCACACCTTCCAACAAGTTTGGAGTGCAGAGGAATGGAGCTGCTTTTGGATAGGATTGTTATATATACATACATACATACATATATATATATATATAATGAGGATTTTTTTTTGTTTTGTTTTTTAATTTTTTTTTCAATGTGGTTCACGCCTGAATATCGGGTCGCTACATCCACAGAGAATCAATCCAAGGGGGGCACTCGAAGGGGCCTCACCTTGTTAGGCTATTTCAGAGCCCATCCCCCACACCAAACTTGGGTGCCTAACCCCGGAGGACCCAGAGAATTGAACCCTTGACCTCGACCTCATGACGGCTTGGTCCTTGAGGATCCACGGGGATCTGTCTTTTTAAATTATATATAGATAGATAGATAGATAGATATATATATATATATATATATATATATATATATATATATAATTTATAAAAAAAAAATCCTCATTTTACCAAACTACACCACAATAGGTACTTCAACTGGAGATTTGGGGTTTTCACACCAATGCGAGTGGAGAAGGGGATTCTAGTGTCAATGCTAGACTAGTTATATTGTTTTCTTGTGAGGGAATTTGATTAAATATAAATCTTCCAAGGAAGCAACTTAACCTGCTTCCATAGGTATGATCATCGAATCTTAGTCTTCATATAAATGCAATTTCACAAAATTTTGTTTCAAAAATGAACATTTTAAAACTTTTAGATATGTGTAGTTCTCAGGCGAACAAATGTAGTAATTTGGAAGCATTAAAATTTATGATGAATGATTCGGTTAAATATGTAGCTTTAGAGTGTGTGGCTTTAGGATTCTTGAGAATATGCTCTTACTTTTGTGTTGGTTTTCCTCTCATCCTTCAGCAATGTTGCATTACTACTACAACAACTTGGTTCTTGACATTTGTTATTCCATCATTATTCGTCTCTTGTAGTATGTTGTTGGGTGTTTTTGATACATTCACCTTTTGTTTCATTTCACTTTGCTTGCATTGTTATTCCAGCGATGTTTGTTGATATGACATATTTTAAGTCGTCTGTAGATGCAACCTCTATGTAGTGGAATTCAAGTTGTCAGTTAAATTGTATGTTTTCTTTTACAGGTGGGAATGGACATGGTTACTATGATGTGTTCCTAGTTCGATTTTGAAGGGATTCTAGATTAGGTATTCTTATTGTCAAATTGTTTTCGAGATGGTTGAAGTTACAGGGTATTGTTTACTTTACTACCTAAGTCATCAATCTGTGAAAATCCTCACAGCAGATCTAAGAGATGATGTGTACCTCACAAGAGTAATTATGATTAAGCAGGAAAATAGAAGAAGAGTGAACAATACAGTATAATGAGCAACAGAATAATATGGTATAGTAGAACTCAGATAGAAGCAATAATACTTCACACACACTGGTTCATTAATCACAATATGGACAAATAAATAGTACAATGGTAGAGAGGATTCGAATGCCTAAGGTGGCAATTCGAATTAGCCTCTCAGAGTGATCATAAGATCAATAGAGTGTCATCGAAGCACAACTAGGTGTCCTCATGATCATCGGAGCACAACTGGAAGTCTTCATCATCATCAGTGGAGTCATCAATGCTCAAGTAACTGTCAACCATCAGTCAAACTAACTCTGGTAGGTGTAATTGAGTGTAACTCAGTGTAACTGACTGTAACTAAGTGTAACTGAGTGTAACTGACTATAATTGAGTGTAATTGAGTGTAACTGAGTGACAACTAGACTGGTAGGTGAAGAAGGGCGAGTTGCTCCCTAAAATCAAGGAAGAAGGGCACATTAAGCAACTGGAGGGATAAAAATGAATAGTGAGAAGCTCCTGGGGGCTGGATAACTGAGGGCTAGGTGCTGGACTGATGACTGGGATGCATGCAAAATGAATGCAAACCCTAAAGGTGCATGCATGACTGAAAATGTAAATGATCAAAATACTGGTGGGACTAGGATGGAGTATAGGAATATCCTAACAAGTTTGACACTTGTTTTACCTCCAAAACTTCAAGTAGATCATTATTCTGCATGCCGGAAAACTCATGTGAAGGAGAGGATTCAAGAACGTCTTCGGAATCTAGAGTATGAGCTGGTTTATCTTGCTCAGAATTCGAAATAGAAGACTTTGAGAGAGTGAGTTTTGAATCTACAGTTTCTTCTTCATCTTGAACAATTGTTGAGGCCAAGACTGTTAAAATTCAATATGCTAAGACAGAAAATAGCAGCATTACATTCCATTTCACAATAATAGCATATACAGGATCACTGAAGAAACAACAAGCATAGCATAAACACAAGAGACAGAGATTTATCCTGGGAAACCCTCATGGGGTAGAAAACCCAGCAAAGCTTCCTCAATATAGATGACCAGCAATATACAAAGATGCAAACCCTGAGCATAAGCTCCTTCTTCTCCAAAGCAGACCTCTCCTCCACAAGTGTGCCTTTCTCAAGTGAGTGAGTGTGTGTCTAATGAGGAACACACCTCCTCTATTTATACACTTCTCTGATATCTATTTTACACAAGTACATGTAGGCTCGTATTTAACCATTAGGTTAAATACCCCATTATAACTGACTGGGCCGACCCCTCTAGGGTGGTCTAATAACCCTTTGACCCACATAACACATTTAGGGCCGACCCCCACTAGGGAAGTCTAATAACCCGAGTTACCACATTCCGACGGAGGAATAAACATCTCCGGATATACAATAAGATCTTCACGGAGGAATGAATCATCTCCGGAATAATAAAGTACAAATATAATATTCTTTGAAGTTACAATATCTCAACACTCCCCCTTAACGAGAAGGATATTATAACAGCATCTGCCCGAGCAAGGAGTCATCAACATCATACATGATACATCTATAAATCACTGGAAGCTTTCTCAACATCATCAGTAACTCAAGCAGTTACTGGAACATCACTGTCAACATCAATCATCAACATCACGATCTTTAGCATCGTCTTCATACGATCAGCAGCATCGTCATCACACGATCAGCAGCATCGTCATCACACGATCAGCAGCATCGTCATCACACGATCAGCAGCATCGTCATCACACGATCAACAGCATCGTCATCACACGATCTGCAGCATCGACATCACACGATCAACAGCATCGTCATCACACGATCAGCAGCATCGTCATCACATGATCAGCAGCATCGTCATCACACGATCAGCAGCATCGTCATCACACGATCAGCAATATCGTCATCACATGATTAGCAGCATCGTCATCGCACGATCAGCAGCATCGTCATCACACGATCAGCAGCATCGTCATCACACGATCAGCAGCATCGTCATCACACAATCAGCAGTATCGTCATCACATGATTATCAGCATCGTCATCGTATTATCATCAACATCATCATCATACGATCATCAGCATCATCATCACACGATCATCGGCATCATCAAGGAATGATGTAAACCAGTCATGTACCTTTTGAACCGAAGTCCAGGGACGATCCAGTCCTATCTTTATCGAAGACATACGTCTACGGCTCTTCTTTCGGACTTAAGTCCAGGAATGATCCAATCCCTTCATTATCGGAGACATACGTCTATGGCTCTTCTTTCGGACTGAAGTCCAGGAATGATCCCAATCCCTTCTTTATCGGAGACATACGTCTACGGCTCTTCTTTCGGACCGAAGTCCAGGAATGATCCCAATGCCTTTATTATCGGAGACATACGTCTATGGCTCTTCTTTCGGACGGAAGTCCAGGAATGATCCCAATCCCTTCATTATCGGAGACATACGTCTACGGCTCTTCTTTCGGACCGAAGTCCAGGAATGATCCCAATCCCTTCATTATCGGAGACATACGTCTACGGCTCTTCTTTCGGACCGAAGTCCAGGAATGATCCCAATCCCTTCTTTATCGGAGACATGCGTCTACGGCTCTTCTTTCGGACCGAAGTCCAGGAATGATCCCAATCCCTTCATTATCGGAGACATACGTCTACGGCTCTTCTTTCGGACCGAAGTCCAGGAATGATCCCAATCCCTTCATTATCGGAGACATACGTCTACGGCTCTTCTTTCGGACCGAAGTCCAGGAATGATCCCAATCCCTTCATTATCGAAGACCTCACGTCTACGGCTCTCTTTAGGACTGAAAGTCCAGGGATGATCCCAATCCCCTCAACTGTCCACTAAGGACTTCATTCTCGGAGACCTTACGTCTACGGCTCTCTTTAGGACTGAAAGTCCAGGGATGATCCCAATCCCCTCAGCTGTCCACTAAGGACTTCATTCTCGGATACCTTATGTCTACGGCTCTCTTTAGGACTGAAAGTCCAAGGATGATCCCAATCCCCTCAAATGTCCACTAAGGACTTCATTCTCGGAGACCTCACGTCTACGGCTCTCTTTAGGACTGAAAGTCCAGGGATGATCCAATCCCCTCAACTGTCCACTAAGGACTTCATTCTCGGAGACCTCACGTCTACGGCTCTCTTTAGGACTTGAAAGTCCAGGGATGATCCAATCCCCTCAACTGTCCACTAAGGACTTCATTCTCGGAGACCTCACGTCTACGGCTCTCTTTAGGACTTGAAAGTCCAGGGATGATCCAATCCCCTCAACTGTCCACTAAGGACTTCATTCTCGGAGACCTTACGTCTACGGCTCTCTTTAGGACTTGAGAGTCCAGGGATGATCCAATCCCCTCAACTGTCCACTAAGGACTTCATTCTCGGAGACCTTACGTCTACGACTCTCTTTAGGACTTGAAAGTCTAGGGATGATCCAATCCCCTCACATGTTCATCAAGAACATGTATCCTCATCATCATAACATGTATCACCTCAACATGCATCATCAATATCAAAACATGTAAAACCACAACATGTATCATCATCATCAAAACATGTATAACCACAACATGTATCATCAACATCAAAACATATATGACATGTATCATCAACATCAAGACATGTATAACCACAACATGTATCATCAACATCAAAACATATATGACATGTATCATCAACATCAAGACATGTATAACCACAACATGTATCATCAACATCAAAACATGTATAACATGTATCATCAAAACATGTACAACCACAACATGTATCATCATCATCAAAACATGTATAACATGTATCATCAACATCAAAACATGTATAACCACAACATGTATAAGTAAAGCTAAGTATTCTAAGTATAAGAGTCCTAAATCTAAATAATTCTAAGTAACTGGGTGTAGAGAACATGTTACCTCATCAACGACCTTGTTGTTCGATGAGACAATCTCATCAGAGTGACTATACTACTCCCCCTTTCGAGGAGGGTCCTTTTAAACTACACCAAGCTTGTCTCGGAAGTATTCAAACTTCACTCGAGACAGGGGTTTGGTTGGTAAGTTCTTCACTTGACGTAGAGGTTTGGTTAGTACAACGGTAACCTGTTACAAAATCAAACTTTTAGAGTTCCTTTCTGCGTCATATCTTGTTAGTTCTCTATGTTCTTTGACTTATCATGGAACACTAGATTCTATGTCATCTTGATACAACTCTAAATATCACATAGGATCTCAGTTGGTTCTATCTCTAAGTCAAACAATCCTAAAGCCAAACTTCTTCACAACTAGCAGAGCAAGCAGCCATATATTCCGCTTGTGCTGAGAGCGACACTAGACTACTTCCAGCTAAACCACGAGATCATGGCTAAACCCAGACAATAACATCCTCTCGATGTGTTCTTCTTGTCTGATACACTTCCTGCCCAATCAGAATCTGAATAGCCATCTGAAGTCATGATCTTCAAGATAGCATAGATCAAATTCTATCGTGTCCTTTATGTGCCTCATCACATACTTTGCAACTATCAGGTAAACACATCTAGTTTCCACTAGATACTAACTCAAGGTGTTCATAACAAAGCATATATCTAACCTAGTATATGTTAGATATATCAAAGACCCAAAAATTTGACTGTACAGAGTTATATCCACTAACTCTAATGAGTTATCCCTTAACAGCTTCAAGTTGGAATCCATAAGAGTGGCCATTCCAACACCTCAAGTCATATTTCTCATCATACTTTCCCTGGTTGAGAAATATTCCTTCTGAGCCTTGCCATACTTCCAGACCTAGGAAGTAAAGCATCAATTTGAGATCTTTCAATTTTCATTTCTGCATTGAATGATCTTCTGCATATCTATCTGTGCCATCTCTCGTTAGATGGGTCTACTGATATGAGCCTCAATATCATTCGAACTCTATGGTGAGTTCCTTCTTGCATCCATGTCATATGTGTATCATATTCAACCTTGTAGCAAAGTTTGAGATCCACATCACCCATGGTGATCATTAAGCTTATCAAATTATTATCGATCCTAGGTACCTATATAGAACCTGATTCATACTTCTTCTTTAATTACACCATACTTGGAGCAAACATCTTGTCGTGATTCTCTTCCCCTTTCTAAGAGAATCTTCTAGCCATGAGCCTTCTATATTTTGTTTGATTTGAAAATCTTTTTGTTTGAACATCCACCACTTGTACGGTGTCCATCATTCTTCATGACCTTTCCTACAAATCAAAATTAAGTACATGATTAGTAATACTTCATAATCATCAAAAGATAACCCATTATGCATACAGATATCATTTTCATAGTGATGCAGCTATTTTGACCATTACTTTGGCACAACACTTTCCCATATCCTGTATGCATACAGTGGCTATCTAGATGCCTTCCATCTCTACCAGAACATACTATCGAGAGTGTGCACAACTCTCAGCATGTCAGCAAAGAGGTTTCATTCTAGACAAGCAACAATGGAATGTTTGTCCAAACATATGCACATTAGTTGTATACTGTTCAATGCTCTATGAATGTTTACACTCAGCATTATATATTCTAGGAATACAAATATGCATGCAGGCAATATCATTACTATTTCAAATAGCAACTCAAATACTTATCTTTTATGTTTGTGTGGCTGCCTCCCGCTTGATCTTCTGTATGTCTTTTGAACTTCTATTCATTCTGTACCACTGTGCATGCTCAAGAGTCATCCTCATGATCGCATACACAAACATACACTCATTAGTATATTCTAAATGCTATCAAAACATTATAGTACTAAATAATCTTGAAAACGTATAGTCATGATTATAGTTAATGAACATTAGTATTCAAGATTTCAGGGAAGTCTTCTTTTACTCATGCATATCATTGATAAAAGATATAATATGCATAATCCCTTGATTACTAATTTTATGAATAAGCATAACCAATCATTCCAAGTATACTTATATAAGGGATCCTAACACAAGGTAAGATTCATGGGAAACATACCTGGATTAGTATACCTACTTGGTTATGTACAACATACCTAAACAACCTCTTCAATGATTTAGAGATCCTGAGCTAGAACCTGCATGTCTCATAGGTTAAGCATAATATAACAAAGTCATACATACCTCGTAAGTAGAACAAAGATTATGGATGAGTCTTTATCTTCATGTTTTCATGGTCATGGAGCCTGATTTGTCTTTTGTGATGTACCTGTATCTTGTTAGCAGACAACCTCAACCTCACACAACACCATAATGCATTAGTACAATCATAAGTGTCAACACCCTAACCAATGAATATCTTCTATCATGCATTCATAATTTTGTTAAGGTGATACAACAAATCTAAAATCAAGATTGTACTAACTGTAATAACATGAAGACAAACATACCATAAACTTAATCATGAACAAATCACAAAACATACCTCAATGAGTCATACCTATCGAGATCGCTTGTAATCTCCTTATGTAAAGCCTTAGCCTCATCTCCCTCTGAAACATGAACTCCTTCACTTATGTAGGTGACCAATCCATCTTCTTCTAGGATTAACCCTATCCACTTGATTTGCAAGAACTGGACCTGGAGCTGGATATGGGTTTGTCAGAGAAACCCCAAAAATTCAAATTTTGAATTTCAAACTTCCGAAAGGATATAAATATGAGCCTTGATGAGCTGATCAAACTGATATATTTAGAATTTGAAAACTGCAAAGTTTTACTCCTCAATTTTGCCTTTGAAACTTTCGGATTCACTGGACGTGACCCTGAACTGGGGTTTGATGAAGCCCACTCTTTTTCCCCATCAAAAAGTTTGATCCAAATCTCTAAGCTTCTATTTTTCCGAGGAGCTTCCAGCCGTGGTCACAGATTTCAAAAATTCCCATTTTTACAGAAGCCCTAATTTTCCACTTTTCTGATCAAAGTCCCGAACTAGGGTCTAATCAAGCCCGGCCTTCTGCCCAACCAAAAATTCTGATCTTGGTCTCTAAATTTCTATTTTTATGAGTAGCATCCAGCCGTGGTCTCCGATTACAAAAATTCCAACTTTCTTCAAATCCCTAAATTCCGGAAGCCATGAATGAAGGTACCAAAAAAATAATTCTGTTTTGACAGAAATATGTACCTGATTGTTTCTGGTGTAACTCCGAAATTTTTGATCCACAGGGTCTGAAAACGTTTTCTGAGATAGCCTGACCTGTTAGATTTCCATCCTGACAGGTCTGACCTCAATTGGATGTTCTGAGAGAGAGTTATGCCAAATGTCGCAACGTGACCTGTTTTGGGAAAATACAGGAGAGCTAACTTGTACGGCGTGCCACGTGTCACTGTTTGACCTTCGGCCTCTAAAAAAGGTTTCTGAGATATCTCGTCCTGTTATCTTTCCATCCTGACAGGTCTGACCTCAATTGGATTCTCTGAGAGAGAGTTATGCCAAGTGTCGCAACGTGACCTGTTTATGGGATAATACAGGAGAGCGAACTTGTACGGCGTGCCACGTGTCACTGGTTCAACTGCGGCCTCTGAGAAAGTTTTCTGAGATAGTACAGTCTGTGTACTACCTTTCACTTTTCACGAAATTTCATTTGGAGCTTCCTAGCCCAAGTTATGACCTTTTTCCCAAGGTCACCTGATTTTGACTCAGATCTGGAAGAGGCAGAAACCCTATATTGTACAGATCATAAATCACAAAGTGCAACGAATTAGAGGTTGTCCTTTGGACACAAGGTACCTGGAGATCTTAGCTTCGTCCTGTAACAATTTCAGATACGAAAAATTCTCCAAAACGGATTTATAGCGAAAGTGCTACGATGACTGGTTTTTGCTACGTAAAACCCTAACCTTCAAATTGTCGTAAGTAAAGCAAGTGTCTTTAGTGCCATACCTTGTATTCCTTCAGGTTAGCTCTGATACCATGTTAAAATTCAATATGCTAAGACATAAAATAGCATCATTACATTCCATTTCACAATAATAGCATATACAGGATCACTGAAGAAACAACAAGCATAGCATAAACACAAGAGACAGAGATTTATCCTGGGAAACCCTCATGGGGTAGAAAACCCAGCAAAGCTTCCTCAATATAGATGACCAGCAATATACAAAGATGCAAACCCTGAGCATAAGCTCCTTCTTCTCCAAAGCAGACCTCTCCTCCACAAGTGTGCCTTTCTCAACTGAGTGAGTGTGTGTCTAATGAGGAACACACCTCCTCTATTTATACACTTCTCTGATATCTATTTTACACAAGTACATGTAGGCTCGTATTTAACCATTAGGTTAAATACCCCATTATAACTGACTGGGCCGACCCCTCTAGGGTGGTCTATTAACCCTTTGACCCACATAACACATTTAGGGCCGACCCCCACTAGGGAAGTCTAATAACCCGAGTTACCACATTCCGACGGAGGAATAAACATCTCCGGATATACAATAAGATCTTCACGGAGGAATGAATCATCTCCGGAATAATAAAGTACAAATATAATATTCTTTGAAGTTACAATATCTCAACAAAGACATGATCGAAAAGAACACATAAGGAGATCTCACTGGGCTTGTTCTCCAAAAGGCTAGCATGATCCTCTTCTTCCTGCTTTCCAAATTCTCTGTCAAGTTGGACCCATAGATCACTTGGATTTTCAGCAGCCTTACTGAGGTAGCGCATACAAGGAGACATAGCAAGACATATTGCTCCAAAATCTCTGTCACAATCATTTAGCCAATCATTCTCCTCTTCATCGGAATCAAAAACTCTTGTATTACCAATTCACATATCAAAAAGACATTGTCTCTTCAAGAATGCAATCATCTTTGGTTTCCATTCATCATAGTTGAATGGAGTAAGAATATTTTGTGAAGAAGAAGTCTCCATCTTTGCATTAGCGAATGCACATGGAGGAAGTAAGAAACCTGCAAATCACACACAAACAAACACTATGTTTTCAGCCTTGCATGCACATGAGAGAATGCACATGAGATTTTGCATGCCACTGCTGAAATATATTGGTGAGCAATTCACTCAATCTTCATGTAGAACACCTGCAGAAAAGAGATCTTGTCCCTTCCATGGCTCTGATACCATGTAAAATTAGTCACAGCAGATCTAATGAACAAGTAAATCAATCACAACAGATGAACATAGAAAATATAGTGTAAACTGTGTAAAACATGCATAGTGCTCAATATCCCAATGAGGGTGAATAATTACAATACAATAATCTGACAATGACTGAGCAATTCAAATTGACTAAGGAGGTCATTCGAATCACTGAATGGAGTAGCTTGACTCCAACTAGGAGTCCTCATCATCAATCAGTGGTGGTCATCAATGCACAAGAACCAGTCATCCAGGTGTCAATCTGAGTCTAACTGAGTATAACATGTGTAACTGAAGTGTGTAGCACTAATATAGGGAAGTGGGATCAGTGGAGGGCGCATGGGAGGCTAACTAAAGTCAGAACAAGTCATCTAGTCAATCTGGAGGTCCAATGGAGTGAAACAGTTAGTCGGGAGTGAAACTAGCCTCAAATCAGGGAGAATCGGAGCTAACTGAGTGTAACTGAGGTGGAACTGCAGTGGTAGGTGAAGAAGTGCGCCCTTCTCTGGCAGTAGGTGAGAAGTGGGCGCCTTCATGACTAGGAGGGCTAAAGAACTGATGTAAGAAGCTCCCGAGTGCTAGAATAAGGTGGCTAAGGTGCAACCCTAGGATGACTGGGATGCATGCAAAGTGCATGTAAACCCTAGAATTTGCATGCAAACCCTAATTGCATGCAAGGTCCTGAAAATGATGATGTGGATATCCGAACACAATCTTGGACAACATGAAGAGTATAGGTGGTATGTTTCTTGAGAATAGAGGACCTTTATAGAATCTCTAATCCAAAACACACTGAGTGTAATAAAAAGTATAGAGTGTTATTATGGACACGTTAATAAATTAATATGTACATAAAATGATCACAACACTATCCCATAATCCTTTTATAATAAATAACAAAGACAATAGTCAAGGTGAATTTGTCTGCATATATAAGAAGTTTGAATTTTTGCATCATCGATATCTTGCTAATCTTGGAATGGCATAAATATTATTGGTGATTGGTTTGATGCAGAATATAAAAGCATTATCCTTAATGAACTACATGAGTGATGACCTTGAGAAAAATTAATTCCTTCACATATAAGATGGATCGATTTCATGGTATGTGTTTGTAGCATAGGATCAAAAAGTACACAAGGAAATTCCTAGTGATGAATTGACTATTCATACAAATGTGGAACTTGTTCTTTAGGAATGGCTTGCTGACAAGTAAATTACTCCTCAAGATGAGAGGCCTTCTGATGAGGCAAGGTCTACTGATAAAGTATAAATGTATTCATGCAATTTCCCACTAAAATGATGAGATGTTAAAGAGAGAAAAACGTTGTTGTCTAGATCATTGTAATTTTGCACCCTTGGGTCACTCCTCCCTTGATCAAGATCTGAAGCATTGGGAACTTGTTGCACCTGTGAATGCATCTAACTTTCCCCAGATTGGGATGAAGATGGATATGAACCCCAGCTTCATAGAATTGCAATCAGGTTGATTAGTTAAAATATATTTTTTAATATAAGAATTTCCAAATGCATCATCCTAAGACAGCTGTGATGGATAGTTTGTGTTGTTTGTCATTGGAAAGGATGTTGCACATGCACACCTGATTTAATAAGAATATAATATGGTGGGATGTAATGGAGTTTCATCTAGAGTCATTTACCATCTATAGTGAAGACATAAATAAAAAGAGAAGCTAAGAGACAACCTTGTCATATACTTCCAAGAATAAAAAATAACATCAACAAAAATAGGTGGGAGATTCCCTTGATTCAAGGATAGCTATAATCAAGGAATAAAAAAGAACATCAACAAAAATAGGTGGGGGATTTCTATGGATGGATAAATAATGTTTTATTTTTTAATGGTTGCGACAGTTTCTGATTTTTTCCGAATTTTTCCTCGATGTTGCCAAGAAGTTGTATTCCAGACCCCTTCTGATTTTTTGTCGTTTCCGATGTTGCCAAGAAGTTGTATTCCAAACCCCTTCTATTTTCTTTTGTTGCCGATGTTTTCAAAAATTCTATTTAGACTCTGGCTAACTATAATATTCACATGTCAATTCTTGAAGCCTAGATAAATCATAAAACATTATTCAGCCATCCATAGAAATCAACTTGCAAAACATATCAAGGTTTCTCTATGCATTTGCAATTAAAAGAGTTCACTTCATAAAATAATAGTGATTTTTCTGGATCAATCTCAATAGTGAAAATGTCCCTCCAATTTAAACTTGAGTAGATAAGCAATAAACCATCTATCTAATCACTCTGCTCGTTCATCATTGTGTAGAATTTAGAAACTACATAAATTGACCTTCTAGAACAACCCTAATCAAACACCTTTTTGCCCCCATTTGCACCCCCCAAATATGTCAAGTATCCTCAGTACTATTTTAATCCTCGCTATTGATCCTCCTGAATGCAATTGGTGGCATATTTTCTTACAACCAACACCTTATACCCATGTGCAATTGGTGGCCTTTCTTTGAGTACTAGATCCCTCTCTCGAAATATAGATATTTTAAGTTTGCTACAACAATCACTTCATGTGTTAAAAATGCATTAACATTTACTCCAGGACTCATGTGGAAAATCCATTAGTTGTGAAATTATAATAAACCATATATAATGATATTTATATAAATTCTAGGAAAAACCCACTTCACTCACGAAATCAACAAGATATCGATGATGTTTAAATATCTTGTAACAATCTACTACCTAGTAATTTGTATGTTACAAGATAGGCTAGACATTTTGTTGAATGCTTCAATGACCAAAATCTAAGAATGAAGATTTCTTTAACCTTCACACGTGATTTAAAATATCTTGTTTGTACATGATCAAAAGCTTAGTCACTTGAAGAAATCTAACTTGAACCTTTCACCATTGTATACCTACAAACAATGCACGCTTTAAGAGTTGTAAATGTTACATCTTATAATTTTTAAGCGTAGACATTGTAGTTATGTTTCTCTTCTATAAATTTAATTTAATTTAGAAAGAAAATACCAAAAAGTAGTTAAAGAAGTATCTCTCTCAAAAGTATTCAACTTTATATTACAAATCCATTTAATCCCTACTTCAACATCAGTTACAAGGCAAAGACAAGAATCTCAACAATCTTAATGCCTCCACCTAAAATAACAAAGTAAAATTAGAAAAATCTCAACATTCTCAATGCCTCCACCTAGAAGAATAGAGTAAAATTATACAGTCCACTAGTGTTGTAATAGTTAGACTTATTCATGATGTTTAGACTTTAGAAAACTGAATACCTTGGAACATTTTCTTTGGAGAAGGAAGAATATATGCAAAAAAGGTACAAGGTCCAATATAATTGTGAAAGGTACTTCACTTGGCAACTTCTTGGATTTATGTTGGGTCTCTCTACATTGTTAAATGCTTTGGTGGTGAGAATCTAGTCTTGGGTCTTTCTTAAATCCGAAACAGAGCAGCAACATACTTCAAGGTGGGATTTTACACAAAAATATCCATCCAAATGAAATATGGTGTCTTCTCAAAGGAATCAAACTCCTTCCATATCTCTAAATGTTTGAAAGCTACCTTGTGCTAGAAAGTTGGGGTGAATTCTGAGATGATGTTAAATCTGTGAATTTTAGGGTAACCTCTGGCTGATTGCATTTTCAAAGACTACCTCTGTCCTACTGTTGTTGTTTGGCCACAAACCATTGTTTCAAAGGCCTCAAAGGCTGCAGGTAAGTGCCCAAGATTACTTATGGAAGTTGTCTAGAATAATAGGCTTCCCAAAACAACTTCAAGGTGCCCAGGTTCAAAGTATGATGTTATATAAAGGAGCTACCTCACATAGATACTGCCCAAAATTGGTTTAACATGCCTTTCATTATTTCTAGAGTGCACAGGCCTTCTTTAGGGTATGTTGTTGTAGAATGGTGCTGGTAGAACCATACAAACTATCTTTTGCATGACACGGGTATGTTGTTGTAGAATGGTGCTGGTAGAACCATACAAACTATATTGTGCATGACACCTTAAGGATTACCACAAATCATTTGAATTAGGTCTCTAATCAAACAAAACCTCCTACGGAAGCACTATTTTAAAGCATAAATCCACATCATCAAATGCCCTTAATATCCTTTTATTTACCTGTCTAAAATATTATTTCCTTGAAGGTAGAACAATCCATAAATTGTTCAGAACACACCTAGAAATAATTTCATTGTTGCTACATGGGATCTTCATTGCCCATACTTTTCTTCTGTCATTTGTTCATGCTGATAGGTGCCCAGAAACATTGATATATGCTTCAACAATGTTTGTTCCATAACTGCAACAAACCCAAGACTAATATTTTTTAATCATAATGATATTAGCTGCTAAATATGATATTCATGCTTGATTCCAATCTGTTGCTAAATCTGATATTCATGCTTGAAATATCACTCGTGTTCTGTGTTGTAATGTCTTTAGTCTTCCTAAAATAAACATGCCATATTGGATAACCTTTGAAATTTCTTAAGCAGATCCCATTCTTCCTTATTTATTGTTTTGATTAATAGGCCAGCGATCCTTCTGTAATCTGCGAACTGTTTTTTATCACAAGAAATTATGTTGTTCTTCAAGCCAGATTGACAATGCCTTCATAAAAATAGGGACACTTCCACCCACGATGCTAGACTTATCACCTTGTGGAACACCTGCTATACATATTGAATTACAATATTTCAGGATAGGTGAGACTTTTATAGTGGTCTTAAGTTGAATTAGGATTTGGATTGAACCCCTATATTTCCCCATCCAATCAAGATTTGACACAGCCAATTGATCTTTATCCCAAGTGAAAATTTTCTCTCCAAGATTATCTAACTTCTTTCTCAGAAAAGGAAAATTTTCTCTGTATTTTCATAGTTGTAATCACATAAGATTCTGGTGGTCAGATAAACTTTCTAGCTCCAAAAATAATTTCATGCCAATTGAAAGGGTTGTCTCAACTGAGGGCTCTTTTGCTGTCAGAATAGTAATTTTTTCCTCAAATAAGGATGATAACGTGCCTCACAAAAGCCACGTGGGAAAATCACCTTCGGACACTATGGTCTTTTAGACTCTTTCATTGTCTGAGGCTCTTTCCATGTTTATTGTTTTACCAAGATTTTCCCTCTAAGGAGTGACTGTCGAATAAGATTCACATGTGCTTCAAGCCATCATTACATGGGATTGATACTATCACCACATTTTCTAGACTTGCAAGTGTTTTCAGGAATGTTGGAAACTTATATAGGACACTTGGCATCATATCCCCTAGATCAAATTTAAAAAGAAAGCTTCCCCACCAGGTGATGTTGAGTTCCTTGGTCCTCTTCATTTCAGAGGAACATGGAACTATATTAGAGTTGTTTCATTTTGTACTTAATGAAAACTTAGATGTGAGGTTTTCTTTAATGGGTTTATAAACTTAGATGTGAGGTTGTATTTAATGGATTTATGTTCTCTATCTCTTCATTTAGAGAATGGATTTTTGATGAGTTACTTGTAGCATGTACCATTCAACACTGAAATAACTCTCTTTAGGAGAGATGTGTGAGCTAGTTCATTCCATAATTTGACCTAAAGGCCATCCTATTATCCTAGGATAAACTTCTGTGAATTTTTCGGAGTTTTATCTTGTTAACCTCACAATAAGATAACATTATTGACATCTTTGGAAATCAATGATGCAAAGAAATTAAATTTAAGAATGCAATGAGCACTGATCTCAGAAAGAAATAATATTTTTAGACGCACAGAAGAATTGGATCACTCTCGAACAGTTTCCAGTTTTGTAGATTAGCCTACTAGAGGAAAATCCTAAAGTGATGTTGAAGTGGAAAGCACAATCAAATTGGCACTTGGTTGAGTAGATCAAAGGAGCACTTACAACATTGAAGTTAGAGAATTGTATCTATTGTGACTTGATGCAAATAGTGGGATAAAATGTAACTTTGGGGTACTAATGAAATTTTCCGGATCAAGAGTGAATACAGAATACAGATTGAATTGAGTAACAACAAACCAGAAAAGAGTTACATAATTTGGATTTGATAGCAAAGGTTGGTTTCCATTGAGTGTTGTTTTGGAGTAATTCTATTATACATGCTAATAACATTGTGGAGGGTTCTAATAGGTTAGTATATCATCTTTATAAACTTATATTTAAAATGGAAATGGTTAAGCTGTCTAGAAACCACACTAAAATAGTAGAAATAGATTTAATGAAGAATTAATGTAAAATGTGGAGTCAATCCTTGGAGTGTAGACCTTGGTAAACTTGAGTATGGTTGTACATTATTGTTATATCATACATTTTTCCTTTGTTAATATAAACAACATTTTCCAAATCACTATTAGTGAAAAAAGGGGAGATGAATTAACTTGTCAGTCTAATTTGTTTTATGTAATAAAAAACGTTTATATCTTACAATGATTCACGTTCATGACAACTCTTCTCCTATTCCACGGTTCAACCTATTTAGTTTCATGAGAGATGTTTTATGTAGGTATTCCATGAGGGATATCGTACCATATATTTTACAGAAGAGACCTGAAATGAATTCTTCAACCCACAACTAAGAGAATCGCCACACGATATAATGAGTTAGCATGGGAACTTGTGACAATGGTATGTATTTTTCTATTGTCGATGTTTTATTTTTCTTTTGCTAGATTTTCATCCCAAAATTAGTTTCTCATACCACTCTCTTGACAATTGTTGGCAATAAAAACAAAATCTTCACTACAATGCATAAGGCAGGGTACTAAAAAAAGGGGAGGTGCTGGCATATATTCCTTAGATGGCAATATCTTGACACTGACAAGATCTGCATGCAACTATTTCATGATGTCGAGGTATCTTCGTCATGGCTTGTTTATTATTTTTATGAATGATATGACCATAGGTGGCATTGTGTGATATAATTCTTAGTTTTTCCCTTTCTTCATGCCCTTTCTAGACTTTCTATATACTAGGTATTTCCATTGCAACATTTAAATACGACCATTCAAATTTTCTCTTCTGTAGTGAGATCCATGTCTAAACTTTCTCCAATAAGGATAGAAAATATAGTGGTTGATGAAAACAATCTGAGCAACAAGTAAAACACTTTCACCACCCATCCCGTGTATATACACTCTTGGAAGGTAAAGTCCAATGTTGCAAATATCATTTCATGGAATATATCAACAAGGGTCTAGGAAGAAACTTACTAGAGATATTGGGAGAGATTGGAGATATTTGCAACACCATTCCAATGGCCCCTGTAATTATCCAAGAATTATAACTAAAATCCACTCAAAAGTCACCATATTTACTTCATGAGGATGCTCCCTCAACTTTATTAGGCTTGACCACCATGTTTGGGAGACAAGTTAGGGGGGTGGTAACTATTTTCTACATGGAATCTTGATCTGTATCTTTAAATGATATTGTATGAATGTCATCCATCCCCAATGGAGTGCTCAAGTTTTTTGGATGGCATTATAAGGTTGGAAACCAATATTAGTATGAATAAGTTCACGAGTTTCAATACATCTATAGATTCCTCCCTCATTTATTATCATATGACTCTTTATATCTTCATGGGTGATACTTTTTCAATCCTTCCTTTTAGCATGCAATCTGCATCTTAACCTAAGATATGCAAAGAATGTGTCTTTCATGCAGTTTTGGAAGACACAGTTTCCAATTATACTGGGGGTATGTCTTGTGAAAAATTTAACTTGTTGGATGCTACCGGGAAGATTAAGTTGCTTATGGTTTTCAAATATGGGGACAAAACCTGCCACTTAGATTGGACATACATTGAGAAGCACTGGAAATCACGTTGGAACATCTGTATGCTATATGTGAATGTTCCCTATGAGTTATTAGATACAGGGACAAAGCCTGTCACTTAGATTGGACAGACATTGAGAAGCATTAATCATCACATTCATAACACTTTATATGCATAAGTTAATGTTCCCTATGAGTTGTTCATATGAATGAACTTTTTTGTTGGATTTAAAATTTGTTTCTTTTTTGTATAGGATATATTGGTCTTGCAACTTATTTCCTAGGAGAGTCACATGCCCCTATCTTGTTCCTTGATCCTCTTTGAGAAGATGCAATTCACCAATTGAATAGTAAGCATTTTTTAGGTTATATCTCTTTTGTAGAAATAGGTATCTATCTCCTTTTGTAGTAATAGGTATCTCTATCCTTTGTCATACTTTTTTTTCTCCTTGAAATCCCCTTAACACAAACCAATAGAAAGCAATGGTGAATTTATTTGAGGTATATCTATTGCAAATTGAAATATATTCAAATTAATTAGGTTTTCCATAGTGGACATCACTATAGATTGTAAAACTCTCTTTGTTTTCTTCTTGAATGTACCTAAATATCCAACCAAAAAAGAAGGGGATTCAGGTGCTCTTTGATATGATGTCTATGGGAATATACTCAAATTAATTAGTGTTACACCAAGGAGTCCCAACCCTAAACTAGCCTTCTGTATCGAACACAGTCTCACACTAGGCAGTCTATTTGCTCATTTCAGATATTGTTTGTTTCATGTTTTGTGAGATGAACTTGGGGTTCAATCATGTCAGCTTAGAGTTGATGTAAAATGTCATACATTAAAGGACTAGATCATGATAAGGACTAGAGCATGATGTCGCATTGTTCTTTGGAGCTAGAGGTGAAGAAGTATTTTATTTTCAAATGATTAGTTAATATCATTGTTGATTTCATAGGATAACATTATTGTTGCTCAGATATATGTAATGACGGATTCACATCATTTTTTGATGCAAATACCAAATACATATTCTATTGTTTTTCAAGAGATTTTTCTTAACATCTAAAACACTTATTGAAATATGGGTAAAGACCGCTTGTGCTAACCCTTGGCACTAGGTTTTATCACGTTACCTAAGATATGATAAGGTTTCATCATATTACCTTATTTTAGGCATTGCATCTATTACTAGTCATAAATGGATCTTAGGTATAAATGATACCTATAAATTTGTAATACATTGTCCATTGAATTCTTGTATGGGACAATGCCATTCCACTAACATACCTTGAAGGACCATAAAATTCACACACCAGAGCAAATATCCAGTTGTGATTACATTGCAAAACCATTATGCATGAAATATTGATCATAAATGTTAAAGAGTTAGCCTCCTCTGTTGCGTGATTGAGAGATAGAATTAGACATTTTTTCTGAGGATTCCACAGCAGGGTCCCATTGTCACGGATTCTTCACCAAGTAAATTCTATGGGAATGTTTGAGGGATTTTTGAGGGATTCTACAATGGACAAGGGTAAATAATTTTCTCAACTTTATGCAGATTAATGGTGGATGCTTAGTGCTAGCTAATAATTTGAGGTAG
Source organism: Larix kaempferi (assembly GCA_027924585.1). Taxonomy (NCBI): domain Eukaryota; kingdom Viridiplantae; phylum Streptophyta; class Pinopsida; order Pinales; family Pinaceae; genus Larix; species Larix kaempferi. Next base: position 6,360,080 of record BSBM01000792.1, read on the forward strand.
TTTCATTTTGAAAGTGTTACTAAAAGTTTTTGTTTCTAAACAGTGCTCAAGATATGATTTCATACATTAGTCCACTGGTTTCAACAATAAATATGCATAATGTTCAAACTATAACAAGAATTGCCAATCAAGAAGCATAATGTTCTTGTATAATTAGCTGAGGACCCAACCCTCTGTATCTAGTTCTATAGACTCAACAAAGAATTCCTTGTTCATTCTAGCATATCTAGTTAATGAACCCCCGCCCCACAACTAGGTTATCTTATATTAATTCTCACATTCGACACTGTGAATCTGTCCTATGTCTATTTGCATCATGTTAAAATGAACAGTATTTTGTTAAAAACAATGAATTGGCTTATAGTCTGAAAATTTTATTATCAATTTCCCGAAGTTTGATTCATACAACTGGTTAGATCAAGTAAACTTCTTGTATAATTTGTTAAGGACCCCACCCTCCATATCTAGTTCTATAAACTCAAAAATGAATTCCTTGGTCATTCTAGCACATCCAATCAATGAACCCTCACCCCATAGCTAGCTTGTTATCTTATATTAATTCTCACATTCAGCATTGTGAATATGTCCTATCGCTATTTTCATCATGTAAAATGAACTGTATTTTGTCATCCATATTTGGAAATATGGAGTTTCCATCATATAATCAACTTGTTAGAACTTGCACAAAGCATATTTATCTGAATATGGATTAACCTGAAAATTGCAAACATCCATTTATTACATTTGCACAACTATGGAGTGTGATCTGCACATGTTGTGTAAGCCTTGGAGCCAGTTGTAGGATGGACTTAATAATATAGATTTGTCCTTCATAACATTGGTAACTTTTTTATTAGAATTTTCTTATTATTTGTTCTAATTCAATTTTATGTGTGTGCGCTTTGTTATACTATTGTCTAGATTCTAGTTCTAAGTTGAGTTTTAAAATTGACATCCTGCCAACATTTTGTGCTTTCTATTGGGAGTATGTTGTTGAATATATCAATTTAAAGAAATCATTTGTGGAGCACCAAAGTAATCAAAACTTAGTGTGCATAATGAAGATAATTGAAAAATGCACTAATTGGGAAACAATCGAGTAAAATGAAGGAAACTTTAAAATGTTTCTCAGTTCTCCTTGAACTAGTTGTAAATAATTACGTGATTGGATTTAAGCAAGTTGTTGAGGAAGATGGTTGAGCTATTATAGACTATTCAAATAACATTTAATATAAAATTCAGATTTGGAGGCAAGATTCAATTGCAATGCTTCTAGAAATCTATGTCATTTTCTTAATACATTACAGGACTTCAAGGGTACTAGCTCAATGGAAGAGCACCTACCGTACAGGCAGGAGATTGGTGGTTTGATTCCTCCATACCCTATCTACATAAATCAATGAATATTTGCATATAAAATGGCTAAAAAGGACTAAATTAGTGACCAAAATTCGCATATAAACGACCAAATGATAGTTTTGGTGGCTAATTTCCGGTCTCTTATCACATGACAAAAAATGTGGTTGCTTTTAGTTTGGTCAGTTATAGCTTGTCTGTGGTCATTAATTTGGCCATATTTTTGGTCACTAATTTGGGCATATATTTGGTCATTAATCGTGACAATTAATGACCAAATTAATGACCAAATATATGACTAGATTAATGAACAAATATATGACCAAATTAATGACCACGAGAGAACCTATAAATGACCAAACTAAATATGACCACATTTTTGGTCGCGTGATAAGAGACCGGAAATTAGCCACCAGTGATTGCCAAATCAAAAGTGGTCATTTATATGCGGATTTTGTTCATTTTTTTGGTCACTTATCTCTCATTTTGTACTAGTGTCATATTTTGTTAAACCTAAATTCATGTCATGATGGTTCATCTAAGGTTGATTGTAAAGGTTCAACGGACAGTTTTAAAAAATAATTATGATCAAGAGTTAAGTCGTCTTATTGCTGCAGAATATCCTCAAAATTCGTAGCGTGGGTCATTGCATCATCATATTTCCTTACACCCGAGTTTTATGTCATCATTAAACTTCTAAGGGTTGGTTTTGAAGTTGTGGAGCAGCCTTGAAATGTAATCATGATCAAGGGATCAAGTTAAGTTAGCGCTGCAAAACTTTCTAAAAATTCACAGCAAATGTCTTGTCAAGTTAAGTCGATTTTCAAAATTTTCTAAACTCCAACGTTGTTCATGATTGCATGTCTGAATCATCAATTTTTCTTTAAAAGGTCTTGGGATCCAAAAAATTTATTCCAAAGCACATGATCATCAATTGAAACTTCTTGCTAAATCCCCTTTTTTTTCTAGTTCACTTCGAATTCCTTACTGCTGTAATTCTTGTTCGCTATGAATTAATTGTTAGTTGTGACTTTTCCCTGTCACTGCAATTTTTCCTGGATGTAGTGAATCTCTCCTCTGCCCTGCAATTTCTTCCTTGCCCATATTTCCATTTCGTTGCAGATTCCCCTGCTGCCATAACTTCTCCCAGTTGCTACAAATTGCACATTTTGCTGCAAAACCTTAAAAACGCTACGAATTTCACAAGCTATGTATTCTTCCAGTCTGCTACACATTTCCAAAAAATGCTTTGTGAGCAGGTTTCAATTGTTCATGATGGTCAAATAGCATAAAAAATGATATAACAAAGGAGGGGATGTTGTCAGGTATGAACCCCATGGTATGAAGCTGATAGAGTTGTTAGAAAAATAGGATCGCAGAGCAATAACAATAAACAAGATGCAAATATAAATCACATAAGCATAATACAAGAGAGACACCAATATAACGTGGTTCACCCAATATGGGCTACGTCCAAGGAGAAATTTCCATTCCTTTTATGATTATACCATCCAACAAATGAAGGGATACAACCTGCAGCACATTCACTACAACTTCTTCTTCACTCGCTCAGTCTCTCTTACACAATCACATAGATATTTAAATGCTACAATACATTACACAATCGTATTACAATGTCATCCTTTTAAAGGGAATTACCATGGGAAAATATGGCGGGCTACCAAATACCAAGGGCCCGTAAACTGTTCGCCAACAAAACAACCCATGAAATTTCTTTTGGGGGCTTCACCCTTGAACGCCCTCTTGGGGCTTGTTGATCCTTGGACCCCCGTGGGGGGGAAATGCCCCCCCACGCCCCCCCACTGGGATGAGTGTACAGTCCACCTGCATATATAAAACTAGGGTGCAAACACGGCTGAAACAAAAACAACTTTGAATTAAGAAGATTAGGCTCCACAACCAACAAGATTCATATCCATCTATGGTTGAAATGTTTCAAAGGGTTGGTTGCTTAGGGTTTTGCCTGAGGATTCAAGGTGGGAATTTGTAGGTTACAAGGAAATTCTCCCTCAACTATGATGGAGTGCAAACTGAAGTTGGTCCATTGGAGTTTTTTGTCTCAAAAATAACAATCTTAGTTGCCACAAAGATACCCAGGACTGGTGAGAAGTGGTTTAAAGGTATTGTTATTGAAGCGTCCTTCTACAATGAATTTTTTAAGCCTAAATTTAAGGATGAAAACTTGTCTACTGGAGTCCCAAAAGCACATGTACAGGATCAATTTCATCAGCTGTTGAAAGTTGTACAAATGTATTTTACTTGACATGAAGGAAGATTCACCATGGTCTACTATTATCACATCAGGATGCTAATGCACTCCATGGGTAAAAAAGGCATGGATTTGCCTTTTAATATTCATAAGAGCTTAGGGAAGATGGATGATAAGGTTCAAGGGAAGAAGAAAATTTTTGAAAGGTCTCTTTTCCATTTTGGTTTGATTAAATTGATGATTTTGGAAGAGTTGAAAAGGAAGAATTTGGGTTGGGAGGCCTTTTTACTATCAGCAGGTTTCAGGCTTGAAGCTGTAGGAATTCCTCATGCCAAAAAGAATACACCCCCCCATGTTCAGAAAGATACTCAAATAGAAGTAGATACATCAAAGAAAAGAGAAGGAAGATAAGAAGATGTTTTACAGGCCCAAGACATAGATAAAACCCTTGACATTACTAAAGAGAAAAAAAAGGAAATAGAAAGCTGGTGTTTACTCTTGAAGATGAAGAATCCCCTGCACCAAGTAGGCCTCTGACAAGATCAACAAAAAGAAGATCGCCAAAGATGATGTAAATAAGAAGTCCCAGTGGAGCAACTGACACCAACCAAACAACATGAAACAGAATATAATGACAGGGTGAAGGACCTCATAGTTCAACTTAAAGGAGCACAATTGATGATAGTTCAACTGAGGGAAGAGAACATAAAGCAGAAAGAAACACATCAACAACAAACAGTGAAGATAGTAGGAGAGATAGACAAAATTGAGGATGAATTGAAGACAACCAAGAAAACTGTTAGAAAATGGCTAACTACTAGAAAATAATTGTTCAATCTGAAATTTAAAGGAAAATCACAACTCTATGGGCAGAGGATAGGGCATTGAAAGAAGAGATAGAGAGGGTTAAAAGCAAGGTCTCCAAGAGGAATTTGAAAATCCTTGCTAAGGCAAGAGCCTCAAGGACTTCAAGGTAAGAAGAATGTTTAACCATTTTCAATTTTGTCTAAAGAAAGCAGTTTTCCATATATTGCCTTTTTGTATATAAAGAAGAAACCTTAGCCCGTACTAAACAAGTGCTGGAGACCTAGGATTATCAAGGAATGGTGAGCTAATTTTTTTTTCAAAGATGGAATGGAAAATGAGTTAGAAAATGGGTTTTCAAGATCAAGGATCAAACTTCCTGTCTTATGTTTTGAAATTTTTTCAAAGAACTGTAATTAGGGTTTCTGGAAAATTCTGATGACGAGGATTTTCTCCAGTAAGATAAAGGAGGATGCAAGTGGTCAGCTCTCCAGTTTTGGTGTTAGTTCATCAAAGAAAATAATAAAAGATTAAAAAATAACATTTCGCAGTGTGCCATATCCCAACGGATTATACAGAAACTTTGCTACAGATTTTTCAGGAATACATGTTTCGCAACGTGCCAATTTGCTACAAATTATGCAATACATTTCACTGAAAAAAATTTTTGAAGTAGAGAATTCGTAGCAGCTCAGTTTTTTCACTACGAATTGTGTAGAGATCGATTTTTACAAGCTCGCCATGTGTTGTTGGGGTCGCACGTCATTAATCGAGTTGGAGGAAATCAAGACTATATTCATCCCATCGAAACATGAAGATCAATTTTAAAAGAAATTGCATGGACCATTTTAAAAAAAACTGAACCCTAATTTGTAGCGAGTTAATCATTTTGTAACTGTTTTATATTTCTCAAAGAAATTCGAATGCTTTGGAGGATTTTGTAATATTTTTAATATATATAGAGGAAGAAATATAGATTCAAGGTTGGTTTGAGTAGCTTGGGAAGAGACCATTGTATTGAACTAGTGAACTTTTAATGAAAAAACTTTCAGGCTGAACGTGCAATTTTGTCTTCCAAGGATTCCTGTGTCTACTGTGATTTGGTACTGTGTTCTATTTATATATTTTTTGTCTAGTGCTTATTTTCAACGAATATTCCTTCTTCTAGTATTTAATTGGAAATGTGTGAATGGAATTCATGCTATAGTTGATGCTCTGTTCATGACAATTGAATGCTCTATTAATTTCTTCTAAAGTTATGCTTGGAATTCATCCTTAGTTAGATGCTTCAGGTGTGATGGGTTGTTATCTTATTTTTGCTTTCCATACTACAACTGACTTGTAAACCAGAGTTGCTTAAACTATCTTGCCCTTATGAAGGTTCTTTCCATACTTCAGTTTGTGTATCAGTTGATTTTTCATCTTTTGACCGTATACCCAATGGTTTCTCTTGCACACTCAGCTAGCAAACTTGTCAAAATTTCTATCTTTATTTCAAACCTGACCTTCTAAGTTTCATTTGTACAAAGAGAGCCCTCTTTGGTTGGGAAAATGTCAATTTCATTCCTCAAGTGGTTTGAAACAGATACCTTGGGGATTTCTCTAATACAACCCAAAGAAATTACTGAGTTCTAACACTATCTTTGAAAGAGAGTGTAAATACATCGGTTTTCCTTGAACAACCCTAATAAAGGGAGAACATTTTGATTATACAAACTACGCCAACCATTATACACTGGAGAGTGCTTCATATCCATGTGGGTATGAAACCCTTGTCATTAGATAAAAGACACCCTTATAGAGAAACTGTGTACCCTAAGATAATTTGAGAAACTTTGTGTTGAAGGAAACCCTATAGTCATCACACATCACACTAAAGACTCTCAATGTAGTTACCTAAAAACTCTTTAAATCCTTCAAAGAGGTTCTTTATATCATGAGAGGAGAAAGGAAGTTGTGGGGGGAGAGAAGAGATAAGGACATGCACAGCTTAAAAACTCTTTAAATTCTTCAAAGAGGTTCTTTACACCATGAGAGGAGAAGAAGTTTGGGGAGAAGAGATCAAGGACAATGTCCTATGTCCTTGAAGAGCAACTTAGGATGTGTGGTTATTAATAGTTAACTATATAAATATTGTTGAATATATCATACTAAAATTATGATTATATGTTTGCATAAGTTCATGATGGATTTAAATACATTTGCAACCAAACTAGTAAAAAGGAAGGGCATATATATATAAACAAAAGGTATAGCATTCCTTGTAACCATAAAACTCTCTAAATTGTTATTTAATTAACTATGACGAAGTCTATAGCTTTTCCCGACCATTGTTCTTACTTGTCACACGAGATGTGTTCATAGTTCTCCCACGAGATGCGAAGCAAGAAGAGAAGGTGGGAGCGGGGTCCATGACTCCCAACCATACCCATTAAATGATTATTTCTAAAATATTTTTGTGGAGACAAACTGACATATGGACCCAATAATCATACAATTAATATTTCATAGTGGATGGTATTTCCAAAATGCTTTACATAATTGCTATCCATGTCATGGGGAATTGGAAGACAAGTTGAACTCAAAGGACAATAAAGGCATTCTATTATTTAATATTGATGATAGACTTTTGAATAATTCTAAGCATATGCTTGAACTTGATTGGGTGATTTTTTAATCCAAACAAATAAATCCATTTAAGATGATTATTTCAAAGACAAACTAAAATGAGAAGATTCTTTATAATAATAAACCTGGCAAGGAACGCTGTTCAGCTTTCTCAAAGGATGGTCCATACTAAACATGTGTCCTTTTTTTATTGGAGATTTTATTCACAATTGACTTTAGAAATCCACCTTCGTTATCTTTCCTATATTTTAATATTTCATCAAGATACATGCCTAATAAAGATTTTGTATGTCTCCATGTTGTGAAGTATATTTTAAAAGTTAAGAGAAAACAATGAGAGTAGAAAAATCTTGTAAGGAAAGAAAAGCCTTCCCAAAGTATTTAACATCATTTAACATTGAAAAATCATAACTATACATTAAAAGTTGAGAGGGCCAACTAAAAAAAAATATTAGAGGTAATTTGAATTCTAGTGTTCTCAACATATCACCATTCAAACTCTCTTGGATAGGTTGTTTCAAAAGGGTTTTGATTTGTATTTATATACTTTTTTCAATAAATGATTCACCATGTAGCGTGTTTTTAAATACTAAATAAAAGACTTTCCAAAAGTTTGATAAATTAATTATGATCTATGGTATAGAAGTGAAAGGTATGATTACTTTCTCGGGAAGCGAAAGTCTAGCTTTAGTAATCAATTTAATTTATAGTATCTTTTCAATTTTACAAACATTATATAGGCTTTTAGCGTTTTGCATGTAAACTAAAGCAAGCATTGGTACATTACTTTTTTTTTCACACCGAAAAATTTCTACACTTTCAAATTTAAAAAGTATATATAGGTTACATGTATTGTATGACACTTTCAAATTAAAAAAAGTATATATAAGTTACATGGATTGTAGTGGAAAACTATTTGACCTCATACAAATATCACAAACTCGACCTGAGAATAGAGTGCAACTACATATGAAAGCTTCCAACAACCCTAAGAAAAATAGTAATCATGATCCAAGGTTTTGTTGGATCAACCTGAAGGGAAGAAAGAAAATAGTGTTAATAATACAAAAACATAAGAGAGCATAAATAGTGAATATAGGAGTTATGTATTGTATAGCTCAATTACCCTGGCAGAGCCCAAGTTCTGACCGAACCAGTCCTCAAAATGTATGCCACCCTCCACCGCAAGTAGACACCTCTGCGAGAGCTCATCCGCCACCAAATCGTCCTCCATGTAAATGTATATAATCTGAACCAATGGAAGACTCTTTAGAAAAAAATTCTCTTGGTCCATCCAAGGGGTCAAAATCATCGAGTGAATCGTCCCAACATCATAGGTCCAGTTGACAAAGGGCATCGAATCCCCTACTATAACCATCAAATCGATATGCCAATGATGAGCATAATAAAGTAGGATCCAAAGGGCCAATAGCTCACCCTTTGTATTGGTACCAGATCCCCCATGCATCCATAATTTGATAAATCTCTGATCATCCAAACTTTATGAAGACCCCAGCACCACAGATTATAGCAGAATCCTATGAAGCCCCATCAAATTTAGCCCATCCACCCTGAGGAAAGGGGAATGGAAGCCTCAAGACACAAGGGCTAACCAGTTGAGTAGATGTAGGCAGCCCTGAGAATTCCAAAAACTTAGCAATGGCTTTTCTGACACACCTTTCAGGAGATAAGGATTTTCCTTCAAAAATATGGGAATTCCTAGTAATCCAGATCTGCCACACAATGAAGCAAGCCAATTCTCCCATGATGTGATTCTGTGAGAATTAATGGAAAAAACACTCCTGTAAAGTATCACCATACCAGGAGGAAGTACCAGTAAAGGAATATCTAATGATTAACCAAATTTGTGCTGAGAAAGAGAAACCAACGAACAAATGTGTAACTAATTCCTCTTCATACTTACAAAGCATACATATATTTGGATCGGTGATATCATGCTTCTGTAAATTGTCCCATGATAGGACTTTGTTTTCCAAATCCAACCAAATGAAGATATTTACTTTCAAGGGGAGCTTCCAGGACCAACATCTGTAATACCATCGATCCCAATCAGCAAGAAGTGCAGAAAAAATCGACTCATAAGCTAGTTGCGCCGATATGGTCCCATCCTGAGAATTCCAGGACCATTTAATTTGATCCTCACCTGGATTAATATGTATATTCCCTCTGTGGAGATCAAGCAAATAGTTACTCCATTCTCGAGCCATCGTGTCAATTAGACCCAGTTGTGACGTATTGATCCATACAAGAACATAAGTATATGGATGATTTACTAACAGAGCTTGATCAAGTGAATAATAACCATGGGCATGCAACAGGAACAAAATTTCATCCGAGAGTGTATCTCATCGAACCCCCGACAATCAGATCCATACCCAATAGAATGTGTCTGCCATATCTAGGGAGCCAAGCAATCCAGTTTTGTAGTATAGATATAGCTGAAAGTAATCCCGCCCAGATGTTTGAACAACCTTTCCACTTAACCAACATCGATCTGAGCCATTGGATGGTGGATAAACCTCGTAGATATTTTTCATTTATAATACATCCTCAAAGGCTTTCAGCCATCAGGGATCTGCAGAGACTCTTCGCCAAGAGTGTCGATGAAAAATGATAAATGTTTTTAGAGCCCAACCACCTCGATGGTAAGGCCTGGCTAACCGACTCCACTCAACTAGATGATATTTGTGATGTTCACCGTTGAACCAAATGAAATTATGTATGCTCCTTCTAATACCTTCCAGAATGGATTTTGGAATCCAACATAGATAGCCAATAAACACCAATGTTTTGTAATACTAATTTTCCCAACGTACATCTTCCCCCATAGGATAGCCACTTACGGGACCAGTGATGTATACGATGATCAAATCTCTTGGGAAACAATTTCCAATCAGCCACAGTATAGCCAGTCAGTTTGATGTAATACCTAAGATATTTCGTGCCATCTACCAAATTATGGACTTGAAAAGGCAACAAAAGTTTAATTTCCTCCATAAGCTCCCCTCCAAATTGTGCTTTAAAAAGGAGGACTTTCTTACACTGATCTCCATTCCGTATGTTTTACAGAACATATCCAATATATCCCTTATGCATTCCCATTCCTTCTTACAGGAAGCCCTGAATAGCATAACATCATCAACGAATAGTTGATGTGTTATAGAAATATATTTTGTAACCTTTATCCCTTTGATAGCATCCCCACCCTTTGCTTTTAGGAGTAATCTGCTCAGTCCTTCAATTATAATCAGAAATAACAAAGGGGATAAGGGATAGCCCTGTCGGAGTCCCCTGGATCATGGGAAGAATTCGATTGGACATCCATTGATTAGTATTGCATAATGGATAGAGGTAAAACATGCCATGATCCACCTGATCGCTTGCCAAGGAATGTCAATCTGCATCAAAGCCAAATGAAGAAAACCCCAATTTACCTTGTCATACGCCCTAGTGAGATCCAGTTGGAGGATCAATGCCTTTAGGTTTCTAGTCTTTATGTTGTGGAATGTCTCATACGCCACACCTATGGCATCCAGTACTTGACGATTATCTAAGAACCCGAATTGTTCTCTAGACATACATATGGATAATACCGACTTGATTATCCTGGCAATTACCTTTGCAACAATTTTATATGCTAGGTTACATAAAGAGATAGATCGGTACTCTTCAAAAGATTTCAGGTTTGATGAATTTAGAATTAATGCTATGAATGTCGAGTTTAGTGATACCGAGACCAAAATAGATTTCCTGGTATCCTCCACCATATCCAGAATGTCTTGTCCCATGAAATAAAAAAAATCCAAAAATAGTTCAACAGTCCATCCATCTGGACCTATAATCTTTGCCTTTGCAAACCCCAATACTACTTTGTGGATTTCTTGTAAAGTCACCAGATTGAATATCTCTTCTCCTTCCAATTCTGAAAAAAATAGTGGATATTCCTTTGTGACCTTAATTTGTTCTCTGACCATCTGTTCCCCTGAATCCTAATAATAATTTTTAAAATATCTAACTGCTTCCACTTGTAGGTCCCTTTGATCTGAGATCCAACCACCATCAGTATTTTTTAACGACCATATAGAGTTTTGTACCCTCATGTTATCAGCATAACGGTGAAATTTTTTTGTGTTTTTTGATAGTTTTAAACCTTAACAGTGCAGTAAAAACTCATACAGATTCTTAACCATTAACATAAAATACACAATGGCACATGCATAACACAAAGATTTTCACCTGGAAACCCTTAACCGGAAAACCCAGCAAAACTTAGAGCTGCACAACTCTTTTCAATATATGTTTTCTTAACCATTTACAATACAATATATGGTATTCGCAGCATCTAAAACCCTAATTCGTTTACCCGAAATTAGGTTACAACCCTAATCCCTTTACTGGGATTAAATAGAATACAATGGGCCGAAACAACAACAACAACAAAAAACAACCCAATTTTTTTTTTGTGCGGACTCCAGTGGCCTAATGGCCCCCTCCGTGTCGTTTCAGAACCTAACGGTCCGAAACGAAGGGGGGGGGGGGCCTGGCGGGCTACCCCCCCCTCCTGCCGCGCCCAGGGGGGATCGTGGTGTACACGCACCCACCATGTGAAGAAATATAACACACCCAACATTTTTATCACCCAAATGTATCCAAAGAGCACAACTTTTGAGACACCGCGTCTCTTCAACTTTTCTCAAGATGTCTGATGTATTTTTCTCTAACTCTTGTAGATGATGTCTTGTCTGAATAGAAAAATTTCCACTTGTATTCCTTCTTTCAATATCCCCAATCTGAGAATCTATCTTTTCAAGCTCATATTTTTGGGATTTTTTTCAGGCTCTCTCCCATTTTAGAACAACCATTTTTAGCAAATTAAGTTTCTAGACAAGTATGTGGGAGGAAGAAGATTCGAAATCACTAACATCTGCAAGCCAAACCCTTCTGACAAGAGCCTTGAAATCATCTTCACACATCCATGTATGATTAAATTTGAAAGGATAATGGATTTGTTTCCCATCAAAATCCAATTCTAGGAATATAGGCTTGTGATCATATATTTGTTCAATATCCACCCATGATCTATATCGATGAGTAGCACCCATGAGCATATTCCCCCAAAAGAATATTTCAAGTCTTTTAGAAACTATATCATTTCTAAGCCTACCATTAGTCCAAGTTGGGCTTAGTGGCTTCGGCTCAATGTCATTTAAACCAACATCCAAGAATAAACCCTAAAAATAAGGAGATAAGTTATCCAAATGGGCAGAGCCACCACAAATCTCTCCTGCTGACATGGCCAAGTTCAGATCGCCTGCCAGTAACAAACGTGGGAGTTGTAACAAACCCTGATCCACAACATTCTCCCAAAATATTTTCCTGTTTTGATATGGCCCATAGCAATTTATGAAGTGCATAGGCCCCGAGACCCCAATAATGTTCCCCTCTAATAGAATACCCAAATATTAATAGCAAGCCGATATTTCCAGCACCTTCGGACTACAAGCTGTTAGTAGACCCTCAGACTGTCCATCTGCGTCAATAGATACAATGGCCTAGTCATGTTTCAAATTCTGAAAAAAAAAACCTAGCTTTCTTAGTCTATACCATAGTTTCCTATAAGAATACCATATTCAGTTTACCCTTCTCCAAAATGTGCTTGAGGGATAATCTTTTACGAGGGCCCCCAATCCCTCTAATGTTTAGGTAAAGCCAAATCATTTTAGAACCCTAGCAAGGGCTTGCATGCCTCTAAGTGCCTAGTTTGGTTTAGATAGTTCCTCATATCCACTCGAAGAAATAAGAAAAATGGCTTGTTCCACCACAACCAACTACCTTCCCTTTCTATCACTTCTAGTCCTGATGGGGGAAAGGTTATGTGCCAAGCCCCCATGTCTTGTTCCTTTAGCTGCTAGTTTTTGGGGAATAATGTTTCCTGGAAAATCAGAAATAGATCGATCTAACCGATCCACCACAGGGGAATTTCCAATATATGTAATCAGTTTTGCATTATTAGCAATTGCACAATATGTCAGGGGAGGATGGATATTTCCTTATGGGACCACGAGGTTATCATATCCAAGTTGAGGGAATACCTCAGGAGGGGAAGAGTGACCACTAGGAGGAACAGGATCCTTATTGGATAGAAGATTCGACGTTGGCAGAGTCTTTAGGGAAGAAGATAGCAGCTCAATATCGAGAGGGGCACTCCCTTGACAGTGTTAACTTGAGCCAGTGTGGGATGGGGAAAATTAGTCCCAAGAATCGATGTATCAGATCTAGAAGTGATCTATTCTATGGTTATGGGAGGGTTGGATTGTAAATTGACCCCCTGATAAAAATAAAACCCGCTGCCAACAATATTATCCCCAATCGTATCCCCCTTTACCTCTAAATATGAAATAAAATCCAAATCTTCTGTAGATAAAGATAAAACAAAGTCCATATCAAGAAATCAAATCTTACCTATAATAGACATTGAGAGCGATAGTTCGGTATGGTTTTCAGACTGAGAGAGTGAAGCAGACACCTCCAATGGATGAAGTTCAACATCCGAGGAACTAGTGTTTTTAGTGGACCAAGCTTGTACATCCTTCGATGATTCATCCACCTCCGACCCTTAGTTTTCATTAGGACAATCATGCCAGATGTGACCTATCTCCTTGCAATGAGAGCAATGGAAAGGAAGACCCCAATTATCTAGGGTTTGGGAGAACTTTTTACCTCTTCAGTTAATTTCTAGTTTGTCGAGGAGACCTTTTGACATATCTATCTCCACCAGAACCCACCCCACCCTTTTTTCCATACATGTGAATGTGACATCCGAAATGTGAAGGAACCTCCCAAGGTGGTTTGCCACAACCTCAAAACCTTGACGATTCCAAAGGGACAGTGGAAACCTTGGAAGAAGTACCCACAAGTGGCGAAAATGGATACATTCCAAGTCTGGTTCAGAACCCATATACCACCTCTTTAGCATCAAGCTACCATTACCTTTGAGCCAAGTCTGCTTCAATATGAAAAATACATGATCTTCTTTTCTAAAGTAAAACCCATACCATCCTTTTTTCAGGATGAATATATCAGGTTTGTATCCTAACAGTGGCGCCCAGGATGTTGACACCCAATGTGCAATCTCACGAGGGTTTATAGCTATGTAGCTAGACAATGCAACAATGCTTTCCAGACCAATATCCTTTCCCATAGTCATACTACAACCGTCTTGTCATAGGTTCCACTTTCTACAGCGTTTAACTGGACCATTTCCATGGATAGTGCATGTATTTACTGGAGGATCAGTGAATACAACCTTGTTTGTATTTCTTGCCCTTCCATATTTCAGGATAGATAAGTCATTTATTGAAACCCCCGTGGGAGCCCTAGATATTTTTGAACCGCCACATGTCTCGTTTATATGGGAATGTGGATCCCCTGTGTCCGCCAACGGGGCCGTATTTTCCACACGCATTCAACATTTCCTTGCATTCAGTATCTAGACGTAGTATACCAGCCTGCTCCCACCATTCATCAGACATACATTTTTTGTCTGTTATGGAGTCCCCCATCTCTTACGGCCTATCATATTCACTCCAAGTTCTAACAGTGGCTACCCAAACACCCAGCACATGACCCCCACATATCCCACGTAACCCTTAACCCACCCCAAACATTGTAATAATTTATCCACAGTAATAAACTAGTGGCCAGTCCTATTTCCCAAATCCCACTAAACCCCAAAGCACAAATACCCACACATATCCAATCAAATCAAATAACCCATCAATTTCAAACCAAAACCCCACTATTTTATATGAAATGTTTTCCACAGCTATCCCTTACACCAGGAAGAAACCCTCGAACCATCGTTCCTAACCATATTCGAGAAAAATCCTACGTCCCAGACCAAACTAGTAGATATTCTGGTAAACCCTAAAACCCGACTCCATGCTTTTATTTTCTTCCCATTGGTACATTACTTCACTTTTTAGTCTATGCCAAGAGCAACACAACTCTTTAAATCGCTTCGACTTAATTGTATTAATATGCACACTTTTCAATACAATTTAACTTTATTTATTTTATTTTTTTTGGAAAAATCGGTTTTGGTCAATCAATACGATGGAAGTCTTATTTGGCTTCATATCGAGTCCAACCATGTAAAGATTGAGATATCATTCTAAATTATTGCACATTGAAATATGAGTTTGAGGTTGGCATATGCTAAAAATTAAGTTTGAACCTACGTAAGGAATTTTATACATTGTGGATGACTCTTGCTATAAGTCCTTGGCCTAAGCTTCAAATTGAAATTCTTGAGCACTATGTGATCATTGATCTATATACAAATGTTACGAATCCTAACTATTAACTAGCTCAAATTTTCTAGTTTACATGTGTTAATATTATAAGAGGTTTACCATCCAATTTCGTGGTAAGGGATTTATGCTTGTAGCTTGGAAGAGTTGCATCGTTTAGATATATTGTTTATACTTTTATGGTCATATAACATTCGGTTAATAACTATTATAAACTAGACTATCCATGTTTTTCTGAATGAATGACATTGTTGATAATAAATATGAAGGATATTACAGCTTGACACCTATAAGCTGGTACAAGCTATTTGGTCTCTTGGCTTAGTGTAATAGTCAATGTTATATTACATGTCAATCCTACTACTATTTGTATTTATGGTCGGCTCTATCCACAACAACAAGTGTATTTCTCATACGTCGGTTGTAAAAGTTCAGTATTGGCTTCTATGGCTTGAATTCTTTATCCCATATACGTCCTCGCAGAGTTATATGGGTCATCATTTCTTTGGCATATTCACAAGGTTATTATGTTTTGCTTAGGAGGAATTATCATGGTTCTTTCCTCAAAATCATTTATTTTCTTCTGTGTGTGTTTTGGGGTTTCACATTTCCATTCAAGATAATATGCATCATTTCTCAGGTAATTGATCTAGGGTTGTGTGTTTTTACCTCTTCTAGTTTCCTTGTATCTTTTTTCTTATTTCTTTTCTATTCTTCTTGTTGTAAGAGAGGATTTAATCATTCTTCCCCATATGTATGCTTGGCTCCATCTGGTGGCAAATTCTTGATTTGAGGTGGAGTAAAGGTTGCATTACTCTTTGATCTGGATAACCTAGGAGATGAAATATTTCTAGAGTACTCCTCCTATGATTTCTTCCATGGTTAAGGTGAGTATTGAATATGACTTAAGTTTTCATCCTCGTTTATGTTTACGACAAATTATTTGGACACTTTTTAGGGGTATTTTTTGATCTAGTATCTTTTCTGCTATACTACAAGGAGTGCATTTCTACTGGAGGTGTCCTCTGGTGAAACAATGTTTTTTCTTTTTCTTTTTAAATTATGTCTACACTATCTTTCATTCTCTTATGTTACTATTTTTTTCATATAATTTGAATCTTGATTGTTATAAACTTTGTGGCAGGGGAGGCCCATGAAGCTATAGTGGTCGATTGGTAAACAAACTTTACCATTGTATTTGCAACCCTACCTGTGTGGTTGGCGCCTATAAGTTATTTTCACCTATGAAGGCTTGTATCAATCCTCTTGTGATGGCATAAATAGCATGTGGCTAATGTATTCATCCATCTACATTTGAGAAGCAATGAACTCCACGACCATACTATACTAGTCATATGCTAGGTGTTTATGTGTAGTGTATTTTTTTTTTTGGGGGGGGGGGCACTTTTGAAAGAATTGTAAAAATATATTCAAAATATTTCAAATTTATCTCAAAGGCCTGACTTCGACAAAATCTGGTGGCTTTCAATAGTAACGAAAGATCAAACAAAGTAATCTAGAACTCTCAGGAAAAACCAAGAAAGCACAAGCAGATTGAATATCATTAACAACTATACTAATGCAGACAACAAATTCTAAGCACTAGATACTGCTTCTTGTCTAAATGTTTTGGTAAATATTTGTATTCTTCCAGGATTATGCTTAGTCTAAAAATCTTCCTTATTTATTGTTTTTCAACCTTGTTTACTGTTTTGACAAACTGAGTTGTATCTTTTTCATTATTTTTGGAAATGATAGATGTCAAAGATTGTCACATAGACCTAAATGGTGGTACTGACATGAAAACCTAATACATGTCCTCTTAGCAATTGGCGCAATGTGTGAGCATAACACTTCAACTTAAAAATCTCATTAAAAAATGAATGTACAACATAGATATGAATGGACCGTAACTCTAATTAACCAACTTCACCAAAGCAAGAACCGACTCCATTCTTGTACAAAGAATCGATGTTTATAGTATTACAATGCAAGGGAATAAGAAGAGACACAATGTGTTGTATCTAAGAACTTCATTTCTAACTATTTCATAGGGATTGAGGAGACACATCATAAAGTCATAAACAATTGTGACGTTTGGTCATCTTCCATGCCATATTGTCGTAATACACTAACAACATGCCCAAATATCTCTCAGAGGGACTTGTTGCATTGCAATTTTTCTTTTTTGTTGTTATTATAGTAATCAATTTATTTTCTTTTTTAAATGTTAACATTTTGCATGTAAACTAAAGAATGGGTACATAATTCACCCTTTCATTAAAGTAATAAGTTTATAATTGTCTTTTTAAAATTTTACAAGCATTAAATAGGCCTTTAGCATTTTGTACGTAAACTAAAGTATAGGTACTTCATCTTTTTAGATAAACCTTTAGCATTTTGCATGTAAACTAAACTATGGGTACATTAGCTCATCTTTTTATTATGCTAAATTTTAATGATTTTTTAAATCAAAATCCATGATACGTATGGATGTGGAAGATCCTAAAAGATGAGAAGGGTTATTCGATAGTTTGTTATTTATTTGATAGTTTGTTCTATATATACAAATATAGTTAATTCCACTCATAACAAAGTTAACTTTTATTTAAATTTGAAAATAGTTTTTAATAAGAGTAACAAAACTTTATAATGTTTTAAATTAAAATGCATAACATTCATGGATATTGGAAGATCCTACGAGATGATAAGGGTTATTTGATAGCTTGGTATGCATAAATAATAGTTATCTCCTCTACAAGCAAGGTTAAAAGTAATACCTTTTAGTTAAATTTCAAAATAGTTTGTAATATAAATGGTCAAAAATTGATGATATTTTAAGTCAAAATCCATAATCTACATGGATATAAAAGATCTCTAAGATGATAAGGATTATTTGACAACTTCTATGAAAAAATATAGATCACAAGATGATAAGAATTATTTGATAACTTTTATGAAAAAAATATAGTTATCTCCATTACCAAGAGAGAAAATTCTAACTTTTAATTAGAATTTAAAATAGATTTTAACATGAATAACAAATGTTTAATTATCAAATGGTCTTTTCATATAATAATAATCAAAATGCATTGACTAATCTAATAATTTTGAAGGAATAATAGCATTGGTGGTTAATTTATTTCTTGTATATATTTTTTATCATCGTAATGTTTTTATCAATTTGTTTCGAATAACTTCTAAAAGAATAGAAAATTAGTAAAATATTAATAAGGGAAAACTTTTGGAGGATGTTGAGCTTTTCAAAAATTTGTTACTAGGATACCCAATCTACTCCTCTTAGGGAGTTTACTATGTTATGTTATGGCATAGCATGTGTATTCACATGATATTAAATAATATCTTTAATTTCATTCAATATTAATGAATGTCTCCAAAAATTATTTTGTTGAACCCCCTTTTAATGTAATTTTCTAATTTTAAAACCACTATTTTCTCTAGGTATCCATTTTTTCCATGACATTCTTAATATCTCTTTTTATTTTTATCCTTTGTATGGTGGCATGGTATAATTTTTATAACCCAAAGAAAAGTTGTAGGGTAAAATATGAAATCTTAGTGAGAGAAAATATTTCAGGATGGAGAACAAGCCCCTGAACATAGGTAAACTTCATACATAGTTATACCAATCAACTTCACACCACATTCACTCATAAACCATACTTATTTAAACACCACTCTAACTCCAAACACAATTAGATTCACACCACCTTCACATACTATCATACTTAGTAAATATTAATTTGACTTCACAAACAGTTGGATTCACACCAACTACATAGTACATATTCAAACACCCTAATACCTTATTCAACCTCCTAGATACATAATTATAAACCTCCTTGATATCTATATGTTTTGAATATATTAAAAATACCCCTTGACCCTTACATACTAGGAAAATATATTGTTTTCATATTTTAGAGTATTAAACCCCCATTATGAACTCACAGGCTATAATATTGCTTACTTCGTGAATCCCATGTGATACACCTACACCATTACTAATTGACCCCACTCATTTTATTTAACATGAGTAAGTGTGTGTGTGCAGGAAAGTATAGGCACCTCCAAAGTAACACCCACTGAAAATAAGTAAACAATAAAAAAAAACAAAGAAAAAAGTTCTATATTCAATATGTATAAAGTGAAATGAATATACATTAGTTAGCCATTAATGGCTTTAAAAAAAGAGTGTTTGTCCAAACCCTTGATGGTCCTTAACTAACACAAATATAGTCTTCCAACATGGGACCCTTAACTCCTTTGAACAGTAAAATCAACCACCTTCACATACCATTAAATATTAAATAGACACGAGTTTTGTAACTAGATCGTTTTCAACAGTATAACCAAAATTAGACTAAAACATTAAAACAAAAAAATTGAACATTACATGATGGACTTCACGACTTCAAACACTTGTAGATTCTCCTTGAATTCATGTTCAATGAGCAAACCCTATTGCAAGTGTAGAGATTCCTTTGACAACTTATTAACATGGGAATTATTTTTCTTGAACATGTGTTTAAATGTACTATCAACAAACCGCCTTCTAACCTCCTTGAACATATCCACAATAGAAATTAAAGCCATATTTTGAATTCTATAGTTACCATTTGTTGAATCAATGAGAATTTTTAAATCCCCCATAATTTGTAGCTTATCCAAACCGTTATCTACTACAACTTTTAAGAGAATCTAGAGAGAAGAATTGGATCCAATACCCACACCATATTTAAAAATAATAATAATGACCAAGATATAAATAAAGGAGGCCCTAACACCACATGTACCCATGGTCGCTTGGCTTGCACCATTAAAGAATCCCAAGGTTATTTTTAAGTTAAGAGAAAATTTTTTTATGGCATGTGAAAATTCTGAATAGAAAGGTTTCTAGCTTCCCTCAAAGGGTTCTTATTTTGTGCCACTAAAATAGTGAAATAATTTTCCTTTAAATATCCTATCGTTTTTTAACAACCAAATTCTCTAGATCACATAGCATGGAAGAGTTGTAAGTGAATACATATAACGACTCTTTAAACATTCCAGCAAAGTAACTTTGTTCCATTCCTCCCCAAACCCCAACCACTATCCATGTTAGTTTTTTGGTTCAAAGAAACTCATTCCAAACAAACTTGGTGAAAAAACATTGAAAAGATGAGCAATGAATTCAAAGTGTACCTTTCAAATAATGTACCTATCAATGCCATACAAACCACACTTTTGTCCATTTTTTTCCTTTGGAAAAAAATTGCACTATAATATTAACTTAAATATACCACATTTTTCAGAGATCTGAAGATCTTACATATACAAAATTCCTTATGACAAAAAACTTCATATAGTTGTTCTACACATTGCTGCCACCAACATTAAAAGAAAAAAACATTTAAAAACAAAACAAAATCCTATGTTAGGATCCTTTCCAGGGAGCCAGAAAAAGACTTAAAACCGTGACATAAACTGCCACCAAAATCATGTGTCCGCTTATAGACCCTGTGAACCTACGTAAGGTTATTGCCTACATAGATTAATAATCTCAAAGCTTAACTCGGATAGAGATTGGATCATAAGTCACCTCGTCATGATCATCCTTGTCACATATAATAAAGTGACCCTCCTCCACTTGTAAACTTGTCTTAGATAGAGAGCATGCTTGGGAATTTCTTTCTGTATAGATATGAGCAAAAACAACATTATAGAACTCATTCCTCAACCATTGAATCTCTTCGTAAACATGTGCTAAATGGATGTTTTTAGGAGGTCTCCTCTCCTTCAGCCATTCAATAACAAGTTTAGAATCCCCATAAACCTGTAATTGTTGAACTCCCATATGTATTGACAAGATCATAAATACTCTTAGAGCCACAAGTTCTACTCAATTATTAAAATTGTAACCTATACCTGTTGTAAATTTGTGTCATTCGTGATCATTTATGAATAAGATACCTCCAGCTTCCCCCAATGAAAGATTTCCTTGAAAAACACCATCAAAATAAAGCTAAGATTGAGCTTTATCAATAACTTCAACCCAACCTCTATTTTTCTAACTCTTACAGTCTTATCCACTTGGAAGAAACTTTTGAGGACAACAAAACTTTTGTTTACAAATTTTGTTAAAGAGATATTTGTATCCTCAAAAGTAACCAAGTTATAATCTTATTTTTAAAAGCAAAGCCAAAAAAATTTAATCTTCCAACTTCCATGTTGCCTTCCATCACTAAAAAAATTCTTCAACTCTTTTTCATCCATAAATCGATGATGCAATGTTCAAAATAATAATTAATTAACGACACGAAACATAATTAAACATAAAAATCATATATCTTATATTATATATATATTGTGTTTAGTAAAAAGACCATAAAAACTTATATATATATAAGTTATAAAACAATCTAAACAATAGTAATGTTATAGACACGTGATATCCTCTCCAAAGGACAACAACCCAATTGTGTAAACTCGTGTATTTTATTTATTTTTTAATATAATATAACCTGGTGCATTTTATTTTATAAAAACATTATACGTATATATATAGCCTAAGCACGATGGTCAAAATAAAATATTTGATCTCTATACCTCTAAAACTTGGGCCCATAAAATATATTGTTTTTATACCATTATAAATAAACTTAAATGAACTTTAGTCCACTCCATTAAAAAATCACTATAACTTTTGACATGAACACCCATCCCCCCATAAAAACTTGTCTTATTATAAAATGTCCAACATTTTACTATATAATATGAATAGTTTATGCTACAGTCTATTCAATCATTCCACATTTGAAAAAATGACATTCTATTATGGTTGATGCCTTTTTACATATCTATATATATATTTATAGATTAGATTGACTAGAGAAAATTTATATATATTGGACCACAATCACTAATGTGTTCAATATGAACATGTTGGATAACGTTAATTGAGGGGTTGAATCAAACGTTCAAAATGTTGGGGTGTCCCATAACCCACTAACAATAGGTACCCAAATGGTCCCCCGTAAAAATTCTTAATAGGGATGGGCACTCTTTGTGCATTTTGGTCTTCCAGGGGCATCTCAATCTTAATCGTAGGCATAGTTGTGGGTGGGAGGATTTCGGTGAAGATTCTACCGGGTTGGGTTGATGGAGGGCAGCCCAATTCATCTTTATTTTGAAAATAAGTTGGAAAAAATCGATTAAAGTAGAAGATTTAATGCAATGTAATTATAATATAAGGTTAGTGATTTTGGTCATATATTTAATTTTGAAATAAATTTTACAAAATGTATCTCTTACATATCTTACAATTACAAGTATGCAATAGAGCGTAAAATATAGTCCACATAACTACTCCCTTATAACTATGCTCTTATCCGCTTGATGGATAGACGTCTCAATCAAAATCTTTATTAAAACTTTAATCATCTCTATGTTGTTAAACGTTTTATCTTATATTAATTAAGTTAAATTCAATTTTAATCATTTTATTTTAATTTTAATTTTAATAAAGTTAAACAAATTGTAATAGTGGATTTGAATGGTCTATGATGGCTTTACACATTAGACACGACTTACTCATTGGTTGCTTGACCTTAATTGGGTGTTTGCATGTCATTTTTTGTCAGCGCATTTGAGATCTTCAAACAACTTGGTAACATTATATGTGTTGGCCACATGGAGGAGGTCACTTGCTTGAAGAATGCCCTACTTTGGAGGAGTGTTTTGCATCTTTGAGGATGGCATTAATCCCTGAACAACATGGGGCACCTTGAATGTTGGCATGGAGGATAGTGTTGACTTGGGAATTCATAGGTTTCAACAATGTTCATGCAAGGGGAGTGTACTTAGTGGATTACCTAGTCTAAGAGGTTCATTGGAGTCATTGGAGGCTTGTAGGAGCATTGGACACACTTCATGGAGTAGCCTTTCATTTGGAGCCTTGTTTGTTGACAACATCACCTTGAAGCTTGACATGTGTACCCTTGGCATGTAGCACTCCACTTGTGTGAGACTACATGTATGTTTGTAGGTTTCTCCTAAGGGCATATCCCTACATATGTATTGTTTTCCTCCCTTGCCTCTCATATATATAGAGGAAGGAGAAATTCCTTTCATATTTAATCATTCTTATAATCACTCTCGTGTTAGAGATATGACTAACAAGAGCAAACTAGTATTCCTCTCTCTCTTGTTTATTCTTCTTCTTTTGCACTTTATCTCTCTTATCTTGTAGTCTCTAAGGTTTCTTGGAGCATCTTCAACACTAGGTTTAGTGTTTAATCCCTACAAAACTTGGAGATTAGAGTTTTGAGATGAAAACCATAGATTGTACTTGTTAAAGTGAAGAAGAAGAGGAGATGCCTTACCTTGGAGGCCATGCTTGTGTGACTCATGCTTTTTGGAGCTCCTTGGTGTGAGCTAGAGTTTTCTTAGTTTTCATTAGCTAGTTTTTTTAGAGCTAAAGAATTATGCTAGCCTTGGGATAATGCTATGGTATGCACAGGAACTTTATCTTTATGCATATTAATGTTCAGTTTCTAACTGTCCAATACTTTCAACCATCTATTCTTTATGGTTTTTGTAATTTCCAACACTTATATGTCTTGCTGATTTGACATAAGTTAACGCTACCATCGTTAAGTAATTTAACATTTGTTGAAGAAGATAGGGAAGATTTATTGTTGTGTGTACAACTATGTGATTTTCATATATGTTTTATGTATGATAAGGTTTCCCTAGAGGGATAAAACTTATTGACATGCTTTGCTATCTTTTTTCTTGAATTTCTTAGTGGATTAGGGTTGTTGGGTGTTGAAATAATGTTTATTATTGTTACTGCTTTATTTATATTTCATAACAACCCTAAGGCTAAAAACTCATAGGGTTAAGATCTAGGAAACCTCTAATTAAGTCTAGGTGAAATTTCTGAATTGTTTAATTCACAAAATTTCTACATGGTTTTAGGGATTTTGTGGTTGATATTACTCTAGGTGTAAGAGGGAGTTTGTATTCTAGCTCAATATTACCTATGATCCGGATTTTATGAGCAGAACAAAATGAATATAGATTATTACCAGATGCTTAACAAAAAATAACAGAGTACAGTAAAACTGGTTTTCTATTCAATAAGGAAATAAACTAAAACTGTAAAATGCAGCGGAAAACAAGCTTGCTGGAATGGTGGCGGCTTATCTCTGAGAAGAGATGTGATGGCTGTTCTCATTCGGAACAAGATGGTTACAATGAGGCTCTCAAGACCTTTTACAATAAACAGGAATGTCAAAAACCCTAGACATCCAAAAAACTAACCCTATGAGACGAAGCGCCAAAAGTCATGTGGGCCCCGTTTGGGTAAGTTAGTACATCAACTTCCTGGGGTCGTAACTTTTGCATACAATCTCCATTTGGGGCGCATGATAGCTCGTTGGAAAGATCTATCCGAGGAATATAGCTTAAAAGATAAATTTGATGATCAAATTTGTTGGTAAAAGATACCCCCAAAAATGTCGTTTAGGGCCTCAAAACGGCCCCGGAAGTTCAGGACCCGAAAAACTGCTAAAAATAGTAAATTACCAAAATTGCCAGAAGACTGTTTTGAGCTAGTTGGAAGAGGTGGGACGCCACCGATATCCACCTGGATCAACCTAGAAGATGTACTTGACCTTGCTGAGTTTGTTGGGTTGTGAAACCCTAGTGTGATTGAGATGAGAACTTTCACCTATGAGACGTTTTGATGGGTTGAAACCTTTGTTTCTCTTTTGATGAGAGATGATGGATCTACTATATTGATGGTTGTTGTGGACTTTTATTTTCAATAGGTGTGATATCTAGGGGCTGTCAATATGTTTTCAACTCTGATAGGTGGTAGTTCTAATATGTGATTATTAGCTTGTATGGTTTTATTTTCAATAGATGAGAGGCTCGAGAGGACATGGAACATATGGTTGATTTGTTTTGATAGATGCCAATTTGCTTTCACCTATGATTGATGGAGAACGTTCTTCATATTGCAAAATTCCAGGATGGTATGGCTATAGTATTTTTCTTGTCCTCTAACACTGTGTCTAGTGTTGGATGGTATGTGGACAGTGGAACTTCGAGACATATGACATATGGTAGATGTTTATTTAGTAGATTTTAGGACCAAGAGGGTGGCATGAGTGTGAGCATGGTGTTGATGCTATTTATTCTTATGAAAGAAGTTGGCTCCATTTCCTTTCAAATGTCTTCATATGATTTTCGTGAGTTGGATTTTTTTTTTGTGTTCTTGGGTTAAAGAAGATTCTTCTTTCACTATCATGTACAACAAATATACAATGAATAGTTTCTTTTGAGGGACAACTGTGCACCATTAGTTATTATAGCCTAGCTAGTCCAAGGACTTTGGCTAGAAGGGTGAGAGAGGGTGGCTTTTACAGGTTACTTGTTGATCCAGTTGCACTTGTACATTCTAGTGATAAATTGGATGATCCCTCTAACATTGAGGAGGCACATGATTGGTGGGACGCCATGGAGATAGGTTAAGAACCTATTATGGATTATGTGATTACTTCCAAGCTTGTTGTTGATTGGAGTGTAGTAGAGTACAAGAAGAAAATTATTGTATTTTCTTAGGTAGAGGGAGTTTGTTGTAATGTTTCTCTTATTTTAGTAAGGATTTCGTAGAAGGGAGTTGACCTAGTTTAGATTGTTTGAGTTCTATTTGTTAGAAGTTTTGAGGTGCATGATGAGGATTCTCTTGTTCATATGTTGTTGATAACCATACATAGGTTGTTATTTATACCATGATATTGGGATTTCAAGATCAAGGAGTTGACTTGTGTAGATGTTTTGTAAAATTTGAGCATATAGATCTAGGCACATAAATAAGAGAGATATAATGTGAAAATTAAATTAAAAACCAACTAATCATGTAACAAATGATATATCATAGGCCATTACACAAAAACTAGAAGCATATAAGAATAAAATAATGATGTATTTCATTGACTTGAATGAATGGAGGTGAACAATATAAATAACAAGGAAATTTAAATTAGATCGGGATACTATTCAATTTCTCATGCAATGCTTGGAGACTAGTCGAGCTTAACTAGAGCCAAAGACCCTTAGCCATGCACACTCACCTAGACTAAGTTCAGTTGACCTTGTGACTCACCAAGCATTAGTTCTAACTAAAGAAGTACATGCAAATCCCTAAAATCTCTCAACTAGGGCACTAGTGACATTAATGTCATTAGAGGGTCAATTAATATAGGGTCAAAACTCTATATTCAAAACTTTGGATATTTCACACTAGTTTGTGGGATATTGGGTTTGTTGTGTATGATTCGATCTCTTTTTTGTCATCTCACCTTAGACATTATGTACTCTTTGATTCTACTCAATAGCAAGAGACATGTTTTTTTCTACTTAAAAAAAAATTTCACTAAAAATTATAATTCAAAATTCTCTGTATTCAAATAAACATTATACTTATTTTTCAAAACTTTATATTTTCAAATAGACATCAAAGATCCGAAATAAAAAAATCCAAAACCTTACTTCAAACTTTTATCTACATACTGGTTCTTCAAACTTCTCTCGTTCTTTATCTATTAGATATAAGAGATTGAAACTTCTCCATACCCCATGTATTCAAATACTCATTAAAAATCCAAAAGTATGGAGATCAGAACTTTTAACATCAAGCCTCTATATACTTCAAAGCATAGTAGCATAATTCGAAGCCTCTATATACTTCAAAGCATAGTAGCATAATTCAAGTACATACGTAATAAAAAAATCTAGTACAAATAAAATATGGAAGTAGACTACTTATATATAATAATTTTAATCAAGTATTGACAAACATACCATAAATTTACAGACATTTATATAATAAAATTAAACATTTATTTAAAAAATAAAAATGTAGAATCTCAACAAACTGGAATATGGTGAGAGTAGGCAAAGTTATTAATAATTATTTTAATAAGATAGTATTCAATTAAATGATATTTTTGTTTTATAATGTTTAAATAATTAAATTTAAGTTTTCTTAAATTGGTTTTAAAAATTTAATTGTTCACAAATAAAAATCCGTATCAATATTATAACTACACTGAATATTCGATAAATTCAAATTAATTCCAAATTTCCCTAAAGAAAAACTCCCAATACGATCGAATTATGCTATGCTACTATGCTTCAAAGCTCCATCTATTCTGCAAAAAGTAGGCAATTTATAGGGTAGGATGAAAAGAAGCATAACTTTTATTAATTTATGTTTTAAAATCGATTTTTCACATGTTGGTTTTACTTTATACAGAAGAGTGTAAGTAAGAGCACATGGATTCTCGAGTTACTTTATACACAACACATGGATTCTCTCCGTGCAAGCAACGGATAAATAATATTATAATGGCACTTGGGTGAATTGCGGGCTTTGTGTCGCTTCACAGAGCTGAACTAAATACCAAATACCTATTGACTATTGAATATGAGTTGTATGGAGCTTAAGAAAAGCAGGAGGGAATGTGGTGGTGACAGATTACGAATACGAATTCGATAAATAATAATACCGCGTTGTAAGAAAAGTAAGATCCGCAGTCCAGCTGAAAGAAAAAAAAGAGAAGACGGGTCTCATAATATTTGTTTTTTAGATAAAATTTCTATCGTATGGGAATCAGGGACCAGCTGGGAATGGACACAGAGATGAGACGTTTGTTCGCGTCTTACTGTCATGGTGAATATTCTTCTAAACGAAAGTGTGGATAGATCGATTACGACGAGAAAGCAAAGCGAGAGTACCGGGAAATGGAATGTTGAAGCAAAGCGAGAGTACCGGGAAATGGAATGTTGAGGAACTTTAGCACAGAAAACGAAGCACACGGCGCAGAGTAATTCCCGCGTGAGTGCGATACCTGGCAGGAAGAGGAGGAAGGTACTGGGCAGCGCTTAGGAGGTTTTTGTGCGGTGGGTGTGCGTGAATTGATAGAGAGGATTATTTTTATTTTTATTTCTTTGACATTCATCTATTTTGCTTTCCTGGTTTGGCGGTGGTGGACGACCATTGTGTTTGTGTTGTCCCCTCTACAGTGCTTGGCAAAAGACATGGGCACTCTGACTTTACCACAGTAGAACCCACTAAGTGGACACAATCAATACATGACAGCGGCTTCTTGAATCCAACATTCCACCTTTTTGCTATATAATACACTTTTCCTATCCCAGTTTGATCAGACCGGTTTTGTTGGATAACAAGTATTGTAGAGCTGATCCTGCTGCGCCAGGCTGCCTTGCCGCCTGAATATTTTGCTGCTTCTTATAATTAAGGCGATAAAGACATGGAATCCCACACATTAGACATGGTCGCCTTCGATGATCGGCTGCCACTGCCCGCGGTATCAAAACCGTTGCCGCCGGATGATCAGAACTTCACTTCAGTCGACTGGAAAAGACGGCCTACCCGTCATGGCAAGCACGGAGGAATGAGAGCGGCGGTTTTCGTTATGGGTGTGTAATATTTTGCATAATTTGACTTCTTCTGTTTTCTGCAGATTCGATCCCGTCACCTTTCACAGTCCCTGCTGTTTCTTTCTCGACTATTTTTTTAATATTTTAATTCTCCTTTGCTTTCTTAACACCCATATTGTCTGCTATATTGTGTCAAACGAGCGTTTATATGCAGGGCTGACTTGTTATTTGCGGTTTTGAGAGTTCATTATTCCATTTCCTGTTCTTCTTTTTAATCTGCCGCGCTCTTCCTGTAACAAACTGAAGTTTATTTCCATATTAGCTGTCTCAGAACACTATTATGTAGAACAGAATATTTACGTCCACTGGAGATTTTGTAGGATCTATATGATTGCGTATTTAACAAAAAAATTATATATGTGAAGTTTGATTGTCACAACCTATCATATTTTCATATTTTCATGTCATAAAATTCTGAACAATATAAGCTATTCAAATCTTTCTGTTAAATTGAGTTATATTATTTTAGTTGTTTTACTATCTGGACATATTTTTTATTTTCATTTTTTCTTTGTTTACAGAATAAAAACATACGCAGTCCATCTCTTTCCGATTTTTCCATATATCCTAAATTGACATAATAAGCTTGTTTATGTCATAGAATCATAAATACTATAATATAGTTTGGATCTCTCGTTCATCGATTATGATTTTTGTTGAATATAAATCTTCGACAGTAGGCTTTTGCTAGCTTTTGATTTTTTGAAGTTGGTTTTATCAGTAGAGAGGAACCATACATTTCAGATTTCTGGTTCATATTCAGTCAATTTTCAACAACATATTGGAATTTTTACCGAATTATATGGAAAGTGTAATTGAAAAGATTACCTTTTAGTATATGGTTTCCAGCTTCCATTCATATAGTCCATACAATTTATCATGGAGATTTGAAAATTATTGGTACTTCAAAGATCGAACTACCCCTTCTGTATAGGCCGTAACATGGAATGTCTACTTTTTGGATTTTTTGGCATGTTGAGGTTCAGAGTCTGGAATCACGGAGCTTAGAATATTGCCGTATTGAGTATTATTGTGCTAAAGTGTGAGTACCGATACGACTTTAAGATTATTCGATACTCGTCCATGTATCACTGGTAGGGAGAGATCTGTACGTCGAATACCGAGGAAAATATACTGGCAAAAACCTGCGTTTTGCTCTTGGAAGGCAGGCTTATTGTTTTATTTTCTAAGTTTTGTCTGACAATTTCAGAGTACAGATATATTGTGAATCACACAGTTTTGTTGTGGTCCTCGAAGGAAATTATATTCTTGTCCTCTTATGGATTAGATTTATGCAATAATGCAATAGTTATAATGAAGATAGTTATCATAGTTGCAAGCAAATTATGATAATATAAGATGGATTGAAAACTTGTAAACATGTCCTAACTGTAATCCTTTTTTCGGAAATAACAGGTCTGCAGGCTTTCGAGATCATGGCAATAGCAGCTGTGGGAAACAACCTTATAACATATGTGTTTAATGACATGCATTACTCCCTACCAAAGTCTGCTAACATTGTTACAAATTTCGTCGGCACGATCTTTCTTCTGTCCCTCTTGGGAGGATTTCTTTCTGACTCCTATCTCGGGAGTTTCCTAACAATCATAATCTTCGGCTTAATTGAATTTACTGTGAGTCTTTTCAATCCATCTCTTCCCATGGTCATAGTATTGAATTTGTGGTATATTAGGTTTTTTCATTGAAAGGTAGTTACAATAACATTATGTTACTGTGTTCAGGGATATATTATAATGGCGGTACAAGCTCACGTCCCCAGGCTGAAACCAGAGAAATGCAACATTTTGAATTCAGAAGAAGTTTGCAAGCAACCCAAAGGGGTGCAGGCGTTCTTTCTTTTTCTGGGACTATATTTAGTGGCTTTGGGAAGTGGATGTCTGAAGCCTAATATGATTGCACATGGTGGAGATCAGTTCGATGCAAATGATGCAAAAGATCGACGGAAGATGTCAACGTATTTCAATTTCGCTTATCTCAGTTTCTGTATAGGCGAACTGATTGCCTTGACATTCCTTGTTTGGATCCAAAGCCGTTGTGGTATGGATGTGGGCTTTGCAGTTTCTGCATCTGTCATGGTGTTGGGCTTAGTCAGTATTACTACTGGAACAACATTCTACCGAAATAGGCTTCCTCAGGGAAGTGTTTTCACTCGTATTGCCCAGGTGAGTCAATATTCCTACATGCATCCACGCTTTTCGCTCGCTTGCAGATTCTTTGTTGATGGAAATAGCTTAAATTATTGAAGCTTACACAGTCCAATAATTGATAACCAGTTTATGCATGGAACTTGTTCTTCTAGCTTAAAGGCATGAGCATCCTATTCTATGCTGCAAATAGGCAATCCGTGAAAGAGCATCCTATTCTCCAAACTGTTATACTGTCAGTCTTTTTCTTTTCTGTATTAACGCTGGATTTCTTAAGAATTGACAGGCTTAAACTTAATTTTTTTACACCTTACAGAATTTACATGTGTACTTGTGAAATCTTTTATTTCAAAAATATCAAAGTACTGCAATATCTATATTTGTAATTTTGTGGTGTTTTAATATTTTTTTATACCTTTCAAGATTTAGATATATCTCGTAAATTGCTTTTAAATTCTAACCAATTATATGGAAATATAAACTATTAATGATTTATATTGATTGAATGTTTATCATTTCATGGATCCTATCTTTTTGATAAATATCTTTGTTTATATTTTCTAATCTCTCTATTTTGTTGGATAATGAGAAAACCATGGAGATTTTCTTTAAAGATACTCTTGTTATTATAGCATCATAAAAAAAATGAATATTTCTATGTCTTAAAATGTAAAACTCAAACTCTTCAATGTATATAGACCATTTTAAAAGTTAATATTTAATTTTAACCAGTAAAGCAACTAGAATTTTCCCTGACCTAGTATATGTGTTTTATGACATGCAATTTTTTCCTTGAACGTTCAGGTCTTGGTGGCTGCTGCTCACAAGAGAAGACTCCGTTGTCCATCTGATCCAAGGATGTTACATGAATTGCCAGATTCATATGATCCTTATAATTACCATATGGAGAAGTCAATCCTTAAAAATACCCAACCTGATCGTCAGTTGCTCTTCCACACAGATCAATTCAGGTGCTTAAAGAGTATAACGCAAACTCCACCAAAACTAGACTTCATATTGTATAATATTGTACTTAAAAGGACATTTGATTTGCATTCTGTTACAAAATATGACTCTAACTTCGAGGCACACACATATATATAATGTCTTTGAAACGCTAGGTTCTTGGACAAAGCTGCCATAGTTGATCAGAATGAAGATGGGAGCCCCTGGAAGCTGTGCACAGTGACACAGGTAGAACAAGTGAAGCTTGTCATACGAGTCATCCCGATTTTCGCTTGCACCATCGTCATGAACTGCATACTTGCACAGCTGCAAACATTTTCTGTTCAACAGGGCAGCACCATGGACAACAGACTTGGACGCAGCGGTTTCCACGTACCACCAGCCTCGCTTCAAGCAATTCCATATATAATGCTGGTAATCCTTGTGCCATTGTATGATACCGTGCTCGTGCCCTTCTTGCGAGGTCTCACGGGAAAGGAAACGGGTATTTCTCAGCTTCAGAGAATTGGCATTGGATTATTCATCTCCACATTTTCAATGGTCACCGCAGCTCTGGTGGAGACCAAGAGGAAACAAGTTGCTCGTGACAGTGGATTGATGGAAAATCGAGATAATCTAGAGTCTCTTCCACTGACCATATTCTGGATCGCACCGCAGTTCTTGGTATTCGGCTTATCAGAAATGTTTACAGCAGTAGGATTGATAGAATTTTTCTACAGTCAATCACCTGCAGGGATGCAATCCTTGCTGACTGCTCTTACATATTGCTCGTATTCATTTGGATTCTATCTCAGCGGCGTTCTGGTCTCAATAGTTAACAAGGTTACAAGTACTGGATCACATGGAGGCTGGCTTTCAGACAATAACCTTAACAAAGATCAGCTCGATCTCTTCTACTGGATGCTGGCAGTTCTGAGTTTCATCAATTTCTTGAATTACATCTTCTGGTCGAGATGGTATAAGTACAATCCCCCGTTTAGCCATCAGGCATCGCAGGCCCCGGTAGACTGTCATTCTTCAAAAGTTAATGCCAGCACTTCTCCAGATGTATTCCCAATTACAGGGAATTAACTTACTACTTACTGATCTAGAGGAAACAACCTACTTCACGCATAATAGTATGTACTAATGTTCACTGAAAAACTAAAGCGAAAGTTTAGGTAGATAGGTAGATATTTCAAAGTTGTATCAAGCTTACTTACCTTGCATGATGATAATATACGGACAGTTATACACTATTTCCATACAGTGCTTCTTAGTTTTTTTCCGCCTATGTTTTTGCTAAAAAGTTTAACCCGTTCATGTAAAAGTCACGCCTAACATCAAGATCACACCCAACTTCTTCCCCTGATTTCTATTGGTATCCTATAAAGATACGTGAAACAAGCACTTAACCAGGGAATCAACCGCCGAAAGGCAAAAATGCATTGGGCGTGAAAAGGATATAATCATGGATTGAGAATGACAGGCCCAAACTGAGGACTGAGGATTTACAGAAAAGATTAGAATCTTGGCCTACAATATTCACGTTGTCAATCTTGTTTGGGTCATATTCATAGGTCGACCTGTTACCGTAGAGTACTGACTACAATCTAAATATCCAAAGAGGCAGATCAATGTGTACACCTGATCCTTCCTGATCTTAGAAAATATTCTTGACAGATAAAATATAATATCAACGAAAAGCAAATTGATAGTGAAGGAAGATGTGATAGGTAATGTTTTAGATCTCTATTGGGTACTTGGCTTGTCGTAATCTTGTACAAGGATTCCATGATTTGGTGCAAACACTGTAACATCACGCCTAACTCCTTTCCTTAACCCTATTCTTGCTATTGGGATCTCATGAAGATAAATGCAACAAGGACTTAACGAGGGATTCAACAGCAGAAAAGCAAAATGCTTTAGGGATAGAAAGAATTTAATCTTGGATTGAGTAATCTCAAGTGGCTTGAGATTGAATTACTTAGGAAACAGCTTTTGTAGCATTAATGGCCCTCAATAGACTGGATAATATTAGCTTAAAATCACAGGAGTAAGTTATATTTTATATTATTTGTATTCAGATTTTGGTGGTTTTTTAATCAAAATTTGGTGGAACTGGAAATTATGGAAATTATTGAAATGGTAGTTTTGGGTTGCTGGAATTGTATAATCTGGTGTTCAGAGGTAATCCAGGTAGCTGAATCTGGGATTTGGCTTTAAAAAAGAACAAATAGTCTAAAATTTAGCTCACTCCAAAATCAGAAGGCCAAATCTAAGATTTGAATTTGAAAATCTGTTTGGTTGGTACTTATAGTAGTATAGATGGGCAATCAACCTGCTGCAACTGCATTAAATGCCCTAAAACAAGCTAAATACTATTAACAGTATGGTATGGATGAGTGAACTTATTATTATACCTAATTAACACAAATTAACACAGCCACTTAAGTTGTGATCAACACTCATAAAATAAATATTAAGACAAATTAACACAGCCACTTAAGTTGTGATCAACACTCATAAAATAAATATTAAGAGTACACTTTTATCATTTCAAAAAATGTCCCTTCACGTAATAATATATTATAAACTAGGTAAAAGCAAAATGCTGGTGAATAAGATGTAATATGATATAATATGTAATGATTAATGTTATAAATATCTGAAATTTGATAGTTGACTTGAGCTAATCTTGTAGCGGGGCTCCATGAATATAGATTGCATAAATGGTTCGTATAAATGACGGTAATTTATATATTAAACATTTGTATAACAGAATGTCCATATGAATATATTTTTACATTTTCAGTGTTACTGAAGGGCTAACCAAAACACTTTCAACTGGCCGGAATTGCAGGAATCTGGTATTATTGGTAGCAATTTGGCAGAGCAATTTTGATCAAAATTTCAATTTGGAATATCCAAATAGCAATTTAACAATTTAGATAGTTTTAAAATTGGATCATTAGTATAGAGTAGGCCACCCTAATTATGGACCCAAAATCGCCAGGGGCGTTTTGGTTGTCTTTTATCCTACGCGCTGTTACGGAGATGACAGTAGCGTGCATCGACCTTTTTCTAGTTGCAATCATACAATTATTTATTACAAATATTCCGTCTATTCTACACTAACCTTTATTCTAAACTGTTCATGGAATTCCGAGAAAAACGTCCGAACACTCTAACATCACGCCTAACTTCTTCCTTCCATTCTAAAAAAGATCCGTCCTTTGTAACATCAAGATCACGCCAAAACCCTTCCCCGATCTTGCTATTGGGATCTGATGAAGATACGTACGACAAGCGGATTCAAGAACCGAGTGGGGCCATTTTTTTTATTTTGATTGAGAGTTTGGGAGATCGGATCTACGGGTTGTGAAGTTAAGTTAAGAGTTTACTTTACAGCGAGTGCATCCGATCCCCAAAAGCCCAGTCTACTGAAGCAGCTCATGGCATTGAATCATGGATTTGTGAACGAGGGGCCAAAACTGTGGATTGATGTAAATTCTTGGCGTGTAATATCATGTTTAGGTCGTATTTATAGCATGGACGGGTCGACCTGCTACTGCAACAGTGACCTTTACAACCAAACAGCCCTCAACGTGGACACCTGATCCATCCTGGTCTCGCAGAATATTATTGTTGACCACCAAAAGCGAAATGACGTGTACACCTGATCATTCCCGTTCTCACAAAATATTGTTGACCACTAAAAGCGAAATGATAGCGAAGGAAGATGTGAAATTTAATTTTATAAATATAGTTGGGTTTGGATATATAATCAGATCCCATGTATTTTATAATTAGATTCGGATGTTGCCCTCATACCTAGGGTTACCAATTTGGGTTGGGCAACTTACATGTGGCCTCATTGGACAAGTTTCATTGCTCTAATGGCATTATAATTTCCAGAACAACATGATATGGTAAATGGAATGACATATTTGAGTTCATTATAACTTTTCATATATGGATTCACGGGTACATTGAGTTTAACGGTGACAAACATGTGTTTCCTCTTAGGAGGTCATATGTTTATGTACATCTTTCTGGACTTTAGCAGTCAAATTGTTGTAGGGAGGGGGGTCATTATCCCACAAACAAGGGGGTTTGTTAACAACCCCAGAGGAATTTGGTAGGAGTGGAAGTCTACCCCTTATAGACCACCAATAGGCCATTTCAAGTGCTGTGGTTTTCCTATAAGGTGTAGACTTCCATTGGAAGTCTACCGCTTATAGACCACCAATAGGCCATTTCAAGTGGTGTGGTTTTCCTTGAATAACGATGATGAGTCAACTTGCATTCATAAATAGGAGCCAATGATGGTTGTCCTCATTGCCACTTCGACGACTCAGTCATGATAGATCTTGCCACCTTGGGAAACAAATTGGTCATCTATTTTTTGTTAGGGTCCTACCTTAACCCCCTTAAATAGATTATGAGAGGTTGGTATGTATTGAGGTCATCTCTATAAATAAGGACCATGAAATAGATATAGTGTGAAAGCAATAATTGTAAGAAGGCATACTAGAAGATTCCACCTACTAGAAATTTCTTTGGATGTTAAATAGAAACTATTGTAAGAAAATTTACTAAAAGGTTTCGCCTACTAGAAACTTCTTTCGCTATAAAGTTCGTAGCGGGTTAGATGGAAACTATATAAAGAAGTAGAATCAATGTAATGATATGTCTTACGAGGTTAGATGGAAACTATATAAAGAAGTATAAACTATATGTAGGGGGTTAGATGGAAACTATATAAAGAAGTAAAATCAATGTACATCTCTGTAGACTTTAGCAATCAAATTGTTGTGGGGAGGGGGAGCCTTGTCCCACAAATAAAGGGCCCTCATACACCAAAATTTGGTGCATGGCTAGGCCACAACTTTGTCTTCCTCGGACATAAGGAAATAGGTTAACGACCCCAAAGACATTTCTTATGAGTGGAATTATACCCCTTATAGACCACCAATAGGTTATTCAAGTGGTGTGGTTTTCCTTGAATAATGATGACAAATCAATTTGCATCCACAAATAGCAATGAATGATGGTTGTCCTCATTGCGAATTTGACAATTCAGTTATGATAGGTTTTGCCACCTCGGGAAGAAAATTGATTATCTATTTTTTGTTAGGGTCCTGCCTTAACCCACTTAAGTAGATTTTGATAGGTTGGTATGTATTGAGGTAATCTCTATTAAATAAGGACCATGAAGTAGATATAGTGTGAAAGCAATAATTGTAAGAAGGCATACTAGAAGGTTCCACCTACTAGAAATTTCTTCGGAGGTTAAATAGAAACTATTGTAAGAAAATTTACGAAAAGGTTTTTCCTACTGGAAACATCTTTCACTATAAAGTTCCTAGGGGGTTAGATGGAAACTATATAAAGAAGTAGAAGCAATGCAATGAGATGTCTTTTTCAAAGCATATTGTATTTGGTGCTCTACTTAGTTGGAGGTTTTCCCCTCGAAGATGCAAGTGAACATTGATTTCATCAATAAAGGTATTGTTTTTCTAGTATTACAACCCAGATCATCCGCAACATGCTTTCCAGGATATGCCAGAGTGGAGGTCTTTTGTCATTGTAAAAGGCCAAGTTTGGGCTTGTTTATGTAAAAGTGGTGGTCTAGCAGGGATTAAGACCCATGGTTTGGTCATGGAAGGCCCTCTTGGTTTTCATTCCAGGAAGTGTTGGCTTAGTGTCATTGTTGACTATCTCTTGATGGGCGGAAGTCCCCCATCTTGTTGGACCATTTGGGTCCTGTGTTGGTGTCGAGTGATTCTTGGGATGGGTCCATTAATACACATGGCTTAGGGGCTCCTAGCCACACATATGTTTTACTATGTATGAGGTGATTGCACTTGTAAGAGTTGTTATACCCGATTCAACACACCTCATTTATGCCCATTTGGACCTTCTTCATTATTGTATGACCCCTCCTCTTGGTACATCTGTGCTCACATCACCACAATGTCATCCTCGTCTAGAGAGATTTACCTTGCTAAAGGGGAGGGCATTGAGGGATCTTCTACATTGTTGGGGTTAGTTGGAGCATGACGTCCTCCCTCGACTCATCACTTCATTTGGATTAAGCCAATTGCATCATTTTTATCATTATTTTTAGTCTTTTGTGGCTTAGTCCCCGACTTGTGGGTGACAAGCCCTAATTTTAAGTTATTTTTATTTTTTAGTAACGCAGGCTTTAAAACTTCAAAACGTTAAGCAAGCCTCATAAATTTAAGGCTTCTAACTTTCATTTGTAAAGATGGACAAGGGTTTAAATATGTACCTTTTTCTTTTTATCTTGGTCTATTGGAGATTTTGAGTGATGCACACCACTCTCTTTGGTTTGTGATGAATCTTGAAAGGTGAATGGTGAATTTTATAGGGTTTCTACTATCTCGCGAGGTTGATCTTAAGAATGGTTGTAATAACTCGTGGCTAAGGAAGGACCTAAGAAGTATCTATTGTTCTATTTCTTGATTGATGTTTGTAAGATATATCCATTTTCTTGTTTGATGTTGCTTTTGCACCTTGGGAAAGGTAAACTAGGGTTTTTTTATCAACATCTTGTCAACTTTATTTGAGGATACCTTCCTCTTGAAGGAGCTCTCCACTTTAGGCCTTGGAGTTCATCTCTTTCCCTAATTTGGTTTTTAGGCTACTTTGACCTAGTATCGGGTTACCAGCCTCTTGCCCTAGTTGGTAAAACTTGAATAACCAAATTGAGTAGGGACATTGACCTCGATCTCTAATTTCCTTGGTGTTGAAAAGACTACGGTCATAACCCCTTCCAATTACTCTTTTTTATCAATTTTTTCTTGTATATTTTATTACAAAAATCCCAAAATAATAATATTACAAAAGCCCTAAAAATGAGAAAATACATATCTCAAAAAATATTTGGAAATTGAAAATTCTGCTCCCACAAAAAAATGTGCCCTGGGTGATTTAATGGTGGATCTTGAAGGGAATTTTCATCATGTGGTTGATTTTTGTGATATCTTGACATTTGTGCTAGATAGGGTTTTGTATTGCAAACGAATTATTGTTGGTAGAAAAGGTACAATGATCATTTTATGCAAGTTTGAAGGGCCAAAAAATGAGTTTTTGGGCCTAGATTGACCTTAGGGGGTTGGAGATTCATTGGAGAATGTGTTAAGCGAGACCACACTCTATTTGAAGGTTGTTATAAGGCTCATATCATAGGTTCCTTGTGGGTTACGTGTTAAGATATGGTTGACAGAGGGTTGTTGGTTGGTTTTGAGGGTCATTTGGGGAAACAAACATATATTAGTGAGCAGGCTTAAGATGATGGCAATTTGTACTTGATCCCTATCCAAGATTGGATAGAGGGGGCTTGTGAAAGGGGCCCTTATTATTGGTAGGGATTTAAAGGCATCCAAGTTCATGATCTTCTTCATTGTTCTAGTCCCATTCCGATGAATGTAATGACATATACCCACCTCATCATTGACATGGTTTTGTCTTGGACTATTGTCAAAGACAAAGGAAGAAGCCCTAGCATGAATGATATGCTAAGGTGGATTTACTGGTGGTATGATTTCTCTTGAATTATTTCTCTAACCTTGATTAGGGTAGGTAGGTAGGTTTCATAATCTATTGCATTAGTTTCATTTGATTCTGTTGTATACTTATAACCATGTATTTCACTTGTCATTTATTGCATTTCATTTTGATTTGAACAAGGTAGGATGAAAGTGTCTACCTCTAATGCATTTGACATATTTGATGTTAGATGTGTGTGTAGGTCTACAAGTCCCAGATGATTCATAGGCTCTCATGCACTCCTGGGAGAAGCGCATGTCTCGTAGTTGGAGCCAGTTGTTACTACCCAAATTGTCGACAACATGCTTGCCACGATATGCCATAGTGAAGAGGTCTTTTTCGAGTGTGAAAGGCCAAGTCTATTTTTTTTAATGTAAAAGTGGTGGTCTAGTGGGGCTTAAGACCCATAGTCTGGTAAGGGAAGGTCCTCTTAGTTTTCATTCCAGGAAGTGTTGGATTAGTGGCATTGATGACTGCCTCTTAATGGGTGAAGTCCCCCATCTTGTTGGGCCATTTTGGCTTTGGGTTGGTGTCCGGTGCTTCTTGGGATAGGTCCATTAGGAAACATGGATTAGGGGATCCTAGCCACTCTTATGTTTTTCTATGTATGAGGTGATTGCACTTGTAAGGGTTGTCATACATGATTTAGTACACCTTCTTTATGCTCACTTAAACCTTCTTCTTCATTGTATGACCCCTCCTCTTGGTACATATGCGGTCACATCACCACGACGTCATCCTCATCCAGAGAGATTTACCTTGCTAAAGGGGAGGGCATTGAGGGATATTCTACATTTTTGGGGTTAGTTGGGACATGACATCCTCCCCTGGCTCATCACTTCATTTGGATGAATCCAATTGCATTATTTTTATCATTATTTTTAGTCTATTATGTCTTATTCCCCAGCTTGTGGGTGACAAGCCCTAGTATTAAGTTATTTTTACTTTTTAGTAAGGTAGGTTCTAAAACTTCAAAAAGTTAAGCAATCCTTATATAAATAAGGCTTTTAACTTTCATTTGTAAATATGTACAAGGGTTCAAATATGTATTTTTTTCTTCTTATCTTGGTTTATTGGAGATTTTGAGTGATGCATACCTCTCTCTTTGGCTTGTCATGAATCTTGAATGGTGAATTTTCTAGGGTTTCTACTACCTTACAAGGTTGATCCTAAGAATGGTTGTGATAACTCATGGCTAAGGAAGGACCTAAGAAGTATCTCTTGCTCTCTTTCTTGGTTGATGTTGGTAAGATCTCTCCATTTTCTTGTTTGACGTTGATTTTTCACCTTGGGCAAGGTAAATTAGGGGTTTTTATCGACATCTTATCAGCTTTGTTTGAGGAGACCTTCCTCTTGAAGGAGATCTTCACTATGGGCCTTGGAGTTCATATTTTTCCCTAATTAGGGTTTTAGTCTACGTTGACCTATTATCAGGTTACTAGTCTTTTTTATCATAATTCTCTTCTATATTTTATTACAAAAATATAGAAAAATATAACATTAGAAAATCCTAAAAAATTAGAAAATACATATCTCAAAAAATATTTGGAAATTAGAAATTCCCTTCCCACAGAAAAATGCGCCCTAGGTGATTTAAAGGTGGATCTTGATGGGCCCTTTTATCATGTGGTTGATTTTTGTGATATCTTGATATTTGTGACGGCTAGGGTTTTGTATTGCATATCTATTATTGTAGGTACAACAGGTACATTGATCATTTTAGGCAAGTTTGAAGGGCCAAAAAGTGAGTTTTTGGGCCTAGATTGACCCATGGGGGGTTGGAGGTTCATTCGAGAATGTGCTAAGAAGGACCATACTCTATTTGAGGGATGTTATAAGTCTCATATCATATATGAACTTTTAGAACTATTTTGATATCTTTCATGCACCCTATTTCTCATCCTCCCTACCCTACTATACAAGGTACATCTTATACAGTAAAGGTGACATTGTTATGACCGATTTTTATCGAGTTTTATGAGATATATGCACTATTGTAATCCTATATCAACCGTTGAAATTTGATGTTTTATTTATTGGGATCCATGATGAATATTTTTAACTCCTCCCTCTCTATTAGTGATATTTATATTTCATTGTTTTGTCTTCCTAAGGCACTAATATTTGCTGAGAGGTTTCTTGGGAAACGTGTTTGTGTATTGTCTAGGGAATCACAATTATTGTTCTCCAAGTTATTGGGACTCCTTGTTGGTATTTGGAGTTGACCTAAAGCGTTCAAAAATTTAGGATGAGGTGACATTGGGCTCTAACTTCTAATGTGCTTTCCACTCATCACACCATGATTCATGATTTTATCATGGGTGCTATTTTGAGCGGTAATATGTAGTATTTTGGTGCTTCTAAAATTTCCTATTGTTTTCGTATTTATTTCATTTTTACTCTAAATATTTTTAGAATTTTTTATTTATGATTTGAATCTTCTATTTT
Organism: Larix kaempferi; assembly: GCA_027924585.1. Taxonomy (NCBI): domain Eukaryota; kingdom Viridiplantae; phylum Streptophyta; class Pinopsida; order Pinales; family Pinaceae; genus Larix; species Larix kaempferi. The sequence goes on from BSBM01000792.1 coordinate 6,402,103, forward strand.
GCTAATAAGGAACCCTACAATTGGTATCAAAATGCTTTCCCGAGCCAAGATTTTTAGCAATTTGTTTTAATGCTGAAGACATATTTCAACATCTATAAGTAACATTCTAATCTATTGTTTGGTGGATGAATAACAATAGGGGAGGAATACATGCAAGAGATACAAGTGGTTCACTTGGTTGGACACCCTTGTAACCCCTGTTGGTACCCCTTTGAGTAGTATCACATCAGACAACACATTTATATAGAATTTTACTTCCTTGGACCCTTGAGTATATCATAAGTCCCCTAGGATACCTGAAATCAAATTTAAATAATTTGATCCACTATATTCTTACAATGCACAAAGCACAACACTTGATAAGATTACTTTCTAGCACCTAGGTAGTACGACTAAGGGTATGGTCAAGCTTCCTTAGTTGGTTCCATAAGAGATTGGGTCAAGTAGTATATTGAACCTTGCACATATACCAAAGAGCTATAACACCTTCCATTCCCTTGTCGTCAAGACCTTAGAAACCCCATCCTCTATTAATAGTCCATGAAATACCTATATAAATTGCAGTAATAAGAATTTGGGAATTATGTCAACGCAATAATATTTAGGCAGAAGTACAACCCCACCAAGAGTAGTGAATTTTTTTTTAAGGCTCCTTCTTGCAACCTTATTTGAGACCTATATCAATAGAATCCTCGTGCCAAGTTGATCACATTGGTGTCACTCTCTAGTAACCCTTTATATGGTCAAACATCTCTATGGATACCACTTGAGGAGTAGATCTCTCCAATAATGTCTCCACCCTAGAAACTATGTATGATGAGTTACAACATAAGATAGAATGAAACCACTCCTATGCTCAGAAAAATGTTGATGGCATCCATGACAAGTTGCAAGACCTACATTCATTACCCAACCACATGTCCAAACTCATTGCAATGCAAAATCAAATTCCCCCTTCACAATATTTATGATTCTAATGGTATGACCAACCTCCCCAAAAGGAATGGGCTAAACCATAAAATCCTAGTGGGCATCAATCCAACCTTCCTGTCTATTATCATATGACTAACAAGTGGCACATACTTCTTAAAGTCGATCTCGACAAATTTGATGGGTCTAATCCCACATGATCACTCAAATGGAGCATTACTTTTCCCTGCATGGCATCATAGATGAACATTGGAAATGGTGGCAATGGCACAAGAAATCCTATGGGGGTTATATTGCTTGGATAAAATTTGTCTCAAACCTCTATGATTTCTTTGAAATAGGCACTCATTATTTGGGATGGCTAACCAAGCTTAATATTGCATAATCAAAGATTTCATATCCTCTTTTGAGTAGCTATCCGTCGCGACATCAAAGACATGCCTGATACTTTTTCCAAGGAATTATTTATCAGTGGTATGAAAGAAGAGACATGTGCACAGATCTTAATGGTTCATCCTACTACTTGGTTGGCAGCCATTCAAAGAGCCCAGGAAGCCCAAAACATGATGAATTCTCAAATAGAGAAGGCCCCATTTATTTCCCATCCCCATCCCACTATTTCCCCTCCCATTAATTCCTCACCACCCTCTCCACCTCTCAAGATCCAAAATTTAACCATAGCTGAAATTTTGGAATGCCAACTTAAAGGTATCTGCTACATCTATGATCATAAATATTTCCCTATGCATAAATGTAAGGAGCAAAAACTATATCTGGCCATTTCAGAGGGAGTTTTTGATAATGACATTGCAGCTATATCCCCAAAGGTCCTTTATCCAACTATTTAATACATTCCCCTTCTTGATCTAGAGGAGGTAGAACCCCAGATCACATTGTATGTCTTGATTGACATTTCTTCTCCCCAAACCCTCAAGTTGATTGGCTACATCAAACATTTCAAAGTCATTTCTTAATTGACAATGTAATGTCCCCATTTTGACCCCCTTTGTATTAAATCATAAATGATGTAAATATTGTAATTTGATCATGGTGAGGAGCTCAAGGCCAAGGCCCCACCATTGATTTAGCGTTTTATGTATTGGCAATTAAAAATAGATGCCTATGGTTCTTGTGCTAGATAGGCACAATGTAAATGAGACATCATGTAAATATGAATTTTAATGAAAAATACCCACAACTAGCTATGCAATGTGACAAAGAGATGGGGGCATGATTCTACAAGGAATAAGGGGGGGGGGATTTATTCAACCCTTGAGCCAATGGTGTTAATCCATGTGTCAATAAGAAAACCCATAAACCACCAACTACCCATTTTGGGTTATGGACCCAATCATTTAATTCTTCCAAGAATTGGTTGAGGTAGTTAATGCCTTGGGAATGAAGAGGTATGGAAGCCAATTTCGTGTAGGGGCAAGCCATCAACCTGGGAAATGGTATTTTGTCTCCTTGGGCAAGAAAACACCCACGAAATGGTGCCCAAAGCCATTCTGAACATATAGTCTTTTCCTCTCTCACGCAGTCTGAACTACTGGGTCTTTCCCCATCACGTTTTTCACCAATTTTCTTGCATTTTCCATTCCTAGGAGCTCGTTTTTGCATTGTACAACAGCTGGGAGAGAAGGGCCACGATTTGGGACTGTGATGGAGGTCGTTTTTGCCCCAAAATGCCCATGCACGTTTTTCTAAAAACGATTTCTGCTTCCTGGGGTTTTCCCAAACCTCCATTGTTCATGTTTAGCCTTCCCGCGTTTTTCTGAAGCTTAGGGAATCATCTTCATGCTTATCACTGTACAAACGTTTTTCCTCATGCCCAGCCATTCTGGTTTTGCTGTTATGTGCATCCCGGTTTTGATTTGAACCTGTGAGCAAGAAACTTGGACTGGTAGTGGACAAAATTGGCTTGATAAACCTAGTGGAGGGAGTAACCTCTCAAGAAGATCAAGAGGGCTTTGGCTACTTTTCTATGCACACCCTGAGAGCACTAGAAAGGAAGGTATGGCTTGAGGGACTGTGCGGCAGTGAAGAGAATACTTCCTTGTCTTGGGTGTGTAGGCATGGTGAGTGCCAAGCTGAATAGATCTGGGAGGGGTATCCTTAGCTTTGTGGTTGAGCTCACTAGCTTAGCAATTTTTCCTTTCCATGTCCTAGTAGCCTGATAAACCCAATTGCAGATTGGCTTGGCTCATCTTGGTGTATGCTTGGCTATGTGTGAGTCTGCTGTTCCCTGATTCCTTGTAGAGATCATGCCCAACTCGGGGGTGGCGGTTGCATCAAGAGGTTAATAAGCACAACTGGCCTATGGTTGGGTGGAACGTTGCAAATGCATAGTTGGTTGCTTGGGACTACTTTGTTAAGATAAGTATTCTCTTGTGTTAACTTTGCAATTATCATTTGATGAATATCTTGAATGTATGATGGATGTGTTATTGATATTATTTCCACTGTGTTTTTCTTATAATTATACATTTTATATGTCTTTTATATTATGTGAATGCTTAGTTAAAAGTTCATGGGGCTAGATGCTCGGATTTAGTGTCACGATCCTCTCTATCACGCTGGTATGATAAGAGGGGATGTTACAGACAATAGCAGCACACATAAATTCATTAATCAATGTGTCACTCAAGAAACATACTGCTACATCCATGTTATGAACAACTTCAAACCATGATTGATAATGTAGGCTATATGAAATGTGGTGGTAGTTGTGAAAGTGTGAGCATTCAAATGGGTGATTATTCCCTAAAAACCTACATTGAGTGGGTAGTTGTGATATTGCCTTGGGTGTTGAATGGTTATATACATTACATCCCATTACCATGTATTTTCATGAGTTATCATTGAGTTTCTAGTAGGAGGGGCATAGCTACACATTCAAAATAATTACAACCATCTCTATAGAGATCATCATCTCCCAATGTATGAAAAATCTTCTTAAAAATGACCATTCGAGAACTATGGCCCCATTCCATGCCTTTAAATATTTTGAGACACTTTCTCAACCCATTCTTTTTGACATGTAGTTAGTTTTAGCCAAACACCAATCCATATTTGAATCTCCCAAAGGAATCCCACCTTATTGAGGTGAGCATGATCATTTCATTCCACTCATGCTTGGTAGCCTTCCACCCAATATATGCTTGTATGAACATCCATTTTCTATAAAAGAATGAAATAGAGAATATAGTTCAAGAGTTAATAGACCTATTACCATCCCTTATTCTTCCCCACTTGCCATGGTCATCAAGAAAGAAGGCACTTGGTGCATGTGTCCTAACTTTCAAGCTCTAAAAAAATTGAAAGTCAAGGATACGTTTCCCATTCCAATTATTGTTTACATTTTGGATTAGCGCAAGGGTACTCAATTGTTCACCAAACTCAATCTCTACTCAAACTACACCAAATTTACATGAAGGAGGTGGATATCCCTAAAACTGATTTTCACATTCATGAAGACCATGATGAGTTCTTGGTTATGACCTTTGGTATTTTCAATGCATCTTCCACCTTCTAAAATCTCATGAACAAATTATTTAAAACCTTTTTGCATCATTTTATCCTTGTGTTTTTTATGACATCTTGATCTACAGTACAAATTGACAAGCCCATGTTGTCCATGTGGATTAGTTATTAGAACTAGTTGTTGATTATTAACTCTTTCTTAAGAGGTCCAAACGCGCCTTTTATTCCTTTAAAATGGAATATTTGGGCCACATTGTTAGTTAAGATGGTGCATGTGTGGATCAAAGAAAATTGAAGCGATGAAGGATTGGTCTCACCCAAAAAATTTAAAATATTAAGAAGTTTTCTTGGTATCGTTGATTATTATAGTAAGTTTGTATGCAACTACGGTAAGATTGCATCTCCCCTCACAACGTTTCTAAAAAAATGCTTTTAGTTGGAATGATGTTGCACAACTTGAAGCATGCTTTCTGTATAACCCTAGTACTCAATTTTCTCAACTTCACTAAGAACTTCATTTTGGAATGAGATGACTCCAGTAAATGCGACAACCATAGGTGTTTACTTGCAAAAAACTACGTGAGAGGCGCTTGGAAAAATTAACTTATGAAAATGAGATGATGGTGATATTTCCTACTATGAATATATTGAATCCAAACCTACTTGGGCAATGTTTCTATTTTAAAACCGATCATTGCAGACTAAAATACTTCTTGGAGTAAAGGAGTTGTTCCTCCGAGTAACAAAAATTGGATTCCAAAATGTTGGAATATGACTATGAAAAAATTTATAAAAAGGGCAAGGAGAATGTGGGAGCATATTCTCTCTCTCAAAAGTATGAAGATGAATGTTCCATATTTTCACTCTCCTTCATAGTATCATATTGGTTGAATGATGTCCACAAAAAATTCTTAATAGATCCCTATATTGATAGCATGATCGAACAACTTCAAATGGAACCATATGCATATTCAGGCTACACATGGGAAATTGAAGAGATATTCTATAAAGGGAATCTATATTTGAACAAGCAGTCAACATTGAAGTCACAAGTATTTTCTCAACTACATTCATCTCCCATAGTAGTTTATTTAGGGTTTCATAAAACATAAGAAAGGATCATATGATCATTTTTTTGGGAAGTCATGAAGAAGGATATTTGCACCTTTGTGGCAGAGTGTGACACTTTCCAAGAACAAAAGGCAGAGAAAGTGAAACATCTAGATGAACTACAACCTTTACTCAGTCTGCCAGTTTTATGGGATTATGTTTCTATGGACTTTATTGTGGGTTTATCAAGATCTAATAATAAATTTGTAATCATGATTGCAATTGATAACATTTCCAAATATGTTCATTTTATGAATTAAAACACCCCTTCAAGGCATCTATGGTAACTCAAGTATTCATGGATAATATCTTTAAACTCTATGGTAGGCCCTAGGTTTTTGTGATGGACCATGATCCCCCCCTTCACTAGCAACTTTTGGAGAAATCCGTTTCATATGTAGGGAACTCAATTGAATCTCGACACAACCTATCACCCCAACACCGATGGTCAGAATGAAGCTGTCAACAAGTGCTTGGAAGTGTATATTTGGTTCTTTACTTTATGAAGGTTATCCCAATGGGTTCAGTGGTTACCTCTAGAATAATGGTGGTATAATACAACTTATCATGCTGCCACTCAAATGAATCCCTTTGAGGTTTTCTATGACCAAAACCACCATCGATATTATCCTACTTACCAAGAGTTTCTAAGGTGAAGGAGGTAGACAAAAAACTCACATATTGAGCCAACATTCTTTTCACTCTCAAGGATAATATATTAATGGATTAAAACATGATGAAGGAGTGGGTTGATCAACATCATTTCAAATTCCATTTCAAAGGATATTAGGTGTTGCTTTGTCCACAACTTTTGAAGCATATCTCGATTAAAGACAACGACCACCATAAGATTGAAACCACGTTTTATGGACACAATAAGGTCCTTAAATGTGTTGGGATAATGACTTACAAATTGGAACTCACCAACCATTCTAAGATTAATCCAATCTTTCATGTCTCTTTCTTAAAGAAATAGGTCAAATCTAATTACCATATTCAAACTAGTCTTCCAAAACTCGACAAAGAAAGTCCATTCAGTTGTATCCCAAAGCAATCCTTGAAAAAATAAAACATCATATTCACCAGTGAACTATCCAATAGTTTATGATACAATGCAAACATACACATACCAAGGATGCCACATGGGAACCAACATAGTTACTTCAACAATTTCCTCATCTCCAACCTTGAGGACAAGGTTGCTTTCTAAGGGGAGGACTTGTTAGGGTCCTACCCTAACCCCCTTAAGTAGATACCTATATTTTTATCTATTGAGACCATATCTATTAAACAAGGTCCATGAAATAGATATATTGTGAAAGAAATAATTGTAATAAGGATTACTGGAAGGTTCTTCCCACTAGAAAGCTCCTAAAATATTAGATAGAAACTACATAAAGAAATATAAGCAATGTAATGAGATGTCTTTGAATCATATTGTATTTGGAGCTCCAATCACTTCGAGGTTTCCCCCTTGAAGAGGAAAGTGTACATTTCTTTCATCAATATAGGTATATGTATTTGCAGTATTTTGGTTCTTCTACAATTTCCTATTGATGTTTAAATTATAGCATTTTTACTCTAAATCTTACTATATTATGTTATTTTTGCTCCAAATATTCTATTTTTCTAATAAGGAATTCTGCATTTATAGTTGAGAATGTAACCAATATTCCTTAAAATAAGGTTGAATTCATCAACTTTGATCACCCAATGTGACCCCAAAAAGGTTAGATAATCTTCTCTTCTTGGTTTATTATGTGTCTAATGGGTTATAGTTGACTTGGTTGGGAACACTTAAGTTAGTATTATTAGAACATAAAATTATTCCCAACTTTATTATGAAGTTAGTCAATGTCTTTTTGTCAACATTCGAAGGTTCATAAAGAGGTTGATTGGTTGGTCAAAATAATAAAAGTGGTACCAACTAGGTTAATTACTACATAGGTTAAAGCATAAAACCTAGATCTTGGACACACACAAGGTGATGAAAGTGGACTAAGTATTCCTCATTTTAAGGGATTTGGTAACATATTTCGGTATATATAGATGATCTAATTGATTAGTTTATCAATGAATCAAGTAATTAAACCTTTTTAATTCATTCCATATGTTGAGGTATGCTAAGTTATGCTTCATTGTTGTAATGGTGTATTTCAACATCCATCACCTCTATCCCTTGGAATTTGTAATACCTTGTGTTTGACCATATGATGTAATTTTGTATATAATGATGCAAAGGCTAAAAATCTAGACACAAATGGTCTAGGATGACCAAGTGTATTGTAAATATATACTTTTATATTTAATATAAAATCATTTATGATTGCAGATGAAGAGGGACAAAGAATAGATGGGGGGATATGATTCTGCAAGAGTGGGAAGTGAAAAGGGGTCTAAGGGAGGAATGACCCTAGTGACATATTAACTTAAGTAATTATCCTTGCTTAAAACCTTAGAGAGTGATTTTATTCTAAGGTCCCAAAAACCATGCTTATAAAAGTGGGTTAATTAACCCTTATTATTTTAAATTATCTTAAGTGGGGATTAGAGGGGAAACGTGGGCTCCCCACGAGTGCCACATGGCCAATTCTCAACATGCATACAAAAGGTTTGGAATTCAATAGAGAGGGTTATTATGTCCATCATTTTTCACCATCAAGGGGTAGAGTACTTGTGAGAGGATAACCAAAGCTACATTAACCATTCATACCAATTACCCTAGGAAACTAGTGCTAGTGGGATTGGTGTCCTTGTGAGTAGAACCTAGCTTGGAACTTGGATCCCTAGAGTTTGAGAATAGAGAGTCCCTAGCTGGCCTATACTAGAGCATTGGAAGGGAATGGGGATAGCCTTAGGGACTATAGTGTAGAGAAGGGGGTCCCATTCTTTTGTTATGTGGGCCAATATGGGATGAATTGTAGAGGATTGGGACTATTATGGAGGGGGTTTATGCACCATAGGGTTTTTTTAGTTTATTTGAGTGGAGAAATTGGGAAATATTCAACCTTGTGGATTGATAGCTCTAGCTCGGGGGTGGGCTATGTCACAGAAAGAGTTGGTGTGACAGCGTGCCTACAGCTAGGTGGAACGACCTTAGTTTCTATGCTGGTCTATATTGGTTTTTTATTGCAAGTATGATTGTATTCTTTGAAATATTTTCTATTGTGTTGAGCGGATTTTTTCGTGATGTTTGTGCATCATACATTACCAAATTTAGTTTAAAGTGAGGAGTTTCATCCATAAAGAGAGTGCCACTTCTCAAAAACGAATAATTATTTGTACATTTCCAATATATGAAATCATTATTATTTTTAGTTTTAAAGAATAAATGGTTTAACACACAATAATATCCTAATCAACTCCTAAAATCCCCCCATATGGGTCACAAAATAATTAGTAGTTGGGTAGGACCTTTTTGTTAGGCATCCAAATAATGCCCCATGGTTGTTTCTCATTATGAAACATAGTGAGTTTTCTAAAGAGGGAACTTTAAGAAATCTTCCACCACAAGTGTTCAAGAATACCAGGGGAATGAGGCATCATGTAAGAGAAGGTCAAAACCAAGGTGAGGTTGTTTCTATTATCCTAGGGGGGCTCCCACCACCTCTATTTGGAAGTGACAGTTCATTGTTCAGGGGACAAGTTCTTCTCTACACTTGATAGAGGTAACCTAGAGGGAACATTTTAGGACATTTACCTTATAAGTGACTATCATGGGAAGTGACAACACCTGGATCATATTTTGTTGACCACTGGTACTACTTCTAGTGCCCCTCATTATAGCTGATCCTTTCGCACCTTCACTATCTATACTCGATGGATTGATGGTTATTGGAAGGACCATTTTATTTGAGTAGAAGGTTACAACTAGGTAATTAGGGATTTTCCAATGCATAGATTTGTAAGACACATATTTTTCATCCCATTGTTAGCAAAATAATTTGACACATGCACCCACAATTGCATTTGTTTCCTTTCATGCTTAACTTGGTTGTATGATGTGATATTATTAAAAAAATGTACCTGCATCTTAGATTGGAATGAAACATACCCTCTCTCCCTAGTCACCCACATTTACTAATTTGGGGAACCTCCTGTTCTACCCCCTCTTACTCACCCAGTTGAATGAATCCCCATTTGTTAGAAAAATAAGATCACAGAACAATAGCAGAAAATAGGGTGCATAAAGAAAACACATAAACACAATACAAAAGAGATACCAATGTACATGGTTCACCCATTATGGGTTACATCCACAAATAAATTTACAGTCCTTTTATTATACAACCCGCAACACATCCACTGCAACTTCCTCTTCACTCTCTCTTACACAATCATAGATATTTTTACAATACTACAATACACAATCATATTACAATGCATTCCTTTTAAAGAGTGATTACCATGGGAAAATACCACGGGATACCCAATACCATGGGTCTGTAAATTACCCATTATTGACCAAGTCATGACTATGAAATTACAACATTTTACAAGGCAATAAAACTTTCTTCGGGAGCGAAGCCCCCGAACCCCCTTTCTCAAGGGTGCTGCCCATGAACCCCCACTGGCCCCTACACCCCCCTGTTGGGATGAGCGTACAGTCCACCTGCACAACATCTAAAACTGGGGTACAAACACGACTGAACAACAATATCTATGAGTTAGAAATATTAGGCTCCACAACCAACAATATCCCACTTTGAGACTGATCCCAACAACTCCACTTTGAGACTGATCCTTCTTCTTACCCAATTCCTCCATGAACCTTTGTATCCAAATAATCTCTTTACTAGCCTCTATAGCAACAACATACTCTTATTCCATTGTTGAAAGTGCAACAACCTTTTGCAGCTTTGAAATCCAACTTACTTATGTTCCAAATATAGTAAAAACATAACCTGTGGTGCTCCTTCTGCTATCTTTATCACCTACCATATCTACATCAACACCTGTAGAACAGTGTCTAAACCTCCAATACATAATACATGAGTAGTATTACCTCTAAAATACTCAAGAATCCACTTTACTTCCTTCTAATGTTCTTTACCTGGATTGTTCATATACCTGCTCACAACTCCCATTGCATGTGCAATAACTAGTCTTGTGCACACCATGGAATACATCAATATGCCAACTGCTGATGAATAAGGAACCTTGGACATGTATTATATCTCTTCTTGTGTCTTGGGAAAAATATCCTTACTTAGTTTGAAATGGATAGCCAAATGTGTACTAATTGGCTTTGTATCCTGCATTCTAAACCTCTCCAACACCTTTTCTATGTACTCAACCTAAGACAATGCCAATTTGTGATTTTTCTTGTCTCTTGTTATTCTCATACCAAGAATTTGCTTTGTGACACCCAAATCCTTCATCGCAAATGAATTATCCAATTTCCTTTTGAGCACATTTATATCCTGCATGTTATACCCTGCAACAAGCATGTCATCCACATACAATAACAAGATAATATATCTTCCATTATCTAGCTTCTTGAAATAAACACAGTGGCCAGAATGACATCTACTATAACCTTATTCTATCATAAAATTTCCAAATTTCAAATACCACTGCCTTGAAGCTTTCTTCAGGCCATACAAGCTCTTCTTCAACCTGCATACTAAATTCTCCTTCCTTTTGACCTCATACCCTTGTGGCTACTACATATAAAATTCTTCCTCCAAATCCCCATGGAGAAATATTGTTTTTACATCTAACTATTCAAGATGAAAATCTTCTACCGCCACTAGACTTAAAATAGTCCTAATTGAAGTCATTTTAACAAAGGAGAAAACATTTAATCAAATTCTATACCTTTCTTTTGTGCAAACCCATTTACAACAAGTCTAGCCTTGTACCGCTTCTTTCCTCCATCTTCTTCTTTCAACCTGTAAACCCATTTATTCTACAATGCTCTTTTACATTCAGGAAACTGAACCAAATCCCGAGTCTGGTTCCTTACCAATGATTCCATCTCTTTATTAATGCCTTGTTCCCACTTATTTCTAGTTTCCACCTACATTGCTCCTTCATAACATTCTGGTTCACCAAAATTACTCATCAATAAATAATAGAGTGAAGGAGAGCATCGTTCAGGGGGTCTACTTGACCTAGTATATCTTCTAACACGTGTAGGAGTTTGAGGTACTTGTTGCTGTTCTTAATTTTCAACACCTTTGGAACTTCATTTTCTTTGATTTCATCAAGCACTGTATACTCTGTGTCTTCTTTTTCCTGTATATTTCCCTGCAAGTGATCTTTATACATGAACTTTTCATTGAATACTACATCTCTACTCCTAATGATTTTGTGATTTTCATAATCCCATAAACGATAACCAAAATCATCAACCCCATATCCAATAAAGGTACACTTCTTGCATTTATCCTCAAGCTTTGTTCTATTTTCTTTATCAATATAGACAAATGCTTCAAAAAAAAAAGTTATCATAAATGAGTAGTTTACATTTTTACCTGTCCATGCCTCCTATGGAATCCTACCATCCAAAGTGCTTGAAGCCCCTTTGTTTATTAAGTAAACAACAATATCTACAACATTTACCCAAAACTGTAAAGTCAACCTTGCATGCAATGTCATACAACTTGCACACTCCATGATTGTTCTATTCATCCTTTCTGACACACCATTTTCTAGTGGTGTTCCTGGAGCATTCCTCTCTCCATGAATCCCATGGTATGAACAGTAACTATCAAACGCCTTGCCGCATTATTCACCTCCATTATTAGATCTGAGACACTTCAACCTTTTTCTCGTTTCATTCTCAACCAAAGCTTTCCATTTCTTAAAAGTAGCAAAAACATTAGATTTATGTTGAATGCAATAAACCCAAGTTTTTCTAGTTGCATCATCAATAAAAGTAACATAATAACGGGAGACACCAAGAGATTGTACCTGAGTTGGTCCTCATACATCTGTATGCACAAGATCTAACTTCTCACTCTTCTTTTGCTTCCCAACCCTGAGAAATATGACTCTATTTTGTTTTTCATAAACACAGTTCTCCTTTTTCCTGTATATTGTTAGGTGTTACTCTTCTATCACCGTCAAATACTTTACCTCACACATACAGAAATGTGCACCATTTTGAAAGATATAGGAATGGAGTATAACAAAATTGATGCATGTCCTAATGATCATATTATATATTATGGACAACATGCATAAAAGAGTGAGTTCCCTAAATGTGGAATTAGTAGATATCATATTGATTAGGTAACAAATTAGGTGCTCCAAAAAATTCTTCGCCATATCTCGATAATTCCACATTTCCAACTATTGTTCAAGTGCAAACATATTGCACAATTTATGGACTATCATGCATGGGTGAGAAGCAAAGATGGTGCATGCGAATGCCTAGAGATGATTTTTTGTTTAGTGACATTGAGGAAAGATGTCCCGTTTTTAAAGAATAACCATGTAACCCTATACTTTCAATGGAAGTCGACGATGTCAATCCATTTGGAGAGCTCATAATCAATTACTATGTCTGGCCAGTTTTTATAAACATTAACCTTCCTCCTTGGATGAAAATAAAAAGGGAACACATCATGTTGGCATTAATTGTTCTAGATACTTATTTTTAAGACTATTAACAATATATAATCAATCCATTTTTTTTTTCATTTCTTCTTGTTCACGAACTTAATTATGTATATTACTTTCCAAATAACTACTAGGTAAGCACCAAGTTACATATATGGGCATATATATTGAGCCTATTATAGATGTAATTTTAAAATTATGGGCTAACATCACTATGTATGACATCTCAAAACCTATAGGCCGAAAACAATTTCAATTCTATGGAATACTTACATGGCCAATTCACAATGTGCCCAAGCTTACACATTTGTGGTATGTAATTTTGCCATGTATCTCTATGTATCATTTATTATTCAATTTATTTTTAATATTTTTGGAGTTCTATTAACATTATTTCATAAATTGTAGGTATTCAAACAAAGGGAAAATATATCTTTCCAATATGTGGTCCAAGAACAATATCTATACATTTAAGAAGTTTAGGAAAGGAGGTGTACAATGAGTTCATGTATTTTCTCCCCAAGGACCATAGGTATTGAATTACCATAAAAATGACTTCAATGGGAAGGAAGAGAGTGAGAAAAAACCATGAAGAATGATGCCTCAACTATGGAAAAATGAGTTTGAGAAGATTCATGGTAAGCAACTGGTTTTAGTTACATGGTTATTTGTTGCTTGTATTATTTTTTAGATTTTCATACTTACCTTGATTAAAAAATAATCTTCGATTAATACTTCTCAAAGGCAATCAGGGTCAACTTCCATAAGGTTTGAAACGATACTCTATCCAATTTAGTCGGATGCCATACTATGAGCATGTTGGTGCCCAATTTTGGACCAGTTATTGCACATTGATCTAGAGTGTTAGAATCAGTTGTGCTCCAACATAAGTAATTTATGCCACGTGCTGATTTCTGTTAGCAACTGTGAACAAATAATGGTTTGTATTTTTGGGAACATTAGCCTATATAAGGTCTACTTTGTAAAGGGTTGGGGTTCCACTGTTCAGGATTTTGATTGGGTTACGAGTAGGGTTTTGAATCTATATTTTGTAAGAACTGTTCTGCTGGTTCTATTGTTCTGGTTTTATTTGTAGTTCAGTAGTTCCATTTTTCCAGCAAGAGTTGATGTATGAAAGAGTTTAAAGATATTGAGCTAAGTTGTCCATTGATGTAAGGTGATAGCTCAATTTTTCCAATAATAGAATGGAGTTTTTGTTTCATATATATTTTGCTCAATGTCTTTATGAGTGAATGCCCATGGATTACTTACTAATTGGAATGCTGAATGATTTTGTATTAAACTGTCTGAATTATGTCTAAGAAAAGAGATAATAATATGTTGAGTGAAAGAACCCGATCCTCCCTGCATAGCCCTAATTCACATTCATGTATATTTTCCTATGCGCATATCGGATGAGACCTTACTTTTCTGGCATAGTATTGAAAATGCCGATGCCTTTGGGGTTTTTGTTGGTCGTATAAGTTGAACGCTGGGTCTGACAGACTATAACCAACAATGGTTCCATTTCCAGGACTTGATAGGGATCGTGTCAAGAAGAAAACGTGATGAGGTGGAATCCTACCAAAGACGAGATTGAAAAATGGATGGAAAGCAAGGAGGACAAATTCATGCAAAAAGAGACTAGAGAACTAGAAATATCACCTCAAGACTAGAAATAAAGGTATATTTACTATGATCTGCATGAAATTTCTTCTATGAGTTTCCTATTTTTTTGTATGAATGGGTAAAGAGACAGTCTGAGATAAATAATACCTAGAGCGTACCTTGGCCAGTAGTTTGGACTAAGGAAAATATCCAAGAACTGAGAGATTTAGACAATACCTCGTTTAGAGCAGTTGATTTCTGGTTCTTGCATGTGAAAGAAGGATATATTATAGAGTTTTCTATAGGATCCAGTGAATCATATAGGCACGTAGAATAAATATTCACGGAAGAAGGACAGAGAAAGATGTTCTTGAAGCAAATTCCACAGTGGATAAAGATGTTATTCGTTGAAAATGGGCTAATGACAATGAATCCCAATAACATGGATACGCAAGACCTATGCTGTGTGGGCGGGGTATGAATAAGTGGGAGAACAATTTGGTGTAGTAATGGATCTAGAAGAGCATAAACTCTAGAGAGATAAAAGACATGTAAGAAGGTATTAGATAAGACAAGCAATAAGAAGAAAGAAGCAAGAAAAGAAGTTGATGGGGAAAGATAATATGGAGAAGATAGGAAAGAATAATGCCAGATATGGGATTGCATGATGAGAAGGTGCATAAGGTTCCTCTATTATGGAAGGGTGCACATAGTCTAGGAAAGGAGAGTGCTTAGAGGATGAGAGACCTTCTAAGAGGTATGGAATGGAAGAAAGTGAGAGGTCTAATGAGAACAGTGGTATCACACCCTCGAGCTTGGGAGAAAGAAATAATCAAGAATATGCGAAAGAAGAGGAAATATAGACTAATATAGGTACTTGCATGATCATAAGAGAGACCACACATTCATATTTGAGCTCCCTTGGACCCAACATTGTGAGAAGACACATGCCAAAATTTTATGCAACCAAGTCCCAAAAAAACATGAAAATAACATAAATAGACCAGAAAGAGAAATCCACGCCTTAATAATGAATAAAAGTGATGAATAGAAATCCTCTTCGAGGGGGAAACACCCTTATACAATGTACTAAGTACACAAGAAAAGGAAATACAAGATGATTCAAATGAAAAGGTCTCCTTCCTATGTATAGGAGACAAAAGGTACAATTAAAACTAATGGACCCAAGTTGACATAAATAATATAGTAATACTAATGACAATTACCACTAATAGACCCAAGCCGACAACAATAATAGGTAATGAGACACATAGGGGGTCACATGTTTCAACATTTAGGGCTTAACATGCCCTTCCCCTTAAGACAAGTGTTGTCCTCAATGCTTGATTAGTTGTGGATGATTTTGTATGAAAGACTCATCTGCCCATGTCAAATATTCAACTGGTAAGTTCTTCCACTTGATTAGGTACTCAGTAATAGCCCGATTGCGTAGTTGTTTGGTCATTGTTTCAGTGATTTGTTTAGGTTCCAATATGAATTTTCTTTCTTCATCAAGTTCCAAAAAGATAGTTTTAATTGGGATATTATATCCTATTACCTTCTTTAAGCAAGAAACATGGAAAACTAGGTGTACCCTTGAATATGAAGGGAGATACAATTCGTAATCCATTCTACCAATATTCTGCAACACTTTATAAGGACCATAGTACTTGGGTGCTAATTTATTGTCTTTATTTAGTTGCTTGAGGGACATCTATTTGTAAGGTTGCAGCATTAGAAATACCCTATCCCCTTCTTCAAAAATCCTTTCACTACTATGTTGATTTGATTTTTGTTTCATCCCATTTTTTGACATCGTCAGGTTGTCCTTTAGTAACTGGAGAAATTCTTGCTGGTGCTATAGGTGATATTCCATAGCTTGAACTTTAGATTTTCCTTTTAAGGGAGATGTGATAGATGGAGGATGGTACCCATAAATTTCCATAAATGGATACATTTTGATGACTTAGGGAAGGAAGTATTGTACCACCATTCTTCCAAATATAACCATTTCACCCATTGTGTTTGTTTATCAGATGCAAAGTAGCGAAGATAGCCTTCCAAACATTTGTTCACTATCTCAATTTGCTTGTCGGATTGAGGATGATAAGAATAACTGTGAGCCAACTGGGTACCCAAACAAGAAAATAACCAAGTCCAAAATTTTCTAGTGAAAATTGGATCTCTATCACTTACAATAATCTTTAGGTTTCCATGTAACTTCTGAACTATTTCCATGAAGGCTGCAACAACCATACTTGCATTAAAAGGGTGAGAGATTGCAGAAAAGTGTGCATACTTTGTGAGTTTATCAACCAGAGCCATAATAAAATTATTTCCTTTTGACTTGGGTAGACCTATGATAAAATCCATTGATAATTCCTCCCAATGCTAACAAGGTATTTCTAATGGTTGTAAAATGCCCAAGGTATTAACTGTTTCAACCTTATTTTGTTGGAAAACCAAACATTCTACCACAAACCTTTGAACATCAAATTTAATACCTCCCCCAAAAAATTACTTCTTGACCCTGTGGTACGTTTTTAGGAAGCATGAGTAGGGATCTTTTGTTTGAGTAGGGATTTCTTACATATAGGAGAGGTGTGTAATTCCAAAAGGATCTTTTGTTTGAGTAGGGATTTCTTACATATATGTAAATGCTCCTTATACCATAGTGAGTCATTTTTCCACACAATAGTATTTGATACACTAGAATCCTTTTGTAGATTTTTAATGAGTGTCCACAAATATAGGTCATTCTTCCATTCTTCCATTGCTAATACTACCCAATCGGGTTGTATAATCGAAATACCACAAAGTAATGCCTCAACATCCTCATATTTTTTGGAGAGTGAATCTGCCACCACACTGTGGTTCCTTTTTTTTATAGATTATTTCAAAGTCATATCCCAACATAATGGTTACCCATTTTTGTTGCACTTCTGAAGATAGTATCTGTTTCAAAAAGCATTTAGGACTATCATGCTATGTTTTGACCTTGAAGTTCCTACCAATTAGGTAAGGATTCCATTGCTTAAGTGCATGTAGTATTTCCATAATTTCCTTCTCATAAATGGGTTTCTATAAATTCTTTCGCTTGATTGCTTGACTTTCAAAAGCAAGGGGGAATCCTTCTTGCATTAGAACATCACTGATTCCATTTCATGAGGCATCACATTCCACAATCAAGGATTTTGCGAAGTCTGGTGTGGTCAACACACAAGATTTTCACATTGCTGCAAGTTGTTTAAATGCTTGACTTGCCTCTAGAGTCCATGAAAATGATTCCTTCTTCAATAAGCGTGTTAGAGGTGCTGCTATTCTTCCCTAGTTATGAAAAAACTTGCAGTAATACCCTATCAAACCTAAGAATCCTCTAATAATCTTCAAGATTTTGGAAATTGACTAGTCCATCATGGATTTAATTTTGTTAGGGTCTGTCTTGACACCTTCATGAGATAAAATATGACCCAAATACTCTACCTCCTTTACCCCAAAGAAACATTTGGATGTTTTTGCATATAGTTGTTTCTCCTTTAGTAGTTGTAGCACTTTTTCAACCTTTGAGGTGGGTTAGAAGGAGGAAAATTATTCTCTCTATATGTGTTGGAGTGGCTCTTCTAGTAGCCATCACCATATTTTTACCTTCAACTTTCCTTGCCAAGATGAAAGCCTTCTCTAAGGACGTTAGTTCAAAGAGGCATACCTCATGTTGTATGTTATCCTTCAAGGTTCCAATAAATATATCCAACAATTTATCATCTGGTATTCCCTCCATTCCGAGACTCAAATTTTGAAACTATTGAATGTGCTCACTTACTGGACCCTTTTTCCTTAGAATTATCGATTGGGTAAAGAAGGAATTGCTCTTAACATCACCATGATATGATATCAATTCTTCTGTAAAAATGGACTAAGAGATAATAGAGTTCTTTTTTCATTCACAAAGGCATTTGTACCACAAAAACTACTTAGGTTCGAAATATAAAGATGTAGTAGGTGCCTTTTGGAGATTCAACACTTGGTGTATATCAAATAATTGCTCCATCTGGAATATCCATGTTATGGGGTCCTTGCCATCAAACTTACTAATGTAAATATTGGGGAGTTAGATACCCCTTAGGGACTCTTAGAATATTAAAAATCCACTCCATACTTAGGATAACATATATTAATATTTTTTGGTTAATTTCCTAGGTGTTGACTAGGTAGTTGGTCTCATTTTGGATTCTTATATCACCACCTGCCATCATTATCCACAGGAGCGCACTTGGATAGATTCTAGATAATGTTTTCTATGATTCTTTCTGATTTCATGTCCATCCTGGAATAGTAAGTGCGCCTTCCTGCTTTAGACAATTTTTTTCTTCTTTTCTGCTTTTAGTGGATGAGGATAAAGCTAGTTTGACTTGGAAAACTGTCTTTTTTGGCCAACTCGCCCTCCATCTTTTTATTCTCTCCAAAATCCATGATCACATTCCCTTTTCATCACTTATTAGCTTCCATTCCATATTTAGCTAATTCGTGAGCCTCTTGACTGATTCGGAAGGTGATTTTTCTACCTTGGGGGTTTTTATGCTTTTAGTAAGCCTGTCTTTTGTGAGGTTTTCAACTTCAAGGCATTCTATTTTTCTCTCCTAAGATGTATTATATATTGTAAACTTATTAATGAATAAAATATAGTTATTTTTTCTCAATTTACCTTCTCTATTCTTCTTCTCATATTCTCTAAAAATATTCCAAGTGAAGTTGCCTTATTGAATCTAGATCTAGGAAATCTAAATTCTCACATGGTATTAGAGCTAGTCTGATTCAAAGCAATTTCCAGAGTGTTTTTTGCAGGTTATTTCCATCACCATGATCACACCAACATGGATCAAAATCAAGCTATGATTCTTAATCCCTTTAATTACTTTGACTGGAAGGACCACATGATCATCCAAATTCAAAGTAAAGGTATTTATAGAGTCATGATGGGGCTTCAAAGTGAGCCAAAAAATGTTGTAAAAAAATCTAAGTGGTTCAATAGGATTGGCGAAGCTTATGATTTTATTTACCTCTTTGTCTCTCAAGATATTCTATCCCATGATGATGGTATGACATATCCAAATCAAGTGTGGAAAAAGGTGGAGTCTCTCTTTGGAAATCAAGATGAGATCAGAGGAAATTTATTGGAAATTGAGTTGATCTCACTGAGTCCAAGCAATTTCAATTCAATGGAAGAATTCATCTCAAATTTCAAGAACCTAGTGCTTCATCTCAAACAATGTGGTATTGAGAATAAAGAAGAGCAACTACTTCTTTCCATTCTGTCAAAACTGAGTCCTGAATACTCAATATTTGTGTCTACATTTCATGTTGTAAAGCTTATAGTTCCCAACCGTAAGATGCCAACCTTGGATGCATTCACAGATTCACTCACTCAAGAGCAAGACAAACTAGTTCAAATGGGAGATCTAAGTCTCTCCAAGGACCATGCTTTTGATGCTCATGAAGATAAGAGTTCCAAAAATGTCAAATGCAAAGGAAAGCAAAAGATGAAGCAAAATATGTTGTCAGATGAAGAGGAACTTAATTCAATTGGTGAAGATTCCAAAGCCAAGAAGATGAAGAACAAGAAAGAGAGATCCAAGTGCTCTTATTGCTTCAAAGGTACCCATTATGAGCAATCTTTTTTTTAGGAATAAATTGGACATCATGACCAAGATGATTGAACAACATAATAGTGATGTTCTCGATTTTCCAAGAAGAGAATAAAGCAAGCTTTCTGTTGAACAAGAACAATGTCTTTGTGGTACTCACAAAGGTAATAATTTGTATTCCCTAAGTGATCGAGTAAAAAATATTTCCCATGTCTCTGATTTTGATTCACATTCTGATATATCAGAATCAGAAATCTTCATCCCTTGTAATGTACCAACTCAGGATTGTGATACAAAAACTCTCCAAAATCAGAATTGAATAAAACAATAATTGTAGGAACTAGATGGACTAACTAAGTACTGGATCAAAGGCTTGGGATGGAAGTGTGGCTCTGATTTTTGGCTGATACCTCTGCACAATGTACTGATACCATTGATGTTTCAAGATAAACACGCTGCAATCTACTACAATGCTCTTGGGCCCTTGAGCATATGCAGACTAGTATGGGAGGAAACTTGACTAGAATACGGGGATGGGTGTTTCAGAAATTAGAGAGGCTAAATATAATTCAATTACAATGAAAACGACAATGGTAAATTATTTTTCAATATGTCCAACTGAAAATGACACCATTTTTCTCTGAGATACAAAGTGTAAATTCTGGATGGGGGCCTATACCCGATGATTTCTTCATAGAGTTTGGCAGTAGTGTCTAAGGTAGTTTCCAATTGTAAAATCTATTGGTCTTTTTGTGCCAACCTCTCCTGAGATTTACCGAATTCTTCGTGTATTGTTCGGTTCTGTTATTAAAATTGCTTCTGTTGGCCAACATGCTACATTTTTAAGATTTGAATTTTCTCATGCATGATTGGGGATGCTATCAATGTGGTGGCTTAGTTCATATGGGACCGTGCCACTATAGTTAGTGCTGCCAAATTTTCCCTAAGTTTTGATTAATCAGAGAATGCCTCAACTAGACGACCATCCTATTTGGTATGCGTCTCTTCTTTGGGTAATGCACTGTATTTGGGTGGTTTTTATTCTTATGTTGGTATAAAAGGATCCCCTTGTTTTGTTTCAAAGTCCTCGAAGTCTTTCTAATCCACGGTATTGGTTCTGACTTGTCTTCATCTTTTTATTTCTTTTGTCTTTCCCTCTCTTCCCTAATTTTTGATTCCTTTTTAAGCCTTCTTCTCTGTTGCCGGAATTCATATGCTCTGGCACATGATGCTGTCGGTTTATGACCAGAGGCATCCCTGGAATGATTTATTTTCATCAGGGTTTCAGCCACGACATCATTGTCGTTAATTTTCTAGGTCAATTTTTCTCTTGGCCCCTGAATGAGTGACCATCTTCTTCCCTTTCTATTCCGAAATGGGAGTTGGGACTGAAATTGGGGTGCCCCTCATTCTCTGTACATCCTATGTAGATATATGTATGAATTCCTCCCAGTAAATTTCAGGGACCCATGTTTTCAACTCTTCGCAGACAATTAACTTAATTAACCCTTTATGTGCAAATGCGTCCTCTTTCCCTTGTGTCACCTTCTTGCTCATTTACCATATGGACTATAATAAGTAAAATGAGTGCTAATTTTATTGTTTGGTTTAATATTCCCTCTGTTCCTTAAGAGATCCATCATTTATAAATGAAATGTGGTTGTGTATCTAAGTATCCCCGTACAAGTGATGTACTTTAGGATGACAGAAGCAACTTCGTCCCAAGGTTTCAGCATGGTTTCCCTTTTCACACCGTTTTTATCTTCATCATAATGTTCACCTTCTGTAAATAAATTCTTCTTTGCTTTTATGTTGGCTTCCCTACCATCCTTTCCCCAGTGTAAACCCTGAGGCATGCTAGTGTATGCCGCTATTCTTTCTTCATTCATGCGAATACGTAACCCATTTATCCTTGTCACATACTCCTATTCTTTCAGATGCTTCAAATTTTTGGAAAATTCGAGGGCTACATCCAAATCACGTCCTTTTAAAACAGTAATGAAGGGCATCCAACCCATAGTGTGGAGTATGGTTAGCACCTCTGGTTGATCATAAATAGGGGAATGATGCTCCAACTCACTTTTCTTGAACCTGATAGTCATTATCTCCAGACAACTACTGGATAGATGAACAATATATAATCAGGATGAAGGACCAGATGAACTTACTTGTGTTGTTACTGAGCCAAGAGCCAACTTGTTGTCTAAAATCCTGTGCTCTTTGTTGTATTTGCTTTCTCTTAAGGTCTGCAGGTTTATATAAGTGCCGGTCGAACTTGTCCACTTATTTCCATTCCACCTCTGCCTTATTTATACATCATTCCTTTCTATCTTTGCCATACTTCTCCATCATTCCCTGCGATATCGTTGATTGAAATGAAGATCTTGGTGAGATACGAAAAGTACTCGTGCTTAATTATTCATTTTCATGATCCCTTCTTCTCCATTTATATTGTCATTTCCCGATTTGAATAGGAAATGATTACCTGGCATGGGACAACGGTCTTATCTTGAGCCGTGTGCCACCTTCTTTCTAAAACAAAGCTTCCCTCGACTTTGTGATTTTTCTTTCTATAGGTAGAATAGATTTGACAGAATATGGAAACAATGGATTCATAGGTTACCTTTTGTGATTAACGTACCTAAAGTGGCGACGTGGAGCTTTTTTATAGTGGTGTGCAGTTCCGTAGTTATATTTGTCTTGTCTGTAGTTTTGGCATTCAGTTCTGTAGTAGTGAAGAATTTTGTGATAGCGATTTGGTTCCCTTTTTTTCTTTATATTTTGCTGGCTCTCTTGATAGTTGTTTGTTGGTTGGTTTGGTTTTGCTTCCTCACTTGATAGTTGGTTGCTGGCGGGTTTATTTCTGGCTTCCTCGCTTGATAGTTGGTTGCTGGCTCACTTGATAATTCTTTGCTAGTTAGGTTTTTTTATTCCCTCTTTTTTTGAGTGGATATCTAGTTGGGAATTCTGCTGGTTCTTTCCTTCTTTGTTTTTCTTTTTCTATATAGTTTTTCCTTTTTTTTCTATATTATTTTTTCTCTTTTTCTTTCTCTCTTTTTTTTTGAATTTTTTTATTGTATTTTTTCTTGAAGAAGTGATTAGTGGAAGTGAAGGACGTCTAAGTCCTCTATTAGCATGAGATACTTCTTATACAATGTTTGTGTGAACTGCTCTTTAGATGGAGGTTTCTTGTACAATTTGATTCTGTGTCCATTGACGAGCATTGGAAATTCACTGTCATCTATGGTCTTGATTTTGACAGCTCCATTGTTGAATATTGTGTCTATGATGTACAGTCCTAGCCATCGTATTGTGAGTTTTCCTTTGAATTTTTGAAATGTAGAATCATATAATAATGCCCAATCTCTTTCTGTGAATTTATTTTCCTTTATGTTCTTGTCATTCCATTTTTTTCTTTGTTGTTGGATGATCTTGGTGTGAGCTAGATTCCACTGTCGGTGTTCATCCAGTTGGTTTAATTGGAGAATATGGTCCTTTTGGATTGTTGAAAGTTGCATGTCTATTTGGGATGCTATTCTTAGTGTCTTGATTTCAAATTCAATGGGTAGCATCACCTTTTTTCCATATACCAGTTCATATGGAGTAAAACCAGTAGTTGTTTTCCATGTTGTGTTGTAGGCATAAACTGATTCATTCAACCTGTCTTCCTAATCTCTTTTATGTAAACGAACTGTTTTTGTTAGAATCCTCTCAAGCTCCCTATTGGTGACCTCAAATTTCCCATTGGCCTGTGGGTGGTAGGATGATAATTTTCTATCCTTTATCTTGTTTCTTCTGAGGATCTCTTCAATAAGGTTTGAGGTAAACTATTTTCCTTGATCATAAACTAGTTCCCTGGGAATTCCAAATATGTGGAATATTTTTTCTATGAAGAAATTTTCCACACTACTTTCGTCAGCAGTAGTAAGTGGTGTAACTTCTTCCCACTTCGTAAGGTAGTCCGTGCATACTAAAATATATATATTTTTTATTAGAAGATGGATTGAATGGGCCAACGAAATCAAATCCCCATTTTTCAAATGGTTATAATGATGCTTGAGGATGTAGAGGAATCTCATATCTTTGTGTGGGTTTTCTCATTCTTTGGCAGTCATCACAATGTCAAACATATTCCTGAGAGTCTTTGTGTAGTGTTGGCCAGTAGTATCATGTTTGTAGTATTTTATAAGTTGTTCTTTTGGCTGCATAATTTCCTCCATAAGGCTCATTGTGAGTAGCATAGAGTATATCATAGACTTCATCTTCTCGGATGCACCTTCTTAATATTTGATTTGGTCCTTTTTTAAAAAGCATTCCTTGCACCAAGTGTAAGTTCCACTTTTCCTTATTATCTTACACCTTTCTTTGTAGCTATAATGCTGTGGAAAATTCCTAGATACTAGGTATTTAGCTATGCCATCAAACCATGGGATTTGTGCTGATATTGCAAAGAGGTGTTCATCAAGTAAATCATCCTTTACTAGTTCATTATCCTGCACATGGGTTAGCCTTGATAGAAAGTATTCTACCACATTATGTTTAACTAGTTTTTCTAGGACTGTCAAGTCAAATTCTTGTAGGAGAAGAAACCATCTAATAATTCTAGCACTTGTATTAGGTTTATTCATGAGGTACCTAATTTTTGAATGCTATGTGTGTACAAAGACCGGGTACCCTATTATGTAGTAGCGAAATTTGTTAATAGCGTGCACAACATTGAAAAATTCCTTCTGAATGATTGTGTAGTTGAGTTCTGCCCTTGCCATGTTTTTGCTAATGTAATAGATGGCGTATGGTTTCCTTTATTCTTCTTGTCCGAGGAATGCCTCGATAGATTTTTATGAGGCATTCGAGTGGATGTGAAAGGGTAGGGTCTAGTTTAGCCCTTGGAGGACTGGAGAAATGGTGGTTTTTTCCTTGAGGTGATTAAATGTGGTCATGCACTGTTCAGTCCAATTAAAATATGTGTATCTGGTTAAGAGGGAAAACATTGGGGATGCTACTTTGTTGAAACCCTCTATAAATATTCTGTAGTAGCTTGTCTTCCGAAGGAATATGCACACATATCTTTGTTTGACAGGCGGGGGCAAAGTTTTAATAATATTAAACTTTTCTTGATCGACTTCAATATTTCTTTGGGATATATGGTGGCCCAGAACGATGCCCTCTTGCATTAGCATTTGAAATTTATCATTGTTGAGTCACAGTCTCATTTCGATGCATTTGTTTAGGACTGATTCCAGATGTTCTAGTGCTTTTTGAAAACTTTTTCCATATGGTGTGAAATTGTCCATGTAAACCTCCATTTTATCATTGATAAAATCTGAAAATATACTTAAGATAACTCTTTGAAAGGTTGTCGGGGAATTCCAGAGTGCGAAAGATAGAAATATGTATGCATATGTGCCCCATGGAAAGGTAAATGTTGTTTTATCTTGATCAATAGGGTGGATTTGTATTTGATTATACCCACTGAAACCATCCAAAAATGAAAAAAACTTGTTTCCAGCAAGAGTATCCAGTACATGATTAATGAATGGTAGAGGGAAGTGATATCTTTTGTTTGCTTTGTTAAGCTCACCGTAATCCACACATATTCTCCACTTCCCCATTCCTTTGGGACTATCACCAGAGGTGAGACCCACTCAATGTCTGAGATAGGGTATATGAAGCCTACATCAAGTAGTTTTTGCAATTCCAGTTTAGCTATAGCTATTATACTTATACATGTGCATTCCGCTTACTTAACATAAAATTCTCATTCACATACATATGAAAGAAAATACATAAGTATAATCATACATGAACACAAAGCATAACATAGATTCACACACATACACAGATATGGTTCACCCCCCATATGGGAGCTACATCCACGAGAATTGTTATTATATTACTTGGAAGGGGTATCAGTTCCAGTCTGTGCACTCAGTTGTAGACTCTTCTATACAATAGATCTCTACGCACTTAGCTGTAGAGTCTTTTCCTCTCTTAGATATCCCCCATTCTAGATCTAACAATATCTCATGTGGTCTATCCAAAATATCGATATTATCTAACCATTCCTTATATAAATTTTTCCTTTATATAGAGTGTGCCTGAAGGTCACATCTTTACAATAACTATGGGCCAACCCCCATAGTACACTTAAACCCAAAATGGCATGGTTCTCTTGTTGACCACGCTTTGCCTTAACTTCGTTGGAGCTCTGCTATCCTTTTGCGCTGCTTCCTCTAACTTTGGCGTGTCTTCTGACAGTTATAGTTTTGACTATGCGGCTCTAACTCTATAGTGGCGTGTCCTTTTCACCATTCCACTTCTTTACTCTCCGCTTCTGTAGTTGATAGTTCACCACTTCATTCATAACTGCACCAAATACCTCTGGTCATCCTTAGTACTTCGTCTTTACTAAGGGGACAGGTTCTTTCCTGTCAACTTTGCTTCATTGCATACCCTGCTCCCGGGAATTGTGGAGTTGATTGTCCCAAAATTGGTCAATGTTAGACCTATCCTAACTATACCTTTGTCATCAAAACTTCCTACACTTGGGATACGCCCAACAGGCCCCTAACAATTACTTGTGGCTCGCACATGAGCCAATTTCACTGGGCTGCTTCGATGACGCATCCCTTGGGATGTTCGACTTCGCAGTGAATTCCTGAAAAGTTTCTCTCAACTTCGCAACTAATTCCTTAGTCTCTTGCTCAAACTTCTTAATCGTTTCGAGCATCATCTCTGAGAGAGGTTCTTGCATATGCTCCTTCACTGTATTCTATGTTGTGCGGAGTTCTTGGAGTTTCTCTTCAATTTCCTCAGAACGTTCCAGTGCCTCTTCTTGCATCGGCTACAACTTCGACGAAGTTTTAGATTCCTTCACCCTTAGCACTTTCATATCCTTTTGAATCTCTTTCATCTCTGTGAAATTTTGGATCCTTTTCCTTGGTGACAAATCCTTCATGGACGTGTTCACAGAATCAAGGTCCTTCTGCCTTTACTGAACTTCATCCTGAATTTTCCGTCATTCAAGGTCTTCTTGTAGTGTATACCATACCTTGGTGACTTCTTAGAGTAGGTCCTGACATCTCACCACTTATGCGGAGATTTTTTCTGTTGATGCCTTCCACTCTCCGTCTCTCAATTCTTCACATCTTGCAGAGTGCCAGGTTGTTTCCGAGACTCTAAGTGATCAATCTTCTCCTTGTAGCCAATATCCATATCCTCCATCTTTACTTTGAGATTGTCCACAACAATACCAATCTTCAAAATGGTTGCTTCTACTTCAGGCTCTTCTATGGAGTCTGGTATCTTCACGCAGACTTTAGCGATGGATTTCTTTAGATTTTTATGCTTCTCTTGCACATATCCTAACTCATTTGTCTTTAGTGCGCATTCATCCTTAAACTCCTTGTAGCTATCTTCCAGCTTCAGATGCTAGTTATAAGAGACCATGTCTCTATCTCTGATTTGTTCCACAACCTGCAAATGCAGATTATGCAATCCTTCAATGGGAAACATCCCAACGTTAATGTCCAGATATGCGAGCTGCTTCGCACCTTCAGTAAGCTCATCACTCAGTAATATGACATTCATTGGCTCTATTTTGACTAGTCAAGGTCTCATCGTCAATGCAGGTGCCTTTATTTTCCTTTGGCTTGACTCGCCTATCCTATCTTCAAAATCTGATTCCCTAACTAAGTCTTGCTAGCCTTGTTCAACTCTTGTTACCAGACTCTTCAGTTCTCGGAGGCTCTCAATCATTCCTGCTTGGAATTCTTCTTGCTTGATGTCCTTCAATGAAAGTGTCTCTTCAATATGCTCGTTTACTCGAGCTGTGATGCATTCATAATCGTCATCATGCAATTGCGCATCGAGCTGAGCCTTATTTTCCTTATCTTTCTTCCTTTGCCTTCCTTTAGACAAGGTTGTGTCATGATTATTCCTTTTCTCCCCAGCTGGAAAATCAATAGTTTGTTGATGTTCTTCTTCTGGATCCTGGCACGGATCTTGAGTATTAGTTGGGTCATCCTCTGTGTTGTATGTATTTTAAGCTTCGCTCTCCTCTGAGGTAGTGATGAGCATCTCTGGCGCATTGATCTTCCACTATGGCTTCCAATCTTCCACGATAAGATCGATTTTCTGTGCATCCAGTTGATATAGTCCTTCAAACCATTGAAGATTCTTAAGTTGTGCTCTCGGCTGAATGTAAATGAAATGAAGTCCGGCTTTGAATGTCATCTTTCGAATGTAGACAGTTGTTACTACTTTGGTAATGCGCGAAGTCCTATGGATAACTTTGCATAACTGATCATAGTATGTAAACAACTATATGTTGTTTAACCTTTGTCTTCCTGGCTTCGAGTTTGACCACATGTTCGCAAACGTGGGTCCTCAACAATGTCCAATGAGTGCCAGGACATTCTGCTGATACTTAGGCTCTTTCCATCCTACGAATGCAATCAATAGTAACAACCAACTGTAATGGAACGGATGTCCACTATCTTGTGTATATCTAACCTCATATAGGAACTCGTTGACCAGATAGCTTGCCTAGTTGTACTGGATTCCATCCTTGGCCTTCTCAACTAAGGAAATCGCAGCGGTTGGCACGTCATTCGGTCTTCATTTCCTTAGGATTTTTCCTACGAATAGTTGAACTGTGAACCACATAGCGTGGTCCTTGATTATGGCTATTGTATATTCATAGTTTCCCTTGAGAAAAACAAATTCACTCTTCATTCTCTTGGAAATCTCTTTGTCCTTGTTCTTTCCTTAAAATCAACTGCGGGTTCAACACCTCTCTTGTTCACGTGTGTGATTTCATATATGAGATCTATGTTGATGTCGATCTTGTGGTCTAACCACAAGTATCCCTGGTGAGTATATGAAAGCAGTGTGCGCACAACCGCTGTGAGCTCTGGGCACTTGTCAAAGTGTGGAATGCGCAGCAAGTTCAACAACCCTGATGGTTGCAACGACGCAATCTAGTCTTGCGCTTGAATGGTTGTCTGCTTGATGGCTTCATCATGTCTTCTAAACATGTACTGGTCTGGTGTAAATTGTGGGTACTTCGTATCTTGCATCAAGTCATGATCGGTGAATTTTTACTCTTGAATTATACAAGGCAAATTCTCCTTAATGCGCACATGACTTGACATGGGCGGCAGTGGAATCTCATACTGCAGATTCTTTGTGAGAAACACCACTGGCACATTTTCTCTCCTTGGAGGGATTTACTCTAGAACAAGCAGGATGGGCCTATCATGAGGTTGTTCTGGTGGAAATGGCTTCGAAATACTCGCGGCCTTCGGATTGTCTTGCTCAGTGGCCTTCTGCTTATCTTTCTGCTTCGGCTCTCTTACATTCCGCGGTGAATTTCTGGATGATCCACCTCGCTCTGGGAATGCTTGCTTTACTGGTGTCTTCATAACTCCTTCCAAACCAGAATGTTGGAATTCTCTTATTATTTCCTCTAGGGTCGATTTCTCAGACATGCACTGTTGGATGAATGTTTCTCTATGACTGGTGAAAAGCTTGGAAATTACATGTAGTAAAAATTAAAATTCATGGTAAAACCGGTAACTATGCAGTCTTTACTATTTATAGGCACATCGACACTAAGGTGTGCCAAAAAAAGGATAACTTAGAATTAAATTCCATGTCTGTTGGAGAAATATTGCTTAGATATTGGTCCTTTCCCTTCATTTAATGTGTCTCTGACGGACGAATGTACCTTAAAAGCGGAAACATCCGATTCCCGAAAGTACTGTATAACGACTACTTTCCGACCAAAAACTGTAATGATTAGTTTTCTTTTACTACACTAATGGTTAGGTGAATGGAGAAGTTCACTGCGCATTTCCTTCTTCCAACTTGAAATTCGCATCTCAACTCTCTTCTTTCACTTTGCAGCCTAGCTTTCTATGTGTGCTTCGCAACACTTCTTCCCATATGTGAAACTACGCATTTTAACAAAACTGTGTGCATACTCTGCTCTCTATTTTAATGTCCAATTTAAATTGCACTTGACATTTAAAACATTTTTTCATTGCTTAAATGATACCTAGAGGAGTAGGTCCATCCCTCTAGGGATTTAGTCTACTCCCATTAACAAGTCTTTGCAAATTTTATCCCATTAGTGACATGCTTAACAATGTATAGTCCTAACCAATGCATTTTGAATTTTTCAGGAAACTTCATAAATTTGATATCATAGAGGAGGACAAGGTCTCCTACCTGGAAGAATTTATTCTTGATGTGTCTATCATGCCATACCTTTTCTATGTCTTTCTACACTTGTTGGTGAAAACCCACAATGAAGCGATCTTCCTCCAATCCAACTAACTATAGTAGTCTTTCATCCACTCTCTCATCATCAACCATATCTGTGAATGCTGCAATTCTCAAGCTTGGTACTATGTATTCCATGGGAATGACAACTTCCTGTCCATATGCTAATCTGAAGGGTGTATGACCTGCCAACCTCTTACAAATTGTTCTATATTCCCATAATACTGTTGGTATTCTAAGATCCCAATCATCCCTATTTGTATTGCATACTTTGGTCAATGCATTCTCCAATACTTTATTAAAGGCTTCTACAATGCCATTAGCTTGTGGATGATATGGTGTGTTCTTCTGATGATAGATATGAAATTCTTCACTCAGGGACTCAATAGTTTTGTTCAGGAAATGGGTTCCTTGATCACTCATTAGAATCTTTGGACATCCAAAACTTATCAAAATGATTTCAAAAATGAACTACGCAGCGGTAACTGTGCTACAGTCCTTTACTCGTTTTTCCTCTGTCCATCTAGTTAAATAATATGTATCTGTGATGATATATCGTGAACCAGTTCGCTTCCCTCATGGGTTAATAGGTCCCATGAAGTCGATAGCCCATTTATCAAAGGCTTGCAATGTCAATTGTGGAATCAATGGAATATCATCTCTACGATATGGATTTCCTGTTCTGTGGCATATTTCACACTACCAACAATGTTCTTTTGAGTATTTGTGTATCATAGGCCACCATAGTCCTAATCTCAAAATTTTCTACACAGTAGCTCTTCTTGCGTAGTGTCCTCTAGATACACCTGCATGTGCTTCATCCAGTATAATAGTTCTTTCATGTTCTAGTACGCATCCTCGTAGTATTTCATCTGGTCCTAATTTTTATAATTGTCCTACAATTAGAGTAAAGTTAGCTTCTCTTATAACTAATTGCTTCTTTTGCTGCATAGTAAATTTTGTAGGTGTCAATCCTGTAGTAAGAAATTTTATAATATTTTTGAAATAGTCATCTGCTATATGGATAGCAAAATACTGTGCATCTGGTACATTATCCTCCAAATTACTAGGTTCTTCACCTGACTCAATTCGTGAGAGATGGTCAGGTCCTGCAATCAATCTTCCTGGTTTCATAATGATTTCAAAATCATATTCCTGAAACAATAATAGGCATCTGCATATTCTTCCCCCTAACATTGGTTTATTGACCAAGTACTTCAAATATGAATGGTCAATAAACATACATAAATGCAAACCTAGCAGATAGTGTCTAAAATTCGGCAAGGCATATACCATAGCTAAGCCTTCTCTTTCTGTTGTGGTATAATTATTTTCTGCTGAAGATAGCTTTCTGCTTGAAAATGTGATGGGATGGTCGATACCTACCTCACTTGGTTGCGCTAATACAATGCCAAGTGCTATATATGAAGCATCTACATGTACATGAAATGGTTTATTCCAGTCAGGAAAGACGAGAATAGGCGCTGTAACCATTTTCTCTTTCAATGTGTCCAATCCTTTTTGACAATCTTAAGTCCAGTTGTACTTTTCTTCTTTCTTCAATAGTTTCTCCATAGGAACAGTGATATGTGCATATCCTTTGATGAATTTTCTATAGTATCGTGTGTGCCCCAATGTAGTGCATAGGTGTTTAAATGAATTAGGCACTGGAATATTTACTATGATTTCTATCTTTGCTGGATCAACCATCAATCCTTGCTTACATACTATGTGTCCCAATAAAATATCATAAGGAACACAAAAGATGCACTTCTTCAGGTTCAACGAAATCTCATACTATCTACACTTTGCTAACATCATTCTTAAGTTCACATGATGTTTCTTCAAAAGGACAAATACTGTCGAGTCATCAAAGTAAACTTCTAAGAATTTATGAATATAATCCTTAAATGCAACTACAAAAACTCTCAAAAAAATAGCAGGTGCATTCTTTAATCCAAAAGGCATGACAATATACTGATATGATCCCCATTTAGTAGCAAATGTAGTATTGTGTATGTCCTCTATAGCAATTCTGATACGATGATATACATAAAATCCATCAGTGAAAGAGTATGCCTCCTTTCCACCTACGTTATCTAGCACTTCGTCTGTGAATGGAGTAGGAAATGGGCCATGTAGAGATGCATCATTCAGTTTCCCGAGGTCCACATAAATTATGATTTCACCTTTATCTTTCTTGTCTTGAATCACCATGGGACTTACCCATTCTGATTCTTCTACTGGTTCAATGATTCTTTCCTCAAGCATTTTATCAATTTCGGCTTTTACTCTTTCTTTATATTCAGGGTTCAATCTATAAGGTCTTTTCTTTATAGGGTTCGCATCAGGCTTGAGAGGTATTTTCATAACTCCCAAGTCACCTAAAATTCCTTTCATTTCATAAAACTTGGAAGGGAACAAATCTTGATATTCGCGCAGTAGGTTTGTAATATGTCCTACTGTTTCTTCATCCCAGTAATCCCCAATAGAAGCAAACTTTGGTTCATCATTGGTACCAATATTGATCTTTTTGTTCTTCATAGGGTTACTGAGGTCTGACATTTCTAAATCAGGTCCTTGTACATCACGTTTTCCTTCAGACTCCGGTATATTCACATCGCTAGGATCTTCATTTTCATATTCATCTAGCGCGAAGTTATAACATTCAAGGGCATGTTCTAGCTGTATTTCCCAATCTGGTTTCTTATATGCAGGTAACGTGACATCATTAAATATCTTCTTTTTAATGATATGTAAAGCCTCATTGACACTCGAACAATCATCCTCAAAGATGAAAGTGGAATGAAAGTTTTTTATCATTATGTTCCAATTTGTTGTACCTCTGTGGAGTTCTGCTTCTGTATACCAGGTCTTTGGTATTTGATCCAATGTGTGCACAAACATATGAACCCATTCTGTCTTTGGTATATGGATCCATGCTTTCAAGCAAAACTCTATATGATCTCTAGGATCAGTCTGTCCATTGTATTTGGCTTGTACAATCTCAGTTTTCTATGCAAATATGATTTCCATCATGTGCTTACATTCTTCCCATGTGTTTAGGTTTTGTTTATGCGCAACCCACCATCTAGCAGGTGTAGCTTGCAATGCTATATCCAAAGCTGCTAGCCTATGTTCATATGAAATTGATACTAAATATTCATGAATAAATGTGTGGATATTACCCAAACCATCATAAGTAGGAATTTGACTTACCTCTGTTTCAATCCAACGTAGTGACTTCGTTATCTTCGCACATCGTCTTGCTGATACCTCATGCATTCGACTCTGCCAATTATCCATTCCTGCATCTGATTCTGATACGCAAGAATTGTCGCATCTCCAGCTCAATGTTCCATCATCTATAAGGTTAATGTAATCTGCGTGATTTAATTTTATCTTGTATATATTATCAAGTTATTGGGATCTTCATTCTTCTCATATTGGTTCAACATATCTGGGTCCTTGTGAAGGATCCAGGGGTACGATGACTCTGATATCCTATCCTTCAAATATCATTTGTTTTTTCTTCAGATTGATAATTGCAAGGTTACCGATTTCCCAGTAAATCCCCAATAATGCAGGATAAGGATTACTGTCATCTATGATCTCAATAACCTCGAAGGTGGCTTTACTTCGCACTCCATCAATGTCAACAAGAACACTTGATAATATCCAAAAAGGTATAACCTTTTGCTGGTTAGCTAATCTCAACTGTATAGGAGACCAAGATAACTTTTTCTTCCTCATCTGTTCCCATTTTTGTTTTGTTAGGACATTTAACTCTAAGCCTAGGTCGAGAATGACTTGGTTCATTTCAAAATATATGATCTGCACATTTAGCCTCATTTCTCTTCCCGTCCTTCTATGGTTCTTGATATTATGAACTACTCTATGTGCATCATTTACTATATTACGTTGTTCATAATGTCTCAATAGGTTATGTAATTCTCCTAAGGCATTTCCATGCCTTAGAAGCTTTATGCAGCTCTGTAGAAACTACGTAATAGGATTTGTCTGTTCTAGTGAAGTTTGAGATCCATCATACAAAATTGGCATATCTAATATCGGTTTCTGATCACTTCACAATTGGATCCTTATGGTCGATGGTTATGAGTCCTGAAATCCTTTTCTTGATTCCATGAATACCTTTTTCTCCTGGTCAGGGTTGAATGCAGGCATTTTTCCAGTTGCTTTTATTACCCAAGGCCCATCAGTAGGTTTTGGTCTGTTTATGTGATCTTCAAAAGTCGAATCTTTGTTTGTCCTATCATTTCTTGTCATGGCTCCACTTCGAGTCACAACATGGATATTTCGATATTCATTTCTTTTCTCAACTGTTATCATTTGAATATTTTGGTTCTGTCCTTCTGGTCTTTTCTCTTGCATTTTTCCTTGCAAAATGGGACATGCTTCAATGATATGGTCAAATGACTTACAGTACTTACAAGTAGTGCAAGGGTTCTGACAGTCTCTTGCTAAATGTCTAGGTTGTGCACAATTATAAAATACAATATGACCTCTTCCTCATCCTTGGCCAGTGTTACATCCTCTTCCTATGAATCCACCATGTCCTCTATATGTTCCTTTATCATATTGGGCATTTTAATTAGTGTGATGTGTTTCTCCTTGGACTCTGTAGACATCATGGTTTCTTTCTATCATGAGGTCATATGCTCTACAGTTGGTATCATCATGGACAAATGACTTACAGAATGTGCAGTACAGGTTCTTTGGTGTCTGTACATACTTCTGAAGTAGGTAACAGTATTTTGGGCGATGTCTTCTACATCGACAAATCTCACACCATGGTCCTTACTGTTGATTCAATGGATTCAGTGCTACACTAGTGATGTAATCTCTGAATACAGGGCAGTGTTCCTTGGAATGTCCTTCTCGTTTACATTTAGTGCACCAAACCTATTTTCTTATTTCTTTTCCCTTTTTCATATCTTGCAGCTGTAATGTCAAGTTTTCTAGCTGCGTTTGTATCTGTACCATTCTTGTGCTAGTCTCTCCTATGGGCATGCTTCTAGCTTCATCGCAATTTCCAATGCTCTTCTTTTTGCAAGGTTACTTTCTGTTGCATCAGTGGTAATCTAATGTGGGGAAAAAACACAGCTATGAACCATTCCTGATGATGTTGCGGTGCTATTTCAAAGATAACTTGATCTAACAAGGATTTGAATTTCTGATAAAAAACCCACACAGTTTCATTAGGTTTCTATTTGATTTCTTTAGCTCTGTATTGCACTGAGATTCTGACTTAGGTTTTTTAAATTATTAATCAACACATTTTTGATATCCACTAGTGTTCTGTTCTATCCAACAAAATATTTTATGAACCATGTTAAACATCTGTATCTGAATGTAGTAACTAGCTGAGCTTCTTTTATAGCACGATCCTGGACTTGCTTAATGTTCCAAACAGCTTCGCACAGAAACCAATCTTGCTCTGGATCTTCTAGACCGATTCCTTTAAAAATAGGTAGCTTAATGTTGTCTGCCATTCTTCTTCTAGGAGGTGTAGTGTTTTGAAATGATGAAGGTATACCACTACTTGGATGATGCTGAGTACTTGCTCCTGCAATATTACTACTACTAGTGTTCTGCGAACCAGTAATATTTATTTCTTCAACTATGGGTTTCTACGGAGTGATAGGATGATAGCCAACATGTCTAGGTTTTGTTTCACTATCAGAATCAACTTGATATGAGTTTCTATCACTTCCTAAATTAGTTTCTAGGAAAGTGCGAGGTTAAACTTCTTGAGACCTCTTTCTAGTGCTAAATTTATATATTTTTCCACTATGCAAAATGCCAATATCTTCATCTGTATCACTATCTATGTTACTAAACATTACAGACTCAAACCCTAGGAATCTGATTGCATTCTTAAGACTCCTTTTTCAATTAGTGGCATTTTAATATATAAACTGAGGTTTTTCAGGTACTTACCTCTAAATCATTGGAAGAAATATCCTTCTGCTGTGCTGTAAGATTTCAACGTGTCCACAACGAATTCTGTAACATATCCTTCCAGTAAGCTACCCAAGCAAAAGTCCACTTCTCTTGAAATCTGGTTGTCAATCCCTTTAATCCTTTGAATCAACTCTGGATTCCAAACTGTAGGTTCTCCACCTTGAAAATAGTTTTTGTGTTATGCTATCCTCAATATCCACTCATGTAACTTAGTGGAAAAATATGCAAAGAAAATATGATGCAAGTTAGTGAATATATACCTCTGCAACCATTGTTATGTGGTGAGATGCGGATGTCTGTTTTCTTTCTGCGCAAACTCAAGTTATGTCTGGCTTACCTAGTTTTGTATTTCTGTCTTCTTTGGATTCCACATCAATATCGCATAACAAGTCTCAAATCAACATAACCATCTGCTGCTCTTTCTTCTCTTCTAGGATGACACATCAACATCGCGATGAAACCATTCATTGGTTCGCTTCTTCTTCACATCCACATAACACATCACCCGTTCAAGCACGAAAACAAAACCATTTGTTGGTTCTCTTATCCGGCTGACCCAGGTTCGGTGAATTTCTTACTTGTAGACCCAAAAAAATCCCCTTCACTAGCCCTTTCGGCATCAACCTGCGAACATGCTGAAGTCTCAGCCGAAGTGAACATGGGTGGTTATAGAATCAGGTTTCTATAACCTGGTGATGCGCGGTTGTGCTGTGTGAGCTTGTTATGTACGCCTTGCTTAACATATACTTAACATAACAATACAAACATGTAACTGCGCACTTCGTAATTTTCAACAACCTACAGACTCCACTGAATCGCTGTTATCTTTACTCCTATAACTACGCATTCATCATACTTATCATGACTTCAAAACATTCATATATGTGTGTTC
The DNA here is from genome assembly GCA_027924585.1 of Larix kaempferi. Classification (NCBI taxonomy): domain Eukaryota; kingdom Viridiplantae; phylum Streptophyta; class Pinopsida; order Pinales; family Pinaceae; genus Larix; species Larix kaempferi. Next base: position 6,439,609 of record BSBM01000792.1, read on the forward strand.
CGCTTACTTAACATAAAATTCTCATTCACATACATATGAAAGAAAATACATAAGTATAATCATACATGAACACAAATCATAACATATATTCATGTACATACAGAAATATTTACGTGGTTCACCCCCCATATGGGAGCTACATCCATGGGAACTGTTATTATATTACTTGGAAGGGGTAATAGTTCCAGTCTGCGCACTCAGCTGTAGAGTCTTCTCTACAATAGATCTCTGCACACGCAGCTGTAGAGTCTTCTCTACAATATATCTCTGCACACTCAGCTGGAGAGTCTTTTCCTCTGTTAGATCTCCCTCAGTCTAGATCTAACAATATCTCATATTTTCTATCCAAAGTCTCTATATTATCTAACCCTTCCTTATACACAAATTTCCTTTATATAGATTGTGCCCGAAGGTCACATCTTTACAATAACTATGGTCCAACCCCCATAGTACCCTTAAACCCAAAATGGCATGGTTCTCCTATTGACCACACTTTTCCTTAACTTCATTGGATCTTTGTTGTCCTTTTGCATTGCTTCCTCTAACTTTGACGCTTCTTCTGACAATCACAGTTCTGACCGCACGTCTCTAACTCTACAGTGGCGCTTCCTTTGCACCATTCCACTTCTTTAATCTCCGCTTTTGCAGCTGATAGTTCCCCGCTTCATTCAAAACTTCTCCAAATACCTCTGGTCATACTTAGTACTTTGTATTCACTAAGGGGACATGTCCTTTCCTTTCAACTTTGCTTCTCTCCATACCCTGCTCCCGGGAATTGCGGAGTTGCTTCTCCCAAAATTGGTCAATGTTAGACCTTGCTTAACTGTACCTTTTTCATCAAAACTTCCTACACTTGGGCTGCGCCCAACAAAAAATCTTTGTTGTTCTCTGTCAATACTTTTATTAAGCCTTGTTCTTGTTCTGGTTCTAGATGTGCATTGATATTGACAGTCTTTCCAGGCATAATTTCCAGTATTTTCACTACTATCGACTGTTTAGTACTTCTTTTTGTTTCCCCGATGCAAAAATTTCTTCAAGCATATTATGATTAGGATAATTTTTTTGAATAAAATTAGATAAATAAGTATCTTCGTATTTAGCTTTTAGTGTTAGAGCAGTTTTTATGCCGAGGATTGGCTGCATATTTTGGTCATCTATGTCATCATAATCATCCATCCAATTAGGGCTTCCAGCATCTGTAGATCATTTGGACGGGGGATATATGGTGATTTTATTTCTAGCTTGTCCACTTGTAATTGTCATGTCTCCAGATCGACAACCTATGTAGGAATCTGTTGTTTCTAGCCATAACCTCCCTAGGATGATTGGGTATCCACTAAGTTTTATCTTGACCTCTATGACTATAAAGTCTTCCGTATACTCCCATGATTCAATGTTCATAATAATATCCTCTAATATACCTTATGGCATGATAGTGGAGGTGTCACCTAATTGTAAAACCATGGTGCTTGGTCTTATAAAGGATTGGAGGTTTAGAGCTAAAATTATACCCTTTTCCATAACATTTATTGCATCCCCTAGATCAATGAGACTGCTCGAAATACGTACTTTGTTGATGCTGACATTAGCTATAGGGCTTCCTGGATCGAGATATTTTGGATCGACATATCTACCTAACATGAGGTTTGCCAATTGGCCTACAACATTAATGGTTGGGGGACCCCATTTTCTTTTTCCAGGTCTCCTTATACAATTTTCTTTTATGAATTTGTTACATATGGGGACATCTCTTATCACTTGTAGGAGGGGAATTTGAATGTTTTAGTGTTTTAGTTCATTAATTATGGAATTATCTGCATCCTCTTTGTTTTTTTGTTTTAGCTTGTCAGGAAATGGAGGGTTGGGAGAAGTAAGTTCTGGTAGTTGTTGTTGATTTTCTTCCTTAGGAGGGTCCAAAATTCAAGGCGGTTGGTATTCTAGATATGTTGGTTCTTGATTGGTTTGATGCAGTGAACCAGGTAATATTTTTCCAGATCTTAAGTTAATCTCATTTAAGTCTAGTGTGTTCACGACATAAGTTGGGAAATGCATCACCTCATTATTGTAGGTTTGTTGATTTGTATTGTAGTTATTTGGGTTTGGAACAAGCTAATATGGTATTGTAGGAGGTCTTGGGGGTTGTTGGTTTTGTGGTGGAGGCATTATAACCGGTTGTGGTGGTGGTGATCTCCAATTTGTGGAAGATGGATACTGATTTCCATAGTGTATTTGTGGTTGTTGAAAAGGTGGTTGGTATGGCTGGGTGAAGTGTGGTTGATGGTTTGGATTTTGATTTTGCTTCCATTGACTTGGCCCTTCTTGTAGAGGCCATGAATGTTTTGACGATGGATTCCAATTTTGATATGGATTTACCTGATTAAAATAGACTTGATTATTATATTGGAGGGGTCCAGCAAAATTATTTCTTCGTTGGTTAACAAAACAAAGTTGTTCCACATAACTTTCTAGTGTAGGATCTTGTATATTTTCCTTACACGATGGAAGTAAAGGGCATTTTTGTTGTTGTATGATATTCAGTATAGAGTACACATACTTTAATCATATTTAATGGGCATTGACCTTTCTCATGTTTTTTTCTACACCTTGGAAAGAATACAGCTAGTGCTTGATTGATTTCATCTTGCTTTCTTTTGAGTTGTAATGCATCTAATTGCATTGCTAGTGATTGGAGAATGTTTTTTTTTTGTGTCATCCAGGAGATAATTTCCCAATTAGTCAGATTTAGTGAGGGTTGGGATTGGAAAGGATAATCCCCTTGTTCATGGGTGTATTTCTCGTATTCCAGTATTACCTTTCCTGGATCTTGAATAATTTCTAAATATTTGTAGGATTTGATCACAGGTTCTCTAAAAGATATTCCCATCACTTAACAAGTTTAGGAATTCTAGGTATTCTTCCCTGATTCCTATAAGAAGTAATAGTTTTAATGACTCTTGATCCAAGGTACAATGAATGGCTCTCTTATAGCTGAGATGGAATCATTGTGCATAATCTTCCAAAGATTCCTTTTCTCCCTGTTGCAATCTAAAAATTTTATATCTAGTATCTTTGTATTTACAATAATCCCTATATTTTTCAGAAAAGATTGTTTCATTTGATCCCAAGAGAAAATACTATTCCTTCCATGCTCATAAACCATCTGAGCGATAAATATTTTAGTGTTGAAGGGAAGAGTCTTAGTTTCTCAGCATCTGTAGAATAGCCAAAGGATCTACAGATTACTTCAAATTCACATAAGAAGGTGTCAAGGTCTTCAAAAAGGTAAGTAGTTCCCTATGTTCTTCTTCATCATCATCCGTGGTAGTATTGGAACTAGATCTGGAGAAGAAGTTATCACGGTCTGGGTTATAGCTGGAATAAGCTTCTTCGTCGCTATTGAGAAATTCGAATTCAAGGTGTTCGGAACTGGTATTTCTCATAGGGAAGTTAGGTATAAAATGTCCAAATTCGTCTCTCCTTCGTCGAGGCATTCATGGTAAATGTTTTTTTCTTTTTTTATATTTATTGTTTTTTTAGATTTTCCAAGGGTGTTTTTAAATTTTCTCCTAAATTGTAAGCACCTCCCCGGCAACCATGCCAAAAAGTGGCGGTGGTTCAGAAATACTTACCCTTTTACAGGTATTAGTTCAAGAACCTCACTTTAAATATCGAACATAGCTCCCATAAGGTTGGTTGGGGTTTCCCCCAGCCACCGATTGTGAAGTAAAATCATTTGAAAATAGCTCCATCCATGTGCAAGTGGATTACTCCCATGGAGTCTACTCGACTGTGGTTGAGTATAACTAACTCTAATTGAAAAAGGAGTTGAAGAGAAATAAGTGCTACCTCTTCCACCAAAAAGTGAAAAAGGAGTACTTCCTACAAGCACATTTGATGTTTGTACATTAGTTGGTTGAAAAACATATCCTGTAAAGGGATTTTGACTCATGTAAGTTGCAGTGGAATGAACAGGAACAAAGCCTACAAAAGGTGTAGAAGGAGGAATATGTCTTCCATGCCAAGGGAATCCATGAACAAAAGGAGTGGAAGTACTAGGACCAATCTGGAAGTTTTGAAAGAAAGGGGACGATGTAAAAGGGAGACTGGAAATCCCAGTGAATGGTACACTAGATGACCCAATATTAGATTTGAATGGTATAGAGGAAGTGGCCACTTGAGTGCCAGATGACCCTAAGGATGGTGAACTAATGTTCAAAGATGTGACTGGAGTAGAAGTTAATTGTAATGAACTAGGTACCTAAATACTAACATGAGGAGGAGAGAACCCTCCAGACATGATAACAGATGTGGGAGTGAACACAATTCCTGATCCTTCCCCTATACTATCCATAAAGAAACCAGATGTGAACCTGTAAACACTTAAATCCGGTTGAACTAAAGAAGATAATTGCAAGTGAAGAACTTGCAATAATTAATTAATGAAAATACACAAGATAGCAGAAATAAGAGAACTCAAAATCGATTTATTGATCGCATGCCAGTTCGACGGGGCAACCTCCTATGAGCAATCTCAATACAAATAAATTCACGGTGGCTTCATTGGCCTCAAAACACACTTATATACTAAGTCTATGCCTAATACTATGGGTCAATACCATGGAAAATATAATACTACGGGATGAGTTAAAGCATATGCGTCCAATACTATGGGTCAATACCATGGGCTAATACAATCTATGAATCAACAAATACTACGGGATGACTTACAAAGCATATGCATCCAACAACAATATACAAAAAAAGTAAAGAGAAGGGTTGACATGGGTTCCTAACATCTGCTCTCCCTTAGAAAATGCTTTGTCCTCGAAGCTTGAGATGTGGAAATTGATGCGGAATATGAAGGAGTGGTCCCCCTATAGCATCCTCAGGTTTCATTCCATGCCACTGAATTAATACCTCTATGATAGATTGAGAGAGAAGCTGACGCCATTTTAGTTTCAGGGAGGATTTATTGGAAGGCTGTAGACCAAGAAGAACCATATCATATACTTGAAAAGTGCGCTCAGAACGGTGCTGACCGGCTTGCGGTTTTATTTGAATTCTTGCCATGTGAAGATTGTCTTGCAAAATGATAAGAATCTGATCACGGTTTCAAAGAACTGAGTCAATTTCTTGAATTGGGGAACTGCTGAGGGTGTATGGAAGAAGAACTGGCCATACCTGTCCATAGATTGCTTCATATGGAGTCATTTTAGATGTGGTATTGTACCATCAGAGCGCTTCAAGGAAATCCATAGAAATAGCTTCCCAAATTTGTGTAGGGATGGGCAAGGGTTCAAGCAGTCTTGAAAGGAGTGTCGTTTCACCCTTGTTGACCTGGCAAGTATCATAGTCAACCACCATCTATTGAATTATCATTTTCAGTCCCTGCCAAAAGAAGTTACACTGTTCCAAGTCATACGTTTTGAGGAACACAGTGTGAAAATCCTCACAGCAGATCTAAGATATGATGTATACCTCACAAGAGTTATTATGATTAAGTAGGAAAATAGAAGAAGAGTGGTCAATGAAGTATAATGAGCAACATAATAATAATACAGTAGAACTTGGATAGAAGTAAAAATACTTCACACACACTAACTAATTAATCACAATATGGACAAATAAGTAGTACAAGCATGAGGGTTTGAATGCCTAAGGTGGAAATTCGAATTAGCCTTCATGGAGTGATCAAAGGATCACTAGAGTGTCATTAGAGCACAACTAGGTGTCCTCATGATCATTAGTGGAGTCATCAATGCACAAGTAATTGTCAATTGACAGTCAAACCGAGTCTAACTGAGTGTAGTAGGTGTAACTGAATGTAACTAGCACATGGAGACACTAACTAGATGAAGGAGGCTCAGTGGAGGATGCAGTAGGAGCTTACTAGAGTCAGAACAGGTAGTTTAGTCTCACTGGAGGTTCATCAGAGTGATAAGGTCAGTAAAGAGTCAGTTAATCCTTAAATTAAGGAAGTAACTGAATATAAATGAATATAACTGAATATAACTAGACTGGTAGGTGAAGAAGGTGCCTTTGTCATGCAATGGAGCAAAGGAGGGCGCATTAGTCACTGGGAGGGTTGAAACTGCAAGGAAAGAAGCTCTCAGGGCTATCTCACTGAGGGCTAGGTGCTGGTGCTGATGACTGGAATGCATGCAAACCCTAATATTTGCATGCATGACTGAAAATGAAAACAATGGAAATGCTGCTAGGACTAGGATGGAGTATAGTAACATCCTAACACCCCCCCTTAATCCATCCTGGGCCCTGGTAACTAGGACCAAAGGTCAACCAATACAATCAAATGAATGATAATAATAAAGAACAGTCCATTAAATGAGAAAATAGGGAAAACCTCATAGAAAAAATACCCCCCCTCAAAATAAACTGTAGGTCACACACAATAATAAATGCTCCAAAATCAAGCAGGTGTGATGCTTGGTCATATGTATGGAGGTATCTTCTTCTTGGGAAGAAGTGGATCATGCTCAAAAATCATGTGTTTCTACTTGCTCTTCAGTTTGAATGTGATGAGAACAAATCCAACAGTATGAGAATGATCCTTGAACCTGTGATTTGAATCAGCTGGGGTAGGATCAAATTTTTGAATGTGCATGTAGTCTTTTGTCTTCTCCTTCGAACCACCATGGGTGAGATTATGCCAAAAAGAACTATTACATGTTTTCTTGAAATCAAAATCAGATTTAAGACTGAAAAAATAGTTTCTTGAGATCTCCTTTAAACCAACAGGGGTGAGATCAAAACTAACCAACAGGGGTGAGATCAAAACTATCATATGTATGAGAAATTTTCCCAAGCAGTAATTGCTTAGAACCCAAATTAGATACAAGAATTGAATCATGGTTTCTTGAGATCTCCTTTGAACCATGAGAGGTGAGATCAAAACCAGTAGATGCATGAGAAATCTTCCCAAGCGAATGGCAATGGCCATATTATTCAATGACCTTCTGAAAGAATGGAATTATGATCATATGGTAGTATAAAAGAGGAGATAGCTGGAGAGGAGTGAATGCATTACCTTCAATAACTTTTTTGACCTCCGAAATAATCATGTGATCATGATGAAAACCAACAGACTCTGGTGCAAGAGAGGATTTAGGACCTTCTTCAATATCTAGAGTGTGAGCTGGCACAGAAAAAGAAGAATGAGCATGAGTGTAGAATCTGCAAGTTCTTTGTGGAAAACTTCAATGTGAGATGATACTGGTGCATGATCTGAGAGACCATCAAGGGGAGCGAATGCATCACTTTGTTTGCTTTCGAATGGGTTGGGACCAAGTCCTTCATTCTCTCTGCCAAAGTTTCCATCCAGGTGATCCCATATCTCTTTTGGAGTCCATAACTCCTTTGGAGTTTCAACACCATTACGGTATTTGAATTGGAATCTCTGGTATGCAGACAAAGAAAAAATCATTGCTCCAAGGTGCATGTCACCTTTATTTAACCAGTCAATCTTGTCTTCAGGGGATTCAAACTCTCTTTCAAAATAACAATAAAAAAGATCATGGATCTTCAATTCTGCTATCATTCTTGGTTTCCATTCATCATAGTTGAATGGAGAAAGAGGAGTAATTCCTGATGAATACATAGAAGCTGTAGAAGACCTACAAAAACAATATAGAATATCTGCAACTTCTACTGCTACTGCTGCAAGATGCAGAAACTGCTGCACTCAAAATCTTGGTAATAACCTGCAAAAAACTCTCAAGAATGGAGACAAACAATACTTTCAACATGCTCTGATACCATGTGCAAATCCTCACAGCAGATCCAAGAGATGATGTATACCTCACCAGAGTTATTATGATTAAGCAGGAAAATAGAAGAAGAGTGGTCAATGCAGTATAATGAGAAACAGAATAGTAATACAGTAGAACTTGGAAAGAAGCAAAAATACTTCACACACACTAACTAATTAATCACAATATGGACAGATAAGTAGTACAAGCATGAGGATTCAAATGCCTAAGGTGGCAATTCGAATTAGCCTTCATGGAGTGATCAAAGGATTACTGGAGTGTCATCGGAGCACAACTAGGTGTCCTCATGATCATCAGTGGAGTCATCAACGCACAAGTAACTGTCAACTGTCAGTCAAACTGAGTCTAACTGAGTGTAGTAGGTGTAACTGAATGTAACTAGCACATGGAGACACTAACTGGATGAAGGAGGCTCAGTGGAGGATGCAGTAGGAGCTTACTAGAGTCAGAACATGTAATTTAATCTCACGGGAGGTTCACCATAGTGATAAGGTCAGTAAAGAGTCAGTTAATACTTAAATCAAGGAAGTAACTGAAGATAAATGAATATAACTGGACTGGTAGGTGAAGAAGGCGCCTTTGTCATGCAGTGGAGCAAAGCTGGGTGCATTAGTCACTGGGACGGTTGAAACTGCAAGGAAAGAAGCTCTTGGGGCTAGCTCACTGAGGGCTAGGTGCTGGTACTGATGACTGGAATGCATGAAAACCCTAATTGCATGCAAACCCTAATATTTGCATGCATGAATGAAAATGAAAACAATGGAAATGCTGCTAGGACTAGGATGGAGTATAGGAATATCCTATCACAGAGTTCCCTGCTAATGGAGAAGCATTGAGTTCATAGTAGACATAGCCTTGTTGAACATATTGCAACCAACTTGGAATAAGAAGAGAAATAGTTGTATCAGAAACTTGGTCGTCAAATGTGCAAGGAGCATTCAGCACCAGATTGTCCTTACCCTTCTTGTAAGTGATCGCATAGGAATAAACCATGAGTTGGACAACCCATTTCAGGTGTGCTGGGGAGAAGACCCATTGTTCCAGGAAATTTTCCAGACTTTGGTGATCAATATTGATGTAGAAATAATTCCCTAATAGGTATGGCATCCACTTCTGTACTGCATGCAAAATAGCCATCATTTCCTTCTCAAATGTAGATGCGGCTAAATTCTTACTGGAAAGGTCTCTTGAAGGCAGTAATCCCACTAGTTCAACAAAGACACCTGCATATCTAGCCAAGGAAGTAGTGGAGGTTGTTGATGGGTGCATCTGAATGGAATGGAGCTGAGCGATGACACCATGTGAATTCTTCTTAAGGATATTTTCCAAGCGATGTGAACTAATGATGCGGATAGACCCTGGTTGTAAGCCCGTAAATGTGTGTAGTTTCCCATTGAATAAAAACTACATCCAAAGTTTAGCAAAATCCCATAAGATGGGGCCAAGTGTGCGTAACCATTGAATGCCCAAAACCACATCACATCCGCCTAACGACAAGGAAAACATGGCAGAGCGCAGGTTATAATATTCCCGAGAGACGCACATTGTGACACTTCCCCTTGCAAGGTAAGGTGCTCCCATTGGAAACCATGACTTCAAAGTTGGAGCAAGGATGGACAAAACAATCAGCGTGTTTGGCGATTTGAGGGTCAATGAAGTTATGAGTTCTACTATAATCAGGGAGTATTGTAAGAGGAAGCTTCTTGAAGTAACCCCTAACCCTCATTGTTTTGGGGGTGGTGATTCTGGCTAAAGTATGGAGAGATATCTCTGGGTGGTCTTCCTAAGACGGAGGGTTGATAGGAGGTTCCTGAATGTCGACCTGATCATCCATTGTATTAGGAGCTTCTTCACCAATTTCAGAGGCAGGCAGAGAATCCATATCCAAGAGATAGAGATTTTGTTGAACACATCTATGTCCCCTAGTGAATTTCTCATCAAGATTATAACAAAGCCCTCTTTCTATGCGTGTCTGCATCTTTGTTTCATACAAATGCTTGATAAGAGTTGGTCGAGGAGCTGGTAGAATGGGAGGTTGTTGAGAACCCATATTTCAGAAGGGAACAAAAGTGGGTTTGGAGCGCTGTTGGGCTGCAATCTTGTCTTCTGCCAACTTAGCCAACCCCAGGGCTTCCATCATTGTGTTGGGATAGAACATTTTAACCTCTGAGCGGATTTCATCCTTAAGACCACTGATAAAACAACTCCTATAGAATTTATCAGACAATCCTTTTGTGTGATTGGGTAGTTTCTCAAATTCTGTTTGATGCTCTCTCACAGTGCCAATTTGGCGAAGTTTAGTGAGGGCTCCTGTGAAGTCATCAAAATAACTAGGACCAAATCGTTTCAAAAGGAGTTGGAAAAAATATGGCCATTTTGCCTCTTCATGAGCCTTAATGTACCAACGATACCATTGAAGAGATTCTTGTTCCAAATGAAAGGATGCAAGTGGAACTTTATTGACATCAAAAGTATTATGTAGAATGAAATACTATTCTACACGATAGATCCATCCAGTCGGATCAGTACCATTGAAGCGAGGAAAATCAAGTTTTGGGCCACGAAAATTGCTAGAAGAAGAGAACCCATTGTCTGATGAAGACTCAGACTGTCGTTTGTTGTTCATGGCTGAATGCTCAAGATGGAGGCCAAGAATTTTTTTATCCAGATCCTGGAGTTTGGTTTGGAAGGCTGCAAGTGCTTCCTCCATGGTTTTTGCTCCTGCGCGGGTGACAACCACAACCAGGGTTTTTTTGGGGGGGGTGGAATGGGTAGAAAAACACAAACATAAGCTTATTTAGTAAAGGGAAATTTGGATTTGGGAAAAAATATAATGGGTAATTGGGGGTTGACTAGGTTTTGGACACTTTCGAATGGACAAAGAAGCAGAAAATGAGGATTTCAGAAATGGGGTGAAAGAATGGGAAAATTTGTCAGAGAGGGACAAAGAAGTAGAAATAGGGAATGAACAAAATGGCAAAATTTGAAGGTGATTGGGTGAAAATTAAAGAAGTTATGGAAAACCCTAAAAATAGACAAATGTGGGATTTTTGGCTTTGGAAAGTGGAATTTCGGATAGGATCCTTAGGAATGAAAGATGCAGAATGGGATTACAGGGATGTCAGGGAAGTTTCAAGGGAAACAGAGTGAAAACACAGGAGATATGGTGGAAAACAATTTTTTTTTTAGAATGTATCTGCTATGGCGCAAGAGGGATTGGAAACAGATGGATCTGCAATGACGCGGAAGTGATCAGCAACAGACGGATCTGCAATGACGCGGAAGTGATCGGAAGCAGTCTTAGACGGAGGAAATATGTGATTTATCAACTGAAAATAGATATGCACCCCAGGTATGCTCGGCTTCCTAATGGTTTAGGGGATTTACTTGGCCACCAATGTTGTCTGACGGCTTTCATATTGGGGTAGTACTCCTCACTCTACGGCTCAGGTAAAACTGATAACCGCTTTTCCACAAATGACAACTCTTGGTTTACATCATGGGTGGGAACTAGTCAATTAGGTAGGGGTCGTTTCCCTTTTCGCTGGTAGGTCCTCTCAATAGGCCAACTACTTCGGGGTTCTTGTGGTACTCCTCACAATGAGTTTTAGGGATTATTCCCAAGTACTTCCCACACTTAAGTGGATATGGATTATTCCCAGATCTGAATCTGCAATAGATGCGAAAAAGGTTTTTGGCAGAAATTTCACCCAATGAGATCAAGAAAGTGCTCTGATACCAGATGTGAAGAACCTGCAATAATTAATTAATGAAAATACGCGAGATAGAAGAAATAATAGAACTCAGAATCGCTTTATTGATCGTAGGCCACTTCGATGGGGAAACCTCCTTTGAGCAAGCTCAAAACAAATAACTTCACGGTGGCTTCATTGGCCTCAACACACACTTATGTACTAAATCTACGCCCAATACTATAGGTCAATACCATGGGACATATAATACTATGGGATGACTTACAAAGAATATGCGTCTAATACTATGGGTCAATACCATGGGCTATTACAAACTATGGATCAACAAATAATACGGGACGACTTACAAAGCATATGCATCCAACAACAATATACTAACAAAGTAAAGAGAAGGGTTGACATGGGTTCCTAACATTGCACTAAGACCGGATCGAAGGGACTAATTAAGGGTGGGTTAAAGGGTCTTACAAAACCTTCTGCTTGCAAGTCCTCAACCTTAGTTATGTGTGTAAACCGTGAAGTGTGAGTGATAAGATAAGGATCCCTAGGAAGATCAGTTGTTCCAATTGGCTCAAAAGATCCGCTTGTGTTTATTCTTCGCCATTGAGGTTGTAGTGAAGGCTCCACAATGAGTGGAGGAAGGTTTTGCAACCTTCTATATCTACGGAGAGGATGATCCTCCAAAAATAAAAATTTAACTTAAAGCAAACCTAGGGCAAGCTAAAAAATAAGTAATCAAACAACACACCACTAAAAAATCCTAAGTAGTCCAAACCAAGCAACCTGATGACCTTCCAAAGGAATGTCTGGGATTATGAGGGCCTAGAACAAACCAGTGAAGTGACGAAGAACAGTTACTCGTGGTCCACAATATGGACACAATGGGGCCAAGCGTTTGAATCACCATCTGCCTTCCCGAAGAGCTGCAAGGGATTTCCTTTCGAGTCTGTCCTAAGTGAAATGGAAATATCCTTCCACCATCACCCTGTAGATTCCTAAAGTTCCATATACTAAGGATACCGAATTTATAGAGAGGGTCCGAGGGGATAGTTGCAGGTCGAATCAATGCGCATGGGTGAAATAACAAATCCTGAAACTTAGAAGCACCAAAGGTACTAATTAATCCCCGTATGGACACCAATATTGGTATGTTCTCAATTGAATATCGGAGGGGTATCTCCTCTACTCAACCGCGCACGACCTCGTGCTTGACTCTGGTGTTAGTGGAGCATCTCCTTTCACCTTCTACAAAGGTGTATTTACTTGAATATTGGCCACTACGTTTGAGTTTATCTACTTTGGATAGTTTAATACAACCTAGTCCAAAGAACTAACCTACACCAGTTGGTGATCGAACCTAAAAAGAAAATTTGCTAATAAATTTTAAGTTAATTGTTCTTTTTAAGGATGTTATATACTCAGAAGGTAGTGGTGGTGCACATAGTGATGTGATGATTGAAATGTGGAAACAACATGATAAATGTATAAAAACTTAAAAAATGATGCTTTCACTTGTTTTCTTTTTACTTTTCCTTTCGAAATCAAAGATAATGAAACCCTAATGATATAAAAGTTTTCTTTTTTTTTTCTTTTACAAAAATAGAGATATGCAACTACAACTATTTTTTGAAAATCAAACTAGAATGCTTGCGAAGGAAACACCTTGTTTTTTTGAATTTTCTCTTTAAGTATGAAAATAAAAAACTATCTATAAACAAGCACCTTACACTAAGATAACAACAAAGTGTATAAAAATCTGCACGTAAGCTTGTAAGATCAGAATTCTAACACTCTAAGAACTCTGAAAACAACATGCTCAACTAGTCAATCCAAACAAAAATTCAAATTCACTAACTTTGGAATAAGATACTTTGATTAAAGAACTGAAAGCCAAGAAAGTTATTCAATCAAATAAGCCTTCAGGGTTACATACAACCCTCATACAACCCAACAATACCAAGAGAGGCCAACCAAACCACAACCAAACCATACACTCAAGCATGCAAGACTAAGGTACAAAACCTAACTAGGTTTAAGATAAGAAATGAGGCTAAAGGAGAAGTAAAGACTTCAACACAGATAGTAAAATGCTTATACATAACTTTAAAGAGTAGTGACTTCATAAAAAATCAAGGAAAAACCCTAAAATTTAAACCATAGGAGGAAAATCTTGACCTACAAGAGTACTCGCAACTATCTAGATAGCAACAGGCGAGTAAATTTTAGGTGGAAAATATTTCACCAGCGAGTAATAGGGGAACTCACGTAAGAGGGGAACTTGCTACTGTAAATATAGGAAACTCATGAGTATACCTTAAAAAAATAAAAAAAGAATAAATTGCTCAGCAAATTCAGATTCTACGTTGAAACCAAAGGTACAAACCCTCTGTAAATTCCTCCTAAAACCTAAAATCACACTCAGATTGAATAAATTTCAAGCAAAACACCCCCAAAGCAACAAGGCTTCCCCATTGGAGTCAACAATTTTGTTGTGTGGAGAATTTTCCTAATGACTGGGGTAAGTAGAGGTCACCAACATACTGACATTATCAAGCAGAGACCAAGGAAAATTGTAGAAAAACAACAAGAAATTATTCATGAAATAGACTAGGGTTTGAAAGTTAAGAAATTTGGTACCTTATATCAAAGAAGGTTGATCGAAGCTTTCTATCCTTTATCCCTACTCCACAATATTGCATAAAAACTTGCAAAACAAATGTCACCTTCCTCAAAGGTTTTGACTAAACATGGATATATAATCAAATGGAAAGCACATACACATAGAAATATGAAATACTCCCAAATATCCAATTCAAAACATCAAATGCTAGTAATATGGGAAAGGAAAGGTTTCTTTATTGATTGCAATGAATAGAAACAAGATACATTTCACTTGGATCTATAGCAGCACCTCTTGAAACTTGATCTGGACTCTCTTGCTCCTCCCTTCTACCAAAATTCCTCCAACATGACTTTGCATAATGAGTGAACCCCCTCTTCCATGGAACTCCCTTTGTATTTATGACAAAGCAAGGAGAGTAGTTTCGAAGAAGGATTAGTTAGGATGGTTATGGAAGTTAAGAAACTAACTCCAACTACCCATATTTTGAATTTTTTATTTTTATTTTTCATGATTTATGAGGAACATGCGGGTGAAAGTTGTACCACTAGCGAGTAACTCACTAGGAAGCTTCAGACAACAGGTAAGTGCAAATTTTTGGGAAACTTGCGAGTGGTAAAGGGACCACAAGCGAGTGACTCGCTAGTTGTCAAGTCAAAAATAATGTTTATGTCCTAAGTTCAATACAAAAAAAAGTATGATATGGAGAAATAGGTAATGATTAGGGTCACATGCATCTATAGAAAATCTAGGCTCTTCCATCCATAGTGTCCTTTTGTGGAGTGAAAATTCAGTGTCATCACTGTTAACACCCAAAAAGTGCTCACTAGCTCATTTACCACATTATATGGCTCATTTGTCCATTTTCCTACCATTTTCCCCTTAAAATCCCAAAAAATCCCAAAAAATCCCTCTAAAATGCCTCCAAAAGGCCATAAAACCCTCAAAATAGCCTAAAAAAGGCTAAAAAACCCCCTTTTCCTCCAAAAATAGCAAAAATCCCCTAAAAAGGGAATAAAAAATATAAAATAATGAGGGAAAGGAGGAAAAAACCCTATACAGCTGCCTAAAACCATGTGTTTCCCAAAACCATGGGCCAGCACTCCACCACCAAAAAACTATAAATAGGTGATGGAGATCCCTTATTCCATATCCACAATCACAAGCACCCTTACTCTGCCAAAATCTCTCTCGAAACCCTAGTTCACCTTTGAACTATTTTCACCTTGAGAGCCACTTTTGGCCCATCCCCAACATTGGAGAAGGAGAAGGAGCATCTTGAAGCTTGGAGCATCCTCTTGGACACTGCAAAGGGCTTCATCAAACCTTGACACTCAAGGTAACATTAATAGAAAAAGTCATTCTTTTCATTTGATGTTTATGTTTCATGCAATAGTTTAGAAGTAATTTAATTGTTGTTTTAGCTTAATTAGTTTAATATACTGAACTGCTACTAAGGAGTCCTTTCTCCTTAGTAGGTGCTCATTTGCACAAGCTAGGGGTAAAACCCTAGCTACAGTTTTGGCGACTCCCCTAGTTTTTGAATTTCTGGTTTCCGTTTTTTAAATTTTTTCCTTTCGGCCGTCCCTTTCGGCCGCCGCATACCGCGTCTTTTTCCTCTGCAGTCGCGTCCCGACCGCGCCTTTCAGGCCTTTACCCGCGATCCGACCGTGGCTCTCAGACTGCTTCCGACGCTCTGCCGGCGGATTCAAGTCTGTTACCTGCGATCCGACCGTGGCTAATGAGCCTGTTTGCCGCGATCTGACTACGCCTGTCGGCCTCTTTCCCGCGTCCCGACTGCGGCTTTCTGCCTCTTTCGTGCGTCCCGACTGCGCCTGTTAGCCCTTCTGCCGCGACCCGACTGCATCTTTTTTCCTATTTCCGGCGTCCCGACTGCCTCTGTTGTCCCGAAAGCCGCGATCCGACTGCGTCTTTTTCCCTATTTTCCTGCGTCCTGACTGCCTCTGTTGGCCCGATAGCCGCGACCTGACCGCCGCTGTTTCCCTCAAACCCGCGGTCGACCTGTTCCAAATCGCCACAGACCCGCGGTCTGATTTCTGCTCTTTTCCTGTTTTGAGCCCAGCCCCTCTTGCTGCAATATTTTCTGCATTTGAACAGCCCTCTGTCCCACCTGCAGCCCACTTCCTTACAGCCTTTCTGCAGTCAAATTTCTGTTCCCTTTACAGAGTCTTTTTAAAATTTCAGTATTTTTAATTCAGAAAATTTTGCAAGTTAAAAGAATCAATTTCAGCATTATTGATAGATTGGAAGTTGCCCTCCCTTGTGGCACTTCTATTTTTGGGATCATTACCTCACGAGCACACACTCTGTCACATAAAATAAAGTGAGCCTTAAAAAGTACCTAATTAAACCAACATTCTAACCCCACTTGGGGAACACAAAAGAATCATTGTAGTTAGGTAGGATCAGGGGGATAGGCTTCCAATAACACCCCTTGGTTATTTCACTTGAGACATAGTTGTTGTCCAAATAGGGAACCAAAATCCCCTAGTACTTTTTGGCACGGTCACGACCAGTTTATCAGAGGGCCTCTCCCTTAGGAGGGTTGAAGTCGGGAGACTGGTTCCGGAGGCCTGAGTGGAATACCGCAATCCATTCAGTAACCGAAGGGCTACCTTTCGCGGTTCGCGGGATATCCCTGTATAGGGGTATTGCGGTCAACGAGCTAAACGGCAGATTCACCTTTCTGGACGTGTCATGAACGGGGTATCTTAGTTACCATTCTTCTAGGATTGACTACTCGGTATCCCTCCCGGTAGGGGGATATCATAGCCACTTGGCTTTCCTACTCATATTGTCTGACTTGGATTTCATCACCTTGCAGAGGATATGTTTAGTTGAGTCAGAATACTTTTAGCTAGGTGTTTGCATGCTCCTTTACCTCCCTTTGGTCTAGTGAGTCCACCGTTTTTCTTTTTTAGGAAACCTGCTGCTTGTTGGTATTCTGACCATCTTTGTTGTTACTCCACCTATTGTAGCACAGCTGTTGCAGTGGGTGTTTTGAGTTGGTTGTTGGCCTGAGTGCCTTGCTTTTTAGCTCTCCTTCTGCACACTCGGTTGCATTAGGATTTTTTGAGCTGTTTTTATACTCACCTCAACCCACAGAGATTAGACACCATCTGTCACCATTGAGTCCCCGAGACATTCTCGGCGCCTCAGGGGCGAGCCCCCACAGCACGGTTCTCTTGACACCACACGTCATCGATTCCGATCATTGTCCGTTGATACCACTCATCACAGATCTAGAGCCTTGTCACTTGACTCCACTCGTCAGCGACGTAGGTCTCCGTCACCAGATAGTGACGCTCCTTACTTTACCTCTGATTCTGACGAAGAGTCTGAGAACCCTATTTATACTGCCCCTACTAGCCCCATGGCTGGTACGACTTCCACCCCATTTGTCATAGGGACCATTGGTGGCACATCCACCACTACACCAGTTACTACACCTGTTTTTGGTATGCCCTCCATGGGGCAACCATCTACCGTTCCCCTCACGGTACCCATACCCACAGCGGGAATACCCATCCCCACTACATCAGTGGCTCACACTACCCATGGTGGTGCTGGACCATCCTCCACTACCTCAGTTCCCCCACTTGGGGGCACCACCCTAAATCTTGTCCCTCCACTTGGGGGCACTGGCCCCAACTTGGTCCATAGCACTACGGTGTCACAGCCTTCTTCCAGTTTGCCATTCATGGCTAGCCTTAACCTACCTGACCTGGCCAGATTGACCAACGATCCTATTCGACACGACCCTACATGGCCTCATATGCCTACCAAGCTCCCCTCGGACATCCCTAAGTTCGAGGGCAAGGCCGGTGAGGACCCACAAAACCACATCATGTCTTTCCACCTATGGTGTTCCTCTAACTCCATAGTGGACGACTCTGTTCGCCTCCGTCTCTTACAGCGCACCTTCACTGGCTCTGCAGCCAAGTAGTATATCGAGCAACCTCATGGGACCCATGCCACCTTTGCTTCCCTGGCCTCGACCTTCCTGCAGTTCTTCCAGTTGCCGGTCCGCTATGACGCGGGCGTTGAGATTCTTCTATCTTGTAGACAAAACACGGCTACCCATATCACGGACCACATCCATGAGTGGCGTCGACGCCGTAGCTTATGCAAGATCAAACTTGACGACCGTATCTTCCTAGATTGGTTCCTCAAATCCCTTCTCCCGGTTATCGCTAAGGATGTGGCCTCAGAAAGACCCCAGTCTGAAGAAGAAGCCATCCTTAAGGCCCAACAGTTCGACCTCATTTACGCCCAATCGGGTTACCTTTATACCATTATACCTGACGCCCCTCGCGGCGAGTCCTCCCAGCATGATGCGCCGGGGGCATCCCACGCTGCAGATGGTATCATTGGCCGTGTTTCTTCGCATCCCCAACCATTTTCTATAGCACGTCCTACCCCTGGCCCCGACCTGTCGCGGGCTACTTCACAGTCCGGAGCAACCAACTCGTATGCTCCCATGACACATCACCATTCCCATGGACCCTCATGTCCACCTCAGTGCTTCGGGTATGCGACTCCTGCTTATGCTCCTCCAGTCGCCCCTCAGCCTTACTACCATCAGCAGGCTGCATCAGCTCCTGCGCCTTAACAAGCCCCACCAGCTTATTATCCGCCACAGGCAGCCCCTGCGGCACATCCACAACCTGCTCCGCAGTCCTATCAGCAACCCCCTCAAGTTGCTGCACCTGCTCAACCTCAACCTGCATATCATCCTCCGCAGCCTGCTCCTGCACCTGCGCAACCTCAAAATCCACCTGCTGCCCAAGGGCAAGTTTACGCCCAACAGAACCCGCAGCAAAACCAGAACAACCAACGTAACCAGGGCCAACAGAACCGCGGCAAGGGCCGTAATCGGGGAAACAACCAACCTGCAGACCAAGCTGGTCAACCGGCTAATCCCCCTGACAACAACAAT
Organism: Larix kaempferi; assembly: GCA_027924585.1. Classification (NCBI taxonomy): domain Eukaryota; kingdom Viridiplantae; phylum Streptophyta; class Pinopsida; order Pinales; family Pinaceae; genus Larix; species Larix kaempferi. The sequence continues at coordinate 6,458,689 of BSBM01000792.1, forward strand.
GCGGCCCCCGCTAATCAAAACCCTGATCGCCCGCCCAAGCCGGCTAAAAACCCCAATTTGTGAACGAACCACCCTTGTTCTATTTGCGGGGTCTATGGACACTACACCCATGCTTGCCCACACTTGGAGCGAGCTCGGCAGCTCTGGGTTGACGAGGCCCATCGCCAAGGGCATGCGGCCCCCCAAGCGCCACCCAACCCCCCCCAACCTCAACAACCCCCTTTGGTGCTGCAAAACCCATTACCGACCCAAGGCGTAGTGAACACTCAGCCGTTGGCTCCCCATCAAGCCAATGCGGCCCAACAACAGCAAATCACCTACGCTGCTCCCGATCAACCCATGTTTGACTCGGGTACTCACCACTTACTGATGATGTCATCCGCTGACGTCAACCTCCAGACCCGTCGGAACCAATATGGCTCCACCTCTGAAGCCACTCCCACGGATAAACCTACTAACGCCCATCCCACCGATCAGACGTTACGTATACCGCCGCCGCCCATAGACGGCGCTGCGAAAGCACCTCGTTTCCCACTTCGCCGAATCAAAAATAACCCTAACGCGTGCGCTGCGTCAAACTACAACATCGTAGACGACCTAGCCCAATCTCCCGCAGCCATGTCTGCGTTAGAAGTCTTGAAGAACTGCCCTTCCCAGCGCAAGACTTTACTTTCCGCCATTGGGGGGATTGACCCAACTGATTCGCATTTGATGGCATTTGATTTAGACCAGTCTGAACCACGCCTACCTTCCAGCTTAGCCTTCCAAGTTACTGTCTCCGTTAGGAATCTTGTTATCCATCGGTGCATCATCGATGAGGGTGCCTCCACATGTGTTATGTCTACATTTGTATGGCAGAAGCTAGGATCCCCTCCTCTCCAGCAGTCCACCACTGCGTTACGTGCCTACGACGGTCGTTCGGCCCAGCCCCAGGGCCTTCTACCCAACGTTCCAGTCCAGTTAGGTGGAAAAACAGTCCTTATTGACATAGAGGTAATCAATGCCCAATTGGATTACAACCTTCTACTTGGCCGCAGCTACATGTATGCCATGCGGGCGGTTGCCTCTTCTGTCTTTCGCACCATGATGTTCCCCCATGAAGGACGCGTGGTTAAGATTGACCAGCTCACCTACTATGATCCCAGTGCTCCGGCGGCACCGGAAAATGTTCTCCCCATGGTTGAACAACCTGTTTCTCCTGCCACCACCTCGTTTGTTTCCTCTACGGGGCCTGGAGTCTACTCAGACGCACCGATGACCTCCACCTTTCAATCCATTCCTCCACCGTCATGTACGCCCGAAATGTCTGACTTATGTACCTTGTCCCACGACAACCTACCACCTAACACTCAACCACCCTTGTTGCCAAAACCACCACTGGTACCTAGCCACATTGGTGTTACACCGATCCATACGATCCCCTTCCTAGTTCCTCCATCGGGAGTAGTAAGCGCCCCGGTCATGGCTACCCTTAGCCTCCCTGGGTTAACCTTGGGATTACCTGTATGGTATCTTTCGCCTCCCGTTCGCCCGCCGACACCAGATGTCGTCCTCCAGCCGGTGCAACCCATGGCTACTACCACTCAGCCACCTCCCGGTGTCTCTACCCCTTCGTCCTCCACGACACCTCCTCCTACTCCCAAACCCACTGGGGGCAGAGGTCCACAACCTTACATTGCCATACCACCTCCAAAGACAGTCAAGAACCCTCCAGTGTTTCGTGCTCCACCCAAATGCTCGCTGTGTGACGAGTTGGGCCATGCGACCCACCAATGCCCACAGTTACCCGCATTGCAGAAGCACATGCAAATGCTCGATGATGACCCCAACATCCCAACAGTCGAACTAAACCCCACTCCTAAGCCTAAAGATAAGTCCCTACGTACCAACCACTCCTGCGCCATATGCGGTATTTACGGGAATTATTCACATCATTGTCCCGATCTCCCGGATTACAGAGCAGCTCTCTATGAGATGAACAATCTGGATCTTGAGACGGCACCACCTACCATTGAAGAGATCTACCCCCCCAACTCTTCAACTTCCGGAGAGGTCAATAGCATCTATATGATCTCTTCAACCACTACCCCCTCGTCAACCGATTTGACGACGCAGACTTTCCGTACTGACGAGGAGATTCTTGAGGCCCTAACTGCCCCGGATTATCCCTGGGATGACATGCACCACCGTTCCTATTTCATCCCAGAAGCGTCTTCCTCTAGCTCCGCTACCCAATACGCGGTTGAATCCAAAGACTTCCTCCCCACCAAGGTTGACTGGTTCAAGGACCCTATTCCTGCTCCGGATGCCTTCGAGGAAGGTAACATGGCCAACATCTCACCTGTCATCCAAGTTGATATCGCTGCCCCAGGACGTGCCCCTGAACTCATCACTTTAGGAGCATTTTGCAGTAAGCAAGAGATTGAGGAATACATACACCTTTTCAGAGAATTCCGTTATGTCTTTGCCTGGTCCTATACCGAAGTGCCCGCTCTTGACCCCGCCATCATAGAGCTCCACCTTGACACCTCTGAGTCAAGGGGCATAATAGATTCCCTCGACCCTGGGATAAGGGGCATGATCAATCATTTTGAACCTTCCCCATCACATCTATCTCAGCACGTCAATGAACCCATTGTTCAAACCCACACATATGTGATCCATAATCACAAACCCTATGCACATAGCATGGGGGCAGGTCATTAACCTTGCTCACTTTTTCACATGAGTGATCTCAACCATTTTTGAGGTCACATATCACTTGTATATTTGATTTGATTTGATACACATAGTTCTTTCCTTTGACCATTTCGGAGTCCTTATGACCTCCGTTTTTCGCACCATTTACACTGTCGGATTCATTTTTCCGTGCCCGTGATGATGCTTGAGATCATTTCTCGCTCTCACCAGGACCAATATCAACATTGTGTCCAGACACCACTAGTCGCCTCGGTTTGCGTGCCACATCGGCCGTTCTCCGTGTTTCACATGTTTTATATCATCGGATTCATTTTTCCGAGCTGGTGATGATGCTGGAGATGATTTCTCGCTCTCACCTCCAGATTTTTTGGGCATTTTTCAAAATGCCCCCGTCACCTCGGTTTGCGTGCCACATCGGCCGTTACCCGTTTTTGACATCCTTTATATCGCCGGATTCATTTTTTCGAGCTCGTGATGATGCTTGAGATCATTTCTCGCTCTCACTTGGTACAATTTCAACATTGTGTCCCAACACCTTGCTGCCTCGGTTTGCGTGCCACATTGGCCGCCATCGAATTGTTCCACATTTTTACATGAGCCATTCACTTCTGTCATACTGCAAATGTTTCGTTATTTTGCCACCATTTCATCTACCCCGCAAGGAGGTCCATCAGTGTTCCCACCTACCCTCGTTCTTGGTCACCATAACATCTGCCTTGATCGAACACTTCCTCCTTGCCTGGCCATTCCTTTTGTTCGGTATAATTTTATCCCTTTTTCGGGCCGGACAACTCCTTTACGAAAAAGGCACTTAGGGAGTTTCCGTTAAGCTCTTTTCTGACTCCTAAAAGAATGAAAAGATCGCCGAGCAATCTTGCTTCCTTTCATGCTCGTTAAAGTACCTGAAAGGGCGTCTATCTGGTATAAGTTTAACCCTTTTCCGGACCTGGTAGACTAATTACGAAAAAGGAATACTCTAGTCACACCGGCTAGAAGAGTTCTTCATTGCATCCTTTTATGCTTCTTTGGGCCTTGGAGACTAAATCTACGAAAAAGCAACCCCCTGGAGTCTTCTTATTTGCTTTCAGACTCTCTAAAATTGAAAGCAACCACGAGCATGCGCTGTCCTGGGCTCGTTAAATCCACACGACAGTACCATTCCATTACTTCAGAGTCTTCTTATCGCTTTCAGACTCCTTAAAATTGAAAGCAACCACGAGCATGAACTGTCCTGGGCTCGTAAAATCCACACGACAGTATCATTTTATACACACACTTCTTCTAGTTCCTTAACCCATGAAGAAGTATCCTCCCGTGCCTCATGGCACCGTGATCGATCATCTCGGCAGCACCCCCAATCAGGTCGCCTTTGTTCAGAGTATTCTGCAGTCTCCTGCCATTTTATACCAGCTTGAGTCTCCCTCAGCCTAGTCACCTCCCCAGAGCCAATACAGCTATGATCCCTTTCCCCTCAGTCAGTTTCATATGCTTCCAGATCATTCCCATTATCATACTCTGAACAAAGGAAGTTTGAGTCCACCCACTCTACTTGCCCAGTTATCCCTCCACAGTTTGTCAGTCCTACCATCAGTACTATCACATTTCGGTTGTTTACCTCGCGCTCCTGTCAAGGAAACATCATTGCCTTGATAGTTGCAGGTCTCCCTCTGTCGACGACAGCTCCTCTATTCCAGAGGATAGGCCCAGAGGTCCCTACGCCTTGGACTTATCACCATCTGTGGTAAGTGCCTACGGATCATTCTGAGAGGAGTCATCATTGCCTCTCCGAGTGGTTGTTCCTCACATGCTCGACCTCAGCACCTTGATCGCATCGTTGAGGATCGCGTAGGATTATATCCCATCAGTTTTTAGTCGAAGACCCCGGATTTCCCCCGACTCTAGCACATTGGTGAGTCACTTCGGAACGCCCACTTATATGTTCCCGTGGATGTCCGGGCTGCGTTGGCGTTTGTATTCGGAAGCCATCCAGTTCCATGCTTCCTCGAGTACCCAGTTCAGTTCCAGTTCCAGATCAGTGTACCATTGAGGTCAGAGCTACCTGTCACTATGATCCAGCAGCTCATCAGTTCCTCTGGTACCCCAGTCAACAGCACTGTTGATATTCCAGTACACCAGTTCTTCAGCTTACACATGGTCCGCCTAGCAGTATGTCCCAGATTTTGTGTCCCCTCTGGACACTTATGATGTACACAGTGGCTATGTATCTTTCAGGTCCCCCTTTTTTCGGGCCTCACAGTTATGTTTATGTATCTTGATACGAGCATGGGTATGCCCGCCTCGTCCATATATTGAGATTATTCCTCAGTCAATATTTGAGGTCATATATATTTCAGGTCCCCATTTTTGGACCCCATTGTTATTGTTATATTCTGATACGAGCATGGGTATGCCCGCCTCGTCCATATGATCAGATGATTCCTCATCCATTATTGAGGTTATGTACTTTTAGTTCTTGCAGTTGTTCAGGATCGTTGTTCCGGGCTTCGGTTTGTTTCTTCTCTTCTCTCCACTACCCAGGAAAACCATTCATGACTTATGATGTCCATCGGCCATACGATGAGCTCCTGCCCTCGCACATCAGGGGGCAATCTGTTAACACCCAAAAAGTGCTCACTAGCTCATTTACCACATTATATGGCTCATTTGTCCATTTTCCTACCATTTTCCCCTTAAAATCCCAAAAAATCCCAAAAAATCCCTCTAAAATGCCTCCAAAAGGCCATAAAACTCTCAAAATAGCCTAAAAAAGGCTAAAAAAACCCCCTTTTCCTCCAAAAATAGCAAAAATCCCCTAAAAAGGGAATAAAAAATATAAAATAATGAGGGAAAGGAGGAAAAAACCCCATACAGCTGCCTAAAACCATGTGTTTCCCAAAACCATGGGCCAGCACTCCACCACCAAAAAACTATAAATAGGTGATGGAGATCCCTTATTCCATATCCACAATCACAAGCACCCTTACTCTGCCAAAATCTCTCTCGAAACCCTAGTTCACCTTTGAACTATTTTCACCTTGAGAGCCACCTTTGGCCCATCCCCAACATTGGAGAAGGAGAAGGAGCATCTTGAAGCTTGGAGCATCCTCTTGGACACTGCAAAGGGCTTCATCAAACCTTGACACTCAAGGTAACATTAATAGAAAAAGTCATTCTTTTCATTTGATGTTTATGTTTCATGCAATAGTTTAGAAGTAATTTAATTGTTGTTTTAGCTTAATTAGTTTAATATACTGAACTGCTACTAAGGAGTCCTTTCTCCTTAGTAGGTGCTCATTGGCACAAGCTAGGGGTAAAACCCTAGCTACAATCACTGATGGAGAAGTGTTGATTTGATTGATAACAATCACCCTTTACAAATTTATTATCCATGTATGCTCGGGAAAGAAGGAAAACTACTTGGGAAGACCCCCCCCCCCCTCAAAATCAACATGGAATACACCATAATAAGCTCTCCATGGAATATTAATTGATTCTAATGAGTTCTACTATGGAAAGTAGGCACATTCGGAAGTGCTTCACACTTGGGTAGAACCCAATGACAAGCCAAAGTACTGAAGGAAATTTCCCCAAGATTTATGTGGTAAATCCACTACTTTTGGTGCACTACTGCAAGCAGCTATGCTGCCTAGACTCACTAACCTCTAATACCATGTAATAAGTTTATGTCCTTGATTCCATTCAAGAATATCACAAGCTAAGGATCTAAGCACAATACAATCTTCACTAAGAATTACAACAGATATTTGCAGAAAATTGAGAAGAAGAATGGGAAAAAACACATAAAAGAAAAAACTCAATTTGATAAACTCTCATCATCTTGTTATTGAACAATATGTGTACAATAAATAATACATCTCATCGAGAGAATTTGAATTCCTTGGAGGCAATTCGAAATGATCACATGTGGCGGGATTAGAATAGCAAAAATCTCCTCATGTAGGCAACATCACACTCCAAATCATAGCAAGAGGTCATGAATTGGCTAACTAAGCTTTGGTAGGCCATGAGTGGCCAAAATGTAGCAAGATGGAGGAGTTTCAAGAGAAAAAGAAAGAAGGGGTTGAGGAAAAAGAATGCAGACTTGCCAAAAGCATCCTAATGCATTTGCTTTATCCTCATCCATCTGAAAAGTAGGAAAAAACAAGTTTAAATTCAATAAAGTAGGAATAAAGCAAGAAGGGTTCTTTATCTCATTAAAGCTAAGTAAAAGAAGGAACTAAAGCACAAGAGGGTTCTATTGTGGATAAACATCAAAATATGTGGGTCGAGTATGCACTAGGTGCACAAATAATGCACTATGGCCAACTAACTTAATCTAAACACCTAGGATGTATGAACACTTTACACTAAGGTCTATATGTGGGTTAATTATTCCAACATGACCATCATATTCCATAATGAATTGGATGAGTTAATAAGGATCTAGAGTTGTGAGTAACAAAACCATGTAAAATCATATTCTACCATTGTTTATTTCATTGAGGCAATGGAAGTAGATGTGACACCGTTGGATGCATGTGTAGTGTTTGGAAACCCATAAATGTAAATGAGGTATGTTATCTTCACCATAAGACACAACCAATAAAAATTGATTAGGGACAATAAGTCCTTCATAATTAATGTGTACAAAAGTTCTAGATCCTTCTAAATCAATCAAATGTCCAACTCCAAATTTCACAAAAGTAGATCAATAAAATATCTAACTCCTAATTTCACAAAAGTAGGTAAGCTTGATTGTTATCATTTAAATTATTTCATGGAGTAGTCCTGGAACACCCCATATATGACAAGGATCTCTATGCGTTAATGATAGTTGTTAGAAAATGGAAGCACTCTTTGATGGGAAAGGATATCATCATCGACAGCAATCGACCTTTACAACATTTACAATCCTAGAGTAAGATTCTACAAGAAAGACATTGCAAATGGATGGGATTTATGTAGTTGCATCATCTCTTCATTGAATATAATAAGGAAAACACTAACAATATAGAAGTCATGTTGTCAACCAAAAATGATTAATATTACAAGTTTGGTTCCTATTATGTACATGGATCTTTTCATTCATAATGCATACAAATAGGGATACATAGGTGATGGGGACTTCTAGAAGATATTTTGTACTCCATGAAGAGGAATTTGATATCAAGGTTGATTTCCATATCCAAGATGGGTTGTCCTATAATTTAGATAAGTTGTGAGTGCCCAAATGAGAGAGAACAAATCATAATAGAATCTCATACCTCCAAATTTCAAGTTTAGTTTCATGTTGGATAAACAATAAAAAAATTTCAGCAACTTGTATGTGTCTTGGTCGAGAGTTTAGGAATGGGTAGGTAGGTTCATTCAAGGATGCATGTTTTATTTTACCAATAAACCTAGTAGTTAAAAGAAAATTTTGTGAAACCCCATAATGGTACCTTCTAGGCCATGGAAAAGTGGATCATAACGAAGACTAAGACCAACCTATGAAGTGAATTTGGTCATAACCAAGACCAACCGAGATCCGCGATTAACTTATAACCATTAACAATAAAATGATAAGATTGGACATCTTAGATACTAAGAAAACTTTTAGGGTCCATGGGCCATGCACCTAGACTCAAAATTTTAAAAAATTATTGTACATGGAAATATTCCTTGGAACATAAGTGTAATGTTTTTCAATTAACAAATGGGTCTCAAGGTCTCAGACATTATATAAGGAGGAACACCTATGTTGTATTTCCTAATATATGTTTCTAGGGATCATCGCCCATGCATGTGTCCCAAACCACCACACATGCATTATAGAGGGAATATGTTTCCTATGCATGCAATATGCATACCATTATGTGGTTTTATGCACCAGAGATAAGGCCTTAGACTTGGTCCAACGATGAAAAAAATGTCTTAAGTCCTAAATACACTTGAAAAAAACATATGTATAAGGTACAAAACCACCATACAAATCCATATAAAGGGAATCTTTGGATGATGAGTGTAATATTGGTGTCATTATGAGCTTTTTCACACCAAGAATGGGTGTTAGGGCCATCCATGTTCGCCACTGACTTTAACTCAAATTTTGTGACTTTGTACCCTTTGTTTTATTCCAGAATATGTTGAATATGGATATACCATTTTTTTGTTCTCTCATATGTAACCTCATCATTGGTTAAGCCATGCTCATTCCATGTTCAAACGATGTTTCTTACATGTTCCTTCATCTACGTTACATCCACATCATTTCCTCAATCATTTCACATGTAGCCCATGTTTATAATATGTTCAAGCCATGTTCAAATGATAATGAAGTCCCTTAAGAGACACTCATGCTACATTGAGTCGATGTACAAGCGATGGGGGTTGAGCATCGATAGCATAACTCAAACGTCAAACCTGTATACATTAACCAAAATTCATTCCATATAACTTGGATGTTACTTCCACATTTGTTTTGGTTCAAGTCACATTCATGGCATGGATTAAAGGACATTCACGTTACATTGAGTCTGCATACAAGTGATGTGGGTTGAGTGTTGATAACATTACTCAAATTTCAAACATGTATATGTTAACTGATGTTCATTCCACATATCTTGGATGTCACTTCCACATTTTTTGTTTGAGTCATGTTCATGGTGTGTCTTAAGGGACGTTGGTTCTTTTTTTTTTCCACTTTTTGGATGTGGCTTAAGGGATTTTCAATCCATGTTAGGAACATCTCTTAGGTGATGTTCATTCCATGTTTCTCCCACATTTAGGGCATGGTGGCTTAAGGGACATTCAATACACATTAAGAACATATCTTAAGAGATGTTTATTCCTTGTTTGTTCCATGTTTATGACACGACTTAAGGGACGTTCAATCCATGTATGTTCCACACTTATGACATGGATTAAGGGATGTTTAAGACACACCTATTCTATTTCCATTTTACATTTCTAACATCGCTTAAGTGACATTAATTCCACGTTTCTTAGTTAAAAAATGAATAAAAAATCATGTTAATAAAGACATTGATTCAATGCCTCCAATGTCACTTAATATGACAATATAATGATGTTAAAGGCTACGTTGGTTTGAGAAAAACAAACGTCAAACAAGCGGCAAAGAAAACATGCCATCTAGTAGTGTTTGAACCACTATACAAAATTCAGAGTTTTATTAATTAACAAGAATAACTAGTTCTATCAAATGACCAAAAAAATCCAGTTGAGGGGAAAAGGTCATGTGTAAAAAATTGCGTAGCCACATGTTGATGGGTAACTGATAGGAGAAATGTATAGTAGGAAACATGGCAGATGTACACTTTATGTTTTCCACCTATTAAAAAAATAGAATTTTAGGTAATTATAAAAATTTGAAAATTTTGGAAAATTTTATGTGGGTCCCACAAATTCCATGTAGGCGGGAGGTATGATGTGGATCAACCACACAAAGTGAATGTACAGGTGATAGTGCTAGATAGGGGTCAAATGGATGGGTGGAATCTGTAGAAGCAAGGGGGAAAATTAATTTGATACCATGAATGAACTAGATCATTGTGGGATCTGAGATTGGTGGATTTTGATTGTTTGCATGATTTTGTTTGTGGGGATTAAAGTTGGGGATCAAAATCTTGGAGAATCTGTGTGACTAGGCTATGGGGCCAAATGGGAATATGGCATGGCAAAGAAAATGGATGACACAGATACACATGGTGATGACTAGGAATTTACTTCCACGTAGGCAATTATGTGTCTTGCCACATTAGCATTTTTCCATGTCAGTAGTATGGAAGGTATAAACAAAATTATGGAACCAAAAACTTGTTTTGGCCATAACAGGAGTAGAATAACTCAGAATTGAATGAATTTTTTAGCATTTTTCATGATGAGGAGGAATACAAGATTGACATAGAGGGGCGTGGGCCTATTCTGTTCTAGTTTCTAGAAATCATGAAATAGTGTATTTTGAATACCAACACCCAACTACTTGACAAGGGCCCTGTTGGGGTTGATTTTTTGTTGTTGTAGTCATCGACTAGGAATAGCGATAAAGAAGGCATAGTTTTTCCAAATTCCAAAGGTTCTAGAGTAGAGGTGTAGAAGAAGGCCAAACTCTACTATTTGGGTGCCTTCTTTTGCAATTTTAGAAAACTTTGAGGAGGTAAACGTGACACAAGATGTCGAAACTAGGAAAATTTATGAAGTCAACATTTTTCCTACTCATCAATTTGAACAAATTTGGTAAAAAGAAGTTTCTCTAGTTTTTCTTAGTTTGCAAGATAGAATTTTTTGCTAAAAATTTGAAGTCTGGAGGATGTGCTGAAGTTAAAAATTGACAATTCCAAAATTTTATAGAAAATGAATGGAGAACCAGACTAAGGATCTAGAGGTGTTTGAGTAATTAATATAATATGTTCTATCAAATCCCAATATAAAATTTATTCCATTTCTTTCCAAATTTAAGTGTAGTTACAAGAACAATGTGAAATTGGGTAGTTATAAACTTTGGAGAGATGTAACTTTAATCTATGGGATAAAACATGAGAATGGGTATAGTCATTGGAAAGAGAATTAGAACAACTACTATATCGTAAACAAGTCTTTTAGATCAATTCATAAATTCTAAGGAAAGTGGGCCTGTAGCTCTAATTTGACAAAATTGTAAAATTGGTAGTTTCCAGAAATCTTAAATATATATGAATTTTTTAATTGAATTTTGGAAATAAAGTTTATCTAATAGATTTGATGTTATGAACACATTGCAAATACATGTTTTCATTATAAGTAACCATAGATTGAAGTTCAAAGTAGTATTGAAGAAGCAAAGTAGGAGGTGAAATTCCACATAATCATGAAGAAGATGCCAAAGGTCTAAATATCAGTGTGGGTAATGAATAAAAATAAAATGAATGGTCATAGAAGAACTGTTGAACCAATAGAGTTGTTGGAAGCAATAGCAATATTGAGCATGGGGGTGCAAATTTGTACAGATGACAATGAAAGAATGTCAAAATATCTAAAGCAACAAAACCAATTAGACAATTAGATAAGGCAAAGCTTGAATTTACTATAGAGGAAAATGTAGATTGGGCCAACCTCATTTAATGACAAATAAAATAGGGAATGCTCAAATAAGATATCACATGAAATATATGGTCATTCCAAGAGTTCTACTATGACTCATAGACATCACTATTCTCCACTTCAAGAAACTAGGAAATCATCCTCACCTGAATAATCCAAGAGTAGCCGAGAAACGTCCTCAGTCAGACATCGTAAAGGAAGACATGTGGAACATGAACTACAAGGAGATCCAAGAAATATTAAGCCACCAAATTTTGATGGTGAGAATAATAAAGGGGAAGATGTTGAAGCCTAATTATTATGAATAAGGAAGCATCTCTAGTTACATAACTACTCCTCTAATATGGAAACTACAGTTGTAATTTACAACTACATATCAAGGCTTGCATTTGGTGGGATCAACTGGTTCAAGTGAAGCATATAATCAATGAAAAAAGGATCTCACGGAAGCAGTTCAAAAGGTACTTTGAGCACAAGTACATATATGATAATTACTGTGAGAAAAAGATGGAGGAGTTCTTTGAACTCAAGTTGGGAAATATGACTATGGAAAAGTATGGAATATCATTTTTATAAGAGAAGGTAAAGACACATAGGTTATTGAGTGGGTTTCATTCACTCTATAGAGACATAATTTAGTTTGGTGAAATTAAGACTCTTGATGATAAAATATGAAAATACAAATGGATGTATGATAAGAACAAAGGAAAATCAAACTTTTAGAAGTCTTAGAGAGATAAGAAGAAAGATAAGTAGGATCAGAGGAATAAATAATTTAAACTTCAATTTTCTAGAAACCAACCAAATTCATATAAGAAAAAGAATCCAACTTATAATGGAACCAATATATCAGTATCTACGAAGAGGCACAAGGAAACAAATCAAATAATGAGGTTGTGAAGGATACCATTTTCTTAAAAAATGTCCTTAAAGGGGAGACAAAATGATGAGTATGCACAACCTACATGAATCAAGTACTGTAGAAGATGTGGCCAAAAGCATCTGTAGAATTTATGCATCCTTGAATAATAGATATGTAGAGAATCAATCCAACGTGATTGAGGTTGAAGGTAAGGTTTCCAGTTAACCTATTTCCATTTTAATTGATTCAAGAACAATTCATTGTTATATTGCTCCTAATTTGGTTGAAATATTTCAGTTAAGGAGAAGTAATGATGAAAACTCTTGGATGGTTCAATTGGTTATTGGAAGAAAAAGAAAAATCAATTAGTTACTAAAGGGTTGTCAAATATATATGAATGAACTTGATACTTTTGAATATTTAAAAATAATACCCTTGGGTTCATATGATGTTCTTGTTGAACTTTGGTGTTGTCATTGATGTCAAAGAGGTTATTGGACTTGGTGTCTAAGTTCCAGTTTGAAGAAGTATATAAAAATATGTGTGTTAGTCCTTAATCCCACCTAGTCATTGTATTCCAGTGTGCAAACACTACTAAGCAAATGAACTACTGTGTGCAAGATCCACAAAGTCATGGTACCTCATTCATGCAAGATGAGAAAAGTGGTAGATGCTTGGGTAAGATTGACCGTAAAGAAAGTAAGAAGGGGTATTACCATTTAAAGAAGCCCCAACTTGTGGACACATTGTTTGAACAAGCTGAGTATAAATAAGAGTGAGGTTGATGAATGAGAAGTAAGATTGGAAGAAGAAATGGAGTAATGTTATGAATCCGCAAGCTTCGGGTTAGATGAAATGCTTAGGGGAATAAAAGGAAATATGAGCGCGATATTACAAGAAATACATAAGAACAAGGAGGAGTGACACAGACAAAAGGAGCATTTGTGAGAAAGGTGCAAGAAGCATGTGGATGTATCTATGTGCAGAATCTGTATAGTAAAATGGAAATGTAGCATGATATAATGTAAGAAAAGTACTGACCATAATTGAATTAGAATAAGTCATAATTGAGTGGAGAAGGAAATAAAGAAGAGCGTAGAAAATAGTGCGCGCAGATCTGAAGTTAAGAAGTACAACAACATATATATCTTAGGGTGGTTTGACAGGGCAAGGAAAGGAGATTGTAGTCTCCACTCAGGTTGGTTCCTGAACACTGCGAGTTGGTTCTTGCATAGAGGATTGGTGTCCTGACCGGTTGGATCCTGATTCAAGAAGTTGGTTATTTTACGGAGGATTCGTGTCCTCATAGGTTGAATCCTATAGTTTCTAAGTTGGTGCTTGTTAGTGGGATTGGTGTCCCAATTAGATGGGTGTCTCCCATCTTTCTGTGTAATTACATACATACATACATACATACATACATACATACAAACATACATACATACATACATACATACATACATACATATACTATAATGTACCAATTATATTTGATGATACACTAACTAACTCTCCTACAAGACTTAAGGAAAACCAATGAACTCTGGTGACTTTTCTAACTGTAGGAAGGAAAAATCAATGGACTCTGGAAGGGATGATGATCATGCCAGATGATAGAAAATTTGGACAATGTACTGGTACCATTAATGTCTTGAACATCATCCAGGATGAATTCTGCTCCAAGGCTCATGGGAACCCCAACATATGCAAACTAGAGCTTCAACTAAGCATCTCCTGATAACCAATGGTGAGGTATTTTGAATTCGGAAGGATAAATAAAATCAAATAAAATTCAATTATCATCCTAGGTTTGATACAAAAATTTTGGGAATGTTCTTAGGAGGTATCACAAACATACAATAAAAATTGCCTTCCTGGATTGCATAACTAGGACAAATTCAGGAATTCCCAAACAGTCAAAGGGGCTCACTAATTTCTGATTTTAAGATTGGATTAAGTCATTTGGAATATAAATTAACATTAGAAATAGAAAGAACTTCATTTGGGCCAATAATATTTCATTTATAAAACAAGTTTTGGAAACTAGCTTATTTTCATAGAAATCTAGACTAGGTGCAAGAAGAGGTATTGGAATTGGACTTTTATTTAGTAAAAATTCAGAATTGAATGAGAGGTCCATTATTACAGTCATATAAGCCATCGGTATCTGATTCACTCATTAGATAGTTCACAGGAAAGAGATACATCAAGAACAATTTATTCCATCAAGAAAGACTAGGAGAATACTCATACAACTGCATGGAGAGTTGCCAAATCTCTGTCATAAGATCGTAATACATTGTTTCAAACTTCAAGACCTGAATAAAATCATTGAAAATGGCTGAATTCCATCATCTTTTCACAAGAAGCAGGGGCACATCTCCCAACTTAGACTAGGGGCACATCTCCCAATTCATTGAGGCACAATTACACTCAATCCAATTCTCCATCTGTCAAAAGACGTGAAATGGAGTTTTAATTCTTCTTTTATAGATTTAGGTCAATTTTTGAGCAAGTAATATAGGATAAGGCACCCTCATGGAGTGGATAAGGTTTCTTTTATTTTTGCTTTAGCTTTTTCCTTGCTTTTTGCTTTAGATTTTTCCTTTCTTTCTGCTTTGCTTTTCTTCCTGCTTTTGATTTTTCTTTATCCTCATTTTGATTTTCTATATTGATTTTTCCTGCTTTTCTACCTTCTCCCTCTTTTTGTGCTTTGTCATATTTTTTCTTGCTTTTCTACCTTACCCTACTTTTCTGCTTTGTCCTGCGTTTTCTTGCTTTTCTTCCTTATCCTTCTTTTTTGCCTTTATCCTGCTTTCTTCTTTTACACTACTTTATGCTTTAAGCTTCATTTCCTTAGTTTTGATGCTCTTCTACTTTTTGCTATCTTTTCTTCCCTTTTCATGATTTTCTAGATTTGGAAACTTTCACTTTTCTTCTCTTGCAAGTCACCTCTTGGTCAACCTTACCCTCTAAGTTGCACTTGTGGAGAATTATCCACTTTATTTCAAAATAAAAATAACTATTTAATGAAAAATACTTTTCATCAAGTGCATATCAAACTTTAAGAAAATAAATTCAACACCTCCTAATTAATTAATGTCTGAATTTTCAAAATTAACCCCAAGTAAATGAAATTTTTTCCTCAACCCAAGGGATTGATTTGGTTAGGAACTCAATCCAATGATCATCGATGAAGGGACATGATAGTCCTCCCCTCACAATATTGCTTGTACTCAAGCAATGAAAAAACATTGGGTTGAAGAACTTGTATACTGCCACAAAACTGTTGTTGCCAATCAAGATGGCCAACAAAGAAAGTGTACTCCATCACATGGTGTTGGAAAATTCTACACTCCTCCATGTGATTCAATTCATCTTCTTTGGATTTCCTCGACGGAAACCTCTTACTCACCCTTATGTGAATCTCCAAACAATCATGGTGACTAACTAAGAGTGGAACATGAACAACTCCCAAAATATCCTCTTTAAGATTGACTTGGGAACTAAGTAGATATGGTCTTTAAAGTAGATGAATTTCATATGTGTATATTCATGAATCAACCCATCCATTGAATCACATGCAAACCATTGTTGTTGCTACTCATTGAGTTCAATCTCACCCTCAAATATGCACTCAACCAATGCACACATATGGGCTAGCATATCCTTCTTATGGTGTGGATACTGCTTGTTTTGGAGCTGCAATATCTTGTGCACATATTTGGGGATGAAAAAAATAAGGGTGGAGTGAATCCTCTCCATGTATACATCAGCTTCACCTTTCTCAAGCATGATATTAAGATATATTTTCTTTATTCCTCCAACTTCACACTCAAACAATGTAAATTATTTCCAAGCATGCAATGCAACTCCAAAACTAGGAGAAGATTTCTCCAACGAAATATAGTGAGCCCACATGTCATCTAAAAGAACAAACACATGCTTACCAGTTTTCTTGTGGCATGCTTCAAGTTTCCCAAATAAACTAGTGCTCATGCTTAGAAGTCTTGAATAGCCAGATTGGAATTCTTCATTTTTCTGAAATTGGTGATAACATAGGTGGAGATCAAACTTGAGAAAATACTTGTACTTATTCCATCGATTCCTCTTCCTTTCCAAAAGTACCTTGAATGCAATTGTATTCACATAAATCTTGGTGAATCTTGGTGCAAAATATTCCTTTATGTGCTTTCTAACCTCCCTTTTGAACCTCTTGATATGCTTGTATGTGTGGGTGAAATTTTGTTGGACATTTACACCCCATTTAAGGAAGTTTTTATCTAGGAACAAATCATGGGAATCCCCCATAAAATATTCCATAAAAAATTATTTTGGCACCCAAAATATGCCTTCCCCCATGATGTCAAAATTTTCTTCTTGAACCCAACCAGTCAACAGCTCATCTGCAAATCTGCCTTTGTGATACTTTGCTACTAAATGACTTTCCAAAACAAGTAATTCTTCCCATGAACAAAGAGGAACATATACTTCTATATTCTGAAATTCATGATCAGATTTATAAACTTGGACTTCACTTACCAATCTTGGTTGCCAATCCTTAAGCTTCATTGGTATCATGAAATGCATCCAAAATTTGTGATCAGATTTTACCACCCATTTGTTCTCCTTTAAAACTGATTTGAACCATTGCATAACATGCATGATGGATTTGATGATGTCATGCTTCTAATATGGCTGAAACCTTCTTCTTTCAAAAGCATTGGAGTGCTCAATCTCCATCAAATTTGCTTCCATGCATTTTTTTGTGACACTACATTGTAGGATAAATGGGTTAGTGGAAATTGGTAGTGCGGGTAAGAGGAAACCATAGCTTACTCCCATCATCTCTTGAATAATCATTTCGGCCTCTCCTAACTAGCAAGAGACTTATTCCTTAATTTTTTCTTGTGAGAAACTAAAGAATCCTCCGGTGTTTCTTCTTGAACTTGGTCGACCATGCGTATCCCAAATCATCTCATCATGTAAGTTTGTACTAACTTGCACATCCATATGATTAAGAATCATGATCTTAATATTTAATAGGCCCATAAGAAGTGCTAGAGGACTTGGTTTGATGTGATCCAAGTCAAAGGAACTCTTGATGTACCTTTCCCTAACCTACTCGAACCTTTTCAAATGCTTGTAATGAAAGATATTGATGGATTGTACATCCATCCTCAATTCACCCTTATGCTTCTTCCCCTTGTCAAGTGGTCTACCTGGTGGAAGACCTCCCAATTCCTTCTCATGCATTCATATAAAACCTACAATGTCTCCAAAATTATAAGACATGTCCATTAATGTGCCTTGAATGGTGGTGAGACCCTTAGTAGCCCTCACAATGTCTCCATGCTCCACTATGAATATCATGCCATGAGAGAACTTCTCATCTGCTATGTAATATTTTCTCCAAGGTATGGATGGAAATGTATGGAAAGCATAATATTGCAGCCATATAATCCTTGGATGCTTCTCATTGAACATAACAAACTCAAATGCAACAATAGATCCATCACTAATGCAAACATAATTCTTACCAATGTGAGCTAGTCTTGCGCAATCTTGGGTCTCTATCTTGGTGATGTAGATATCCATCCAATTCAATGATTAATAAGGTATTTTGCTTGCTGATCCAAATGGGATGTAATCAACCACATTAATTAGGGCTAAGTCTTCCTTGCATAAAAGAGGTTCATAATCTCTCTGGAGTGAAACAGGTGCCTGGAAATCATCCTGCAAGTCAATGCTTTCTTCAAGCACTTGTAAATTTGAAGACTCCTCATGTTTACCTCGGACATGATGTTGCTCCAAAATGTCATGTGAAACTATTAGCCACACACATATGATCACATATGTACTCATGCAACTCTTGAATTCATGTAAGCTCTCTTCTAAATATTCAACCTTCTAAAAAATTTGGATCTCAATGCTAGAGGAATATTTTCTGCCAACATTCTCATCAGGAGTGGCTTCCATACCAAGATGAAACAAAGGAATTTGGTGGATGAAACAAAGGAATTTGGTGAATGAAAAAATAAGAATGGTTGTAATACCTCTGTGACACCTCTATCTCTTAAGGATATGGAGTGGTGATGGCAACCTCCTACACCAAATATCCAGGTTCTCTCTCAACTAGAGTGTGGTTGTCTTTTTCTCCATAATAATGTTCTGAGAATGCTTGCCGGGTTGATCTTTTCTCTTTCTCCAAATATGATCCACAAGTGGTTTTTCCTCTACAAATCCCATCTTCCGTATCCCTTGTAGGGATCTCAAACTCGCAACCAAAGAAGCTTGGATGCCCATGATTTGATTCAATCTCAACACTGTGAAAAACCTCTTGCATGGTGGCTTGGCCTACCCTATTAGGGTGTTACTCAATCTCTTTTGTGATTAACTCAGTGGGATATTCTTCAGATTGATGCAAGAAGGAATTGATGCTACCAAAATCAGATTTACGTTTCTTCCTTAACTTGAAGTCTTATTTTTCTTGCTCAATGCATTCATTAGAGGAAGCACATGGCTCTTCTCTTGGAATATTGGTGCTCCTATCCTTTGATGGCTGATTGTTAATATGATTTTTATCCTTCAATATAGATGATTCATATTTATCCTTGGTAACCTTAGAATCAATATTTTTGGAGACTTTGTTTGAAGCGAATCCGAAAAGTCTCTTCATGCTAGAAACAATGGCATCCAATGAGGATTTACTTTCAATTCCTGTTTCTTCTTTTTTGCTTGGGGTAGTAGCAAAAATTGGATCCTCCATGGATGGTTTGATTCTCTCAAAAGAATCCACATCTACATCCTTGGGCTCAAATCCAAATCTGCAATAAAAATAATATTTGAAGGAAATGGCTTTACAAATCTCTTCTCCCAAGGCTAGATACCCCGAGTAGTCATGGGGCAAGTTTTCACATGCATATATCATTTTTTCTAAAGCGTTTTTAGGATTATATATCGTTGGTTCAGACCATTTATATTCACTACACATATGATCACAAATGTAACCATCATCATCTCTTGGTAGGCCTCCATCAATGTAAATGATTTCTTCTTCCTCGTATAACTCAAAGCCTTCATCTTCCATGACTGTATCTGGTTTCAGAACTACAACTTGAAGATAGTTTTGATAACACTATAATGTACCAAGGATAAGACAAGGAAAGTGCTCGGATAACACTATAATGTACCAATCAGATCTGATGATACACTAACTAACTCTCCTACAAGACTTAAGGAAAAATAATGAACTCTGGTGACTTTTCTGACTATAGGAAGGCAAACTCAGAGGAATCTAGAAGGGATGAGGATCATGCCATATGATACACACTTTGAAAAATGTACTAGGACCATTAAGTTTTTGAACATCATCAGGTTGAAGTCTACCTTAAGGCTCCTAGGCACCCCAGCATATGCAAATTAGAACTTCAACTAAGCTTTCCTGATAACCAATCGTGAGGTATTTTGAATTATAAAGGCTCAATAAAATTAAATAATAGTAAATTATAATCCTAGTTTCACTCCAAAATGTTTGGGAAGGTTATGAGGAGGTCTCATAAACATACAAGAAAAATTGCCTTCTAGGATCGCACAACTAGGCCAAATTCAGGAATTCCCAAATAGTCAAAGAGGCTCACGAATTTATTATTTTAAGATTGGAGTGAGTCATTTGGAATATTAATTAAAATCATAAATATAAATCACTTCATTTGGGTTGATAATCATTCATTTATAAAACAAGTTATGGAAACTAGCTTATTTTCATAGAAATCTAGACTAGGTGCTAGGAGAGGTATTGGAATCATATTTTTATTCAGTAAAACTTCAGAATTGACATCATAGGTCCATTATTACATTCATATAAGCCACGAGTATCTGATTCACTCATCATATAGTTCTAAGGAAAGAGATACATCAATAACAAGTTATTTTATCAAGAAAGACTAGGAAAATACTCATATATCTGCATGGAGAGTTGTCAAATGTCTGTCATAAGCTTGTAATCCACTAGTTCAGACTTCAGGACTTGCAATAAACTCATTGAAAATGAATGAATTCCATCATACTCTCACAGGAAGCATGGGAACATCTTCCATCTTAGACTAGGGGCACATCTCCCAAGTCGCTAAGGCACAATTGCACTCAATCCAATTCTCCAACTGCAAAAGATGTGAAATGCAGTTGTAATTCTTCTTTTATAGATTGAGGTGAATTGTTGAGCAAGTATGATAGGATAAGGTGCCCTCATGTAGAGGATAAGGTTTCTTTGCTTCCTACTTTAGATTTTTCCTTGCTTTCTTCTTTACTTTTTGCCTTGTTTTCTGCTTTGCTTTTCTTTCTGCTTTTGTGTTATGTTTCTTTTGTTTTCCTATCCTTCTTTTTCCTACTTTTCGAACTTATCCTACTTTTATGCTTTGTCCTTCTTTTCTTCCTTATCCTGCTTTTCTACTTTGTCCTGCTTTTTCTTGCTTCTCTACTTTATCTTGCTTTTCTGCCTTTGTCCTACTTTTCTACCTTATCCTGTTTTTCTGCCTTTATCCTGCTTTTTTCTTTTATGCCGTTTTTCTTCCTTTTTCCTGATTTTCTAGCTTTGGAAACTTTCACTTTTTTTCTCTTGCAAGTCACCTCTTGGTCAACCTTATCCTCTAAGGTGCACTTGTGGAGCATTATCCACTTTATTTCAAAATAAATATAAAAATTTAATGAAAATTACTTTTCATCAAGTGCATATCAAACTTTAATAAAATAAATTCAACACCTCCTAATTAATTAATGCCTTAACTTTCAAAATTAACCCCAAGTAAATGCAAATTTCTCCTCAAACCAAGGGATTGATTGGGTTAGGAACTCAATCCAATGATCATCAATGAGGGGACATGATAAACACACACACACACACACACTATATATATATATATGTGTGTTTGTGTGTGTGTGTGTTTCTTCAAACATCCCACGCACAATTTGTTTTTATTGACGTGGTTTTAAATAGCAATTGGTGCAGATTTTAAAAATGCAATTTCATCATTCTGCACATGATACTGATTCACCCCTGCTCTTAGTATCATTAAGAATTCCAACAGTTCTTATTTGGATGGACTGGTTGTATGGACACCATGTTATTCCAAATTTCCATAACTAGATTGTCACTTGTCTTTATGAAGAAGGACAACAGATGATAGTCAAAGGAATTCCAAGGCCTATTTCCATTAGGTAAATCACATCCTTGTAGTTGAAGAGGTGCTTTAGAAAAGGGTATTAGTTGTATGAAACTCATGTGAAAGAGATATAAAGGTGTAAAATCAAAAGATTTGAATAATTTCTAATATTGTAAGAATTTGCATATGTGCTTGAGGAAATCATAGGATTGTAACCAAAAGGATACATCAATTTCTATATAGAATTGATGGCTAGAGATTCCCTAGTTTTTGAAGTTCCATACAGAATGAGTACACCAGAGTTGTAGTAGTTACAAATGAAACTATAAGTATTGTTGAAGAAAGGATACATATTCCCAAGCGTGTCTCCTTGGGGAGAACCAATAATTTTGTGAAGAAAAAGGAAGGAACTACGAGGTTGTGCATTGACTTGAAGTAGTTGAATAGGATCACTTAGTGGAATAAATATCCTCTATCCAAAACTGATGACTTGTTTGATCATCTGAGAGAAGAATTTTTTTCTTTCTAAAATATATATTTAATATTGTGCTACCATTAGGTGAGCATAAAAGAAGAATGTGTAAGAAAGATAGATTTTAGAACCATCTATGGTCACTATGAATTTTTAGTAGTGCCATTTAGGTTAACAAATGCACCAACTACCTTTATGTGTTTGATGAATGGAATATTCAAGTAGTATTTGGATTAGTTTTTCATTTTATTTTTTGATGACATTCTTATTTATTCCAAATCAGAGGAGGAGCATGAAGAACACTCAAGATTGGTACTACAAATTCTAAGAGAAAATCGACTTTATGCTACGTTGAGTAAGTGATCATTTTATCATAAGAAAATTCTTTATTTGGGGAACATTATTTATGACTAAGGAAAATAAGTGAATTAAGAATAGATTGAAGCTATTATGGGATGACATAGACTTAGAAATATAACATAAGTAAGTTCATTTATGGGTCTGATTTAACACTATAGAATATTTACAACATGATTATCAAAAGTGGCACATCCAGTTACATCAGTGCATGAGAAGGGAGTCGAATTTGAGTGGAAACCACAATGTCAAGAAATATTCCAATACTTAAAGATATTTCTCACTAGTACACTAGTTCTTAAGATTTCGGATCCAAATCAATATTTTTTGGTATGCAAAGACACTTGCAAAGAAGGAATTGGTGGATTCCTTATGTCAAATCAGCATGTGATCTGTTATGAGTCCAAAAATTTGAAGGATCCTGAGAATAAATATATCACACATGACTTGGAACTTGCTTCCCTTTTACATGCATTTAATATGTGGAGACATTATCTCATGGTTAGAAAATTTGATATAAGAACAGATCAAAGTGGGTTGAAGTATTTTGTTCGAGAAGTAGGCCTTGGATGCTAGACAAACAAGATGTCTATATTTATTTGGGAGTTTGATTTTGATATCAAACATATTAAGGGAAAAGAGAAAAAATTTGTTGATGTGCTTAGTTGGAGAGTACATGCAATGCATGCTATATCCATTAACATGTGTCAATCAGATTTATGAATCATAATTTTGCAGGTTGTTATCTTAAATGAACATTAATTTCAAGTACAAGAAGGATTGTAGAAGGAAAATGTGTAATAGAATTATGAATGTTATAGGTTGGTCGATGTTATAGCGTATTTTTCCACCTTGTGAGCATTAGCACTTATTGGCCTTCAGTACTCATTTTATAGACTCATATCCAAATTTTATCCTCCAGGAACACATTATTCCCTATTTTTGTTCTTGTATGCTAGTTGTTCCACTATAGCTAGCGTACACGCAGGTTGTTCTAGTATAGCCAGCGTACACCCAATTAAATGGTAAAAGACAATAGAAAATTACTTTTTACTCTGAAAAAGTGGTCTTAGGGTGACCTTTGGCCCTCCATGCACCCCAAAACGACCCGATTCGACCTTTCACCTACCTTTGGAGGGTTATATATTGAGCTCTTATGGTGTATGGAAGGGAAGAGAAAGAGAGAGCACTGTAACTCTATTGGATTTTTTCCATGACTTGAGTCTACATCCATTGATCCTTGTTGTTGTGAACTCCTTATGTTCACCTACCAAACTCCTTTCATAGTTTGAGTTTTCCATTGCATGGGGGATTGAAGTGGTGGAGGCACAAGTGGAGGGACCTAGTTCTTGGTTCAGATGGGTTTCCTACAAGAGGTTGTACCATGTACTTCTTGTTATCATTAAGGGAAATACTCATTTTATCGTCCAATTGATGTTGTAAATGTTGTTTAAATTACATTGGGCTACATTTGCTTGTTATATCATGGACCATGTTATTGATTATGCTAATGTATTTCATATATTATATTCACTTGCTTGTATTTGTTGTTGAGACTAAAATGCAAGGTCAAGTGTAGAGATTGAAAGCTTAAGGGGGATCTACTTTGAACATCCAGTTGAAGGTTGGTCTTATTCCCCATATCTTAGCATTTTCATTTATATAGCATTGTTTGAGAATTGAGTTGATTTATATTAGTCATATGTCTGTTGTGGTCTTCCCCATACCATGGGAAGTTTTTCTCCGTAAAAGAAATGGCGACTCCACTAGGGAAGAACCTCCATTTTGGGGATTTTTAGGAATTTTTCCTTATTTTGAGTTGCTGTGTGTCGAGCTTCTGTGTCATTGATTGGCCATTAGGATTTGCATTGGAAAACTTGATTTTTATGGGTTATTGGACTCTTTTTTGGCTCATTTACCTTTCCCTGTATGAGGGTTAGCCTAGTCTTGCTCGCGTCTACCTGCTACTATTTGTATTGTAGCCAACGTACAGACGCTACTGTTCTATGAACAATCACGTACAACTCCGGGATTGCTTGTTTTTTGACCTTGGGTTGTTGCTGGGTTGGTTTTGAGTGTTCCTCAGTCTTCGTTGGCCTCTTTCCTGACTGTTTCATGCTCTGTTTTTGACCAGAAACTCCTCTTTCTTTAGTTATTGAGCTTTTTTGGTTTCCGACAATTTTTCATTTTCATAGCTCATTAGCTTGGTTGAGTCTTACTGTTTAGGATTTGCTGGGTTATCTGTGTGATATGCTTTACATTTTTACTGAATAGTTAGATTTTGCTTGCATTTTTTCATTTCATTATATTGAAAAAATACAAAAACATTGTTTTGCATTTTCCTTTCATTTATAAGCGAAAATAAAAAAAATATTTTCTTTATGTTCTGCATTTTTGCTTCAGAGTGCTTGTGATTTCATCTAAGACTTGCTTGTGCATTGAAATTTTAAAAGAGATTGCATTTTATTTCCGAACCGTTGGATTGATTGTCATATTAGAGGCATGCTTTTTATTGAATATATGAGTCTAGTGATTTTTGATTGTGCATACCATTGAGTCTTTTATATCATCAGTTTCACGACCATATTCTTTGAGTAATTATAGCCATTAAAATTAACGCTTAATCTTAAAATTGATTAGAAATTATTTTCTCTTTGATAGGGTGCACCAACTAGCATAGGTTTAGAGTCTTGGAATAGATCATTGTGAGTTAACAATCCAAGACTATTAAACGAAACATTATGTGTCTGACGAGGGAGTGGTGAAACCCATGGTATACATAAATGTTCTCAAGAAGCTCTACTCAAACTAGAGTTAAACATGAGTTCATGGGAGGTTGGTTGTGGAGATAGACCTCCAATACTAGCTGAACATGGGAGATATTTTCAGGATTTGTTCGTGTACAGGGGCTCTTGGGGGATTTGACCCTCTTCAGTTTCAGGATTAGCTACCCTGCCCATACGACGGATCCCACCTGCGACTGTCCTCCTGAGCATTGTTCATACGTGGTGGCCTTATTTG
Organism: Larix kaempferi; assembly: GCA_027924585.1. NCBI lineage: Eukaryota > Viridiplantae > Streptophyta > Pinopsida > Pinales > Pinaceae > Larix > Larix kaempferi. The sequence goes on from BSBM01000792.1 coordinate 6,484,340, forward strand.
CTTTACGTAGGTATCACATAGGAATTTGTTGTGGTTATTTTGCGATTGCCTTGAGTTAGATAGGGGATGGAAAAAAAAGTTGTTGTTGTATAGGGATTTGACCCAGTGCACGCAGTGATGTCTGGGAGACCTTATAACTGATTTTTTTACCTCCAGTTATAGTTTGGGAGTCTCAAGCCTCTCCTGGGAGAGACCTACCAGTTGTAGTGTTAGGAGGTCCCTTGAGCCAGTCCTATTTGTTTGCATTTGGTTGTAGTTTCTTTAGGTGTGTGCTCTTTGATCATTAGTTGACTGTTAGGAGGGCCCGGAAGCATTTTGATTTATTGAATTTTTGAAGTTATAGCGGAGTGATATCCACATCTCAACCATTGTCATCATTTGGCTGGACTTCTAGCTGACGAGGTAGAACGTCCTTTTTATAAGAGATGCCAGAGGATCACACCTGATCCTTTTGATAGTCCTCACAAGCTTCAAGAAGCTCACATTATGACTAATCCATCTAGCATAGGACGAATTCCCATGACTCTGTCGGGTAGAGTCGAAGACAACCCTACGCCTTCTACTCCTATGGGTGGTGGAGAGGGAGGTTCATCACCTCATGTTACCTTTTTTGGTTCTATGATGAAACCACCCCTGGATTCAAACCCATTTGATGGCACACACACACATGGTTTCCGTTATGGGATGCTAGATCGTAATGATACAAAAAACCCTTCGACCACTACTCCTTTCTCATTTGGTATGCCTAGTATTAACACGAATGTTACATCCACTATGTCCTGTAGTCATGCCAACTCTAACCTTGGTGCCGGGGGCACTGCTCCTTCTGGGGGCACTACACCCTCTTTTTCCGCATTTCAATTTGGGACTGGTCATTATCCTTCATCTATTCCACATGTTGGAGGAGGGCCACCTCCCATAACTACTACTAATTTCGGTGGGAACACTTATCATAATACATCTCACATTCCACAGTTTAACCCACATGTTAACCCACATGCTTCTACGCAGATACCCATTACTACAACTACTTTTGCTAACTTGAATGTCTCTCCTAATACAGGAGGGGGGAACATACCCTTTACTTATGGTCATCACTCGAATGCTCCTGCTGCGAATAATACTTACATACCCCATAATTATGGTGGTAACCCTTATTATAACACAATTGATTCTGGCCCTTATTACAACCCTCCTCACTATGGTGATTACAACACACATATACCTTTGTACCCTTACACAGGTCAGGTGGGAGGCGGTTATTAGCCCTATGGTCATGGTCATCATTTATATCATCCTTTAGGTCCGCAAGGTCAGCCTCTTTTGGGAGCTTATAATCAAGCTTTGCAGCTGCAACTCCTGTTTCTTGCTCGTTTGAATCTACCAGATCTTTCGAAACTCATGAATGATCCAGTGTGTCATGATCCTACTTGGCCTCCAGTCCCTACCAAGATCCCTTCTGAAATTCCAAAGTTCGAAGGGAAGAATGATGAGGATCTGGGTGATCATGTTACTACTTTTCACCTTTGGTGCTCCTCGAATTCGTTAAATCATGACTCTATTCATTTGAGACTATTTCAATGCACCCTCACAGGGGCAGTAGCGAAATGGTATGTCGAGTTTCCTGGGGGAACTTACAAGATTTTTAATGAGATAGCCTTGGTTTTTCGAGATCATTTTCAGCTACTGGTTCGCTACGACACTGGCACCGAAATATTATCTACCTTTTGCCAGAATAAGGCCACGCACATATCTGATCACATTCAAGAGTGGTGTCGATAGAAGAGGCTAGTGAAAGCCAACATTCCTCCACACTTTCTGTTGGAATGGTTCCTTAAGTCTTTGCTTCCCTATATCTCAAAGGATCTTTCATTGTCCCACATTATGACTAAGGAGCAAGCTACATTCAAATCCCAATAGCTAGACCTAGTCTACACTTAGTCTGGTATCCTATACGATATTATTCCTGATGCACCGTGCTCACGTCATGAGCCCAAGCCTGTTCCTGGACCACATTCTGATGGAATTGTTGGATCCACAAGTACTTGACCCATATATTTGGTTACCAATCAAATGCAAAAAATTTCTATTAGCCAATCTACCCTCGGACAGTCTCACTCTTCGTCTACTTCCACCGAATCGTCCAATGTTCATTCTATACAATCGACGAAGCCATCAGGTAACCAACAACCTGGTGGAATGAATAAGGGGAGAAAAAATCATAAGGGTGGGAATAATGGGAATAATGGAAGTAATAGAAATACTCCTAGAAAAGAGAATGCCAACCCTCCTCGGGACGGCGAAAATACTAGTGGGGACCGTAAGCCTAGACATAAGGTGAAATTCCCTTGCAAACTTTGTGGGGAAGATCACCTTACCCAGTTATGTCCTCGAATTGAAGAAGCTTCGAAGCATATTGCACAGAGCTCAGCTGTGTTAAAATATCCCCTTCCGCATCATTAGAATATAGATTCGAATGCTCTCATCGCTGGCTATGGGACTAACAAAACTTTGACGTCATCTTCTCATGCCGGTGGCTATGGATGCGTGAACATGGTTAAATTTGAGGTTAGTATTGCTACTCGCCAATGCGATTATGGTGCACCACAACCGAATATGGGGAATGAGCCCCCTCCTCCTAACTCTTCTCTGCATATTGAGAATCCCACTACTATGTCGTGGATACCGAAATGTGATCTTAAGTGCTCCACACATAATCCCAATGCTCAATCCGCCCAAAACTACTCCATTGTAGAAGATTTGGGTCAAACTCTGTGTGCCATGTTGACTCTTGAGGTTTTACAAGCCTTTCCTTCACAGAGGAACGCCCTTTTATGTGCTTTGGGAGTTCAGGATCAGGGTAATGCGAACATGATTAAGTTCAACACTACTGATATCCAGCCTCTCTTGCCTTGTTATGTGGATTTTCAAGTCCATGTGAGGTGCTTACAGAAAATCGTTAAACATACGGTGGTTGACGAAGGTACTTGCACCTGAGTGATGTCATTGGATTGTTGGAAAGCTCGTGGCTCTCCTCCCTTGTCAAAATATATGACCATGCTTACTACATTCGATGGTCGGTCGTTTAGGCCGCATGGTATTCTCCCGTCCCTTGAGGTCCACTTGGGTGGGAAATCCGTGCCTATTGAAGTCGAGGTGGTTGATGCACCCATCTACTACAACCTTCTTCTGGGTAGGAATTGGATCTATGCAATGATATTGATCGTGTCCTCCATGTTTAGAGTTATTTGCTTTCCTCATGAAGGAAAAATTGTGAAGGTCGATCAGCTAGACTTCTCTAGTTCCAATTCCGTAGCATTACCGGGAACTGTTGTTCCCTAGATTAAAAATTCTCAGCCAACAACTGGGAACACTGGTGTAAGACTGTATCCATATGTGATGGGTTCTTTCGACTTCACTACACCAATATTCTTCATAGGAACCATCTCCGATGATGCTCTTTCCTCATTGAATCATGTACCCTTCCGGACCTCATATTTTAGTGTTCCGTGGGATCCACCTTCCATGAGCTCCCTGTTGGAGACGTTTCACACATTGGAATGGAAATTCCCTTGTCTGCAGCTGAGATTGCTTCTCAATATATCCAACAAGCCACTCCAGGGCCAGGTCTCTCTTCTTTATGGACAGGGGAAGAAGATCCCATTATGGTGCCCGTGTGTGCAATCGACCCATCTTATTCACATGATTTCCTCGATGGTATTTTACCTTTAGATGAAATTTTTATTGAGGCCATGAGTGGTGATGACAAGTCATGGGGGGATATTTATCATAGATCTCATTTCGCTCCTACCCTTGATCTTATTGAACAAGATGAGTCTAAAATATAGTCTGCCATACATTTTTATCCAGGCATAGTTTTGTCTAGCCCCGGTTTGACATTAAAGTATGATATCCCTAGTGACGGGTCTTTAGACTCTCCTATAGATCCGCAAATCAGTGATCCTACTAAGTTCGATTGTACCTCTAGAATTTCCAACTCCTGTGATGATGAATTTTCCACTACAGATTCCTTCACGACCTTCAACGTTGCTCTTCATTCTGAAGTTGATCATTTTTATCCCTCGGGTGTTGGTACTAAAGCACCTTCAGTGGTTAGCTCTACCTGCATTATGTCTGAGGTTGATAATAGTGAAGTTGAAAATGTTTCTACCATAGTGACTTGTATCAGATCTTTCTTTACGTATGTTTTAGAGTGATTTTGGTACTTATGTTTCTTGGAGACAGGATACTTAGCAGGACTTATACTTGTTTACTGGTCCTTTTCAACATTTGGTTCGGTTGTGGCAGGTGTATTATGAACCCCTCACATAGGTTTAGGTCTCCCCGTTGTTATAGGTCTGTCAGTCCCCGGTAATATGCTGAAGGTGACTTGGTCCTCTTGTATGATCAAGCTAAGTAACCCTTGAGGGAAGACAAATTTAATCCCATGTGGCACGATCCTTACATAGTGAGGCGTGTCCTTGAGAAATGAGCCTACGAATTGGAAGACTATGAGGGGAACGCCTTGAATAAGCCTAGAAATGGGTTCTACCTCAAGCGGTATTACCCTTGAGCTTCTAGCTTGAGCTAATACTTTTGAATACTATTGTATAGTTTCTTCTGTACATAGTTTAGATTTATTTTGATTTTTTCGGATCTGCTAATTCACTTCCATTTGGTTTATAGATGTCAGCGGAATCTCCAGTGTTCTTGGGATTCGCGAATGGTGTTGGCCATCATATGAGGAGACTCGCTTCTGCTGCGTGGGTTATTTATTCACCTGACCACTAGGTTGTGTCTTCAGGAGGTGCTTGTCTCGGTCCTACATCCAACAATGTGGCTGATTATAGTGTTGTTATTGAGCTACTTCATGATGCCATTTTGCATGGTGTCCAGTCTTTAGAAGTCCGACTGGATTTGCAACTGGTTGTGTCTCAATTGAATGGCCAGTATCGTGTGAGGGATCCTACATTACTACGGAGGTTCTTAAGGGTAAGACTCTTGGAGCGTCATTTTGTTTCCATTACATACAATCATGTTCCGAGATGTTTTAATCATGTATCTGACGCATATGCTATTAATGTCCTAGATTGGCATTTGTCTCATCAATAAAAGAAGCACACAAATAAACATTCATTCACACATTTGTACATACACATATAGTAGAACTGGAGAATCATAGTTTTTCATAAATAATAAGTCCAAAATGTGGTGTCACAGTACAAAACTGGAGCCCCTAGCTCTCAAAAATATACATAACCGATACAAAAATATAGGAATCTGAGATATCTAAGCCCTACGGGGAGGTCTAACTGCCTCAGCAAGATGTGTCTAAACATAGTAATGCACTACATTGGCTATGCGTCGCAGTAACCGCACCCATATACCTGGTACTCCTACAACATGTCATTGCATCGCTGCTGGGAGATGCTCCACCTTGATGACCAGTACTCTGGTAGTCATGCAGGTTAGGTTGACCCATACTGTCTCTAGCGTGCGCTCTGCTGAAACGCCAACCACCTCTCCACCCCTGCCTCGATGACGATGTCTCGGGTAGGCCTCTGATCTTTGCAGACCAACATCTGCGAGCAAAGAGTAGAATGTCAATATGTGATACTACACCAAATTTTTTTTTGCATTCATTTATAATAAAAAGTACAAAAAAAATTAAATATTCCAAAAAGAGTAACATACCGATGTCTCCGAATGCGGCCTCTGGAGGGAGCGACATGTCACAGTCGCCCCGGTAGTCTATCCCCTCATATGGGTAGTCATCGATGGCGATGACCTATCGATCCCACCAGTGGAAGAACTCCTCAGAATATGGAGAGTCCTGTCAGTCACCCCCTATCACGTCAATACTTCATCCCACTGGGTCTGGCCGGGATCATGGAGACTATGTGGAGGGACTTACACCCTCAGACTGAGCCCCAGAACTCTCTCAAATAAGAAACTATAGAGTATACTGCCAAAACCAAAGTTCTTGGCCCATCCAAACTTGCATTCCGTTAACTGGGTCTTCATAGTAGCCAGTAACATTGTGCACCAGCCGTACACTGTAGGTCTCATGCACTCTGCCATGTAGAATATCACTAGCCTTGAAGCCTGATGTAGAGCTGCTGAACCTATTATTCTCATAAGGGTGAGCACTATTATCTTCATGCTCAGGTTCACAATGACCTCAATGGGTATTTGAATCCCCACCTTTTGGGTACCGGGAATATAGTACCTGTCTATATAGTCAGTAACGGTGATACCACCACCTCCATTGCGGTACCGAAGGCTACCAACATCCCCTTGCCGGGACAACCCTGTGATAAAGTAGATATCATCCACCTCTAGTGAGAGTGGTTGAACATCTAGGTCAAAGTTCCACGCATCTGCATCCCAATAATCAATCAATCTGTGGAGCAATTGGTTTTGGGCCCTTAAACCCCCAATGCTCCAAAATTTGTAGAGACTGCACGCTTGTAACGCTTCTTGGGTGGGTAAATCTTGGCGGACTTGCTCATCGACAACATCATGTTCCCTCTCTCTCCACTCTAGGACCATCCTGGAGGAAAATTCCAAGTATTTTTTTATCTTTTGTAATTTAAAAAACCATCTTCACGTCCCTGCACGCGGTAAAAAATTATGACAGTTATGTCCGTACATGGTCAACGCATGTGTTGACCACGTCCAGGATGCCCTACCCGTGACCCGTAGAGATATAGCTCGCGTACAACGCCGAGAGGATGTAGGGCTTGGATAATAAAAAATATTGACCACTAAAACTTGAAATAAAAGCTATGAAATGGAAGAGGGGGATGAGGCTACTAACATGCTCCAGACAGCTCATGGATTGGACGCTCGTAGCTTCCAGAATCAACAACTGAAGTTTGAGGTGAAAACTAACCAAAAACTACTATTTGGGAGAAATGTGAAAATGGAATAGTAATTGTAGTTTTTTATTACTATTTATAGTTTTTAAAACCCACTTTCCTATAGTTTTTATCGTTTTAAGCTGTTTTGGACTAATATGTCGTCCTGGAGTACCATTTTGAATAGATTTTTCCGATGAGAGTTGATTTTTTGACTGTTTCGCACCTATGACAGGTATATTTTACACCCATCATATAGGTTAGCTGTCATTTTCTCCTTCATTATGCATTTGACCTTTGACCATTTGTCATTAACCCTACGTGTGACCCTCGTTTTAACCGATACAGAGCCTTCACATTGTTATAGAAGTATCGTTATATGGTGGTAGGGATTTGTTACACCTAAATATTGCTACCTTAAGACTCAATGTAAACATCCCTGAAGTTCCCATGACTAAGAAATCAAACTGGGAGAGATATTGACCTATTTCCATAGGGTTTTGTGAGGTCGTCACAGGTCCTCCTTGTGTAGCATGCGGCGTCACAGGTTGTCTTACTGCAGCCTATGACGATGTCAGTTAAATGGATAAAAGGGCATCTTCGAGCCATTTCTCGAAGGTGTGTGATGTGGATCTCTATCCCTAACATATAGGAGAGCTGGCATTCAGTTCCCTATCCCTTTGGTAGGATCCCTTAGTCCTCTCCTACTATATCTCAACCTACCCTATCCTCTTATTCCTATATATATGAAGCTCATTCCCATTCCAAAGGGAGGAACTCTACAGCACTTGCATTCAGGTGAAATTAGCTTAGGAGATCCCTACTCATCTCTTGGGAGACCTATACTTCCTTTGGAGGCTTTGGCATTGGTTTGCTGGAGGAAGATTATGACATTAAGCTTTGGTTGTAATCATCTCTCTTTTGTACTTCCCTCTTTTAATGCAGTAATATAAACTCTTTCCACCGAATGTTGTTGTGTTGATAATGTTTGTGTAGTTTACTTGCTTAACCGTTTACTTAGATTTGTTACTGTTTAGATATTCTTTTATTGCTTGTATTGTTCTGTATGTCTTTATAGGTTTTGTAGCCGAGATCTGATGACCGTGGAGCTTGGAAAAACATCAAAGAGAAAGATCTACAAGCTAGACGTAAAACATCTAATCACTCTATCTTTAACTAGATCTAGGAAAGTTGTTTCATATTCTGTCCCACTTGTTCTAGATTCACGTTGAACTAGGGAGATCACGCCTTAAGTCCGCTTTCAGTAGATTTTCCGGTAACAAGTTTGGCGATCCACTGGGGATTTACATGCATTGTTTTAAGTTTTCAGTTGAAAGTCATTTTCTCTGATTTCTTTGTGAGCCAATTCATTTTCCTCGGCCTCTTTCACCACCAGATCTTCTCTTCGAAGGATCCGTTGACTTCCTTTGAGTCTGTATGCTTAATTATCAAACCTTTTGATTGCTCATTTTTGGATATATTTTCATCTTTGGATTGGCATTCCGCTCGTCGCACCTGGGTAATATAGCTAGCATGACGATCTCTCCTCGTCGCAATTCGCTGCTCTGCAACCTGCGCCATCGGTGCTCAGTTCAATTTCACATCCTACGATATCGTCGCAGATCACCTCTTTTCCATCTGTGACAGGCGCTCTGTGCCTAGGGCTTGGGTCTTCCCCTCTCCATTTTTGAGTTTGGTTTGGTTTGTAGACCTTCTCTGCACTACATCTTCTAGTCAGAGACCTTTTTTATTTTGTGTTGGTTTCGTTTGGTTTGTTTTGGATTGGTTTTGGGTTCCATTTTGGACAACTTTGAGACTTGGTAGTGGTGGACACTTTGGTCTCCCCCACCTTCATCCACTTGACCTTGCATTCCCTCCTCTCCTCACCTAATCTATTCTTTGCATTGGATCCGATCCGAGATCTCTTTTTCACATGTCACTTATCTTTGCTTGCATCCAGTTGTTTTTTGAGTGTTTTGTGTGTTTTCAGTTCATATGAGTGCTTATCATTTTCTTGAGAATTTTTGAGTATTTAGAGTACTGCAAATCATCTTTCTTTTCAGCTATTCATGCTCAAAAACATTATTGTTATCAAGTTATAGTCTTGGCATGTCATTGGAAAAATTAAAATTTCTTCATTTTTACAGTTTTCAAGTGTATTTGGAAATTGTTATAAAAGTTGGTTCATGCATTGGAAATCATTCATAAGTATTTTGGAAAGTTTGAAAGGAAAGTTAATCATTTGGGTTTTTTCATGAATTATGAGCCATTCATTTTCGAGAAAAATCCAAGTGAAATCAAGTTTTTGCAAAAGTGATTCCATGCTTGAAAGAGTTGTAAACATTTTTGGTTTTTTATGCTTTTAAGCCATCATAGTGAAATTTGAAAAGTTAGTATGCTCTAGATAGAAATTCTCTCTTTTCATCACTTAGTTTCATTTTTTATTCAAAAAGACAAAAAGAAAATGCTTAGATTTGGTTTTGATGCATGTTGATTTTCATGTTTTGCTAAGAAAAAATGAAAAGAGTACTTTCATTGTTAAATTTGGTAGAATTGAGATTTGTTGCATTTTTGTTGTTTTGGTAAAACCACTTGGAAAATATTTCTCCCTCCCATACATAGTTTTCATCAAAAGAAAAGTGCATTTTTTCGTGTAGTTAGGGCTTGCATTATGTTTACATTTATGTACTCACCTCATGCATTCGCCTAATTGTCCAGATAAAATTAACGGTAGAACTAGGGTAAAATATTTAGTAACTTGTGTGTTAAGTTAGAGACGTGTTCCGACGTCATAAAACATGGCAGCTATCGTTACTTGCCAGCATTGTATTCCGGGGGTATTGTAGTCTTCCACGTACCAACCGGTATATTGAATCTCTTTCACATACCAACTAGTATATCGAAGGCTCTTTCACGTACCGTAGGGTATATTGAAAGGCCCTTCATGTACTTGGCGTATATAGAAAGGTGTTTCACGTACTCGGTAGTATATAGGAAGGTATCGTGCCGTACAGTTGTGCATTAGACAACACCACTATGGATTTGAGATCCCACTTACCTTGTGTATATCGGGAGACACCATTAGGATTCCTGAAACCAACTGAGCTATCCATTTGGATGTCTTGGTAGAGAAATACACTGAGAACAACACTCGGGGATATTACTACGCATGTGCCCTCCAGGTAGTCGGTTATTCAGGAAAGGGTACGGTTCCAATTTTCCTTGTCGTGTTTTAGTGTTGGACCCTGCGATATATAGCGATTTACGAAGCCTTGGCAATGCTGTGAGGTTATAGACTTTTGAATCCACTCCTATCACATAAGTTTGCTTGTAGCCTTAGTTTGTGTAGATTTTTTCTGGATTGCTTTTCTTTTGTTTAGCATACCTTTAGGAGAAACTCTGGTTTAGTCACTCTCGTTGATTTTCCTTGGACAAGGTCCCGCAGAATTTTGAACTTACCACCCAAATATCCCCTTAATCAGGAGGTAATTTTGAGGGTAAGAATGGATCCACACACCATGGTCGCGTCCCCAGAAGTGGAAAACCCTAATTTGAACGTTCGAGCACGCTTGTTCCCTCGAAAACCTCAAGACTCACCCACCTCCAACCCCTCACGGGGTGAAGAGGTGGGAACTTCCACTTCACAAGACGTATCTCTCCCTCCTGTTTTACTGGGAGAGCCTGGATCTGTGGAATGGTTAAATCCCTCCCAGGACGACCCTATTTCAGTTGCATTCTGTCCAGCTACACCCTTTTGGGAAACATCTATAGGACAACAAGTGGCCCAATTTTCCACTACATCCCCACACCCTTGGCCCACTCCCGAAGAGCTTTTCGGACCCCTTCATGCTCGCTTGGAAAAATTACGTTCCAAGGCGATAAAATTCGAAGACAAAGTTTTTCAGAAAGGGCTAAGTCACGGAGATACCCACGTATGGACAGATCTCGATTCGCACTTTATCTTATGACTCATCGGAACCATCCATCCACAACACGCCCACTTATGAACTTGGTCAACACTCACTTCCTGCAGGTACACGCCTCAGATAGGATACCCGTTCTATACCTCAAATGACTCAACTTATTGAAGGAAAACAGTCCAACACTCCTCTCACTACTACGAGAACGTTACCTACTCCTCTCCCACCCCAAAACACATGGAGATGATACTCTTTACCCCCTACTTTTCTTACAAGTAATGTTGCTCATGCAGTAGGTAATCAACAATCCACGTTGGGTCAACCATCGATTAGTGGTTAGCAAGTTGTCTTTGGTGGGAAACCCCCATCTCCAAACCATAATACAAGAGGAGGAGTTCTTATCAGTCCTTCTGTGGAACTTCCCTACCCTCTAGAGCATCCACCATGGGATTATCTCATGTTGGGGGACCATCCCGTTCAAACCACCTACCTTGGAGTCAAGCGTATCTAGGTTATCTTAACCCTGTGCCAGAACAATTCAATCCTGGAAACGCACTCTACGGGATACCTTATCCCGGGAATCCTTACATTCTATGGGGGCACCAAAATGGTTTACAGAATGGACCCCCACCAACCATCTCTCAAGTACCACAACCCACATTTGGTCCACCTCCACCTCCCTCTGGAGGTGGTCGTCCCCCGTTCAATTCCAGAGGAGGAAGACCTCTACCTTCCGGTGGAGGCCCACCTCATTTTGGAAACAATGGCCCACCCCCCTCCAGTGGTGGAGGCAGAGGCCCTACCCCTCCCGACGGAGGTGGACGGCCACCTTATTATGGTGGCGGTGGCGGTGGAGGAACCTACCCATATGGTGGTGGAGGTGGTAGAGGCCCCCATCCCTCTGGTGGAGGAGGTGGTGCACCACCCCCTATCGGCAGAGGTAGTGGAGGACCACCTTATTTCGGCAGTGGTGGCAGACCTCCACCCCCCCGAGCAGTGGTGGTGGACCCCCACTCCATCCTGGTAGTTGCGGCAGACCCCCACCCCCCCAGAGGTGGTAGCGGACCCCCAACCTATGGTAAGGGATTACCTTATTATGGTGGCGGACCTACATATGGTCCGGGTGGCATACCCTACAATCAGTCGATAGAAGGTCCCACTGGTCCATATATGCTTTATCAGCACTATTAGTACCTGCAACTACATCAATAACTGCCTTTTTTGGCTATGGTTGACCTACCCAGCCTATCTTGTCTAACGAATGACCCCATCTTCCACATACATAATTGGCCACCGATTCCGGTCAAGTTACCATCAGATATTCCCAAATTTGATGGAAAACCTAGTGAAGATCCAAAAAATCATGTGATGACATACCACTTATGGTGTTCATCCAATTCCTTGATGGATGACTCGATCTGTCTAAGGTTATTCCAACAGACTCTCACTGACCCAGTTTCCAAGTGGTATATTGAGTTACCACCCAACTCTTTTCCATATTTCTGCTCTCTTGCGATGTCATTTTTGACCCATTTCCAGTTGCCCATTCGCTATGAGACTAGTACGGACTTATTGACCTCTCTCTGTCAAAATACCGCCACTCATATCTCAGATCATATTCATGAGTGGTGGAGGAGATGACGCCTCATTAAGGCTCATATTCCCGACCAACTCTTAGCCGAATGGTTCACAAAGTCTCTTTTACCTGTCGTAGCTCAAGACGTGGCCATGGGAGGGGCCGTCATAGAGGAACAAGCTTTTCCCGTGCCCATTACTTAGACTTGGTATATGCTCAATCCGACACGTTATATGAAATCGTTCCTGACGCACCCCACCCTACGTATGACCCTACAAAACCACCTAAGGGACCCCAAGCCGATGGCATCATTGGTTCCCTTACCATCTAGCCTCCTACTCAAATTGGTGGACCGTCGAACCCTCAAGGTGCTTCCCCATCTCCATCACAGGATGGAAACAACACCACCAAATCAACCACTCCTGTCTCCACCGAAGAAGTGAACTCTATTCAATCAGCTTCACCTCAGAAAAATAGTGGTAAGAAGAAGAACAAAGGTAAGCCTAAGAAACCTTCTAACCCGCAGGAGAATAAGAGCATCCCTAAAGACACCAAACAAAGGAGGAAGTTGAAGTATCCTTGTTTGCTATGCGGTGGTAACCATTTCTCTAAGGAATTTCCTCACCGAGATGAAGTACACAAGTTTCTCAAGGGAAACACTACTGCCGCAGTTCTCAATGATCCCTTCCCTACTCAGAATCAACAGCTGATTGCTCAAACCCCTCCTTCACACGGAGAGGCATCCTCTACCGCGCATGTTCTCATGATGCATAGTGAGACGGTAAACTTGAATACATGATCGCATTAATATGACTCAGTCCCACCGAAGGAACCCGTTGGAAGTAATACTGAAAAAGCTTCCACTTCTATGCCCGATGTCACCATACCACAGGCCTCTCTCACTATTGAGAAGCCTTCTTTAGAGTCAGTTTTGCATCCGCCCAAGAGCATGATTCGGAAAGCTGTTTTCAATCCCAATGCTCGGGCAGCTCATAATTACAATATTGTAGAGGACTTGGCACAAGCTCCTTGTGCCATGTCGATGCTGGAGGTTTTGCAGAATTTTCATAATCAATGCAAGAATCTCCTTGCTGCTATCGGTGCAGTAGACCGAGATTCCTTGAATACAATCATGTTTCGACTAGAGTACTTTATGCCAAGGCTTTCCCACCAACTTGCATTTGAAGTTACTACCAATGTCACTGGGAATACAGTCCATCGTACTTTACTAGACGAAAGGGATTCTACTGAACTGAACCATTCTCCCACCACCTTGAAAGCATTCAACCCCATGGGCTATTACAAGCCTTAGCAGTCGAGTTGGGGGGTAATACTGCAACCATTAACGTGGAAGTTATCACAACCCATTTAGAATATAATCTCTTACTTGGTCGTAATTGGTTTTATGCCATAACTGCGGTCATCTCATCTATCTTACGCATAGTACAATTCCCCCACCAGGGCCAAATTTTCACTGTCGACCAACTGGACTTCTGCACACTGAACACCGCTACTCATCCCAGCGATAATGTCCCATTGCTTGGGAAATATTCGCAACTGTATGAGAGCGTGGGATTCAGCCTCATAAAAGACTCATCTCTTATTGGCGTCTTTCCAACCTTGGATCCCCCTAATCATGTTTCCATGGTGAACATGATATCCTCTGGGATTTCATCTTTTCCCAAATCCAACGATCAATGGCTTGTACCTGATGAAGCCACTATGCACCTGATTGGAGACTCTATGCCTCTTTCACCCATTGAAATCATTTACAAGGCTATCTAGTCGACACACAAGGACCACTTATCTGTGGCCTCCACGTCCTGTTCTCTACAGTGGACGTCATCTTCACCCAATCCTCTGAACCAAAATTTTCATTCCGATAAGTCCATTATGGAAATTATGAGTGCAGATGACCCTCTGTGGGAAGACCTCCACCATCGCTCATCTTTCCTCCCTCCTTTGGATTCAGTGGAGAACAACATTTCCACTGCCTTCAAAACAGATGTCTACCCTTGTCCTTAGTCCCTGAAACTTACATGTCAAACAGACACTGAAGGCAACTTGGACAACATTGAACCTACCATTCCGGTAGACATATTGGTTACTCCTGGTGTAGTGGAACACATTCGTGTAGGCCAGAAGTGTTCCCCTGAAGAGATTACGACTTTCACGGCCTTGTTTAAGCAATTTCGAGACATGTTTGCTTGGACCTATGAGGAAATTCCTGGCATAGATCTCGCTATTGTTTCACATGAGATTAAAACCTATCCTGATGCTAAACCAATCCGACAAAAGCTATGACCGGTACACCCTTGAAAAACTGCGGCGATTAAGGCATAAATTGAAAAGTTCTTGAAGGCTGGTTTCACTTACCTTATTCCATTAACATAATGGGTCTCAAATGTCGTCCTTGTAGCTAAGAAGTAGGGCACCATATGTGTCTGTGTTGATTATTAGGATTTGAAACAAAGCTTGTCCTAAGGACAACTATCCCACTCCCTTTATCGACCAGATCATAGACAATTGTGCCAGAAGTGTCATCTTCTTGTTCATGGGTGGCTTTTCCGGTTACAACCAAATTGAGATCCACCCGGCTAATCAACATAAGACAATGCTAATCTGCCCTTGGGGAACGTTTGCTATCACAAGCTCCCATTTGGCCTAAAAAATGTTGGTGCCACATTCTAGCAGGCCATGTCGTACGCTTTTCACGACGTGAAGGACTTTGTGGAACCTTATCTCGATGATCTCCCTACTCATCACGACAGCGTGAATTTCACATTAATCATCTGACGACCATTTTCCTCAGATGTAGGCGGTATAAAATCCGCCTAAACCCTCACAAGTGTATCTTCTGCTTCGAGT
Source organism: Larix kaempferi (assembly GCA_027924585.1). Lineage (NCBI taxonomy): Eukaryota > Viridiplantae > Streptophyta > Pinopsida > Pinales > Pinaceae > Larix > Larix kaempferi. The sequence continues at coordinate 6,499,564 of BSBM01000792.1, forward strand.
CTGGACGCCTCCTTGGTTTTATTGTCTCGAATGATGGGATCCGCATTGATCCCTTGAAGGTGGAAGCCATCGTCTCTCCCCCACCTCCCACTGACATTACGGAACTTCAAAGTTTGCAAGGGAAGGCAACTTACCTATGACGTTTTGTCTGTAATTTCACGCTAAAGATGCAAGGTTATATGAGACTAATCAACAAGGACGTCCGATTCATTTGGGATGATCAAGTGCAATAATCCTTCGATAGTCTGAAACATGCCATTACGCATGCCGCTGTGCTCTAACCGCCCAATTACTACCGAGATTATATTCTTTATCTCGCGGCTTCCACCACCACGGTCGCCATGGTCTTAGTACAGGAGGACCAAAATGCCCAGGAACATGTGATATATTAATTAAGTAAGGGTCTTATTGACACCGAAACTTGTTACTCACATGTTGAGAAGCTCTCTCTCGCGGCAGTTATTGCTGTCCAAAATTTCTGACATTACATACTGCTCCGCACCACCACCATTATCGTCGACTCAAATCCCATGTACCACGTTTTGACACGTCAATTAATTGGGGGCAAGTATTCACACTGGATCGTGATACTACAAGAGTTTGACCTCCTATTCGAGAAGACTAAGTCTAAGAAGTCTTTGGTGTTTGCCGAGCTCATCTAAGACCTTCCTCGCACTGATGTAGGATCTGAGCCCAATGATTCTCTTCTGGATGAGTCATTGTTTCTTATCAGCACATCTAACCCATGGTATGGAGATATTACCTTATATCTTCAAACCCAATGTTTCATCCCCCAACTGTCTCGTGACAACCGTCATCGAATATGCCACCAAGAAAAGTATTACATGATCGTTAGTGATACCTTTTACCGTCGTGGTATTGATTCTATTCTTCGATGTTGTCTGACACCTGAGGAGGCTGAACACGTCTTGAATGACTATCATGCTGGGGCTTATGGTGGTCATCTCTTTGGGATGGCTACAACCCAGAAGATACTGCGCCGTGCGGGATATTAATGGATGTCCATATTCAAAGATTGTATCGAGGCCATTAAAAAATGTCCCCCATACCAGGATTTTCAAACGAAAAAGTGCACCCATCTAGCCCCGTTACACCCGGTTATTGTCGTTGGCCCCTTTGGAAAATGGGGCATTGACTTCATCCACTGTAATCCTACCTCGGTCGGGGGGCATGGTTACGTCATAGTAGCCGTGGATTAATTTACAAAGTTGGCTGAGGCTATGCCTATGTACACTAACAAAAGAAAAACCTCCGCACTCTTCATGTTTAATCATGTTATCTCACAGTTTGGAGTTCCGCAAGCCATAGTCACCGACCATGGATCTCACTTTCAGAACCATATGGTCGATGAGATGAGTGCCATAATGGGTTTTCATCATGAAAAATAAACACCTTAGTATCTGTAGTCCAATGGAAAAGTAGAGGCCATTAACAAGGTCTTGAAAACCATGATTCAACGCATTGTGGGTATGCACAAGTCTAACTTGCACAATATGATCTTATCTGCACTATGAGGTTATCGAACATCCGTCAAGACTGCCACCATATTTACACCTTTACAATTAGTTTATGGATTGGAGGTAGTCTTACCTATAGAGTGCGATATTCCATCTCTCAAACTCCCAGTTTAACTTCTTCCAAACACCAGTACTGAGGAAGAGCGATTCCTTTACCTAGCAAAACTCGATGAGACTTGCTGAGATGATGCTCTTGCAAATGAGGCACATAAGAAGTGCATAAAAGTGCAGTATGATAAGTCGGTAGAACTCGACATCTATAACGAGGGTGATTTGGTCCTTACATATGACCAAAGACATGATAAGATGGGGGAAAGTAAGTTCGAGTCCATGTGGCACGAACCGTACATAGTGAAATGTGTTTTGGAGGAGGGTGTGAAATCTAAGAACAACAGATCTATTGAAAAAGATAATCAATTACAACATATGCATAAAGAATAATATGTGTAAACTGTGCAAAAGACTTGCAACATTGCTCTAATGAACTCAGAAGTAGAATACAATACAATGAGCAGTCACAATGACTGAATAGGCCAAGCCAAGCAATTTGAATTAACCAAGGAGGTCAATCAAATAGCCTGCATGGTCTAGCTTGTATCCACTAGGAGTCCTCATCATCATATCAGTGGAGTCATCAATGCACTAGTAACGGTCAACCAAGTGTCAAAATTGTTAGGATATTCCTATACTCCATCCTAGTCCCACCAGTATTTTGATCATTTACATTTTCAGTCATGCATGCACTTTTAGGGTTTGCATGCAATCTAGGGTTTGCATGCATCCCAGTCATCAGTCCCACACCTAGCCCTTAGTTAGACAGCCCCCAGGAGCTTCTCACTATTCAGTTTTATCCCTCCAGTTGCTTAATGCACCCTTCTTCCTTGATTTTAGGGAGCAACTCGCCCTTCTTCACCTACCAGTCTAGTTGTATTCAGTTTACACTCAGTTACACTTAGTTACACTCAGTTACACTCAGGTACACTCAGTTACACTCAGTTACACTCAGTTACAGTCAGTTACACTGAGTTACACTCAGTTACACCTACCAGAGTTAGTTTGACTGATGGTTGATAGTTACTTGAGAATTGATGACTCCATTGATGATGATGAAGACTTCCAGTTGTGCTCCGATGATCATGAGGACACTTAGTTGTGCTTCGATGACACTCTATTGATCTTATGATCACTCTGAGAGGCTAATTCGAATTTCCACCTTATCCATTCAAATCCTCTCTACCATTGTACTATTTATTTTTCCATATTGTGATTAATTAACTAGCGTGTGTGAAGTATTATTGCTTCTATATGAGTTCTAATGTACCATATTATTCTGTTGCTCATTATACTGTATTGTTCACTCTTCTTCTATTTTCCTGATTAATCATAATTACTCTTGTGAGGTACACATCATCTCTTAGATATGCTGTGAGGATTTTCACATGGTATCAGAGCATGTTGAAAGTATTGTTTATCTCCATTCTTGAGAGTTTTTTGCAAGATATTACCAAGATTTCGAGTGCAGCAATTGCAACAGTTTCTGCATCTTTGTAGAAGTATTCTCTTTTGATTTTGCAGGTCTTCTACAGCTTCAATGTATCTAGAATGAGAAGAAATCACTCCTCTTTCTCTATTCAACTATGATGAATGGAAACAAAAAAAATAGCATATTTGAAGAGCCATGATCTCTTTGATTGTTATTTTGAAAGAGAGTTCGAATCCTCTGAAGAGAAGATTGACTGGTTGAATAAAGGTGACATGCACATTGGAAGAATGAAGCTTACTATGCCAGATTACATATTCCTCCCAATCATTATTGATATTGGGACTCCAAAAGAGTTATGGGCTCACCTGGATGAAAAATTTGGCAGAAAGAATGAAGGACTTGGTCCTAACCCATTCGAAAGCAAGCAAAGTGATGCATTCGCTCCTCTTGATGGTCTCTCAGATCATGAACCAGTATCATCTCATATTGAAGTTGTTGACAAATAACTTGCAGATTCTCCACTCATGCTCAAACTTTATTTTCTTTCTGTGTCAGCTCACACTCTAGATATTGCAGAAGGTCCTAAATCCTCTCTTGCACCAGAGTCTGTTGGTTTCCATCATGATCACATGATTATTTCGGAGGTAAAATCAGCTATTGGAGGTAATGCATTCGCTCCTCTCAAGCAATCATTTCTTGTATACTACTATATGATCATTACTTCATGCTTTCAGAAGGTCATTGAAGAACATGGCCATTGCCATTCACTTGGGATAATTTCTCATGCATCTAATGGTTTTGATCTCAGCTCTCATGGTTCAAAGGAGATCTAAAGAAACCATGATTCAAGTATTGTATCTAATTTGGGTTCTAAGCAATTAATGCTTGGGATAATTTCTCATGCATATGATAGTTTTGATCTCACCCCTGCCAGTTCAAAGGAAATCTCAAGAAACTATTTTTTAAGTCTTAAATCTGATTTTGATTTCAAGCAAACATGTAATAGTTCTTTTTGGCATAATCTCACCCATGGTGGTTCGAAGGAGAAGACAAAAGACTATATGCACATTCAAAAATTTGATCCTACCTCAGCTGATTCAAATCAGGTTCAAGGGTCATTCTCATATTGTTGGATTTGTTCTCATCACATTCGAACTGAAGAGCAAGTACAAACACATGCTTTTTGAGCATGATCCACTTCTTCCCGAGAAGAATATACCTCCAGACATATGACCAAGCATCACACCTGCTTGAGTTTGGAGAATTTATTTTTGTGTGTGCCTTACAGTTTGTTTTTTGAGGAGGGTGTATGTTTCCCATGAAATTTTCCCACTTCCTTGGTTTATTGATTGTTATTATTCATTGTATTGGGTGACCTTTGGTATTAGTTACCAGGGCCCAGGATGAATTAAGGGGTGGTGTTAGGATATTCCTATACTCCATCCTAGTCCCACGAGTATTTTGATCATTTACATTTTCAGTCATGCATGCACTTTTAGGGTTTGCATGCATTTTGCATGCATCCCAGTCATCAGTCCAGCACCTAGCCCTCAGTTAGCCATCCCCCAGGAGCTTCTCACTATTCAGTTTTATCCCTCCAGTTGCTTAATGCACCCTTCTTCCTTTATTTTAGGGAGAAACTCGCCCTTCTTCACCTACCAGTCTAGTTGTCTTCAGTTTACACTCAGTTACACTCAGTTACAGTCAATTACACTCAGTTACACTCAGTTACACCTACCAGAGTTAGTTTGACTAATGGTTGACAGTTACTTGAGCATTGATGACTCCAATAATGATGATGAAGACTTCCAGTTGTGCTCCGATGATCATGAGGAAACCTAGTTGTGCTATGATGACACTCTATTGATCTTATGATCACTCTGAGAGGCTAATTCGAATTGCCAACTTAGGCATTCGAATAATCTCTACCATTGTACTATTTATTTGTTCATATTGTGATTAATTAACTAGCGTGTGTGAAGTATTATTGCTTCTATCTGAGTTCTACCGTACCATATTATTCTGTTTCTCATTATACTATATTGTTCACTCTTCTTCTATTTTCCTGCTTAATCATAATTACTCTTGTGAGGTACACATCATCTCTTAGATCTGCTGTGAGGATTTTCACAAAACTGAGTCTAACTGAATGTAGGTAGTGTAATTCGCGCATGGGAGCACTAATGTAGTGAAGGAGGCTCAGTGGAGAGTGCATGGGGATCTAACTGGAGTCAAAATAGGCAATCTAGTCTCACTCGAGGTCCAGCGGAGTGTTTCAGTTAGTTAACAGTCAATCAATCCTCAAATCAAGGAGAGATCCACAGATAAATCAACTAACTGAAGTGGTAGGTGAAGAAGGGAGACTTTCACAAGTGGTAGGTGAAAGGTGGGCGCATCACTGTCTAGGAGGGCTAAAAAATGAGTGGAAAGAAGCTCTCGGGGCTAGCAAACTGGGGACTGGGTGCTGGAGGACACCTCACTGATGACTGAGAGGCATGCAAAATTGCATGATATGCATGATATGTATGACTACATGACTGCATGACAACATGATGAGAAGATCCTAACACCCCCCATAAGATATACTATGATGGTAAAAAATAAAGGATAGGGCCCTGGTAACTGAGACCAAAGGTCACCCCAATACAATAATAATCCAAATAAAGAACAGCTCATGAATCGAGGAAATGGAGAAAACCCCATGGGAACCCCCCCCCCTCAAAATGGACTGTAACACACCAAAAGATTTAAATGCTCCAAACTTAAGTAGATATGTCTGGAGGTATCTTACTCTTGGGAGTAAATGGATCATTCTCCAAAAGCATGCGCTTGAATTCTCCATCAGTGGATGCAAGCGAATATGGAGACTTTATGAACTTACTCTTCATACCAAAAATGGTGAGAACAAATATGAAAATATGAGGATGATCCTGGAACCTGTGATTCGAACCAAGTGAGGTAGGAATAGATCCAATCGGATCAAATAGATCTTGAAACTTGAACTTCTTATCAGTGGAAGTTAAATCAGCTCCAAGATTTGACAAATGGTTTCTTGATATCTCCTTTGAACCAACAGGGGTGAGATCCAAACCAAAATCAGCAAAACTTGCATGAGACTTGAACTCAAGCGAATGGTAGTGATCTTCATCTTCATTAAAACACTGAGAAATTGTGCCAATTATTGAAGTGAAGTATGTAGGAAGCATAAGATCAAGGAGAGCGAATGAATCACCTCCAAAATCAGATTTTACCTCCAAAATATCAAGTAGATCATCATTCAACATACCGACAAACTCATGTGAAAGAGAGGATTCAAGAACCTCTTCCGATTCTAGAGTATGAGCTGGTTTTTCTTGCTCATAATTCGAAATAGAAGACAGTGAGAAAATGAGTGTTGAATCTATAGTTTCTTCTTCATCTTGAACAATGGTTTGTTAGGATATTCCTATACTCCATCCCAGTCCCACCAGTATTTTGATCATTTACATTTTCAGTCATGCATGCACTTTTAGGGTTTGCATGCATTCCAGTCATTAGTCACAGCACCTAGCCCTTATTTAGCTATCCCCTGGAGCTTCCTTCCACTCATTTTCAGCCCTCCTAGCTTTTCATGCACCCTCCCTTCACCTACTGCATGAGAAGGGCACCTTTCTCACCTACTAGTCCAGTTTACTTCAGCTATCCACCATTCTTTCCTTGATTTGAGGCCAGACTGACTCCTCATTACTGTTATCACTCCGATTGACCTCCGATGAGACATGACTACCTGTTCTAACTCCAGTTAGCTCCTCATGCGCCCTCCACTGAGCCTCCTTCATTCAGTTAGTGTATCCATGTGCCAGTTACATTCAGTTACACCTACTACACTTACTTAGACTCAGTTTGACTGACGGTTGACAGTTACTTATGCATTGATGACTCCACCGATGATGAGATAGAGTACTAGTTGTGCTTCGATGACACTCCAGTGATCTTTTGATCACTCCATGAAGGCTAATTTGAATTTCCACCTTAGGTATTCGAATTCTCATGCATTGTACTACATATTGTCCATACTGTGATTAATTAATTAGTGGGTGTGAATTATTTTTTCTTCTATCCGAGTTCTACTGCATTATTATTCTGTTGCTCATTATATTGCATTGATCGCTCTTCTTCTATTTTCCTGCTTAATCATAATTACTCTTGTGAGGTATACATCATCTCTTAGATCTTCTGTGAGGATTTTCACATGGTATCAGAGCATGTTGAGAGTATTGTTTATCTCCATTCCTGAGAGTTTTTTGCAGGTTATTATCAAGATTTCGAGTGCAGCAGTAGCAGTTGCTGATATGCTCTATTGTTTTTGCAGGTCTTCTACAGCTTCAATGAATTCAGAAGAAATACCTCCTCTTTCTCCACTCAACTATGATGAATGGAAACAAAAAATGATAGCATATTTGAAGAGCCATGATCTCTTTGACTGTTGTTTTGAAAGAGAGTTCGAATCTTCTGAAGAGGAGATTGATTGGTTAAATAAAGGTGATGGAACCTTTGGATCAATGATGCTTGCTATGTCTAAATACATGATATACCAATACCTTGATGTTGTTGAAACTCCAAAAGAGCTATGGGCCCATCTAGATGAAAGATATGGTAGACAGAATAAAGGGATTGGTCCAAATCCTTTCGAGAGCAAGCAAAGTGATGCATTCGCCCTCCTTGATGATCTCATTGATCATGAACGAGTATCAAACACATCTCATATTGAAGTTGTCCACAAAGAACTTGTAGATTCTACACTCATGCTAATAAATTCTTCTCTTTCTGTGCCAGCTCACACTCTAGATATTGCAGATGGTTCTAAATCCTCTCTTTCCCCAGAGTTTGTTGGTTTGCATCATGATCACATGATTATTTCAGAGGTAAAATAAGCTATTGGAGGTAATGCATTCGCCCTCCTCAAGCAATCACCTCTTATTTACTACTATATGATCATTATTCCATGCTTTCAGAAGGTTATTGAAGAATATGGCCATTGCCACCCGCTTGGGATAATTTCTCATGCATCCATGGGTTTTTATCTCACCTCTTATGGTTCAAAGGAGATCTCAAGAAACCATTTCCATTCGCTTGAGATAATCTCTCATGCATTTACTGGTTTTGATATCACCTCTTATGGTTCAAAGGAGATCTCAAGAAACCATGATTCAAGTCTTGTATCTAATTCAGGTCCTACGCAAACACTACTTGAGATAATTTCTCATGCATATGATGGTTTTGATCTCACCCCTACTGGTTCAAAGGAGATCTCAAGAAACTATTCATCATTTCTTAAATCTGATTTGGATTTCAAGCAATCATTATTATTTGATGGTTCATTTTGGCATAATCTCACCCATGATGGTTTGGAGTAGAAGACAAAAGACTATCTGCATATTCATGTTTTTAATCCTACCTTAACTGATTCGAATCACAAGTTCAAGGATCATCCTCATACTTTTGGATTTGTTCTTGTCACATTCGATCTGAAGAGCAAGTACAAGCACATGATTTTTGAGCATGATCCACTTCTTCCCAAGAAGAAGATACCTCCAGACATATGACCAAGCATCACACCTGCTTGAGTTTGGAGCATTTATTTTTTGTGTGTGCCTTACAGTCTGTTTTGAGGGGGGGGTATTTTTCCCATGAAATTTTCTCCACTTCCTTGGGTTATTGACTGTTATTATTCATTGTATTGGGTGACTTTTGGTCTTAGATACTAGGGCCTAGGATGGATTAAGGGGGGGTGTTAGGATATTCCCATACTCCATCCTAGTCCCAACAGTATTTTGATCATTTACATTTTCAATCATGCATGCACTTTTAGGGTTTGCATGCATCGTTTAGGGTTTTCATGCATTCCAGACATCAGTCCCAGCACCTAGCCCTCAGTTAGCTAGCCCCCGGAGCTTCCTTCCACTTGGTTTCAACCCTACTAGCCTGTCATGTGCCCTCCCTTCACCTACTACATGAAAGGGGCGCCTTTCTCACCTACCACTCTAGTTTACTTTAGTTATCCACCAGTCTTTCCTTGATTTGAGGCCAGAATGACTCCTCACTACTGTTATCACTCTGATTGACCTTCGATGAGACATGACTACCTGTTCTGACTCTAGTTAGCTCCTCATGCACCCTCCACTGAGCCTCCTTCATTCAGTTAGTGTCTCCATGTGCTAGTTACATTCAGTTACACCTACCACACTCAGTTAGACTCAGTTTGACTGATGGTTGACAATTACTTGTGCATTGATGACTCCACCGATGATGAGATATACTACTAGTTTTCCTTCGATGACACTCTAGTGATATTTTGATCGCTCCATGAAGGCTAATTCGAATTGCCACCTTAGGAATTCGAATCCTCATGCATTGTACTACTTATTGTCCATATTGTGATTAATTAATTAGTGTGTTTGAAGTATTTTTGCTTCTATCCAAGTTCTACTGTATTATTATTTTGTTGCTCATTATATTGCATTGATCACTCTTCTTCTATTTTCCTGCTTAATCATAATTAACCTTGTGAGGTATACATCGTCTCTTAGATTTGCTGTGAGTATTTTCACATGGTTGATGCCGAGACATAATCAGAGAGAACACATAAGGATGTCTCACTGGGATTGTTCTCCAAATGGCTAGCATGATCCTCTTCTCCCTGCTTTCCAAATTCTCTATTGAGTTCGTCCCATAGATCTCTTGGATTTTCAGTAGTTGTACTGAGGTAGCAGACACAAGGAGACATAGCAAGACATATTGTCCCAAAAGCTCTGTCACAATCATTAAGCTAATCATTCTCCTCTTCATCGGAATCAAAATCTCTTGTAATACCAATACACATATCAAAGAGACATTGTCTCTTCAAACATGCAATCATCTTTGGTTTGCATTCATCATAATTGAATGAAGTAAGAAGATTTTGTGAAGAATAATATTCCATATCTGCAATAACGAATGCAAATGGAGGAAGTAAGAAACCTGCAAATCATAAACAAACAAGAACCATTAGGTCGACAACCTATACTTTTCAAGTTGCATCACACCCAACATAGGAGATGAAGCAAGCTTGAATATCCAATGATCAATATCCAAGAATTATGTGGAAACTTTCGGCTTTGGTTGCAGAATTAGAAAAATGGCATGCAGTGTAGAATATGCATGCAGTGCAGAATTACTAGTGCAGAATCGACATACAGTGTAGAAGCAACATACAGTGCAGAATCTACATGCAGTGCAGAATCTGTTGCAATGTGAGCAATTTTCTCAATCTTCATGAATAATCCCAACAAAAAATATATCTTGTCCCTGCCATGGATCTGATACCATGTGAAAATACTCACATCATATCTAAGAGTTGATGTATATCTCACAAGAAATATTAAGTAGGAAAATCGAAGAAGAGTACAGAATGGAGCAACATAACATAGATGCAATAGAACTCAGATAGATGCAGAATAACATCACACTAATTCATTAATCATAATATGAACAATAAATAATACAATGGAGAGGATTTGAATTCCAAGGTGGCAATTCGAATTAGCATGCATGATCATGGCTAATCTACACTAGGAGTCCTATCATTAGATAAGTAGTGGTGTCATCAGATCACAAGTGGTTGTCCATGTGTCAAACTGAGCTAATTGAATGTAGTAGGTGTAAATGATGCATGGAGCACTAATGGAGGGTGCATGAGGAGCTCATTGCAACCAGAATAGTCAACCAAGTTTCTCTGGGTGTCCAACAGAGTGTTTCAGTTAGTTAATTAGTCAATCAGTCCTTAAATCAAGGAAAGATCCACAAATCATGCAACTAACTAAAGTGTCACTGGTGGTAGGTGAGAGAGGGCACACTTCACATGTGGTAGGTGAAAGGATGGCGCATCACTACTGGGAGGGATAGGAATGAATGGAAAGAAGCTCTCGAGGCTAGCAAAATGGGGACTAGATGTTGGGTGACACCTCACTGATGACAGGGATGCATGCAAAATGCATGCTGCATGCACAAATGCATGCAGACATAAAACTGAATGATGAATATTCCTAACAAAGGGAGCCTATGAACTAGAGGACTACGATGGAATATCTTTGGGTGAGCCCTACAATGGGATCTACCTGAAGAGGTACTATGACTGATATTTTCATGCATAGACATATTGTATATACTTTACATGGCATGTGTGCTTTGTGTGGTGTGACGCTTTTGTTTTAGTGTGTGTAGATCTTGTTTCCCCTTTTTTATACCATGTTCTATCTGCGTGTGCAAATGGAAACTTGCTACGGATTTGCAGATGACGCCAGCTGACATACCCGTAACCTTTCTTCGACATCCTAGGTACTTTATTCTCCCATCATTGAGCTTATCATCTCAGGAGGAGTTTGTCTAGGTTTTGCAACCAACAATGTTGCAGAATATCAGGCAGTCATTGGAACCTTAACAGACTATCTTTCCTTGGGTCTGTACCATGTTGTTATCTATTTGGATTTGTAGCTAGTGGTTTCTCATCTTAACCAGATTTACACTATCCATGACCCTACTCTACTCCGTCTCTACAGATGAGTCCGTATTCTGGAAAGGTATTTTGAATCTATTCAATACCTACACATTCCAAGAGATATGAACATAGTTGTCGACTTGATGGCCAGCTTCATTCTAGATTGGTACATTGCACACACATAACATATTCATAAAATATAAAAGCATACATAACATGTAAATCATCCATTGTATAAGAAAACATGTAAACAAGATCACATTAATCATCCATACAACACATAATGTATAAAACTATCGAAAATGTCTGTGTATATATATATATATTCATACAAAATGATGGTGCTAATACAAAAATATGAAGCATGCTAGCTTTTAGTAGGTCTCTACAAAATCTGAAGCTCATAAGCTTTCAATATACATAAATAGAACATGATCCTAAGGTTGCTCAGCCCTAGGTCTTGAAGCCCCCGACTGCTGCCCATGAAAGTAGACTATGGCTCTCGCCACTTTAGCTAGCAACGTGCCAAAATGGGTACACACCCCAATGATGTACTTCTGGTAGCCCCGAGGCAGATCACAAAACCCGGCTCTGGGATATCCAGGGTCAGCCTCTGGAGGTTCTCATAAACTTCCTCCACCTCATCGGTGGCATCTTGCATCGTGGGACCCACTACTGGAACCTCTCCTCTCCTCGTAATGATGGAGACCACAACTGGTCACGATGGACCCATGTCCGCACACAACACCAAGTTATCAAAACTACTCCAAAAAAATCATAAGATATATAAAATGAAAAACAAAAAAGTTGTTTTTCTTACTAATGTCAGCCCATTGTGCTCCCTCGGGAAGCACCAGGTCGGGATCACCTCTGAAGTCTGTCCCGCTGTAAGGGTAATCCTCAATCATGAGGAGATGTCCCTACAACTAAGTGAAGAATCTGGTGCCATAACCTATGATGGGACCCCCCGCCACCATGGCGGGCCATCACCTCTGCCCATCGAATCATATGTGGGTCCCTGGAATTCTGGTCATCCAAGTCCACCTGTGGACGTATATGAGGTACCCACTCCAATAGAAAATATATTACCACGGACCCATATCCATACTGTTTCAGCACTCCACGCCAACATTTGGTAAGATGAATCCGAAGGTTGGTAAGGAGTCCCTCGCACTAGTTGAATACCCGAGGAGCCATGCACTCCTCTACATACATCAACTGGGTCTTTCTTGCAAGGTGAGAAGACTGACTCCCCACCACCCTCACCAAGGTGAAGTTCACGACACGTAAAGGATGATCTTGAATCTCCTTAATGGGAATATTCCCACTAGTAGCCGCAACACCTCTAGTGCAATACTGAGTAATCATGTCATCCACGGTCCGATCACCTCCTCGTGATCCAGTGAGAGATACAGGTTCTCAGCTCTGGGATAATCTTGTTAGGAATTAGATGTCCTCAACATCTATACTCAATGTATGCACCTCGATCTCGAAGTGTTGTTCCACCGGATCCCAACGTCGGATCATGTGTGTCAGTAGTGGAATTTGAGCCCTCATGCCTTGTACTCGGAAGTATTTGAGTAACCCATAGTTCCTCAATGCAGAAATGCATTGAGGGTCATTTTTGAATTGAGCATCATCCAACTGGTGTTCTCGTTCTTTCCACTCAATGACCATGTTTACCACTGTGAACCTGTCAAGAAGGACAAATAAGCACCATTAGAAATCACCCCATGCATCAAAATTTTTTCTTGGGAGTTGGGTGTTGAGTTGAAGTTGGACATTTGCGCCGTCGTAGGCTGTATTTGTAGAAAGTGCGACATTGTCGCAAACGGTCCTTGCGGCATTTGCGACGGTGCATGGCCGTCGGAGTTCCCATAAGGAGGGCTTGCGCCGACTCGTGGGCACATTTCCCCCAACCAAATCAACTCAAAAACTTGAAAATTAACCCAAAAAAACTAAAACTAATCCACTAAAAAGTTGCATATATGAGTTTAGGCCTACCTGCTTTTGACGGTTCGTGAAATGGTGGACCGTAGCTCCCGGAATCAACAGTTGAAATTTGGCTCCAAACGACACTTCACATTCTCCAAACTTGGTAAAAAACAATTGTAATTTCTTTTCACTATTTCACCCCTTTTAAAACAAGAAATGGAATATTCCTTATATATTTTGATGCTTTAGTGGGTTTTTTATTATATTTTAAGTTATTTGCTGCATTTAAACACCCGGTTAACCGCTTTTGACCTAGTCTTTGAGCTGCAGGAGAACTTAAGTGCCCAATTAATGCCATTTTTCGTTGTGATGATAATCTCGTAAGTATTATCAAGTATGAACAACTTCTTCCATCATATTTTTGTCATTATTTCTCTCATTAATGTAAATTATTAAGTGACAACCGAGCTAACCATGGATAATTTTAGGGGCTATATAAAGCCCATGGGCTATATTAAGGGGGTTACAAAAATTTAGTGGACTATTTTCTTATATGGAAAGGGTTTTTTCAGCTAAAATATATTCGCCCAATATTTATTAGAAAAAAAATAAATCCAAAATGAATAGCCTCCTGTATATTAATGAGGAAAATGAAAAAAACTATTTTCGCCCTAGAAAGATCTCCCTCCAATCTATCTTTTGCCCCCAATTTCTAAATAAATTATTGTAAAATCATTCCTTCACCCCCAATTTTCAGTAATGGAGGCTCCCAAGGGTTATTTCGCCCTCCATTTTCCTTATAATTCACACATATGGTTGCATTCACTTGTATTTTTAGTCAATTTCATGTGATACCTTCTTTGAGCCCTCAATTTCTAGTATTGGAGGGAAAATCAGGGGCTATTTTATTTTATATAAAGGCTACAGTGGTTCATGATTCACCCACATTGGATTGCGTTTGGGGGGTGAAGGTTCTAGTTGATGCGATTCCACTTTTCATTCTTAGCTTTATCGACATTTTAATCTTCTCACAACATCTCCAATGCTGAAAGCTGGTGTCTTGAAGGGTGAAGGTTATTTTTTTCTTAGAGTGTAGCTTAAAAATGAGAGATTTGGAAAATAAGCTAATTGGGAATTCATACACTATATTAAGGTTATGGGTCTCGATAATACTCCACGTTGAAATAATGGTTCGTGGGTGCCATAATCACTCCATGGTGTAAAGTGTTCAATTCTATCAGTTTGTCGGTATGTCAAGATTTGTGTTCCCACATGTCCATTGGACCATTAAGGGATGAGATAAAAAGTGGAGCATGGATAATTTTAGGGGCTATATATATCCCATAGGCTATATTAAGGGGGTTACAAAATTTAATGGGCTATTTTTTTTAGATGGAAAGGTTTTTTCAACTAAAATATATTTGCCCAATATTTATTGGAAAAAAAAAATCCAAAGTGAATAGCCTCCTGTATATTGATGAGGAAAATGAAAAAAAATCGCCCTAACTCTAAACCATTGCAAGTTTCTAACTAACTCTAAAACTAACTACTTTGTTAAAGACATCATTAGAAGTTTCACCCTAACTCTAAACCTAACTCTAAAACTAATAACCATTGCAAGTTTCTAACTAACTCTAAATTTTTTAAATCAATGACATAATTAATATTTTGATTGTCAACAAAAGAAAGAAAAAAGTTGCATTTGTATCTATAAACAGATAAGCATGTTATTTTTTTCTTAGAGGGTAGCTTAAAAATGAGAGATTTGGAAAATAAGCTAATTGGGAATTCATACACTATATTAAGGTTGTGGGTCTTGATAATACTCTACATTGTAATAATGGTTCGTGGGTGCCATAATCACTCCATAGTGTAAAGTGTTCAATTCTATTAGTTTGCTGGTATGTCAAGATTTGGGTCCCCACATGTACGTTGGACCATTGAGGGATGATATAAAAAGTGGAGTCCCCGCTCTCCCTCAATCTAGTTAGTGTAGTTGTGCTTCACCAACACCTCTAGCTATGAGTGACCCAATTTAGTTTATGAAATGTATAAATAAATCCCTCCTATCCTCATTCATGCATCTGTTCAGTTGAGGGTCTAGGAGTTGAGAGAGTCGAGCTCTGGTATATGCTCTTCTATTACACTACCTTAGTAATATGTAGAATCAAAAGATCAGTCTTCCTAGCAAAATATTAACCAAGACGTTTCAAGGTCTTATAATTTGAAGAAAGATTCACCAAGTTCTTACAATATTTTATAATTTAGTGAAATATTTCCCAAGGTTTTACAATATCTTATAATTTAGTGAAAGATTCACCAATATTTTACAAGATTCTATAATAGAATGAAAGATTAGCCAAAAAATTGTATACACATATTATATTATTTATAAAATAGCCTTCAAATTTTCCTATATATTAGGGAGATTCGCCCATTTATTATACATATAAATTTCGGGGGTGTTCTTAAAATTATCCCTAGAGCTAACTCTTTGTTCTTTCTTGTGCTTGTTAAACGATGAGAATAAGTCACCGAGTTATAGTTTATCACTTTTCCGGGTGAAGAGGCTAACCTTACGAGAAGGACCTTTAGAGTCTTCTTTAGTTCTTTTCAAACTCTCTAAATGTGAAATGACACCGAGTTTTCCTTCTCTGGACTCGTTAAAACTCAACATTGAAGGGCCCGTCATGTATATTTATACCTTTATACCTTTTCCCACTTCTTAGATTATGTGTCTCTTCCTTAGACTCACTAAAAATGCTATTGACCATGATAGATGCAAAACTTTTACTGCATTCTAAAAACACCTTTCTTAGCTAAAAGCATTTTAATGTATAAACTGAGGTTGTTCAGATACTTACCTCAGATTCCCTTGACAAATTCTCTTTCGGTTGTGCTGTAAGACTTTAGCATGTCCACAGCGAACTTCATCACAAAACTCTGTAATGTACTATCAATCCAAAAGTTTATTTCTCGTACGAATGGACTATATAGTGCTTTGATCCTTTCAATAAGCTCCGGTGTCCACTCGATCAGTGTGCTTCATGGGATACGGTTTATGTGCTCTATGATCCTTGACAACCACTTGTGTAGCTAATTCCCAAAAGATGCCCAAAAAACTTTGTGAATGTCTTTCCACAAGTATTTATTCAACCAGTGAATGCCAAAGAGATGTGCTTGTCTATTTTCTTTCCTTGCGAAGTCTCTCTCTATCTTGTCACACTAGGCCCAGGTTTCTTTCTTGTCTGGATACCAAAATTCGACGCCTAGCTAAACTTCTTCTACTTCACACATCACGACTTCAACTCATCACAGATTCTTAGCGTGGTAACAAAACCATTTGTTGGCTTAATATATTGATCTAGAGGTTTCCAATGTAGACCTAGGTTCTTCGCGGTTTCAAGGAACCAACAAAATCCCTTCTCACCAGCCCTTTCGGAAACAGCCTACGAAGAGGATGAGGTCTCACCTAAGGTGTAGCTATGGGGGCACTGCAGAATCAGGTTTCCACAGTGGTGTGATGATTTGTTCGGACAAGACTACTGCGCAACGCAATATCAACCTTGTGCTGCGAACTGAGGACTGTATGACGATAGACTGCGTCACGGTCCGCACTTCTACGAACTAACCTCTTGCACAACCAGTGCACCCAAGGGCTGCGTGGTTCAGGCGAGATACAAATAATAGGACAACGCAACTGACTTATACGCTTCCTCTTCCAAACTTAACCATTATGGAGGTTTTACTTTAACACTTAATCATTCATCTACTACCTTCGATTATTTCTCTTTATAACAAGTACAAGCATAAAAACATACAATGTTGTGCACACCCAATGCTGCGCATCGAAGAGTTATACAATCCGAAATCTACATACACATGTGATTATTCAACGAACTGATACTTTCATAGACTTGGAGTACTGAGCATTCAACATTCATTCATTTCCGCAATACTTAATATATCATTCCCATCTTTCTCCTATGGAGAATACATATAAAAGCATTAATACACGAACTGATAAATGAGAATCCACGCACCCAATGTAAGCAAATAAGAAAATGCATAAACACAACAATCACACTACATAGTATTTGTAACATCTCTATTCTACCCTACCTTGTGAAACTGAAAATGTAATTTATACTAATTTCTGGTGAGGAGCTCAAGGCCAGGCCCCACCAGTAGACTTTGTAACTTATGAGGGTTAATTACTAAGTTTTAGAATTGTAAACTTAGGAGGAAGTGATGCAACTAAAATGACGACAACTGAACTATTGGCGAAAGGTAAAGACAAGCGAAAACATTAGAATCTAAGGGAGGATGTCTAAGAGTCTTACGATACCTTTAAGTAACTTAATTAGTTCTATTGGTGGGTCCAAACAAAAATATATAATAACCTATAATTACTATCCTAAGAATTTGTATATGATGTCCTAAATTTGCGGACAGTATCCTTTCGATACAAACGGGTAGCTAGCACATATGGTCTTGTATTAGCGTGACTCTATGTGGTAGGGATAATTCCCAAGTAATTATTCTATCTACTTTTATTAATCTTATTCGGAAAGAAGAGTTTAAGAGAATACAATAACTCCTAAGGCTAAGAAAGAGAAAACTTAACTTATTATGATTGAGGTAAATAAATTTATAAGTGATGGACTATATGTAAGAAAAGAGATGGTCCTCCAAGTAAAGTCATATCCATTATAGAAAAAGATTACATTATAACCATATATGTATTTTAAAAATGTGGGTGGACTTAATTAAAACACATTTGTGATATGAATAAAAGTAATGCATTGAGTATGATAGATATATAGAAATATAATGCAAGATATTGTATGTAATTATAATGATTGGTGAACAAAACAATAATAAATATATATTGCATTATATTATACGATATCATATATATTATATGATTTCATTTCAGACTCCTAGTGTCGAAACATTTGACCATAAACTGAGTGTATCTGTGGAAGACAACTTAAGTTTATAATCAGACTCTTCGTCTTCTTCAGTTCTTTCCTCATCTCAGACCATTGGTTTGGTTAGTAAGATTTAGTCGGTTGTGAGTGAGGCACCACCTGCCCCATTGACTCCACCTAATGAGTTCCAAGCGTAGGAATTCGCCATTTGTCCCTTGTCGAGATTTCTAAACTGACATCTGCCATCAGAGGGAGAGAAGACTCCAACCTATTTAAGAGGTTGTTTTGTGTAGATGAGGGAAAGGGAGAATACTCTCACAATGGGGAATTCGTGGCTCCAACCAGGAGTGATTCGAATTTTTGTGTAGTTTATTATATTTTTATGAAAAGGAGCTCATCAATCTCTGGAGGAGATGTGGAGAGGACAGCCATGAGCTTGATCTAGATTGGAGTTATTTTACGTTTTAGAATGTGGAGAGGACGGTCATGAGCCCGATCGAGTTTGGAGATATTTTACATTTTAGAATGTGGAGAGGACGGCTGTGAGCTCGATCTAGTTTGGAGTCATTTTACATCTTAGAAAATTCACCGAGAATATAAGTATACGGCTGTGCCACGATTGCTTTTGTTATGCAAAGGAGGTTATCGATCTCTGGAGGAGATGTGGAGAGGACGGCTGAGAGCCCGATCCAGTTTTGGATCTTTCTACCCTGATCACTATATTTTATTTACATTGATGCGAGTTTTATCTATCATATTCTCTTCTGTATTATATTGACCTGTGTTCTAGTTAGGGAGGAAGGTAGCGGATGCAGAGCGGTAAGTTTTGGAGTAGAAATGACAATCAAAGTCGTGATCCCTGCAAGTAAGCCCTACCGCATGAATTCTATTTTTAGAATGCTGAAACGAAAACGTGATTCTCTGTCTTTTGTACAAATCTATGTTGTAGATTGCTGAAACCAAAACGCGATTCTCTGTCTTTTGTGCAAATCTATTTTGTAGATTGCTGAAACGAAAACGTGATTCTTTGTCTTGAATTCTGTTATGTTTTAAGCTAGTTTGTTTCTCTGTCTTCTAAAGTCGTGAAGGTCTGATTGAATGCTGAGCTGAACCTTAGATCTATTTTCATAAATGGAAAACGCTCAGAATCCATATTTTAGAGATCGGTTTCCTTATTGGAAGTTTGATTTCTCTATTTCGAATGAAGAGGGTAATAACTGATTTTATGCTGAACTAATTCATGGAGCTATTTCGGTTTGGAAAACGCTCAGGATCACTGGGTTAGAGATCGTATTCTTTGTTTCTTTGCCTTGTCTTGAATGGATACGTTAAAGTCTGTTTTGTATACTGAACTGAACTCATAGATCTGCTGTTCATTATTGAATGGAAGTTGCTTAGTGCATTATTGCTTACGCTAGATAGAAATCGTAGTTAGGATCTTTGTTTTCTTGAAATGATGGATGGAAAGGAAGAGGATCTCAACCTGTTTTGTTATACAGGATTAAAATTGAAAGTTATGATTCGTTGCTCATTTCATATATGGAAAGTGAAAAATATAATGGGGAGTTCTGTTAAAAACATTATGCCAGATAGGAAACACTTACAATCGATCATTGCTAGTAAATAGGAAACCAGCTCGATTATAATGACCCCTTCGAGATCTGGGTAAGACCCTTGATTAAATTCAATAGTTATCTATATGACTATAGACCTGATGCTACAAAGATAGGATAGATTTCTGTCATCATTAGAGGAATCTATTGAATGTTTTAAAGAATGCTCTCTTTCGAGAGGCTTGGTGAAAATGGGAATTTCGTATAATGCAACAATTGTGTTGCGGTTGTAAACATTATTTGGATGAATAATACAAGTGGAGACCTGGCCTTGTGGACGTAGCCCTTAGGGTGAACCACCTACATATGGTATCGTGTGTTTTATGATGGCTCATTGTTTAAATTAGATGATTTATGATGGCTCATGGTTTAATTTAGATGTACCTTTCTTTTAGTCCCTTTAATTGGCATTTTATATCGGTTGAGTAAGTGATTTGTGTAATTAATAAAGACTATAAGATATTGATGGATTGAAGAGCCGACATAAGGGCCTTACATTTATAAGATATTGATGGATTGAAGAGCCGACATAAGGGCCTTACAATTTGTCCCGTTATGTTGTTTACAATAAGAAATGAATGTGCAAGGAGTAATAATTCCTTATTGATAGTTAAACACCATTACGCAATTGTAAGAATAATAATTTGTGATTTATATTATAGATGAATGATCATTATGTAGTTGGAATGAGCGTACTATGCTTACCTTATGATGACATGAATGTTATTAATTTGTTGTGGAAGGGAGTTAGTTGATCTTTTATGAAAATATTTTTTTTTCTTTTCCTAGAAACTTTCACAAAATACTAACTCAGACAATTGGAGATGTTATAGTATTTAACGTGGCTCACCCCCATGATGGAAGCTACTTCCAGAAGAACTGTTGTTATATTAATATTTGGGAAGGGTACAATAGTTCTTAGTCTGCGCACTCAGCTTGCAGACTCTCTTGTTTCTCACTTGGCCTCTGAGCACACAGCTTGCGGAGCCTTTACACAATGTTCCTCACAGAGATTTATCAACTCAATAACGAGAACAACACAAAATGGAGAGTCACAGTAACCCGAAAGATCAACAATGAATATTAACCCTTTCCCATACAAAAATTCCTTATTTATAGATCATGCGCGTAGGTCATGTCTTTACAATTCGAAGGCCAAAACCCTTAGGTTTACAAAACTGTCATAGTTTTCCCTTAACTGGACGTGCTGGCTTCTGTTAGCAAATATTCCATCTTGGCCCACCCATAGCGCATGCTCACATCGCTATCAGCCTTTTTGTCGCACGCATTCCAACATGTCGCTTTCACCGAGCCGTTCTTCCTCTAATGGTCTCGTGCGACTGGTTCAGATAGTGGTTCTTTCACATGTGTGACCAGTCGCTTTCTTTCCTCTTTGCTCCTACCCGCCACTTGGTATTATTGGAGCATATTTACCAAAAATAGACCACCGGTGGTCTAACCGGTATTTGTGCCATCTTCCGTCCAACACTTTGCTTTTCCGAATCCACATAGACTGGACACACCGCAGCGCTGCCTCCTCGTAGCACTGATTTTGACAGCTCTTCTGACGCTATGCTGTGCGCAACTTCGCAGCATCCCAAAAACTTATACAAAAAATACTTCAATTGAACTGCGCTCAACTATGCAGTTCCAAAATTCCTTCTTGCTCAAAATTCCCCACTTGGGCCAGGCCCAATAGGACGAACCCCTTTCCAGGTTCAGAAAATGTTTAGGATTGGAATCATCTATGGGATGAGCTGTACCAAGCATTTGATTACCCTCATCAAGCTCGTCAAAAACACATGAGGCACTCATCAGTCATGATGGGGAAAAAGGAATGTTTTTGTATTACACCTTTACTAGTGGCAGTACTTAGTCGTTCTTGAACATGGCACTCATTTGCATTTGCATACGGTACTTGGGTCATCCATTTGTCCTCGATTTTTTCCTACTTCCCGAGTCTTGTTACTCCTTTGGGTCATCCAAAGAATACTTCCATCATCAGTTGCATTAGGGGTTGGCGTCATTCTCGTCAGGTCAATACTTCCAAGTCATGCCATGCCCATGTTCAAGAATACATTCACCGCTCATTATTTGCAATCAGTACACCTTCGACCATGTTGGTCTACTCTGATACAGACTTGCATGTTACTGAACCATCCGATCTACTCCAAACATCTGTTGTCGAGTTTCGTGTCAATGATGGGGGTTTCATCATGGCCCTCCTTCGACGGATTCATCCATGTTGACCTCAACACATCATCCAAGGATTGAATCTAGAAACCAACCAAGTACATTGGGCCTACATGCCTCAATGGTAGGTTACCTCACTTTCAACATGAGTTCACATCATTGACTCTTGGTTGAAATATTTCGTCAAGCATTCGACTTCATCTCATTCATTCATGCTTGATAATATGTCCAATGATACCTTGGGGATCATTTACATTAATGGTGATTTCCCTCGCGCTTGTTAAGAGTATACATCAATGACCGGTAATCAAGTGGTTTCTACCATGTTCAACGTCAAGACATTTGTAATCACACGGATATATTCGTATCATTGTGGGTTCGGCTTGAAGACCCTCGGGAGTCATGTTTTACCTAGGTTGTGATGGAGATTGTTTGAGTCATATTACATGGATCCACTTTTGTATTGGCCATGGTTGTGTTATCATCTCATCATGAATCTACACTTGTGTCTAGTAGCCATGATTGTGTTCAGTCGATCTTTACTACCATGGATCTGCAATGTATTGGTCGGCAGCCATGTTGTGAGTCATACGAGACTATGTTCTCATAGTCAGTTGTACTACAACAACATCCTCCGTCTGACAAGTCCTTTCCAATCTTTCTGTCAAAGCATTTCACCCGTCGAATTCCAACAGATTCATGGTTTGGGGGGCATTCTAATACACCTAAATCTTGCCACCTTAAGACTCAGATTAAACATCCTTGAAGTTCCCATGACTAAGAAATCAAACTGGGAGAGATATTAACCTATTTCCATAGGGTTTTGTGAGGTCGTTGCAGGTAAGCCTTGTGCAGCATGCGACATCGTAGGTTGTCTTACTGCAGCCTACGACGATGTCAGTTAAATGGATAAAAGGGCATCTTCAAGCCATTTCTCGAAGGTGTGTGATGTGGATCTCTATCCCTAACCTATAGGAGAGATGGAATTCGGTTCCCTAGCCCTTTGGGAGGATCCATTAGTGATCTACCACTATATACCTACCCTATCCTCTTAGTCCTATATATATGAAGCTCATTCCCATTCCAGAGGGAGGAAGTCTATAGCACTTGCATGATGGTGAAATTAGCTTAGGAGATCTCTACTCATCTCTTGGGAGACCTATACTTCCTTTGGAGGCTTTGGCATTGGCTTGTTGGAGGAGGATTGCAACGTTAAGATTTGGTTGTAATCATCTCTCTTTTGTACTTCCCTCTTTTAATGCAGTAATATAAGCTCTTTCCAACAAATGTTTTTGTGTTGATAATGTTTGTGTAGTTTACTTTCTTAACCGTTTACTTAAATCTGTTAGTGTTTAGATATTGTTTTACTGCTTGTATTGTTCTATGTGTCTTGACAAGCCTTGCAGCTGAGATCTGATGACCATGGAGCTTGGAACAACATCAAGGAGAAATATATACAAGCTAGAGGTAAGACATCTAATCAGTCGATCTTTAACTAGATCTAGGAAAGCAGTTTCATATTCTGTCCCACTTGTTCTAGATTCACATTGAACTAGGGAGATCACGCCTTAAGTCTGCTTTCGGTAGATTGTTCGGTAACAAGCTTGTCCAACCATGGGTGCCGTAGTTAGAGCCTTTTTATGCATTTTGGCGCCCATGCCGTTGTATCTCCTTAGTTGGGATTCCTTTGTATTTACTCCATGAATTTGTGATAAAGAATCATACTCTACTTTGTATTATGCTGGCCATATCCCATAAGGACTCCCCCATTTTGTATCGAGTTGTGATTGCATTGCATCATCTTGATTTCCGCTTGAGCCTTGTTTCGGATCTTTCTTACTCAAATGTTAGCTATGTGAGTGAGCACTTTCCCTTTCGAGCCAAGCAGAGTGTTCATTTTCCTTTCGCAATTTGATGGCTCTTTATTATGAGGGAACACCCCCCCGAGTGTCCACATCCTGCACATGCTTTCGTGCATTGATCATAGGTATGTTCCACTTCTTGGGACTAGTTTGATCGCTATTTGACACTCGTTCCCTCAACTGTTGTACTATAAGCAATTTTATTCTTTTTCAAGCTTTCCAAATATGAAAAATACCAAAAAAAATTAAAAAACTGAAAAAAACCGGACGAGAAAATATTTACTACTTGTTGGCAGCTGTTGTGCCGCCTTTGAACAGAGGATTCACTCCACTCCATTCATTATGAGTCAGGACTATAGTTGGACCTTAGGAGCTGTACTCATTTCTCAGATCATACTCCATTGGCTGGTTAAGCTTCCAGTCATTATGGAGCCCTTTGTTGATGCATCCTGCATCGCACAATGTTATTATCATATAGTACTTGAGTCTATGCAGCCTGACTCTATCCATCTGCTCATGCTCTTGTTCAAAGGAAGTCCTGAAACCATAGTCAGCCACTCCTCAGATATCTTGAATATTGCATGTCGGCCATCCTTATTGAGTCAGTCCGTTCGTCCAAGTTCTTCCAAATATTTCAGCGTAGCTGTTACCTCGTGCTGGTTGATGGGGGGTGCCTTAATTCCCTCCTTTCAACAAGTTTTGTTCCGTTGAATTCAATCCATTTATTATGGAATTGAGGCTTAGAGTCCGGTTGAGTACCTTGAGGGTTGCAGTCATTAGTGGTAGGTTCTCTCGCCATCGACAGTTTTGGGAATACATCAATGTCCCCTGATCGATGGATGCATATTAGTGTTCGACCTCAATGCATCTATTCACACTTTGATGATTGTACTCTATGCCTTGATGCCCATTTTCATTATTTGTGGGTTATCTTGCGTTTGTTAATGGTCTACATCATTGACTGGTAATCAGATGATGTGACATCAGGTTTGACTTCAACAACTTTATTCACTTGATGGGACTTGCACCGTAGATTATTTGTGTAGAAGACCCTAGACGGTAGTGGCATTCAATATGCTACTCATGATCGTGATTGTACTTATGAGATCTCATTTCTCATAGATCAATAGTTTGTACCTCCAGTATTGCACTAGTTGTTTCCTTTTCAGCAGGAGGCCATATCTTATTGTATGGGTCATGGCTATGACCACCTATGACATGTATTCACTATGTACTGCCTATCATGGCCATTACATCAGATTGTTGTATTGTACCAACATGTATTCAGAGATATCATTGTATTATGACGAGTGGGATAATATTTCCATTTGTGTCTCCATCACTCCACTTCTGAGATTATAATGTATTCCGGACATTGTAGTACCTTCTCTGACCTCACACATTAGGGGGCATCTGTTACAACGTATTTTCCCACCTTGTGAGCATCAACACTTATTGGCCTTCAATACTCATTTTATAGAGTTAGATCCACATTTTATCCTCCAGGAACACATTATGCCCCATTTTTGCTCCTGTATGCTAGTTGTTCCACTATAGTCCGTGTACATGCAGGCTATTCCACTATAGCCAGCATACACCCAGTTAAATGGTAAAAAACAATAGAAAATTACTTTTTACTCCCAAAAAGCGGTCTTAGGGTGACCTTTGGCCCTCCATGCACCTCGAAATGACTCGATTCAACCTTTCACCTACCTTTGGAGGGTTATATATTTAGCTCTTATGGTGTATGGAAGGGAGGAGAAAGAGAGAGCACCGTAACTCTACTGGATTTTTTCCGTGACTTGAGTCTACATCCATTGATCCTTGTTGTTGTGAACTCCTTATCTTCACCTACCAAACTCCTTTCGTAGTTTGAGTTTGCCATTGCATGGGGGATTGGAGTGGTGGAGGCACAAGTGGAGGGACCTAGTTCTTGGTTCAGATGGGTTTCCTGCAAGAGGTTGTATCATGTACTTCTTGTTATCATTATTGGAAATACTCATTTTCTCGTCCAATTGATGTTCTAAATGTTGTTTAAATTACATTGGGTTACATTTGCTTGTTATATCATGGACCATGTTATTGATTATGCTAATGTCTTTCATATATTATATACACTTGCTTGTATTTGTTGTTGATACTAATATGCAGGGTCAAGTGTAGAGATTGAAAGCTCAATGGGGATCTACTTCGAACATCCGGTTGAAGGTTGGTCTTATTCTCCATATCTTAGCATTTTCATTTATATAACATTGTTTGAGAATTGATTTGATTTCTAGCAGTCATTTGTCTGTTGTGGTCTGCCCCATACTATAGGAATTTTTTCTCCATAACAGTCAATGATGGAATTCTTATGCATAACAATAGAGTTTATGTTCCTAATTCTATTGAAATAAATAAATTGGTAATTATGGATATGCATAAGGTTCCATATACATAACACCTTGGATACCAAAAGAAAATTGCAACCGCAAGAAGTCAATACTTTTGGATAGGAATGAAGAAAGACATTGTTGAATATATATCAAGGTGAATGGAATGTCAGAGCATAATGGTTGAGGATAGACATCTAGCATGATTGTTACAACCATGAAAATGAGATGTGGTGATAACTAATTTCATCAACTTTCCTTGGACAATAAAGTAACATGATTCAATGATGGTAATGATGGACATGTTGACAAAAACTACTCACTTTATTCCAATCAAGTCAAATCATAAGGAAACTAATATAAAATAAATTTATATGAAAGAGATTGATAGGTTGCAAGGGATACCTAAGTCCATTCTTTTAGATAAAGATCCAAAGTTTACTTCAAAATTTGTGGAAAGGACTATTCAAAGGATTTGGAACAAATCTAAATTTGAATACAACATATAATCCACAAATAGATGGGAAGATTGAGAGAGTTAATCAAGTTATAGAAGATATTATGAAATTGTATGTGATGGATTAGCCATCCAAGTGGATTTTTTTGTTGTATTTGGTAGAGTTTGCATATAATAATGGATACACTGTTTCTATAAAGATGAGTCCATTTGAATCTTTGTATGGTATAAAATGCAATTGTTGTTGAAAAAATTGCAAAAGCGTTCATCCTTCTACTTGGTAAGGGGCTAAGCCTTGTAGGTTTCCACAAGGCATCAGTCCTTGGATCCCCTTGGGGGTGAGGGATATCTCCAAATGATCCTGCAAATGATTGTTAGTGGAATTTAAATTAAATAAAGAAAATTAAACAAAATATAACAAATGAAATGGGGGAAGAATGAAAACTCAAACAACCAAATGTATGGAAAACCAATTTGTATTTCCCAATGGTTAAGCATGTACACCACCTAGGAGGTGTAGCCTTCAAGGGAAGCCAACAATATCCATTAGGGAGGTCCTTCTTTCCCAAACTAAATTCTGAGTGGGTGAGAGAACAATGGAGAGAAACTCTTGCTCCTGGGAGGAAGGAGGAAAGGGATATTTGGAATGCTTTCAAAGGTGGGAACAGGTGAGATATTCAACATCATAAATTTTCTCTTATTTTTATATCTAAGAAGCATGTCAATGGATTCCTTTTTTAGGCCAAGAGGTGGGCAAGAAACAACTAGATCCAAATGTCAACCCATGCACTCCATGAACTAGTTCCAAGGTACACCAAGGGGGCTATTTAATGCCATGAAGTGTGTGAGGAGCCAAATTTGGATTGTTGGAGATGATGGGGATTTGAAGAGCCTTCATTGTGCCACAGATAGTAGGTGGTCCTACCATTTTGACAGTCCCACTAATATCGAAGGAAAATCTGTGTGAATATCGCACGGGAACTGAACTCGTAACATGCACTGTAGTGTAGGTTAATAATGGTTCATCTGTGTGACCTCTTCTTTTGACTAGTTTTGAAAACTTTTGGACTCATCTTGCCTTTTGGATTTGTTGAGGATTCCTTTGGTGACATGGATTCTATATGTGGATGATGCCTTACTGAAAGAATCACCAAAAGTTCACATATGTGCGATATTTAGGCGTTAATAGATGCCCCCTGATGTATGAGGTTCAGAAGGTACTGTAGAGCCATTAATGCATCATCGTTTATTGTGTTTCTCTCATGTTTTGTAGTAGAAAAAGCATATGTGGATGAGAGGGTCCTCCCATGGGGGAATATTGTTGGTGCTACCAATGAATCTGTAATAAAAAATGATGTTTTATACAAACGAGGAAGGTATACCCATGCTCGTGAAAAGTTTTCAAGATGACTACAATAAGAGAAGACCAAGAGGTCAACTCAAAGATAATTCTCAGACACAGATCAAGGTGTCTTTGATCCATGTGAGAGTAAATTAAATGACAAATACTCCTGAGTGTTGAAGAAGCAAAAGTGTTGATGATAATGATAATCCCATGGAGGTGGGGACCAGAATGATGGTGAAATTTCCTGAGGGGAAGATTCATTGTTCCAGATGGACTGCTACCATGGTTTTCAAATGTGAACACTACTAAATTCAAAAGTACATTGACCCTTGATGCGTCATATGTGTTGATGTTGAGCATAGGGGAAACCACTAAGTTAGGGAGCACTAATGAATCTCCCTACTTAGTTTGAGGTGATCCCTTATCATGACTAAAAGGGACCCCAAGGTACAACTGCAACTGCTGCAACTTTCAGAATATGGTGAGCTAATGTTGATCAGAGTCAAAGTATATGAGAATACAAGGGTCTCTTCATAAGAACCAAGATGATATTGTAACTGATTGTAGGACTTACAAACTTGACAGAAGAATGGTTCATAAGTGTGGGGCTCATAACTTCCTTTGGTCGATGTAAACATGGGGAGGGATAATGACAAAATTCATGTAGGAAAGGTACAAAGTGAAATGGAGGGAGACAAACTGCAAGTGAAGGGGATTTGATGGAGACACAATACTGAGAGTAATGGTGACTGACAAAATGGATAATTTTGGGGATATTGAGACTCAAATACATCGATCAAAGGAGAACATGGGTTGATGCCAAAAGAATCAATAGTTCTTGTGGTTTTATGTGGATCGAGGAACTTGTTTGTATATAAAAAATAATTGGTGGTGTCTCCACAGTTTTATGTGTGTCGGGTGACCAATTTGATGATGGGTGGAGTCCCTATGGTTTTTAGTGGGTTGGGGGATTCTCTCCTTATGTGTTGGGGCTTGTTTTGCAAATGCAAAAATAGGTGCCCCATGAATTAATGCCATGTAGATTGTTCCTGCAGGAATAATTTAATAGAATTGGTTACTTTAGAGGTCAGGGGTCCCATTGGTGTCATTGCGAGGGTGATGATACGAGGAAGAATTATGGTGGTGGTATGCTCAAGGAAGTATTGGTGGTCAGTGGTGAATCTTGATTGTAACATGTACTGAGGAATTGGATGGAATCAACTCGAGAAGGTGGGAGAGTAAATATGTAGCTGTAAAACTATAAACTAGGGGTGATCTTTTAAAGCTGAATCAGATTTCTCGAGCTTGTGGGGGGTTCGACATCATGGGTGCCAAATGATGATAAGGGATGTAATGGTTTGCACACCCATGGGGGGACATGCTATTCAAATTGATAACATTCATGGCACATCAAGATTGGAAATGAGAGCCCTATGGTTATTAATGATAATATTGGTAAATGCAATGCGAGTAGAGGGAAAACATTTCCTATATTCCAGTTTAGTAATGATACATGTGATTGAAGCATGACACCTTTGCTGAGAGATGGATTCTTGTTATTATAATGGTAAAACAAAGGGGTCTCCTACTTGTCTCAATCATGATCCTGCACATATGGTGCACATACCCAAGTGTAGTAAAGAACGTGACAAAGGTATTGACAATGAAGAAATATAAAACCAAAACATGTCACACATGTGGGGTGCGTGCAGATCAAGGGTATAAGTGTTTGAGGTACAAACCATTGATGGGGTTGTTAAGGGTGATACCCTCTGCGTCGGTTAAGACATATGCCCATTTGGGGAGACATTGTTTAACGAGATAAGGGCTTGTCCATTTAGATACAAGTTTATCGTGTCCTGGTCTACTGTATTTTTTGGTGTTGAAAACAAGGACAGTTTCCCTCGCTAAAGGTGGGAGGTCGAACATGTATTTCATAGTGTGATTTGGTATCACAACCCCAAATTTTAGATTTTTTATATAAGTATGTTGACGACATTAATTCTTATGTCGTGGGTATGCAAAAAAATAAGGATGTCGCGTGACTCAACATCACCTGTCTATAAGGTATAAAATTAATTTCAGTATTTTATGTGTCACATAATTAATGACGTAGCTTGCAGAATAAAGTGTCAGCCTTATATTTGATGACTGCATGTTTTTATTACAGTCATGGTTGACTCAGCCACTATCGTGAATCCATTATGATTTCAGTTTATATTTCTATTTCAAATAGCTTCACTTGTTAACCTGATAATATTATTATTACGGTCCTAGCTTAATGGCCAAGCCATGGCCATTCCTAAGCTAACAACTTACCACTATTTCTACTTTGGTATTAAT
Organism: Larix kaempferi; assembly: GCA_027924585.1. NCBI lineage: Eukaryota > Viridiplantae > Streptophyta > Pinopsida > Pinales > Pinaceae > Larix > Larix kaempferi. The sequence continues at coordinate 6,530,154 of BSBM01000792.1, forward strand.
AATACCACAGATAAGTTATATATGAAAACTTATTATTTTGTTAACATATACTATAATTTATGTTGAAGGTCTAACATATGGTATTGCTACCATAGTCGAACCCAATCCACGATTTGTAACTTTATGTGGTTCCATAACTTATAAACTATGTACAAATCCCATTTATTATGCTCATCGAGCTTCGTGATATCATAACCATGCAAACCTATTAACTATGCACAAATATGATGCATATATATATAATTCAAATCCCAAGCCTATGTATCGTATCATGACTATATGGAAAACGTAATGCTTGTTATAATATCTATGCTATGATCATATTTGAACTTTGGTTCTCATGTGTTGTATAGTGTAACCATAAAATATTTGTATTATATTTGATTATGATTTCGTTATTAATGTTGTGATCTGCATTGGTTTTGCAGGACCACAACGAGGTTCCAACGCAGATTTGGTTTGCTAGATCCATGTGATGGCATTTATGTAGGTTTGTTGTACCAACTTGCCCAATCACATGACTTGCTGTGCATCATCGAATTCGTTTCTTGAGATTGTAACTGATCTCCCAATGTATTGTCTAGCATGGTTGCTCGTTACTCCATTTGCTCCTTCGCGGCTCCAGGGTTATGCTGCTGTTCCTTAGAGCTTGGCTCTACGTAGAGATTGCCCTGGTTAATGAATGTTTGCAAGCATTGATGCGGTGATGGAATATTGTTAAGACATTGATAGAAATGGTAAGAAACTATGAACTCCTCATGGAGTGTTCATAGTGCTTCACGAGGGCTTTCCTTCCGGTTGCAATATTTTTTTTTTTCAATTCGACTGTGTATTTTTTTTTAGCTCTGTAATGTAATAGATTGACTCTGTATTTTAGGAGCTTGTATTTGCGTTTTAGAATGACAGCTTGGCTCTATGTTTTTAAGATTAACTCTGTGGTTTATCTTCGTTGAGCATATTCCCTTGGATCTGTAGCTTTAATGCTCAACACTGTGTTTTAGCTCTTGCGATTTGGATTTTGAATAGGAAGTTATCAATTAAGAGTTCTAGAGCATTGTGGTTCTACCCACAAAGCTCTCAACAACTTCGTTCTTGCACACTTGTTCTTGTTAACATGTTTATGTGAACCAGTATGGTTACGACGGCCTTGGTTACCACCAGGGTTTGCATTATTCTTCCAATGCTTCTTTCGCTTCGCAAGCTTCCTGGAAAAAAGGTAAGGGTGCGACTCTCTATTGATAATTTTAAAATCATATTAGCAGTTTTTATATATTGTATACTTATTGATTCTAACAAAAAACCCTTTAATATTTTGTGCAGGTGTTTTGGTGAATCCTGTAGGGTTTTGAAACACTGAAAGTATTAATATGTATACTCCTGGTTTTCGACGTGAAATAGAGGATACCCAAAGAAATAGAATGGGATTTGGTTCGCTGCCTTGACTAGCGTCTACAACTTCCAAAGGTAAACTTCAAACCTCCTTTTGTAAGGGTTTAACATAAATTTCTTTTCAAGTTTATCTATTAAAAGGTTTTACTGATTGGTTATTACAATATTGGTTTATAAACCCTAACCGTATTGATTGTACTTGCTTAGAAGGTGGTCACATGGATGCAACAACATCGGTCTTAGAACCAGGTAGATGCGTGTTACTTTTTTCTTCCGTGGTGATAATTACAATAGCATACTCCTCAATCGAAACATGTCCATGGCATGAGTGTGTTTTTCCTATGCTTACTATTTACAATATCGCGTAGGATGAGGGAAGCCATACGACTTCCTTCAGAGTTGTTTAAACACATTTTTATATGATGTATGAAGCCTTTCAGCATTTCACACTCTGTTTCAAAATATAGGATGGCCATTCAGCTCTTATACCTTTTCAATTTCTTGCTATGAAGCTTGTTTCGATTTGATGTGTTTATATTGTTTAATGATTGTTTAGTGGCCTCTCGGCTCTGCATTAATGTTAGTTTTTTTTTATACTTTGAACTTGAAATGAAAACGATTTTGAGCCTTACGACTTCATCTATAAAATACTCTGTTTATATAAATATTAAGCCATCTGGCTCTACATGCTGTGTTTATAAGATGAAATCCCTTCGAATCTTATAACCTTAACCTCAAACGAAATCTCATTTGATTGTGTATAAATATATAACTATTTATTTGATTATAATGGTGAATATTTATTCAAGCCATTTGGCTTTGTATATAAATTCCTATATGGTAGCATACTCTGTTATGTTATTTCTTTGATGTTGTGTGTTTTATAACAGGTCCTTCATTGCTATGTAAATAATAGAAATATTAACTTTGTCTATTTAATACAGTAATATATTCAATATATTCAATATAAATCCTAGGTTTATATATATAAAAGAAATTCTATTATGTAAACTTATAAAAATCATTAACATTGCTATTGCACTACAATAATTAAAATAAACTGAAACAATTCTATGAAAATAGAGATAAATAATGCAGTTAATATCGACATGGTAAATATAGTGTATGCAGAATAGAAAACCTAATAATTTTATTTCTCATAATAAAAAAATGAAATCATTAACATTGCATTTAAAATTACAGTTCATCATTCTATAATATACTACACATAAAACATTGAATACTATCTAAGATAAAAACTTGACAGTAAGAACAGACCAAATCCAATCTGAAATTCGTCGTTCCTCCCAACCTATCTTCTAGAACAACCAATATTACTTGTTTTGAAACCCCCAAGCCTATTTGCTGGACCACAATGACAAAGACTATTGAACCAGTTTTGAACTATCACTCAGTTCCACTCCTTTAATCAACAAATATATTTTCTCTCTTCCATCCAAGCCTCCTGCTTGTCTGATGGGAATGCTTATTTAGCTTTTCCTAGGACTTAGGTCTATCATGAGCCTCTTGCTCTAGAACCTCCATATGGAGTTATGACCTGAAAAATAGGGATGATGCTTCCTGCACCTGTTGAGGTATTAAATATTTGTTTTCACCACTATGGAATTTTTGTCCAACACTTGTCAGTTATCCTTGTGGGCCAACAAACACTCTTTCAAAAGATACTTCAAATTGGATTCTTTTATTTATTTATTTATTAAATAATAATAATAATTCAAAATCCTCATACAAGTGTCTTTGACCACACTTGGTCAAATAATTGTTCAACAATAATTAAAAACAATATTACAAAGTATTAAACTTTCATTAAGGTTCTAGGGGTATTACATACACCCCCCTTTAAAGATAACACCATCCTTGGTGTTATTCAATCTTCCATTGTTTATTCTTGAAACATAATTGGATATGCCTCCCGCATATTAATTTCCAATTCCCAAGTAGCTTCTTCTGGGATAAGGTGCATCCATTGCACCTTTATTGACCCAATAATGTGGTTCCGACGGATAAGCTCGCTCCCATCGAGGATGCATTCTGGTTCCACTTGGAATTCTCTTTCTGGTTCCACCGATAAGCTATCGGTCCAATCCGGTCTAATATTTCAAAAGGGCCACAATACCTGGGTGCTAGTTTAGCAAACTTCCCCAACCTTAAAGAACTCTTCATTAGATTTAATTTTACATAAAAATGGTCCCCTACTCTTTGAGTTCTTTTAAAGTCTTCATAGCTCTTTTGTCTATCTTGAGCTATCTTCAAGTTTTGTTGTACCTATTTCACGGTTAGCTCCATATACTTTAACACTTCAGGAACTAGCATTAATCTATCAACTGGACTACTCCAAAAAACTGGAGTGTTACATTTTCGTCCATAAATTATTTCAAATGGACTCATCTTAGCAGAAGCTTGAAAATGGTTATTATAAGCTAATTCAACCAAATGTAAATAGTCTTCGCATTTTCCTGGTTTATTCATAGCATACATTCTAAGCATGTCTTCTAATATCTGATTTACCCTTTATGTATGTCCATTTGTTTGACGATGAAAAGATGTACTGAAATTTAGTTTAGTATCTAACCCTTTAAACAAATGCTTCCAAAAATTTCCTGTAAACTTTGTATCTCTGTCAAAAACTATTATCTTAGGTACACCATGCAATCTGAAAATTTCTCTCATAAATATATCAGCAATATGAATAGCTTTGTATGTAGATTTAACAGGAATAAAATGTGATGCCTTACTTAGCTTTTTTACAACAACCATTATAGAATCATTTTGATTAGTATTTCTAGGCAAACTTGTTATGAAGTCCATACTATTGACTTCCCACTTCCATTCTGGAATGGGTAAGGGCTGCAATAACCCTGCTGGATGTTGATGTTCAGTTTTAACTTGCTAACATTCCATGTATTTAGAGATATATTCTGCAACTTCATTTTTTATATTAGGCCATTAAAATTCTTTTCTCAACATGGTAATCATTTTTTGGTATCCTGGGTGTCCTGAATAAGTTGTCTTATGCATTTCATTCATAATTAATAGCTTAACTTCTACAAAATTAGGTACATACAAGCTGTGCTTATACATCAATAATGCTTTTCTGCTCAATTTAAAATATGTTTTTATTTGACTTGCCTCATTTTCTGTTGTTTTATCTTTTAATTTTTGATATTCACCATCATTAATTGCTATTGTTTGTATTTTTATCTTTAAATATATTTCGTAATTGCTACTTGCAGCCACATACAACATATTAGCATGACGAATCAAAGCGCCTACTACTTTATTTTCTTTCCCCTTAATGTGTTTGATTTCAAAATCATATTCACTTAGAAAAGACAACCACCTTGCTTGTCTTGCATTTAGATTATGTTGGTCAAATAGATATTTTAGACTAACATTGTCGTATTTTACTAGAAATTGCCTACCAATAAGATATTGTTGCCACATTTTTAGTGCATGAATTATAACATCCAATTCTAAATCATGAGTTGCATAGTTTATTTCATGTTCTTTTAATTTTCTTGACTCATAAGCCACAACACAGTTATCTTGCATTAACACTCCTCCTAGACCTTTTTTGCATGCATCCGTGCAAATGGTAAAATATTTATAAGGATCTGCATTCTTTAAACTAGGAGCTATTGCTAACAAGTGTTTTAGTTTATTTAAACTATCTTCACATTTAGTATTCCAATCAAACTTATTTCCCTTATTTTGTAAAGAAGTTATAGGGTATGCAATTTTTTAGAATCCTTCAATAAATTTTATGTAATATCCTGTGATTCCCATGAATGATCGTATATCAGACACGTCTTTAAGAACTGGCCATTCCATTATGGATTTTAATTTATCAGGGTCAACTGATATTCCTTCCTTAGTTATCACATGTCCTAAGTACTGAATTCTATCTTTAAAGAAATCACACTTATTGGATTTTGCATAAAGTTCTTGTTCTCTTAATACCTGTAGTACAATTCTCAAGTGTTCTTCATGTTCTTGTTCATTCTTAGAATAAATTAATATATCGTCAATAAACATGACTACAAATTTGTCTAGGTATTTACTCAACACTATTCATTAAGAACATAAACACTGCTGGTGCATTTGTCAACCCAAAAGGCATCACGACAAACTGATAATGACCATATCTGGTCCTAAATGTAGTTTTGTATATGTCTTCCTATTTTACTCTTACTTGGTGATATCCCGATCACAAATATATTTTAGAAATATAGTTGCTCCTCTGAATTGATCGAATAAATCATCAATTCGGGGTAATGGGTATCTATTTTTAATTGTCATCTTATTGAGTTGTCTATTGTCGATGCACAATCTTAAAGTACCATCTTTCTTTTTAACAAATATTACCAGTGCTCCCCAAGGGGATACACTTGGTCGGATATACTTCTTGTCAATTAATTCTTGAATCTGAGATTTTAATTCATTTAATTCCAATATGTTCATTGTATAAAGAGCTTTCGGAGCTAGTCCTGCTCCTGGTCTAAGATCTATTGTAAAATCTATTTCTCTTTTAGGAGGTAGCCATGGAATTTATTCTGGAAATATATCTTTGAATTATTTCAGTATTGGAATATAATTTATATAAAGTTTATCACTTTTATCTCTATCATAAAGTATGTGAACAAAACAAAATTTACATCCTTTCCTAACAGATCTTTTTATTTGCAAAGTAGAGATTTCTCTAATCATAACTTTCCTAGGAATTCCTTTCACTACAACATAATTATTTTCTTCATCTTTGCATGTAAATGATTTATCATAGTAGTTTAAAATCACTCTATGTTTTTCTAACCAGTCCATTCCTATTATCATGTCATATGATCCCAAAGGTAAAAAATTCAAATCTACATGTGTTTTGAATTCATTCATGAAAAACTCAAAGTTTTTAACAAAGTTAGTTACTTTCCTTTTTGTTCCGGTAGAAAGCTGAACTAGCCATGATTTTTCAAAATTATCTTGCTGAAGTTTACATGCTTCTACTGATCTAGGATATATATAACTTAAACTTGCACCTAGATCTATCAACTTATAAATAGGGTTGTCTTTTAACATACCTTCAATTTCGACCATTATCGATTGATGATCTGCTTGTCGATTCTCCAATGCTGCGTTAATTCTTGGTATGCTTTTGGCCACATCTCCTATAGTAGAATCTTCTTGTATAGAATGTAAATTATTAACATACTTTCTTCTCTTTGGACAATCTTTAAAATAGCATGGTTCCCCACACTCCCAACATTTCAAAGATTCCTTTTGATTATTAACTTTGTTATATGTAGTAGATACATCTCTTCTTTGGTTATTCATTACATTTTGAGGTCTTTTTCTATAATTATTTCTATGATAACCTTTATAATTATTTCTAGTATTTCCGAAAAACTTAGTTTTTCTTTTATTTTGATCATAATTCTTTCCTTTCCAAGTTGGTATGTTATCTTTTCTATTTTTATTTTGTTCATAGCAGAAATTTTCTTTTCTCATTGCTTCTTCCAAAGTTCTAGGATTATCATATTCAATCCTTTCTTTATATATTAAAGACAAACAAATTATGAGTCGTTGTACTTTTGGTTTCTCTTCAATAATGTAGGGTACATATCGAAGTAAACTTAAAAACTTGCTGCATAATTCCTTCATAGTTAGCGTTCCAAGTTTCAGATTGTAGAATTCTTTAGCCTTCTCTTCATAGTATTGTTCAGATAAATATTTTCTTTTAAGCAGTTTATTAAAAGAGATCCTTGTTATATGACGTTCCTTTATATTTTTCACCTTTTTAATATCTTCCCACCATATATCTTCCTTTCCGGACATATTATAAATAGCCATTTTTTCTTTTAATTATGTGGAGTAGTTATAAATATGAAAATACTTATGCATTCCAGATAGCCATGCTTCAACTTCTTCTCCGGTTTCTACTTCACCATTAAAGATAGGTGGTTTTATTTTCTTAAATTCTCCATTAATTTCCTCATAGTGTTTACTCTTTTTCTTGATTTGTTCACTGTCACTAATTTCACTGGTATTATACTTCTGTTTATGTTTCCTCACTGAAATTCCACTAGATGAATCACTTTCATTATCTGCAAAATTTAATTTTCTTCCTCTACACTTATATGATGCATGCAGTTTTCACAATTTCTTCATCTATAGGTTTGTTCTTTACTGTTTCTTGCTTAAGTATCTTAGTAAGTAGAACTTTATTTAACTCTACCTATGCCTTTAAGACACGTTCATTATCTTCTTTCACACTTTGTATTTATGCATTTAATTCTTTTACAATTTGTAAGAATCCAAATTGATTATCATTTCTGTTATCATTCAGATCAACCCATAGATTGTCGTTATTAATATTTTCTTGTTCATGTTTTTCTTGTTCACTATGATGTAATCCTTCTTCGACAGATGTCTCTATTCCCTCCATTTTCCTACAAAATAGAGATTATATTTATGTTCATGAAATACCCATACAGAAAACAAAAGTCAGTTTTTATTTTCGTTTCGTCATGACCATACGTGTTGAGCCTATTTTCAGGCCTAGTCTTTGTAACCGTGCTCTGATACCAATTTGTCACATCCCCAAATTTACCCAAATTTTAATTTTTCTTTATATAAGTATGTTGATGACATTAATTCTTATGTCGCATGTATGAAAAAAAATAAGGATATCGTGATACTCAGCATCATCCGTGTATAACGCATAAAATTAATTCCAGTATTCTATGTGTCACATAATTACTGACGTAGCTTGCGGAATAAAGTGTCAGCCTTAGATTTGATGATTACATGTTTTTATTACAATCATGGTTGACTCAGCCACTGTCGTGAATCCATTATTATTTCAGTTTATATTTCTATTTCATTCATCTTCACTTGTGAACTTGATAATATTATTATTACGGTCCTAGCTTAATGGCCAAGGCAAGGCCATTCCTAAGCTAACAACTTACCACTATTTCTACTATGGTAATAATAATACCATTGATAATTTATATATGAAAACTTATTAATTTGTTAACATATACGAGAATTTATGTAGAAGGTCTAACATATGGTATTTCTACCATAGTTGACCCCAATCCACAATTTGTAACTTTATTTGGTTCCATAACGTATAAACTTTGTACAAATCCCATTTATTATGCTCATTGAGCTTCGTAATATCATATCCATGCAAACCTATTAACTATGCACAAATCCTATGCATATATATATAATTAAAATCCCAAGACTATGTATCTTATCACGACTATATGGAAAACATAATGCTTGTTATAATATCTATGCTATGATCATAGTTGAACTTTCGTTCTTGAGTGTTGTAAAGTGTAACCATAAAATATCTGTATTATATTTGATTATGATTTCCTTATTAATGTTGTGATCTGCATTGGTTTTGCATGACCATAGTGAGGTGCCAATGCAGATGTGGTTTGGTAGAGCCCTGTAATGGCATTTATGCAGGCTGGCTGTACAACCTTGCCCCATCACGTGGCTTGTTGTGCATCGTGGAAATCATTTCTTGAGATTGTAACTGATCTCCCAATGTATTGTCGAGCAGGGTTGCTTGTTACTCCATTTGGTCCTTCGCGGCTCCGGGGTTATTCTGCTGCGCCTTAGAGCTTGGCTCTGCGCAAAGATTGCCCTGGTTAATGAACATTTGCAAACTTTCATACAGTGATGGCATACTGTTAAGACATCCATAACAATGGTAAACAAATACGGCCTACTCATGGAGTGTTCATAGTGCTTCACGAGGGATTTCCCTCCGATTTCAATATTATTTTGTTTCAATTCGACTCTGTAATTTTGTTTAGATCTGTAATGTAATAGCTTGAATCTGTATTTAGAAGCTTGTCTCTGCATTGTAGAATAATAGCTTGGTGCTATGTTTTTAATCTTAACTCTGTGGTTTAGGTCTATCGAGCATATTCCCTTGGCTCTGTAGCTTTAACGCTTGACACCATGTTTTATCTCTTTTGCTTTGGATAATAGGGAGTTATCAATTAAGAGTTTTGGAGCATTGTGGTTCTACCCACGAAGCTCTCAAGAACTTCATGCTTGCGCACGTGTTCTTGTTAACATGTTTGTGTGAACCAATATGGTTACGACAGCATTGGTTACCACCAGGGTTTGCATTGTTCTTCTAATGCTGCTTTCTCTTCGCAAGCTTCCTGGAAAAATGATAAGGGTTCGAATCTCTGTTGATAGTTTTAAAATCATATTAGAAGTGTTTATATACTGTATACTTATTGATTCTAACAAAAAATCCTTTAATATTTTGTGCGGGTGTTTTGGTGAATCATGTAGGGTTTTGAAACACTGAAAGTATTATTATGTATACTCCTAGTGTTTGATGTGAAACAAAGGATACCCAAAGAAATAGAATGGGAATTGGTTCACTTCCATAACCGGCGTCTACGACTTCCAAAGGTAAAATTCAAACCTCCTTTCGTAAGGGTTTAACATAAATTTATTTTCGAGTTTATCTATTAAAAGGTTTTACTCTTTGGTTATTACAATATTGGTTTATAAAACCTAACCATATTATTTTTACTTGTTTGGAAGGTGGTCACATGGACGCAACGACATTGGTCTTAGAACCAGGTAGATGCATGTTACTTGTTTCTTCCATGGCAATAATGTCAATAGAATACTCCTTAATCGAAACTCGTCCATGGCATGAGTACGTTTTTCATCTGTTTACTATTTGCAAGATTCCCGTAGGCTGAGGGAAGCCATACGACTTCCTTCAAAGTTGTTTAAACACTTTTTTATATGATGTATGAAGCCTTTCAACATTTCACACTCTATTTCAAAATACAGGATGGCCATTCGGCTCTGATGCCTTTTCGATTTCTTGCTATGAAGCTTGTTCGATTTGATGTGTTTATTGTTTAATGATTGTTTCGTGGCCTCATAGCTCTGCATTAATGTTAGTTTTTTTTTTATACTTTGAACTTGAAAAATGAAAATTTGTTTGAGCCTTACAGCTTCATCTATAAAATACTTTGTTTATATAAATATTAATCTATTTGGATCTACATGCTGTGTTTATAAGATGAAATCCCTTCAACTCTTATAACCTTAACCTCAAATGAAATCTTCCATAATAGCCAAGATTACTTGTTTTGAAACCCTTGAGTCTGTTTGTTGGACCACAATGACAAAGACTGTTGAACCAGTTATGAACTATCACTCAGTTCCACTCCTTTACTCAACACATATATTTTTCCTCTTCCATCCAAGCCTCTTGCTTATCTGATGGGAATGCTTATTTAGCTTTGCCTAGGAATTAGGTCTATCATGAGCCTCCTTCTCTAGAATCTCCATCTAGAGTTCTGACTTGAAAAAAGGGATGATGCCTCCTGCACCTGTTGAGGTATTAAATATTTTTTTTCAACACTATGGGTTTTTTGTCTAGCACTTGTCATTTCTCCTTGTGGGCTAGCGAACACTCTGTTATCACCCAATATTTCCTTGGGTTGTGGAAGGAAATACCATGGGGTAACTATTGCAAACCAATCATTAGTGGATGGAAACTAGCCCTTCCAACCACAGGGAGGGATATCCCTTGAATGCTTCCAGCAACGGGATATAGCTTGAATGGGCTGGGATATAGGTTAAAGTGGTGGCTAGACCTCGAGAACAACAAATTGAAAGGGTTTTTGGTTGGTTGGAGTTAAGAACAGGAGGACAGTTGGGCCCATTGGAGTCAACTTTGGTGGGTTACTTTCATCAATGGAATATTTGGACCACGATTGTAGAGACAAGAGGTAAGGTAGAAATGGGTCTTTCATGCCAAAGTAATCAGCAGGTGAAGGAAGAGAAGGAAGAAAAAATAGGTCGCAAGGCTAGAGCATTTAAGAATGAATTCTAACCAACAACTTCAAGAGGAAAGGGGTGGAATACCTAGTCATATGCTTCTGGAGCATGGGAACATGAATCCATACCATGTAATCTCGATCGTTAGGTACTGCATAAGCAAACAATTAATGGAAACATGATGCAGAAACACATACACGGGAAATAACAGACATCAGAACACACATCACAGGAATCTCAAGTTCCAAAATTGGGTCTGCTCATTGAATTAAGAGGTCGAATTCAAATACAATGCAGAGCAGTAATCTCTCTAAAAAAACGTCCAATAACAACCCTGTGATTCTCTTCGGAATATTCCTTTATATGCTTACAAACAAAAAAATATCCTTATTGATTCAAAACAACTTGCAATGGTAATGATGGATTCGTTTGAGGTGAGCCGTCGAATCAACAACCGCCGATTCTGTCATGCGCAGAGGAGAAGAAACACCTATGCTGGTAGTGCACCATTGGGCAATGGAAACCTCTTATTCTTCTTGCGAATCAATTCGTTCAGATCTGATCAAGACAGGTAATAGAAACAAGCCCCTTCAACACTCTTCGATGTGCCCTTTCCCTCTGAAAATATCCATTTCCGCAACTGCAATTTGCTCTACAAACTTTCTTGATCCACAATTTCCTTTCCGCAACTGCACTTCTGCAATGGCCCTTTCCACAACCCGCAATCAGACACGTGGCATGCAGGGATTGGTATTCCGACCTCTTTCCTTTCTAGATAACTATCTTTCCACAATCTGCAATGTGGGATGCTGTATGCAGAAACTTACTTTTTATGTTTTTGAAAATGACTTTTCCGCAATATGCAATCCGCAATGCGGGATGTAGAAAACTATATTTTTTGCCTCCTGGAAGATTACTCTTCCACAATCCACAATCCGCAATGCGGATTGAAGAATGCAGAAACTTGTCTTTTGTGCTCTTTGGGAAATGGTTTCCCATAATCTGCAATCCGCAATGCGGATGCGGAACTCGAAAATAGACTTGCGGAATGCACTTTCGACCATTGATCTGATCTGCTCCTTGATCTTAGCCATCCAATCTTCTTTGGTTGCAGAAGAATCTCCTACTGCTATTTTTTCTTGTGGAAGGGCCCTCTTGCCTTGGATTTTCCCATTTTCTCACTGTGGCTTGGTCACTTGGCTTGGATTTGCTTAACAGTTAGCCATTTTTGGGGCTTTCTGATTCTTCACTTGATGAAATTGACCAATGGATGATCTTGGGGCTTTGGGTAGGGGGATTTCCCTCACTCCCTGGTAAAAACCATAATAGTGTTAAAAACGGCTCCAACTGGGGATGCTCTCCTCCCTATGAGGTAGCAAGAACATGTATACTAGTATCCCTTATTCCCTTCCTCGCATCACAAAATTGGAACCTGAATAACTAAAAAAAAAACAGAAATGTACAATGGGGGTGGGCTGACGGACTTGCGTTTTACTTGAAATAACGCTTCAGGAACCGTCCATTGACGACTCTCTTGCCAAATCGTTCATTATATTCGTCCTGCAGGAATAAATCATTATTCCCGTGATGGGCGTTGATTCTATAGGGCCCCCGCCAAAGGTTCTCAAATTTTTGGGCCTAGTCTTGTCTTCTAGCATCCCATTTTATTACCAGATCGCCTACTTGGAAGTCATCCACTTTGGTCTTTCTGTCAAATGTCTTCTTGATTTGTTCCTGAACTTTCATAGCTTCGACCAGCACCGCTTCTCTAATTTCTTGCACTTCCACCAACTGGGTAGTCCTCCTTAGCTTGGGGTTTGGATCCTATTCTTACTCATGTAGAAATCTAATTGTGGGCCCTCTGAGAGAGTCGGGGAATATTACCTCTATTCAATATACTAATTTGAAAGGAGAAGTTCCAATGGACTTCTTAGAGGTGATCTTATCGACCCACAGGCAAAAAGTCAGCTTAGTGTGCCAAGCCCTTTTATTTTCTTTCAGTAGCTTCTTGATTATCCTCACTAAAATTTTGTTTGATGATTCTGCTAATCCATTTCCCTGGGGATAGTAAGTAGTAGAATGGCCCAATTTGATGTGGAATTTATCATAGAACTTGACAATCTTCTTAGACTTGAAATCATGTGCATTATCAATGATTATCTTAACAGGACACCCAAATATAGACATGATATTTTCCTCCAACAACTTGATGATGACTGTATTAATGGCTTGCTTGGTAGGTATTGCTTCGATCCATTTGGTGAAATAATCAGTGGCATTCAGTATACACCTATGTTGTCCAGAGGAATTGGCGAAAATTTCATCAATGAAGTTGAGCCCCCATTGATGGAAAGGGGATTCCACTGAGATTGGTTTCAGAGGTAATGACAAGAGCTTCCTCTTCCCTTCAAATATCTGGCATTCATGGAAGCTAGCTATTCCCTTATACGCATCCTTAAACATAGTGGGCCAAGAGAACCCTTCCCTAATAATTTTGTTAATAGTAGCCTTCCAGTAGTGATGTCCCCCACATACTCCTTTGTGGAATTCTTTCAATGTTTCTTTGGCCTCATCTTCCAACATGCAATTCAAGAGGACACCCACATGATCTTTCCAATAAAGACAACCACTCAGTATGCAATATTTTGCAGCCTTCATCTTGGTAGATCTAGCTTTGATTTTTCTCATCTTAGGGGGTGCTTGTAAATTCTGCAAAACATATACAACATCAGAATACCAAGGAGAGGACAATAATTTGTCCGATACCTGAGGCAATGGATCTTGGGGAGTTTCTTCTTGGATGTGTGACATCATGTTCATAATCATTGAATCCCAATTCGACTCTACCATGAGTCTAGCCAGGCCCTGTCCCTTAATGAGCTTAGTAGGTTTAATCTCTAGTTCATATTGCAGTAGTGTAGCTGTCCACTTTGCTCTTCTACCTTTTGGATTAGGTTGTGTCAATATATCCTTCACAGCAGCATTGGGGACATAAAATACAACATGGGAATGAAGGACATAAACCCTGAAATCCTTTAAAGTATTGACCATGGCATAGGATTGCTTTTCCATAATGTTATATTTGAGCTCAACATCTCTGAGAGCCCTATTGAAGAAATCTATGGGCTGCTCACATCCTTCCTGATTTCTCTATAAAAGAACACCTGCTATGGAATGCTCAGAGGAAAAAGAGAACATAATAAATTCCTTGTCAAAGTCTGGGATGATCAGTATAGGTGCTTCAACAATTTCTCTCTTGATATCCTCAAATGCTTGTCTAGCCTCTATAACCCATCTGACTTGATTGTCTTTCTTAAGCATGCATGTGATTGATCTCATGATTTCTGTGAAATTGGGGATAAATCTCCATATGAAGTTCACTATGCCCATACAGGATTGAACCTCCTTCTTACTACTGGGGAGCTCAATTTTATGTATTGTCTCTATTCTATCTGGGTCAATTTTTATCCCATCTTTAGATATTACATGGCCTAGCAGCTTACCCTCTTATAGAGCAAAATTAGACTTTTTGGGGTTCAAGGAGATTCCAAATTTCTTGCACTTGGTGAACACTTGGTGCAAATGCTTCATATGTTCCTCATAAGATATAGAATATATTGTGATGCCATCCATGTAGACCACTACAAATTTGTCTTTCTCTCCTGCAAAAGATATGTCCATAGCTCTCTAGAAGGTGGCTCCTACATTCAATAGACCAAAGGGAATATTTGCATACATGAAAGTTTCCCAAGGTGTGGTAAAGGATGTCTTGTTCTGGTCTTCTGGCTTCACCTTAATCTGATTGTATCCTGAAAATCCATCCATCATAGATATTCGTGCTACCCCTACAACCTTCTGCAAAGTGTGGTCCATTTTGGGCAAGGGGTAATTGTCCTTTAGGGACACCTTGTTGAGATTTCTGAAGTCAATACATAGTCTGATTTCACCATTCTTTTTCCTCATTGGGACTATGTTGTACACCCATTATGAAAATCTCAGAGAGAATATGATTTTGGATTCATCCAGCCTTTTTACCTCTTTTTCTATCTGTGGGAGCAGCATCAGATTCATCCTTCTCAGCTTATGTCTGAATGGTTTCTCTCCTGACTTGACTGGTATGGTATGCTGGATGACATATGTTTCATATTCTTTCAGATCTTCATAGCACCATGCGAACACATCAGAAAACTTTCTCATCGGGTCCATATAGTCCTTTTTTATTCTTGAAGCTAAAGAGTTTGATAGCTTGACAATTTTGGGTTTTTCATTGCTCCCAATGTTACAATATTCTACTTCCTTCGGGTTTGGAGACACCTTGTGATCTCTGGCCACATCATTTTAATCAAACAGTATTTCCAGTGGACCAACCCTTTGGGTATGTAGTTTCTTTTCAGCTGCAAAATCTCTTTTCCTCTCAAAGTGGTTTGGAGGTCAGGTGGGTCAGGCTCCCATTCCTCCCCTTCATAGTCTTCTTGATCAATCTGAATATTGGAAAACTCCCCAGTCATCTCTAGGAACTTATTTATCTTTTGGTCATCTTCAAATATTTTCCAGTGCTTAGTGTTGTCTAGGACAAATGGCCTATGCCTCATATTAATCATGTGATTTCTAGTAGGATAAGTAGGGAGATGAAATCTGCTAGCAGATCTGGCTAGGGTATTGACCACTATATTCTGTTCTCGGGGAATGAAAAAAGATATCATGCTATGTGAAGAAATTTTCAAACATATCCCACACAACATTCCTGTAATCTTTTAGCCTAGGATGCTTAGCCTCATAGCTACCTTTCACTTGCTGGATTATTAACTCTTCATCTCCATAGACCTTGATCTTCTTAGCTTTCAGGAGTTTGAGTACATTCAAGCCTAACAACAGAGCTTCATATTAAGCCACATTGTTTGAACAGTCAAGCATTAGTTTGAAAGTATGGAACCTGGCATGTGTATTTTTATCATCCAGAGGGGTGATCCATATTATCCTTTCTCCAGCCCCTTCTTTGTTCACATCCCCATCGAATCTAATGACCCAGTGATCTTCCTTTTAGAGGGTGGTCGTGGTTTCTGTTTCCAAATATGATTTTCTTATCATTGTCTTCTTCCATTAATTTCTCATCATTCTTTGTTTTAGCTAGGCTCTCCAGGAATTGTACCCCATTTATATCATTAGCTTCATCATCTGGCTTAGGTAACTTAGTAGCTTTCAAACTTTCTTTTTCTGAACC
Source organism: Larix kaempferi (assembly GCA_027924585.1). NCBI lineage: Eukaryota > Viridiplantae > Streptophyta > Pinopsida > Pinales > Pinaceae > Larix > Larix kaempferi. The sequence continues at coordinate 6,546,622 of BSBM01000792.1, forward strand.
TATATCATAGTAAAGGATTGAGGAACCTACATCCGTTTCTATGGAAAATATGGGGTGATTATCATGCCTGTTCTTGTCACTTACTATGTATGACAGCCTATGCTCTCTGTACAACCTTCTGCTTTTTGCAAAGACGGGGATGGTGGCATAAGACATGTCCATTTGCATGGTTCCTTTTAACTATGTAGTCCATCACTTGGATAACATCATTCCAAACATAGGAGGAATATTAGCCACTACCACATCCATGATCATATTCTTCTGAGGTATCTGATTCAGTGAGACGGTCATGTCTTTAATCATCCCCACACATGGAACTATTTTAGAATCAGAGGAGAAAAGATCTTTATAGAGGCTCCTGAATCGAACATGGCATTATGCAAGATATGGTCATGTATGTTAAGACTGATATAGAAAGGATGGACATCAATTTCAGAGGCATTTTCAATATGGGGGCCAAACAGAAGAGTGGGCTTGTCATCATGCAGACTGAGGGTATCAGGATGCTTTCCTTCTCCACCATTTACTACCTTTAGGATCTGGTCTTTGTACTCCGATTGTTTGACCAATTCATTAAGGGGGATGGAGATTTTGATCTTATATATTTCATTCTCCAAATTGAAAGTAGTGTAGACCTTCACCGTTATCTTTGTAACACCTTAATCCCTCCCTTCTAAACTCTTCTTAGGAGGCAATGCCCCCTTCCCAAAGGTCTCCTTAGAGATTGTAGCATTTGGGTCTTTTCTCCTAGGGATTTCCTTTCTTAGTGGTTGAGAAGAGGATGGATAAGCTATGGTATTTCCTTCGTCTACTGTTATTTTTCTACTCCTCAAATTATGCTGTCTCTTGAATTCACAGATGACATTGTGGAGCCATCTTTGGTATTGGCAAGATTCTGATTCCTCAGGGACATCATCTGATCGCAGGGGAGACCGGTCATGATCATATTTAGTTAGATAGAAATGGGGTTTAGTTTGATCAAAGAGATAGATTTGGTATTCATACTGTCTATCTTGTTCTTCCTCATCTATGATATTCTCTACAAAAGGAGGTCCGATTGGATGATTGTCAGGGATTCTGGGGTCTCTAGGTCTTCCTTGTGGGGAAGAGGGTCTTCTGAGATTATTATTTCGAGCTTGAGGCTTAGGTTTTCTCTGGTAGGATTCTTGTTATCAAGGGAGATACTATCCACCAGTCTCTCCATGGTTCTCATCATCTGTTCAAATTTGGCATCCATGGATTGGGATGTGGAAGGATGCACTGTTTCATGGCCTCTCTTTTTCTCAGCTTCAGTTAAGTGTTTCATTTTTCTTGAGGCCATCAAGTTGGCTTCTACTTCTAATGCATCTTTCAACATATCAGGGAGAGTGGCTCATCTCCTTTCTCTTAGCATGAGAGAAAATTCATTGTCAAAATAGTTGGAAAAATGAAGCTTGGATTCCCCTACAGGGGGCTTTATGTCCATAGGGATAGAAGTGTACATCCTCATGAATCTGGATGATAATTCTTGGATAGTATCAGTATTGGTTTTCTTAGTATGTTCATACTAAGTGATAATCTGGAGAGGGTTTTGCTTATCCTGCCATTTGTCTAGGAAATATTTTTCAACTATTTCATAGGTAGCTATCCCTCTATTTGGAAGGACCTTAAACCATTTCTTCACTTCTCCTGCTAGAATTTGGGAAAAAAAACTCATTTAACATCATCTTCATCCACCTCTTCTAGGTCTGTGAAGTCATTGAACTGTTCTATATGCTGCTGAGCATATATTCTTCCCTTCCCATCAAATCTCAAGAGGTGCTGGGCACATCCCACATGTAGGTCACCATGATTTGGTGGGAGGGCCAAAGGAGCATATTTGGAAACCATGGATCTTAGGTTTAGATTGGGAGCAGAGGAAGCTTTCAGAACAGTAAGAGTGGTATTCAGGACTTAGGTATTTTGGCAAGCAAACTTCGCAAAGGGAGACAGGCCACCAGTTCCTTCCTAGGCTTGTAGATTTTTCCACAAAGCACTCAGGCAATGGGTCTGGAACTTTCATTGGTCCAACAGGGTTTCCCTTAGACCAGCCTCAGACGTAGGTCTGAATGGGGAAAAATCAGTCCTTAAAATTGGAGGGATGCTTTCAATAACATATGCCTCTTTCTTAGGTAAGGAAAATGTCTAGATAATAGAGAAATACCTGACTAGTTCTTCCTTGCCTTCTTGGTGACCTTTTTTGGATATGAAGTAACCTTTGGTAGTTCAAGATCTAGATGAATTATGGTAGGTATCCTCCCGGGAGCCAAAATTTCTCCTAGGGGCAATGCAGGATCCTCTTAGCGTCTGACTATTGTTCACCCTCAGTAATAATCTCTGATTTGATATAAATCTTTTGAAGTAGGGTCAATCTCCAGTGGAGTCACTAGAATGTAAGTTGGAGTTGCGAGGGAAAATGGTACAACCTTGAAATCATAGACTCTTTGTTTTCCCTCAGAGGTCTGACTTTACACTGTGAAAAACATAGATTTTTCCCTAGCAAAGTCGCTAGAATGTTATCACCCAAGATTTTATTGGGTTGTGGCAGGAAGGACCACAGGGTAACTGTTGCAAACCAATATTTAGTGGATGGAAACTAGCCCTTCCAACCACAGGGAGGGATCTCCCTTTAATTCTTCCAGCAACGGGATATAGCTTGAATGGGATGGGATATAGATCAAAGTGGTGGCTAGACCTCCAAAACAACGAATTGAAAGTGTTTTTGGTTGGTTGGATTAAGGAAAAGGAGGACAGTTGGGCATGGAGTCAACTTCGGTGGGTTACTGTCATCAATGGACGATTTGGACCAAAATTGCAGAGACAAGAGGCAAGGTAGACATGGGTCTTTCACATCAAAGTATTCAGTAGGTGAAGGCAAACAATGAAGAAAAAATCGGCCGCAATGCTACAGCATTTAAGAATGAATTCTAACCAGCAACTTAAAGAGGAAAGGGGTGGAATACCTAGTCATATGCTTCTGGAGCATGGGAACATGGATTCCATACCATGTAATCTTGATCTTTAGGTACTGAAGAAGCAAATGATTAATGGAAACACGATGCATAAACACATACACATGAAATAACAAACATCATAACACACATCACATGAATGTCAAGTTCCAAAATTGAGTTTGCTCATTGAATTAAGAGGTTGAATTCAAATGCAACGCATAGTAGTAATCTATTTGAAAAAATGTCCAACAACAACCCAGTGATTCTCTTCGGAATCTGACTTTATAGGCTTCCAAAAAACAAAATATACTAACTAATTCAAAACAACTTGCACTGGTAATGATGGAGTCATTCGAGTTGAGCCGCTCGAATCAACAACCGTCGATTATGTCATGCATAGAGGAGAAGAAACACCTATGCTGGAAGTGCACCATTGGGCCATGGAAACCACTTATTCTTCCTATGAATTAAGACATTCATATCTAATCAAGATAGGTAACAGAAACATGCCCCTTCACCACTCTTGTACATGCCCTTTCCCTTTGAAAATATCCATTTCCGCGACTGCAATTTGCTCTGCAAACTTTCTCGATCCCCAATTTCCTTTCCACAATTTTGCTTCTGCAATTTCCCTTCTGCAACAACCCTTTCTACAACCCGTAATTAGACACATGGCATGCAGGGATTGGTCTTCTGACCTCGTTCCTTTTTGGAGAACTATCTTTCTGCAATACGCAATCTGCAATGCGGGATGCAAGATGCAGAAACTTACTTTTTATGTTTTTGAAAATGACTTTTCCGCAATTTGCAATCCGCAATGCAGGATGCGGAAAACAATATTTTTTGCCTCCTGGAAGATTACTCTTCCGAAATACGCAATCCATAATGCGGATTGAGGAAACTTATCTTTTGCGCTCTTTGGGAAATGGTTTCCGGCAATCTGCAATCCGCAATGCGGATGCGGATCTCAGAAACAAACTTGAGGAATGCACTTTTGACCGTTGATCTGATCTGCTCCTTGATCTTAGCCATCCAATATTCTTTGTTTGTGGAAGAAGCTCCTACTGCTATTTTTTCTTGCGGAAGGGCCCTCCTGCCTTGTATTTGCTTAACACTTAGCCATTTTTGGGGCTTCCTGATTCTTTACTTGATGCAACCAGCGAATGGATGACCTTGGGGCTCCGGGTGGGGGGCTTTCCCTCACTCCTTGGTGGAAACTATAATAGTGTTAACACACTCTTTCGACAACTACTTCAGATTGGATTCTCCTATTTTTATTTATTAAATAATAATAATAATTCAAAATCCTCATACAAGTGTCTTTGACCACACTTGGTCAAATAATTGTTAAACAATAATTAAAAACAATATTACAAAGTATTAAACTTTAATTAAGGTTCTAGGGGTATTACATTTGGAGAGAACGTTCATGGCATCATTTTTTTGAAGGGAGTCACGACATTCTTTGTAAAGGTGTTCCAAAGTAAACAACCTTTGCTCGAGGGAGGGAGTATCAGGTAACATCTCTACACCATATTGGAGGGTGGGGATTTGTAATTCTTTGGGAAGATGTCTTCTACTATGTGGACAAGGTGGAATGGGGTAAATCCTATAGCGGTCTTGACCTAGGTACAGTAAGCCCAAAGAGTTGGGAATAACATGTGACACCAATTAGATTTGTTGTTATTTATTGTGAGTCACAGCATAGTTTTGAGAACTTTGTTCACATATTCAACTTGGACATTTGCCTCGGGGTAGTAAATTGTTGAGGATTCGTGTTTAAATCCTAAGAAATGTGATAGCTCTTCAAACGTCTTGTTATAGAAATGGGTGTTTTTATTAGAGGATAATTTTTTGGGTATGCCAAAGTGAGAGATGGCATGGTTAAAGAAGAAGTGTGTGGCAGTGATGCATTTGCAATCAAATGTGCGCATGGCTTCGGCCTACTTGGTGAAGTAGTTGACGTCAACAATGATGTATTGGTGGCCTTACGCCGAAGTAGGGAAACAATCCAGAAAATCAATTGCCCATTTGAAAAATCGACAGGTGTGATGACTGGATGGAGGGGGAAAGGTGGTGATCGTGTTTTGTAGAAAAATTCCTAACAATTTGCACATTTTTTACTGCGTAGACACAACCCTTTGTTTTGGAGGGCCAAAAATAATCTGCACGTAATATTTTTTGGGCGGTGGTCAGACCTGCGAGGTGGATTTACCATGCGCCACTATGGTAGTCATTGATAACTTGTTAAAATTCCTCACATGTTAAACAATGTCATAGGATGGTGTCTATGCCATGACGATATATGAAATATCCTATGAGAAGGTATCCTAGTGCTTGATGATGGATTCGTCAATGGTCATTGCAGGATATATGGGGGAGTATGGAGATACATAAGGATATCACCGTACCATGGGTCATCGTCAACGATGAGGAAGAGGTGTTTGTCGGGTAAGTGGTCATGCAGAACTCTTCTCGAGGTTGTTGATAGGGGATCAATGATGAGCTCGACTAAGGTTAATGATTTATTGCTTTTAGGGATTACAAACTCGAGGTCGAACTCTTGTAAGATAACAATCAAATGTGAAAACTTACTATTGATAAGTCTGAGGCTAAGTATGTATCACATGGGGTTGGAGTCAGGGACCATGGTGGTTTTGTGGAGAAAAATATAGTGGCATAGATTTTGTACGGAAAGAATGATGGCTAATGCGAGCTTCTCATCATGAGTGTAATTGAGTACTAGTCTAGCTAAGTTTTTCTTGATGTAGTAAATGATGTGTTCATGGGGATTCTAGGCTGGTTGGACTAGGACGCTTGCTAGAGTAGAAGTTGACACCGATATATAAGGGGTAAAATCTTTGTCAAAGTCTAGAGGTCAAATAAGGGGAGATGAAGAAAAGGCTACCTTCCAAGCATCGAAGGATATTTGGGTGTAGTCATCCCACTGAAAGAGGATGTCTTTTCTAAGTAGGCATAAAAACCTGTGTGCCTAAGTGGCATAATTGGGAATGAACCTCTTAAGTAAGTTAGAATTGACTTGGATACTCTACAACTGGCACCGTGTATGTGGGGGTGGTAGCTTGAGAATGGATTGGACTTTTGAAGGGTCAATGGTGATGCAATCATTGGAAACATTGAATCCTAATAATCGGCTAGAGAAGACATAGAACACACATTTAAGGGGGTTCAAGTCGGTCATCTAGAAGGTGGTCACATCGTTTTTTGGATTTGGTGGTAAGGTCATCTAGAAAGAAGAGGATGATGTGAGACAAGTCATTATAAACATATGCCATAGCAAACTGGAAAGTACCACCGGTGTTCTTTATACCAAATGGCATAAATTTATATGCGAAGGTTCCCCAAGGTGTGGTAAATGCAATTTGTATTGATCTTGGGGGTGGATCTGTATTTGATTATAACCGGAGAACCCATCCATAAAGGACAACATTACAATACTAACACATGAATCAACGATCTGGTCGATAAATGGGGTTGGGAAATTGTCCTTTGGGAATGCTAAGTTGAGATCAAGTAAATATGTACATACGCGAATGGTACCTTGCTTCTTGTTGACTAGGATAGGGTTAGAGACCCAGGATGTGTAAGATGAATCATGCATGTAATAGTTTTTCGATCTCAGCTTCAATCGGGCATTGTTTTTACCTAATGGGGATGACATCAAGCCAAGTGTCAATATGATGCTTGACAATTGCAGAGTCGAGGCCTGGCATTTCTTTATAGGACCACGCAAAGACCTCGTGAAACTGTTTGAAGATGGTGGTGAAATCAAGTATTTCTTGTGGTGAAAATAAATCCCCAATGGATATGTTTTCGACGACACCATGGGTAATGGAAATATCGAATTGGATTGTGGGGGAGATATTGGCTAGATTGTCATCTTCAAAAGCATCAGGGGTGGGAATGGGATTTTTGAACCAATCGATATGACTAAGGGATATAAAATACTCTGATTCAATGGTGTATTGTTGGAATATTGATAGGATTTGAGGATCTAACGTATGGACAACTATTAACCTATGATGGAGGGTATCCCATGGGGGTTCATTGGATTCCATGGCTTCGATTATATATTCCTCTGTGGAGAAGACATATTTCTCTAGTATGTATTCATCATAGGAAAAGGGATCTTCAGAATTGGTTTGAAGGGGAACATAATTGAGATGAAGGATGTCCATATAACCAGAGGTAAGTGGGGATGGAGGTAGGATCTCCTCTTGGGGGTAGGTTATGGGATCTAGGGTTTACCGAGATATTGGTGATGGGGGATCAATATCAGTAAGGTAATGATAAATGCTCGGTATATTTTGATTATTGGTGGTTTCTCTAAGATCATTGTCTTCTTTAATTACCATTGGGAGGGTGGTTCTGCAAGGGGTAAGGTTATCTGATAATTTCTTCTTGGTTGTGTGGAAGGTGTCAAACATGACTTCTATAGGACATTGGAATGAATGATGAGACATCAAATTGCATGAGTGACATGGGAGAGTGGAGTGGGTGTGGTTAAGAACGATGACAATACTTTGTGGGTGCCAGAGAGGTAATTGTTGGCTGAGAATGGATTCTTACCATTGAGGGAAGGTTCTTATAGGGACCAGAGTTGTAACAATATTGATAGATGTTTCTTTAGGTGATGAAGGGGGGGAGGTGTATTCCAATGACTGAGTGAGGAGGATTGTTTCTACTGCATCCCAAAATCGAGGGAAATTGGGACAATGGTTTGTGTAATTCCCAAACTATGAACAAATTGAACATGTATGCAATGAATTCGACTTAGGAATGGGTGATGATGGTGTGCCCCTTTTTATGGTCGCGGGGCATTGGTTACATTGAACGGGGTATTTAGAAAGTTTCAAAATTTTGGCAATTTGTGGCATAGGTTGGTCGCATCGACTTGTTTACCACAAAGTGCACATGGCGGAGTGACTTTCTCTGTGGTAGTATTGGTCGATACTGGGGATTTTAACCATTGTTGGTTGATGCCACCTACTTTAGGCTAAGAGACCTCCAATGAGTCCGGTGTAGGATTGGGTAGCAAGAGGCCTTTAAGCTTTGGTTATTTCATGCCCCCATTGAAGGTATTAGTGGAGATTGGCTATGGTTTAGTTGAGGATGTTGTAGGTATGACTAATGGTACATAAGGAGTAACTAGCCTAGTAGGAATAAGAGTTGAAACAGGGAAAATATCATAGTGGGATGCGGGTTTAGAAGCCATTTTTAGGTAGGGTGGTGTAATTTACCATAACGAAATATCTAAAGTGAGTCCAGGAAGAGTCAACTGTGCCATAATTGGTTTCCCTTGTACATCGGTGGGGAGGTACAAGAAAGGGATTTGGAATATTGGCGGTATTGAAGGACTCAACATTTGCTCAGTGCCATGAATCAGTGGCAGTGCTGATGATGGTGTTGAGGAGGAGGTGGCCCATTTTCAACAATGAGAATTGTGCACATAAGACCATCAGTGGATGTAGGGATCTATGGTGGTGATCCATAGTATACTCTAAGAAAATTGGATTCCTTGTACATTCCAGGGGAAATATCAACATAGGGGTGTTGGTTTGTGCAAGAGACTATAGTTAGGATATTTTCAGGGTTGCTAGTGGTGCTGGGATCATAGTAGTTTTTGTGGAAAAAATTGCACAAGGGTGCATCCGTCCACTTGGTAAGGGGATAGGCCTTATGGGCTATAGAAAGGACTCAGTCCTTGGAGCCCTTGTTGGAGTGTGGTTGTCGTCCAAATGATCCTGCAAGATATTGTTAGTGGAATTCACATAAAAGAAAGAAAATAAAAAAAATGCAACAAAAGGAAATGGGGTTAGAATGCAAATTCCAGCAACAACCAAATGTATGCAAAACCACTTTGTATTTCCCAATGGTCAATATGTACAACACCTAAGAGGTGTGGGATCAAGGGAAGCCAAGAATATCCCTTAGGGAGGTCCTTCTTGTCCAAAATATATGATAAGTGGGTGATAGAACAATGGATAGAAACTATTTCCCCTTGGAGGAAGGTGGCAAGGGAGCTTGGGAATTCTTACAAAGGTAGGAAGAGGTGGGTTATGAGGAAGCTACAACACAAATCCAGTAGCATAACATTTCTCTTATTTTCTCTCTACAAAATGCATGTCAATTGAAACCTTTTATAGGCCAAGAGGTGGCCAAGAAACAACTAGATCCAAATGTAAACCCATGCACTCCATGAGCTAGTTCCAAGGTACACCAACGAGGCTATTTAATACCACAAAGTGTGTGAGGAGACAAATTCAAAATGTTGTAGGTGATGGGGATTTCAATGGAATTCATTGCGCAGTGGGAAGTAGGTGTTCCCACTATTTCAACGGTAGCATAGTTTTTGAAGGAGAATCCACATGAGTATCGTGCTTGGACTGAAATGATAACATGTGCTATAGCACATGTTAACAATGTTTTAGCCACACAACCCATTTTTTTGACTTTTCTTGGGAAATTTTGGACTCATGTTTCCTTTTGTATTTTTTGAGGATGCCTTTGGAGACTTGCATTACTTTTGTTGATGATGCCTTACTGTAAGAATCACTGAAATGTCGCATATGCGATAGATTTAGGCGTTAATAGTAGTTAAGTTGATCCAGGGTGACAATATTCACATTTAAGGGAAACATCATCATATGGAAGATCAAGGAGGTGAATTCATTCATGGAATACATATAACTAAACCCAAAGAGAATGTTATAGTCGATTTGATCATCGACTACCTCAATATCGATCATGACCACCTTGCCCCCAACTGTATGGGGATATTTTGGTACAATCCCTTAGGTTGGGATGGTCTCCCATCATATGCACGAAGGGTGATAGACAAGGAAACCAACTTGGGTGACCCTAATCATTTCCAAACATTAGAGGACATGATGCAAGTGGATGTGCCTTCATCGATATTGCACCAATGGATCATAATGTTCTTCAATGTCATGGGGACTTGAAATGTGACTGAGGAGAGTGGGCTTGGTTCACCTTTGTCAAGATCAAATTTCATGAGACATGAGTCAGAAGGATATGCAAGGTCAAAGGAATTGATTAATTCCCTGTGCTAGTTTGGGAATGAATGAAGCACCTCTAATGTGGACATGGCTGCAAGGGAATGAGCCAAGTCATCCACAATACTATAATTGTGGGAAGATTTCATATGAGGGTTATTAGGTGTACACTGAAGTGGAACCTTGAGAATCCATGAGATTTTTTCGGCACTTGGGCATGGTATTTGTAGAGGGCCTCTCAAGGGGACATGGATGTCTTCTACCTGGGGAGATTCAGGCCTATCATAACCTTTGGTTCGATTCTGAATATTAAAATCCAATGTGTATAAATTCTGGACAGAGCCATCGCTAGAGTGGTGGGGGCCTTGTTGTTTTGTAACGACCCCTTGATTGGAGAAGGGTTGTTGTAAGACAATAGTTTGGGGTTGGGAAGGATTTAGGGTTTGAGGGGGATTTATCACAATCTTCTTCTTGGCCTCCCCTAACTGTAGGAAGTTAGGGATAAGAAGGAAATCATGGGTGTAATGACCATATTATCCGCAAATGGAGCAATATTAATTGGTCCTCAGGTTGGTGTTCTTCCCTTGATTGTAGGGGTTGTTTGTCACTGTGTTATGATTAATCTAGTTCTGCTAGGGAGGAGGGTTTCCCCCTTGCCCATGCAACTAGTTTTTCTTGTTATTTCCTTTCTTCTTCCCCTAATATTGAGGGTTCTGGGATTTGTGGTATTCAACTGCTCAAACCATTGAGCTTGTTGTACAAATAAAGGTTGAACAAGGTTTACCCCAATGTGAGGTCTAGGTTGCTCACTAACTAGGCATGTAAATGGATATTAACGGTTATATGTCGGGGGTGGGATAAATGTAGTTTGCACTACATAAGATGTGGACATAGGAACAAATTGTGCCATTTGCGGTGTAGGAACTTCTGTTGCCTGACAAACATTTAGATAACTATGACTATATGGTTCATATTATAACTGACCAATTGGAGGAGTTGGTGCAGAAGCGGGCATTGACACAGGTGGCATGAGTGGGTAGTGAAGATCCATATTGAATGGAACCAAAGTAGTAGGAGGAACCTTTCCTAAGTGGGAAATGGACCCAATAAGCCCATCCTTTCAGTGTGACAAACCCGTAGGTGTAGGATCCAACGACTGGTGTGGAGGGGAATTAGGGAGGATAGTGTATAGTTGGTCGGATTCTGCATATATAAGATTGAAATGTTGGGCATTCATGATGGCCTATTCCTTCATTTGGGACATGGAGGTTTCCCAATATTTTTCGAAGGCTGGTTGGAGTGATTTGATAAACCAATCCAACAAGAATGGAGGTTGTATGTCAATATTACACATGGTACGACATCTACACCACTCACGAATATCGTCTGCGATGTGTGTAGAGGTGTTTTGACGAAATTCAGTGAGAATTTCGAGGTCAAGATCATGGCCAATTGGAAGCTAGAAATATGTGAGGAAGGAAGTATCCAATGTTGTGAAGGTGGCATGGGTTGATCCTATCAATTTCACATACAATTTAGTAGTTGTTCCGGTGAGGGTTCGTTGGAAGAGGCGAAGCGTCACTGAGTCTTCCACTATGTTGTTATAGGAACACCCTACGTGAAATGAAATGACATGGTTGGAGGGGTCATATCCTTGCTTTAATTTGAATTTGGGAATGTCAGAGGGAATTTTATTTGACATAGAGGAACATGTTTGATCATGCGTGATAGGGTCATTGGTCATTTTGGAAAATATGAAATATTTAGGCTATCCATAAAAGGTAGATTAGGATTTTTTCTTGCCACTGTATGTTGTGCGTAGTTTCCATGAGGTGGAGACCGAGGTGGTGTTGAAAATAATGAATGACCTCCTATGAGAGAGGAAGGATCAAAGTGGTGAAAATAATATTTGAGAGGAGAACCTCTTCCAAAAGGAGGGGAGGTAAACATATCTAGATTCTCTGCAAGGAGGGAAAGGAAGGTGAACCTCTTCCAGTGATGGATGAGGTAGAAGGATTAACACTCTTTCTGAGAGGAGAAAATGAACTGAGCAAGGAGCGGCCTCACCCTGATGATCCGATAAATGTCAATTGGGAGCGGCCCTAGCTAAAGTGTCTTTTGCAGGAACCACAGGGAGACGGTGTAAAAACACCCCTTGAGAGAGGGGATAGGCCTTGCATTCTTTAGGAATTCCTTAGGGTGTTTTTTTGTTCCTCTATGATGAATGTTTTGTGTCAAATGGGATTGATCACTACTACATTTTTGGCCTTTAGGGGGGGTTTTATTTCGCCCCCAAAAGTGACCTACGGGGGGGGTTTTGGCTTTGGGGGCAGTTTTGGAAAAACAGCCCCTAAAGGCACCGATGTTAAAATTTTTTCCCTTTAAGGGTGGTTTTTGACGAGATTGGAACAGCCCCCAAAAGTGACTTTTGGGGGTGTTTTGTGACCCCCCGCTTAGAGGCCTACGGAGGTGGTTTTAAACCCCCCTCGTAGACCCCTTCATAGAGATCTATAGGGGCAGTTTTGAACCCCCTTCATAGAGACCTACGAGGGTGGTTGTGAACCCCCCTAATAAGCTCCCTCATACAAACCTACACGGGTGGTTTGGAACCCCCCTCGTAGAGGAATATAGGGGTGGTTTCAAACCCCCCTCGTAGAGGCCTGTAGGGGCGGTTGTGAACCCCCCTCATATAGTCCTGTAGGGGCGGTTTGGAACTCCCCTTGTAGAGGCCTATAGGGGGCATTTTATAACCCCCTCGTAGAGGCTTATAGGGGAGGTTTTGAACTCACCTCGTAGAGGACTATAGAGGCAGTTTGAAACCCCCCTTATAGAGGCCTATAGGGGCGGTTTGGAACCCCCCTCGTAGATGCCTATAGGGGCGGTTTGGAACCCCCCTCGTAGAGGCCTACAGAGGTGGTTTGAAACCCCCCTTGTAGAGACCTACAGGGGGGGTTTTGAACCTACAAGGCTAAACCCCCCTCGTTGTAACATATAAGGGAAATTTCAAACCCCCCTCGTAGTGACATATGAAGGTGGCTTAGAACCCCCCTCGTAGTGACATATGAAGGTGGTTTAGAAACCCCCCTCGTAACAACATATAAAGACAGTTTGAAACCCCCTCTATATCCATAATAAATCATAAAAAAATATATTTGATTAAAAATACCAATATTGCAATATCAATAGGGCATGGAGGAATTGAACCACCAACCTCCTGCTTGTAAGGCAGGCGCTCTTCCATTGATCTAGAACCCTTTCAGATTTGTGCAATTCCAAGTTAGTCAATAATGTAATATAAGTGCTAAAAGCTACCATGCTGCAACAAAAAACAAAGAGAACTCACCCATAATAACTATTTTGGTTTGCATAAAGTAAAGATAAATTGTACGATAAAGGATGACGATGGAGGCATTCTCAAAACCCATACACTAGTAATAGTAGGCACATTGACAGTTTGGGAAGGTAGATTCTCATTAATCACGGGTTTTGGCGGCTAAGAATATGTTAAAGAAAGCACATGTGATGAAGGTGTTGGTTGAAGCTGTTGAGAATAGGATGCAGAAGGAAACTATAATGAAGGTGCTGATAGAGGCCACTAAGGATAAGGTTTAAAAAACACTTTTGATAAAGAAGCTAGTAGAGGCTGTTGAGGTAAGGGCACATAAATCACTTGTGAATAAGGAGGTTGTGGTTGTTTCCCTTCAAATACCACCTACTCAACTGATCTTCTGAACTCATGTCATGTAATCTCGTGATTAAATGGTTTTTATGCCAGTGGAGATGATTAATTTTGTTTCACAATTTGAACTTTTCCTGCTCTCACTAGGAAACACACCTAGAAATTCATTTCAACCCATAATTAAACTACATCAACATCTTATGATAAGTCACACACATATCATTCAGCAACTTGATGGTGCTGTCTCTTAAAGTTGGACTGTGATTCCTGATCACGATTTGTGCAATTTATATGTCGTGCTCAGCTCATAAAGATTCTGGAAATTTGATACCAACAAAGATATTACATCAATAGTATCCCACCTAAAGGACATTAGGAAATAAATTCCTTCTATTACAATGTATGTCATTGTCTGATAGCTGATAAACCTAAAAATTAGGTTCTGTTGCAAACTTAGTCTACTAGATAATTTCGACTACCACACCAACATATAGTCCGTATCAAATCCATAAAATTCCTCTTTAAAATAGTGGCAGCATAATCTTTCCTAAAAAATTCATAAGAACAATAAACAATTTATTCCATATTCGAGTCTTCTACAGCTATCTAAATTCCAAATTCCCAATGTTCAATATATCCTTCCAGTCCTTGGCCGTCTAACTGGTGAGCGACAGTTGCAAAGAATATATAAAATATTAGGAAAGAAGTGTACCTTTAGAGATATTAATTCACTGGGGTCTAAGATTAGACATGACTGCTACAATGATAAATGATAATTTCCATATTAACAGTGAATCCTAGAGGCATTAGTTCCGATAGCTATTAAATTATATCCATGGAAGATTTTTATTACCTGCGATACCTGTCAAAAATAGGACTATGAATTCTATCATTAACAGGACCACAATATCTCTCATAAAAGGGACTTGGAGCCCTTCCATAATCAGGAATAAGCCTTCTTTCCTGCCTACCATAATAAGAAATAAACCTTCTTTCCTGCCTACCATAATAAGAAATAAGCCTTCTTGCCTGCCTGCCATAAATAGGACTGACAGATCGATCATAAGTTGTGCTTACCCGCCTTCCATAGCCACCTCTCCATCCTGGGATTTCCCATTGACCATTTATGTCATCATCATCATGTATAGCATACTCCACTGAAATAACATGGTCCAGCAATTTGCTTCTTGAACCAATAATGCATGAATAAGTTGGTTACTTAAAAAGAGTTTGGAATTAAAATAAAGACTGACATTAGAACTTAATATTCACAACAGAAGTTAAGACCAGATACATATTCAATCAAATACAATGGTCAAGGCACCAAAGTTCAAAGACAAAATATGGCTATGAACATATGTTATGGCTATGAAAAGAAGTCTCATATCTCATAGCTTGTTGAGCTATGGCTATGAAAAGAAGTCTCATAGCTCATAGCTTATTGAGCTATGGCTATGAAAAGAAGTCTCATAGCTCAACAATCAATTATATTCCCTTTCCTATGAACATATGCTCACAATTATCCAACTGGACTATGCAATTAACAGTGCTAATTGAAAGACCCAATCAATAGATGCAGCTAGGAGGAAGTCTACATACATTCCAAAACCAACATGTTCTTTACAAATCTACGTATGTTAACAAAAAAAGAATATCATATTTGTATTCCCATACCTCATGTGTGTACACTCCAAGGCTTTTGTTGCTTCTTCCTATGTTTCGTATTGGATAAATGCAAAGTTCCTCCTGATCCTCACATGTAATAATTTACCATATGGCTCAAAATGTCTCTCAAGGTCTCTAACCCTGGTTATTAAGGGATCAAACTTGGTCACAAATAGTGTCTTTGTAGGTTTTGTGTTTGCAGGTCACATAACACCCTCCTCCCGGTGTCTAACTCCATGGTCACCCTGCCAAAAATATATTCTTAGAAGAAGCCATTGGAGCATTAGTCTTGTGAAGCCAAAAATAAACTGCAACAAATGATTAAACAATTAAACATAGCCTCTATATAATCATAAATTTGAATTTATGAGATATTGGCAGCACCACTAGAGCTACTCGGAAACCTAGGGATTTGGACTTCCCATGACCCAAATATTTAGGTGCATGGATGAGGAACATTTACTTGTGCTCAAATAGCTCAAGACTCAAAAAATCAAGGAAATATAGGATAATTATTAGAACCTTACAAACCCTTTTTGCGATATATCTTTCTATTTATTATGTGGATATAGATAGTACAAAAGTAGAACAGATCTATGTAAATAAAAATACTTCCCATGCTTTGAATTTCAAGTCATAACGGGGAGTGCAATTTAACAAAATCAGTGCTAAAGCTAGAAATGTTTACAAGTTTTGAAGTAAGCTAATATGTGACAGATTATTGAGAGGTTTCTAGGTTGAGCAAGGGTTCTAAGAATGAACTATTACCCATGACCACATGGGAAGTCCATTATGGTCCAAAAAAGCTCAGGCTAAGTAGAGCCAAAAAATAAAACAGTATACTGTCATTTGGTGAGTGTCCCTTTAAACATGGCAGAAAATCCCACGCTCTGCATTATTTAGGAATGAATCCAGAAAAAAGAAAACAAAAAGAAAAATGAAAAAAAAAGGTTACAATATACCCCGAGTCCAAAGGTCAGCTTTCAAGGAGATAGTCAGCTGTCCAAAAGTCAAATCCATGATACATCTTGTAATCCCTTCAACCTCCTAAAGTATGATCATGAAATTCAGCAAGCAGACAAATCTAAACAATTTCTACATCACTGATAGTTCTAGTATTTTCTTACCAATCAATTTCAGGGATCTTATGAAGAAGGAGCTGAAAATAACATAGATTGATGGAACAACTTCTGACTGCAATGATTTGGCGGAATGATAATGCCAACTGATCTCACTGTACACTGTTTTTGTATGTCAGGTCTATCATCCCAGGGAAGGTTGGTAGCTGCATCCTATGGCCTAGAAGTGATTTTGATTTTGTTTTCTGAATCTAATCCAATGTGCTCATTATTCAGTTTATGCTATAATGTAGTATTCAGGCAGGCAACTACTTGTAAGGATATACAAGTTTTGTGAGCTACAAGGAAGTGCAACCACTTAGTTCATCTAGTAGAGGTATTGTATAGTATGATAACATGATGTGTATCCATAAAAACAGTGATTCTCCAAAAACAATATTGATGAGCCACCTCTGCAGACAAATTCAAGAATATATTACATGATAAAAAAATATGTAAATATTAAAAAGAATACAAGAGCAAACTAGAACATTACCGTTGCCCACTCCACAGAAAAGCAACACCTTTGTCGGCCAAATTCTGTGTTGTCGAGACCTTGTATATCATCTTCTACATCGCTCTCATCTTCCATGTACACAAAAGCAAAACCTGCATTACAATGGAAATGGCAGAAAATGGGCAACTCCTTAATTTGATAATCATAAATAGAACAAGGCCAAACAATGATTTCCCTCTACAGATATACAGATAAACAACACCTGCAAACCATCTTTTAAAGATCCCCTGCACAAAAAAATGTAAGGAACAGACCTTGCATGTTGAACTAAAGGGGTGTCAAGATAGTTTGATCCAAAGTCAGTAAAAAATCATTGCAGAGTAATGAGTACCCTTTGCCAACTACGCTCCAAAACTGACAATAACAATGAAGTATGGACTCTTGCATGTGTCTTGCTTGAAAGCTGGATAAACTAAATGGTTGTCAAGATAGTTTAATCCAAAGTCAGTGAAAAATCATTACAAATTAACAAGTGCCCTTTGCCAACTATGCTCCAAAACTGTCAGTAGCAATGGAGTATGCACTCTTGCATGTGTCTTGCTTGAAAGTTGGATACTTGGAAAATATGGTCATGAGAGTGATAAAAAATAATGATTTAAGAAATGCACAAATGGAATTTGCAATCATTGAATGAAACGAGGAGCTGAAGTTCTGGTAAACAGACATCGTTGGCATGAAGGAATATGCACAGTAGTTGAGGAACCACAAAAACCATGAATGAATGATGAACTTAGAGAATTCTGCACCAAAAAAAACTTGAGTGAAATGGTTTACTCAAAAAATCAATGCAGATAAAATTCAGCCTGCAGCATTGGACACAAAGCAGAAAGGTCATCCATCACATCTTTTACCATATACTATGAGAGACTGGAAATGCTTGGTCCTCACATGATTTTTAAGCATATGATGTTAAACACAGTATGTGGCCAAATTAATAGTCAGGTACTTATTAAAGACACACCAACAAATAAATCCATCCTATAACAAAACCTGACTCTCTTCAGGAAGAGTGGCTCCGATTTGAATAGGTTTGTCTTATTAGGAGGCATGCGGAGGTTAGATTCAAGACTAATGGCCCACCAAATTCTACTGAGATACATCAACCAAGCAGTGAGCACCATTAGGTGCTTTTCAAAGCAATTTGCAGATCTCCCCAGATCAGCTGGAACAATAGAATCTCATATGTGGGGACATGTCTGTAGAAGTGTATGTTAAGTACCATACTAGCAAAGACCCATTTTAACCACAAACATAATACTAATAATAATCTAATTTTAAGCAATGTTGCATATATCGTCTCCTGGAAAGTATCGGGAAGGGTCCAATATATAACTTCTCGATGGTATCGGCAGAAAATATCTGAAAATGTCACAAGACCTCAAAAAAACACAAAAAATCTCTTTTTCTTTCAATTTTTTAAACATCTAAAGCAACAACAACATCAAATACACATATTACTACACAAATATGATGATACAACTAATAAATAAGATGCATAAGATGTCAAGTGGTCACATATCATTACTAAACTGAAAATTCTAAAACGTGTTCCTGATAGGATGATACAAAATCACATCAAATGATCAAAATAAATGTATCTCATAAGATGAATCACCACGAGGCATCTAGATACTAAATAGTACATAATACAATGAAAACGATAGATCATAGGAATCCAAATCATCGATTCCCTCGACCCCATTTATAGGTAAAGGGAACCACTCTTTCTCTTGAAGCAGTAGGTGATCGTGGAGGTACTCGGGATGGGCTTGGAGTGGAAGCTCCAGCTGCTCCAACTGAGGTAGAAGGTCATTGGATTTCTCCTCCTTTGACGTATACACAATGTTCTCCCACACCCCTCTAGCTCTCCCACACTCTTGGAATCAAACAATGAGCAAAATAAACCCAACCCACAGACTTAAAACCCAATCCCAGCAGACTTAATCACACTTTCTAGCAACATGCCTATATTTTCAGTTGATTCACGATATTTTCAGAATATGGCACAATTTTTTGAATGTTTCACAATACTTTCAAAGTATCAGAAATATCACAATAAATTGAATCAGATATATCGAAAGGGGGGAGGGGGAATAACTCGGTGATATATCCAATATTTTCGATGTATCACCAATATGTGCAACACTGATTTTAAGGTCACAAACAAACAAGATGGACACCAAATTTGTGTATGATACCCCTTGTTTGTGGGACAAGGAACCCCCTCTATGCAGTAATTTGATTGCTAAAGTCTATAGAGGAGTATAGACCCTACCCCCTTCGGATTTGAGAGGGACCAAAGAAAACCCAAGTAAAAACTTCTCACCACTTAAAAAATTCAGGGTTAAAATGGATCTATACTACTTTACTTTTCTTTTAACACTTCTTTGACATTAGATGGACACCATTTTTTCCTATTTTATTTTATTTCCAATAGGATCTCCCACCCAGGGCTGTAAGAAAACCTTGCATCTCTCAATGCCTGGGGACCGAGTAATATTGGAGGACAGAGTAAACATCCATGGGTTTGGGTTGTTGGGCACAAGCAAGAACATGGCTAAGAGGATATAGATCCTCAAATACTAATTAGGGCAATGCACAACAAATGGTGACAATATAATTTATTTATAGATCATATGGAAAGGTGTGGCATCTATTGTGACATATTTTTAGTTACATGATTAACACTAGGATTATGCAACTACTCTATTCCATACCACCCCTCTGCTTTGCATATAAGTAATATATGCATGGATTGCCTGTGTCTACAACCATTCAAACCATGTACCTCTAATTTTGTATGCCAAGAAGATCCATCGATAAGGTGTCTTTTCCATTCCATGTGGAATTCTGTGATTAGATGAATTCATCATTGTTTTGTTCTACTCTCATGGTCTCGTTTGTTGTAGCCAATGCAGGTTGATTTTCTTTTAAGAAAGTTCAAGAAGAATCATTTAGTATTTGGTACGCTTTCTTTAAAGAGACAATGGTTTGAACCACAAAATATCAAAGCTTGTGTGATGAAGCGATCATTATGGAAAAAAATGGTGCTAGTTCTGCATAATAATCATCTCTTTGTTATGGGTTGTTCATTCACTTTAGTACCAAATATGTTAATTTGTTTTATGTCTTAAACATAAAATTTTGTACTATCCTTTTTCTAATCTCTTTTAATGAATTCTCGTTATAGTGACCCCATCATCAGTTTGTCACATTGACACTTGCTTCTAGCATTCAACATCTAACGCATTGATGATTATTAAAAGAGTATCTGCATTCTTCAAGGGTCAACTCACTTTAGTTTTGATCTTTGGGTATTGATTTAGATTGATGTATTTCCTAAGTGTGCTTCCCTCATTGGCAAAGGTAAGTTGATAACATTTTGAGGTGGAAAATAATAAATGACATGAAATCTAGATAAATTTGATCTATGGGGCCATTTAGTTTCTACATCCCAAGCTTTCCTTCTCAAGATAAGGCTTATCAATCGCACTATTTATTTGGTACCATTCAATTACAAAAAGCATGGATGTTGTGTTAATGGTTTTATAATCAAGCCATATTCAATCTCTCTAGAATAGCTCTTTTCTACAAGTGACTACTTTAAATCTGTCTCCTAGCTAGATGATACTAACCGAGTCCAGACTCTAGAGATTGATTTGCATTTTCTAAGCAGAACTATTTTCCAAGAGGTATCCCTCTAGGACTACCGATCATCTCTCTTCTCTTTCCCACATGTTATACCATCATATTATAACCTTTTTGCACAATTCCTTTTGGTTCAACCTAGGGATCCAACCCAACAAACTATCAGAAAGTCTAGGAACACCCAATTCTGATATTCCAAAAATCCTATGCCCTGCAAAGGCCCTAGAAGCGCCAAAAGAGGAAAGTAGAAAATGATTGCCACACTTCTATATTTGCTTCAGCATCAAGGAAACCATAATTTCAAAATCAAAATCTTTGTGAACCACATCAGTCATTGTGAGGGAGCCTCAAACTCCAATACTTTGTGCTTTTCAGTCATAACTGTGTCTAAGAAAAATTCAGTCTATAGTGTCACTGAGAACTTTGATCACCCACACAGCTGTGAAAACTACACCTGTGTACAACAGTCTACTAGCCCTAAACCACCCCGATCTTTTTCTAAAGTGCAAATATACCAAGCAACCAAAAGGGGATACTTTTTATCTCCAGGTTTACACCAAAGCATGTTCCATAGAAGAAATTTTTCCAATCTGGGGAAGAATTTAGAATCATTAATTCCAACTAGGATTCTATGTAGAAAATTATGGATCAATCATGCACCACCCGCCAATAAGGATTGATCTACTCAGGATGTTGGAAAACCAACAACCTAACATTTTGTTTTATGCTCACTCACTTTCACACCAAAAGCAGAGCTAAAGATATTGAAGCTCGGAATGGAACCTTTAATGATGTTGAGTCAAGTAAGGAGGGAAGGATGAGTCATCTGCAAAATGAACAATTGGCATTTCTTGGTCACTAAAGAGGTTGATGACTATGATCTCCCATGGGCTCTGGCAACCTATGAGATGTATTTAAGAAAATTATTAGTAATAACACAAAAGAGGAGGGGAAGTGCACAACCCTCTCTAGTAGAATATAAAATGTAAATCAACTCCATTACTAGCCCACTGAGTTGCACCTTTAACCAAAGCCCATGAAAAAATTGAAAATAACCAACTGAGCATGTCTAGAATAGAGTCTCATTTGATCCTATCCATTATTACAAGAATTGCCGAGTCATCCAAGTACTCAGCAAGTCTACTCAGCTCAGCTAAAAGATGAGCTGAGTTCGCTCAGAAAGTTAAAACTATGACAATCTTAGTCAAACGCACCAACACTTGGGAAATTTGTCAAGACTCAAGAATCACCAAGCAAAACACATACTTGAGCAACAACACATAAAACCCAAAATTATTGATAGGTAGAGCCATCTACATGCATATTGTAGCTAGATTTGGACTATTTTCCTACATTTTCAATCAATATGAAAGGACCAAGCACCAGGTAATTGAATTTTTTCATTAAATATTGATTGGGCAACAAAATTTACAAATCTTTACAGTGAAGGGTATGCCAAATCAAGTGCACCCACCTTCCCCATGTAATTTTTTCACAAAGATTGAAAGTAGTTTTTGTTTTTTTAAATTGGACTTTTTTAATCTTTTCTTGGTTGGTTTTACTTTTTTCACACAAAACCAAGGATATGTCATGGAATGAAAAATCTCATTTTTTTTGTGATTTTTTAGTAGTTTTTGAGTTTATTTATTTTCCAAGTTTTATGTTGAGATTTTCCAAAGTCCAAACCATACTGTTATTTTTCAGCTGGCTGAGTAATTCCTGAGTTGGTGACTTTGATTCCGTCATAAGCCTTAGCAAAATCAATCTTTAGGAAAAAAGCTTTTTGGCCCATTTGCTCGCTTCTCATAATAAAATAAGGTTATCAAGGATGAGTCTACAATTAATAAAATATGTTTTCTCTACCTAACCATTCTGGCTACAACTCCAACCAGTCTCCTAGCCAGGACCTTCTAAGTGACATTCCGTGAGGTCATACATCTCCAACCTCCAATTATGTCTCTATCTAAGCCTTTAGGAATTGTAGCTAGGGTTTTCACCCTAGCTTGTGCAAATGAGCACCTACTAAGGAGAATGGACTCTTTAGTAGTAGTTCAATAAACAGTAAATTAAAATGCTAAAACAATATAAATTCTAAACTAGCATGAGCATTAAGAAACATAACAAAACATTGAAATATAAATGGTTTTTTGTATTAAAGATTATACCTCAAATGTGAAGGTTGGTGAAGTTCTTGCAATGGTCCAAGAGGGTTGCTCCAAACTCCAGCTTTGCTCCTTCTCTTTCTCCAAAGGGTGGAAATGGGCCAAAAGGGGCACTCAATGGTGAAAGTAGCTCAAGGGTGAGCTAGGGTTTCAAGAGTGATTTTGGCAGAGTAAGGGTGTATTTGATTGTGGATATGAAATGAGGGGTCTCCATCACCTATTTATAGGGTTTTGGTGGTGGAGTGCTGGCCCATGGTTTTGGGAACCATATGGTTTAGGTCAGCTATATAGGGTTTTTTCCTCCTTTTTCCTCTTTTTCCTCCTTTTTTTTATATATTTTTATTCCCTTTTTAGAGGGTTTTTTCTATTTTGGAGGAATTTTGGGGGAAAAAGGGGTTTTTTAGCCTTTTGGAGGCTTTTTTGATGGTTTTGTGGCCTTTTGGAGCCTTTTTAAGGTTTTGAAGGTAGATATGGTAGGAAATATGGACAAATGAGTCATGTAATGGGGTAAATGAGGTAGTGAGCACTTTTTGAGTGTTAACAGATTGCCCCCTGATGTGTGAGGGCAGGAGCTCATTGTATGGCTGATAGACATCATAAGTCTTGTATGGTTTTCTTGGGGTGTGGAGAAGAGAAGAAACAAACTGGTGCCCGGAACAACGGTCCCGAACAAACTACAAAAATTGAAAGTACATAACCTCAATAATGGATGAGGAATAATCTGATCATATGGACGAGGCGGGCATTCCCATGCTCATATCAAGATATAGAACAATAATAAAAATGGGGTCCAAAATATGGGGACCTAACATATACATATCCTCAAAGAATGAACGAGGACGAATCTCAATATATGGACGAGGCGGGCATACCCATGCTCGTATCAAGATACATAAAAAATAACTATGAGGCCTGGAAAGGGGGACCTGTAGCATACATAGAGAACCACTGTGTACATCATAAAGGTCCAGAGGGGACACCAATATGGGACATACTGTTGGGATGACCATGTCTGAGCTGAAGAACTGATACACTGGAATAATAACAGTGCTGCTGAGTGGGGTACCAGAGGAACTGATGAGCTGCTGGATCATAGTGACGGGGAGTCATATCCTCAATGGTACACTGAATTGGGTACTCAAGGAAGCATATAACTGGATGGATTCTGAATACAATCGCCAATGGAACTTGGACATCCACGGTAACATATAACTCGGCGTTCCGAAGTTACTCACCAATGTGCTAGAGTCGGGGGAGATCCGGGGTCTTCGACCAATAATAGAAGGGATATAAACCCTGCACGATTCTCAATGATGCAATCAAGGTGTTGAAGTCGAGCATGTGAGAAACAACCACTCGGAGAGGCAATGATGACTCCTCTCAAAATGGTCCATAGGCACTAACCACAGATGGTGATGGGTCCAAGGCGCAGGGACCTCTGGGTCTATCCTCTGGAATAGAGGGGCTGTTGTCGACAGAGGGAGACCTGCAACTAGCAAGGCAATGATGTTTCCTTGATAGGAGCGGGAGGTGGAGAACCGAAGTTGGAGAGTACCAATGGTAGGACTGACATACTGTGGGGGATAACTGGGCAAGTAGAGTGGGTGGACTCAAACTTCCTTTGTTCAGAGTATGATGGCGGGGACGATCGGGCAACATATGAAACTGACTGATGGGAAAGGGGTCATAGCTGTAATGGATCAAGGATAGTGACTGGGATGAGGGAGGCTCAAGCTAGTGTATAATGGCAGGAGACTGCAGAATACTCTGAACAAAGGTGACCTGATTGGGGGTGCTGTCGAGAGGATCGATCATAGTGCCAGGAGGCATGGGGGGACTTCTTCATGGGTTAAGGAACTAGAAGAAGTGTGTGTAAAATGGTACTGCCGTGTGGATTTATACGAGCCCAGGACAGTTCATGCTCGTGATTGCTTTCAATTTTAAGGAGTCTGAAAGTGAGAAGAAGACTCTGAAATAATGGAATGGTACTGTCATGTGGATTTGTACGAGCCCAGGACAGTTCATGCTCGTGGTTGCTTTCAATTTTAGAGAGTCTGAAAGCGATAAGAAGACTCCAGGGGGTTTCTTTTTCGTGTGTTAGTCTCTAAGGAAGAAGCATAAAAGGATGCAATGAAGAACTCTTCTAGCCGGTGTGACTAGAGTATTCCTTTTTCATAATTAGTCTACCAGGTCTGGAAAAGGGTTAAACTTATACCAGATAGATGCCCATTCAGGTAATTTAACGAGCATGAAAGGAACCAAGATTTCTTGGCGATCTTTTCATTGTTTTAGGAGTCAAAAAAGAGCTTAATAGAAACTCCCTAAGTGCCTTTTTCGTAAAGGATTTGTCCGGCCCGAAAAAGGGATAAAATTATACCGAACAACAGGAATGGCCAGGCAAGGAGGAAGTGCTCAATCAAGGAACATTGATGATGACCAAGAACAAGGGTAGGGCGGAACAATGGTGGGCCTCCTTGCGAGATTAGGAATGGTGGCAAAATAACGAAATAATTGCAGTATGACAAGAGTGAATGTCTCATGTAAAAAATGTGGAACAATTCGATGGCGGCCGATGTGGCACGCGAACCGAGGCATCAAGGTGTCGGGACACAATGTTGAAACTGTACCAGGTGATAGCGAGAATATATCTCAAGCATCATCACGAGCTCGAAGAAATGAATCCGGCGATATAAATAGTGTCAAAAACGGATAACGGCCGATGTGGTACGCAAACCAGGGCGACGAGGGGCATGGGAAAAATGCCCTAAAGTTTTTGGTGAGAGTGAGAAATGATCTCAAGCATCATCACGGGCATGGAAATATTAATCTAGCAGTGCAAATTGTGCGAAAAATGGAGGTGATAAGGACTCCATAATGGTCAAAGGAAATAACTAGTTTAAAAAATGGTTGCAAATAAAGGTGAGCCCACCAAGCCAAAGATGCAGTGGTGGGCATAAATGATGACCCGCGGGGGAAAAATACTAGGTGTATCAAATCAAAACATATATACAAGTGACATGTGACCTCAAAAATGGTTGAGATCACGCATGTGAAAAGGTGAGCAGGGTTAATGACTTTCCTCCATGCTATGTGCATGGGGTTTGTGATTGTGGATCACATATGTGTTGGTTGGAACAAGGGGATCATGGACGTGCTGAGATAGATGTGATAAGGAAGGTTCAAAATGGTTGATCATGCCCCCTATCCCAGGGTCGAGGTAATCTACTATGCCCCCTAACTCAGAGGTGTCAATGTGGTGCTTGATGATAGTGGGGTCAAGACTAGGAACTTCGGTGTAGGACTAGGAAAATACATCACTGAACTCTTGGAAATGTTTCTTGTACTCTCCGATCTCATATTCACTGCAGGAGGCTCCCAAAGTAATGATTTCAAGAGCACCAGGTGGGTCAGAGATATCGATGTGGATGACGGGTGAGATGTTGGCCGTGTTGCTTTCCTCAAAGGCATTAGGAGCGGGAATAGGATCCTTAAACCAGTCGACTTTGGTGGGAAGGAAATATTTGGACTCAACCGCAAATTGGGTGGCTGTGGTAGAGGAGGAGTCTTCTGGGAGGAAATAGGAACGATGGTGCATGTCATCCCAGGGATAATCTGGGGTAGTGAGAGCCTCTAGAATCTCCTCATCATTGCGGAAACTTTGAGTTGTCAAATTGGTTGACAAGGGAGTGGTAGTCGAAGAGATCATAAAAATGGTGTTAATCTCTCTGGATGGGGATGATACCGGGGGGTGGATCTCCTCAATTGTGGGGGGTGCCATATCGAGGTACAAATTATTCATCTCATAGAGAGCTGCTCTGTAATATGGGAGATCAGGACAGTGATGTGAGTAGTGGCCGTAAATACTGTATATGGAACAAGGGTGGTTGGTATGCAGTGATTCTTTCGCTCTTATACCAACTGACGCAAGTGAGGTTGGTATAGTTGTCTTCCCAATTGGACTTTTTTCCGGGCTATGATACCAACTGACGCAAGTCAGGTTGGTATAGTCGTCTTCCCAATCAGACTTTCTTCCGGGCTCTGATACGAACTGACGCAAGTCACCTTACAGGAATACGTCCTTGCTTAACAATACACATGAAACATACAACAATGTTTACATGAACAAGGTGTAGAACAGGATGCCAGAAGTGGCTTATATTACTTCTCTGAACTGGGTTACAATGTGGAATAATTGAAAACAAGTAACTAACTACAGTCAGTCTCAGCCATTACAACTTAGAAGTAACTGTGGTGTGTTCTCCCTGTGTTTCGATCTCACCCTCTCTTGGTTAACCTTGGAACTCTGAGCTATGGTTCAATCTCAACTCACTTATCCTAGTCTTTATGACTCTCTCTTTTCTCTCTTGGTCACTTCAGACGCTGCGCTCTCTAATGCTGCTGATACAAAAGATCCCCCTCTCCAATTTATCTCCTTCATCTTCTACCTTGTTGCTGCTATTCCCGATATTACTGCAATCCCTAAGACACACATCCTACTATCGGTCGATCCTTCCAAATCCTGCAGACCTGCAACTGTCAGCTCCCAGCAGTGTTGCACAACCTCTGTCCATGACGACACCTATCATGTCCTTCACCTACCCGCGATAACTGTATTAACTTCCTCAGCAACATCGAACGGCTACAAGGTAGATGTTCCTTGAATTTTTGACCTTCTGACCCTGCTACAGTAGTCGGTCACATCTCAACCTACTTGTCGGCTTATTTCTTATCTCCTACGGTGCGCTAGTCCTCCCTGAGCTCCACGTTTGGTTCTGCCAAATCTGTCGCATCGTAGTTTGACCACTTGTCGACTAGCCAACCTGTTACTCCACTTGTCATCTATCGACCATTACCTGTCGATTCTCAACCTAACACATCATCCACTGCGCTGCTCCAGTTGGTCGCAAACCAACTGCTTTCTGCTTGACTTGTTGACTTCGACAAATTAACCTGATCTCCGCACTAGTGGTCATCGGCACTCCTGTTGGTCGGCTCCCTGAAGTTGATTATCTTCGACTGGTTTTCCTAGGCCCCGATGTTCCTGCATCACTACAACCTAAAGATGATCAAGGATAAGATTGCTTGAAGGATCAACACCTTGAATATTGGGTGATCTATTTATATTGAACATACAATTATGTTTGTGGTCATTGTTGGTCTTCCTTTCTAATCTTCCTTTCTAATCTAGAGGTTTTCCAATGTAGACCCAGGTACTTCACGGTGCAAGATACCAACAAAACCCCTGATCACCAACCCTTTTGGCAATAGGCTGTTATTGACGTATATATAACTTTGGAATGTATTTCATCTATGTATTTCATATATATTTATTGTGCCCTTATAAGAGATGTGTTATTCCTCTATAAGGAAGTGTCGTCATGTGGATTGACAAGTGTCGAAAGTGTGTGTACTTGCTGATGGGTTATTAGACCACCATGTGTGGAGTTGGCCCTGAAATATATATTATATTGTGGATGTATCTAGAAAGATAAGTCGGCTCCATAGTGTAACTGGGCAAACAAGTCAAGTAGAAATAGAGATCGGGAAATATCTATTTGGATCATTCGGAAAGTCACACTTCTCTCACTCAGAAAGTGGCGCACTAGTGAGGAGGAGGATCATTTGCTACTAGGAGACTATCTCAAGTGTATTTTGGTTGTACTTTGGTTGAGCCATTTCTCTCTCTATCTCTGAGGAAGTTGTGGGGTTTTTCACCTTAGGGTTTTCCCCACGGAAACTCTGTGTCTCTTGTCTCTCATGCTTTTGATTCTTGTGATGCTTGTCATGCTTATTGTGATTGTTATGCATTGATATACTATATATGTTATTCTCTCAATAAAGATCCAAGAGTATTGTGAACTAATGCTCAAAATTTAACATGGTATCAGAGCTAACCTGAGAAGAAGACATTTTGCAGTGACAGAAACTTGAGTTTTTTGTTTATTGGGTTTCCCTCCACAGATTTTGTGAAAGTAGTATAGTAGATTGACTCCACTCATCAAGGAGAATCCCTGTCCAATCAGAATTTAATTCTGAGCATTTTCAGATTTGGCCCTAAACATTAGGGTTACCATAAAAATAGAAATTTCTGAAATCTAAAGACATAGCTGAAAGCTCCTTGCAAATATCGAATTTTAGAGCTTTGGATTGAGATTTTTGGCTGAGTAGATCTCCGAGAAACTCAAATCCTAATTCAAGGCTCTCCCTAGTGATCCCGGGAGGACAAAAAGGAAAATCTGAAGGGTAAAGATTTGCTGATCTCAAATTCTGAATACACCAGGTTGATTAGCTCATCAAGGCACATCTTTCTGTCCTTTCAGAAAGTTGAAATTCACATTTTGAATTTTTAGGGTTTTTTTGACAAACCCTAATCCGAGACCAGATGCAATTTTCAGCATTTCAAGTGGTAAGACCTAAATCTTTTCTATTTCCATTTGAATTACTCTGTAAAATGTCTCACCACACCAAGCTTGAGCATAAGATTGAAGGGGCTGATAACTTCCGAGCTTGGAAGTATAGGATTGGGTTAATCTTGGAAGAGAATGAGTTGGACTCATATATAAAAGAAGACATTCCTATCCCAGAGAATGAAGAGGCTAAAGTATCGCATAAGAAGAACTTGGTCAAGGAAAAGAGAATCATTGCTGATTCTATCAAAGACCATCTCATACCCCATGTGTCTTCTCTAAAGAAACCCAAAGAGATGTTTGACTCTTTGACTAAGCTATTTGAAGGGAAGAACATAAATCAAAAGATTACCCTGCGGAACCAATTGAAAGGAGTAAATTTTCAGAATGGAGAAACCATTCAATCTTATTTTTCAAGGGTCTTCCAGATCAAGGAACAACTAGAAGCAGTGGATTAAATGGTGGAGAATGGTGAAGTTGTCATGACCACTTTGAATGGCTTACCTAGGTCATGGGATTCCTTTATTCAAGGAATCTGTGCAAGAAAGAAGTTGATTTCCTTCAGTAGACTACGGGAAGAATGCTCACAAGAATAAGAAAGGCTTGTGGCACGAGAAGAAAAGATGGGGAATGAAGATCAAGCTCTCACAGTTGACACCAAGAAAGGGAAGTCCAAGAGAGAGCCATCTCACTCCAAGAAATATTCACATCACTTCAAAGAAAGAAGAATATGCTTCACCTGTAATGAGAAAGGACATATTGCCATAAATTATCCCAAGAACAAGAAGGACAACAACAACTTCAACAAGAAGAAGAAGGGCAGCAAAAGAAGGTTTGATGCTCATGCTGCCGAGGATGATGAACCACCCAAGAAGAAGGCCAGGGAAAAAATTGATGATAGTAATAATGACTCATCAACTGAAGAAGAGTATGTTCTGATATCTGCTCTCACAGGTACTATCTCCTATGGTTGTAATGATTGGTTAATTGACAGTGGGGCTTCCAAACACATGATTGGGTTTAAGGAATCTTTTGTGAACGTATTTGAACATGAATCACCCCATAAGGTGAAACTTGGGGATGATTATCAATACCCAATCAAAGGAAGTGGTGAAGCCTCCTACAACCTAGATTCTAGAAAATCTTTGAAGATGAAAGAAGTCCTTTATGTACCTGGGCTCAAGAAGAACTTACTCTCCATCTCTGCATTGGATGCAAAAGGTATGAGGGTTGCATTTGTGGATGGCCAAGTCCTAATGTGGCCAAAGGGAAAGACCATAGATGATGCAGTAGTGATTGGAGAGCAAGAGGGAGGTTTGTTAAAATTGAAGGGACAACCTGAACATGCCATGGTGCATGAATCTATGGAGCCAAGTGAACTTTGGCACAGAAGACTTGCTCATATGCACTATAGGGCGCTTCCAATTGAAATCAAGGCTATAAAGGGTCTTCCTGAAATCAAGACCAAACATGAAGGTGTTTGCAAAGGATGTGCAAAAGGTAAGAACATTAAGAAGGCTTTCCCAAGCAGTGAAAGCAAGGCAAAAGATATCCTGGAAATCATGCACTGAAATGTATGTGGTCCTATGTCATCCAGTTCTCTAAGTGGGTATGTTTACTATGTCTCATTTATTGATGACTTCTCCAGGAAGACTTGGGTATACTTCTTGAAGAACAAAGATGAGGTGTTTGATAAGTTCAAGGAATTCAAAACCTTGATGGAGAATTAAACTGATAAGAAGATCAAAATATTCAGATCCGACAATGGTGGAGAATTCACCTCAGGTGACTTCAAGAAGCTTTGCAGCGATTCAGGGATTAAGAGGGAGTTGATTGCTCCTTATAATCCTCAACAGAATGGAGTTGCAGAAAGGAAGAACAAAACAATCATGGAAGTAGCTAGGGCAATGCTGCATGACCAGGATCTACCTATGCATCTATGGGCAAAAACAACTAGAATAGCTGTATATGTGCAGAACAAAACACTCCACAAGATATTGGACAACAAGATACCAGAAGAGGTCTTTTCTGGTAAGAAACCTGAACTCAACCATCTCAGAATATTTGGTTGTCTAGTATACAATCATGTCCCAAAGGAAAAGAGGACTAAACTAGATCCTTCAGAAAAGAAGGGTATGTTTGTGGGTTACAGTGAAAGCTCGAAGGCTTATAGAATATACTTTCCAGGGTTCAAAAAGATTGATGTCAGCAAGGATGAATATAAGTTCAAGGACAGGTAATCGAGGAAGCAAATATCAAGAGGGAGCACACTCCAGCAGCTTCTGCAAGGATGCAGATTTTCAGAGGGAGTTGACCATCTTCCTACATTCCACAACAGAAAGGTGTAGAAGAAGCTACTTTAGCAGCTCCTGCCAGGAAGCAAAGACTCAGAGGGAGTCCACCCAACAAACAAACAAAGATAAGTATTTCAATTATCATTTCTTTCCTATTTTTGTTTAAATAATATTATGCTTATGTTCCTAGACTTAGGAGATGTATTGTGCATATTAGAATGATTGCATTAATGAACAATATACTACTAA
This sequence comes from Larix kaempferi, assembly GCA_027924585.1. Lineage (NCBI taxonomy): Eukaryota > Viridiplantae > Streptophyta > Pinopsida > Pinales > Pinaceae > Larix > Larix kaempferi. The sequence continues at coordinate 6,578,370 of BSBM01000792.1, forward strand.
TATACATGTGACGGGTAAGTGGCCTATGGCACTGTACAACATTCCAGTGCTACTTATCTAGAATGAAACCTCTTTGTTGACATGTTGGGAGTAATGCAAACTCTTAACAATGTTCTGGTAGAGACTGGAAGGCATCTAGAAAGTTGTGGAACATGGATAAATGTTGTATTGAAGCGTTGGCTAAGATAACTACATGACTACATGACTACATGACATATTTCTTTATGTGTAAAGAATTTGTTCTTAAAATTATGAGATGTTTCTAATCATGCAATTTAACTTGTTTTGTAGGAAAGACCGTATATCTTCACCTACAAAAGAAGGACTACAACATTTGTTCTAGCAACAAAGATATCTATTGAAGATATTGAAGTTCCCAGGATATGGGATGAAGAAATGGAATGCCATGATCTGTCGATCATGAAGATGATGTTTGGGATGCAGTCCCAAGACCTAAGAAGGAGTCACATGTGTGTAGATTGAAGAAATCCTTGTATGGCTTGTAGCAAGCTCCCAGAACTTGGTGTGATAGAAAGAGGAAGCTTGCTGCTGAGTTCGATATGAAAGATTTGGGAATGATGCATTATTTCCTAGGTATGGAGGTGTGGCAGAGTGCAAGTGGGATCTTCCTTGGTCAAGGGAAGTAAACAGTAGATATCCTGAAGAGATTCAGGATGATGGATTGCAAGGCCATGGCCACACCTATGGCATCGAATATGAAGCTTCTATGTGATGCTTCATCTGAGCCGGTTGATGTCTCTATGTATCGTCAGATGATTGGGTCCTTGATGTACCTGACGAAGACGAGACAAAATATTTGCTTTGCTATGAACACATTGAGCTAGTTCTTGACGGATCCGAGGAGTGTTCACCTGGTTGCAGTAAAGCATGTTCTAAGGTACCTGAAGGGTACAGTGGATTATGGGCTCAAGTATGAAGCGAATCAAAGTTTAACCTGCAGGGTTATGTTGATCTAGATTGGGTAGGCAGTGATGTAGATAGGAAGAGCACATATGGGTTTTGCTTCAATATGGGATCAGGTGTGATCTCTTGGTTCAGCAGGAAGCAGTCCTGTGTAGCACTGACTATAGCTGAGGCAGAGTATGTTGTAGCCTGTTCAGCTAGTTGTGAGGCAGTATGGCTATGGAAGCTACTGTTTGAGTTATTTGATCTCCCATTGGATGCTACTGGTATTTTCCGCGATAACTAGAGTTGTGTGAAGCTGTCTGAGAACCCAGTGTTTCATGGAAGGTCAAAACACATATAGATCAAATATCACTCTATCAGGGATATGGTGCAGAGAGGAGCTGTGAAGCTCCTGTATGTTGTGACGGACGAGCAGATTGCAGATGTGCTGACGAAGCCACTAGCCAGGGTGAAGTTCGAGTACTTCAAGGATAGGCTTGGTGTTCTTTCGATCGAGGACACTTCAAGGAAGAAGTGATGGACACATTTGCTGAAGCCATTCCAAGCATGTTGGAAGGAGGATTCTTCACATGGCCGTGGATGTAAGCGCTGGATGATGAGCATCAGGATGATGTTCTAGTTTCTACTTTGTATGATCAGTTGGATCATTTATATGTATATACGCATCATGTGGGATGCTGGATATGATCAGTTGGATCATTTATATGTATGTATGCATTATGTTGGATGTTGGATATGATCAGTTGGATCATTTATATGTATGTATGCATCATGTTGGATGCTTGATATGGTCAGTTGGATCATTTGTATATGCATCATGTTGGATGATTGGACCATGTATCTGTATATGTATCAGGTGGATACACTGTGTATGATGATATGTATCAGGTAGATACTTGGTGTGCATCAGATGGATGCATTGTATGATCAGGGTGATCGTGGATGATGAGCTTCGTTAGATGACATGCAGCAGGATGTTGCAGTGATGATGATCAAGATGATCATGTGTACATTAGGATGATGTATGGTGAGTATCAGATGATACTTTGTGGCCATAGATCAAGTTGTGAAGATGAGCATGTCTGGGAGATCCTATAGGTCAGAGTTGCATACCCATAACAGCCTAGGATGCTCTTTCGAGACATTTCTCTAGGAGGACATGTAATTTGTGCCCTGGGAGATCTTCAGGTCAGAGTTGTGTACCCATAACATCCTGAGATGTTCTTGCGCGCTTTTGTCCTATGGCATGTAATTTGCTCCTGGGAGATTTGGACAGGATGAAAAGGGCCTCAGATGCTTCAGCCAATTTTTTCCATGACCACATGTAATTTGCTCCTGGGAGATTTGGACATGATGAAAAAGGTCTCAGATGCTTCATCAAGGTTTTGTGGTGGACCACATGTAATGTGCTCCTGGGAGATCCGACAGGTAGAGATGTGTGCTCATAATAGCCCGGGATGCTTCAGCTAGGTTTTGTGGTGAGATCACATGTAATGTGCTCCTGGGAGATCCGACAGGTAGAGCTGTGTGCTCGTAACAGCCTATGATGCTTCAGCCAGGTTTTGTGATGGGTTACATGTAATGTGCTCCTAGGAGATCCGACAGGTAGAGTTGTGTGCTCGTAATAGCCTGGGATGCTGCAGCCAGGTTTTGTGATGCACATAATAAGTCCTGAGGATTCCATAGTATGGCCAGTGATGATGAAGATCTGCAGGTGGTGGGACTACATCCAATATGAAAAAGGACTGGCTCTATAGAACTTCCTATGATGAGTAGAGTCAGAGATTGGTTGAGATAGAAACAGCAGCGACGATGATGATGACGATGCATCGATGACGATGATCCTGAGAAGAAGACTTGTCTAGAAGAATTGTGTCGAGAAATACCTTCCTAGTTAAGAGGGAGTGTTGATGTATATGTAACTTCGGAATGTATTTCATCTATGTATTTCATATATATTTATTGTACCCTTATAAGAGATGTGTTATTCCTCTATAAGGAAGTGTCTTCATGTGGATTGACAAGTGTCGTAAGTGTGTGTACTTACCGATGGGTTATTACACCACCATGTGTGGGGTCAGCCCTGAAATATATATTATATTGTGGATGTATCTAGATAGACAAGTCGGCCCCATAGTGTAACTAGGAAAACAAGTTAAGTATAAATAGAGATCGGGAGATCTCTATTTGGATCATTTGGAAAGTCACACTTCTCTCACTCAGAAAGTGGCGCACTAGTGAGGAGGAGGATCATCTGCTACTAGGAGACTATCTCAAGTGTATTTTGGTTGTACTTTGGTTGAGCCATTGCTCTCTCTATCTCTGAGGAAGTTGTGGGGTTTTTCACCTTAGGGTTTTCCCCATGGAAACTCTGTGTCTCTTGTCTCTCATGCTTTTGATTCTTGTGATGCTTGTCATGCTTATTGTGATTGTTATGCATTGATATACTATATATGTTATTCTCTCAGTAAAGATCCAAGAGTATTGTGAATTAATGCTCAAAATCTAACAGCTGTGAGAAACCTGATGTCTCACCTAAGGCGAAGCTGAGGGGGTGGTTTCAGAAGCAAGTTTCCACAACCTTGTGATGCGAGTGTTTCAATTGGTTAATGTGCAGCGCGGTGATAGACTATGTACTGCAGTTAGTGACTGCGCGAGGTCTTCTACTCTGCGTTGAATGCCGCAGTGAGAAAGGATGCTTGTGCACCCAACGCATTCACTGACTGCATACTAAGATTACTTCCACTTTGCGACGATAAGTTATCAACAACTTATCACACAACACTTCTTATGGATCGACGCATCAACTAGACCACATGATCATTTATGATGGCTAATCACTTCTATTAAATCTTATTGGATAATCCTTAATCATTCATCGTTACTTAGACTAATAAACATCATAACTTATGCAAATGAGTGAGATGCACGGTGCTGTGTGCTTTGATATCGTGATTCAACCTTAACAATTAACTGTGTGGTTATCTCATAGATCCATTCATTCGAGGACTTATAGGTGCTTGATGGTTAACATTCCTCCATACATGAACTGCTAACATCTTATTTCATCCCTTCCGTGGTGAACACATATAAAGTAACATATATCAGATAACAGTAACTTTATGCATGCACTATAAGTAATTCAAGTAGAAATAATAACAATCATACACAACAATCACATAACACAAGCTTTAGCATGGTTCACTCCCCCAGATGGGAAGCTATGTCCACAAGAACTGTTGTTTATTATCTTAGGAAAGGGTACAACAATTCTTCTCCTGCACACTCAGTTGTAGATGTTCTTCTTCCTCAAAATTAGGTCTCTGCGCACTCAACTGCAGAGCCTTTACAATAGATTTTGCTAAAGAATACTAACAATATTAAAAAATACCCAAGTACAAAATTAGTAACCCTTTCCCATACAAAAATGCCTTTTTTTTAATAGATCATGCCTGTAGGTCATGTCTTTACATTACAAAGGAAAAACCCGTAGGTTTACAAAACTGTTGCGGTTTTCCCAAAACTGGACTATTGGTATTTGGCAGCGGATCTTCTGTCACGCACGTGCCAATAGGTTGTTTCCAACAAGCTGTTCCTTATTTTGTGGCCTTAGATGAATGGTTCAAGTAGTAGTAATCCTCTGTTTGTGTGATTAGTCACCTACCTCCCGATCTGCACCTACCCACTGCTTGGTAGTTATTGACGATCTTTGCCAAAAATAGCTCTTCTATGACCTAGCCAAAATAACTGTCATCATCCATCCATGCTTTGCTCAGCTGGATCTCTGTGGATGTGGCACATCGTGGCGCTGTAATCCTTGTGGCACCGACCTCGCAGTTCTTCCGACACTGCGCTACGTGCAACATCGCAGCGTACCAAAACTGTGTTGTGCTTCTCCTCGCTGCTTCCAAAATAATTTTTCACAAAACGTCTCCATCCATGCTGCGCTCAACCTCCCAGTTCCCAAAAACTTAATGTGTTCAAAATTTGACCCCCTTGGGCGAGGCCCAATAGGCCCCTAACACTTACATGTGGCTCTCCCCCGAGCCACCTGCAACTCTACCAAGTTGTTCCTCCGACTGTAGAGCTATCTTCGCAACGAACTCATTGTATGTGTTGAACAACCTGTTGACCACTTGCTTTGTGTCCTGCTCAACTTGTTGGACTGTTTCCATTATGTCCAGTGTAATTTCATCGTCGATTTGTCCTTCCACTTGTGCTTGATTCTCGCGCAACTCTTTTAACTTATCATCAATCTCTTTTGAGATCGTGCTGGCATCCTCCAATAAAGATTGTGATTGATCTCCCAGTTCACTTTCTTTTTCCTGCAAAACCTGTACTTCTAGCACGTTGATTTCTCGGTACTTTGGTATCCTATCTCTTGGTAGAAGATCTTTTACCTCCGTTTCCAGCTGCTCTAGTGTAGCCTGCTTCTATTTTACAGTATCCTTCACCTCCTGCAATGCTTGGTCTTCTTCGAGGGCAGTGAATGCCATCGATGCTGCATCCAACAACCCTTGGCACTTCGCCACTTCGGCTGCAATATTTTGTGTCGTGGTTTTCACTGCTCCCTACATTAATTATTGTTCATTTGGTGAGGTCTGTGGATTGATCTACACCTTCAAGGAAGCAATCTCCGACTCATGGAGAACTTCCATGTCATCTTTCTCTGTCTTAAGTCTATTGACCAGATCGCCAATCTTGACAATAGTATCTATTGGTTCTAGTTGTACTTCAAACTAATCTATGTTATCTGCAACTGCAGTGATCTTTGTCTCCAATCTTAGCCAACGATCATGCTCATCTTGTAATTGCATAGTTTTCCACGAGCTCTCTTCCTCTAGCTATCTGTTAGCTGTTTGCATCTCCACCTGTCCTTTTAGTGCATCTATGGTTCTGTCATGCATTTCTTCAGACACTTGGGTCTGTAAGTAATGTAGTCCTGGCAATGGTATTTTTGCAAGATCAAGCTCCATGCGCTCTACATTCTTTGTATCTAGCATTACTTGATAAGGTAATGGAAACCTTATAGATAATGGTTGTAGATGGACAACACAAGACCTTGCGGGAACGGTGATTTGCTGCTGCGAAGTTCCCACTGACTGCCCTTCAGCTATTGATTCATGTTGCAAGGATAATTTTCTGCTTACTGCATCAAATTTTTGGGAAATTCCTTGCAGTGTGGTCAGGTTCTGGTCCAAACTATCTCGAATTGCCTTTTATTTCTTCTTCTTATCGGTCGAGAGCTCCTCCATTTGTTCAGTGACCTTTGCGGCGATCATTAGGTTGTCATCCTCATAAAGACCTATGTCCAATTGGTCTTTGCTTGATTTCTACTTTTTCCTTGGTTCCTTGCATCTTGAAGGACTCCCATCATCCTTCCTTTTTCCTGACTCTTTATCTTCTACTATGGGGCACGAGATAGGGTTATCCTCCCCAGAATCACTTTGGATGTCCACAACCTCAATTCGGAATTCAGCTGGCCATTCCTTCATGATATTCTCAATATCTTCCTCGTACATATGGTAGTTTCCTGGGTACCAGTCAGGATTCTTTGTCTGTGCTTTAGCTAAAATCGAGATGCATTTCATTGCAACATAAAAGTTTATAGTGCGGATATATTTGCTTGTTACTTGCTTTGGTATTCGATGTGTAAGCATGATATCCCTGTGCAGCTGGTCATAATATGTGTAAACGACCAACGTTATCTTGTGCTATCTTTCGAGATTCAAATTCACCCATAGATTCTGATATCGAGCACCTCTGTAGTCTGAAGTGTCCATGACCACTCTGACATATTGCTTCGGTTCCCTCCACCCTAGGAAGGAGATCAATATGATTAGCCAGGTGAAGTGGAAGTATCCACCATTGATTTGTGTGTCATTTAGTTCCTCTAGGAACTCATTTAGTAGATATTGGCACCAATTGAATTCTTGTCCCTCAGTAGCTGTAGCGCCAAGTAGTACTGCGTCCGCAGAGACTTCTAGTGGTCTGCCCTTTCTTAGAATTTTTCCCGCTAACAGCTGCATGACAAACCTTATTGCTTGGTCATTTATGTCATCCCTCTGGAAGCCTCACTTCCCTTTGACGACAGATTGCGTTTGCTTCATCAATGTAGCTACCTCTTTATCCTTTGTCTTCCCCTAGAAGAACTTCCTTGGATCTGCTCCCCTTTTGCTCAATCCAGTTATACGGTGAATTAAGTCAATTTTCAGGTAGATATTCTTGTCCAACCATAAATATCCTTGGTGGATGCGAGCCATAAGAGTTCGCACCACCACGTTGAGCTCCGGTGATCTGTCAAAATGTGGGAGCATGAGCAGTTTGAGCAGCCCCGACTTGGCTACTCCAAACAACCGGCTCTCCGTGACCAAGGTGAGGTCACCCTTTGCATTCTTCTTCTAGCACATGTATTTTTCGGGCTGGAACTGTGGGAACCTCGACTCTGTTGTCTTCTCCTTCAGCATTGCTAGCAGATCATAGTCCTCCCATTTACATTATGGAATCTTTCCCAAAAGATTTCTGTCCACCTCAACATGCTTTGATATCGGCGAGAGTGGTATCTCATACTTTGGACTCTTCCGTAGTCCAATGGTCGATGCATCCACTGCACATGGTGAGATATAGTCTGGAGCCATAGTTAAAGGTATCTCTTAATTGGCAAGGGGCTTATTTGTCCCTAATGAGCTTGTCGTCGGTAGTTTTGATCTCGGTGCTACTGGATTTTTCCCTTTTTCTTGCATTGAGGGGTCATGTCTTGGTGATCTTCTTGGACCTTGTTTTGGTTCAGTGACGACTTTCTTGTTTGGGGTTTTCATTAAATCGTCAATTCCTCTGTGTTGGAACGACCTCACAGTCTCTTCGACCGTGAAATCTTTGTCAATAAAGGACCTTGGTGTCATTCACTTGCTCACTACTCGGCTAACAATGGATAATTTGCAGATTTAACTCAGAAAACAGTATGTGCAAGAATTTCTAAGTGCTTTGGTAACGCCCACGAGACGATATGCAGTGTTATTTATAGGCACGGTGGACCCTCCTCCGCACCCTTCAATGGATAGATAAGCATTAATGGCAGTATCCGTTGGCCAAATCCGGCAGATGCTTCGGTCAATTCCACCATTAAGTCGTTCAGAACGGCTGTCTGTGATTCAAATGCCCGAGCGGTCAGTAGGAAAGTACTGCATAATGGCTATCATTTCGACCGACATTGTAACGACTATTTTCTGGAGCCTTGCGTCGAACTACATCGCAGGCCATCTTTGGTTCTATGCAGTGTATAATTTCTTTTCTCTTCAGGGTAGCTTATTGAATGTTGCAACAATGCATTGTTTCTTTTCCTTTCTTATCATTTTTTTTCATGCAGTTTCAACAACGCTGCACGGTATATAGATCTATCTATACAAGTTTGTGTACAAAATTTTCTGTAGTTTCTAGTGCCCAATTCCAATTGTACTTGGCACCTAGAAACTTTTCCTTCTTTCTGATCATACTGGATGTTGTGAAGTAGGACTATCACGGTAAAGCTTTAGTATGCTTCCATTTATCAAATTGGGTAATGTATCATCGGCTAAAGTAGCTAACTGGGATGCACCTCTGTTAGTAACATGTATGATAGTATATGGTCCAAGCCAATGCATTTTAAATTTTCCAGGAAACTTCATGAATTTACAATCGTACATGAGGACTAGATCACCTACCTGAAAAGACTTATTCTTGATGTGGCGATCATGCCATGCTTTTTCCCATTCTTTCTGCACTTGCTGGTGGAATCCCATGATGAAGCGATCTTCTTCCAACCCAACCAAGTGTAACAACCTTTCTTCCAGTGCTGCGTGATCTACCATCCCTGTAAATGCAGCTATTCTCAAGCAGGGGATAATGTACTCCATTGGCATTATTGCTTCCTGTCTGTAAGCCAATCTTGAATGTATATGTCCAGTTAATTTCTTGCATGTTGTTCTGTACATCCATAATACAGATGGAATGCACAGGTCCCAGTCATCACGGTTTACATTGCATATCTTGGTTAACGCATTCTCAAGTACTTTATTGAATGCTTCAACAGTTCCATTCGCTTGTGGGTGATAAGGCGTACTACGCTGATGATGGATGGAGAACTCTTCAGTCAAAGCTTTAATAGTTTTGTTCAGAAAATGGGTGCCTTGATCACTCATCAAAAGTTTTGGGCATCCAAATTGTGTAAGGATGTTCTCAAAGATAAACTGCGTGGCTGTAGCTGTGCTATAGTCTTTGACTAGTTTTTCTTCTGCCCATCTAGTGAGGTAGTCAGTTGCAGTAATAATGTACCTCACACCAGTTCTTTTTCTTGATTGGTTAATAGCTCCCAAGAAATTGATTTCCCATTTTTTGAATGCCTGCAAGTTCAGTTGAGGTTTCAATGACATTTCATCTCTTCTTGACGGCTTCCCTATCTTCTGACAGACATTGCAGTTCTGGCAATGTTCTTTGGAGTATTTATGATTTGTAGGCCACCATATCTCTGCACGCAATATCTTCTGCACAGTATCCCTTCCTGCATAATGACCTTCTGCGACTCTTGAATGCGCATCAGCTAATATAAGTGGCTTCTCATGTTCGAATACACACCTTCGCAGCACTTCATTAGGTCCTAACTTGTAAAGTTGTCCTACGACAATGGTGAAGTCTGCGGCTCGCACTACTAGATGCTTCTTTTGCTGCATAGTGAATTCAGTAGGTGAAAACCTAGTAGTTATAAAATCAATGATATCCTAAGAATAATCATCGGCAACCTGCATAGAAAACAATTGCGCATCAGGCAGATTGTCTTCTAGATTCGTAGGTTCCTCTCCTGACTCGATCCTTGATAGATGATCAAGGCCTAAATTTAATTTTCCTGGCTTAACTACTATTTCAAAATCATATTCTTGGAAGAGTAAGATCCATCTTCATATATTCCCCCCTAACACTGGCTTATTGACCAGGTATTTCAATGCATAATGGTCGGTAAACATTGAGAAGTGCGCACCAAGTAAATAGTGTCTGAATTTCTGTAGTGCATATACCATTGCAAGTCCTTCCCTTTTAGTAGTGGTATAGTTCTTCTGAGCAGATGACAAATTTCTTCTCGAAAATGCATTGGGATGATCAATGACTCCTTCTCATGGCTGCGCAGGAACAATACTCAATGCTAGACATGAAGCATCAAATTGTTCGTGAAATGGATTTTCCTAGTCTGGAAAAATGAGGATCGGCGCAGTGACCATTTTCTCTTTCAATATGTCAAATCATTTCTCACAGTCCTCATTCCAAATGAACGGTGCATCCTTTTTTAAAAGCTTCTCCATTACTGCGGTTATCTGTGCATACCCCTTTATGAATTTCCTGTAGTATCTAGTATGCCCTAGTGTAGTGCATAATTGTTTAACTAAATTTGGTGTAGGCAAGTTTATAATAACCATGATCTTCGCAGGATCAACCATCAATCCTTGCTTATACACAATGTGTCCCAGCAGAATCCCATAAGGAACAGAGAAAATACATTTCTTCAATTTTAATGAAATCTGATGCTATCTGCATTTTTCCAGCATCATTTTGAGGTTTGCGACATGGTTCTTCAATAACCCAAAAATGGTCCAATCATCAAAGTAAACTTCTAAAAACTTATGGATGAATTCTTTAAATGCTGCGATCACCACTCTTGAAAATATGGCTGGTGCGTTCTTCAAACCAAAAGGCATCATTGTATACTGGAATGACCCCCATTCTATTGCAAAAGTGGTTTTGTGCCTATCGACCTTATCAATTCTTATCTGATGGTATCCAGAAAATACATCACTAAAAGAGTATGCCTCATTCCCTCCAACATTATCACTTACTTCATTGATAAAAGGTGTAGGAAATGGGTCATGCATCGAGGCATCATTCAACTTTCTAAGATCAACAAAGATCTTGATCTCACTCTTTGTTTTCTTATATTGGACGACCATCGGGCTTATCCATTCAGATTCTTCAATAGGCTCAATGATCCCTACATCGAGCAACTTGTGGAGATTTTCTTTAACTCGTTCTTTGTAACGTGGATTCAATCTATATGGCCTTTGTTTTATAGGTTTTTCTCTAGGTTTAAGAGGAATTCTCATCACTCCTAAGTCTCCTAGAATGCCTTTCATCTCTGTGAACTTCGTTGGGAATACTTCCTGATATTCCTGTAATATAGCTATGATCTCCGCAACTGTATCATCATCCCAGTAGTCTCCTATTGCTGGGAACTTCGGCTCTTCACTAGTACCGATGTTCACTTTCTTTGTTTTGACCGGTCCACTCATATCTGGAATCTCTAGTGGAGGTCCTTCTACTTCGCACATTCCTTCTGATTCAGGGATCTTTATATTGTGCGGGTCCTCCTCATCGTTGTCTTCCTTATCTTCATTTTTTTCAGCTAAGTCATAACAGTCCATGACTTGCTCTACTTGTTCTATCCAATCTGGTTGTGGAATCGCAAGTACGTTGTTTGTTTCAAAAAACTCTTCTAATCTTATGTTTTCCTCCGTGTAATTTTGTGTAAATATCTTTTCCTTGATAAGCTGCAGCGTGTCCTAGATAGTCAGATGGTCATCTTTACAGCTAAAGTCCTTTTCGAAGCTTGCAGTAAGGATAGACCAATCTGTTGTTCCTCTACGCAGCTCCTCCTCCAGGTACCATTTGTTTGGAATAGGTTCCTCCAACGTATGCACAAAAAGATGTACCCATTCTATTTGTGGTCTTTCTTCCCACGCTTTTGCACAGTCTACAATATGATCCTTTGTATCCGTCTGGCCATTATATTTCTCAAATGGTAGTGTAACCTTATCAAGGAATATGATCTGTAGTTTGATTCTGCACTGGTCCCAAGTTGTCAATTCCTTTTTATGCATAGCCAACCATCTGATAGGTGTCTCACGGAGTGCCATATCTAATGCTGAGACGCGATGCTCATCTGCAACTACTGTAGTGTATTCTTTGATAAATGAATAGACGTTCGCTTTACCATCATAAGTGAGGATTGGACTTACCTGCTTTCCAATCCAACGAAGTGACTTTGTAATTGTCGCGCATCTCCTAGAAGATACTTCATGCATTCTATGTTGCCATTTTTCTAATCCTGCCTCAGAGTCTGAGATGCAAGAACTATCGCAGCACCAGCTAAGCGTTCCATCTATAGTAGGATGAGTATAATCTGTAGCATTTGTTGTCATTTTATAGATACGATCAAGGTCTTGAGCTCTGTACTCTTCTTGAATAGGTTCAACATATTGCTCCCCCTGCGAAGGATCCAATCGTGCAAGGACCCTTATGTCATTTCCTTCAAATATCATTTTCATTGTCTTCAGATTTATGACGGTGGAGTTCTTCATTTCCCAATCAATGCCCAGTAGTGCTGGATAAGGATTGATATCATCCACAATTTCAATTACTTCGAAGTCTGCATAACTTTGCACTCCATCAATGTCAACAATGGTCTTGGTTAACCTTCCCAACAGTATAACGATGCCTTGATTTTCCATTCTTAACTATATAGGTGACCACTATAGCTTTGGTTTCCCCATATCCTACCATGTCTGCTTGATCAAGACATTCACTTCAGATCCGAGATCAAGAATGATCGCGTCCATCTCGTAGTTTCCTATCTGTGGAGTGAACTGCATTTTCCTACCAGTTCTTTTGGGACTCCGAATGTTATGTACTGTGCCATGTGCTATTCCTTTCTTACTGCATGATTCATACTGATTTATCAGTTTTTGAAATTCCATAAGAGTGTCTTTGTTTTTTAATAACTTGATGTAGCTGTGTAGAAACTGCGCAACAAAAATAGATGTATCTGGTGCAGCGTGTGTTTGATCATATGCCAGTGGCATATCTTCTATTTACGGTTCTTGACTTCACAATAGGATCCTTGGTGAAGTAGGTGGTGGTTATTTAAACATGTTCCGCGCTTCTTTAAATATTTCTTTATTTTTTTGTAAGTTCAATGGAAGTGCTTTCCCAGCAGATTTTCTAATTCCTACTATTTCTCCAGGGTTCTTTTTAGGATCCGATGTTCCAGAAGTCAAGGCTTCTTTGCTTTTGTCTTGTCCTGTATCAGCACCACTTCGCATTATCGCATTGACACTCTGACCTGTAGGTTTTCTCTCTAATGCGATCAACTGGATGTTAGGGTTCGGTGTTTCTGTTCTTCTTCGCTTATGCATTTCTACCTCAAGCACGAGGAAATCTTCAATCACATGATCAAATGATTTACAGTAATTGCATGTGGTGCATGGATTAGTACATTCTCTAGATACATGACCTAGCTGGCCACAGTTATAGCATATTACCTGGCCTCGTCCTCTTCCTTGAGCTTGGCCAGTATTTGTTCCTCTCCCGCGATATCCACTAGCACGGCCTCTATATCCTCCCTGATCATAGTGGGTGTTCTCTTGCTTTGGTTGATTTTCCTCTTGGACCCGGTACATTCTAGCACCTCGTATTGCTTCCATATCTCGCTTTCTTTCATTCATCAACTCATAAGAACGATAGTTAGACTCATCATGTCCAACTGATTTACAGAAATTATAGTATAAGTTTTTAGACGTTTTGACATATTTCTGTATGAGGTGACAATCCTCAGGCTGATGTCCTCTGGTTCTACAAATTTCACACCATGGCACCTAGTTCTGATTCATATTTATTTGGTTTAATGCACCACTGTCAAGATAATATTGAAATAAGGGGCAATGTTCTCTAGTGTGGCCCTCCCCTTTGCATCTTGTGCACCAAACTTCATGTCTTTGTTCATGTCTCTGTTCTTTTCCATTTTTCATACATTGTAATTCTAATGTCAAGGTAGCCAATTGGTTTTGGCTCTGTATCAATCCAAATCTACTTTCTCCAATTGGTGAGGTTTCCAACTTCATTGCGATCTCCAAGGCCTCTACTTGAGATACAACCTTCTGTTGCATCAGTGGTTGTCTGATATGGGGCAATAGCGTAGCAATAAACCATTCTTGATGTTGTTACAGACCTATAACAAATCTCACTTGGTCCAACAATGTTTTGAATTTTTGGTCGAATTCCCATACCAATTCAGTAGGTTTCTGCTTGATTTCTTTCAACTCTATTATGCACTGTGATTCTGATTTGGGCTTCTTAAACTCTGTTGCAATCTCGGTCTTGATGTCTACTAAGTTTCTCGGTTGTTCTTGAGAATACTTCATAAACCAATGCAGCACGCTCTATCTCTAAAAGTAGTGATGAGTTGTGCTCTTTTTATAGTGTCATCCGTAACTTTCTTGACACTCTATACGGCTTCGCATAGAAACCAGTGTTGAATAGGGTCTTCTTGACCCGTTCCTTTGAATATTGGTAGTTTTATATTGTTATTTGTCATTCTTCTTCTGGATTGTGTACTGTTTTGGGAATGATTCCCTGTGACAAAGGTAAATGTAGGCTGCTGGATTGTGCTAGGGATAGTATTCTGTGGAATGGGATGAGTCGTAGTGCTGTGAGCTCTCACTGCTGCAGTGTTACTAGTATTGCTGATCTGTGGGATGGGTTGCACAATGCTCGCGGCTGGTGGGTTCTGGATTGATGGATTCTGAGGTGTAATACACTAGATTGTGGCTGATAACTAAGTGTTTGTATTATTGAGGTCACATGGAATTTTGGTATCTATACGGTTTCTATATTTTCTGGGATTCTTTTCGTTAGTAAGCTTATATCTCTTTCCACTTCTAAAAGTATGGTTTTCTTCGTCAAAATCAATGTGTGTATTCTCTATCATGACAGATTTAGAATTATTGTTGCATTCTTAAAACACCTTTCTTAGCTAAAAGCATTTTAATGTATAGACTGAGGTTTTTCAGAAGCTTACCTTTGAATCCTTCGAAAAAGTATGCTTCAGCTTGGCTATATGACTTCAGCGTATCTACAGCAAACTCGATCATAAATCCTTCTAGTATGCTATCAACCCAGAATTCAATTGCTCGTGAAAGTGGGCTGTCGATTGCTTTGAGGTGTACAGTAAGTTCCGGAGTCCACTAGATAGGTACTCCGCCTTGGGAACAATTCTTTCTTTTTGCGAGGCGTGATATCCACGTGTGGAGCTCGTTTGGAAAGGATGCCCAAAAAATTTCATGGATATCCTTCCAAAAGTATCTATTCAACCACTCTATGTCAGATAGACGCAGATGGTTGTTTTCTTTCTTTGTGAAATCTCTTTCAATCTTATCGCACCAAGCCTAGATCTCTTTCTTTTCTAGATGCCAACTGTTGAACATTACTTTTCTGAATACAGTATCGCATCACTGGTCTTAGCGCGGCAATGAAACCATTTGTTGGTCTTCCTTTCTGATCTCGAGGTTTTCCAATGTAGACCTAGGTACTTCGTGGTGCAAGATACCAACAAAACCCCTATTCACCGGCCCTTTCGGCAACATGTTGCAAGAATCCTAAGGTCTCACCCGAGGCGAAGCTGACGGGGTGGTTGCAAAAGCAGGTTTCCACAACCTTGTGATACGAGTGTTTCTACCAGTTAATGCACAGCACAGTGATAGACTGCATACTGTGGTTAGTGACTATTCTAGGTCTTCTACTTTGCATTGAATGCCGCAGTGAGAAAGGATGCTTGCGCACCCAGTGCATTCATTGACTGCGTACTGGGATTACTTCCACTCTGCGATGATAAGTTATCAACAACTTATCACACAACACTTCCTATGGATCGGTGCATCAACTAGACTGTGCAATCATTTATGAGGCCTAATCACTTCTATTCAATCTTATTGGATAATCCTTAATCATTCATCGTTACTTAGACTGATAAACATCATAACTTATGCAAATGAGTGAAATGTGTGGTGTTGTGTGCTCTGATATCGCGATTCAACCTTAACAATTAACTGTGTGGTTATCTCATAGATCCATTCATTCGAGGACTTATAGGTGCTTGACGGTTAACATTCCTCCATACATGAACTACTAACATCTTATTTCATCCCTTCCGTGGTGAACATAGATAAAGTAACATATATCAAATAACAATAACTTTATGCATGCACTATAAGTAATTCAAGTAGAAATAATAACAACCATACACAGCAATCACATAACACAAGGTTTAAACTGGTTCACTCCCCCGGATGGGAATCTATGTCCACAAGAACTGTTGTTTATTATCTTACAAAAGGGTACAACAGTTCTTCGCCTGCGCACTCAGCTGCAAACGTTCTTCTTCCTCAAAATTAGGTCTCTGCGGACTCAGCTGCAGAGCCTTTACAATAGCTTTTGCTCAAAAATCCTAACAATATTCAACATTACCTAAGTACAAAAGTAGTAACCCTTTCCCATACAAAAATGTCTTTTTCTATAGATCATGCCCGTAGGTCATGTATTTACATTATGAAGGAAAAACCCTTAGGTTTACAAAACTATCACGGTTTTCCCGAAACCGGACTACTGGTATCTGGCAGCGGATCTTCTGTCACGCGCGCACCAGCAAGTTGTTTCTGTCGAGCTATTCCTTCTTTCACGGCCGTAGATGAGTGATTCAATTAGTAGTAATCCTCTATTTGTGTGATCAGTCACCTACCTCCCGATCTGCAGCTACCCACTGCTTGGTATTTATTGACGATCTTTGCCAAAAATAGGTCTTCTGTGACCTACCAAAAATAGATGTCGTCATCCATCCATGCTCTGCTCAGTTGGATCTCTGTCGAGGTGGCACATCTCGGCGCTGTAATCCTCGCGACACTGAGCTCGCAGTTCTTCCGACACTGTGATTCCCACAACATCGCAGCATACCATAACTCTGTTGCACTTCTCCTCACAGCTTCCAAAACTGATTTTCCATAAAAATTCTCCATCCATGCTACGCTCAGCTTCGCAGTTCCCAAAAAATTAATGTGTTCAAAATTTGACCCCCTTGGGCCAAGCCCAATATTCATCAATCATCTAATAACCCATTTTTTCTACTTATCTTGTTATCTATCCCTTTCAATTGAGCAAAGTACAACTGATATGAATCAACAATTAATTCCTTGCGCAACATAGGGTACTATACTCCAACATTTAAAATATCCTACAATTTTTCAAATTTTCCCTTTATGAAAAAGCCACACCCTTTGAACCATAGTTCACTACTTCAACATGTGTTAAACTTGAAAAATGAATAGAAATATTTAATCCCTTGAAATAGCACCAAACAACTTATTCCAAATGAAAATCGGTCTGTGTATTTGATGAAGCCAATGTATTCCCTTTAATTCAATACTACATTGATGATTATTCAATCGATGTAATTATACTAGTGTTGAAACTTGAGGTAGAGAACATTCTAATAAAGAACAAGGGTGTAATTTCCAAAGTCTCCTTTTACAAACTCTGCAACTTCATAAGATGACCAATTTGATGCTCCCACATAGTCCTTTTATTTTATTTTACATCTTCAAAAAACTCCCCGAGAGTATCAAATAACATGTAGAGGATAAATGTTAGAGATATCCATCATATAACAATTTGGAAACTCATATGATTCACCGAACTATCCCATTTCATGCTAGTTTTCGATGTTTGATTCCGAGCACCATTTTCTATAGGCCTTTTCATGTTCTAGCTTACTATCTTCATGATTGTACTAGAGGTAAAATACCCTAGTATGAATTCCCAAATATTTGTATTAAATAACTCTTATACACCAAGAACATGGTAGAGTAAACCATCACTTTCAAAATAACAAAGGCCAGATATTTACCTCCATGCATCCATATCCATGAGATTTCCAACATGTGCTTCATATTCATAGAGAGGTTGTTTGTTTCCCAAGAAACCATATAAGATCAATAAAATACTTATGATCCAAACAAAAAAGAAGGTCGATAGCATTCATAGGGGATAGTTATAGAAACAATTGTCCCCGAGTAGATTTGTGAAGGTAATTAACAACAAGAGACACAATTCCATACTTCAAAACCCCATTAATAGATTCAATAAAATATCTCTTGTTTTTGAAGTAATCCTAACTCCACGTTTATCAATCTGTTGGGAAATATATCATATTATAGTTACAAAACTTCCAACATCTTCAATTAAGACAACGTTCAAGAAAGAGAATTTTCAATAAACAATTTAATCTCCCCAAATGCAATAAAATTTTCATGGAGATCATTGTCTCATGCTCTATTAGGCCAAGTGATCGAACATTGTCACTGGTTTTGAAACACAATGGAATAATTCCCATGCCAACCAAGTTGCTACAATAAATGTTCTCAACATTCTTTAAAATAACAACTTTCACACCCTACAATATTAGAGCCTTTGTAGCCCAATATCGAGAGCTTCCACTACCATATTCAACTCCATCAAGAAAAATTTCATTGTACCTTTTACTTTTGTACTTCATAGTTGCATATCAAAGATAGCTTGCAATGCATGCCACTTATTTATCACCTAAGTGGATCTTCATGAACCTCTATAACTAGAAGGAAATATGCCCACAAGTTGACTTGTATTCATAGATATATTTATTTTATTTTCCCTTGGGAGCTTATCCCACATTCAATCTGGAAATGAATATTCAAGCATTTATATGAATGGGTGATGGAAGGTTATTTTGATGCATGGTGCACTTATACAATGATTTGGGCTTACATGATGTGCTAGCTCCACATGTGGTTTTGAATTTAGCTTATGTCTTGGTGCATTGATTCATATATGTTGAGATTTGGTTGATTGACAATCATTAATATATTTGGCTAGGTGGAGACCCGATATATTTTGCAAGAAATTGATTTTCCCACTCAACACTTGGTAGCTTATGGTGAATTTTGGATCTTAAACATTCTTGTGGTTTACTTTTTCCAAATGCTCTAAAATTAATTTACACATGAAACTTGGAAAACTTTTTATGGATTCAGAGATTATAATGGTGGATTTAGAAACCATGAATATAGGCTCCGAAAACACTAATACAAAGATAAAAATTGACTAGAAAATGTGACTCAAGGGAATAACTTGACAAGAAACTATGAAATGTGAATGATGAACACAAATGTGTAGTAGAGAAAGTTTTACTGGACCGAGGATAGTTTTTAGGCAATGAGAAAAAAACAAAATCTGTGAAAAACAAAAAAAATGACGAGAAGATTTTAAGTTACAACATTTGGATCCTACTAAGGGATGATAGCTGCTTGCGAGGTTCTATGAACC